>OX579676.1:139934367-141202920 GCA_951230905.1 Cheilosia variabilis | reverse complement strand
TTTCCTGGTTGTAAAGACCACTGCGAAACTCCGTCCAGTTCGCGGGGGAGTTTTCCTTCGCACAGGGAAGAAGTTGAACGCATTATAACCAAGGAAAAGATCTCCTGGGCCATTCACAGTTTTGCTCCGTATAAATCACCGGGACAGGACGGCATTCTCCCCATCATGCTGCAAAAACACGAAGGGATAGTGCTGCCCTTACTCGTTAAAGTTTACAGGAGCAGTATCCTACTAAATCACATACCTCAGTCTTGGAAGTATGTCCGAGTAGTTTTTATTCCGAAAATCGGCAAAAGAGGTCACGAATCTGCGAAGGACTTCCGACCTATTAGCTTAACCTCCTTCATACTCAAAACTTTAGAACGTATACTTGACCTTCACATAAGAACAGGCCTTGAAAGGTCTCCCTTATGTCACTCACAGCACGCATACCTCAAGGGCAAGTCCACGGAGACCGCTCTCCATGAAGTAGTGCTTACAGTTGAAAGGTCACTTTCCCATCATCAATACACCTTAGCTACCTTCCTAGACATAGAGGGCGCTTTTAATAACGTACACACTGAATCGATCCAGAAATCTCTCTTAGAACTTGGGGTAGAGGATTTCGTTACTTCATGGATCATTTCCATGCTGAAAGCAAGGATCATTCAAGCAAAACTTGGTAACACCCTTTTAACCAAATCAGTAAGCAGAGGAACACCTCAAGGTGGGGTAATCTCGCCACTCTTATGGATTATGGTACTCAACAAAATTCTGTCAAGACTCGACAGTGAAGGTATTAAAGTCGTTGCGTATGCGGATGACGTGGTTGTTCTAGTATCAGGAATGTTTCCGAACGTGATAAGTGAAATCATGGAAGGAGCACTGGGTAAGATTAGCGGGTGGGCCACAAGTTGTGGTCTTAGCGTTAACCCAAGTAAAACTGAACTGATGCTTTTCACCACCAAAACCAAAATACCAACCTTCTCACTTCCCCGCTTGAATAACCAAAATCTTACTCTATCCTCCAGTGCCAAATACCTAGGAGTCATACTCGACCCTAAACTCAACTGGAAGTCAAATATCGAACACAGAGTGAAGAAGGCAAGCATAGCTTTCTACGCCTGTAGTAAAACTTTCGGCAAGAAGTGGGGTCTTCGACCAAAGATGGTTCGTTGGATGTACACAGCTGTCGTACGTCCCATCCTCACATACGGATCACTGGTATGGTGGCCCGCCTTAAGTAAAGCTTATAACATCACGAAACTAGGTAGAGTCCAAAGGACAGCTGGTATTGGTATCACGGGAGCCCTACGATCAAGTCCGACCGAAGCGCTCAATGTGATTCTTAATTTCCTGCCGGTGGATCTGTACATAAAAAATATTGCAGCGTGTAGTGCAGTAAGATTGAAGGAATCTAAATGTTGGTCAGAAAGGCCTTATGGCCACTCCAGAATCCTAATGTCCCTCCCCGACGGAATAGGACGCTTATCTACAGACTACACAGTACCCAAACTTAACTTCCATAAAAACTTCTCTGTTAGATTCCCTTCTAGATCTGAATGGGAGGAGAACGCGGTCGTAAACGAATTCGACATTCCTATCTTCACAGATGGTTCCAAAATGAACTGTGGAGTGGGAGCGGGCATTTTCTCAGCAGAGTTAGACATCTCCACATCCTTCCGCCTCCCCAACGCAGCCAGCGTCTTTCAAGCGGAAGTACTCGCAATCAAGGAGGCGTGTAGACTGCTCCTTAACATAACTACACTCGGTAAAAAAATTGGCTTCTTCGTCGACAGCCAGGCCGCTATTAAGGCTGTCGGTTCTACCAAATCAACGTCAAAACTTGTTGTGGATTGCAGGGAGACATTGACCAGGGCTTGCCATCGGTTCGAAATCACCCTCGTCTGGGTTCCCGGTCATAGGAACATAGACGGGAATGAAAAAGCCGATGAACTCGCCAGATGTGGCTCTGCTCTGTGCGTGTCTCAGGCGGAGGAAGTCTTCCCTCCGCTGGGATACGTTAAGAGAGAAATCTTCCTGTACTTCTCCTCAAGGGCGGAGATGAGATGGGTGAATCTGACGAGCTGTATCATTTCAAGAAAGATATGGCCAACCTACGATGATGCCAGAACCAACAACCTTTTATCTAGAACGCGTGTAGATGTCGCCCGACTAACGGCAATTAGTACGGGCCACTGGCCCTTAGGAACTCACGCGGCCAAGCTTGGCATCCCTCATAACACCCACTGCCGTAGCTGCACTGACACAAACAAGAGTGAAACAGTGTTTCATCTTCTCTGTGAGTGTCCGGCACTAGCAAAAACCAGACTCAGTGCACTAGGTCATCCCTTTTATGATGACCTTTCGGCTATCCAAAGTATCCATTTTAATAAAATCATCAAATTTCTCAACTCCACAGGCTGGTTTTGAGCTCCCTTGACTTCCTTCCCCCCTTTTTATCTTCTGGTTCCGTTAGTTGTGGTCTCAAAACGGCGCTTAATGCGTTACTTGTGTTTTTCCCTCGTCAGTAGACGGGAATACAGCCACTTAAACCAACCAACCCAACCAACCAATATTTGAAATAAAAAAAAAGATGCCTTTTTGAAAAGAAAACAAGCTAATGAAATAATGCCTAAACGGCATGAAAAAGCCTTAGTTGGCATCAGTGGGCAGTTTTTATAGGTGAATGCTGCTAATCTCGAGTGGACAATAGAAAAAAGTAATGGAGATCGAAAGTCCAATTACATGTTGAAGCTAGTTTTGCATTTGTTTTCCGAGTTCTTGTGATAATTCATACGATTTTTACTTGCTTAGTAGGACTCTTTGCTAGAGCCGGTTAAAAGCTTTTGAAACCTTCAATAATTCAGTGTTTGATTCGTCGTCAATTTTTGCATCGCCGGTACAGTTATCGGCTTCAGTTGTGCTGAATCCAGAGTAGGTTCCTTTCTTTCCTTTAGTTGTTGTTCTAAGCGATTCTGCTTCTTTAACCAAAGTTGGAGTTAGCTGCATCTGTTCGCTATTCCCATAGATCAGGATGCGCGTCACCTATAAGGACATACAAAAAGTTTGTAGTAAAATTTGGAGACTTGCAAAAATTTAGCTTTTTAATCTGTTGAGTGAGACTGGAGACTGTCATTTCTTGAAGCCCTTGTGGTGGAACGCTTGGATTCTTTGTTGAGGGTCTGGAAAAGGTCAAAATTTTAAATTTGTGTCCCCAGTGGGTAAGGTTAGGTTGGGTGACTGTTTTGAAAGGAACACACATATACAAGAGCGGTAGTTCCTTTGTACTACCAAAATATAGTAAAAATTGTAAAAGTCTTATCTTGTTCAAATCTAGATCGAACGCTCAACGGGCTAAAATCTCGAAACTGGACTTGAAGAAGGTCAAAAAGTTCCTTCGGGTAAAAATGTTGACGTTTTTTGATGCACAGGTTAAGATTTGTAATTTTTTTAAGTACCGTCAACTACCCTAACATTGACCAGTTTTGAACTTCGACGTTGAATTTTAAAGCTATGTTTATAGATATCCACAACTTTCGATTGTCGTTTTGTATCATAAAAGCATGGATTTATCAAATTTTGTCGATTCGTTTTTGATTTATATAGGAAAAAGTGTAAGTCAAGTTCGACTTACATCTGTCTTCAAAAATTTTCCTTTTGTTTTCCATGTTCGGGTCAAAATATCAGGTTTACAAGTCCCGGCCAATTTTATGAATTTATTAAAAGTAAAAGACTTTTATGTCTAGTTTGAAATTTAATTTTGTTTTATTCATATTCGGGTCAAAGGCCTAGCAAAATTGAATTTTACTTCTTGGTCCAAAACTATAATTTTTTTTTTTACGTGCGGATAAGAAAACTAGTAACATGAAGGATGGCCAGGCCATGTACTGTCCAAATCATCGGCTTCAAACTCCCTTTTCTTTCACAATTTGTTAGGGCAAAGGGGCAAGCCCATCCTGAATCGAAAACAAGAGTTAAACTCGTATTCCGGACAGCAACGATATCTACGGTCAGCTTTTTTGTTAACAAATGTATTTGTGTTTCGGTAAAAGCTAGGATGTGTGGCTTCCTTTCTTGCAGATGTTTGGGTACATTGTTTTCGTTCACATACTCAAATCCTAGTCCAAAAATCTCTTAGATATGAAGGATGTCCCATAATTCACGCTAAATGCAATTTTGGTAGAAAATACAAATTTTTAATTAGAAAGCTTAATTTTTTTTTATTGATTCATAGTGTTTACAGATCTATGTATGGAATAGTAAATGGGATAAATGGCCGCCACGGCTTTGCTGGCAAGTAAGTACCTACTCTTTTATTGAAATTCTCAGTGACCGTTTCGCACAAACGTGGCTGAATTTCACTAATAAAACTGTCAATTTCCTCTTTCAAGGCGTTGGTGTTCGTGGACTGGCTTGCATAGACCTTTAATCTCAAAAAACCTCAAAGTCCAATATCGATAAATCGCAAGATCTGGATGGTCAATTCTGATCGCAAAAACGGCCGATTACACGATTAGGAAATGACTCATCCAGTAATTGAATTGTTTCTCTGGCTGTATGGCATGTGGCACCATCTTGTTGAAACCACATGTTGGTCACATCCATATCTTGTAATTTAGTCACTAAAAAATGGGTTATCATGTCACGATAACGAACACCATTAATTGTTACTGCCTGACCAGCCGCATTTTCAAAAAAGAATGGGCCGATAATGCCCAAAATCCGCACCAAATAGTGACACGTTGTGGATGCATTTGTTTCTCAAAAATTACTCGTGGGCTTTCTGAACGCCAAATGCGACAATTTTGACGGAAAAATTAAAATGAGCTTCATCACTGAAGATGATTTTGTACGAAAATTGCTGACTGTAGCTGACGAACCTTCATTATTTTTAAAATATTGCTCAACAATGAAAATGCATTGTATAGCGCTTCATTTTACTAACCCCGAAATGTTAGCTTTCACATTGTTATCTTTTTTCCGTTGGCATCGCTGGACTATTAAATGGCGCAAAATTCAAATTTGCGTTAATTATGCGACACCCTTTACAAATAATTATTCTCCTGGCTCCATGTTTAGTTTTTTTTTTTGTGCTTATTGTTGTCTTTTGTCTCCTGGTGGATTAATAGCAAATTGAAGAAAGATGAAATTGTCACCAATTTCCACAATTAAATTCATTGGACTTGATACATACCCACTTAAACTCCATTTCCATTTTGAAATAGCTCCATCGTCAACCACATTAAAAAAAAAAACACCCTACCTGCCTTCGAACTTTGGAGGCATATTTGCCATTACTCACGAAAGCCTGCCAACTTCATTATATCTGCTTTCATCTGCTATCATCACCTATCCAAATCGCTTGACAAATTGATGCGCCTAAATAGCCCGAAAATACCTATTTGATTAAGATTTCGAATATGTGCTTTACTAATGAGACAAACAGACGTCTTCGATGCCTATGTCCAATAATCTAATCGTCTTCGGTGGACGATTTATCTGTTTGGTTAACCATATCATCAGACGAATGGACTGACTGACATTTAAGAAACCTATTAGCCATCAAGTGATATTTTACGCAACAGCTTTTGGGTGCCATGTTTGTATTTTGACAAAAGTTGTTTGTTCAACGAAGCCAAAGACAACGCAGTAGCTATGTTCAACGAATTCCAATAAATCACGACTTTGCCAAAAAAGGGAATGCAGAGCAAATCTTTTGACACATGGGAAGTGTAAGTAATTTTTTACATACATCCGACTTATTTGTCTGTCAACATGTTGATGTTCGGGGCAATTGTAAAATATTAATTGTTAACGTAGAAAGAAAGGTTTAACAGATATTTCACAACACAATACATGACGACGAATCTTCCAACCTCATTGCGATCTGTCACTCGGTTTTTGACGTCGCGCGCCGCCTTCAAGAAGTGTGTCGCCTTTACGTTTAATAAAGGGTGATTTTTTAGCTGGTTTGGTTTTGGCAACACTGGTTTTGACAGCTGACGTGTGTTTAGTACCTTGTGTCACTGTCAAACAGCTTCAGTTTGGTTTGCAATTTAACCATGGATCGTCTTACAAATGAACAACGCTTGCAAATTATTGAATTTTACTATCAAAATTCGTGCTCGGTTCGAAATGTTCATCGCGCGCTGCTTCCATTTTATGATCGGCATTCTCGACCTTCTGAGCAGTCTATTCGGAAGATTGTGACCAAATTTCGCACCAAATTTACTTTGTTGGACATTAAACCACCAACACGTTTACGTACTGTGCGTAGTGAAGAAAATATTGCGGCCGTATCAGCTAGTGTGACAGAAGACCGCGAAATGTCGATTCGGCGCCGTTCCCAGCAGTTAGGCCTTTGTTACAGCACTACGTGGAAAATTTTGCGGAAGGATTTGGGCGTAAAGCCTTTTAAGATACAGCTGGTGCAAGAACTAAAGCCAGCCGACCTACCACAACGCCGAATTTTTGGTGAATGGGCTCTTGGAAAGCTGGCGAGGATCCGCTTTTTTATCGAAAAATTGTGTTCAGCGATGAGGCTCATTTTTGGTTGAATGGGTACGTAAATAAGCAAAATTACCGCATTTGGAGTGAAGATCAGCCAGAAGCATTGCAACAGCTACCAATGCATCCCGAAAAAGCCACTGTTTGGTGCGGTTTATGGGCCGGCGGCATTATTGGGCCATATTTCTTCAAAGATGATGCGAATCGCAGCGTTACTGTCAATGGTGAACGCTACCGAGCGATGATAACAAACTTTTTTTTGCCCGAAATGGAAGTTCTTGACTTGCATGATATGTGGTTTCAACAAGACGGTGCCACATGCCACACAGCACGCGAAACAATGGCGCAATTGCGAGGCGAGTTTGGTGAACAGTTAATTTCACGTTTCGGGCCGGTCAATTGGCCGCCTAGATCGTGCGATTTGACACCATTAGATTATTTTTTGTGGGGGTATGCCAAGGCTAATGTGTATAGGGACAAGCCCGCTTCGATTGACGCACTGGAAGCCAACATCCATGCATTCATTCGTGAGATACCGGCCGATATGTGTGAAAGAGTATGCCAAAATTGGACTCAGCGGATGGGCTACCTGAGACGCAGCCGCGGTCAACATTTGCATGAAATTATCTTTAAACATTAAATTGCAAGGTTCAAACTATCGATTCAAATAAATATTTCATTCATTTTTTCGAATTTTTTGTGTTTTTTTTTAAAAAAAAGTTCTAAACATCTTAAAAAATCACCCTTTATATCTATGAATTTGAATAAAGTCTGATGGCAGGTGACCCATAAGCAACGCATGTGCCGGATGCGACGGGGCTTACTTTCAACTTTTCTGTCCATTGCACCCGTTGACAATTTTGACAGCAAAGCGTTAGAGGAGGCACTTTCATTTGTGGAAAAATTGCGAGAATGAAAGAAACAGCCATCGTCTGTCACCGTATGCGATGGATTCTATGGGATTCCTCGTTCCGTCAAATACGTCAATATTGACGGCTCCGTCGACGCGACGAAAGCAACTTATTCTATGGGCTGCACCCTTTAGAAGCTTATTCGAAAAAGAAATAAGTTTTATGATGAAAAAAAAGATTCATGCAAACGAAATGAGAAAAATGACATGGAACATAAGGATCCTTAATACGCCACAGGCTACCGAGTAACCTGCATTCATAAGGTGCAATGGAATGTGGAATGGCCCACATAAATGGAGTGTTGAAAACGGTGAGGATTTTTGGAGCAGAATCTTAGTAGAATTAGGGACTGCTTAGTAGGCAGATTTGGGGGAAAAGTTTTGAGCTTTTGTAAGCGAACGCAGTGACAATCAATATGAAGTATGACTTCGGCAACATACGTTTAATATTTGAACAATCGCATAGATGCAGACGGAAGATAAAGACGACATTAAACGAAAGACACCTTGAAAGAGAAGACCCTAAGAGAACTGAAAGTGAAAAATTCTTTTGATCTTCGGTCCAGTTTTTGTTGCAGAGGCTTTTTAGGAGAAGGTACAATAAGGAATTTTACCTGGGGTCTGAGTTTTAAGTTTAGGAGACTAGGTAAAGACAGATTCATTGAGTCTCCTAAAGCTCAAAGTTAGATGGCTCTAACATTATCATCTTTCTTTCTGCCCGAATCTTTGATGTTGTGTGTCCCCTCTTGTTTATATAGTGACATCTTCATCAGCATTGTTGTCCGTTTCCCACCTAATCCATAAAGAAATACGAATGGCAGGAAATGGATGCTGAATTTATTCCTCTCGATCTTGAGCAACCACTTTAAATCAACAGGGGCGATGCCGATACGAATAGGTCCGAAATGTCGGACTGGGTCCAACCATCTCGCACATTGGGCCATACCCTCAAGATGCCTACGTCATACCATGGATTCTGTGGCACGTTTTAAGAATAAGCTCGGTTACATCTATTGGGGCTGAACCGAAGCTCAGGGACATAAGTCCCCGGGTCTAGAAGTCCAACAAATTAAACGTCCACTCAAGTCCCGAATCGAATTAGGGACTTTGTTCTCACTCTATATCAGAATCTTGTTGACAAATTACCACTCCGTTAAAGCACGAACATCTTAACCTAACTTTTGACGCCTTTGCTCCAAAGTTTGCTAACACATGACAGCTTGCCAATGTCAACGTATATATGCAACAAATTTTATAGGCTTTTAAACAAAATCCTTCTGCTGTTGCCTTGAAAGATTCGGACAATTTTTCGCGTAGGATCTTGTTTTTGTTCTTTTGTTTAAAATCATTAGAATCTATTAAGATGAACACGTTTTCATTACACATAATAAATCAAGATGCGACAGTGCACACTTCAACTGGTTTGGTAACGGTATCTGGAGTGTTTTGTCAGAAATATTTATTACAAAGACTGAATGATGTCATGGCGAAACAGTTGTGACAGCGCGAAAAGTCTTTTTATACAAATTCCCACATTGAGGGCCAAAATATTCCTTTTGGTTGACAGACAGAAATGACCGCAATTTTTTTCTCAACTAATTTTGCTAAAAACAACAGAAACACTTAAAAAACTAAAACCGAAAAATCCTTAAAGACGATTAAACTTGAGAATTAAATAGGCGGGCAAGGATGAGTGTGTTTCAAGAACTATAACCTATAACCTATAACGTCGAGTGTCATCAGTTAGAGAAGTACTGTGGCGGGGTTAACCGAGCGTTTAAGACGACAAATGTTGGCCCTTTTGTTGGCCTTACGTAAGACTCTGATATTGACTCTTAGTGATGAATAAGAGACGAAACAGGACGACATGACTGTCAAAATCAGTTTCTGTATGTCGGCTTTTATTCTAGACTTATTATTATTAAAAACAAAAACTGAAAACATCCATTCGACTGAAGCACTATGACTATAACTAGTCCCTGGCAAACACAAAAGTTTCCCGTTGAAGATACATTTTCCCTTCAGTTTCGCCATTATTTCTTTTCTCAATTAGGGAAACCAGTGTTCCTTGGAAGACTGTTTTAACCCTTTTTTTATCAGCCAAAGCATTAGTTTTCCCCAAAATTTAAGACATTCCACCTTTAAAATTTGAACATTTCATTATTTAAAAAATTTTCGGGATGAAAGTACGTTTTTAAATTATTTTTAAACAATTTATCTTTTTACAGAGATATTTGATTTATTTCCCCTTTTTAAGCTTGTTCCGCCTTTTCCCCTTTTTCATTAAAAAAAAAAAAAAACGACAAAATTGTCCCTTTTCCCCTCAGTCTGTGAGTTTCGTATACTTGCTGTCAGTTTGTCATAAAACGACAGTTATTAAAGCCGTGAATACACAAATTCATAAAGTCTAAGCTAATTTATTTCAGGGTCTCACTAACTCGTATTTTCCTTGTTTGCGGGGTTATTTCTCCACAGTAAATCTGCAATACTCTCATCGGCTCATGATTTTAATAAAATAGTTATAAACAAGAACTGTCCAACTATTAACTATTTGAAAAGAATAAAAACATACATATATAATATTCAAAGAAATTAACTCATAATTCGTTTTTGTATATTTTACTTCAGTTTTTCTTATTAAGGTATATTTGTACTCAAAGTAAGTCTCAGGTCTATTCTGCTCAAATTCTATATAGGTCTGCTCCTTTACTTTTAAATCTTAAGAATTTTTACTAATTCTTACGAATTTTTACTCAATGCCGTTCTCGAAAAATT
Source organism: Cheilosia variabilis (assembly GCA_951230905.1). Taxonomy (NCBI): domain Eukaryota; kingdom Metazoa; phylum Arthropoda; class Insecta; order Diptera; family Syrphidae; genus Cheilosia; species Cheilosia variabilis. The sequence continues at coordinate 141,192,746 of OX579676.1, read as the reverse complement.
CGTAAAAGAGAGCAAAAAATATTTAAGTTATTTTCATATATTTTCAAATATATTTAATTGAGGGTTGCCTTTTTTTTTTGATGAAGATAGGGATTTTTATTTTTATTTCTAATCATAAACATTTATTAAGTTAAGTTTAGAATATATTGTTTTGTCTTTATTTTATTTATATTAAAATTTAATTATATAATTTTAAACTGAGAATCTTACGAGTTTTTACTCAAAAAATTTCTTGGTGTAAGAATTGAAAAAGCTGTCAATTAACAGCTGATTCGAAATTTGTTGTTTGTTGTTTTGACATTTTGACTCCTTAGATTCTTTTGGTGGCGCCGAAATTCTTCCTCGCTGTGAGGAGTAAGAATTTGTTTATGCTGTGCCGCTTTTTCCTCTTCTCGAATGGTTGTAGTATTATTATTATTATTATTATTTCATAGATTACTACAAAAGTGTTCCCTAACTTTTTCGTAAGTGTCTCTCTCTCTCTCTGTGAGAGAATTTATCCTCAGCACTGCCATTTTGACAGTCTTTTCCATTCTTACTACAAAAGTAAAGGAACAGACCTTATATCAACTGACTATGATATGAGATATAACCACTATAATGTTGAAGTTGAATTGCACAGGGTTTCTTCGTTGTACAGAGTTACCGTGAGGTTACACTTATAAGCTTAATAGGATGACAGGTCACCGACAGAAAGGCAGTGACTTTACTCATGGGGAAGAGACATTATCTTACTATCAATTAAAATCAATGTAAATGTTTAAAAATTATACAACCGAAGCACTTCAATTGTAATCTACATGCACACCTACTTCTTGAAGCCTGAACTGTCATAAAAAAGTTTACAGCACGACCAGAGCGCACTCTATGAGCTCAGCTAATTTTTGACAGCTGCTCAAAAAATGAAATTAAGAAAAATCTAAAAGAATAAATAAATACAACAAATGGTATTCACATGGTGTATTTTGAAAGTCACATAACGGAAATGTGTCTCATAAATTTATCAGGTCACTCAAAACATGTTCCGTTCAATGGTCTACTCTGAACGAAAAAAAAAAACTATGAACAAAAATAAATATTAGTTGATAACTGTCATTCCAGACCGCCAACAAAATAATTTCGTTCGATTTAGTTCTCTGGGCACTCATTCCGTAAATTCTCAGACGATTTCCGTCGAAACGATAGGCCTCCAAAACTAACAACTAAGTCCTAAAATAACAAGTTTGAGAGCTGGATGAACTGGATTAAGTTCATTTTCCACAAATATAATGAAAGGTGACGTTTCTCCAAAAAAAATCCAGGAGAATATGACTTATTTTGGTGATCAAAGTTTCAAAAACGATATCGTTTAGACGAATCTACCCCTGGTCTCTCAAAAAGCGACAGCACTATACTTAGCAGGAGTTAAAACCCAAACTGTCAGAACCTAAAGTTTCAATTGCAATTTTTTAATAAAGAGCCGACGTATTTTTAACTCGTTTCTTTAAAGTTATTGCCTCACTGTTGGACATGCCTAACTCGTACTAGCTCTCCTCCATGGCACACGAACCACAAACCACATAGTGTGCACCCCACGAATTGTATGTATGAATTCTTGTAAAGGGGTATCCAATTTGCAAATGATTTGGACAGCACATTTCCATTCTCGTAAACATTTGAATATTACGGTTTGTTTTAAATACCTCCGCTCCAATAAGTGGGTTCACATTAATCTCTCTCATCTGTCGCGCCGTATCTTAACCCCTCAACCCCGCACATATTTGGATGACTTTCTCATAAGCACAACTATCAGCACTATGAGAGTGAAGGATGCTATAGAAAAATGAGCAAACAATTAAAAACATGTCCAACCATCTCGTTATTGAGCGACATTATAGTGTCACAGAGAAGAATTGAAAATGCTGCATTTGAGAAAGACATTTACCAAATCTCGTTTTAGATGCGACTTTCTGCGAGTGATACGATTAAACTGATTAAGACTTGTTTTGTCTGTGAGACGTCAGAAGTGTTCCACATTTTCGATTTAGAAGACGCGAAACAAGTTGTCAGATGAGATTCCGTTTGAGTGGCGATCAAACGAAATATGTCACTTAATTAAATGGGCATTCCTTAAATGCTATTCAAATTTCTAATGTGGAACACAGACGTTTTTGATGAACAAAGTGCGAACATCGTGCAACCAGATATGCGAGTGTTGACTAGAAAGGCAATTGAAGTCAAGTTCGTCAGAGTCTATTAGGAGTTGTCACCTGTACGTAGAGAAAACAATTTCATGCGAGTTTGGTTTATTTGTCAATGGCGGCTACTGTTTTTAAATGGATGTGCTAAATACGTGTAGTCAAAGTCGAGAGATGAGCAACGCACCTTGATCTAAATTTTAGAATCAAAAGGGAAGGGTTTTATTGTAATTTTCTCGTTCAACTTATTTGCAACGGACTAATGCCATTTTAGATGTAGAATTTATGTATGGATGTTAATTTAATGAAGACGAAAACGCGAGAGACTTGAGAATATAATTTTTTTTCGAAGTTGCATAATTACACAGTCTCTAATGAGCTCGTTGTGCCACAAGAATTACTGTTCTCTTTTACGGAACACCTTTTGAAGCTTACTGAATGGGTTATAAAATACTTTGCGGAAGATAATTTAAAAAAAAAGTTTGGATACGAAATCCTTTCAGTGAACTCGCTACGACAGCGTTAAAACAAAATTCCCTTGTAGCGATTTTGAAGAGTTATGGATAATGATCAAAAAACGATTCCCATTTCCTATCTATACGGAGCAATACGTTACTCAATTTTGCGGATCTTGCATGACAAACAATAACAAATTCAGTCACGTAGTACTCGACCCCATATTTTAGCATCTTTCGGCATTGAAAAAATGTTATTCCTATGTATGCAGAACTATGTGCAATTCAACTTCAACATTGGACACTTAAAGAAACCCGTAACCTCACGCTTACAAACCGGAGACATTTTTTGGATTCACACAATTCGGAAAGACTTACACATTTTCATGTCTAATTTTCACATGCCGACGTCATTATGACGTTAACATTTGACCTAAATTTTTCACTACGTGCGAGATCTCCTGTCGAGCGGCTGGTCACGCGGGCTGTCGCAGCGAACTCTCACGAAAGACAAACGAGTGTTCACCGAATGGCCGAATTGTTGTGACGTCAGCATGTCAAAATTTGCCACGAAAAATGACAAGTGTCATGAAAATCTAGTAAAGGGTTCTCCAATAAGAGGTGTTATTTTGGTATTCAAAGAAAAATGCCATTTTTTGAAATAAATGATCGGATGTTTATTTCATAATAAAGAGGAATTTATGCCGTCAATAATGAAAAACAACATCAGCCAAATGGCCATCACGAGCACGTATACAGGACCATATCCTCTTCATGAAATTTTCCATAACCAAATCCCAAAGTGGCTGCCCTATGTTCTCGATAGCCTCACGAATTTTATCTTTGAGGTCTTGAATCGACGCTGGGCTGTTGGCGTAGACCTTATCTTCCACGTGGCCTCAAAGAAAGAAGTCGCAAGGTGTTAAATCAAAATATCTCGGTGGCCAATTGTGATCACCTCTTCGAGAGATAACACGGTCCGGAAACTTTTCCCGTAGAAGATCAATGGTTTCGTTGCTTGTGTGGCACGTAGCGCCGCTTGTTGAAAGACAGTATTGTTAATCAATATCATCCAACTCCGACCATAAAAAATCATTAATCATCTCTCGATAGCGCAATCCATTCACCGTAACTGTTGATCCAACCGCATTTCCACCATTTTTGTAGTGAATTTTAATAATTTCAATGAGTTGTTGAAGCGTATATCGTTCCATTTTTAGTAATGGCGTAGTTTCTACTTGTCAAATGTCAAAGAATAAAAGTTTCAAAATTGACAGCTACCGAAATAGTGGGTCATTCGCAATAACACCTCTTATTGGAAAATCCTTTATTTAGTTTTACGTTGGTTAATTGATTTTCTTTTTTGCAAATCTTAATTACAAATTTTGTGACGGCTGTATAATCTTTCAACACAGGAAAGAACAGGTTAAATTAATTTCAATTTTAATGAAACAGGCCACTAGTGTTAACCGCTCAGTTGGCGGAGCTTATTAAGTTAAGTGGTCCACTTCCTGTCATGGAAGAAACGAGAAAAATGTCTTCCCGAGAGGAATATGTACTCAAAATCAACTGCCAACAGCTTGATCATACATTTTCAGTTTTGCTCGAAGTAATTTCAAAGAATTTCACTTTTACAAAATGAAAAATGCGTTAGGCACAAACGCTCCAATTCTTTTCAGAGCATGAAAGTAAACATAAATTCACACTTTTCCGCTGTTCCTTATTCAAATTTAGACGACCAGTCATTAAGACTGTGAACTAACATCATAATCAGAGTCATAAACATTTCAAACTTTATCTGCCTCGTTTTGGTAAGCGATCTTCATCCAAAAATAAAAGTTTTCTAATCGGGAATGTGGTAGGCTATATGAATTTTAGATTATGCATGAAATTGTGATATTTGATTTTCCAACGTTGGATGGTGGACCCCATGGGCGATGGATCCACATACAAATTAGAATACGTTGTCGAATCGGTTAAGACATGGAAAATATTAAGTGAACTGACTCACCTAAATGTTAACCAAATCGTATCGTGTTACATACCTAAATAGTGCACAGTTCCGACTTATAGACGTTAAATGCGCAGGAAAAATGGGTGAAATAAATATTATAATGGAATTGTAATATCGCTTTGGATGTGAGTTAATTGAGTGACATAGTGAAGTAGGTACATGGTTTTTATGATTGCCAATTAGGGCAATGGTGTTCAAAACTATGAAGAAGCCAAATATCTCAACTCTCAAGCAAGTTTTATGAAATTTGCTGTGAGAAGTAAGAACGAAAAATAATTTTGTTGATAATAATGGGGACGTTCAAGTATCTAGTTTAGTTCTGACAGCTCTGTCACTAGATGTATCTCGGTTTTGATTGGTCGAAATCGGTCATGTCAGCAGCAGTTTCAGTTGACGTTTTTGGAGGGGTAACCGACGAATCTAGTCAAGAAATTCGTGACTGAGTACTAAGTTCACAGTTCGCATATGTGGCTGACGTAGAAAAAGTGAAGTTCCCGACCAATCGAGTTTTTGCGTTCAGGTTACATCTCTTCCAGACCAATCTTGTCGACTTAAGATAACTAGATTCTTGAATGTGTCCAATGTTAAAATGTAACCGACTTCCTTTGGTTTTATTTTGTGGCAAGGCTCCTTCGCCGACTTTTCAAACCAACTTGCTCTCTTTGGAATTATTTTGTTTAAACAGTCGATGCCTTTTTTAATTTATTCGTCTTCAAGAGTCTAACACACCTGTGGTGTAAAGTTTTGTGTAGACAAGCCCACAGACATGAGCCTAATGACTCCTGATCAACAGCCATACGCCGAGTCCAATCTTATATCACTTCCAAATGTGCTTTAAAAACACATTTACCCCTCAAAACCGTCTTGGCGTGCAACGTTCCCCGCATCACCAGAACTTCAAATTCATTGCGGGAAATACCCGCAACATGTGTCAGCGTTTTTGTTCCCATTCATCAGCCACTTAGGTTTTTTTCTTCTCCCTCTTTCTATTGTACGATTATGTCCGTCCATTCACCGATCCAATCCACCGCAATCAATTTAATATGCAAATTTCCAGCAGCTCGTATCTAGGCTCTCCAGTTGAACCGTTAGATTCTGCGATTCATATGGATAGTAATGCAAATCTGTTCGTCTTATATTTGTCTCCAATATTTATCCCATACACTTCCTCCATAGCTGCAATCCAAACATCAGCTCCAAATCGCGCTTAGCCATCGATGTTGACCCAATTCTATAGCAACACGATAGAGCACCTCTCTCCCTAAGTGCGAAGCCACTGAGTCGACTGCGTGGCGGCTCAGCGTTATCCTCTTGTCGACCCATATTTGATCAAGATTCCGATGGAACGAGTTTCCTACCATTCGAATGTTTCCTTCTCCTGACCCAATCCCGTCGAGAGTAAACACGGCAGACTTCAAGAGCGCAGAACCGTTTATCGGACTCCTTAGGATCGTGGTGTACCAAATATAAGTCAAGGTAGTCCGGGCCGCAGTGCCTGCCAGCGTCAAGAATTTGAATTTATGTTCCCGGGGCTGACCTAAAAATTCGAAGATCGTTGCAAGAGAGAGAGGATTCGTTGTTCAGCTGGTTCTTGGGTCCGCAACGAGTTTTGCTGTCATACGTAGAACGTTGCACGTTTCTAATTATTGCGAGGATTTTTCATTTTTATGCGCGAATTCGCCCATTTGTAGTCGATCGGATGCAGTTGAGGTGAATCACTTGACTCGGTTGGTAATGTGATTGCGCGAACTGTTCGAGCGTCATTTGCATAGACAGACAATCGGATGTTTGTTTTGTTTTGCTGAACGCCAAACAATCTGTGATCGGTGGATGGAGTCTGCGCATCAGAGTTCATTACCGACAGACGTATGACTGTGCGTGATAGAGTAAACAAAAGCGGGAAATTATAAAAAAAAAGTTTCTCATTACAATTTTTAAATGTTGTTCAGATGATGGAAGCAGACTACGGAATGAACTGTCTATTGACCTGATCGAGTGAAAGTGGTGTGATTTTGAGTTTGTTTATTTAACTTTGAGCAAGTGCAGGAAGTGCATGAATTCCGGCAGAAATTCCACATGCATGGCGGTTTTGCAATCAGATTATGCAAGGTAAGTGATGTAAGAGCAACAGTAAGATGGAGTCTGAGATGTTCCGCAGATTTTTGTGTCGGCCTTGTATCTTTGTTAGATGTAACATTTATTTTTGGGATAAGTCCTGCACCTAGAACCTTTTTGGTTCTTTTTGTCTTGCCACGACTTGCTTCCAACATAGGTACAGTGGAAATTGGTTTTATCGAACTCAGAGGGATTTGGAAATTTTTTTCTTTCTGAACAATTTTTCGATTTATGCCAGCTGCAAGGTCTTTTCCAAACCACCAGCAGCTCTGAGTCTCTAATTTGTTGAATCTCTAGCTTCCCAGCAAAGAATTCTGCATTTGATTTTCAGAGGAAAAACATACTTGGACCGAACAAAATTTTGTTCCTTTATAGCAAAATTTCGGTTTCGAGGTACCTATAATCAAAGGTGATCTTTGAGAGTGTCACATTTATGGTTTTAACTGAAGGTTTTAATTGAAGGCTCTCCGCATAGAATAGCGGCCTTAAATTCGAGTGGAAGAAAAAAATCGATTGACGTTAGGAGCAGTGTTGCCGCTAAGAGAAAAAAAAATCCGCTAAAAATGTTAGTTTTTGCATCGCAAAAATCCGCTAGAATTCGCTAAAATATCAAGCTGAAAGTATAAGTTAAAAAAATACATACATTTTTTTTAAAAGTAAATTATTATTGAATAAAATAAATAAAAAAAAGCAAAACAATCAACAAATTCAAGTAAAGAAAAAAAAAAAACGTTTTGAAAAAAAAGAAAGCTAAAAATTACAAATTAATTTCCAACTCAAAGATGGATAAAATTATCTCCAAGTTTGAGGTCTCGGTTATAGTTCTTGAATCAGATTGCGAATTTGTTGGCTGTCCGATTTTGTTCTCCGCTCTTGTTCATCACTTTTAATTGATTTCTTATTGTTATTATTGAATTCAACGTCAGCGTTGAAAGTTGGTTTCGCAATATGTTTTTAACGATGTTCACAAAAAAAATCTGCCATGAAAATGTACAACTAACCATTCGCAGTGCGGCAGTGGTAAATATTTTCAAACAAACCCGGGTTTGGTAGTAAAAAATCGCTAGAATTCACTAGATTTTATTTTAGCGACAGCATTTTATTAAAAATCGTCGGTAGTCTTAAAAATCCACTAGATCTAGCGACAAAACGGCAACACTCTTAGGAGGCATGAAATCGTTGGCCAATTGAATGGTAGTTTTCATGTGACGATGTTATCGCCGAACAGATCCGTCTATATCTTCATTGTTTTCCAGACAGTTTGCTTATAACTGTATAACCGTTTGTTTGTCTAAGAATTTTATTGCGAACAGATAGCTAAAATTTTAAAGCTTTTTCTTGACATGTGTATTCTTGAATGTAGCGGCTTTAAGGGGGTGGTTCAACATGAGATCACTAGATCTGAAGATCAGCAAACAAGCCGTACTAAAAAAACTGCGCCCTTTATTTTATGTTGAGCATATAGCTTGTTCGCACGTTCTTCAAGCGCTTGTGCTTGCTCGTCGTCTTCTAAAGACTGTTTGTAAGTAATAATACACGCGTTACAAATTTTAAACTTGCGCAGGTTCTAAGAACTTTTGCTTTCCTTTCCCTTCATACAGCTTGGTGGCTATTTCAAAGAAAAGGCCAGAATAATCACTGTTTTTTTTTTTAATTTTTGTGAGTATTATGACGATCTACAAGGCATCCTGCTGCATCAATGCTGCGATATTTATAGCTTTAGCTGTCATATACAGTTCTTTAATGATTTTCGTATAGGCATAACTGCACCCCCACTGTAATTTTTTAGCCAAAATTTGGAAAATACTTTTATAACTGACAATGTTCATGCACTTACTAAAAGTCGAAGCTAAATCTGACACCAGATGCAAATATATTTATGGTTTTCTTGAAAAAGCAGTTCCACTCCTTCTTACACAGTTTTGCAAACAAAATGCCAATTTAGTTGCTACCAAAGTCCGCATAGCCATAATTTGTAGGAAGGTGCTGAGAAAAAGTGTTTTAAAAGTTTTGGTTTTAGAAATTTAGGTGCCCCGCCCCTAGTCGAATCCCTATTCGTGCTCGGAAAACATCAAAAGGCCTTCTTATGTATCACGGTCCATAGATATAGTGCTGAAGATTCTGGAAACGTATAGAGAAAAACGAGCAAACAGATGGACGATTTACATTTAATGCAACAAAAATCGTTTAACTTTTGTACTAATGAGCAAATGGAATGCATTATAAAAGTTTTGAGCTAGTTTTGTTTCTGTTTGTGACAGCCAATTTGAACTATGCCTCTAAAATAATAAGCAGTTTGTCCTCTGAAGCAACTCTTTATTCTAATTTGAAGGGTCTTAGGCCTAGGAAGCCAAATTTGAAACGTAAGGACGAATCTTACGGAAAGTAAGAAGGCTTTCAGTTTCACTCGACAAATGAATTTCCTTAATTAGATTGCTAAAATATGAAATTATGGAATAGAATAGTTTTTGAATTATGGAATAGAATAGTTTGTGAGTCAGAAATTAATTCTTGAGCCATGCTGATTGCTGATGTGCATTCAGCTATAGTTTGTAATCCAAGCCAAGCAGACTCCCTTTAGATGGATAATATTTTTATTTAACAGCCTGATGACGCCGAAAATTTCTAGAGATAGTTATAAAGTTAAATAAAAGCATAATTATTTGTACGTCACAAATCAATCAACGAAATAGTGCTTGAATCACCCAAGCTTAAAAATGTTCAATAGCTTTTAAAAACTTATCCACACTATAGCTGTTTTTTATTATCAGCGTGATCTGATCCGAATCAGATCACGAAAATAAAACAAAACGGATCATTGAAAAGTTTAATTTTGGAATTGTGGCAACAGTTGATTTCAAAAACAAAACAGATAATACAGGGTATTTCAAACTTCTTATTGCCACCAGCCATAATGCAAACATTCTTCTCAACGTGACGTCACACAAGGCACATGTCATTTCACTTGCAAAGTGTTACCATATTTGAATCAAATTTGCATAATTTTTCAAATATATTTTTGTGAAACAAATTTAGTATTTTATGTTCAAATATGTAACACATGAACAATATTTGCTGCTACCGCTTGAGTTTATCTTGGCATACTAAGGTGTGTCCAGACCACATTTCAAAAATGGTTATGAAATGTTTCTGAAGCAAAACATTTATAAAAAATTTCTGAAATTTATTTACTAACCCCCGTATTAATAAACACTGCGTAAAAGTTATCAACTCGTTACTCAGCAGTTACGTCAATTTTTTGTATACTTATTTGTTTATTAAAACGGGGGTAAATGTCTGTTAAATGTTGCAACTTTATCCTGTTTTGGACTAGAAGAAAATAATGTGGTGGGATTATTAGCAGCGAGTAAAGTTTTTATTTTTGTAATTTTGGTCTTGGCAATCACGCGACACGCGATTTAATTCAAATAATCGTATTAAGTGAATCACTTTCTCATTAGGTATTCAAAGCTTTTCTGGACATTTTTATTTTATTTAAAAAGAAATATTAATCGAAAAACAGCGCTCACTTTCTCCAGGGATACTTGTAAAACAAAAATTATTTCCCATCACGATTGAGTAACTTTGAAACATTCCATAAACGTTTTTTTGGTGTCCAGATCCAAACCAGCAAAACATTTCTAACCATTTCATAAAAAATATTTTGTTTAATAAGTGTTTTAGAAATACATATGGAACATTAAGGTATTTAATTGTTTATCAAATGTTTGGCTGGTATGGGCATACCTTTATGGAACGAGAAAAAACAAAATAACTCGGAATACGGACGGGAAGTTCATTCGAATGCGAAAAAATCAATTAATTTTGTGTGTTCCATTTTTTAGTCTGGCAACGTGATAGTGTGGCTGTACAGGCACACCAACATTTAAAAATAAAACAAGCCATCTAGTCGGAAATAGTAGAAATAATTTTCAGATCATGATTCGTGATCTCGATGAGAAGCAGGATCATGTGCTGTTGTTGTAAGTGGATGTAAATCGATGATCTATATGGATCATAGCTGATAATAAAAAACAGCTTATCTTTCTAAAACCAATTTTGTTAAACTGTTATACCACGAACGAAAGGTCTCCTACAACAGGTGATATTTACCAATAAACAATTGTTTCCAATAACAAATGAATATTACAGATAAATATTGTACCAGCAAACCCCAACAATTGAAAACCTAAAAGCTTCCCCACTTTCTGTAGGCACCTACAAAAAATCTACGTAAACAAAGTTTAACAAACGATTTTCATAAAGGACAGATTTTAAGTGTTTTCGCAATAGAAATTTGAATTGTATATCTCTTTAAAATATTAACACAAATTCTCTAGTTTTATATTGGAGCACCAATCTTTGCGTTAAGGCAAAGTAATTATAGTTACTTGTTAATCAGTGCCTGTAGAATCGCTTGGTTTTAGTTTTGTGGTACAGTTTTAGTACAGCACGGCACTCGGAAGCATTGTTTTTTTTTTCATTAAAAATTCTGTTCTATACCGAGTTCAAGTTCCGTTTCAGCAGCTCTGTGAGGCAAGGTTAGTGGCTCTAGTAAATGAAAAAGAAGACTTGTCAATCGATTTTAATTTTCGTCCCACTTGTGGAACCAGTTTTAGCTTCAATCTATAGATGTCTCTATATTTGTTAATCCGCTTTGTCGCTTCGCTAGTCACTTAGCATGTTTTTATTTTAACTGAGCTTCCTGCTAGGAGATTTTTCGGTACCAACTCCTGAAGCTGGGGATACGAGAAGCTGTTTTATTTAAAGGAAGGCCTTAGAGCTGATTATGCGGCTGTCGCCCTTCTAACAGCGTATCGACTTTCCTATTGAATCAGAATTCGCCTGCATGTTTAACGCAAATCCGCCCATTCGTCTAGTTGTGTACACATGGACCCGGATAATTTAAGAGCTGAATTAAAAAATTGCGCTTTAACTCGAGGTGTTAGCCCAAGGTAGTCAGACTCCTTTTTCTTTATACCTATATCTGATTAAAACCTCGAGACACATGTTCATGGACTGGACATGTTTCCATTAGCAAATCGAGTCACCCTTAATTATCAGCAATTCGTGGCTTGATGTTATTAAATGACAATTTTTGCAATGTAACCAAAGTTATTGTTTGTAGTTTCAACGAAAGCGTCAAATTTTGTAGTCATAGTTAACCTTGCGGAGCATGTTGATGTTAAAAGCTTCGTTGCTATTGCTATTACACTCAGTGTTGCCAGATAAAAAATTTGAAAATGTTGTTTTTCCGAAACAAAAATCTGTTTTTCAAGATTTTGTTCAAAATATAAAAAGAGCGAAATTTTAATTACAATTTTGAAGTACTTTACTACTAATACCTATAAAAACAGCTTTGGTCATAAATTAATGTTAATGCTTTTTGAAATCTTGGAACATATTTAATATAAAAATTAAATTGACCTAGAATTACATTGCTTACAAGATCATAGAATTTCGGTTCATTAAAGCTCAACAAATCCTTTGTAAAGATAAAAATTTCAACAACCGTTTCAGTACATACAAAAACATTTTTCCAGAAAATGCATGTTTCCTTAGAGTTGATGAAAATGTTAGTGAAACAGAAATTGTGCCCATTGTTCGACTCACATTATATGTATACAATAATGGAATTAATAGAAAACGGTTTTCTTCAATAGAAAAGGTTCTTTTAATGTGCTAGATTTAGAAATTTCTCAACATCAAAAAACTTGAACATATTTTGGAGCTCAAAAATCTTGAAAAAAAAAAGGATATATCTTGTAATCTGCTATCACTGATTGCACTTAGTTGAAATAAGACCGAGCTTCGAGTTATATTGTCACAAAGTCACTGACATAAAAAATGTTAAGGTTAAGTTTCTCAAGGTATTTTTTTTTTTTGGGGAGGCTGCAACTCCCACGAAACCCTTCGAATCATTTTAAAATCATGAAGGAGTATTATTGTTCATCTCATATAAATTGTTCACATAGTGAGACTTTTTTTTTATTTTTACAATTAAATATAAAACCTCTTTAGACAGTGCAAGTAATAATAGCCAACACGACGACTTACACGACATCGTAGGTATTTTTTTAAATAATTAATGAACCGTTTTAGTTTAGCTTTCCTTGCATTGAATATAGGCACACAACTGAGCACCTTGTGCAACTCCGAATGTACTCCGAATTTACTCATTGCACCCATCAACAACTGAAATCCGACACAACTATTGCAAAGTGAAATCTCCTGCCACATAAACAACATATATAAACAAATGCGCTTTATCTTGACTGCATTTCGGTGACCCCAACTGTAAGTAAGTAACAAATATGCGTCACTTGATCTACAACTACAACCAATTCAAACTAATTCACAAAAGAAACAAAAATCTCTTCCAATCCAGTACTAGTTGCATTTATGCTCACTTTATCAAACAACCGTCTAATCGTCCCGTAACAGACAAACTAGTCCATAATTGATCCGATCTTCATTCCGATAATTCACCTCTCAGCTATATAAGTTCGTTAGCCAACATCTTTCCAGCGTCTAACAGCACTTCATGTATGCACTCCGATCGATCATCCACCAGGATGGATCATCGAGACACATTTTGTATTCGGCTCATATTTTCAATTATTTATTCCCGATGCATGTTCGCATCATTGCGTAACGCTTTGCAGTAATTGCGTCCATTCAAGTGCAAGACGAAGACACCAGGCACAGCCTCTAAGCCAAGTCCCCTGGTGTTTCTATCACTGTTACGAGACGGGTATAGCGTATAGACCAACAGAACAGAACCGTTGTTCGCGAAGCAGTAAATCTTTCATGGTTAGAAGGTATGCCTTTGACCTACCTATGGAGCTGGATTGACCAGCTTCAAGCTGTTCGCGATCTGCTCCAATTTCTGATCTCGTGAACTCATCAGTCAGTATTGTGGCCGCAACAACAACTACGCATAGGTGTGCACGTACATCGAGAATAGGTATAACTGTCGTGCCGCCAACCTGGGGATCAACTGTGCACGATCGCCTTCGGGAGTTGTCTCCTTATCGTCAGGCAGCTCGAAACTTGTTTGACGTTTTCTATTTTGCGGAACGCAAAGCGATTTAGCTTCTGTGTTGCGGCGACTGTTGCACACCGAAACGGTACCCACAAAGAGATGCACTGCAGGAAGATTCAACGAATGGTGGACCAGTTTGGTCTGCTGCAGACAGGAGACCTGATTCTTGCACGCGCGCACATACAAAATCTTGTCGCGCGAGTCTCAAGTTCAGTTAGTTATCGCAAATTCTGTCACTATTGACCCAATTATTCGAAAAAAAAAAAAACTGGATCCGATACCAAGATCGTTCTACGGATGGCTCTGGTTTGAAATCCATCCACAGGCGCAGTGGCAGAGCGCTGCGAAAAGGAGTCACACAAATGCCTAGTTGACCATAAAGAATTAATTGAGAAGCAATGGTCCGCGCACCCAGAGAGAGAGGGGACCGGAGTGGTTCTCTTATCGGGAATATCTTGTGCGGATAATGGGCGATCGGATGAATGTAATCGCTTGGATGAACTAAATTGGCCGTATTGATTGTTGTGTGGACTCGAGGTGACGTGAACACTCATGGGAGGTGGAAATTGTTTACTTTGTTCGTTTAGATGTTGACACGAAGTGGTGAGCTCAGAAATTCATTTAAAATTATGATCGATTCGGAATGTCCATAGGAACGAATGATCTGATGAATAAGTATGAGTTGCATGCTGTGTTCTTTGAAAGGCTCGGGTTGAGGTTGTTCGCGTCGTCAGAGATTTTTTTTTCTCAGAAGTCTGGGCTCTTTGATGAGTATATTTAACTCGGTGACCTACTCTATAGATCTGTTTACTAATTTTAATATTTTGGTTTGTTTTCAAAGCATTTCACTTAACTGGAAATAATACACCTCGAACCATGCGAAGAAATGCATTTCTATCAAGTTTTTGAATGCTAAGTGTAACCGTAAAATAATGATTTAAAAAAGAAATCAGAGGGCACATTCTTAGCGAATTACAATTGGTAACAGATACATAACCTTAACTTCAATTCAATCCAGACAGTCAATGTGTACTTAAGGTGACTAATTAAAAATTGTTACTTTTACATGGCGGAACTGTGATCAACTTAAGCGGTTGTTGTGATCACGTTATTTTTTTTTCATACATTCGCCTTGTATTTCGTCCCGCAATTTTATTTTCCGACCGTAGGGCGTTTGTCCATCAGAATTGAATTAAAAACGACTGCACGAAATAGCTGTTGGTTTTCATATTTCTATTGTAAAATGCCAAGATAAAAAGGAAGGGTTTCTGACAGTAAACTTCTTCAAGTTCCACTATTCGTATAGATACCAACTGCTGGAATTTGAGAATTGGCATCTGGTGAAGTGAGACGAGCCCGGGCCATCTTAGTTAGTTAGTTGTTTATTGCTTCATGAAATAACAATACGTTGTCGCCCAATTTACATTATATAATTGCAGAGATTTGACATTATTTTTTTTTTATTGTCTTTCAACTGAATCATTATTTATTATTATTTTTAGGAAATTTTATGAAGAATGTTGTTATTACTGAGGAAAATCATGAGAAAAAAAACCTCAAATTAAAGAAACAAGAGCCCGGGCCATCTAGATTAAGACATAAATTCGATTTCATCGGTTTTTTTATTTTCTTAATTTTGTCTTTTGGAACTAACAAATTTAAAAATGCTGGACTACAGTATATACAACAAATAAAAACAGCAGTTATTTTAAGGTGCATATTCAACAAAGTTGAAAAAAGGGTAATATTTGCTAGAATGAAGTTTTGCGTAGCTGTTAGTGCATTTTTATCGGAAGTGGGGGAGATTACAACAAAAATATAGCATAGATATGTGAAAATGGATTGGGAAATATAAATAACTAAAAAAACTGATTTTTTTGAATTTTTTTAGAAAAACTAAGTACGGGATCTTATTTCGAATACTGGTTTTATCTTTAATATCTATGTATTTTGATCAAACTCGTTAGAACGGTTTTTATAAAATTTGGCTGACAAAACAGTACCAAATACTGCAATTTTTAGCTTGAAAAATACTATTGCTTAACTATTTAGCTGAAAGTGGAGAACAAGTTATTGTTCGGGATGTAAGCATTACTTGGTTTTTAAAGTTTTATCGAAATCGAAAATGGGGTCTTCGAGATATGAGCAGTTTTAAAAGTTAGCGTGTTTGGTGATTCGCATTGAAAATTAAGGACTCAATAATTTTTGAAATATCAATTTTATTCCAAGTTTGTATTTTAGTCAAAATCGTAATTGAAGTTTTCTAGTAAACTAAAAAAATCAAAAATGGCATTTTTTCAAAAATCCATTTTATGATAATACAGAGAAAAACTGAGTTTGCCATTAAGTTAGAAATAACCATATTACCTTAGTAATGAATTTTTTGTTTCAATCGTATGGACCGTTATGTCAAAATTTCAAAAGTACCGTTATTCGATTTTCTAGCGGAAAACTGAGTATGCAGTTAGAAAAAATGACAAGAATAGTAAATCATGACGATCTTTAAAATTTATATTAAAGAGTAAGAGTTTTAGTCTTTAGAAAAAAAAACGATTCAGTTCTGACTATTCGAATGCTATTTCCCTGGTTATGAAGCAGTTTTCGAGCAATTGACGTATAAAAAGGAAGAAAATTCCAGCCTATGGTGTGGTGCAAAGGCATTATTTTGACTGTTATTTGAGTGTTTTAGCCAGAACTACTTGACCGACATATCCCATTTTTAAATACCAAGCTGATGACGAGATTTGTTTCGACGCTATCCTGTTTTCAACAGACAGAGGGACACATGGGCTTAATAATGATTTTGTATGGGAGGTACCAGAACTACTTGACCGACACAGCCCATATTTCATATCAACCTAACGACGATAAAAATAAGTCCTTTCACCAAACCTCATTTGCCTAGGTTGATTCCTTTGGACGATTTCGTGTTTTCAGCAGACAGAGAGACACCTGGGTCTAATATTGATTTTGTATGGGAGGTACCAGAACTACTTGACCGACATAGCCCATTTTCAATACCAACCTGAAGATAAAAATAAGTCCTAATTTAATTCGCCTATGTGAATTCCTTTGGGTGCTATCGTGCTTTCAGCACGGACATGACTAAATCGATTCAGAATGTGATCCTGATTCGGAATACATATACTTTATGAGGTCTCCGGTGACTCATTCTTGGCGTTACAAATGTAATGACAGAGTGAATATACCTTCCTGTGGAGGATATAAAAATAGGAACATAAGAACGAATTGCGAATTACGACTCTACACTTACAAAGTTTTATGACCGACGAAATCAAAAGCCTTTGTTATGTCAATAAAAAGAGATGGAATCTGCTTTCTATTATTTAGACCAATACTATTCATTCGGCGAAATACTTAAGAGGGTGCCTTCAGTCCAAAAACAAATCGGTTTTCTATAGCTTTTTCAAACATTTTTGGAACGCCAAGAGTAGAGTAGAGGGATTTGTCTTATTGATGTTTTACTGCTTTAATGAAAGACAGCACTTTAGCTAACTTTTTTAAAAGGCAAGTTGAGTGAAGTAAAACTAATAAGCCTGTTCTACCCCTTTAGAGAACGGACCTTTTAAAAAACCTTCTTACCGAGTTACAATGTGTCTTGGCAAAACATATTTTTAAGGTTTAATAATTTAGGCTATTATATAATTATAAATATAATTTTTAAGTTATTTTTATATATCTTCTGTGCTGTGCTGCATACCTATGCGTTTCGATGTTTTTTTTTCTTAATCCTATTCTATCCTATTTTTAAAAACTACTCGAGCTTCTTTCGCTCGGAAAAAATGTACGCCAATTTGTTTAGGTCTTAATTGGGGGTGCTTTTTAGATTTCTAAAATTTTCGACTTTTTCTTACATGTGTAGCTAAAAGATTTGTAAACAAAACTTAAATTTAAGTGATTTATATTCTTTATGCTTTTAATGCTTTCCATTTTTCTGTGTACCTCGCCACTCGATGGCGCTGTAGTTTATCAACTCCAATACTGTTCAGTCCTGACATAACCACTTACCCGATTGAACACAAATTTGCAGGTCACGGTATCGGTTTATACCCAAAAGTGTTTCTGTGAAGTTTGGTCAAACTTTTGCCCGATTATGACCGGATCGGACAAGAGGGCGTAGCACACCATTCCAAAGATTATTTCTCGATACTCAAGAAAGTTAAAACTGTTAAGTTTGGGATATAATCTTTGGTATCTCTGTTTGTGATCTTCTGTACTTCAACGATAGTAGTCTATGTATTCTCTCGATATATTTGTTTGTATCGAGACGATTGTTCACTTAATGTTAAAACCCGAAAGGTGTCGCTGTAGCCGAATTATTAAAAAGTTCTTTACGTATGAACATAAAGGCTCGGACAATTGAGCTACAACTACAAGATGTAGTTTAAATCACTTTAAGTTTTGATCACTGAATTCTCTCTCATTGATGTTCTCTCTAATAATTCGCCGGTTGTCGTCGACTGTTGATTTTATTATTCACATTTTTTTACAATGGCGAGAGCATTTATTCTCAAGTGAAAAGAGTAAACACGCCAACCAGACCAATTTCGCATACCAGCTAACGATGACCAACCAAGTTGTTCGCCTCTTAAATCATTTCAATCTGCGTAAAATACTCCATGCACCGCCTAAGCGGTACTCGCCCGAGTATTGGTCGGGCGAGAAAGCTACAGATCGTCGATTCGTTAGTTTTGTGAAATATTTATTACATCGCGTCTTGACAGTGAAACATATGCTCGGCTCGAACTGCGTTCCCAGAGGCCATAAATAAGAAACACAAAAATTGCTCACCACCATCCAGAGGCTGCATGGAATCCACTGGCAAAACTTATCTAACTCCGCACAATGGCATGTGTGTATGCACAGCGACAGCCACTAAACAAATAGGCAAATTTAAAGGTTGGCGCATACTTAAGACCTACACATGTACCACCTGTCAGCCAGCCAATGATTAAGAAATGAAATATAGTAAAACCGGATAAATTATCTCCAACTTCATCCCATTCCATCTGGTGTCCGTTTAGGTGCAAAATTGTTGATGGCACTCGATTTGGTGGTGCAGTCTATGTCTCTCCAATTGCTGGATGAAAATTCGGTGGGATCTATTAACCCGAATACCGGCATAAATGCGAGATGTTTGCCCAACCAAGTGACCCATTTCCATCGTAGATGGCAGTGCTCCTCGATTTCTATACGCAGAAACACATCAAGAAGCTATAATTATAGGCCGACTCAAGGCCCAATTGGCCTCTGAAAAGGTCCGAAATTAAAGTTAATAAGGAAAATATATGCGCCACAGTGACCGCAATTGCCTCATTATGATCGGTCAGGCGGGGTAGTGAGTTACAGGTTCATGACCAAGATCGCATGAATATGAAGAGATATATGGCGGGCGCAGTTGCAGTTCTTCATCGGCTATATGGAAGAGGTAATGAAACGGTTTCACGGTCGAGAAGAGGCGCACATTTTTGCCATTTGGTTGGCTTTTATGCGATTTGTGTTCGCCTTCAAGACTGCATTATTATACATATATGAGGGACGCGCTGTACTAGGATACTGCTCAAATTGGGTATGAGTTTCGGATGACCGCTGGGCCTGTAATTAGTTTTCGAGTGGCTTGGGAGAGTGGGAGAGCTTACTATTACTATTTTGTTGCCCATTGTCTGGCGAGAAGTGAATTATGAGTTGAGGTTTATGAACAGGAAAGGAACAATGAAAAGCCATAAATAATGATGCTGACTGACCCCATGTATCTTATTGATATAGGGCTGGGGGCGAACTGAATATTCTGTCTGAGTGATCACGGCGGCGCGCATATTTATAGGGTGGATCACGTATTTTTCTGCATTTTACTGATGAATATTTGCACTAAACGCGAGGTATTATCGAAGATGTTTTGCCATAGTCCCAAAGGTGATGTCTTCATCACGTTGTACGGGTTTCTCTCTGCATTTAGGACATCTCTGTTGATCGTGATGCCTTTGAGGGTCGTTTTTTTCGTCAATCAATTGACCTAGAAATTTGAGGAATTTTCTAAAAAAATTTGGGACAAGCAGTCGATGGAAACGACATTCACCTTATCCAATCTATAAACCATAAGCTGAACAGTTTGAAGATGTTACCCAACAACGGGCTCTGTTAAAATTTCACGGGTCGTGTGAGGTTATTCCTCCGAAAAATAAAAACTCGCACAAAACAAATGGTTGTGGAAAGCTGATCTCAGGGTAAGGGTATACTTAGACGAAGTTGTTGCGACTTTTTTTAATTTTGTGAAGGAAATTGAATTTACAGCCTCAAAACAAGAACGCAAAGACAGAAAACCTAAAGCCTGTAAGTAGTACTGACTAGCTTAGAATTGCACTTTCAATTCAATTCAATTCAATTCAAGCAGTGATGCCAGATTAGCAGACATATTTTTTTTTCAGGATTTTTGAGCTCAAAAATATTTACGCGACTTTTTACCTCAAATTCATCAAATGTCAAGATTTTTAGTATAAAGAACTTTTTAAATCTAGCAAATTAAAGGAACATTTTCTATAAAAACGTTGCCTATTAATTCCATTATTATGTATAATGTGAAGTCGAACAGAGCCCATGCATAATTTCTGTTTCACTAACGTTTCCATCAACTCTTAAAGAAACATAAATTTTAAAAAAAAATGTTAAAATAACTTATGTAAGGTGTTTTTGGAAAAATGGTTAAGGGGTAGAACAAGCGGATAGAAACTTCGCATATCCAGTCTTAAAAGATTTTATTTTCAATATTTTATCTCTTCCACATTGCTCTTGCAAATGTTGAAATAATATTTTCTGGTGTAAAACAAAAATTCGTAATCGTTTGATTAGGTACTGAAATAGTTGTTGAAATTATCTTGCACTTTAATGAACCGAATTTCTATGATCTTGGTATAAGCAATAAAATTCGTAGTCAATTTAATTCAAATATGTTCCAAAATTTCAAAAAGCATTGACATTAATTTATGATCAAAGTTCTTTTTATAGATGTGTTAGTAGTAAAGTACTTCAAAATTCCATTTTATATTTCGTTCTTTTTATATTTTGAGCAAAATCTTGAATCTTGAAAAACAAGATTTTCAGATTTTTTTCTGGGAACACTGAGTACAAGTAAGAATATAGCCGTTTATAGTAAATGTTATTTTTAGAGGAAACATGTAGCTTTGTGCTAAAAAATCCCACATAGGTATAATTGACCTTAAAATATATATTCAACTTCTCCATTGGCCCCTCCATCTCATAAAGTTTTGATTACAGTATAACATAAAAGTTACCAAAACTTAATAACGAATACCTACCCTGCACAGATGGCCTTCAAGTAATAGTCTTTAAATAGATTTCCTCAGATTCTTCCCTAACTCTTTCATTTTTATTTGAGCAATCGCTTTTTGAAAGCGAATTTCCTCGAATATGGAAGTTATCTTTCTAACACCGATACACAAAAAGGGACTAAAGAGCGAGGTAACTAATAAGCGCCCCAAAAACTTTTACAAATACCGAAAAAAACTCCTCGAAAGTATTTTGTACGAAATTATAAGATTCAGGTCTTTTATATTTCCTCTAAACAAAAGGGATTTCTTAAAGCTGATAGTGACCATTAATTTCGTTGAATTCGTGATTGTATAGCTACCTTCAAATAGATTTGTTCACGTAATACTTCAAGAAGTGCATACAGCTTAATGTCACTCAATGTCAATCTATTACGAATGTCAATCTATTACCTTCTCACGTTAGTGCAACAAGTCGCATCGCTGAACCTAGGTATACAACTCGCCATCTTGGCATAATTAGCAACAGCGAGCTCAATTTCGGTGCCCATGTTTGATGAGATAATTCTTAAAGGAATCTCATCAAAAAATGATCCGCAGAAATCTGCAAACAGATCTCTATACGTCACTTTCGTTTGCCCCTTCTGCCCCTTCTCGAGTACTCTAGCCAAGTTTTCGGCCACCCTTTCAACGAGCTCATGTATCCAGCATCGGGTTTCAGGGTTCATCTTTGAACGAACCTTTAATTGAACCTCCCTTTCAAGACATTCTCTAACATATAACTTATAAACCCGAATTCACTTGAGGAAGAAGACTTTCTTTTTATTCACCCCCTCATCTCAAGCTCCGTCGAATGCACGGCTCTTTACTCCTCTATTCTTTCTAAAACTATACCTCATAATCTACGTTTCCCTTGTCTTTTGTATCAATTCGCATCCTCTCTGTTTGCGACTTCAACCGTAGCACTTCCTTCTTTAAATAAGTTAACTTCACGGAAAGAATTTTAAGATTGATAATCAATCAATCTTTTTATTTGATTTGATTTATTTTCTTTATTAAATTTACAATAAATGTTTTATCACAATCATTTAAGCATGGCTTTGCCGTCTGTTGGATTGACATACATAAAGTTCATAGAATATGAACAAAATAGAAAATTATTTAGAATTTAAGAAAAAAAAAAAGAAAAAAAAAGAAAAGAGAAAAAAGGAAAAAAAAGAAAAGACACATTAATTATTAAAAGGCTTCATTCATAATTTGATTGGGGTAAGACAGCTTTACAGTAATTGTAAAGTTGTGTGACATTATGCTCACAATTGAGAAGTGACAGCACTTCATTCTCCGTTTTACTCTCACCACCCAGGAATATCCTTCTTTGTTGCTTCAATATAGGACATAATACCAATAAAATGGATAATATCTTCTCTGACTGAAAAATTGCATAGACTTGCAGAAAGAATTTTAAGATCAAATCAAGAAAAATAAGCGCAGAATCAAGAAAAGTTCGTCTAGTTTTAGAGCTTAGCTAAGGATTTACTAATTCATTACTTTTTATTCGCAATTCTAGAAATCGTACGAAGTGAAGATATTGACCCTCAAAAGTCGTGAATCAACACTTTTCGTTATCAAGAATGCGATCAAACGAGAAATACATATTGCCATAACCGATCGCAATTTGACACAAATAGTTATCAATTTGATATTACGTGGATTGTAAATTACCGTTTTTCTGTTGTAAATAACGATTTCCTCCCTATGCGAATTACAACCATTTAGTCTTGAATTGCAACTCAATTGTGTTGATTTGCGAACTAGCAGGGGTAGATTTACTACTTCAGAAGTTGCAATTTACAAATTTTTAATCGTAAATTGAAACTTATTTGTATCAATTTGCAATTCGTATTTTGCAATTTACGATTCTCGAGTGGTGATTTGAGGCATCACCGTATTAAATTGAAAATGTTTTATCGTGAAATTAGAAAACTTTATTCTCAATTTGCAACTTATATCTTGTGATTTCCAAATCAAAATTCATAGTTTAATTAATTAGGTTATTTTCAAATACATATTTAGAGTCATATTTTATAATTCTTTTTTATCCTGATATCCAAGAAAATCATACGGCGCCATATCGTCCGGAGACAACGGGATTTTTCTGGGGTGGTTTTTCGATCTATGCTATAATTTAAAATACAAACAAAATATTTAGATGAACTTGACATTGATACGAACCTTTACAATTCTTTTCGATTACATATTTTAGAATCCATTCCAATTTATACTTCTTTTCTAATAGCGAGATGTACATTCTAAAAAAAAAAAAACAGATCCGAAGTATGCATATAAATCTGTATTTGGAATTATTCAATAGGTACTTACAAAATATATTCCAGAATGCTTTCTAATTAGTAGTACACTCTCCATCAATACGACCTAGTTAAACAACTTTAACCCGACTGCTTTAAGCAAAGATTGAATAACGACTGCCTGTCTCTGCAATGACGCGCAATGTGCACAATGAAGATTTGGCTTCATTATTGCAGCTGTCTAGCAATACCACATATAAAGGGTGATTTTTTAAGAGGTTTAGAACTTTTTTTAAAAAAAAAACACAAAAAATTCGAAAAAATGAATGACATATTTATTTGAATCGATAGTTTGAACCTTGAAATTTAATGTTTAAAGATAATTTCATGCAAATGTTGACCGCGGCTGCGTCTCAGGTAGCCCATCCGCTGAGTCCAATTTTGGCATACTCTTTCACACATATCGGCCGGTTTCTCACGAATAAATGCATGGATGTTGGCTTCCAGTGCGTCAATCGAAGCGGGCTTGTCCCTATACACATTAACCTTGGCATACCCCCACAAAAAATAATCTAATGGTGTCAAATCGCACGATCTAGGCGGCCAATTGACCGGCCCGAAACGTGAAATTAACTGTTCACCAAACTCGCCTCGCAATTGCGCCATTGTTTCGCGTGCTGTGTGGCATGTGGCACCGTCTTGTGTTGAAACCACATATCATGCAAGTCAAGAACTTCCATTTCGGGCAAAAAAAAGTTTGTTATCATCGCTCGGTAGCGTTCACCATTGACAGTAACGCTGCGATTCGCATCATCTTTGAAGAAATATGGCCCAATAATGCCGCCGGCCCATAAACCGCACCAAACAGTGGCTTTTTCGGGATGCATTGGTAGCTGTTGCAATGCTTCTGGCTGATCTTCACTCCAAATGCGGCAATTTTGCTTATTTACGTACCCATTCAACCAAAAATGAGCCTCATCGCTGAACACAATTTTTCGATAAAAAAGCGGATCCTCGGCCAGCTTTCCAAGAGCCCATTCACCAAAAATTCGGCGTTGTGGTAGGTCGGCTGGCTTTAGTTCTTGCACCAGCTGAATCTTAAAAGGCTTTACGCCCAAATCCTTCCGCAAAATTTTCCACGTAGTGCTGTAACAAAGGCCTAACTGCTGGGAACGGCGCCGAATCGACATTTCGCGGTCTTCTGTCACACTAGCTGATACGGCCGCAATATTTTCTTCACTACGCACAGTACGTAAACGTGTTGGTGGTTTAATGTCCAACAAAGTAAATTTGGTGCGAAATTTGGTCACAATCTTCCGAATAGACTGCTCAGAAGGTCGAGAATGCCGATCATAAAATGGAAGCAGCGCGCGATGAACATTTCGAACCGAGCACGAATTTTGATACTAAATTCAATAATTTGCAAGCGTTGTTCATTTGTAAGACGATCCATGGTTAAATTGCAAACCAAACTGAAGCTGTTTGACAGTGACACAAGGTACTAAACACACGTCAGCTGTCAAAACCAGTGTTGCCAAAACCAAACCAGCTAAAAAATCACCCTTTACATTCATCCATAAAGAATAAGGATTTAAAAGGATTTCGATAGGTACATGGACTATGGACTGTGCATAAAAAGATTCCACACATCAGATAGTCAGTTTTGTAATTTACGATTTCTCTACGTCAATTTATGATTTCAATTCACATGTGTTAAATTATTATAAGGTTTTATTGATTCATCATTCAGTTTTAGTAAATCACCAAATATTTTTTTGCAATTTGAGATTGCGAAGTGGTGTTTGAGAAATTGACCTATTGGAGTGGTAAATTGCGCCAAACAATCTCGCAAATAAAAGAATCTCGTATTGATACTTCTAATGGTAAATTTCAGCATTTTTACAGAATTTTGTATTCTGCGCCGTTTTCAATCTAAAGTTACGAATTTTTGTATCAATCCATGAAAACTTCGTTCTGATTTGCGAGGAATATATAATTCGTAAATTGCAACTCAAAATTTTGCAATTGGTGACTTTCAATTCCTTCCGTGGTGTATGCCTATACCATCAATTCAGCTTACAAACTTCGCTGGTGGCCTTGATTTGATTTGGAACCAATCGGAAACCGACTGACGCTAGGTGACACAGACGTCCATGTCAAACATATATATGTATAACTGTCATTATGCTGCGCTATATATTTAAACATCCGGTGGCTGGTTGAAATCACCATCATATAACATTCCAAATTGATACTCACCAAAATCTACATTCGCTGAATATTCGAAATAGCGACATTAAAAAAAAAATGCCAAAACTATCCGGCAGCGTACATTTCATCCGTTTGCTTATTGACCCCAATTCGCAATTAGCTTGATTCGATGCAAATGTAATAGCTCATGCTGAATTCAATTTTCAATCAACCCAAGCTTTCGCTGATTCGAAAACTATTTCAAATTTATGAATAATAAATTTCCAAAATTTCCGATAAATTAAGTGCCCGGTAAATTATTGCATTTCCATGCGTTAGCTTTCACTGGTTGAGAAGTCCCAAACGGATCAAAAGAGTCTGCAAAAATCATCGCAGTAATTTTCACAGGTACATGTGGTACACCTTTACCCAACTGACAATAATTGCGCAATCTAGATGACAGTAATACCTCGAATGTGTATACACCGTTAGCTTTATGTAACATTGACGTTTCTCCCCGAAAGCAAATTCGCCCAAAAAGATAAGTCTGCACGCTTCTGCATTTATTTATCTAGTGGTACATCTATTGTCATAAGATTCATAAAGCTTGTCTGGCAATGGGACGTCGTATTTCCGACGTCAAATAGCAAGCCAAAGGCACATGCTCATCATGCGTCGCTGAAGGTGGGGGGGGGGGGGGGGCTTTTTTTATGTCCAATTCGATATGCAGAATGCCACTGAAAAGGTTAAGATGTTTCGAATTGGTATCCATTTTCATTGACATATGGAAACAAAAATAAAAATAAAAAGTGAAAGGTGTCATCGGGTCTTACGGTATTGTGATTGTGTGTTGTGTGCTTCCGTGTTTGGGTTTATCTTATGCAGCCGGGCTGCAAAGTATGTAATTAATACCATTTCAATGGCACGAAAGAGCTGTTACACCTTATTGAAAGTATTTAATTACGCAGATCGGCTTATTAGCGCAGGTGATGTGTGTATGTAGTCGGTACTTGTGACAGGTGGGTTGCTGTCAACGGCGCTCTCGAATTTGTATGGTGGCTAGTTGTTGAAATTGAAAGTCATGGGCAGGTGTTGGATCTTGCTTTATAAAAATAAATTTATATAATTTGCAGCCATTTTGGCAAGTTAGTTTCAGTGGACTCTGGAATGGGACATAAGTTGCATAAGTTTGAGGTTTGAGGATCTATAATAAAATAGAATAAATAGTTGGCGCAACAGGTCCGTAGGGATCCTAGGCCTAGCTTCTCACAGCCATTCGTCTTGTTGGAGTTTTTAATTTTTGGGACGAATGGATGGGATCTACAATTTTATGCCGAGTCCCAACGCCCAATTGAGAAGCTCTTCCATGACAGTTATACTCTCGGATGTTGTTTATCAGACGTTCGCGAGAGGTGACGCAGTGGAGAAAAAACCTTAAGTTGAGTTAGAGTACCTTTTGTGTTGCTAAATTAACAAATAATTGATTGACTGTGATATGCAACTTTTCTTCAACTAGCTGTGCTTTCAGCTTCTAGCAGGCTTTAGGGCGTAGTGACGAGGGTGCGGTTCAAGTCGTGGTGCAACTCGGACTGTATGTGTAAAGTAAAGTACTGTGTGGGAAATATTGTGCTTGATGTAGTCTTGACCAGGCACGCCGACAGTTCCCATGAACACAAGGAGTCGCTTTTTTTTCTTTTGTTTCTGTTGCTTCCTTTTCGACGAGGCTCAAATTGGGCTAAAAGACTTAAAGCAGGAGCGTATATGACGAATGAAACAGGCTGAATTGAAAAGCTTTCTCATTGAAGTAAAAACATTCCTTCTTGGGTATTGACTACATGCCCGGTTCAGGATAACTTAAAGCCTAACAAGCAAACATAATATTTTGTGAAGCTTACTGAATGCATCATACTTTTTCGGTCCAAACAAAGTTCTAGCATTATATGAGCAAAAGCAACTCACTTTGACCATTTCTAAGATCAAACCTTGGACTATGCAAAAACTTGACATTCACAATGACACCCAGATTTAACCGGAAATTATTCAATGCATACAATTTAAACAAATTACACGTGCTGCGTATACCTATTCAAGGTGAGGTATAAAGACAAGCCGCTCGACCTTGAAATATGCGAAGCATCCATTAATTGTGCTCAAATTAATCCCACAGTTCGAATCGCTTCTAAAACCCGTAATCAATTTTAAATGCATTTAAATGATTTTCATCCTCGTTTCACAACAAGTTACGGACGTTGCAAAATCACCCTTGGAATTGAGCAAAATATCCATTCAGGGAAATCTTCCCAGCCCATAAACAAGACTATTAATCAGAGAACTGCTCTCATCGTAATTATACGTGTCAAATAGCATTTATAAAAATTACAAATTTGAGCTGTCAACTCTGCACAAAATACAAACGCAGAGTAAACAAATAACAGCTTCTTTCAGCCATACACGATATAATTAAGACGCTCATTAGCTTT
This sequence comes from Cheilosia variabilis, assembly GCA_951230905.1. Taxonomy (NCBI): domain Eukaryota; kingdom Metazoa; phylum Arthropoda; class Insecta; order Diptera; family Syrphidae; genus Cheilosia; species Cheilosia variabilis. The sequence goes on along the minus strand of OX579676.1, from coordinate 141,164,660 downwards.
GCTCATAATTGCGGTTGATCTTTGTTTTTTTTATCGTTTCCAACATTGCTCCCATTTTAACCGACCTTGCTGCCCTGGCCCCCATTTTCCACAGAAATTTTTATGTAACTCTGTAATTATTTTTGGTCGATCTTCTCATTTGTATCCATTACTTAATCAAACACAATGCATGTACCTCAGCGGGCATGTGGAGAAACAAAACTAGGCTACGACTAATTCGATTTATTCGACAATAAAGCAAAAGCACTCACAAACCGATTCCCAGATGTTACATCAGTCAATCAGTCAACATTGAGACAGATCGCTTCTCATCACCTTAAGCGACTCTGAATGGGGCAAGGCGATACGTCGTGACGACCTTTGGAGAAAAACAAAACCTTCACTTTCAATGTGCGACGAAGCTCGAAGCTGGCTGTCATTATGTTGGAAGTGGCACGAGCCCTTTTTTGCATCATGATTGCTAAATTGCACTGTTTATCGTTGTGAATTGCGGTGTGGTTAACCTTTTGCTTATTGCAAAAGCGACCTATGAAAGCAGTGGGGTGGTGTAGGACTGTAGGTGCACTGTGATGAGTAGCGGAGAGCACTACTTTCAGTGCGCAATAGCGAGTGAAGATAAAGTTTCAGCTGAATTTAACTAGTTAGTTATCTGCGTTGACACTATATTTTGAAATCGTCCCTATAATTAAGCGAGTCAGTAGTTGGAGCGACGCGTCCCTATAGCAGCTTTAGACCAGCTTCTCACAGTCATTCACATCTGTGAGCTTTAATAGTTGAACCAATAGCTGTTTTTTATTATCAGCGTGATCTGATTCGGATCAGATCATGAAAATAAAACAAAACGGATCATTGAAAAGTTTAATTTTGGAATTGTGGTAACAGTTGCTTTCAAAAACAAAACAGATAATACAGGGTATTTCAAACTTCATATTGCCACCAGCCATATTGCAAATATTCTTCTCAACGTGACGTCACACAACGAACATGTCATTTCACTTGCAATGTCGGGGGGTGTTACCATATTTGAATCAAATTTGCATAATTTTTCTTTTCAAAAATATTTTCGTGAAACAAATTTTGTATTTTATGTTCAAATATATTAAATGTTTAAGAAATGTTTCAACTTTATCCTGTTTTGAACTAGAAGAAAATAATGTGGTGGGATTATTAGCAGCGAGTAAAGTTTTTGTTTTTGTAATTTTGGTCTCGGCAATCACGCGACACACGATGTAACTCAAATAATCGTATTAAATGAATCACGTTCTCATTAGATATTCAAAGCTTTTCTTTACATTTTTATTTTATTTAAAAACAAATAATAATCGAAAAACAGCGCTCACTTTCTGCAGAGATACTTGTAAACCAAAAATTATTTCCCATCACGATTGAGTAACTTTGGAACATTCCATAAATGTTTTTTTGGTGTCCAGATCCATATCAGCAAAACATTTCTAAACATTTCCTAAAAATTGTTTTGTTTAATAAGTGCTTTAGAAATAAATATGGAACATGTAGATATTTAATTGTTTATCAAATGTTTGTCCATACCTTTATAGAACGAGAAAAAACAAAATAACACGGAATACGGACAGGGAGTTTATTCGAATGCAAGAAAAATCAATAGATTTTGTGTGTTCCATTTTTTAGTCTGGCTATCGTTTACAGGCACACCAACATTTAAAAATAAAACAAGCCACCTAGTCGGAAATAGTAGAAATAATTTTCAGATCATGATTCGTGATCTCGATGAGAAGCAGGATCATGTGCTGTTGTTGTAGGTGCATGTAAATCGATGATCTGTATGGATCATAGCTGATAATAAAAACCAGCTAATAAAGGCGAGCTGCATTTAGAAGCTTTCTTCGGGCAATTATGCCCTCAGATTTGTGTATATTCACACCACGCCGAACCCCGGGTTTTTGCGAAGCATTCGATAACTTCATCGAAAACAGAACTTTTCCCATACATATTTCAGTTTTCACTCGTTTTGAAAAGTTGTTGAAAGTTGAAACAAACACACGTTTTGCAATATTCAGCAAATTCAGCAGAACAGCTGTCAGAACTAACAACTTAAAATCATTTGCCACACTTAATTGATGGGCAAATATTATTTTTAAATGCTCTGAATTCGTTTTATTTGTTAATTAGCGCAATCGAAAGTTGTAACCAAAATAGTTTTCACGGCTGATTGAAACGTCAAACGAAAACGATGTTAGTTGGTGTTGGTTGGTGTAAATGCGTCGACGAGTTTTCGACGAAAACACGGTTTTCAGTGCGGTGTGAATAGGGTAGTAGAAGAGAGGGAACCAAGTAAGGATCAAGAAGAATAAGAGGATGAGGAAGAGAAAGCAAAATAAAAAGAAGTAAATGGCGACAAAGAAGAGTAGGAACATGCTGTCCTGGGCTCTAACTGCGACTGCAACTAATCAAAACAATACTCAAGCTGAGTCTAAAAGAAAAACTTGTTTGCTTCCCTTCCAAACACTTCTATTAACGTCCTAAGTCTCGGTCTTCACTTCTCAGCGGAACTAAACTTATCCAAATCTTACGCATGTCTCATCCTTTTAGCCTCCTCCAGGCAGGAGCACTTCCGATTTGAGAGTCTTACGATACACTTAGTCACAGCCCTAAGGCCAGGAAGCAATCTTCATCTAAGAGCTCGATTCAAAAATCATATCGACCTAATTGGTAGCACGGGACAAGGAAGAAATTGCTGAAGCAGGCGAGCAGTTTAATTGCACTCATATCTGGGTATCCGACCACAGAAACACAAAAGAAAATGAAGAAATGGGCTAGAGCTACATAGGCGCAGGTCAACCTTGCATTTATGCAGCCTTTCTTTCCATCCGACTTAAATATCCAATTTTTCATTTCTTCCACTCAATGGTGAACTGAGTCATATCCAGAAAGATAACAAAAATAGGACCTACCGCTACTTTAACAGAACTGTACGAATTTTAAGATTTAATTAAATTAAATTAGACTCACAGTCCACATTTCAGCTTTTTGGCTTCTAATCCATGTTCTTATGCAAACTGAAGAAGTCCGATGTACCCCAGTCTAAATTATAATGAATATTATTTTTAATATTTATTAACAAGTAAAATTAATTTACAATATTAATACAAATAAATGAAATTTAAATAAAAAAGATGTGCGCAATGATTATATATTACAGGCTTCCAAAAAGTGAGAAGATATTAAGTTTATCTTCCTGCCTGCTGAAAAAAGCTTATACAGTGGACGTCCAGTATAACGAATGATATAATGTTTGATGTCATTCATTATATCGAGCGCGTTCGTTATATACATCGAATTTTATATACTTTACAAAAAAAAATCATTAAAAATATGTTTATTTCCAGTTTTTATTTAATGTTAAATTGAATAGATGATGGTCCTGCCATTTAAGTACTTCCATGGTTTTTAATCCAATTTATTTCTACGTTCGTTATATCGGATAGCAAATCGTGGGCACCATTCGTTATATAGAGATACTAATTTAAATCTAATAAGCTTTCGTTATATCGAAAACTCGCTATATCGGATATTCGTTATAATGGACGTCCACTGTATGTACTAGTGCTTCAAGATTTGTTTTTTTTTTTTCGGTTTTTGTCCAGCATTAGGAGATTCCTTAAAGTCCCAAAAAAATAACCTTCAAAGCATCAATATAAATCAAGTTACCCGATGCAACATGAGCCGAACTTTATGTTCTAGTTAAGTAGCCCATCACCACCGCAACTTTTCTCTCTCTATTAAGGTCATTCAGACAGTCAAGTTGCCAAATCTGCTGGCTCGGCTGACCTCAGCGCATTACTCTGTCCACTGACTTGACTCGTTTCTTTTTGATGTTTTAACTGCGAATCACTCTTAGTCACCTGCTGCAGCTAGCTTTTTTGAATCGTTTCCTCAGAAACTCTGCCAATCTGCCCCAAGTAGCATCCCAGTCGTAGCATAATTCGCGCTCTCAAAGCAACTCTCAGTTGCATTCATTTTCCGCAACGCAACACTGAGTGCGAATCTGTTGCATTTCCTCTGTCTGTCTACTGCCTAAAAATCCCATTCATCAGCTTCAGCGGTTAAGTCGGGAGAAATTAGAAAAACAGATCCAACTCTGAATTGGATGTGCGCAAGTCGGTCAAATGAAATTGAATTTGCTTGTTAGCCGCGGGATTTTGATCACCCCGATGCTCTCAAGTTAAGGTCATAGAAGAGTGATTTTGTCGCTCAAAGCAAAGATCATCAGTTGTGGTAAAGTTTTACTTTTATTTGAGGCGGCCTTTGGGCCACAAAGAACTCAGAAGGTGGTCTTGCGGGTGCACAACAAACAAACAGCCAGCCAGTGGTAACGAACTAATAAATAATATCAAGTGCAGAAGATACGAAACGAATATATAGCTTTATTTGCGCAGACTCAGCACTTTCTCTTCATGGTAGAGGATGGCGATGCCTGGATGGATAAGGTATTCGCAGATCGCACATATACGTAACGTTATGTGCATTCTTTGGTTTCCAACCGCTGCTCAGATGACTGTATACACTATTCAGTGTACAATTGTGTTTCTGGTTTTATTATTTATTTACGTCAAAGTAATACACCATAAGCCACATGGGAATGTGTTATGGGAAGCGGTCGAGCGGTCGAGCGTTCGAGCATTTCGCGGCTAAGATGAAGTACCTGTTCTGTTGGTGGCTAGGGTTTATCTTGTTGGGCTTAGCGGTTTCCACTGGCTGTGGCATTTATTCAGACAATAAGTTCTCATTATTATATATGTAATTGGCCTCTTTAGCCGGTTACATAATTAGGGGCTCAAATCTTTGCTTTGACAACCTCAAAGTGTACTCCTAGTAAACAAAACAATTGCGAACATCTTACATCTTACAGCTCGTCTGGTCTTTTATTCGTACCTCTATCGCCGAAAACGACAGAACGACAAAAGCCTATTTAACCTGGAAAAGACTCTTGTGTCATTAATGATGGATTGGTGGAAATAAATCAATAAACACTGACGATATTCCGCGAAAGCGAAATCACGGATCTACCTATTGTTCATTAAATTTTAGCACTCGGTTCGATTTCCTACAAAATGATGGTCAACAAATTTCAGATTAATTACTGTGGAAACGTGTTGCTAATTTTACCTTAACCGGGACAGTCCGAGGTAACGAATTGCAAAGTGGGTATGAGTTTAAATGCCTATAGAGGTGAGTGATATTGACTGCTATTCGGAGAGGAAATATTTTGTAGGACATTTTTTGTGGCTCTAGTCACGCTTTGTGGCAAAAACTAGTACATTCCTAGTTGAAAAAGGTCTCCAGAGGTATACTGAAATAAAAAATGTTGCATTAAATGTTTGAGAGGTAAATTTACAGCCAGGCAATGTTCGAAAGGAAAAGGCTGAAGGAATCATTTTTATGGCAAACGTACGAACTGAAGCTCTGAGCGGTGCGTAAGCAAGAGCTCCATATAAAGGGTGTTTTTTTTTTAGGTATAGAACTTTAAGTTGGCAGCACTATTTTAACTGGCGGCCATTTTGTCAGCTGTGAAGTGATTTATTCTAAGTTTGGTTAGGCATTTCAACATGAATAGACTGACGTCTGAACAAGGCTTCCAAATTGCGCAAATTGATTTTGAAAATCATGGTTCTGTTCGAAATACGTATCGCGCACTACGTCCATTTTACGGTCAACAAAACTGCCGTATTTGGAGTGATGCTAATCCTCATGTGTATGTTGAGACACCGTAAATCCACAAAAACTGACTGTTTGGTGTGCTTTATGGGTATTGGTGGAATAATTGGTCCGTACTTCGTACGATGCTGGCCAGAACTTTACAGTCAATGGTGACCGCTATAGAGCCATTATTACTGACTTTTTCGTTCACCAATTGAACAACCATGATGTGCAGGAGCTGTGCTTTCAACAAGACGGCGCAATTGGTAGCAATTAATCTTCTTGCCATTCATCCCTGCTAGGGAAATATAAGCAACAAACAAAACAAAGACTAGACTTAGTTTTTTTCATGCATCGATGTGTGTTTATATTCAACACCTTTGTATGGATTCATGACCTAGTCCACCGCTTGACGATGGTCTGGAATCGCATTTAAAATGCCCGCTTTACGATCATTGACGTCTTCGTTCTTGGCTGCCAGTACCAATATGGTCGCTCATCCGAAAAGTTGTTCTTTTGTAGCGTAACCTTTTTTTATATAGGTTCTTCTGTGGGCAACTTAATTCGTCCGGTTAAGCTTCCGTTCCATTTTCAATGTCCTAGAGTTGTCGGACAGGTACTTGACTGTTTTAGTAATTGTCAGGCGAGTCAATTCAACTGTGCGAACTTGCGACCAAGAGTTAAACTTGCTTACCACATTTAGGTCCCCATGGACTCATAACTTTTTCCATTCATTATACAGGGTGTCCGCCGGGAAGGTATACTACTTTGTTTTGCCGCCATTTTGGTAAACATTAGTCTTGACAGTTCAGTCGTGAAATAGACACGTGGCAAATTTATTATGGAAAAATATTCGATAAACCAACGTGTTTTAATCGTTAAAACATTTTATCAAAATCAATCATCGATTACTGTGACGATGACAAAGTTACATGAAATTTTTGGGAGAAACAACGTGCCAACAAAACGCACTATTTATCGTGTAGTGAAGGATTTCGAAGAAAAAGGGTCTGTAGGTGATAGGCCCAAGCATCCTTTGCATCCATTAAAAGTTACAGTCTGGTGTGCAATTTGGTCAGGAGGAATCATTGGACCTTACTTCTTTGAAAATGAAAACGGCGTAACGGTAACTGTGAATGGGGAGCAATATCGTGATATGATTGAAAACTTTTAACGCCACAACTTCATGCTTTGGGCTTGATTAACCTGTGGTATCAACAAGACGGTGCCACATCGCATACAGCCAGGATTACAATGGAATTACTACGAGACCTCTTTCACCAACAAGTTTTTTCAAGAAATGGTGATGTTGATTGGCCTCCACGGTCGCCTGATTTGACTGCTCCGGACTTCTTTTTGTGGGGATATCTGAAAAGCATGGTTTATGCAAACAAACCAGAAACGCTTGAGCAACTCAAACCAGATAAATATTCGTGATGAAATTTATGAAATACCGCGTGAAATGTGTGAGAATGTAATGAAAAATGTGCTCAAAAGGGCTCGCATTTGTGAGACTAACAGAGGCGAACACTTACCTGATATTGTATCCCATACATAATTGCCGACATTAAATAAAACATTTATCAATATAAGATCCATTCTCTTTCATTTAATCAAAAATTATAAACAAACAAAGTAGTATACCTACCCGGCGGACACCCTGTACACCTAGAAGGTTGTCGAACGACCGACTAACATACAAAATCTTTCCGTGTCGCGAAATTACAACCAATACTTAGTTTTCAGAAACATCGTCCAGCGCAGAAATTGAAAGCGGCCCACTTTTAACACAGGTTGAATGTTTTCTTTCTTAAAAGTACTAAAATATCGAAACGTCTCATACACAATTGGAGTCTTTATCTTTAGGTACTTTGGACTGTGAATGCGAATGGCTTTGGATTTTTATCAATTCATTGTCCGCCAATTATTGGCACACCTTATGAGCTTGCCTCATCAAATTCAAGTTGCATTTTGCCCCTTTAAAGTGATATACAACATCTGCATTCGCCAATAATTGTGCGTTCTTTTTAAAACACTGCAGCATTTCATTGGTATAAAATATAAAGAGGACAGCACGCGGTCTTAGTCCCAGTGGAACTGAATATGTATTTTGTATTAATTTCAGTTTTGACTCTGAAGGTCCGACTCCGAATCTGTCGCCTTTTCGTTTCTCTTCAATATCTGATTCTGCACGAGCTGCCCCACCCAGTGATGCCAGATTACAAGATATGTATATCTTTTTTTTTCAACATTTTTGAGCTCCAAAATATGAACAAGACTTTTTACCTCAAATTTATCGATTTTCAAGATTTTAGATATCACAAATTAAAACAGCCTTTTCCATTGAAGAAAACGATTTTTTATTAACTTCATTATTGCGTGTAATGTGAGTCGAGCAGAGCCCATGTACAATTTCTGTTTTACTAACAAATTTGATTAAATCACTGATGTAATATGTTTCTGGAAACAGGCGATGGGAACTTCGCATATCCAATGTTCAAGGATTTAATTTTCAATATTTTATCGCTTTATATATTCCTCCTCTACAACTCTGTTGAAAGAATATTTTCTGCTGTTAATTTGAAACACAAATTTATTCGTAATCGTTTGAGTACGGAAACATTTAAAAGTTTAAAGATTAAAGGATTTGTAGCTCCTTAATGAAGCGAATTTCTATTTTTAGTCATTTTAATTGAAATATGTTCCAAAATGTAAAAAAAACAGAAACATTGAATAATAACCAAATTTTTTTGATCGATATTTATGTAATTTATGCATTATGTACACATATATATGTACCTACTACAATTTTGCAAAAATAAGCATAAGTTTTATTTAAAGTACTTCAAAATTGTATTTTATGTTTCGTTCTTTTTCTATTTTGAAAAAAAATCTTGAAAAAAGGATTTTTTATTTCGGAAAAACAAGATTTTCAGATTTTTCATCTGGGAACACTGTTTTATTTGTTATATTTCAGTTCAGAATTACCTACTTACTTAACGACCTGTCGCTTTTTTGTTTCATATGACTTAAAATCTCTCAACAAGCTGTATGAAGTTTTGCTTAGAATAGTTGGTAGACCATGTTTTTTTGATTTATAGGACATCACTCTTGCTGGATATGACAAAGTAACTACTGCAGTTGCACCTTAAGTTGACCCTTAAGAGGAAGTAGTTGAAAATGTTGAATTTAGAAAGTCATCAGAAACTTTCTTCACCTCAGCTTGTAATTAAAAAAAAGGTTGGATAGAGACAGATTTGAAAGCGAATTACTAGAGATCCTTCTGCTTAGTAGTTTCCTAATAACTACCTGCACTTTTGAAAAAAAGCCATCATTTATAAAGCCAGTAGTAACTCCCGGGCATACCTGATGAACTAAAACTAAAACCACTACAAATTTCAAAATAAGTTGGAAAAACGTTCAAAGTTAAATCAGTACTTTGAGTCATTTCAATGGGGGCGACAATTTGATTGGAGTTCCACTCATTGCACCCCAGGACTGGTGATACTATTCTCATCCAAAGTGTGTCAGCCATTTGATTTCATTGTTCTGCAACAAATTTCGCAAATATTTGCCAATAAACAATTAGGTACGGTGCTTTCATCGTGCCTTCCAAGCATTTAACTAATTTGACGACACCACATAATGAAGCGAATTACACGTTCAATTTCCTCCTCAAACAGCGAACTTTATGAATCGTATGTCTCTGTCCAATTACGCCTCGGAAATAGTCGTTACACATATCCAAACAACCAACAACCGGCAAGACATTTCCCCATCGTGCACATAGTGCCTCTAAATACTGGTACGCGCACGATTACATGACGCCTTCCTCACCGCTTCGCAAGGCATTAAACAAACAAATATTAAAATGTCACTTTCTTAGGAAGTGAGACACAAACACTTGTCATATTACAAGTCGCAGTAGCTCCATCATTAAAATCAACATATTTATCCATATGCTGCATTAATCTGCAGATCTTTGACACGTAAAATACATCCAATCAATTTTAATTACGGCCCGCGCCGTGCACGATGTAAAAAGATACAAATGAAAAATCATAAATATTTCAAACGCTCTATTTTATAAAGCGAATATAAAATGCAAACATTAACAGATACTTTATCACTCACGCACGCATTGTGTCGGCTTTGATGTTTTCACATGAATTGCTTTCATCTCTTCTTGCAGGAATTCGGATCGCATAATACGTTCCCCTCAATCAATTGACTGCATCTGAGGGTAATTACCAATGAGATTTGTATGCGCACAGGGAAGTCGCGTTTTCATGACATTTTCATTGAATTTTTTATGAATTTTCTACGAATTTTCCGCACATTTTACTCAATCAATTGGATGCGGCGAAGTGCGATTGGCATGGATGAGCGAGTTCTTTTCGAAAAGAAAAAGCTCACGGACCCGAAAATCAGCCGTACCTAGAAGAGAAGAACATTAAACAACCGTTGCAATAAGACACAACACATCATTTGCTATATCGGAGCGAAACACAAACGAACAACAAACTAAAAACCAAATGCAGATGCAAGATACGCGGAGTTGTTTTGTTTTTTCTACTCGACTTCGACTCTAGCTAAAGCTTAGACTTTATTGCCTCTGTTACGATTTCGATTTACCTGGCCACCTCAGTTCGCGTAGACCATCAGCCAGACGCACAACACTATTACGCCGCTCGTCCTAACATCTAGCACACAACAACCAGTGATCGTTACAAACTGAGTGAAAGAAGGCGCATGCAACCAAATCGAAGAAGAAGATGCATCTAAACATCGCGATCGTCGGTAGGTGGTGCTGGTGCATTTTCATTCTCAATTGATCATCCGCGAAGACCTTTGAAAAGATTGACAAACTCATGTGGAATCTAGTCCTTTTTTTTTGTCTCGTAATTTATGTCCGCTACGGCCAAGTGTGAAAACAAATCACTCGCAACAATATTTTTCCAGTGAAAGTGTGGAATCTTTTTCGCAATAGAGCGAATCAAAAGATTTTATTTTTTATCGTGCTCAAAAAAAAAAATAGTAATAGAAACATGTGTGGTAACTGTTTCGTTGTTTCGGTTAACAACGAGATAAAATATTTTCTTTCATTTTTGGCATCATCAGCTCGACTATTAATTGGACGTCCAAATTTATAGTACGGTCTCTTGTTGTTGTGTGTATTCAAGTGCATTTTTCAAAAAAAAAAAAAAAAAATAACGAAAGGAGATACAACAACACAAGAAAAAAGTCAGTCTACTAATTGATAAAAGAAAGAATTTGTTGAAAGAGTAATCAGCAACAAACATGGTTACGTGCAAAGTGGATACAACTGTTGCCGTACCGAAATTGAGTGTTAATAAAATTATTAGTGGTAGTGGTGGAGTAACTGGGACTGTTGCGGCCGATCGTCGTCCACGAAAGACATCGATTAATTCATCAGGATTTCGCCTGCTCGACGGTGATCAATTGGAGTCCACATCAAGTGTTAGCCGCAATTCCATTTACAAATTGAAAATCGATCTGATGTTTGACGATACGAGGTGAGTGATAGAGATAGCTACAGTTCTATGTTACAATGAGAAGATAGGTACTTATTGTTCTATGAGTGTGTGGGTGGTGGTAAAGAAAAAGGTCATCTTGGCATTTCGGTTTGACATTTAAATTATTTTACAGCGCGGGCTTTGTTTTTATGATGCAAAACAAAAAGCAGACAATCGTAAAGCTTAAGAAAATAATGCCTCTGGCATAGATAGTTGTTTTTTTTTAGCAAAACAGTTAATTGCTTAGGCAGAATTTTTTAACAACTGAATTTGGCACGGTTTTGAGCGATGGCTCTTTCTTAACTTTAGTTGAGTGACAACCGGAAAGAAGATACGTGCTGAATAAATTTGTTAAAGAAAAAATCGTATGTAAAAGTTGTTAGTTAGATAGTGATTTACTCCCGTTTACAACTGAACAATTGTGCACAAGACTGTTAGCTGGCGGGCGTCAGTTAGTATACCCAAATTTGACGTCACTCGTGTGTAACCAGTTGATAACTTTTACACAGCCTTTATTTAAACGGGGCAAGTGTTTGTGAACAGTCTTGAAGGGTGCAAGTTCTCAAAGCAACATAACAACAACAACGTGGATTCATAAATAAGTATGTATCTAAGAACTATCTTAAAAAAAAAAATACAAAGAGATGCAGTGACTCAGTGGTTAGTGTGTTCGACTACTAAGCGGAAGTTTTCAGGCTCGATCGCCCAAAAACCACAAAATTATATTTTAACTTTTTTTTTTCACCGCGCCACCTCTCGCGAGGGTGTGACAAAAATCAAAAAAGACCTTCTTAATTGAGTCGTTCGGAATCGTTAAAAAAGTCCTTTCCATTCATCTCGAAAAATACAAACTCGCACAAACTGAGGAAAAAAAACTTCAAAAAGTCGTCCTTTTCAAGGCTCCATCGGCTACGAAGACTCTCGTAATTTGGAATCGCTGTGCAAACCTGCCATGGGAATAGAAGTTATAAATTACTGACACAAAATCAAATCTACTGCAAATGTTTTCACAACTTTTGAACAAACGGTATATAAAATCATCCGCAACCCTAAACCGATGTAAAAATATATTTCTTTTCTTAACGCAGCTAATTTTTTCCAAGCACACACAATCACCCCAAAATGTTGTCTTCTTATAGCTTTCACTTAGTAAATGCTGTTTTATTTGTAAAATATTAATATACTGAGTAAAAGTCGAAACTAATGACCTTTTTTAGAGAAATCTACTACACAAATTTTTGTAAGGTGGCAGCACTGCTCTGGTGTCTGTCCCGAGCCACTGATGCCAACCAAGGCATAATTATGCCTTTTAGGCATGATTAAGGACTAAGGAATAACTTTGAGAAAAAAGCATAATATTTTGGGAATTTTGAACAATCAATTCATATAAACAAACTATGAATTTTCATGAACAACTGGGCCATCCTTATTTTTCAATTGTCCACTTGAGTTACTCACCAAACCAATGTCTTGGATTACAGACATTTTTTTTTAATCACCTATATTTCTATTTTTTACCAAAGAGGCATAATTTGTTTCGGGTTCAGGCATAAAAACTTCGATCCGGGCTGGCATCACTGCCTGTAGCTGTCATAGTTCATAGAAGATTTTATTTGACTAATTCACATTAGGAGACGTGACGTTACAATGGTGAGAGATGGATTCAACAGAAGTGCATTCTCTTCATCAGTTCACAATACTGAGCATGAGCGATGAAAATCGCAGCACGGCTTAAAAGTAACGTATATCACTCCATAACCCATCTCTACCCACTCAGATAACGCATGAAAAACCTTAGGCACTTCTCGCCTTTCCTCTGACTGTCAAAGACTTGGATGCATATTCTACTTATTGTGGAAAGACTTTTCTAGGGTTCAATGATAGGTAACAAGTGTCAAACCAAATAAGCACACATTCCCTCCACATCTCCAAATTTTTTGGACGGGCAACCAGCACGTTTCCCTTAGATTTCACGAATGTGCCTTCCTAATAATCATTCTTAACCTTCACACTAAATATTTTGTAGGTCACAATATGCAATTTTGTATGGAAAATTTCCCCAATGTGAGCTCGAAAACTTTAGCCTGGACACTAAAAAAGATTATTAGTATCGCGGAATGAAAAAAATTTCCATATAAAACTAACCATTGTGACCTACAAAATATTTAGTGTGAAGATTAAAAATGAAAGCAGGATGATATTCGAAGCATAGGCCGACCAAAACACAAGGGTATACCACAGCCTTCTTTAGGCGAAATGTTTTTTGGGATGGTCTTGAGCAGCTTACCTAGATATCTAAACCCTTACCCATATCACCGTAAGACGGACAACAAGTCGTAGAAGTCGACAAATTCACCCTATAGAGATGACCTAATGCAAAATCTTTAAACGATTAATGTGCGCAAAGATGAAGTTGGCAAAGGGCGTAAGAACATCAAGAACAAACCTTAGCATGCATTTTGAATCTCTTCTTCTAGTCCTTTTGGTACCATGTTTATTAAAAGGTATCCTGCTGATGAACAACGCACGATAAAAATACCACTTTCAAGTTTTCCAACGTCTACATTAGTTTGGTTGTGGCTTACAGACTTTTAGTCCAGTCAACTGATTTCACTAGAAATTTTACAGTTTAAGCATTTCAGTAGTTTGGTGTCCATACTACAACAGTCATGTTGTAAGAATCGAAGCAATTCAAAAGAGATTTCTTAGGTCTGCCCTCAGACGTCTTCCTTGGTCCGATTTTAGTAACTTACCCCTTATTCAGCACGATTACAACTTAATGGACTCGAGTCCCTTGAGGTAAGGAGAAAGGTGTCAAGAGTTGTTTTTCTCCACAGAATACTTATTGGGGAGATTCACAGTCCTGATATTTTAAGTCTTTTAGGTTTTAATGTTCCATCACTTAATTTGCGTAATAACAGATTCCTTTATATTCCTCTCTCTCGTACTAATTATGGTGGATCCTCCTCTTTAAATGGTTTAATGTTATTGTATAATGACTGTGCGTCTTTAATTGCCATTAATATGACAATACCATTAATAAAATCCATCTTGTTCAATTATTTTCAGTTTAGTTCAGTTTTAGTTTTGTATTTGAAGTTTTTTTTCACTGTACCTATTATCTTTAGTTACACAATTTTTTCTCAATTTAAGTCTCTTTTTTCATTTGTACAATGCTACGTATTTCAAATTCAAATTGCTCATGTCTAAAAAAAGACTAGTAAATAAACAAATAAATAGAATAAAATGGAATAGGTGGCGCATTTGCTTCTACCATCTTTCTGAAATTATATGCGTTAATCTGTATGACTGCGCTTATCTCGCGAAAACTTTATCATATTTGGATACGATTTACATTGTTACCAGCTGCATTTCTCAAGTCGCAAAATAGGCCTTACCACATAAAAAAAATAAAAATAAATAGTTGGCGCAACAGGTCTGTAGGGACCCTAGGCCTAGCTTCTCACAACCATTCGTTTGTGTGAGTTTTTCATTTTTGGGACGAATGGAAGGGATCTACAATTTTATGCCGGGTCCAAACGGCTAATTGAGAAGCTCCTTCATGACAGTTATACTCTCGGGTGTTTGTTAGACGTTCGCGAGAGGTGGCGCAGTGGAAAAAAACCAAAAGTTGGAATTTGGGTTTTTGCGGCCTTACCACATAGCTGAGTATATTTCAGGTTTATGTGGCGGAAAAGAGTTACAAATCCGCCACCAAAAGGCGATTTCAGAGCCCTATCCCACCAATGGCTTATTGGATTGAAAAATAAAAACCCTTAAACAAGTCTGTTCCAGTTTCATTTGAGCTACAAATCGTCTGTCTGTGGTCTCCTAGCAATGCTCAAAACAACTCGTCACAGTCGCTATCAAAGTCAGCATCAGGATTACCGTCAAGACATGGGCTTAAATTTCACGTGGGTTACATAAACTCCGGCTCAGCTTACTTAACAGGAACTTAGCAAAAATCTATGAATATGCAACACACTAGGCTTAATGATTTGCATCACGTCTCACAATAAAACAAGTTTTCTGCAACCAAAAATAAATCATCTCTCGTCAAATCATCTACCTATACAAGACGCGAAACTCAAAAGCAATTTTTAGTTACATAAAGTAACTCATTGTGCGGCAGTCATCTTTGCACAGGATACCAGTTTACCCGTTCTGTTCTAATCCGTTTAGAAAAATCAGCCAACACCGTCACGGATCATCTGCGAAACATGTTTTTCTGCTTGCCGTCGCAGGAAGTGTGTCAACGTATTTAGAACACCAAACAATTTATTGCAACATCACCGCCTCAGTAGATCGAACATGCATTTCCTGATCTACTCGAGAGAGTCCCACTTCTGATGCAGCGTCCAGCCACCAAGTTGGCTGGTAATTAATACACGAAATGAAAGGCCATTCTAAAGGAGGTTAATTGGGTTCACCTCCACTCCCCTGCCCTGGCTCTGTCGATCTTGACTTCGAATCCAACTTAAATATTTTTGTGTGCAGTTATCCGCATGCAAATTCACCCAAGCGCAAGTGGGACTCTTGACCCAAGACGGTCTCCTAAAACAAAAGACCCACCTCTGCCCGAGGTATTCGAACCTGTTTCTCAACTTTCATACCGCAGATTAATATGTTACCCTCAACACAATAATCCCGCAAGAAAAAAATCTATCTAAGGCAATGTATGCATACAACTGTGCTGTAAAGTTCTATGAAAAGTTCATCTCTCTCTCTCTGGAGGCTGTCCGGCCCAAAGACAAACAAACAATACCTTGAGCTCAGTAATTTGTCAATTTCCATACAATGGGATGTATCTTTATTGAATATTTGTGTTCTCCGGTGAAAAAATGGAAAAAATCTGTGTCAAATGGAAATGGCAACAGAACGGAACTTTATTTGTTTATCGGAGAATAATTTTATTCAATAACGTTCTGTTGTGCGGTAGTCAGCATAGAGGTGCGTAAAACACAACGGTTTCTAATGGAACTCAAATTCGTAGCTCATTAAGAAAATTATAACAGTTGAAGAAGATGTTTCGGTGAAATGATGTGATATGTATGGAAATTCGACGTCAAAAGAGTGTGAAAATATGCATTTTATGCCCGAAAAAAATGCTCAGTGAGTTGTGCTCTATTGAAATGGTGGAGGAAGTAGTATGGCGGTGGGTTATATTGCAGGAAGTACGGCAAAAATCAATGACAAAATTGAAACAAGCTCTTTAAAAATCGAAGGAAAGGTGCATCTTTGGGTACTTTCCGTGAAGTCTTTGTAGAGAGGTGAAAGGAAGGGATTTGGCGCTTTTTCAATGAAAAAGGGGAAAAAGAGGGGAAAGCTTAAAAAAAAGGGGAAAAAATCAAAAATCTCATTGCAACTTTAATTGCTTAAGAGTGAAATTTAAAGGCGTTTCCATTACAAGTAAATATCAAAGTTTACTCAGAATGAATGTTCACACTAAATATGAAAGAAAACAGCCCACCGAACGTCTACGTAAGAATTTTTGTGTACCTACCTGAATGCATTCACTCGATTTGACTTTTTGTCTAATAGAAAAGAAAATCATTTCCAATTCAAATTTCATATAAAAAGAAAGGCAAATTTTACTTAGGGGGAAAAAAGTTTTTTTTTCGAATTTAGGGGAAAATTATTGCCTTTGCTGATAAAAAAAAGGGGGAAAACAGTCTTCACAGTCTGGGACCACTACCTTAAACAGTTAAAAAGTTACGCCTTACGCCTTTCAATCACTTCACTTCAATGTGCAAAAGTTACAATGATTTGTTGTTAGTCTCTTCGTGAACTAATGTGGAGCCGCAAGCGATAATTGATCCAAAAAATTTGAAAAACTGGTTGGATTTCTAATATGTAAAACTGCAGATGTCTGGTGACTTTCGGGTGAAAATACTAGAGCAGTGAATATTCAAAAATATATCTCGCTTTAAGCTGACATCAATATAGGTCTTAGGGATTTATTTAAGCTGCAGCAGTTTTTATATATCAATTTATATCTTGTAACTCGAATTTTATAAATTGCATCGGTTTTGTTGATGACTGATCCCGATTGTGTGTGTTTTTTTTTTTAATTTTTCTTTCGGGAAATGCGAATCTACAAGCCAAAAGATGCTTACAGATATTGTTCTGCTTTTAAACTTCTATTAGCTGTAGTTCTCTGGAAATGTGTGTAAAGGTTAAAAATTCTATAGCGATGTTGTTTTTAAAAGTGATGTCCTCATAACAGGTGATGTGCAGTGATTCTCGGACCTATAAACCGCTCACACGTCGCATTTTCGGAAATAATTCCGAACTGAAAACGTTTAGCTTCAATCACTACATTTTTGCAAGCAAGGTTGGAATGGAACATATTATATTCCTCATCAACCAAAAAGGTTCTTTGAGAACGGTTGACATATTAGTACGCGGTTTGAATCGAACGCAATCGATATATAAATCGATCGCAATCGCACACAGTCTAACACGTACTCTACTCGTCAAAAATGAAAGAAAAAGAGAAAATTAGCAAAATAACGAGTAACGAGCAGTTCCTCTCTTGGCTCAAAACAGCTCAGAGAATTTCAACCGGCAGGTACTGATAAAAATGTCAAATGCGCAAAATTGACAGGAAACAAATCCGTTTTAAAAATCAATTGTACACAAAAATAAAATATCTGAAAATAAAGACCGAGGTGGTCGAATGTTCTCCTAGAATGTTTCGTAGGCATGTTGCAAAAAGGTAAGCTATAAATTTATTTGTGATATGGATTAGATTTCAAAGATGTAAGTGGCTCAAAGTAGCTCGAATATATTTTTACTGTTGAGTACATAAATGTCAAAATCAAATGATGCGGGAATTTAAAAAAAAAACAGAGGAGTAATATCTTTTTGGTGTGAGACAATAATGTAGTAATTGAGAACATAACTGTGTGTGTTTTTTTTTAATTTTTTAATTCATTTAACCTTTTCATTCTGGCACACCAAGTACTCGTCTTTTTTGCAACAGAGACTTATTTAATTTTAACCTATTTTTATAAGCCGAGCAAAAATCGCTCTCGTTTGACTCAATTTTTGAGCGTACATGAATACCACTTTGGAATGTTTGGGCAGTAAGCTGCGCTATGCTAGCCAATGTTTCTCTTTTTTAGTGGTCGCTGAGCCTTAATAATAAGCATTTTTAACCTTCAGACTAAATATTTTGTAGCCATTGTCAGTTCGTAAAATTTAGCCTGGACACCGAATAAATGATTGCTAGTATCGCGGTCTGTGGAGAACTTTTTGTTGCACCATAGTGTCTATGCGAGGGGTCTTTTACCGGGCAGGGGTCATTAGTTTCGGATGGTCCCAAATGTGTATGTCTTCTATTTGTGTCAAAGCTGCCTATTGGCACTTTTAAAAAAATGTATTTCTATGTGAAAGGGTGATAATCGACCCTAATAAATTTTAAGGCAGCTGTAGGACAGGTTAGTTTCCAATATTCGCCTAAATAATTGGCGACGGTTAACTGGAAGAGGTTGCACAAAGTAAATTGCTGTCTGGTAAGAGCGCGTCAACCGATTTGATCCATTTATGTCTGTCTTTTTATATATTTTGTCGTCCCGATGGGCCTTTTCGGCGCCGTAGGAGACTCTATTCGCTCATGTCCCTTTCCAAGACTAACCTATATAATAATTTCGGGAAGAATTGTGCAAACTTTGTGGTACGTTACTGCAAAAACACGAAATTGATAATCATTATTTTCAATGCCCAATCCATTCCGTCTTAATCTTAAATAAATAGTTTTTATCATCAAGGACAATCCCTATACAGCTTGGGAAGCAACTATCATTTGAGTTTTTATCATAATTCGTAGACTGTCAGCTCCTGTGGCGAAGATCTGTCATAAAATTATTTTTTTTACAGAAGTGAAGACCTCGAGTGCAAGCATTGACTTCAATGTCCATTATGTTGGATGAAACTCCATTCCATCCTAGAAATCGTTTTAAATTTTGTAAATATATCTGCTTTTAAAGATGCATAAGACCCTCCCAATTCGTATAACAGAAGAGCTCACAAAACAGCTTCAAATATGTTCATAAAAGTAAAAGAAGTAATATCTCCATTTAATTGGGTGAAAGTCTGTCGAAAGATAATCCGATCAGCTAATTCGTCACAGCTTGCGAAATCCCACTAAGCCACTGACACAATTTCAAAAAGGCCGTCTCAAAGACTTACCCGGTCCTCACTCATCATTACCCCAATGACATTTTGCCTTAATTGTCAACGAAGAGATTCTTATCAAATTTAGAAAGAAAAAAACAAACCAAACACGATGACACAGAGGCCTAATTTTATAATTGTCAACATTCCCAGGGGAGATATCTCAATTAGCTTTCCACCTTCTTTTTCCCTCAAATTGTGGTGCACATTTTCACGTGGAAAACCATAACCGTGCCTAATGGCACCCCATTAGATGATAGATGCTGTTGTTGGTGTTTTTTTGTTTAAAGATTTATCTTCTCGTTAAATAGTATCAATGATTATTTATTTATCTACCTTCAACATGCCTTTAAAGAAACAAGACGAGAAATAATTGCTCTTTCTTTTGTTTTCATTTTGCAGATCAATTCGGAGCAACCGCTTGGATGATCCTCGCGGTTCGCATCGTACACGTTCCATTATCATGTATGGCCGCAGTGAGCTGGCTAGCACGGCGGGCGAGAGTGCAAGATCAATTCTATTGGAAGAGCCCAGTGAACCAAAGGCTATAGCCGAGACAATGAAGAAGGACGTTCGACGAATCAGTAACAGTGTACAAGCACAAATTGAACGAATGTTCACCGATGTGGCGAAGGATGCTACGTGTAGTTTTGCTGTCACCTGCCTTGGATCGTTACCGCTAAAGGATAAAGTGACAAGCTTGCAGGGGTTACAGGAGCCGCTGAGGAAGTTGTATTTGGCCGAAATTGCCAAAGATGTAAGTTTTTTCAAAGCGAATGGGTGAGAGTTTGATAGAAATGTATAGGAAAAAATGTAGTAGAATAGAGCAAGCTTGACCTATTCCGTCTTAATTTGCCGGCAAGCACATAAATATTGTTTATTTGGCAGACATTTGTAATAAAGGGTGATTTTTAAGAGGTTTAGAACTTTTTTTAAAAAAAAAACACAAAAAATTCGAAAAAATGAATGAAATATTTATTTGAATCGATAGTTTGAACCTTGCAATTTAATGTTTAAAGATAATTTCATGCAAATGTTGACCGCGGCTGCGTCTCAGGTAGCCCATCCGCTGAGTCCAATTTTGGCATACTCTTTCACACATATCGGCCGGTATCTCACGAATGAATGCATGGATGTTGGCTTCCAGTGCGTCAATCGAAGCGGGCTTGTCCCTATACACATTAGCCTTGGCATACCCCCACAAAAAATAATCTAATGGTGTCAAATCGCACGATCTAGGCGGCCAATTGACCGGCCCGAAACGTGAAATTAACTGTTCACCAAACTCGCCTCGCAATTGCGCCATTGTTTCGCGTGCTGTGTGGCATGTGGCACCGTCTTGTTGAAACCACATATCATGCAAGTCAAGAACTTCCATTTCGGGCAAAAAAAGTTTGTTATCATCGCTCGGTAGCGTTCACCATTGACAGTAACGCTGCGATTCGCATCATCTTTGAAGAAATATGGCCCAACAATGCCGCCGGCCCATAAACCGCACCAAACAGTGGCTTTTTCGGGATGCATTG
Organism: Cheilosia variabilis; assembly: GCA_951230905.1. Classification (NCBI taxonomy): domain Eukaryota; kingdom Metazoa; phylum Arthropoda; class Insecta; order Diptera; family Syrphidae; genus Cheilosia; species Cheilosia variabilis. Next base: position 141,143,743 of record OX579676.1, on the reverse strand, counting down.
GTAGCTGTTGCAATGCTTCTGGCTGATCTTCACTCCAAATGCGGCAATTTTGCTTATTTACGTACCCATTCAACCAAAAATGAGCCTCATCGCTGAACACAATTTTTCGATAAAAAAGCGGATCCTCGGCCAGCTTTCCAAGAGCCCATTCACCAAAAATTCGGCGTTGTGGTAGGTCGGCTGGCTTTAGTTCTTGCACCAGCTGAATCTTAAAAGGCTTTACGCCCAAATCCTTCCGCAAAATTTTCCACGTAGTGCTGTAACAAAGGCCTAACTGCTGGGAACGGCGCCGAATCGACATTTCGCGGTCTTCTGTCACACTAGCTGATACGGCCGCAATATTTTCTTCACTACGCACAGTACGTAAACGTGTTGGTGGTTTAATGTCCAACAAAGTAAATTTGGTGCGAAATTTGGTCACAATCTTCCGAATAGACTGCTCAGAAGGTCGAGAATGCCGATCATAAAATGGAAGCAGCGCGCGATGAACATTTCGAACCGAGCACGAATTTTGATAGTAAAATGCAATAATTTGCAAGCGTTGTTCATTTGTAAGACGATCCATGGTTAAATTGCAAACCAAACTGAAGCTGTTTGACAGTGACACAAGGTACTAAACACACGTCAGCTGTCAAAACCAGTGTTGCCAAAACCAAACCAGCTAAAAAATCACCCTTTATAAGTTGAGCTGAGAAGTTAAAAGTCAATATAGAGCTGATTTCAAAATTTACCTTTAAACTACCTAAAGAAGACCAAAGGCAGCGCTACAAAGAAGCAGTCAGATTCCCGTGTCGCTTTGGCCGATCGCAGCTTCTTCAAACTGAAACTTTTCAGCTTTTGTTTTCGAATTGCTGTTAGCAATTAAATAGTTAGTTTATTTGCTTTTCCATGGAAATACTGGAAATTGCTAAAATTGTTCTATAAAAGATTTTCTATAATCTTTGTATCAGCCAATCCGCTAAAAGTCCATCTCGGCGTCTATGAGGCCTTGCATATTTCACGACTATTCGGGATTAAGAAGTCAAAATGAACAACCACCCTTTGAATACAAAACACAAGCTGATATTTGGAATAAGGGTAAATTGCCTGTCTCCAGACTTAAATTTATCCTTAGCCAAATAAAGTTGAACGAGCTGGGACTGTGGAGTGCCTCACCTTTGGAAAACCTCCCTTTCATCCCAAATAGGACGCATACTTGCATTTCTCCATTTTGTAACATATTCCTGAATGTTTTATGTCACAGACGCCCCCAAAAAGAGGGCGAGTCGTAACAAACTCTCCATGAGCGAATTGTTAGGAAGCGCATTTGCGTATGCTATTTTGTTTAAAAACAAAATTAAATAAATCGAACAAAAATCAATGAGTTTGGATATTGGCATCGCCAAAACGGCTGATAACAGGATCACCGAAGCTACCGCGCAAAAGATCGATTGTTTGATAACATACCGCGTGATCCTTCCGAAACGAAAGATCGTTCAAGTTTATTTCTTTAATTACGGCCTGAAAAGATTGTTATTGAACAAAATGGCGTTCCCAGCTGTTTTTTCCCCCACGTATACAGCAGACCCATCGTCGTTACAACCAATCCGTTCATGGGGAACTTTTTGCACAAAATTCAGTACAGGGTGCTCCCTGAAATCGTTCATTTTAATAAAAGCACTGTTACACAGTACTCACCTTCGAAAAAAGCTGCCAATACTTCCCAACATTTTTCGAGCGTAAAGTGATTCATTTCGTTTGGCGGAGGCAGTGTTGTTATATCGTGGGACTTATCCCTTTTTGTGGGAATTTCGATGTCCGAAAAGCCTTCCGTGGGATAAAGGGAAAAATCACCCAATCGTGGGATTTTCAGAGATCTAGAAAAAAAACCTTCAAACTATAAATTTTTGGTGAAATTCTATAAAAACATGTATTTCACCATGATTATCAACACACTGAATGTCCATAAAAAACCGCTCTTGTAAATTATCTTTCATCCACATTTTCTAGTAACCAAAAATATTCATAGCAATGTTACAAACTGCGGTTTTTATACTAATGGTTAATTTAACGTGATTTTCTTTCCGTGTAATACAAATTTTACTTTAAAAAACTGGATTTTGACGCAAAAAAGTATCGTGGGTTTTTAAAAGGGAATTTGAGTATGGTGAAAAGAGAAAAATGACCACGGTTCGTGGGATGAAGAGAGAGTGCTATAAAACTGGGCTGAAGTATTATTCTGATTGAAAGAGAAAGAGAGAGAAAGGAAAAGAGCTGTAAGTGTCAAAATGACACATGATTGAAAAAGAAACTAGGTTCATTTGCGTACGCGATTTAAATCGATATAAATCGATCGCAATCGCAAAAAGTGTAAACACGTTCTCATCAAAATTGACAGAAAAAGAGAAAATTAGCAAAATAATTACAGCTCAGAGAACTTTAACCGGCAACAATTGACAAATATGTCAAATGCACAAAGTTTACGAGAAACAAATTCGGAATCCGTCTTTAAAATCAATTGAACTTGAACACAAAAATCAAATCTGTGAAAATAAAGAAAAATCGGCCGTGTTCGGATGTTCTCACAGAACGTTTCGCTCAATTTATTGAGTTTTTCAGATTTTCAGTTTGTTAAATGGGTGTTAATTGAGTTGTCCGGAGCTCGAATTAACTGCTATAAGTGCATGAAAACGTCTCCCGAGCTGCTCCGTTTTAAAACAAATAAATTCACTGTATGAAAACAATTCAGCCAACAGCCACTCGAGTCCGTGATTTACTTACTACCCACTGCAATATTTCGTCCCAATTGGCGTCATTAAAATTATTACTTATTCACTGGCACACTAGTTAATGGAAATTTCTCTTTTTTGTTCGCAATTCGAAGAAATTCTTATTTACCAATTAAAATTGTCCGTTAATTTATTCAATTGCATATATTTCGTCTTCTGTCTGAGCAGTCTTTGTTTTGACGTTTGCCGTTTGGCCCAAGACAGAAAATATTTTATTTATGAACCACCGAGTGTAAGTGGCGGCAGCACAGATGTGTCTGGTGTGCACCTCTTACATGCAACATTGATATGTAAAGCCCGCGTAATTTCCCTTTCAAGCTGAATTACATACAAAAAAAAACACACACAATGGTGAGCAAAGTAAATATAGTCTTCACGCGATGTAAACGATGTTAAATAAATTTAACTCCGGCCAGGCTTTGTCTATCGCTAAAGCGGATGCTAAACCAAGAAACCTCCTGCAGTTGTGTTTTTTTTTTTTCGTTATAAAACATCCCTCCCCATGTCGGAGTCCAAAGCAACTGGATCAATGGCCAATGTGTAATTTACCCAGCTAATTAGCTGAGGCACGCAAGGTAAATGAGGCTTACAAGCCGTGGCTATGAATATTGCAATATATACGGTGTCGTGTGGGATTTGGATTTCAATTTCGATGGGAATCACTCCGTCATTCTTATATGGGGTAGGGGTTGGAGTTTGATTAAAATCAGAAGGAACTTGTGCAATCAGTTTTCAAATACTTTACACATCACTTTGCCTGTAGCGAAACTAATGCCCGTGTAAAGTGGCAGCTTGGATGAATCAAGTTTTTCTCTTGCTGTTGGTGTTGAGCTTTGTCTCAGCTAGCAATCTTGTTTTTGGCCAACATGTTACGATTGAGCTATTGGTTTAACATTTTATTAATTGCATCGTGTGTTGAGGTGCAAGCTGGTTATTTCGATGAGTTGCGGTCCAATCATTTGTGCATTTCTTTTTTTGTCGATCCAGTTTTCAGCTTTTTAGACGCCTGCATCAAAAGCGTTGTATGCGAAGTAGCGAGAGAGAGAGTCGTGAAAATGGCATCATACTAACAACGGACAGTTTTGCCACGGGGCGCCCAATTGCTTCTTGGCGCAAGTGGTTTAAGTCTTCGATGAGGACACACTATGAAGATGGATTTATCAACAAATTAAACTGGAAACAAGAAAACAAGAGACTTGTAACCGTTGGAAATCATATAAAGCTACACAGCCACGTCGGTCAGCGATCTTTGGGAAATGGGAATGACGCTTTTGCCCATCAGGGGTGCACCTAATGTGTCATAGAATTTGTTGCTTTAGAAGGCGCATGAGAATTTAGGGCAGTACGCTTTTGATAAAGTAAGACCCTTGAAGATAGAAGCTGTAAGGTAGAAGATAGAAGATAGAAGATAGAAGATAGAAGAAAGAAGTTAGAAGATAGAAGATGGAAGATGGAATATAGAAGATAGAAAATAGAAGATAGAAGATAGAATATAAAAGATAGAAGATAGAAGCTAGAAGATAGATGATAGAAGATAGAAGATAGAAGATAGAAGATAGAAGATAGAAGATGGAAGATGAAAGATGGAAGATGGAAGATGGAAGATAGAAGATGGAAGATGGAAGATGGAAGATGGAAGATACAAGATTCAAGATACAAGATACAAGATACAAGATACAAGATAGAAGGTAGATGATAGAAGATTGAAGATTGAAGATTGAAGATAGAAGCTAAAAGAAGATGGAAAATAAAAGATGGCAAACAATTACAATTTTCACTTTCCTTCTTACAGAAATCGAATTCGGGATTCTTGGACATCTGCGCATCGGGACTCCGAGTGAAAACCGGCAGCAACAACGATGCCCACATCACACCGTTCCACAACATTGCAGTTTGGTCAGCTGTGAAGTTCGTCGTCTCCGAGAAGGAGGGTGGTGCTGCTTTCCTGCCACTCATAACCGATCCAGAGAATATTGACAAATCCACATTATTCCAGCCTTTGTCGTAAGTTTTTCCAGCCTGTCCCTGTAATTCTCTATCTCAGCAGTATTTTTTTAAGCTCCTCCGACCAGCGGAAGATCGCCTCCTGCCTACACGCACCGATTTTCGCTGTTGTGATGCGTTCGGCCGGTGTTCCGAAAGTTCTCGAATGCCATGGTTTCGTCTGCAAGAGCACCGAAGATGCGATTGTCATCGCTGCCACCCTCTATCAGAGCCTAATGGCCCATGTCAGTTCGAGCACCCGACGCAACACCAAGCGGCGCCCACCACGCAATCAAAACGGCGTCAGCTGCATCAGCATTGCCAGCAGTTCAGCGATGACGGGTTCCAATTACATGACTCGATCAGCGGCCGCTAGTGTATCTGTGGGGAGGAAGAATTCCGTGCGTAGCTCCCACCGCGGAGGACCGCCAGTGCCATCGAGGACGGGACGGAAAAAACGCAGCACGCCTGGTAGTTCCCTCAACGTGAGCACCGACATGATCAACGAGAGCGTGGAAACCACAACGGAGGAACGTAAACGCAAGTCACACAAAACAAAACGTGCCCCACCCATACCCACAACATCGACCGCAACACAAAAGGAAACCATCAGTAGCAGGATATCGCAAAAGGACACAAATCTAAGCCAACACAGGTCGAATTCGGAAAACTCCGACCTCTGCGATTCATCGTATTCCGGTCCGAAGAACTGCCGAGGTGGTGGCGGTAGCAGTAACGTCGGTGTTGATGGTGATCTTGTAGAACGGCGCAGCAATAGACATTCCAGCCATGCGACAGACAGTATCTACCGGACAAATACGGGCACGGCCAACCGAAATTTTGAGACCAACGGCGACATCCTGACTCGAGTGGCAATACCTAGATCCGGTAGCTTCCTTAATACGGGAGGGCTTACACGGTATAAATCTCGTGCTGCTCGCCGTCATTCGGGCGGTAAAATTGGCGGAGGTGGCGGGTAAGTAGTGTCATATGCCAGCCATCCGTTTCCATATGAGCAATTTTTTTTTAACCATAATAGATCACCTCTGGGATTCAGCGAACTCTTCAACGAGTTTAGATTGCACGAGAATCTTCATTCATTGGATGACATTTTGAATGCCATAATCGATGCGGACGGGATGTCCTTTAACGACTTGAAGCCCATTTACAAGGAGTTTCTGCTCAAGTTGGCCGTTACACTGACCAAGGATGAACTCTATCAGAGATCGAAGAATATCATGCGACGGCAGAAGAAGAAGAAGTTGAAGCGCAGAAATAGCACTAGCTCGCAGGTGAGTTTGAAATAGACTTCCCTTATGCTCTTAAATTCCTTCTAGAGGTGTCCCACTTTAAAAGTTCCTCAAAATCACTTGCGAAAGTTATTTTGTTCTACTACTTCGGCGGAAAGTTTCGTTGGAACTTGTAACCTCGAACTTTTAACTAACCCTACACCACCAAACCCGAACATCTTCTCAGCCCAAATTTCGATACCTTTGCAGAAAAAGCCCAAGACTTTGTTTTTTGGCGCCAGAGGCCTCAAGAAGGTTTTTCAGTTAGGCCAGTTTCGCGCATGCCGCGGAAAACCTCCGAAACCGCCTCGAAATAAAGACATCAAGCACTGTGTCTCGCCTCCGCCACCGACTGCATCAAAGCCTCAGTCGACAACGATAACAAATTCTACACCATCCCATACGCAGCAACAGCAACAGATGCAGCTCAATCGGAGTCGCGTGGCCACCAGCGGATCAGATGTGTCTGTCATCCGGAACGAGCATCCCTTCAACGGCATCAACAGAAACAGCTCGAGTGGGTGAGTGTGCAAAAAAAGATCCACACGCTGGATAGCTGGAGGACTTTGAAGGACGTCTAACATTACACAGCCCATCTAATTATGTTCTCTTCTTCTTCTAGATACGTATCGTGCTCGGAGTGCAGCTACGACTCGGAAGCGTGCACTTGTGTGTCTGCAGATCGGTGCTACTGCAGCCTGGGCGCCGATCACAACCAATTACGAGATAAACTGCGCAAAAACAGCTCACAAACCATCGCCAGCGGCACGTACACCAAAGCGCACCGCGCACACTCAAAGAACTGCAACATGAAGCCGCCGCCATCGCAGGGAATGCCCGCAATCAACAGGCAATCGTTGATATCCTGCAAATCGGAGGACAAGTGCTACTGCTCTATAGTGGAGACGACCAATGGCGACGAGGAGACCACACACTCGGAGACCACAACCTGGTGTGACACTGACAGCTGTGTCAGCGCCAGCAAGTGTTACTGTCAGCGTCCACACCGGCGACGCGACAGCCCCCAAATAAAAGCAACGAAACTGGGTACGACTCAGCCACGCAAATCGCGCGATAAGCTAGCCTTGGACTATGAATTGTTTACGATCGGCGGCAATGGCAAGTCGGTGCAACCTCACGAGGCGCTGAGCGTCAAGAAGAGCGTAGAGGCAGCGGCCCTCTTCGCCGATGTCCGACTCAGTCAAACGACCGACATCAAGAGCTTGTGTGGTTCCAAGCCACCGACGAACTCATCGGTTGCCACTGCCGGCCGGAGGCACTCGAGGCGGCGCGACTCCTCGGCCAGCTCAATCGATCGACACAAGCAACGAACATCGGGATCGATAACGTCATCGGGTGTTCGCAGCACGTCATCACAGAAGTCATACTCCGCCGATGATCTGCTGACGAAGCTGAGCGAGATCGAAAAAAGTGCCAGTGCCGGTGGTGGGAGTGGCTCCTTCAATGTCAGCGATAAGATGAAAGATCACTCCATGTCGGGGCATTATCAGTCGATGCGTGCCGTCAGTGCCTCGCTGGAAGATACGCTTGGGTATTTGCCATGACGTTGCTCGCCGTGATCTACTAGTGCTACTGTACAGAGACGATTAGAATTAAAGAGGTCTATGTTCTCCTTGGCCAAGTAGGACGGCATTCTTTTGCGTTCCTCTTTGCCCGTCTAGTGGTGACGAAGGGGTCGCAGACCATGGCACCCGAGGAAGAAACGTATTCCACCTTAGATAATAATTTATATTGTATCCACCGCTAATGATGGAGGCGCACAGTAACGTGTTGATGTATACTACTTGTACTCGTTTTTTTTTTTAGTTTTATGTAGTGATTGCTGTTATTGTTATAGCAGATAATTATTTCAAATTTAATTGACGTTGCAGAGCTGTTTTTGTTTTGCATTCGATTTGTTGCCAATCAGTGGCGGCGAAATGTCGTCAGGTATGGATGTAGAAAGTAAGTATTAAGCGATTAGTGTATAGTAGATTGTTCGATTTGGCATTTGCATGACATTAATTATTGTGCACCTCTTTGAATCTGCACAGAAGCTGGAGCTTCATGTAATGACTCAAATCTGTTGCAACGACTTTTATGCGAGACAAAAACACTGTTTTTGTAATGGGATACTATTTTTTAACTCCTTTGTTTTAATTTGCATTTAATTGGGGAAAATCTTCTTGGTAATGGAATTGCTTTTAACAATATATAGATATATACGAATAATAATGAAGCCATTGTGACTGTACGTCTTTAATTAATTTAATCGAAGCATAAGATGAGTGGAATATTATTTAAAACAGAAAAATGTGCAATAGAATTACTTATTTACCATTGCGAATTACGTAAACATTAATGTGCAATATTTATTAGACAAAAAATAAAAAATAATGTATTATTCTTTATTTATTTATTTAAAACTTGAATGCATTCCTTTCTAGATTAATAATTTGTGCAATGCCTTTTTTATGTTATTATTATTGCAAACAATAACAATTTAATCGTAATAAAAGACAAATTAATAAACAAATGTTTGCGTTTTACTTTACTCATTGCATTTGAGACTAACGTACCGTTTTTTATCTTTACCTTATATTTATTATAAGTCACAGTACCTAAATTTAAAATTACATATAGGGAAAAGTTCGCCATTTTGAACTCGTTAAATAAAACTTGGACTTAAAAATGCACTAAGATAAATACCTATAAAAACAATTTAAATCGACTTATGGTAGTTAACTCTGGATGAATCCGCTCTCGAATTTTATTGAATTTTGCACTATTGTGAATCATTTCACTATTCTGAACGCAGATTTAAAATGTCGGACAATGGGCACAATTAAAAATCTACTTATCTTAAGTCGACTAGATTCGTTTAGACTAAATGTTACCTGAACGCAACAATTAGATTAGCCAGTAACGCCATTTTTAATACGCCAACCACATAAATATACGGAACGTCAACTTAGTACAGTCCACGACGGATAAGAAACCACTAAAAACAAAAAAAAATTGTTCTTATATAAGAGGAGTTCTTATTAGGTACGTCATTCAAAAAGTCCAAGTCATAAATGGCGTTACTAGAATTTGTTCCATATGCTTTTTATTTAGTACTAGCCTTCAAACGATAAGTGTATAAATTTGACAGCAATCTGACTATTGATTCGTGAGTTATAGCATTTTGTGTGAAGCAACTTTTGTTATTATTGAAAAAAAAATAGAAAAGAATGAATTTCGAGTTTTGATAAAGCATTGCTTTTAGATGAAAAAAAATTCAGTGGAAACCAAACAATGGCTTGATAAACATTATCCGGACTCTGCTCTATCGGGGCAAATGGTAGAGAAGTGGATTGCTGAATTTAAACGTGGTCGTAGCAGCACAAATGATACAGAGCTCAGTGGACGCCCAAATGAGGCTGTTATACCAGAAAACTTAAAAAAATCCACAAATTGGTTATGAACGATCGCAAATTGAAGGTGCACTAGGCACGAGCTAGCTGACATTGTAAAGATATCAGATGGTAGTGTTTTTACCATTTTACACGAACATTTGGGTATGCGAAAGCTCTGTGCAAAGTGGGTGCCGCGTGAGCTCACAGTCGACCAAAAACAACAACGAATTGATGCTTCAGAGGAGTGTGCCAATGGATGAAACATCGCTTCATTGTTACACAACAGAATATCCGTCGTGGGCAGGCTTGCCAGATTTTTATAAGCCTATATCGCAATTTTTAGTTATTTTTTCGCAAAAAAACGCAAAGTTACAAAAAAGTTTTCGCAAAAATCGCAAAATGCTTAAAAATCAAAAAAATAACACATCAAACTTGATTTTCACTTGATTTTTAATATTTTTGGTTAGGTAACAGAAAACAATAACAACGAATAAGGAACAAATTAGTATTAGTATTGCAGCAAGATCAAGTTATGTAACTCAGTTATTTTAAAATGGGAAGAATTGTTTTGAATGAGTATTTTATTTTGTTTTAATGATTAATAAACAAAATATCGCAAAAAATAAGAGATATCGCAAATTCTAATTTTACACCGCAAAATAGAACAAGTAAAAGTGTTATCATCGGCCTGGCCGATGCTTTGATACCCTCCACTGCATACAAGTCACGCAAAGTTTTAGGCAGAGACAATACTGAGACCACCAACTCCGGCCGATTTCCCGTTACTTAGCCTACAAGCTATATTTTTACGGAGTGGTCACGATTTGTTGCGTTAGTATTGTTACATAGAAAATCCCATTTTTAATACCAACTTGACGACAATAAAAGTAAGTCGTCTCACAAAATTTCACTTGCCTAGGTGGATTGTTTTCGACGCTATCGTGCTTTCAAAATGTGTTTTCTAATATTGGTTTTGTATGGGAAGTACCAGAACTACTTGACCGACATAGCCCATTTTCAATACCAACCTGACGACGATGAAAATAAGTCCTTGCACTAACTTTCATTCGCCTACGTCAATTCCTTTGGGCGCTATCGTGCTTTCAACAGACAGACAGCCAGACAGACAGACAGACAGACGAACATGTCTAAATCGATTCAGAATGTGATCCTGATTCAGAATATATATACTTTATTAGGTCTCCAGTGATTCCTTCTTGGCGTTACAAATGTAATGACAAAGTGAATATACCTTCCTGTGAAGGGTATAAAAATATAACGCGCGTTTTGCGATAAATCGCACAATCTAGCAAGTCTGGTCGTGGACTGCACCCAGTTATGAACTTCCTCTCCGCTTCCCCTCTAATAAACGTCAACTGAAAAAAAAAAGTATTCACGTGATTAAAATATACATCCATCAATTACTGAACTCGAACAATTTTTTTAAAACAAAAATCAATCAACTGAAGTTTAAAATGGTGAAAAGAAAAGTTGACTTTTGTAAAATGTATTTTTGAAATGATTGATGCAGTGTCGGACTAAGGGGGGGGCGGTGGGGGCGGTCCGCCCCGGGTGGCAGACTAATAGGGGGTGCCATCAGTAACAGAAAAATAACTTTGCACACTACAAAAAATAAAAACACAAATAAAACAATAAATTTGTTTCCCAAATACCTACCTATATATATGTGCGCATGAATTTCGTTACTGGCCTATTCTCTTAATATTTATAAGTAATATGGAAATAAAATATTTATCGCCCAAGAGCAACAACCAAGCATTTACCAAGCGTCGCAGTTCTGTGTTCAGTTCTTTTTTCTTTACTGATATGAGTATTTTTCTTTGTTTCGTTTTTAAATAACGGTACGCATTTTTTATGGCATATAACTCTATTCTTCTATCCGACGTAGATACACAAGTTTGTGTGTATATATCTATTATCATTAGGCCAGAGGACGGAGTATAAAACCAAGCAAGCCGCGCAAAGACATCCACCAGGCGAAGTACTTTGGCATTATATTCGACAGCACACCCGATGAATCACATATCGACCAAATGAGCGAGGTCATTAGATACGTTCACATTCAGGACGGCAAAGTTGAGGTTAGGGAATCTTTTCTAGGGTTTTTTCCTACATCTGGAAAGACTTCCAAAGAACTTACCGACGATATCTTAAAGCAACTCAATGAAGATAGTCTTGACATTAATCTTTGTCGGGCTCAGGGATATGACAATGCTGCGACTATGGCGGGTATTCATGGAGGAGTTCAAAAATTAATTCGGCAAATTAATCCAAAAGCTTTGTTTACGCCATGTGCAAACCATTCTTTAAACCTTTGTGGAGTTCACTCTTTGGGAAGCACTCCTTCAAGTACAACGTTTTTTGGGACAGTGGAAAGACTTTACACATTTTTCTCAGCATCTACGCATCGTTGGGATATTCTCATAAAAAATGTAGGTGTGTCAGTCAAGCGACTTGTAGACACTAGATGGAGCGCTCATCACGAGGCTGTTAAGCCATTGAAGGAAAATTTTGTGAAGATAGTTTCAACTCTTGAACTCCTTTGTGATCCTGAAAAGGAAAATTTAGATACAAGAGGTGCTGCAACCATACTCTTATCTGCTGTATGCGACTTTACGTTTTTATGTTATCTTTCATTCTGGTTCGATATTTTGGAAGAAGTTGATTCAGCACAGAAATACTTGCAAAAATCCGGGCTCACTCTAGAAAAAAGTGTAATAAAACTTAAGGCACTAGCGAGTTTTCTTCGTGAACACCGTGATGAATCCGTGAAAAAGGCCGTAATATACGCAAGAGAACAATGCACCGAGCTAGAAATTTCAATTGAAAGGCGGGGAAGAAGAAAATTATGCCAGGCGAAAAGGCTCAAGATGCTGGTTTGACGTTGGAAGAGGAAACACGAAGAGCCATGTTAGAATGTCATGTCAGGACAGCCTTTGAATTTTTAAGCTTCATTGTTAAGTGTGATTTTTCAGACTCTTTACCGAGTCTGTCATTGGCGATGAGAATTTATTTAACAATTTGCGTCTCAGTGGCATCGTGTGAAAGAAGCTTTTCCAAATTAAAATTAATAAAGACTTATCTAAGATCAACGATCAGCCAAAATAGGTTGACTAATTTGGCTATACTTTCAATCGAAACGGAGCACACAAAAAATATAGATTTTAATGATATAATCGAAACATTCAGTACAATAAAAGCTCGTAAGCACCTTTAAATAAAATATTTGTTCGTGTTTTTTTCTTAAATTTGTCAAGGGGTGTAAGCTTGCTTTACCGCCCCGGGTGTCACTGCCTCTTAGTCCGCCACTGGATTGATGTACATATTTCAATAACAAATACCTAAATTTGCCAATGAAATTTTTTTTTAGTGGGTGGTTTTTATGCCTAGTTAACCACCAACTCCGGCCGATTTCCCGTTACTTAGCCTACAAGCTTTATTTTTATGGAGTGTTCACGTTTGGTGCGCTAGTATTCTTACATAGAAAATCGTATTGACAAATGTCACGAAACTTCAAAAATTCTGCTCACCAACACACTCCCAGGAGATATGAGACACTTCCGCTGTGGGCAAAGTTGCTGGCAGAGTTCATAGAATTTTATCCGTTTAATTTGAAATTGTTCGTTACGTTTGGATAATATTTTTTTTTAGGAATAAGCGCACATTTGTTTAAAATGTTCATGAAAAATTAACAATGTAAATTGGTTGAGGGAAAATGAAAACATTTTGAGGAAATTTTCTTCATTATTTAAGAAAAATTTACACACGTAATCGAAGTTAATGATATCCAAAAGCGGAAAATACACAACCATGTTTGTCCTAATATGTTTCTAGTATATAGAACATCAACTTTAGATAGTTTTACTCACCAAATAAATCAAATTATTCGCCTTTTAACAATTTATAATAAAGGGTGATTTTTTAAGAGGTTTAGAACTTTTTTTAAAAAAAAAACACAAAAAATTCGAAAAAATTAATGAAATATTTATTTGAATCGATAGTTTGAACCTTGCAATTTAATGTTTAAAGATAATTTCATGCAAATGTTGACCGCGGCTGCGTCTCAGGTAGCCCATCCGCTGAGTCCAATTTTGGCATACTCTTTCACACATATCGGCCGGTATCTCACGAATGAATGCGTGGATGTTGGCTTCCAGTGCGTCAATCGAAGCGGGCTTGTCCCTATACACATTAGCCTTGGCATACCCCCACAAAAAATAATCTAATGGTGTCAAATCGCACGATCTAGGCGACCAATTGACCGGCCCGAAACGTGAAATTAACTGTTCACCAAACTCGCCTCACAATTGCGCCATTGTTTCGCGTGCTGTGTGGCATGTGGCACCGTCTTGTTGAAACCACATATCATGCAAGTCAAGAACTTCCATTTCGGGCAAAAAAAAGTTTGTTATCATCGCTCGGTAGCGTTCACCATTGACAGTAACGCTGCGATTCGCATCATCTTTGAAGAAATATGGCCCAATAATGCCGCCGGCCCATAAACCGCACCAAACAGTGGCTTTTTCGGGATGCATTGGTAGCTGTTGCAATGCTTCTGGCTGATCTTCACTCCAAATGCGGCAATTTTGCTTATTTACGTACCCATTCAACCAAAAATGAGCCTCATCGCTGAACACAATTTTTCGATAAAAAAGCGGATCCTCGGCCAGCTTTCCAAGAGCCCATTCACCAAAAATTCGGCGTTGTGGTAGGTCGGCTGGCTTTAGTTCTTGCACCAGCTGTATCTTAAAAGGCTTTACGCCCAAATCCTTCCGCAAAATTTTCCACGTAGTGCTGTAACAAAGGCCTAACTGCTGGGAACGGCGCCGAATCGACATTTCGCGGTCTTCTGTCACACTAGCTGATACGGCCGCAATATTTTCTTCACTACGCACAGTACGTAAACGTGTTGGTGGTTTAATGTCCAACAAAGTAAATTTGGTGCGAAATTTGGTCACAATCTTCCGAATAGACTGCTCAGAAGGTCGAGAATGCCGATCATAAAATGGAAGCAGCGCGCGATGAACATTTCGAACCGAGCACGAATTTTGATAGTAAAATTCAATAATTTGCAAGCGTTGTTCATTTGTTAGACGATCCATGGTTAAATTGCAAACCAAACTGAAGCTGTTTGACAGTGACACAAGGTACTAAACACACGTCAGCTGTCAAAACCAGTGTTGCCAAAACCAAACCAGCTAAAAAATCACCCTTTAACTAACCAATGGCGTTCAGTAATGGAAAAATGTGCTTTTTTCATTTCCCCACGGCTGACGAGGTTGGCAGCATTTATTTTTGCATTTTTTGTATGTTTTTGCATGTCACACGGATTCTTTTTTGACATAACACCGATAGGAAAACAAAATGGCGAATTTAAAAAAAAAACTGAGGGGGCCAGTGGCAAGAGGATTGTGAGTTGGGGGTCTCAGTATGGTTTGTCTATGGTTTACACTAGGTACTTGTATACTTTGACAGCTGAAAATATATTGAATGATGTACAATTGGAAAACAATTAAATAACCCGGCGGCATTGCTAGGAAGGAGCTAGGAGAATTTCGAAACAAAGTTTAGGTCGAGACACAATACAAAATAAACAAATTTATAGCACTGTATTACCAATGTCCATTGTGAACTGTTTTACTGCGCATACATTTACTGCACTTTTCTTTGTTTTAATTTTCTGAGATAGGAGTTCATTAAAACAGGTCTATTTTCGTCTATATTTCTTCTATCTAATTCAGTGCTCACAAAACAATCCGATCTGAGTTGCTTGATGTTATTAATCTACTACAAAAAAAAAACCCAAAGTGATGGCACATGGCACCAGTAGTCGGCCTTATAACTGATTTTTTGAGTTTAATTTGTTTTGAAAAATGCCTCGTTCAGCTATATAATCAAGTATTCTGAATGTTTAAAGTGCATAGATTGGAAAATACGAAGCTTATGTCGTTTTCCATTGGGCAAAAAGAAGCGTCCAGGAGAGTCCGGAATCGAAAAAATCACTTCTGAAACCATTCCATTGGCACAAAAAATACTCTTCTGATGATTCTGAGAAGAGAATTTCGCTTCTTGATTTGAAGTCAGAATCAGAATCCACTCAAGAAGCACTCACACAAGTGTAATTTATGTATTTTATACACGTCAGCTGACAGCAGCCGTAGAATATTTTTTGGCATTTCACCGATAGGTACTTTTGTGAATTCTTACAAAAGCAGTTTTGTTGTTCCATTGGATTTCAGAATGAGTGGATCTCCGAGTGAAACCAATGGAAAGCGACATTATTAAGTATATTAGCTACCTAATGCAAACTATTTACAAATTAAGTGAAGTATGTATAGGTAGATTTTGGAGTAGTCGGCCCCCTTATTTCCAGAAGACAGCCCCAAATAAATTTACATTTTTTCATAAGAACTACTGAAAAACGTAGAAAATTTATCGAAATCAAGGGAGATTGAAGTTTCCATTCATTTTGCATACTTACTCGGTTTTTGAAAAAAAAAAAAAAAAAAAAAAAAAAAAACAAGTAAGTTAGTGTTTAGTAGTCAGAATGAGGGGGCTAAGCCTAAGATAATCATAAAAATAATGTGTCATAAGGTCAGCCTACCTCTTAATTATTTAATAAAAAATAATTTTTAACATTTTAAGTTAAGAAAGAAGAAAAATAAACTTTCAGTAACATAAAAATAATCACAAAATGCAAATACCTTAAATGGATAGGTATTTGTATCATTTTTGCAAAATCACTTCTACTATTGAACACCACTCGTTTTCTGCGGTTAACTGTACGCAGCGTTGCCAGTTTGGGGGTTTCCCCCCAGATCTAGGGGTTTTTTGACCGACGGGGGGAAATCTGGGGGGAGAAATTATTTAGGGGGAAATCTGGGGTTTCTTTTTTTGTAATTGCGTTCAATTATTTTTTTCTTCTCACTAAAAAGTATCGTAAGTGAACATTAAAAGCTATAAAGCAACACCAACAAACCAAACAAATTCATGTTCCATTTATGCCAATTCCATTCCAACGCATTCCAATATTCATTGGTGCCAGGATATTGATAAACCCCTATCTAAAGCTACATACATCACACACTATTGCATTTGCGAAAAGTTCACAATCATTATGAGAAGCAATAAATAGAGCGAGACTTTCTTTGTATTTTGTCTCTTGCCAAAACCAATTTGTGATTGTTCCTGGATCGGGATGTATCAATTTTACCCCTTCCGATCAAATGATCAAAATGTTCCTAAGCAGATGTACAAAAACAAAGATGAAGACAACGAGATAACTATATTTTAGGATTTATTTATAAAGTTTTTCTTATTAAATCTTGAAATCTGAATTCAATTCCTTTTTTTTTTAAATATGTATACATACATTAAGAAATCTTTTTAATTCTTTAAACTTGTGACTTTGTATTTAATCTTAAATTTACATACTTAATTTGAAAAAAAAAAAAAATGGGTTTTTTTTTTAGAAAATAGCTAAATCTGGGGGTTTTTGAGATTTGTTTGGGGGGAAATATTTCAACCGTCTGGCAACGCTGACTGTACGCAAACTTATATTTTTAACGCTAGAAATGTTAGACAAGGGGTAATATTTTTCGCTTAGAAAAAAGACCAACGGATTTAGTATTGCACTGTAGGTACTTTGTATTCCAGAGGCTGACTACTGGCGGAGGCTGAACTTGCACGCCATCACCCAACGAGTAATGCCACATTTATTTTTTCTCCTTCTTTCAATTAAATTCGTTATATGATTTGTTTGCTATTTTTTAATACTACTTAATTTCTTGTTCATAAGAAAATTGAAAATAAGATAAGATGTTTTTTTTTCCTTAAAAATTACCGAAGTTGGAAAATTGTTTGAGTTTTGGCTAGTCGCGGAAGGGCAAAATGGAAAAAAATAACTTTCCGAGGGAAAAAGAAACAGCCCACACTGTGGCATGGATTGGCGTTGGAGAAAATATTATTGCAAATGTAGCAAATGTAAAATGTAGCTGTAATGTAATAACTATAGTAGCTTTAGAGTAGTGAGAGTGAGTGAGGGGTTTAGCAATAAGCGCAGTGAAATCACACAAACGGCTCATGTGAACGCACCGTTACTGTGGACTGTATTTGTCAATGTGAATTAAAGTGAGTGAAAACTGGAATATACAACAGAGAAGTCACAACTGAGAACATCCTATTACACAATGACGTCCTCGTGTTTTTGAGTTGCAATGTATGTTCTTGGATACCTATTTATTTTTAATCATCTTTGTGTTGGCCCAAAGGGGGACATTTCGCTGTCCCCACTGAAGTCAGCGACATTCAGGGACAGCGGCAGCCAGTGTTACATCTAAAAATGTTTTGTGTCCAAAAAGGTGTCCGAGACGTAAAAAAGTGTCCCACATACCTAATTTGAATAATATTAATACAATATTTTTATAACAATTGAAAAAACAAAAAAAGTGCTTCAAATACATAAATTCAGTTCAGGTAGCATTGGCTTACAGTAGATTAATATAATTTTATAAAAGAATACGTAATATACATAGGAATCCAATTAAAATGTTTATTAATAAACAATTACGAAACAAAAAGAAAACTTCAAACACGTCGAGGCGCAAACCGAACACAGTACAGAGAGCAACACTGCCAACAAGCTGATATGATACGAATTAGTATCCATGTAGAACCACTTGGAGTGTACGGAAGCGGATACTAAAAAACTTGCATTGTATTCAAACACAAAGTTTCAATAAAAATCGTGTCAACGGAGAGTATGGTATGAATGATAGAGATATAGATAGGTATTTTTATTTTGATTGATAGATGATAGGCTACGCAACGGAAGTGTCCAAAATTGATGATTTTAAAAAAGAGGTGTGTTCTGGTGTCCGAGCGATCGAAAAGGTGTCCACCAATTGACACTAAAGTGTTCTACCCAACCCCAAGGGGACACACTCTGGCTGGTCCTCGTGTCTCTGCCCCGCCGAGGCGCCCAAAGCGGCATTCTTTCCATTCATCCATTGTCCGTCCTTTGTCCATCGCCAACTCTCGCAAATGCATTGCACGGAGTTAAAAATAAGAATCGCTTTCTAAAATTCCCACGATTTGGTGCTTTATCCCTTTATCCCACAGAACGGTAGTCTTTTCGGACATCGAAATTCCCACAAAAATGGATAAATCCCACGGATAAAATACACTAACAACAGCTACCCTACTCCAGCTCCAATCCAACACCAACCACTTCAAAACGAGACCAAAAGCTAACGCCACTCGGGTATTCTTTTCGTATCCTTGTTCAAAAACTAGCGCGCATTCGCACTCGCATCCTTTTCCCTTCCACCACAATTCCACCACTTTTTTATTTTCATAATTATAAATTATTATTTATTTGGCCCACGAGGAAATTGAATTCTCTTTTGACGGGCCATTCCAAACATTTGTATCAAACTCTCAATGAGAGCACGGATACTGAAGTAAACCTACGCAAGAAGCGAGGTACTTCTAAGTGTACCTTTCAGTGGAAATCACTGCGGTATTCATATGCATTTACTGCTAAAATTGAGTGTGAACTGTATGGGAAGATAAATTTTCGTGGTCGATAATAAAAGACCAAGCTATACAAAATTGTATTCCATTAAGTTGTACAGTGGATAAATACAAACATATATGGCAAACACGCTACAACTACAAGAGCAAGACAAGGCAGAGCGCAGAGGCACAACTTTCCTTGATTTTTGTTTTGTTTAATTTTGCTGTTCGACTTTGGATGGCGAATGGTGATTCATTCATGCTGTAGAGGGGTTGGATTTTCTTCGGTACATTTTTGTAATGCGAATCGTGAAACGTAAAGTGATGCATCTGCTCTACCTATATGAAGCTGTTGGCACCAAGCGCACGATAAAAACTACCTACATTAATGATAAGCACTACTTGGACAAACATTATGCACGGCACTGTGTGCATTGCACATGCCAATTTTACAACCCAATGAAATATGCATAATTTCATTCTACCTAGAATAGGTTACATAGTTTGCCAATTGGTGCAGGCCCAGGGTGCTGGATGTAGGTATGTAATGCCCGATGACTTTTCTTTATCGACAGTTTTTCTGCTAAGCTCATTTTATACGAATGTTATCTTGATATTTGTCCTAGTTTGTTTTTTAAAAATAGATTTTGGCAAGCAAAGGCAATTATAATGGGTTTATATTTTTGATTTATAAAAAATGTTTACTGTTAGTGCTAAAAAATGTTGTTCGAACGTGTGAACATAGCTCGTTAACTGAGTGGCGATTCAACCCTGGAGAAATTTCCTTCCTTCTCAACTACAACTCAAACACTTCACATCGAGTGGGAAATAATTTCACTTATTTTATGTTTAGTTATTTCCCACTGAAAGGGGACATTCTGCCCCCCTGCAACACCGCTCCATGGGGGCACTGTTTGGGGGAGGGAGTAGGTGCAAGGGTGGGTGTATGCGAAGCTGTTAGTATCGAAGACTTCTCAAATCGTTGGTGGGAAATAATTTCACAAAATTTGTGGCGCGGTAATTGCCCACTTTTAGTGGGAAATAACTTCACATAAAAAAATGTAATTATTTCCCTCTCAAGGTGAAGTTATTTCCCTCCACCGGTTTATTTAGTGAGTTGGATCTACATAGATACCTATACCTGCCTTACCCTAAATAAATATAGTTTTAATGTCCGTTGGGGCCGACTTGCGGACTTGGAAGTTAATGTGGATATGAATGAATAAAATTATAGAATATTGAGTGGCAGTAATGCAGAGATGCTCAATCCTCAATTGCGTTAAAGAAACGGAATCCAAATCAGGGTATTTTTTGTAAAGCTTTGTTAGGTAGGTACTATATGAGTGTCTACAATTGCAGTGTACCGTGGCTTCACTTAATACTTTTGAGATAATTATGAGTAACCCTCTAAAGGGAGTTAGGGGGCATTTTCAAAACATCTCATATGTATTTATTTTTGTATAATGTATACCTATATTCTTTTTTTGGGAACTATTAAAATGTTCTGTAGAATGGTAAGGGTGGTCTGGGCTCTTGGATCGCTCAGTCACTAGAGTTGGAGAGTACTACGTAGTCTCAAAATAATATCTGTTGTCATACATTTTTGTACCACCTTAGTGGTAGCCCCCCTAAAATGGGCTATCATGAAAGATTGGCTAGAAAGTTGTAGCCCTTAAGAAAAGTAGTAGTTCACAGTGGCTATATTATCCATACAAATTTCGCAATTGTGAGCGAGACTAAAATTTGTTATTAGTACGGCGCTGTAGCTATTGTCTCGATTTTGAACCTAGCTCATGGCTGGTCGGAGACTGCTGTTAATTATTCGCTTAAGAATTATTCCGACCTTATGGAGATAGCCAGATCGGATGATAAAATAAAGTTTATACTGATTTCGGTATAGGTATCCTTTTAAAAATTGGGCTCTGCGTTCTTTCTTAAATGATCATGCAATATGTTGTCCTGAAGCTGAGATCTAGGAGACCGCACCTGTTATCAAGCCTCCAATAATGTTTCGCCTTTTTCATATTTTCTCGTGAGCACTTTGACTAGACAGCTGCCTTTGGCCAAAACTCAATCAGGGCTGCAGTAACGCATGCCACAATTATTTCAAAGCGTACCTATAGATTTTGGCCTGACTTCATTAAAGATCCGAAAAATTAGTTGCTTAATTTGGCAATTAAGGGTGTAATAGTTTGTGGTTCTGTGAAACTCGAACCGTCATCAGTTAAAAATAAAATTAAATCCCATGTGTGACTCAAAGAAAGCCCGTTTAAAAAATGCCGACGCCTAGCCCAAGTCTTGGAACTGAAGATAGATGATTGCGCATAAAGACAATAGAAAGATAACAAACAACAAAATCGTCCATTCACGTGCACAGTCTCTAAATTAAGCTAGAAGCTAATGCTATTGCTATAGCTGTACCTATGTTATACCATTTAAGTTTGAAATAGAATGTTATCAGAAGCAAATAGACAAAACGAAAAACAAGATCTTTGACGGAAGAATACAGACACTGTGCATATATACCTATATAGAAAGATCTAGAATAGGTCTTATCAACAAGCGCAGATTGGTCTTTGGCAAACAAACATATTTTTTTCAATTTATTCAGAAGGTTCAACCTATGTCTTGAGAGTAGATAAGAAAATCGCTACCCCCAGTGATGTTGTTTTAGAAATTGAAATAAACAACAAGTTGTGTTATGTCGTCATAACTCATAATACGTGCGTTTTCGCTATACACGAATGCCCTTTATGAACTGCTGATTAGCTGGAGTGGGTCTGTCTATAGGCCTGTTTTTTGAGCTTCGATCTCAGCAAACCAAAGTAAGTACGATTTTTAGCACGCAGTTACAACAACAACGCTCTACTTGACACTTCGAGGTTTAGCCGTAATTGTTGTAATTGCGTGCTGAAAATCCTACTTCACTTTGCTGAGATCGAAGCTAAAAAAAAAACGCCTTATGTACTCTATATACGTAGTATGCGTATGCGGCTTGAACGTAAATGTTAAAATGTTCTGGGTTCGTTTTACAGCAACAGCTTAAACATATTCAAAAATTTTAGTCAGCTGTTGTCAACCTTTGCCGTCAAAAACAGGACAGACAGAAAGTCACAAAGATAGTTTTCAATTCAACTCAAGGTTGCTGGAAGAAATGTTCTTTCCTTCAATTACGCCACAAATAAAAAAACGCGGCTCGTTAAAAATCCAGGCCAATAAAGTACGCGGATGTAGTGAAAATGAACAGCCAGTCTGGAGGGAGGTTGCCAAACTAATGTACGACCACCACCCACTCTGTTTCTTTTTTTATTTTCGAATAAAGTGTAACGAAGTTCTCGAGGTATATTCATCATCTAAGGGAATGCATTCGTCCAGTGGTTTTTCATGCAAATGTCACTAGTCATCTAGCATCGCAGAATTACAGGTACAATAAGAGAATTTGAAGTTGATACAGAATATGGGCTGGATAATTATCATTCGTTGAAAACGTTGATATTTTAATACAAGTTTAATATTAGAGCATCTCAGAACAATTTCTTTAGTCGGCTTTAGCATTTGCTCTACGAATAATATTGGCTATCGTTACATCAAATTTATTATTCTTTGATATCCACGCTACTGCAGTCTAGCTTAACTTTGTTTCCCGGTAAATCCCAATGGCAACACATAACCAATCGTAAAAGCTTTTTTTCCTTTATTTCCACCCATTGTAAACAACGGCAAACTTTCGCGCACATTTTTAACTTATTTTAAATTCGAAATAAATGACTCGACTGATTCAAGCCCCTAAAAACAAAGCCCAGACCCGAGCCCCCCAATTTCTTAAATCCCTTAGTGCTTGTGAGCTTTTAAGAACACACGCTATCATCATTATTTCCATTCACTATTTTCGGCAAAGAAGAGGCCAATCTATGGGGTCATTGCCAGGGCGCACGGAAAAAGAAAGCTGATAAGATAACACCCCAAAGGCTAGCTCAGTCTATCAAATTTGATAGTTCAAACTGAAAATAGACATTTACAATAAAACTCAGCAGCGAGATCAGTCAACTGGAATTGCTCAAACGCTAAAGATGACAGCCACAGCCGATAGTGTGTTTATTGCTCGCTCCCAGGGTATCGCCTCTGAAGGTGTCCGCGATCAGTACGCCGACGGTAAGGCAGCCAAGGTCTGGGAGATCTTCATTGGAGACAAGCGCTCGCGCACGGACAACTACAAGAAGTTTCTTATTGATTTGTTGAAATCGAAAGGATGCAAACGGCTATTGGATGTTGCCTGTGGAACTGGGTATGTTTGTCTTTATAAAAAAGTGGCTGCGCAAAGAACTATCAAACATTGGCTGATGTAAATTTTAGCGTCGACTCAGTCATGTTGCTCGAGGAAGGCTTCGAAGTGGTGTCTATTGACGCCTCAGATAAGATGCTGAAGTATGCCCTTAAGGAGCGCTGGAATCGCCGCAATACACCAGCTTTTGACAAGTGGAGTGAGTTTAAAAATGATCTCGTTGATGGTGAGTGTGCAATGTAATTTAATTTTTTTCTCTGTTCTCCTTTCGCCAGTCATTGAGGAAGCGAACTGGTTGACTTTGTACGATGATATCAACCACGAGATTAAGGACGGCTTTGATGCCGTCATCTGCTTGGGTAACTCTTTTGCGCACATGATGGACTCGTTCGGTGATCAGCGTGAACAGAAGCAGGCTATAAATAACTTCAGAAAGTGCCTGAAGCCAGGTGGCATGCTTTTGATCGATCATAGGAATTATGACAACATTCTGGAGACTGGAGCAACACCAGCCAAGAGCTTGTACTATAATGTAAGTTTGATTGTTTTTTTTCACAGTAATTGTGGTTGGTGATAGTGGTTTTTAAATTGTGGCGGCCGCCTTATCGTATTCAATGACTGGTTGTTTAGTTTGTTCGCTGAGGGTTATCGCTGACGATAAGACAACGCATTCAAATTCGTTTCGGGTCAGAGTATATATCAAGTAGGGAGGTTATTAATAAAACTTGGTTGTTGGTTTCTGTCCATCTCTTTGGGGAGTTGGTACCATTAATATTTAATGACAGCTCACGTCAAATGGTTAGACGTCAATTCTGTAGGTATCCTACTAAGTTTGTCGTTAGTTTTGAATGTCGCTTGTTATATCTAGCGGTCAATGAAACTGGCAATACTATATTAGATATAGGGGAAAGTGGGGTATCGGGGCCTCCACTTCATATGAATTCATTCCTACTTTTAAGCACGAGGACTTGTCATTTTGTTGTCATATCAACTGTCAGATAAACACAGATATTGATGGCAACGATTCGTTAAATTTACTGACGATCAATTTAAGTACCTTTCTAGGGCGGCTGTATTTTAGATAAATTCTTATCAACAATTTTCAAAAGACCGCTGTCAGTTTGACTAATCGAAATAAAGTAGCCTTGAAAGAACGTCATATGCAAGAAATGGTGTTTACTTACAAATATTTCAGTTAAAAAATCCACTATAAAGTTGTGAAACAGCTCCGATTCAGGACTCATTTCTCAAGCTAAGTTTTGACAGTTCCTGCCAACGGAATAGCTGGGTAGGGTACCTCCTTTTTATGTTAAAATAGTTATAAATTACGTACACCTACCTACAACATCAGCGCTAAAAATTGAATTGGTAAATCGTCCAGTTTGCTTTAACGGTAAAGCACGAGCAGCTATATCCGGCAAATTAAAGTTGAAAGTTGTGTGCGTAAATAGATTTTATATGATGGCTTCCATAAGCTGTTGCAAGCGCTTTGTTGCAAAATAAACATCAAAGATAAATCAACTCAAGTGCGTCTAATAGATTTGACAGCTATCTGCCACAAACAAGTACAAAGAAATGTAGTGGACTAAAATGTGAGCGAGTATATTTATAAACGGAAAATGTTGTTATCCCCCTTTACGAGCATTATAATATGACTAAATAAAGTTTGACTAAATCTGTTGAATTTCGTCACCATACAGCATATAACAAAATGTATACTCTTTATTGTAGACCGCCCACACAGCTGACATTAAGACCTCTGTTCTATTCTACTGTGGCAAGCCAGCTCTTGTAGCGATGGACTATCTCATCGAGGGCAACAATGAAGCCAGTGAATTCCGTCTTTCATACTATCCTCATGCGCTGAAAACATTCACCAGTATGCTGAAAGAAATTTTCACCGAAAATGCAGATCACAAAATCTTTGGAGACTTCAAGGATTTGGACGTCGTTAAGAATCCTGCATTCTATATCCACCTGATCGAGAAAGTTTAAGAAACCTGCCGTTATTAAAACTTAGCTTGTAAATTTTGTATGAATCTCTAAAAAGAATATATAAATAAAAAAATCTTTTTTAATATACCTAATTGATGTCTAATGCTTAATTTAATTAGCTACTTTATTGGTATAAACATTTTTTTTTTACTAAATTAGATGTAAAAGGATTTGGTGCAAAACATTGTACGAAGTGTGCTTTGCACACAATATAATTTCCAAGCCTACATAAGCAATGACTCCGGAGAAACGGACATCTTTCTTTCATTTCGGCATTGGTCTACCTACCAAAATGTCAATTTTCAATTGTTTCCCCCTGCTGTAGATATGCTGTGATTTTATTACCCGTTGCTGTTTAAGACTCATTATACCAGCCAGTCTGACGACAATCCCTCAGGCTTTGTTTGATCATTCGAATGGACGATCTATTTTCAATCAATATATACCGAAATGTCACAATTGCTACCCATTGCACTGTTGTCTTAAGTGACGCACTGTTACGCAACTCTATATATAGGTTCAACCGATTTACATATTCCAAGTTAAACTTACGCGTTAAAATATTGACTATTTAAATAACGATCTACCTTATACCAGGTAGGTAAATAATATGTAATTACCTTTGACCGTTAAATATACTTATTGTTATAAAAAACATTATACCCACTTCAGTTACCTACTTATATCTTTGTAAACAATTTTTAATCGTTGCATACACTCAGTCGATCACAAAAATGCAAATGACAAAAAATACCGATCTCATTCGAGACTCGCATAATCGAAAATCGGCAACCGACTTTAAATAAAAAAATAATTTTTTGATCCATGGTCGACAATTAAGATACGGCCCAATGTCACTTACTTGTTTAACTAAATCTTGTGTGTAGATACTTAAATTAAATGCCACAATGTAAAAATGTTATGATACAATTTATTATTGCATGGAATTTGACTTAATGTTTTTGGCTTTGTAAGTGGGTCGTTTTTTGATTAAAATAAGCCTTACATACCTTAACCGATATGAACAACAATTATTCTTTCAACTAAATGAGTTAACCTTTGCATTTAAATTAATATACACCCTACTGGAAGGGTGTATACAAAACGCAAATAAAAATACCTGCTACGATGGAATTGCCACGCAATGAATTTTGCGGATAAGGCAGTAGTACAATTGAGTTCCTGTTGTAGTTGTACGTATTAGGTAAACATTAGGAACGGTGAAAAGCCCAAAAATGGAGGTCAGTTCGTCTGTATCGTCAATTTTTGAATATTTACGCGATAAAATGGATTTTTTGGTGGACATGGCCGTTTATATTTTATTCTTTGGAGCTATATTAAATAAATATTTAATAATATAACCAAAACAATGAATTAAACGAATACAAAATAATGAAGCGAAAGAAATCTATACGACTGATGGTGCACCGCATTGTAAAGATTTAAAAACAATGTAACACACTACACATATCATAATACCTAAGGCTAAGTAAATAAAACAATAATAAAAAAAAATGTGGTGAAATTTAAATATATGTTGTGCTGTTGTTTTTGCTTTTCTATGTTTGTCTTTTAAGTCATTAGCACTACGTTGAAGAGTGAATGCAAATTTGTAGACAAAGTGCAAATAGTGTACAAGTAAGTTCATGCACTGGACGTGAAGTTTAATTAAACATTACATCAATAGCTAGGTCGGTGACATATTTGAATAATCTCCAAATTTAAATTCATGTAGCCCAGCCTTCGGTCTCAGACGGAGGTACTGTATGCCTCTGAATGTTTTTCTAGTTCATACAAATTAAATCGTATGTTTCCTTTTATTATGGTTTGTTTTGCCTCAAAACGTTTGTTTATGCTCGCCGACTCTTTTGTGACGAAATAAATTGATAAGCGCTTAGGCGCAAACCGCGTTTTCTAATGCTGATTGTACTTTGTATAAAATTACGATTTCGCTTCAACTATTTATCCTAAAGATGTAGACGCGTTTGAGTTGAAGGGTCATAGTTCAATCCCATTCGTCTTCATTCCCACTGTCTCAACTCATCAAAAAACGGTTCTGATGACATTCGATTTTGACACGTCAGTTATAAACAGACTAGTCCAAAAGAAATTTTATTTACCACGATTTACGGGTATTTTAATTGCGATTTTTCTGGCTCTCCGGCTCAACTTATGCGTATGGAAACCAGATTTAGTCAAATTTGATTTCAGTTCTCGACTACTATCGCAACTGACCCACTCAGGTTATGTGTTCCCCTAGATGGACGTTTGGTGTATATCGTTGCATTTCATTTCAAAATAGAAAGACGGACTGCGATGTTTGTTTGTTCAAATGCCTTCATTTTCCTTACTCCGCTGGCTATTCAACGACGCATATTTTAGTTCAAAAGATGCCACTACATCTGCCTATTCCTAGTGCTTAAGTTCCTTCTTCTGTTCTCGATCCATCTCGATCTGTGTACGCCTTTCAAATAAAAATATATAGTGAATTACGTTTTATTTATTAAGGTCGATATTCGTTCACTTATGATGAGTCCATAGTGCCATAATGATAGATTCAATCCAAAATAAAACAAAAATAGTTCTTAGCTACACTAAATTGATCACTTGCTCTCGAAAAATTGTAAGTGCACTGAGAGCGACAACAAGAAGAAATTATTGCATTCACGAGTAAAGCGTTTGGAAACCTATGATTCTATGTTATACTAGTACATAATAATTATTAAGAATAGTTACTTGGACATCACAATTTGTGTATAACTTGATATTGTTTTTGTTGCTTCTTTACTAAATATACCGAGTGGAAGTTATTAGAAATTAAGTTGGAAGCTGATGGCAGTCTTTTTTAATGATTCTATGCTAGAGCTCTACGTTCTTTAGGTTCGAGCCAGAGGATGTTGGCAAATCGACGTCATTTGGTGGAATGAATGTGCCTATGGATTGAACGGATTTATTCTTCTCGGAGAGCTTTTGCATTTCGATTTTGAGTTTGTCCAAAATGGCATAGTTGGGTTGATTGATGGCGGCCCTGCTCTGAAGAACTGTGATTTCCTGTTCTTCGAGTTTTTTCTCCTTGAAAGTTTTTATCGAATTGTTGCCGTACAGCCGAAGCAGAGAGCCCCAAGTTTTAATGTGCGGATGGAGTATCTGAAATGGGAATAGAAGAGAGATGAAAGGTGAATTGTGCTTAAGTATTTCATATGAAAAAACTGGTTGAGTGGGCTTCACAATTCCAATTCGGGCAACAGGGGTGCAATATATATCAACGACGAAATTTGACCTTGACCTTTTGTTTATCCTTCAAACAATGGCAGTTAAAGAGCAACTAGTTCCGAAGCAAACAATCCGCCTGCATTCGCCCAGGAAGCAGGGATTTCCAGTAACCAAATTTACCTGCAAAATCGCCTGCGACGCCAGCTGCTTGCCCTCCTTTTTATTCTTGCAGACGACCTTCGCCTCATGCTTGCCAACAGTCATGGTGAACTCGTTCTTTTTATTTTTCGTCCGATTAATCTCATAGTGAATCTGGACATCACCCAGGCCAAAGTTCCTCTGCAAACATGTCAACAGTATGGCATGCGGGGAGGGCTCAGTTGTCTTATTACAAAACTCTGCCACGCGCGGATCTTCGATCTTAATATCATCAAATACCTGGAATTCAGAAGAAAATAAAACACTTTATAGACTCTGTGTACTTACAAGCTTACTGAAAGGTCTTTATGGTTCGACTTTACCGCCGCCTTGTCCGTCTTAATACCGGTAATCTTGTCCTTCATCTCTGGAATGAGGATCTCTAAGGTTTCACGCGCTGCGTCAGACTTTGCCTGCTTTTTGCTCGTCCCATAGCCGGTGCCATACTTCAAATCATTTATCGACACCGTCGCTGAGTATGGAGTTGCGGCATTCTCCAGCTCCTTGAACTCATACGTCGGTTGTTTCTTTAGCGCATGCTGCACATACTCATGCAATATGCAAACATAGCTCTTGCCGTTCGGATTCATGATCCATTCCTTGCGGGCGCGTGAGTTCTTTGCCGCCTCACCTTGTGGCGCCAGAATGGGAAACTTGATCAGCTTTGTGCCATCGGGCAATGTTGGTCTCTGCAGATTCTTGATGTGCTTGCGATTTTTGGTGAACTTGCGCCGTGCATTCCACGACTTGAACCGCAGCACTCTGATGGTCTTGAATTTGAACAGTTTGCGGCAGTATTCATTCAGTTCATGGGCGTTGAGCGATTGTGCTTTCGTGTTCTCTTTGACTGTGACAATTTTCGCTGCAGGAACTCCAGGCGGTTGAGATTGAGCCTTTTCCTTAACGGTAGATCCTCCGTTGATTTCTTGAGGTCTGTCCTCGCTGCTGCTTGACAGGCTGTTTGCATCGACAACAGCAAAGGGACACTCGTTGGAACCTTCATTTGGCAGAGAGCTTGAATCGGCTTGGATTTTTCTGTGCTCGTCAGCTTCCTCCTCTATGAGGGCTTTCCGATAGCCCAGACATGGGACTGCACTAAGTGGTATCTCGTGTTTCTGCAAAAAAAGAAACCGAGAAGAAAATTTGTGTGAACGCCGAAACCAAAATTCGTTTGAATGGTCTCACCCTCACACTGCCCGGGCCCAAAAAGTAGGGTCTTGCAACGGAACAAACTCGCGATTGCTTATGCAGGAACAATGGCATGCCACTGTTATGTGTCACTTGAACCCAGCCCTCTGGGAGGACCTCAAAATGATTGTGGCCTTTCTCTGAACGGAAAGTAATAGATTGGATGTGTGCAATTTATTTAGAGATATCCTACCTTCCAGCACCGTCTTAAATCGCTCCTCGTACTTGGGTTTCTGGGGTCCTTTCAGATCGTCTGGCAGGCCCTCGTCTAGCAGATTGTCTAGTTCATTGTCGTCCAAGTCTAGGTCGGATGAGTCTGGCTCCTGATCGCTGCCATCTTTAAAAACAATTATCTTGTGAATTCAAAACATGTTGTGTTGGCGGCAAAGTACCAAGTACCAAGGGCAAAGTAAAAGGGAAACTAGGAACTTTAAGAGAATGGCGAGGCACAAACATCCAAATCATTGTGGGGATCAATGCTTAGAAATTATGAACAAGGCCACCGCCAGACCTCTGGAGAGGAGAGAGGCGAAGCCAAAATATCAAATGGGGAAGCGGATCCTCCTCCGAATCAGCACCCCCGAACTCCAAAGTATGGAAAGAAATTGTATCCCAACAGTCGCTGTCCACAGAAATCATTCCCTTCATTCGATATTCAATCGGAATGACCAAAGAACAGTCATTTAGGCTTACTATGATCTTGATAGTGGAAGTGCATGAACAAGAGCGAGTAGCTCCACTATTGTTTTCAACAAGTCGAGTAATAAGGTGTAAAAAAACACATTTGGCTTTCAAGAATAAGTTAGTGTATAGCTTCTTAGCAGCTCAATTTACCAACAAGATTTGAGACAGTATCACAGCTTGAGCATAGTTGCTCACACCTTCAAACCATAAATGAAACCAAAAATAATATCGCAACCAAACACTGGAAAAAAAAATACAAACAAACCAAAATGTTGGTAAAATACACTGCATTATTTGCTTAAAATTTACCAGATTCATCTGATCCAGATCCGACCTCATCCAGCACCTGGAATTCCCTCAGTTGTTTGCCAAGTGCGTCCTCTTTCTTCACTTCCACGTGCGTTTTCATCTCTTCGATGGCGCTCAACGAGAATCCAGCAACTTTCATTGCTACCGCACATTCCGAGATGGCCTTCTGTTCGGCATCGATGTCCAAGCGTGGCTTTTTGCATGGTCGCTGTTCTTCATCCATCTTGATTTTATACATTAGTTCACACGCGATTTAATAATTTACTACGATTTGCTTAACTAAATTGCTCTAAATTGGCTGTCGTTTCTGGGTTCTTCTAAAAAATATCCAATACTGATTGAATCCAACTTTTGTTGTTCAAAATTGGATGGTCACATTGGTTATTTCAGAAAACCCAATAGCACTTTATTTGTATATTTAGTTCCAAGAGAAAAATACTTCAAAAACGCATTCTATTGATTTTTAAATTTGTCCCACAGGGACTAGGAATATTTTATTATATTCTAACCTTACCGCTCTTGTTTGGGTGCAGGTGGCTGTGTGCAGTGGAGGTTACTATTTCGAAGTTACTTTTACAATGGATTCTCAAGTTGTTAATAGACAATTCTTTTACAAGAAACCACAGCAAAAGGACTTCTCTTTGAGTGTGTTACAGCAAAACTTAATAATAATACCTACAATAAATAAGGATTAGCCACCGAGTTTGATGTATCGATTTTTGGTTTAATTAAAAATGCAAAAAAATTATGCCGGAACGCAACTTCTACTTCATGGGGTATTCATTTTGAACAAAATGACAGCCAAAGATGTCAAATGTCACTATGCCAGGGAAATATCGCCTAGCAAGCGATTGGAGCGCCAATGTGTAGTTTCGATACTCGAAGCTGAAAATAGTACTAGCAAAATAAGAAAATGGCAGTTATTGTTTAAATTATTGTAATTTGGAAAGTCGCGAAGTGTTTGACTATAAAATGATGGTAAACAAATATATACATACCTAGTTGAAACAGGTGAACAGACCCTTTCGCTTGCGCGCGTTCTTGACCTATTTTGAAATATCGCAGGAATGTCTGCGAACTTCTGCTTCTGGTTCCCAACTAAATAGCAGCAGCAACCGAATTCTTTTGACTTCTTAGCACTCCGAATTGGTATCGAACTTTACCAATCACCTTGCTTATGTTTTAAACCCCAAGTTTCTTATATATCCTGCTTTTCGCTTAAGAATCAGCAGAAAATAGGTTGTAGTGTAAAATGCATTAGGTGTTTTTAATTTTTCTCTCGAAAACTATACGACCTAAACTATTTGTAAAACACATTTCAGCTGTCAGTGTATCGCTAAAATCATTTTTTTCGCAAAACACAACATAATTATTAAACTTTGCTTAAATATGTAAACTTGGAAACATGCGCTCATTATGTTTTCAATTTTACATATTTAAGTTAAGCAAAGGTGTCCATATAAAAATCACCTTTCTAGTGCGATTTGCGACAGTAGATTTGTTTCTAGACGGCACAGTGCTTCCAAGCCCCCACTATTTATTGGCGAGGCGAATTGTTTTTTTTTTATGGATTTTCGCTATCTTCTATTTTTTCGAAGCTCAAAGATTTTTCTGCTATAATCTAGCTTAACTTTGTTGACATTTAAAATTAATTTTAAACTCGTCGATTGAATGACCGCGTTCATTTTCCTATTTATTGAACGATTGCATGGATCAACAATTAGCGGTTAGCGAAAAATTAAGTTAAAATAATTTTTGGTTTTAGCATAGTCCGGTGCATAGTTTTTACGCACACAATTCTCTGCTAAATTCGGTTAAACCTTTGACAGAAACTATGAAATAAGCAAATCGTTTTAATCATGTCGCCATTAACGAAACCTATGTCAGACAAAGCATCGATTTAATGAAATATGTCATTGCACAGAGCCATTTGCTCTTTAGATTCTTTAACGACAGCTTAAAAGAAAAATCGGCGCAACAACCATTTGAGTTTCTTTCTTTTTGGGGACGAATGAAACGGATCTTCAATCTTATGCGGAGTCCATACCGTTAATTGGAAGTTCTTTCATAACAGTTATACCCTCGGACTCGGATATATGTGTCAGGCATTCGCGAGGGGTGGCGCAGTGGAAAAAACCATGAGATGTAATTTGCGGATGACAGTTTTCCAACGGAGTCACTCAGGGCTGTGCATAACCGATATCTCTGGTTCAAAACAGAAGCGACTTGCACGAGCTTGTAATAAAGAAATGGACTAACGAGTAGGTACAAGGCAACCTTTCAAACAATCGGCATATAGATACAAAACGTCGGCATTGCAATTGCCATCTACCCTGATTCAAGGTTCAGTTTGTTTTGTATTGTTATCTGGAATTCAGCTTGAAAAGGTTGTTTTTAAAACGTAATTAAAAAACGACGGATAACCGGTTGGAACTAAAGCGAATACTAGTTTAAGAAGATTTATATTGAATAATTGTAAGTACATAAACAAAGTGCTTGTGTTCACCAGAAAAGCGTTGCACTGTCCGAAGTTATAGGTGCTGCTAAACCCAAAAGCATCAAAGTCATGTGTCAGACATGTCATCCAGGGTTATATAATCCTGTCAAATTGCTAAGTGCACGATAATAATACCTTAATTTAGCAGTCTCATCTCATTAATTTTATATGTTGGTTTTAAATTAAATTATGAGTCAATGTTTTATTATTCTATATGAACACATTACACATTATGCATTAAGGCAATACAAAACAATAAACCAAAAACAAATTGACTTTCTGAATTACGTACATAAATATTTTCACAACAAAAGCGAGATTCGCACAAGCCTGAAAATTATTTGACCTTTTCAGGTAAGAAATTGTTAATTGTTATAAAACCCACTGTTATCGCTGCTGCGCAAAATCACATCAACAAATTCATTGAACTTATAAAATTCTAACAAAGTGGCTACAAACAAGAAAATCCCGTATTCGGGGAAACTTAGAGAGTAATTACTTTTTAATTTGATGAATATATTCAACATGCTTCACTGAAACGCTCCTGCAGCCGGCACATTTGTGGACGCCAACTTTGAAGCCTGGCTTGGAAATCCTAACACAAAAATAGATAAAGTATTTTGGTTAGAATAAGAAGTAGGTATTTGTTATCCGAGAAGACAATACATGAAATAAAATACAAATATGTACACATGTAGGTTGTAGATAACGGGAGAACAATGAATACACATCAGGTATTTATGTACTATTCTATGATTGAATGAGGGTGACAGCCAAATCCAAATGATTAATCGACGTTCCTACTTTATGAGAACATTTGGATAGGTAACTGCTAAATGAGCTTTTGGATGAGTACACTTGTAAGTTTCACTGGGAGGAAATGGAATAATTCCTTCAGGCTGGAGTAAGGCACCCGACGAATGCGTTCTTTAATCGTTCATGTTCTCATGGAAAGCTTTTAATTCGCACTCATCCTTTAGTTCCTGTATAGGAGGTGTTCGTGTTAGGAATGTTCCTTCAGGTGCTCCTTATGGCTGATCGTCGGCTATTCTTTCGCCGACATTATCAGTGAATCGAAGCGAACTCCTCTGGTATTGACCATCCCACTCATTCTTCTCCTGCGAGCTTGCATAATCTACCCCGGTAAGTTCGCATTTGCATAAGCTTCCTCGCAGCTTATTTGCATGGGTTTTGGTAAATCACATCCGAATATTACACCGACACTTGCCGCAACGTCAACAATTTTACATGAAACATGTTTCGCATGGAATTCCCTAAGAAAGTCGCCAGCAAACGAAATCTTACCTTAGACAACTTAAAGCGAACAAAACGCGAACTGACAGGCAATTTGATGAGATTTTGGAAGGAAAGTAAGAGACCCACTATTTTGTAACGTGTCTGAAACTGAAAGACTGAATTCAAAGACTCCTGTGTGTTTATGTCGAAAGTAATGTCAAACTAAAACACTAGCATCGCAACTTCGTCGAAAACTACAACTGTCTCGAAAATGTTTCTGTAGTAGCTCCAATTTCAAATTTCCAATTCCACTTTTGTTCATTCGCAAAGTTATCGTACGTATCGCTAAAGCACTCATCGAGAGATTCTCAAGCTTGTAAGTTTATAAAACTAAATATGCCTTAGAGAGTAGAGTACACATACGAAACGAACAGCAGCAACAGTCGGCTACAAACGATCGTATCACTCACAGCTCGTCACTAGCTGTTCGCGTTATATGCTGGCGGTTTCCAGTGAATTTTGCACTGGGCGGATAGAAAGTTAATAATACTTGCAAAACAACAGCATTTATCGCAAAGTGAAGTCAAGGCTCTTAGAAACAACAACAAAAAAGGTGAATAATTTTGACCAACAACAAAGACAATGTATCTCTCTGGCTTTGTCGGTTAGCCTTGTCCATTACGTTCGTACGTGTGGTTAAATTTTGAATTCAAGTGCATGTTACTCCACGGTGTGCTGCAACGAATTCACCTAATTAATTCGACAGAACATGAACTAAATGTGAGCCGGAACAAAAAAAAAAAGTGTTGGCATTGAGATCATTTCATCTAATAACACAAAAGCTTCAACAATAAAGTGGTCGCTATTATGCTGCGAGTTCGGGGGAAATGTTATAATTGATACCCGCTGATAGTTTCGTATTTCGAATTCCCGGCTATAGGCAGCTGAATTGGTGCTAAGTGATAAGACAAGAGTAAATATGACAACCCCTCGAAAGGCATTAGAGTGATGAGTTAAGCTGGATAGATACATAGTTATCTGGCAGGTGTTCTGAAATGTTGCCATAATGATTGTGGGACATTGATAAGAGCCAGAGAACAAATGAATAATAGTTTTGTATTATCGGCGTAGCACTTTCATTTATAAAATTTGTTATCGATGACTGTGTCGGGGATATTCAACTTTTCGTTGGGCAATCAAGCGTGGGAGTGAAATACAAACTTATTGCCAGATTTGAACATCCAGTGAATGGCTGGAAAAACCGGTTCGAAATGTAATTTGGCAAACAAATGTGTAAATTTTGAAAATAAATAGAGACAAAGAAAAAAAACAAGTCGATGATGACTTTAGTCGAAACAAATACATATAACCCAGCACTGTTTGTTGTGTGCAACCCAAACAATGAGGCCCATCCCTAAATTGCAAAACGTATTGTAGCCCTTAACTTTGCAGGGGAAAGACTTGTAAAAAATGAAATAACGGTGCTGGAGCTATTAACATTCGAATCGCAATGACCAAGTTTCTTTTTTAAAAAATGGGGTAGGACAAATAATATGGTTCTTCGAAAGGCTATAATATTATTACAACTTTTACGCCGCTTTCATGATTCAGGTATTGGTGGCTTTGGATTCTTCGGCATGTGTTGTGTTTTGCTACTGCAATGTCCGTTCCAGGTAATATGGATATGGAGCTCGGACAATAGCATCGAAATCGAACGTAGTTTACAATTTTTGTAGAACACAGAACATATTTGTTGTTGAACTCTGCGAACTGCATTGTCTTGACATATTGCATTTTCAATTCAAATAGAATTTTCAACGCCTCTTTATTTTTTGTTTTAATGTTAGGTATATCAGAACATTTTAAGATTTCATTTCGGTGAAAATCTCTATAAAGTAGTTTCAGACAACTTCCAGATGTCAAATGAGAGAAAGAAAATACCAAGCTGTATTTTGTTTCCAAATTAATTAAAAAAAAATTTGATAAAATACATAATACAGAAAGAAAAGGTTACAATTTATTATGAAATCCGAAGCTTTGTACACTGCTTCGCATTAAAATGAAACCCACATAAAAAGATCGTCTCCAAAGTTAAAATTAAACAAAGCAGTTGAGCTGTACGGTACGCAGTTCAAAAGTACTACAAAAATGTTACCACGTAAAAGAGAAACGTTGGAGGGGGGGCTTTGCTTTCCTGGAACAGCGTACCAGGCCTAAAATATACCTACTGAATTTAGCTTATGCAATGTTAAATATTTTTTTCAACACTAAACTGTTCTGACTAAGACGTGTTTTTTATTCAACGTCTACTTTCCTGATATAAGACGTGTTTTTTTGAGCTTCGATCTCAGCAAAGCAAACTAAAGTCGGATTTTCAGCACGCAATTACAACAACTACAACTGAGTCTCGAAATGTCAAGTAGAGCGTAGTTGTTGTAATTGCGTGATAAAAATCCTACTTTACTTTGCTTTACTGAGATCGAAGCTCAAAAAAACACGGCTATATTTGTTTAAAACAACGCGCTTTATATACATTTTTTCTTTAAATTGTTTTCTAACAATTTTGTGACTGAACGAAATCAACCTACGAAGGAGATCTTCGTTAAGTTGCTTATCGCCAATTTTACAAGTGACATATCCAGAAACGTGAAAATGGGTCCATTACTTTTTAAGATACTGTTTGTATTATTCTATTCTATACTATTCTTTCGCCTTAATTATATTGCAGTTCCCAATAGCTAGGTAATTTTATTTGCCACTAGAATCAATTCATTCGTCTTTCAAATGACACAAACGTCAATCTTGACCTCTACCTTTATTTTCTAGAACTCGTGACAAATTTATTTTAGCATATATATTTAAAATATAAAATCATTAATCAATGTGTTTCACAACGCGTTTTCGTATTTTGTCTCAAAGACTAAGAATATTACTTCTTCAGTGCAGGAATGACCCTGAAGTATGGTTCTTTAACAATAAACTGATTCAAAATAGAAGTTCAACTAAATATGATTTATACTTACTTTTTCAACTTTAACGAAAGAGCGTCGTATAAGCCTTCATCTCATTACATTAATAACTCTTATTTGCAATGCACATCCCGATTCGAAATTCCACCACCACCACTAATCTCTCGGTCCATATATTGGCATTGAATTAATAGTCGAGCCGTATCGTACACCCTCAACAATATACAATGCACGCTTTCTGACAATGCCACGCGACTTTGCATTTAATTTTACAGTGAAAGCTTTGATTAGAATACCAGACTCGACTACAGAACACACATTGCGTGCAATTCTTGGTTTATTTTACTCCCTGCCTGCATTCGAATGCCTAGTTGAAATGACATCTATTTTTGTGTTGCATTATAGGTAGCTATACTTGCAAACATATGCGAAGCGGGAATTTGCAATTCAGATCCTCCGCCTAGCTAGACCATTAATAGAGAGAGAGTTTTTATAATTTAAGAATTCTGTTGCATAGCATTTAGTTGAAGATAATATTATAATTCATGGATTAGGTTTTTCTGTGTTATTTCAAGTCATTGACAGATTTAATTACGGAATACGAATTTATTACAAGTCTCAAAAAAAATTATATCAATTGGCAGTTGATGAACAACAAATTGAGGTAATTGAGCAGAAAGTTAATTTCCTCACTTTCAGGTTAAATTCAATTGAGGCCATCAAGTTGTAAGACAATTTATTATTCTTTGTTTCAGATCGTGTTTGTATTGCACATTGTGCTTTAAATGTATGTAGTGCTGGTTTTATTATCACCTTCTATTACTAATTTTAAAATTGTGTGATAAATTCACAATCAGCGATAACACCAATTCGATTACTAACTGGTGACTGAGACTTGTACATATATGTGTCAGTTTATTGGGTTTACGTATGGTGCTATAAACGGAAAGTAGATAATGGTTTTTGAAGAAGTTGTTGATTTGGAGACTGGATAGTGCGCCACTTAGGGTTGGCACTGTCTGTCAGTAGATTGGCAAAGCAATATTAAGATCAACGGCAATTTTGACAGCCATTGCCCAGTTCTTAGAGCCACAGGTTTTTAATGAAAAACCATGAGCAACATCGACGATGGAAATAAATCTTAAAATTATGAGCCTAACTTTTAACTATTTTATCCTTCATCAACAATATTTAGTATAGGTAGGTCACGATAGAAATTAAATTATTGCATTAGCATAAGCACCATAATATGCTGCAATATTTCACAGTGCGCGATACCAATAATAATATTTAATATCCAGGGTAGATTTTACGAACTCACTCACGAAATTACCCATTGTGATCTACATAATATTAAGTGTGAAGGGTAAAAATGATTATTAGTAAGGTAACTTTATCTTCTTTATGTCTATTGCTAAAACATAGATTCATTTATATTAAGAAGAGAAGTAGTTATAGCGAAAGAAATATGAAACTGTGACGCTTATTTAGAATATTATTATTCTCCTGATATCCCGCATAATCTACAAGATCTATGAAAATATTAAAAGGAAACAATAACAATAGCCGTGTTTTTTTGAGCTTCGATCCCAGCAAAGCAAAGTAAAGAAGGATTTTCATCATGCAATTACAACGACTACGCTCTACTTGACACTTCGAGACTCGGTTGTAGTTGTTGCAATCGCGTGCTGAAAATCCTACTTTACTTTACTTTGCTGAGATCGAAGCTCAAAAAAACACGCCTAATATCATTCCCAGCAGTTATGTCAGATTTTCAATTTTCAGACCTTTCGCTTTTTTGCTTATTTCCTATTTATGTGTAGTATTGCATTTGAAACATTTCACGAAAACGTACAAACAAACTCCATTAGTTGTCAAACCCAAACGCACTTGAATTGGTACTTCGTAAATCTAAAGCAGCTCTGAGAAAAAATCCAGATTCGGAAATAGAGCAAAAAGTGCTCTGAGAGCGCCCAATCGAATACCACATTAGTTACCTCTGAAAATCGATGGAGGTACATCCGGTTTTTTTTTGGCAAGTACCTACCTCTCTGACCAAACTTGTATCCGCCATTAATTGTCTCATTCTACCAATGTAAATTTATATTATTTAACTTGGAGAATATTTTACGAATACGTAACAAACAGAACTCATTATGATTCTTCTTTGCAGCTGCCCCAAAATGTGTGATTTTCCCATCGGTGATGAGCCCACGTGGCTGGATGCCGAATATGTCCTTAAAATTATCAAGAAATACTCCAAATCGGCGGTGAAGGAGATAAAATCCTTTACAAAAGAGCCCGCAACCGTTAAAGGTGAAAACTACGCTAGCGCGATGCATTTACTTAAAGTAGAATTCGTGACCGAGCCCAATGGCGCCACCGAATCCGTTTCTCTAATTGTCAAGTCCCATATAGAAAATGAGATTATGTCCGCCATCGAAGAGGATTTCAATGTTTTCCAGCGGGAATCACAGATCTACAATGTGATCTTAGAAGCGGCTGAAAGTTTATTGCAGTCCATCGGAGACGACACAATTTTTGGACCGAGGTTAGTAAAGCTGATGTTACACTGACATGACCGTTGGTCAGGAAGTGATGCATCGCTAAAATGTAAAAATATTCTATATCCAATATTAGAGCAATTTATGTCGACGAACGTATAATTGTCCAAGAGAATCTTAAGCTTAAGGGCTATCACATCGTTGACGTAAAAAATGGCCTAAGTTACGATCAGATTTCGTTAGCGCTTGAGAAATTAGCCAAATTCCATGCCACCAGTATGGTACTATACAGGAAGGTTAGATTTTTCAATTTCTAGTATTAAATATCACGTTCGAATGCAATTCCTTTTATTTAAGAATCCAGAGATGTTCAAATTCCACCTTGCCGGTAATGTGTCCGAAAATCCAAACCCGTTGCATGACGTATACGTTAACTGCATTCAATCCGCTGTCGACTATTGCAAAACGAATGCGGATCTGCAGCAATATATACCAAAATTGGAAGAGTTCAGCGCCAAAATTATTCCAAAAATGATCAACGTTTTCAGTAGAAATATAGCCGATCGTTTCCATGTCCTCAATCATGGTGATCTTTGGGTGAATAATATTATGTACAAAGGTGATGAGGATGCTCTATTTGTAAGTATAAGCAAGCGTCTATCCGATGTGAGGGAATGTTGTAAAAAGAAGGCATTTTTCCTATAATAATAGGTTGACTATCAAGAAGGCTACTTTGGTTCACCTGGTATCGACTTGAATTGGTTCATGTTCTCATCATGGACAACGGACGTGTTCGCAAAACACAGGGACGAACTTATAGGACTCTATCATTCTATTTTACATGACA
This sequence comes from Cheilosia variabilis, assembly GCA_951230905.1. Taxonomy (NCBI): domain Eukaryota; kingdom Metazoa; phylum Arthropoda; class Insecta; order Diptera; family Syrphidae; genus Cheilosia; species Cheilosia variabilis. Next base: position 141,102,846 of record OX579676.1, on the reverse strand, counting down.
TTTTGCAAAGGCTTAATTATGACCAAAGAATACCGACGATAGAAGATGTCAAGAGAGAGATCGTTAATAAAGGATTCCATGGTAAGTTGACGAAAATTTTATACTGGAAACATGGGTATAAACTTGTGATTCATTTTAGGACTAACAACCGCTACTTGTATGCTGCCGATTTTAATTAACGAGCATCAGGAACTGTCAGATCCAATGAACTTTCTTTTGGACACCGAGGAAGCTTTGGAGAATCGAAAAAAAGTATTTAACAATCCGGCATATGGAGAACGTTTGACTGTATTTTTAGAATTTTTAAAACAAAATCGTATTATATAGATGTTATGAATGACGGGTAAAAAGATTAACTAAACTTTATTTTTGTTGCGAACCTTGTTTTTCGTTTGTAAGAAGTGTTAGTTGAATATTAATAAAATAGGTTGACTTGGCTTAGGCTTTTGGTTTTGCGTGACAGCGCGACAAAAAGGACGTTTATGGAGGGTAGAGTAGCCGACAAGTATTTCTTACCCTAGTTTAAGTTGGCATTTCTACTTTTTCCGTTACATTGTCCAGATCCAGACCAATAGAATATTGTGTGACAAAAAAATATATAAAAGCAAAATCGAAATGCAACATCACCATAAGCTTTTCCCTGCCCAATACATCAACCACTTCCACACACCGATTCACCATGGAGCATTTATTTTGACACTTCGTATCACATCAACCATTGTGAACCTATCCATAGTCCATTTTGTGTCAAGTGAACAAGTGAAGTAAAAAAATGCCAATTCGTTGAGCTTTCGTTAAATTCTCAACACGGGTGTGCTGGCAAATCCACTCAATTTAGACGAAGTAGAGGCGCAGGTGACAAAGGAAGGTAAATTTCGCTTGTGTAACTTTTTCCCTTGTCCAATCATTTTTTTCCAATTTGTTTCCAATAATCTTCTACACAATGATAATAAAATCCAACTAAATTACCTGTGAGTTGGAATGTGTGTGATTACGAAAAAACAAAACGCAATCAAAAATCGACTATTTTTCGCCAATAAAAATGAGAAAAAGTGCTCCAAAGTGAATATAATTAGTTTCTTCTTCTTCTGTACTCACCCCCCAAAAAATCGTTCGTTCCTAGCCTCGTTTCTTGTTCTCATTGAATCTGTGCATACTATTGTGGTAAAGATTTTTCTTTCATTATTCTAATTACGTTTTCCCCTTCGTTTCATTGTGTACAGAATATTTTTTTCTGAATGTTTTTTCCGAGTAATCGCAATCGCTACTCAAACGTGGTGAGTCTTTGTGTGTGTGTCGCCTCTTCTCTAACGTATGGAGAGTGAGTGAAAGAACGAAAGGGAAATCGTTTATGGGAATGAAATGTGTATGAGTGTTTCTTCTTTTTGTAAATTTATTTCTTGCTCTGTTCTGTTATGCTTGTGGCTTCGTTCAAACCACCTTTTCTGAGTTAATGTTTTGAGTGCTTTGCTTTGTTTTTATTTGTTTTTCTCTTCTTCTGCAGTTTTTCTTTGAGTGAGAGTGTACTCAGTCGGATCAATATTGGTTTTATACGTTCGCTATCGCCTTCGACAAAGTTCGACCGAGCATTTCTTTATTACATACATTTTTGTCGCGTAGACGGGGCGAGACCAAGTCTCCAGTTGAAATACTTTGTCGTCGTTTTGAATAATTTTTATTTCTGTGTTTTTCTCGTTGGGTGCTTTATTGGTTTGGAAAAATACAAAATTTTTGTTTTGTTTTTAAAATTTGTTATTCGTTTTGCCTTGTGTGCGTGTGTTTTTTGTGTGAAAAGAGAAAAATTCATCGGAAAACCCCCCATGAACAGTTTTTATTTTTTTAATAGACAAGAAAATCTGGTATACCTACCCTCATCAGAAGTTTGATAAAAAAATATCTTTGTTGCCTATTGTTCAGTGAAAAAAAAAAACCACAAAAGTGAGAGTAAAAAAAGAGAATGAAATAAAATATAATTACAAAGGAAATCCCGCAGTGTCATGCAATGAAAAACGAAGTGAAATAGAAGATAGAGAGATTTTGTGCGGTGGAATCAAAACGGATTCGTTTTGCCCCTTAGAAGGATCTCTGCTTGGATCCTTTCTTCGCCAACACTGCAGAAAGAAAATAGATACGAAAACAAGAAAGGAGTGAGAACAAGGTGGGAGGAATTATTTAACTTAAAATGTAATTATTCAAATTTTTTCTATGGATTTCCTGGAAATGTTGTGGAAGTTGATTACACCATGTTTTTTATGCAGAAGGGGGTGCTGTAAAATATGAGACTGGTTCAAAAATCGCCTTCTATTGCATTGCAATGGAATTTTTAATATTCAAGGGAAGGAGGAAGTTGTCAATAATTGTGTTCACTCAATGGGGTTTTTTTCGCATATGTGATTTTGAGTGGACTTTTTATTGTCCGTGGTCATATGCTTCTATTGAATATAGGAGTTGCCAGAGTAGTACAGCATTTCACATTTCCAGCTGTTTTTAAATAAAGGTTATTATTTTATTTTAGAATTTTGTTGGTATTCGCCATAAAAAAAAATTGTTGAACTTATGTGTATAGAGTGCAGACATCAAAATGAAATGTTTCTTTGAATTTTGTGAATGTCAACGACACTACTAAAATGTCTCGAGACGTTGACGTGGGATTTATTACATTTTGAATAGAGTTCTGAGAACCGGAAGTCTGTGTCTTTCTTTCGCCAGGTCTTTTTTATATTAACATCAAAAGAAGTTCATGTGTGAGTATACATTCGAATGTTCAAATGGATTTATTTTATTTTATTTATTTATACAGGCACAAATTCATTCAATAGAGGTGTGCGTTAGGCCGAATCTATATACCTGTAATTAGCTAAGTAAGATCATTTATATCCTGTCAGAGAGCAGAGAATCTTTGCTTGAAATTAAGTTTTCAAAATATGTAGGACCTACATCTCTGAAGGTAGTCTAGAATAGCCTTCAACTCCAAAGTCAAAGTGGTTAAAATTACATTGGGCACATCCAAAAACATAAGGAAATAGCAGGCGACTAATCTAAAAGGATCTGCATTACAAATCATGATGCTAAGACAATTCTGTGGCTCACCGGCAAATTCCTACTGAATGAATATAGTTAACATTTGTTATAACTCTGAAGCTGATCTGGATTTGACCCTCAGAAACTAAACTTTGACATTGAATTTCTATACAATAACCAAAAATTGACGCACCTAACGCTTTCCATAGATCCTTATTTGATCACAAAACGGCGCTGCCATTGTGTTGTTATTTACACATTGATCCTTTGTCTAGCATGTGGAAATTGTCTCGTATAGTTTTGACTAACTGCGTGTCAGAGCGACATTAAGCCATGTGGGCTTCGGGAATTTTCCGCAAACATAAACATATTTTATATTATTAAAGATATTGGACCCTTACCGAAAATATGATCTGGCTGTGGAGTAGACATATCCTTTACAACTTACATGCTTTCGCTCGAATAGTTTGCTTGTAATTAAATAAAACCATAAAATTGGTCTGGCAGGATGGTCAAACTCGGCGAATTACCTAATCATAGTTCCACTTCCGAAATGGAACCTAACTCTCTTGAATAGGCAACAAATTTTAAGAAAAACGACGGTCGTTATTTTTTGGCAATTTGAAATAGAAACCAACAGATGGACAACCCTTTTTTTTTTTTTGTACCTACGGGGTGCATTTACAAATAGGTAACATTTATCATTCAAAACAAGTTCTTTCCTTTTTCTATTTTTTTTGCGAAGATTAGGTAGGTACATCTAAGTAATTGCAGAACTTGAATATCGTACGTAGTACCTAGTTGTCGCTCAGTTATTTCTATTGCAACAAAGGAGTTACCCCTGATAAGCAACCTATCAGATGGGGTAGGTTCATATTTTTGACATTTGTCCGACTGGTTTTTCATGCCAATTTGTTCGGTTGTCAACAAACTTGCGTTAAAAATAATCCGTGTGGCCTGATCTAAGTACTAATTGACGGAGCAACTATAGGTAGTTGTATTTCGAATCTATTTCTATTCGAAAGTATTTCTATATCCGAAGCAAACAAGTTTGTTATGCTTACAACTTATTATACCAACAAAGGTTTTTTTAAGTTTAAAATCGATTTTGTTGGTGGGGTAAATTGTTGTGAGTCAAACTATAACTGGCACCATTAACAGCTCCTTTAAATTGTTTATATTTTGCTTACATCTCCAGCTTAATGGTCCACCAGTTACAACTGTTACCACTTACATAGAATATGAGACGCAATGGACCATTTACTTTTGGACCATTTGCATATTTTTTGTATATTTTTACATAGCATATTGAACGATAATTTTGTTCCTTAATTGTTCTCCTTGTTTTCAAGAGTTTTCTGTTAGACCGAAAAACCAAGAAGGCCAAAACGAAATGCATGCAATATACAGAGGGGTGGCGCGTGACGTAATTGAAACAAAAGTAGCAGATGTAGCGTTTAAATGTCGAAGTCAAATGTTTGATACGTCATTTCAATATATGCGGAACACAATATCAAAAGCACTTATTTTTGTCCTTTACAATTTAACTAAATTAAGTTTTCTACGCTGGTGGCAAATATTAAGTAGGTAGGTACTTTACCTTATAAAACTGCACTAGACATCTTTGCTAAAGCAAATTTAGAGAAAATAAATTCTCACGGATTCCTAAAAAGGGGTACAAGTGTAATAGGTAGGTAATATTGTTTACAATAACAAAACATAGTAATGCATGTGCATCCAATACTCTCTATCTGGCAACGCTCAGTCTACTCCACAGCGAACAGCGAGTTTCGGACACCGACAGGACAGCCTATAACACAGTGATTCCCAAAGTGGTCCAGGTGGACCCCCAGGGGTCCACGGGAGACTCGACGGGGGTCTACGTTGGCATGACAAAAAATGGGGGGTTCATCAGTTGTAAGTGACGAAAATTTATCTGGTTTCGATAGTAAAGAAAAATGTTTTCAGTTAGGCATGGATCAGATATCCTGTTTATTTAGCATTAATTTCCTTTTTTTCAAACCTCCCTTAATTTGTTTGAGTAGTCTATTTTAAGAAGATTAGCGACTGTTACTTGTAAAAACTTGCATATTCGATATTCAGTGGAAAGCGCCGCCGTCCGCCCGCAAGGCTTGTTCAGACGTGCAAAGTGATGAAATACGACGAAATACGAATAAATGGAACGTAAGAAAGTATACCATTTTTCTTTTGGAACTCAACCGCGACGCACATTTCCATCGTTAGATCTAATCTTCACATTTTTTGACGAGTTTTGGGAATATGGTAAAAATGTAGCAGCAGGGGGTCCACCGAAACCAGGTTAATTTTGAAACTGGTCTATAAGAAAAATAAGTTTGGGAACCTCTGCTATAACAGAACAAAAAAATGTTTTAAATATTTAATCAAAAGCCCCCTCTTATCATCAAGTGAACAGGAAAAAAATATATTTCTTTCTTATCTTCATTTTGTCGACTATACTCCCAGTCACACAATTGCAATTAGAAAAAAATATGCAGACAGACAAAGGTATAGAAACAAATTTGCTGAAGTTGTATCAACTTTTTATGACGGAGGGTGAGCATGTGTGTGTGCCTAGGAGCTGATGATTATTATTTTTTGCTTCCATTCAATTTTATATGTAAATACGAGTCCCAGTCCCAGTCCCAAGAGATGGCAACGAAAACAAAAAGAAAAAAACCCACACAACCGCGATGTAATATCATGTTTTACGTTTACTTCATGGAAATGTACAGTGTGTAGTGTATGCCCACCAAACCCGTCGCCGTACCCGATAAAATCGTGGATGATGAAAATGAAATTCAACTCAATTTAGCTGTCATCCATCTTTATCTCATCTCTAATTTGCTTTTGAGTGGTTTCCCATTCTCTACTCTGGCTCAATTCGAGAATATTGTTGGTGGGATCGGTTGACGGTTAGTATAGTATGTTGGGAAATGCGGGTGAGGTGACAGACGTAAACGACGGTGGAAGTTGAAAAAAGATTCCCTCGAACTCGAAGTGTGTGAAGTGTGAGGTGCGTTATTGTTTTTGTTTTTCATTTCCACTCCATTTACATCCATTCTGCAACATGACGGTGAAATAAGGGTAAATGAGACAGGAAAACAAAAACAAAGGCCTGGCTTTTAGCCTGCTTCTGGATCTGGAGGCAGCTTAAATTGAATACCTATGGAGGAAGAGAAGAAGATGGGTTGAATAATAAAACATAAATAATAAACAATATTGTAATTGCTTATGGTGTCGGTGTCGGTGTCGGTGTGGCTCGAAATAACTGGGGGTGGTGATGGGCTGTGGACAAGGTAGATCGAATACAAATTTTCCTACAGTACGTTTTCTGTTCGTTTTCCCTGCCTTCAGGTTTTTTCTACTCCTATTTTTTGTTCGTTTACTACGGCTGATTGCAGTTTGTAATTGGAGTGAAGTAGTTAGTAGTAGATTGGTTTTTCTTTTTTAGTTATTTGAGTCGTTCTGCGATCTCCCCCCCGTTTGGATAGAGATAACGATTATGAAGATGACTTGGTTCGTATACGAGTATTTGTATCCCTATGCAGTTGTGTTGGTGTGAACAAATTTATTTAACAGCTATTGACTTTTTTGAATGGATATTTTAATCGCTTTTTGGTATTTCACTTTGAACGGATTTCCCATATTAGTATGTTGTGTGAAAATTCAATTTGTGCTGTAGGTAGGTAGGCGGTATCAGATAAAGATTTATTGTAGGTAACAATGTGCGTTTTATTTTCTTTGAGGTTATCTTCTTCATGCGGATAGGGTTTCCACTCCAAAAATGATGGGGAAACACCAACAGCAAGAAATGAGGACAGCTTTTACTTTAGCTGATAAGTTAAGTTTTTAGGTAGGAATGTCGTTGAAGAGGGGGACAAAAATGGAAACTGAAGAAAATAAAAGTGCATTTTCGAAATAGGTAAATTCCGTTCGTTTGTAGATTTCATGTTTATTTCATACTTGGTACCTACGAACACACTGATTGTTTAATCTAAATGCAATTGGTATTAACACTGGGCCATTTAATGCCAATCGTGTTTCTACTGACTAGATTCATTAAAAATGCAAGATTTTAACGAACTGTCATTAAATCATAAGATCTGTCAACATTCCCAATCTCAGTATTCATTACCAGGTAGGTACCAAGGTGCCTACTGGGTTTCGACTTTAACCCCGTGTGTCAATTTTCTGCCGCATATCTAGCTTCAAGAGCATAATATGTAATTAATTACCTTGCGACTAATTTTGTTGACGTTTTCTGTCGTTTGGGATTTGGTAGAGCGATTAGAAGGAACTTTTATTGAATAAAAGCGTTAAATTGAAGATAGGTATATGTACCTGTTTTCAGAGTGGTGATTGCTGAACTTGTTCTTTCATAAAAATATATACATATTATGTAGATTGTACCTATGTGTCAGAAAATTAGCCCAAAATATCTAATAACATAGAGCATGGGCTAAATTTTGCCCGCCTTGCTAATAATGAATTCGAGTCTCGACACTTAATTTACAGAAGCTCGCAATAAAGGAATTTGTGTGGGAAATTACTTAACTTCTCAAGTTTTGCACCGCAACTAAAAATGTTTTTTTTTATCTTCAAATGAGGAGATACCATCAGTTATAGACGGTTTCTTTCGTATGTAAATTTGACAGCAGATGTTTTATCGTTAGAAATGCCTTCGTTTTAAATGCGTAGGTGAAAACCTGCGTACATCCCTGAGATTTTAATATCTTATTTGCAAAATTTCGGAACATCGTAGGTATAAAACTAAAACTATTTTTAAAGAACATCAAATTCCTATATGTAGGTACCTACTTCCATTGACACATCATTTGCAAACGCTGTCAAACAGCAACCAACGCTTGGCGTTTTGTCAGGCAGTATGACTGCAGATCCTGACCTCTAGTTTGTTAAGTTTATTTGTCAGAATCATAGAACCCCAGAATTACTGACTATGTCATTCCTTTTTTTGACATTTGTGACACAATTAAATTTCCTAGTCAAATTTTATTTCATGAAACGGTTTTAAACAGAAATAATTGGCTCACAATTAGAGATCTATAAGTCTACCTTCTCACAACTTTCCGTTTTGGAGATATTTGTTTATGTATTTATATTTGTTGTTTGTCAACAAAAGTAGGTACTAGGCCTTTTTAAGACATGATGATCTGAAATTGAGGAACCATTGATATTATGCTAAATCGGAACAGCTAGACTTAGATTTCTGCAAAATATTTTGATTTTTCACAAAAAAATGTCAACTGAGTGCTGAGCAGTGGTCGGCTACCCCTCGATTAGCAAGTTCAATTTACTATCAAATGCTTCTAAATTGTCAGAAAATTTAGACTCATAATAGGGTTATAGACTGGTGTCAAAAATAGTCAAAAATCCATTTATGTTTAGGTTTACAATGCGCCACTAATTCCATTATGGTCATGACTTATTTATTATTCCATTTGCGGGTGGCAACTCTGGCTTCCTTAAGATAGATTTGTCACAACAATTAAATTAATGTTATTTTCCAAGTGGCAAAAAGAAGCATCCGGGAGAGTCCGGAATCGAAAACAATCACTTCTGGAACCGTTCCATTGGCAGAAAAAATACTCTTCTGATGATTCTGAGAAGAGAATTTCGCTTCTCGATTTGATGTCAGAATCCACTCAAGAAGCACTCACACAAGTGTGATTTATATATTTTGTACAAGTCAGCTGACAGCATAGCTGTAGATTATTTTTTGGCGTTGCACCAATACATTTGTGGATTCTTTCAGAAGCAGTTTTATTGTTCCATTGAATTTCAGAATGAAAAGATTCCCGACTGAAACCAATGGAAAACGACATAAGTGTCTCCCTTTAGACTTAAGATGATTTTAAAATTTCATTTGACGTTCATAAACGTGCCACTTGCGAAATAGGCACCTGACTGCTCTTTCTCAACTCTTGCTCTAAATTCCTAGAAATAAACTCTAAAATTTGACATTGAATTATCCCTATTAAAATTACCCCAAGGACTTTCGCATCAGATTGTGTCTGCTAGGCTAAATTGTAAGTACACTCTTTATTTTGGGAGCTCAACTACTTGCATAAGTTTGTTCCAAATGAATGTAAACAAAAGTGCTCGCTTTATGGGCAGCTTTGCAGCAACTAACGCGTTCTCGAGAATTGTTAATGACTGCACATTTCAAGTTAGCATATGGAAAACATTTCAAAATAAAAGGCTTCACCCAGCAGCTCCACCTATCAAAAAGTTGAAACAAATACAAAGTATTTGTCGACTTCCTTTGCAACGTATGTTAACTCTTCTACACCCATCCGCATCGATTTACTGTGTGGGGAAGCTCAAAATTAAGCCAATTTTTAATCCATAAGAGCAAGCGAGAGAGACAAAAAAGAGAAGTACCGAAAATGGATACATTTAGCCATTGAAACAAATGGGGAGCCCAGAAAGGAAGAAGCGTGTTCACATTCATACACATGAGACTTGACACAGGGAGATACAAAAAAACGAAGAAAAAGAGACAAAAACAACACATTTGGAGGCAAAGTCCATAAGCATTTGTTATTATGTCGAGCGTGGTGTTCGTTTTGTTTACATTATGCTCCCTCATGCCACACAACATTTGGCATCACCAACACTACCCGGCCGCCTGCCCTCCTCCATCGGAATCAAACGTTGAGGGCATTTTGTGCACACCATGCACGTACACACAACAAACACCCAAGAATCTCATGGATATGTGGAGTTGGTTTTTAAGTGCCTTTGGGGGGGCTGCCAATCATCATCCCTTCTGCGGCGACTCTAATGTTTTGTTAGTCTTGTGCTGCTGCCTTTGCTTCTTCTTGGTTTGTTTTTATTCTGTCTTTCTTTTTGTCATGACTTTTCACTCTGCCGCCTTTAGGTAAGAAACGTGCCCCCCTTGAAGTCCCGTTCCATACCCCCATGTCCACTTGCTTATAGCGCACTCATATGCGGCGGACGGGTTAATCTCTTTGAATCCCAATTCGACTCATATACTCGACTCAAAATATATAGAGATACACTCTGCTCCGCACACGGATACGTGCTGATGATGATGACGATGGCAATGCTTCCCGTATATTTTAGTACTTTGTGATTTGTGTTTGTGCTGTGCCTCGCCTGGCTGTATGGCTATATATGGCTGCGGCAGCCTTGCCTTGCCGTTCGTCGTACGTAATCTGCTCCACTCCGTATTGGAATTGGTAAATAAAGTGGAACTTTGTTGTTGAAGAAGAGCAAACTTCGTGGTTAGCGCTGGATTGCAGAGTGCTGAAGCTATAGAGAAGCCAATGCATGACGTCGTCGTGGTTTGGGGGGAAAGGAGAGTCATAAACGCTCATTCCGACTGCAAGTCCCCATAGAATCTTTACACACCGATTTAGTTAACTACTCATCGTTGAACCGAATTGAACTCGTAATGTTCCCCACCCTGTTCGTCGTTGGCTTTGGCAACTTAGTTGGCTGCCTCCGCCGCCACCCACTTGCTTGTTACATTACCCCCTGGCTGGCATATGGCCATGTTGAGCAGCACCACACCAGCAGCGGAGTGCATGATAACGAAGACAATCAATGTATGCGGTTTTCGGATTGTTGTCTTTTTTTCATTTCCTTCTGCTCCCCGTATTCTTGCGTGCAATGACGATGACGACCGATACGACGGGGTCTTGATCTCGGCCTTAGTGATTATACGATACGAAAGACGTTGTCGTCAACAATGACTTCCTTTCAATATGCGAGTAAGACGCACGAAATAAATGAAAACATAAAAAGTAACAAAGGCGCGATATCTACCTCCTCTTCTCGAGTCAAGAACCCAAGGGAAAATGGGATCGAATGCGAAGGGGTTTGGGGCGGAGGCGAACGAGGTCGAACAACGAGTGAGGAAATTAACAACATTCCAGATAATGGCTTTAAAAAAAGGGAAATAACAATTTAAAGATTTTTTTTTATTGCTTCTAGCACATAATGGACATGGACAATGCTGGCGCTGGAGGGCCATGTCTAACGGTGGTAAATTCACAAACCACAATCACAATTATGCCGAGGATATAAAGGCGAACATGAAAACAGAAAATATACCCTCATAACCCGGGGATGAAATTATAGTAACTCCCCTTATCAGCTCAATGCCAGTCGGGTGTCCATCCTTTTTTTTTTTTGCCATCCTTGTCCATAATGGCGGAGCTGGTTTATTTTGCTGACCACACATGCTCGTACAGTGCTGGCAGTAATTCGAAAAAAAGGTGTTGTCATGTGGGAAAATTGCGTTTGTAGTGAGACGATAACCGACTTGGGAGAGACCCATTACATTCAAATTGTGTTTGGGTTTTATGAATATCACTATTTAAGGACTTGCTAATTGTTGGGTGGTTTTATGTTAATGGGATGTTGTGCAGAGGACAGCTAGAAGAGTATACGAGTCCCTATGCATTAACTAGTTTGTAAGGGCTATTTAAAGTGGCAACTATTGTACCATCGAAAGAAGGGTGATACAGAGTACAGTACGGTTTTCTATCTTTGCACTCCAGTATTGCCACTTCAATTTTCATAAGAATCACAATTGTTTTTTTATGGAGAGTGATATTAAATTGGCAACACTGTTTTCAATGACACTTAATTTGACTAAGGATGCTAAACTTGCTATTTTATTTATATAATAAGTCGAATGACACACACTTTTTGGTAAGCGCACATACCGTTTGCGATGAACTTGTGCACAAATACATATTCCTTTTGACAACCAATTTGAAGTTTGAAGATTCTTTACTTACGGCTTAGTGAATTTTTGTTTTAAAGCCCGGTATAGACCAGTTGCGAACAATATATATATTAATTTTTCAGACACGGTAACCGATTCGCAAATAGTGTTGCTCACAACATTTTTAAACAACCTACAATTTCACTGTTAAGCGAAGAAATGCAGAAAAGATTGTTTTGTAAATGCATGGGGCCAATCGCACACATATTACTTGAAAGTGCACACTCTGAGTGCGATTAAGGTTGGGGATGTGCGCATAACAATATTCTTGTGAATAGCGATCTTATAAATGTTTTTTGGACTGTAACTGACACATATCTGTGGCTCAACGCATCAATTTGGAATTTCAGGCATTCAACTTATAGGTATGAGGCTTACAACTGTGTTCGACTAACACGTTTAAATTATTTGGAGATCACTGCTACCCGTGTTGCTCATAATGGAACTCACATTGATTGTTTGTGCAAAGTCTTATTTAAACTATACCAAAAAAACTGTTTTTTGTTGCGCATCTCGTTGAGCACACGTCTTCTCAACGCCTTGCTCAACTTTTTGAATTTTTGTTGTCAGAAAATGTTTGTCGGCGTACAAATTCGCATAAGAGTTCTCTAGTCAAGTGACATTTCATGTGGTCCAATACTACGGCTTTCTATTGGAGAAATTGGTAAAGAGAAATAAGGCTTCCATAACAGCGACACAGGAACACAATTTCCTGTCAAATCGAACAGCCGTATAACTCTACGTCAAAAAAGTAATATCTCTGACTTTTGACAGGTCGCATGAAACGTAAGTGTAAACACAAATGGAAAATGTCAGACAAAATGTTTTTCATATTTCCTAAGGTAGATATCCTTAACCACCATCTTGTTTATTTTGCTTCGAAAGTGAGCACCTGGCAACATGTCATATTATATCGGCTGTCAAATTTGAATGCAATGGGTTCCATTTTCTCACACATATGTATATTGTTAGATTACACTCGTTTCTGTAGTTTCCCACTGACAAAATATGTTGCAATTCATGCATAACCGGTGAATGCATACTGATAGGTACGTATTTCAAACTCCCCCACCTTAACTGTTATATGGCATTTTGTGACTCCATAGGGTATCATTGCTTCATAACAGACAAATAAACGGCACGTTATTTGCCGTCATGTTATCCTTTGTTTCATTATACCCAAGATAGTCATCATCATTCGTTAGCTCGCAGCAAATGAACTTTCGGCTATTTGTCTCAAAAGGACAAACATCACAGCATTTCTCTAACAAACAGCTTATCAAATCACTGCCTGTTCACATTAAGATATCTGCAAGCAAGGCAAAGAATCGCTAAAGCGCCTTCCTTTGTGATTTGAAATTAAACGTCCCTCGCGTAACTTTGCATTTTTAACCCCAAAAAAATGTTCGGGCGTTAAATTTCCATACAATTCCTGCATTTCACCTTCCCACTTCATCTGCTAAATATTTGTATTGCCAAAGAAAACATTTTTTTTTTTTTTTCACTTTTCACACTGCGTGCATAATTTCTCTTCTTCTGCATGACTGTCCGCAGCAGAGAACTCCAACTCATGAATATTTCAAATTAAAAATTCCCTTTTCAGCCCAAACGCTTTGTTCTCTCTGTCTCTGTCTTTCCCGTTTGGTCACATTCCGTTAAGAACAACCCAAAAGGTGGTGGTCTGGTCGGTTACGCACGTGACTTTTTGACGACCGACGTGCAGATCTTCCGGTGGACGCGACGCACGGTGTGACTTAAATTTCATAAGCGAAAACTCTGAAGATGAACTGATTTCATGACATGAAAGAAATATTATATGTCATTAGCATCACCTCCAAAATGTGAAAACTTTGAGAGAAAAAAAAAAAACTTTCTTGACACTACGTTGAGAAATGGCAGCAAAAGTTTTCTTCGCTTTTGCACACTTGCCACATATGAATGTTGCGAGTTCTATGACATTAGTTGTTGCAACTGACAGTTGGAGTAATATTGTGCGACAGCTCTGCTGATAGGAAAACAAAAAACGCAGACCCACCGAATGGATAATTTATAAACGAGTACACACAGCTATGTCTGTAAAAATCCAATCGTGACAAAGGAATTAATTTCAAACTCTTTGTTGCGTTGGATGCGGGCACTGGCTTAGGCACAAAAAACCCCCGGGTGTGTCATTAGTGTTGCCGTTCCCCATCACATAGCTCTAACTCACAATCAATGCTGTAGGTACTCCTTTGTGGCTCATTTCAATTTGCCAAGCATAAAAAACGTGGCCAGGAAAAAGTTATGAACCGACAAAAGTCCAGAGGAATCCTTTTGGGCAAGCTTATATAAATTCAAAATTCCATTAGGGTGTGGCTGGTGCTGCCAAAATGCTTTTCGAGCACCACTCTGAATGAAAAATAGGAAAAAAAAGAACAAATCAACCCTGTTATCGCTTGCGGGGGATTATGGACGGCTACCATCATCATTTGGATGGCTTAAAGCGTCTGATACCACCCCCTATCGTTTTCACATACATGGATATACACACCAATGCGAACCCTTGTATTAAAGCTGGGCTTTTTTTTTTCTGTTCTTGTTAGAGGGAGCTAAAATCGGTAATCACCATAAACAGAGAAAAACCGGCAATGTGCCACCATTGCTAGCATGCGAGTGGCTGCTGCCAAAAAATGTTTCACCATAAAAAAAAAACTTTTTTAATGGTTTCCTGATAATGAAGTTTTTTTTTCGTGGTCTCTTGCTGTGTTGAGCCTGCTATCCTGGTTCGGGGTTAATTTTTTGTGTATTTGGCAACGAAACACGCAAAGGGAAGGCTTTCATTTTTGTTATTTTACTGCTATATCCCGCCAGCTCTTAATTTGTTTTAGCATTTTGGGCAGTGTTCCCGGTTAAATGCAAATGCCAGCATTTCTTAATAACTATGCGATATTACCCGCGAGGTATTACAGGAATTAAGAGAAAATATTGCTTAATGGTTCGAAATATGTTGTGCCAAAAACTGGGGATGGCCTCTCTAAAAGTGGTACGAGGATTTTGATTGCAGGTGGATAACCTGAAATGGAGCACAGATGGCAGCGTTCAATAGCTGCTTGTATTAAAAGTTAAAACTAATAAAAAAGGGCTGTGCACACAAAAATCGAGTAAAATTTAAAAGCATATCGAAATGCACTCGCAGCTTTATTGCTCAACCATCTTCAAATGTTGGCTGATTGATTTCGAAGGTCAGTCCACTGAGAATTTCATTAACAATTTTGTATTTTAAATGCCCAAAAACTTGTTTTGTTTTTGACAATAAAAACCTTCATCGTGTTGCGTTCATAAAACTCTATGCAAATAGTAAGACACACACATAAAATGGCGCTGGCTAAAAAAAAATCAGTTTGATCCACTTAAGGGCATTTAACAATTTTCACTCGGCTTATTTTTGTTGCAGAAAGACTCACATTGTATGACAGAAAATGGCATAATAATAATGGGAGTACATATATAGCAAACACCTGTCAGTTTTAACTGTGGATAAACGAGACTCGCTATTTCCAGAAATAGTTGAAGTGTTAAAATACTCTTATATTAAGTTGGGCCGGTGAAAACGTCTTGAAAAAAGAAAAAAGAAGCTATTAAACTTAACAAACTTAATGAAACTTGAATGTTTTATTTTACAAAACTCACAACCAATGCATTGAAATTGATCTAACTCCTGGCTTTAAAAAAAAACTGTGTCTAAATTGCTTTAAATAAAGACACCAATAGTTAAAAACATTTTCCTGTGAATTATAACACACTTTATTCTTATTCACAATCCAACAAATTTATAATATGAATTAAAATTCTAGTGAACCTAAAAATAGATATAGCAACAGTTGAAATTTAAGAATTTCTGCTTCAGAAATAAGACATTTTTTTGTAATTAAAAAGCCAAAGTTGGCAAATATTCATGACTGAATCACAACTGACATCACGTTATATACTTGTACTCAGCAATGTGAACAAAGCTATTTCGCTAGTCGGTTCACAATAATTAAAAACTGATTGGTTTGCTGATTGCAATGGCTTCCTCGCAGTTTAAGGAATCTTAAAAAAATTGCTGCATGACTGAATTGCCGAGATTTTATTATATATAATATCATAAATGTAGTAGATTAGTTTTCATAATTTTTTTTAAAAAACCTTATATATTTCTCTCGTGCGATAAAAATGCACAACTTCGTATTAAAAATACCCAATAGAACACATTTATCTCCAAATTTTTAACTCAATTCGTTTTTCGTTAAAATATTAGTTAGCAAAACATGTATTGAAAACTTAATGCGTTTAATAATATTTTTTCTTCTTCGACTTAAATAAATGGTAGGTTACAAAATACAATTTTATATGGGAAAAATTTCTCCATTGTGAGTTTATAAAACGTAAACTCATCGGCCCTTAAAATGATTGCTGGTACCGCCCCATAAACTTTATGCTTGTCACGAATAAACGAACTCGCATCGAATGTTTTAAATATTTAATCTTTCATTCTCATGACGTAAATACAAATGACAAGTCACTGGCATTTTTGACAATCAAAAATGCATGCTTGCATTGAGTTTTCAAAACACGCAATCGGATTATTTAACAATTTGAAGAACCTCTACTTTAAATGTGTAACACATTCGAAAACAAAATTCACTGCATCACATTCACATCCAACTACGCAATTACTTTCTTAATTTGAATAAAACTATAGCAACAAAAAATAACCTCTTGCGTATGCTTATGAAATTTCAATTGGGGTATAAAAAACCTTGAAAGGAAGAAACGTAAAGCAAAAGGCACTTTGAAGGAGGAAAGTAGTTGGACTATACGTGTGTTGTATATAAATTCGTTTTCTTTTTTCAAAAACCATACACCTACGTAACGATGCGGGAAATTGCATGATAATTTAGTGTTACGAGTTGAGAATTTTTTAAGCGTTTTCATAATTTATAGCAAGCTGGCTGGTGCTGCTGTGGTGTTTCTGTCATTAAAGGGATATATTGAGATACGGAATCCCTCCATTAATAAATGCTCTCCCACAGGACATACATAATTCAAAGTGCTTGCGGAATATAATGAATTTATGTTTTAAATTGAATTACTTGAATCTTGCGTTCGTAGATCTATGTATGTATATATATATATATACAAAGTGAAGGGGATTAATTTGTATTTCATGTGCAAAGAAAAAAAAAAACAGATGCTTTTTATGGGATTTTAAAAATATTTAACAATTCTGTCACGTAGTTAATACCAGAAATGTGTATCCGTTTTAAATGTATTAAGTACCGTTAACTTGTTCATGTATACAGCTGGATTTTTATTCGTTGTTTGCTTTCGGACGTAAACAATATTTGCATAGGTACAATCAGAAGCAATGCCCAAGGAATGACAATTTGAATTTCACAGAGGCTACACTCGAATGAACATAGCCATAGAATATAGCTGTGACTGTTTGAATTGTGAGAATTCCGAAAGGTAGGTAAGGTAGGTTACAGCTTGAAGGGAATGATGAATGTCTGAAAACTGAATTTGTATGCAGTGCACATTTTATGCCTGTGGAAGGAATTGAATTTAAACATCCGCAAAGTAGCATAAATGGAATATAAAAAGAACCATCGAAAACATGACAGCTGTAAGTGCAATTGAAAACATGTACTAACGTAGGTAAGGCAGTGTCATGGGATTTATCTACGCAACGTAGAGGACGCTTTAGATGTAGATATTCGTTTATTATGCAAAGTGTTTTCCAATATTTTGAGCATTCTATTTTGCTTGCATCATATTCTATTTCTTTCACAATCATAAATATGGGAATCTCTCCATTCCATTAGTTTCTTATTTTCTTTCTCACAATAAACTTCTACAAACTGTGACATAAATTTCCATTAAGTTAATTCGGTTAATACCAAAAAGCACCCATCACATTGGCAATGTCATTTTCGTAATCATTGACGTGTAAAAAAGCTAAATCAAACCACGCAACAGCATTCTAAATATACTGGAATTTTGCTATAAAAATAAATAAAACAAAAAGTTATAACAAAACAGCTGACGCGTTTTGGCATTTATTTATAATATTTATTCCTAACATACTGCTGCCCACGTCGCGTTATTTCTTACTTCCCCATAATGTTTTCACATAACGAATTCCAATATAATTTTCGATTAACATTTTTTTTTAACATTCTTTGTTTTTAATTTATACGTTTGAAAATATGTATTTTAAGAAATATTTTCTAAAAATACAGTTGGTTTATGTTTAGAATAATATTTGGAGATGTTTGTACATATATCCATTATGGGCACTTTTTCAATTCTATTAGCAATGGGAAAGAGCAAATAATCATTTTAAGAAAAGATAACGTTTATGTAAACCTGCTGAATGGTGGATTTTAAAATTGTTTATTATACTTGTTTCATTGTTTCGTAGAGAAAATTGCGGAGAATTAGAGGTCATTTCCGTCAGACAAGAGAAATGTGGATGGCATCAAGAAAGCATTGAAATTCCGCAAGTGTCAAAACAATGTGTATTTGGGATCAAAAGTGGTTGTTCGATTTTTGTAATTTTTTGTATCAGACAAACTCTGAAATTTGTGTCCATTTTAAGTAGACTTACTTGCTACGATTACTTATGCTCAGTTTACAGCGAATGGGATTTAATGGGAGCCATCCAGCTTAAGCCAATGTAAGTGTTCGTTCGATTTAAATGTCGTGGATCGTAATATATTCATTTGGCTATATCAAGCGTAGAAATTAAGCGGATTTTCGGCGAGCTTAGGCTAACACAGTTCCGAAACTGCATAAATTTGACTCAAGTGACAGTCACTTGACATTCATCTTCTTCAATTGTGATTATTATGTGATTAAAACCTTAAAAGTTATCGCATTAAACACCGACCTATGTTTGCCAGATCACTGACCCCAGACCACCCCAACCCCATACAATTATTTATAATTATGTCTATGGGGGGTAGTAAAACGCCTGAACCTCAAACTGTCGTGAAAAGAAAACAAATTCCTTTCAACTGTCAAATGAACTGACCCATCCCTCTTTGGAACGCTTGTTGTTATTTTAATATTTTCATTATGACATCATATTGTCATGTCTTTTGTTTTTCGCATCGTTTGGACTTTCTTTTCATTTTCTTTCACAAAAGGAATCTGAACAAATTATTGCGCGAACATCTGCTTTTCACGTTCAAAAGGAAAAATAAAACATTTGAACCCCATGATTTCCATTTCATTTCTGCTTTGTGCTATCTCTCCCCATTTTCCAGTCAGTTTTTTTTTTTATTTTTTTTTTTGTATTTGTCTTTCTGTGCCCCCATCTCTTTTATCTGTCATCGTGACATCTGTTGATAGTGCAATATAAAGGGAAAAATGATAATTATTATCCCTGCAATAATAAGGACATGGTCGGTTTCTTGGGTTACTGCCCCTAGGCCCACAATACTCGTATGTTTGGTTAATACCTTGCCTTTTGATTTAGCTTTGTAATTGGTTTTTTTCTCTTGAGCGTATAAGGTCACCTCAACTGTCAGTATGTATGCACACATATTGAATATATTCTTTCACACCCATATGGTGTGGGTAAATATAATTTGTGAGCACTTTTTAACCCTGAATGGAATTGAATTAAATCGAATGATTGGATTGGTTTTAAATATTTGCGCTGTTAAACTGAGGGAGAGAGAATGTTTGTTTGCAATTTGTGCCTTTCTCCGATTTGCAATAAATTTAGGTGTGGGTATGTGTGAGTTGTCCTGGAGAAGGGGAGAAAAGAGAGTTTTTCACCATGTGTGAGAGTGATGTGGGTTTGTTTCTTTTAACAGTTTCTTGTTGTTTGTTGCTTTGTTTTGTGATCATGTTCTGACTTGCCGGTAATGAAAAAATATAAATATATTTTTAAGAGATATATAAACGATTGATTCAAAATATTCAAATAATTACCTGAAGACTGTATTAAGATTGTTGTTTACATTTTCGAATTCAAACCAAACAGTAGTCTAGAATCGAACGATGTAATTTTCTTAAGAGTTGTGCAACAAATGGGTGGACATTTTTAACAAGTCTCTCAATCGTTTAGAAAGCGTTGTAGAAAAACTTAAAGGGCATTTTTGACGTTTGTGGACCCGTTCTATTGAGTCCTGTTTATGGTTGCAATTGCCCTTTGTCTGGTAGCGGAATCTTATTGAAACTTTATCTTGTCGTCCTCATTTTAAATAAAATCATCCAACGATTTAAAAATAAAAACAATTTTGTCACTATCAAAAATATATCGCATAAAAGATACCTATGTATTTCATGAGGCAATCCTGCTCCGTAAATCTACAAAAATGCATCCTTGACAAATCCCAACTAAACAATCTGCAATCTCTGTCCGCACTTCTCAGAGTCTACCTCCCACTTCCATACAAAACTCTTTACGATTATCAGTTTTTAAACAGTCTGATGGATGGGAAACATTTCCGAAAATAAAATTTAATTTCAAATGCAAATCACAATCAAAACTTTTCCCAATTCCGCACCAGTTTGTGCGCGAGTTAAGTATCCATAGCAAAACATATTGAGAAAAAAGATAACATTATTTGTATTCAATGATATCTTTAGTCTCTAGTACAGTCTTGCACACAACGCTACAATGATAACATATGTAAAAGAGATAATATCGTTTGTATACAATGTTGGAATATTATCTCTTCTTCATTATCAAGCAAGACGATTGTACGCTTGGGTCTCCTTGTAGATAGATAAGAAAAGTATATAAATACGACTGTATGATGAATTTATCGATAGTCTTATTGTAACTACATAGTAGCCTTAAGCTCCTTTTAGAATTAGTAAAAAGTATTTCAATAATAAAGGACATAGTTCCAAATAAATATTGTTTAATTTTAAAAGTAAGAACCAAGTGTTTTAATTGGCGATCCTGCCAGGAGGTTAAATATACTTTTTAACTTCAATCGAGCGGACCTCGGGAACAAGTAGTGAAATCTAGTATAAACAGAACACTCGCGTTACCGGTTACAAGAATTACCTAGCATAGCAGGTACAAATATAGCTCCTTCGTACGAAGCAGCAAAGCAATTCAGTGAAAGTGTATATGTGGAAAAAAAAAAAAAAAAAACACACAAATTCGACGACAACAGACACGAGTTCAAAATGGAACAACTCGCAGTATTAATGGCAAGATTAGAAGCTTTAGAAACCAGGTGCAACACAGTAACACAAACCCTAGAGCACACACGCACAGAGAATGCAAGGTTAGCAGCAATAATAACTAACCAAAATCAAATAAACACTAATTTAGAAACAAAACTAAATGAAGTAAAATCTGGATTAGGCATAGTACCAAACATACCTGTGCTAGAGGAAATAAGAACCACATATACAGATGGTAGTGAAATACAGTTAGACGCATTTAAAAGCCTACCTATTTTCAACGGCGATCAATCAAATTATCGGTCGTGGCGCGAAGAAGCATCCAGATTAATGGACAGCATTAAAAACCTCAAAACACACAGTAAGTACGCAGCAGCATTGACTATAGTGAAAAGTAAAATACAGGGAGCAGCCGCGAATGTGTTAACTAATTATAACACAATTTTTAATTTTGAGGCGATACGTAACAGATTAGATTATACGTACTCTAATCAAGAACCTCTATACGTGCTACAAGACATGATGAAAGCCATCACGCAAAAAAGAAGCACACTGTCTGAATACCACGACGAGATAAATAAAAATCTCAATTTAATAATATCAAAAATCACTATGTCAGGTGATCCGCCGAATATAATCGACAGACTAATTAAAAATGCTAACGACGACGCAGTTCGTATATTCATTGATGGTATGAGTGACAACTTTACAAGAGGATCATTATATTCAGCTACAATAAATGATCTAGAACACGCATTCGCAATTGCTCGCAGAATAGAACATGATAATGTGCACAGGCATTTACATCTCACTCAAGATAAGCACCACAAAAATATGCCACATGAACACAGAAACGAAAGAAGACCAAACTATTCGAGCCAAACAACGAATTATCAACCCCAGAAGCAATACGATAATATGCAGCAACACAATCAAGGACCACGCCTAAACCCTTCCAAGAGAAATGACGGACCACAGCCGATGGAGATAAACTCGAGACAAATTGTACATGCACAGTTCGAACTTATTGAAGATATAACAAATAATATCGAAACACAAATCTATAAATTCTAGATTCGAACAAATTTTGCAACAATTCGAAGGTCAGAGCCTTAAAGAACATTTAGTAATAGAACAAGTGTACGAACAATTATTATTATTGACCAGAACAATTAATGCAGCAAAAAATAATGAATATTTATCAGAAAGCCTAGACTTAGATGACATTAAAAATATTATTCAACATGAAATAATTCAAGTACCCATAATAAATATACTTGAGTACTCTAAAATATTATTAGCTAGAACTGATGAATTCTTCATCACAATATATAAATATCCAGTTCTAATTAAATCATGTAAATTGTATAAAGTAACACCCTTAAATTCAAAACATGGAAAAATCATTACAGATAAAACAATTGCCTTATGTAACCAAACTTATTTAAGAACAAGAAATTGTCAAAATCATCTAAGTAAAAACATTTGTGAAATTAACTTTGAAGAAGAAAATTGTCTTATTCCACTTTTAAAGAATATAACTTCAAAATGCAACATTAAACAAGAATACGATTACGACTTAGAAATTGAATCCGGTGTTATGTTATTAAGCGGTAAGCATAAGCTAAATAATCAAACAATTAATGGTATAAACTTAGTTACTTATGAAAATACTATAAATCTAGATGATAAAATATACAAAAACATGCATAAGCAAATTAAAGAAGTTATATTAAGAAATCATAATTCAGAGTCTTACATCGACCAAATAATTAAAGAAGATACAATATACAAATTCGATAACATAGATACTTTAAAAAAACTAATTATTCCTTTTGAAGAAAAACCGATATTATCAACTATATACACAATTGTAACACTGATTGTTATTTTAGCATTTACGTACGTAATGATAAAAACTATACAATGTATAACAGATCGTCAAAAACAAAAAAAGATTGACGCATATAACAAAACTTATGAAAGAGAGATGTTAAAAATAGCGTCGAAAAATCGGGACGATTTCGTTTAACAAGGGGGGGAGTTAAGTATCCATAGCAAAACATATTGAGAAAAAAGATAACATTATTTGTATTCAATGATATCTTTAGTCTCTAGTACAGTCTTGCACACAACGCTACAATGATAACATATGTAAAAGAGATAATATCGTTTGTATACAATGTTGGAATATTATCTCTTCTTCATTATCAAGCAAGACGATTGTACGCTTGGGTCTCCTTGTAGATAGATAAGAAAAGTATATAAATACGACTGTATGATGAATTTATCGATAGTCTTATTGTAACTACATAGTAGCCTTAAGCTCCTTTTAGAATTAGTAAAAAGTATTTCAATAATAAAGGACATAGTTCCAAATAAATATTGTTTAATTTTAAAAGTAAGAACCAAGTGTTTTAATTCGCGCTGCTTCTTCTATAGCCAGCCATACGCTAGGAGTGTTCTCTCATCCGTCAATTTTTTTTTGTTTTTATTTTCATTGGATTTTTTTTTTTTTTTTCGTTCTGTGTTTTTATTAAAGTTTATCATTAGTTTGCCATCCATTTCATCTCTCAGTCACGCACAGCGATTGCAAGAGCAAAATCTTGTTTATTCAAATGGCAAGCGTATGTGTGTGTGTGGATAGCCGACTATAGAAGCACGCCGCCCATTTGGGTCCCTTAAGCCTTCCACCGCCAACAAAGAGTATCAAAAAAAAATGTAAAATGTGTTATCTTTAAATAGAAAGAGGGAGAGATGAATACACACAATAAAAGCAGAAGCGGAAACAAGCGAGATGAGGAATTATATTTGTTCGATGATTACCCACTCTTGTCGCTGTGGTGATGTGCCACCCCGTTTTTGGCTACAAACAAAATCATGCCCTCACAGTCAGCCATAGAAAGATAAACAAAATCCCATAACAAACCCCAATCCGCCAAACAAAAGAAAAAAGGAAAAGCACGCTCCAAAACTGGAGTTACTTTTAATGCAGAGTGCAAACGAACGAATAAAATAAGAATCAGAATCAAAAAAAGTGAAAAAAGTATTATGCTCTCGATTTCGAGGCTGCCGCCACAACAAACATTTACACTCAAGCTCACTGCACACCATTGGTATCGCGCCTCACATCTCTATATATTGCCAAAGTTCTGACCTCTCTTTGATGACATGACGGTTTCATTGGATTTCACAGTATGACTCGCAGAAAGAGGCATCAGTTTTGTGTTCGCCAGATTTTAGAAATGAGGCGATTGGAGTTTTATTTTCTTTTCGGACTGCAGTAATAATTCATTGGTAGATTATTTGAAGTGACTTTTTTAAATTTAGAGTCAATGGGTCCCACACTGCACATTACACGGCCAACAAAAGTGGTTTGACTTTAAGCGAGTTGTATGTTTTAAATAATTTTTGTATGATTTTAAGAAAGTAGATAATTTTTTTGATAATCGTTGTACTATTTTAAGCAAGTTAGAAGTTTGCTTTTTTTAAGAGCTTTTTTGTCCGCACAAATTTTAAGAGCTTTTTTGCCCGCACGAATTGTTAGAAGAAAAGGGCTGCTTTGACATTATTGTGACACTTACCGATTTATGATATTAAGCGATGTCCACGCCATCTTATTCAGACTTCACTGTTACGTTGCCCAATGTCTACAACCATATCTACACGCAACATTTGTATTAATTTGGCTACGTTTGTTCAGTGTAATGGAATAACAAATGTATAAACAAACAGGACTTCAACTTTTTTTAATTCGAAAAGAAGTGAGTAGATTGATAGGAAGTTTCCCGTGAATAGAACGCTCTATACCTACATTTGGAGTTTTGGAAGTCAATGACGTTGTTCGATTTTATGCCTGTGATGTCCGAGAGAGCGCGTTGGCTATTGTGCTGATCTACTGGTCTTATATTCAAAACATGTCGGAACACAAAGTACCCCTTTAGGTAGCACCTCAGGTGAATTATATTTTTATTGACGTCAATTTTGTTAATTCAAAAAAGGCCGCCCTATTAAAAAAACCTCATCGAAAGTGTTACATAGAAGTTCTTATACAAAACTTCTCCATGCAGACTTTCACATCCGTTACTGTAATAAAGAAAACAATGCTAATGCTGATCAAAATGCAATTCTCTGCAACTGTATTTAATGTCTAGAGACGATGTTCTGTTAATATATTTTTTAACAACGACTAAAAAAAAGATTGGACACAAAACGATCAACTGACACAGGCAACAACTGTCAAGTTGCTCATTATGTAAAATGATTTTGGGTTAAGAAAGGTTTAAGTATACAATGGCATGAATGTCAATTCGCTTATTTTATTGGGGTGTATTCAATTTACGCTTTAAAACTTCCAATGGCTTCATGTGGCACCACTATTCGATTGAACTCATTCACGGACATTTTGTTTATTTTCCTAAAGATGAGGTGCTACTTCTTCTTCTTCTACTTCTACTTCTACTACAATTTTTCGATTAGCGTTTTGACTATGAGACAGAGCTTGTAAGCCCAACAATAACATGTCTTTTATTTTTTTTTTATTTATTAACTGATCTGTGTATGTTTCCGTATGCTACACATTTTATGAAATTTGAAAAAAAACTTGCAAAATTGTACTATATTCGACATTTTGTTAAAGAGCAACCGAGCTTCTGATTCAAAACCTTGCTAGAAATCACCCCAGATATTTTTTGTTGCCAAATCTGTCAAAAACAAAACAGGAGCCTGTTCCTGCCTTCAAAACATGTAACTTCGTAACTTGTTTAAAACCGTTTCCACACTTTTTGCATAATGTTCCTGCCCAATTCCAAAAATTATATTCTGCGAATTTTTCTTCGATAAATTCGATAACAGACAATGACTGCAGTCCACAGCAAGTTCCTCTAAAAAGCCACCTGAATATGAATCCTGTGTCAGGTTTCAGCATTTTTAGTAAAATCCCTGTCACCCATACTGTTAAACTCGAAAAAATTCAGAATGATATCCACAGAATAGCAATTTTTTTTTAATTTTTTTCATTTCCAATCCATCATCGTCAGTTGAAATCAAAACTTTTTGGGGGCAAACAGAGAGCCCCGAAAGGATTAATTTCGAATGTTTTCTTTTCTCCTTTTTTTTATTATTAAATCGCCACTAAAGCAGCTGTTGACTTTTTGGACTCATGGCCTTATGATATCATAATGACGGTCCAAAATGGCTGCGCAAACAAGCAGAAAGACAACAGAAAAAAGAAAAAAAAAACTTAAAATGCACAGAAATAAATGATTCTTCATCATTTTTAATTGCGAAAGGAAATCGCTGACGGATGGAAAACTGGAGAAGGCTGATGCGCGCATAGTTCTTTGCAATCTCGCACCAAAATGGAGAAAACCGTTCGGTGGACCCACTTTAGGGTGGCAATCAAATGGATTTTTTTACCCCCCTGCCTTCGTTTCAAGAATACAACTTGAAAGAAAAAGCAATTAGCAATTTCTTTTAATGGAAATCTTTAGGAACAAAACACAATTTCATTTTTCACTTTCATTTGTCGTAGCTACGAAGAAAGAAAAGGAAACGTATAATTTCTGCGATTGCGAGCACGCAATTCCAATTCTGGCGAAGATGTGAATTTAAATTTCTCTGTGACATGCATGCATGCAGCTTGAAAGGGTTTTTTATTTTCCTCTGAAATGTATGATCATCGATTAAAAATACATGTTCCCTCTCATCGAAGAGCAAACATAAGAAATGCGTCATCAAGTCGGAACGGTAACAAAGTGTTGCTTGGATTTTTGTCACAGATAGCATTTCGTTGAAATGAACGAAACTGTAGATTTATTGGTGTCATTTGTTAATATGTACTCCAATTTCCAAGAACTTGGTCATTTAAGAGGTTTTAAATTGCCAGTCGGTGATTCAATACATTTTTTTTTAAGTAAGTTGTGGGAATATTTTGGAACCCATTTTAATTAGAGGTTTAGAATAGTTTTTGTTGTCTATTTGGGTCTTTGCATAGCATGTCGGAGAAAGTATATATATATATGTATATTATTTCATTTGAGGAGGTCATCAAAACTAAAAGCAAACTGGGGCAACTCCTCATGAAATTGGGCCAGTTGTTGTCAATGTATGCATACACTGTTTAAGTTTTCAATACATTAATGGAATAATTATACCCTTCTTGAGAACGGCACTGCCGGTAAAATAATGTTAATTATAAGGACCTATTTGCGGAACAAACCAAAACTGTAGAAGCATATAAAACTTAGGGAATATGAACTTGCTGCTGTCTAAAGCTAAAGACTAAACAAGTTCACTCAAGTTCACAATCAATTTTATTATAGAAAGCGAAATTCTTTGTGTAGTAAGTGTTTTTTTCCCTGTATAAACTGACAACGCTCAATTTTCGTTTTGGCATAAATGACGTCACCTGCTTTACCTCAGTGCAATAAATTCTTTCAATTGGAGAGAGATCACAATATCAAGGATTTTTGTGTGCAGTATTTAAATACCACTCTGTGATTTCTTTTCAACACAGCAAATCTGAAAAATGCTACAAATGTAGCCCCCCAAAATTCCCTCCTTTTTATTGATATTGCGTCTACAACTATTGTCAGTGCTGCCAATGCCATAGACACGGAGACAAAGACGTCCCTACCAGTCCTTTTCTTGTGTACGACGTTTCCGAAATATGTGAGTCAGCAAAATTCCAATCTCTTTGGCCGCAGCCGGCATAACTCCAACATGACGTGGTGTTGGAGAAAAAAATATTTTGAATTCATTTCCATTACACAAAGAATCCTTTGAAGAGCCCCCCAAAGCTATGCACTTCAATTATAGGAGACCGATTGATTTGCCTTCAAGGTAAAGACGATGAAAGAATCATTTCTCCGCTGTAACAGAAGGCGTTCATTTCCAAATAGTGCCCAGTGAGGCGCGCAATAACTCCGTCCAATATGCTAGGCATAGGTCATAGTAATACACCAGCCACAAGTCCCTCTCCCTAGGCCTGACATATGCACCACACCAGTCAGATCCATCGCTCATCCTGTGGAACAAAGAAATTCAATATCTTGCCGAAGCCGCCCTCTCATCATTCATGGATTATTTCTGCTTCTTTTTTTTCTTCTCATACTGCTGCAGTTTATTGGCCTTTTTCAATATGCACTCAATCGTTCCGTTTTAAAGAAAGCGGCAAAAAAAAGTAAAATCCCTTCAATACAGAAGAATTTCCGTTTCAGTTCGATGATTTCAGATCCTTCTATTGTGTATTGATTTTTGTTCGCTTCCTGCTGATGATGATGGTTTGCAAACAGAAACGAAAAACGATATAGACCTAGAAATAGGATTCAAGGTAAAAAGGTCACTCTGCTCCGAATCTGCTTTTAAATTTTTGTTCTGCGCTCTGCACCTGTGATTCAGTTTTTTTTTTCTTTTCCCAAATTTGCCTTTGTGTTCGTTATGGGACGTATTATTTTTGTTCTTCTTGATCTTGCGGTTCGACGTGATTGCATGCCGGGAGAATTTTTTTTTCAAAATTCGACCAATAAAGGTATCAAGTGCAGACTTGCTTCTCTCAAGAACTGATCGCATCTAAATTTCGCACAGAAAGGAAGTCCTTTGTTTTTCTTTTTTTGTTTAACATATATTTTGTGGTCAATAACCCTCAGGGTAATCTGAGTAGAGTTCTACGAAAAATGCTCCTTCTTCACTGCAAGCGTGTGTTAATTTAATATACACATATGTTATGTATACACACAGTCGCAAAGAATTTGTTCAAAAATACACTTAAATTTCATAATATATTCTTCCCCCAAAGCTGTTTATTTTCGCTTTTGCTAATTTTTTTTTGTATGCGAAAAGGAGAACTTTGAAAGGTAATTTACCTCCACTTAAGCCGCTTATCATTATCGAAAAATCTTGATTTCATTTAGAAGGTTATTAAGGTTCAGAGAGAGAGAAACTCGTTCTTAAGCAGATGGTTGTAATTATAGATTTTATTTGATGTTGAGTGGTTTTAGTCGGTCGCTCTTAGAATGTATGTAATTTCGAAACTGACATGAATGTCCTTGGTTATTGAGCGTGAATAATGTGGTTGATGGAATTGAACGCTTGCTAATGAATATTCCCATTTAACTGTGAGGTTTATTGGCGCAATGTGGTATTCAGCCGGTGTTTCATGGAACTTGTCAATATGACGCAAAGACGTGTGGCTTTTTGAACTTTACGAAAAAACGGGTTTTCTATTGAAGTCTGAGGTCAGAAGTACATACATTACATTCAGATGGCCAATAAAATTGGCTATTTTATTGAGTGCCGACGACATTCGCTCCAACGACTGATGGCCGGCTCATTTGCACACACTCAAGTTCTACGTTTCTTTTAGCTAATAAAAAGTTGTTCTTGGCTTAACAGATCTGTGAGGACCCAAGGCCTAGCTTCTCACAGCTATTCGTTTTGTGTGAGTGATTCATTTTTGGAACGAATGGAAGGGATCTTCGATTTAAAGAAGAGTCCAAACTGGAATTTACTGAATTTTACTGGAAACTCAATTAAAAAATAAACTAAACGAAAGGATATAGGTAGAAAAAAACTAAATAGCCTTTAATTCCCAATCTACAACGTATCTGTGTATCCAACCATCAGTCACAGTAAAATCAATAACGTCCCTTCAAATTGTGGGGACAAAAATATTGAAAAAAAAAAAAACATAATTTTATTAACGCGGTAAAAATTTTTGAAAATTTACATCGCAATTACTCCAAGTCAACAGAGTTCATTTATGCCTTTCTGGTTTACCCATTTTCCCCTTCACGAAAGCGTTTGAAAAAAATTATCGGTTGGTAATTTACCCAACAACAGTGATTATTCTTATAAATAATTAATCGCCCGGACAATATGGCTGCCATGGGTATATTATTTGCACTGTTATATTGCGATTTAACTTATAAAACGTGGATTCACTTATGCACGCACATAGCGTAGTTACATGGTCAGTACTGTTATCGTGAAGTACACATTTTTTTTTTGTTTAATGTCCTTGCATGGTCCTGTGTTTTTTTTTTTTTGTTCAGTTGATTTATTGATTAAATAATTTGTTTGTATGCTTTCTTTCTGATGAAATTTATGAGTAAATAAATCAAAATTAATCGACATTTACAATAGATACGTTACTTTTGTGTTAAATGTCCTTGTGGCGGGGAAATAAATCTGAAAATAATGTGGTTGCGGTTGGTTGAATGGCACAGAATTGTGAACGGGCTTAAAGTGGGAATGGGAATGGTATTATTTATTTTATTTATTAAATTCTGATGCATTCATTGCTACTTGTATGACAAACTCGGCCTTAACGGGTGATAAAGGGGTGCTATTAACATAAAATTATGAACAATTTAATAATGAGCTGTTTCAATAGAATGTGTAGTGTAGCGTCTTTTTTGTTTACTTCATTTTAAATATGGTAGGCGGTGGGCTCATTATGTTTCCCAGTGTTGTATGAGGATTATTATAACCTCCAAATTTTTACTTTATCTTTTCTCATGATTGTTTTATAAAAACAGCGTGGAAAAATCGGGGGTGTGCATAGATTCACTGGATAAACAAATTATTCTAAGCTAAGACATCACATTGTCATTTTAAATATTTATTTATCCTTATTTATCTTCAATTTTCCCATAGTTAGGAAATACATTAGATAAGATCATTTTCATTTTCATTTTCATCTTTTTTCTAGTCTCTGATTAGCTGTTTCAGTATTCAAAGAAAGTGAACACATCACCTAGTTAAGTATAAATTGATGGCGTAATCTCGCTCTTCCAATACTGTCATCCCTGCACTTCTATGTACGTCAGTTTTTTTTTTTGAAAGGGCCTCTGTATTTGATAACTGTATTACTTTATATAACATCAGTGACTTTATCTTTTCAAGTTCCGTGGCGTTATTATCAAATTCGCGTTTTATCTGAAAAAAATTCTTTATTCCAAGTTTGACATAGCCAATAGTAGATTAGATAACCCACTCGCAAGCTTTATTTACAGGGAAGGTTTGCAAATGTTTTTTTTAAATAATTATTATCATAGGAAAATTACGCAAATGACACGACGGGAAAGATAAAATTTAATAAAAATATTAAAAGCAACTATATATAATATATATACAATAAAGTTAAGCTGCATTTGAGATTGTTAATCTTTTTTTCAGGCATGATTTGCGCTACTTTAGTTAGTCTATACATTTTTTTAAATTAAATTCTGAGTCGATTGTATTTTTCAAGATCGTCACTGAAGCATTGATGGACGCAATTCGCAAGTTTTTGTTTCGCCAACGTCTGTATGACGGATACAATAACAAACATGAAAACAAAACAAGTAATCTCAATTTAACCAGCCAAAATGACAACTTCCTATGAAGTATGAAACTCATAAAAGTAGACCTTGACACGGTCACTGATTTGTATTTTTTTTTTTTTTTTTGCTTTGTTCAACTAGTTATACGTACCCGTACTTATTGGAATCAATGCCGTCACATAACATTAACCATATACGCCACAAATATACTTAAGCTCATAATCAAGCCCAGACAAATAGAAAAAAAAATGCAAAGTGAGGAAATGTTTGAGCAATTACAAAATTTGTAAGCAAAACCAAAGATTTGTCGGTAGATGATTTTAATGTTCTGTTCTTTGTAATGCATGAAAGGAAAAAACAACTACATATTTAAAGGAAATGTCTGTAAAACTTGAATATATTTTACGGCTTCATTTGATTGTTCTATAAATATGTGTTTTCAGGGAGTGAGTCAAGTTTTTATGGGTTGGCTGTTAGCATATCCAGTCCAGTCATATAAGTACTTGGAAAAGCTTTATTCCACTCATGCCGTGAGTTATAGCTCTATTAGAATGCAGGAAAAAATATGAAAAATATATACGTATGGCTTAAAATAATAATACATTAGTACACTCGAAATCTTTCGAGTATATAATACCACTGTTTAAATTGTGGATACCTACTGAATAAAAGGAATAAGCATTTTTAATGTTAGCCTTGAATTTTATTAAAGCCCGAAGTATCGAATTTTGTTCTGAAAATAACAACTATGAGAGTTTAAAGTTGACTCTAAAAATAACTAAAAAATACCGTGCAATCAAATACAATGGTGACATGATTTGTGATACTCTAAACAATAATTATAGATTATTTATGAAGGTGTTTACAAAGTGGGAGCATCAAATTTGATGTGGTCATGAAAAATAATAAAATAGTTGTATGTGCTAAGCAGCAAACGAATTTTTGTAGTATGTTTAAATATTTTAAAGTCAAATGCCGATGGGTGAATTTATTTGCGGATTAGTATCATTCATCAGCAATAATATAAAAAAAAATATATTGAAATGGTAAAGATCTTCATTAAAATCACGAAAGATATCAGTTTCGATGGTAAATTTTAAATTATCTACTTTCGAGTGAAAATTTGTTTTAAATTGTGGAAAGTGACGACAGTAACTTATTGTTACCAAAGGTGAAAATCTAGTAACTCAAGAATGAAATAAATGGGTGGCGGCCTTTTTAAGGCTTTAAGACTAGTTTCTCACAATCATTCGGGACCTACAATTTCAGTTTGAATTTGAACGGCTGAGCTGAGACGCTTTCTGAGGAGAATTATCTTTTTGGTAAAAATATTCCGAGATGTTGCGCAGTTAAAACGTGTTTTTCTGGACGTTGAATCATAAACTCCCCGCTCAGCAGTGAGCACTAAGCTACTGCACTCAACAGAGGTCAATTTAAATTTTGTAAATTGAGCAATTATAACGATGAATTTATTTCTAAAAGTCTAGCAAAAAGTTCGGTTTTGTGGCCATTTTTTGATTTAAATACGGAAATTAAATGGGCCTGACAAATAATAATTTTGAATTAGTTTGTAGTTCACAATAGACATTTTTGTTATGTCAAATTTTCCCACCGTGAGCTTGGAAAATTTGAACATTAGAGACAATTTTTCATAAGTAACAACTCGAATGACATTTTTTCCACTCATGCTTGCAGCTCAAAAAGTAACCTATACCTAACATCTCCTCGAATTGGTTTCATTCACAATTCGAAGGAGCATTTCTACCATAAAATATCAATCCCTCTGCCTGACTTGACTCAATATATAGGTACCCTCCAGCGATACGTCTATCATTACTGGTGAATTATTTAAAAATAGGGAACTTCCTTAATCCAATCTTACTACTCTCAGTATTATTTTCCATTCCAAAGATAAATGACTATTAAATTACCCACTTTAAGGCGAAACGCTTCGGCCTTAATTATTCCAATCTTTCTCCTTTGTATATCCCTCTATATCTAGCTCTTAAGATCCAACATAAATAACTTGTATGGAAAATTCCATATAAAAACTACGTTTATCGTTGAGAAACAAAAAAAAGGAATCTCTCCCATCGCTCTCTGTCTCTTGGGTTTTTTTTTTCTTGCCATTTAACCAATTCTTCTTATGTATTTAGTTTTTTGTTTTTTTCTTGTGAATGCATGACCTCGTCTGTCGACTGCTTATCTGAGATTTTCAGTTCCAATGACAGAGATTTTGAGCGTTAAAGACGAAAAACGTTGTTTGGATATTGTGTGTCCTTTTTGTTCCATTTGGAGAGCAGTTCAAATAAATGTTTTTTTTTTTTATATTCTTCTCGCATCTCACCAGCACATTTATCTTCATAACATTAATAAATATAGTCAGGTCCTTTGAATGGTGCGTTTTTAGGATCTTATCGATTTTATTCAACCATATTACGGGGCACATCTCTCCGATGTGATGTATAAAGTGCTCATTCATTTGGACAGATGTTGGGTGTAAGGTTACACAGACAGACAGGTACTTCTCTTCTTTTACTAAGCAAAAAAAAAAAAGGTTCTAGTCTTGTGGTTCCATTTCGTTTTCCTTTGCGCAGTTTCCTTTCATTAATTTTTATTTTTCCCACCAACCGGCACGAAACGACCACCACACTTGGAGAAATAAAATTATACTCTCCTCAAAGGAGATTTTATTTCCTTTCGAAAAGTTCTACCTCTATACTTCAGCTCCTCATGTATAATTTGCGTCCACTTTCAGACGATAAATTACAATTTACCATTCAAGAGAGAGAGAGGGCGAGGTCGACCATACCATATGCATGGTAAGGAGCTGCCAGGACTATACTATGTATGTGTGGAAGGTGGAATGCATTTTCCGTTTTGATGATTATACGGGTTTGGATTTCTTCGACTGGAGGGGTTTTTGACCTCGTTTTCGTATGGACCTTACTATCATTACGATAGTAAGAAGTGTGTGTTTCTTATCTCGGCTTGTAGTCCAATTTTAGACGAACATTATAATTATTTCTAAGCACTCATGCGCACAGAGTAAGCTAAGGAAAAATGTAAATACAGATGAGGAAAATATTACAGAAATGTTATCAGAAATTGTCGCACAAAGAAAAATATTTACCCAATCTATGTGAGTATGGCCGGAGAATGCGATATATACAATTAGTGCAGCTTTGCGATAAGAGTTTATTTATCTACTTGGAGTGGGGCTATTGATACCAGCTTGGGAGGATAGGTATAGTGTGTTTTTATCCCCCATGTTTGGTTTAGTTTTTATTTACCCTGTGGGGAAAATCGAAAAGTTATTCCAAATATATTACACCGAACAAACAGAAATGTGTACATTTTTTACAACTTACCCTCGATTTAGATTGTTGTTTGTGTCGTAAACGATGTGTGTCACCTTTTGAACAAAGGATTTTATAAGTACGCGCCCAGGATAGCAAAGTTATATCAAGTTTGACAGGAAATGAAAATAGCAAGATTTAAGATCTACGCTAAAAGTGATTATGAGCCATGAGTCGGAACTGCCTTACGTACTGGAAGCCACTTTGACAAATAAGGTTTTTCGAAACACCAAAAACAGGACCAAATACATTACCACATTAACATTATGTATGACTGCATTGCATGCAAACTCAAACACTGACTGCAAATGGTGTCCGCAATTATTGTTTGTTTGTTGGTCAAGTCAGCAGTACTCGCTAAGGAATATTATCGCCTGACAAAGAGCAATAACCCAACGATCGTTAGTCTCGAATAAATCAACAAATGCATTCGTCATTTAAACGTACCAATAAATCTGTCACGAAATGCAACCAAGCAATGTAGAGGTTATTACCCCTCTAACGTTAGATGTGAAATGTTAAAGTTCGACGTTATTGTTAAAAAAAAACAATTTTTGAATTGAATTGTTTGAATTGTTGGCAAAATTATATTGAATACAGACGTGAGAAGTGGGCTCAGCGGTTAATTTGCTGCGCTACTGAGCGAGAGATCTCAACTTCCATCCGCGAGAAACACAAATTACATTTTAAGGTTTTCTACACTCACATTCGAGAGTATTAAAGCGGTCCCGAGAAAGGTTCTTAGCTGTTGGGATTTGTTAACTATTATTTTTACTGTCAAGAGAATAGGTCGTGTTTTTTAACGTTTTTTTTTATTCGTTAAATTGTTAACTTAATAGAGACACATTTGAGATGATAACCTCT
This sequence comes from Cheilosia variabilis, assembly GCA_951230905.1. Lineage (NCBI taxonomy): Eukaryota > Metazoa > Arthropoda > Insecta > Diptera > Syrphidae > Cheilosia > Cheilosia variabilis. The sequence continues at coordinate 141,067,300 of OX579676.1, read as the reverse complement.
GGATTTTGTTAAGGGGTCTTTTTGAAAACTGAAAATAGAAAATTTCGCTTCTCGGTTGAAGACATTCATCGGTCTGTCCTCCAAAGCTGCACTAAAGGCGGCTTCTTCATCCAACCCTTGAGTCTAACTTAGGATCTGTCTTAGTTTCGTCACAAGGCTGTATACTTTGATGCTGTCAAAGATTTATGGTTAAACTGAAATTCATCAAAACAAGTTCGCCATTGAACGTGCAAGATATACTCCTGAGGTGGTTTTCGAAGCCCCTCACATACTCTATACTTTTCAACATCTGCTATAAAAAATTCCTGACGAGTGCACTTTCTGTGAATCTGCTAAATAAATAAATGAAATGAAAATTAAGTAACTTAACACTGCTGGATGTAGACAAGTCTATTAGTCATGCTCTGATGTCTGTAAGGGTTCTTTGACTTCGTTTGGACGACATTTCAACGTGCTGAACTTTAAATTTTCCATGTATGTCCAATTTTTAAGAATTTACCGATGAAATTTCGCACAACTTTCCCGCCCACGATGTTTAAGAAATCTGATAACAGCCACAGCATCGCTCTGCCTTAAGGGTAACGCTCATAATGGAAGTCGCCTAACTTAAGAAAGTATGGGAATAAAAAGAATTTGTATTTCGTTCGCATAGAATTGTTCGTGGCCCGTTTCTTGCGTTTGGTAAAATTTTAGTGATTAATCGTTCAAATTTGACTTAAGCTAACTTAAGGTAAAGTAATCCATTTTTTAACTGGACCTTAAGCAGGTTAAAGTCGTTTATGCATTTGTACTTTAAAGACACTTTAGAGAGCTAGATTAAGCTGGATTAAGTCGAAATAGTCGTACTTTAGTTGCAACTTCAGACATATAATATTTAGAAATAAATTTGTGTGGGTTTTATGATTTGACATACAAATTTGTATATATAATTCATACAATTTTTCTTTTTGAGAACTCACGACTTGTAGAGGTTGTGATTTTTGACAGGTCAAAAGTGAAGTCATACCTTCTTCTAATACGATGAAAAATACACTCAAACAAAGCACTCGTATGTGGCACTTTTCAATCTGACTCAGTCAGTAGATAGAGTGGCCACAGCGAGCTGACACTTTCGTAGCAAAAACTTTAAAGGCTTTGTACAAAAATAATATGCAAACAAATTAACACGCTACCGCTACCTGATCTCAGAAACCGTCATACACTTCAAGAGAAATCGTTAAAAGTCATCCAAATGTCAACTTTTGCAAAAAGAAAAGTCACGGGTCGCGTATCCACTGAAGATATTTCCAACTGAAACACGAGAAACGTGCTGCTGATCTCGACCAGTCTTAAGTAGTAAATTGACCCCAAATAATTCGCCCCAGAGACATCAGCATGTTTGAGTATTATGCACAAACTGGTTGAACAAATAAGTTAGCCCTGGAGCTACATATAAAGTAACAGTGCGAGTATGTACTGGCTTTAAAATTGAACATTATTTACCGACCGACTGTCAGAAGGCAACTTGACGCGCCCCTATTCAGTTGCATTGCTGAATTGTTGTCGACCTCTGTTACTACTATGAGTACTAGTATCCGTGTGCAATTTCAAAATTCAATGAAATATTTCCCCATTCCCCAGTGTTAATAAAATTCAATAGAACACACTCAAACCACTCACCGGAAATCCTTGACTTTCAAAACAAAGCCAACAACTCGAATCAAAGTAAACTCAATGCTATTGACTCAATCCGATTCATAAAGCGAAAATAAACAATAGCCAAGGTCTCTAGATTAAAAATTCGAAGCAAGCTGTACAAAAAAGTGGAAAATATTAAATGACTCCACTCAACAACGTGACTCAAAAGTGAGCAATAAAAAATTAACCTTTTCGGCGGTAGTATGATATTGACTCATGTTCACCAAAAGCAAGTCAGAAGTCACCATTCCATTTCCATTGGATTATTTATCGTCAACCAAACAGGTAACAAAGAAATGTAAAAATTGAATTTACGCAAGCAAGTAGGCGAAAAAAAAAAAAAAACCTCTTTCCCATTCAATCCGTAAAATTACGTATTATCATCCCGTCCCTCGTCGGTGCTCTGATTTTTGTAAATTTTTGTCCACTTTCGAGCGCAACAAAAACCACTTCAGCCTGAACAAGGGAAAGTTGTTTAACCAATTATATGCACAGCCAAAAAAAAAAAAAACAGAACCCGAAGAGGACTATATTTCTTTTTGCACCATGTCGCATCGGTTGGGTTGTTGTTGATAAATTTAAATTCCGAAACCGGATGATTCGGCTGTTTCTTGACTTTCGATCAGAAATCAGAATCGATGAAAGTGAAAAAGTCGCTGTTACAGCCGTGTTACAACATGTTGCTGACACACTTATAGAACCTCATACTCGTATATGCATTTATTAATCATTGGAAAATAAGTGATTGGCTCTGTGCATTGTCATTCCATATGGCTAACAAATGTGACCGACACAAAGTGCTAAACAAAATGATACTTTGCGTGCTTCCATGTACTCGCACATAGTTGTTGTGGAACGTACAATTACATCATGATACGGAATGATGCTAAAAATAATCTCGATGCCACATATAGTCTATTGTAATTTAGAAAAGGCAATCAATGAAATCATTAGTTGCAGTGTGTAGTCTTCGAAGAAATAAATAATTAGCGGGAAATTGAATTATATTGTAATTAGATTTGAAATTGATTTCAAGTTATTTGAATTAGAGGGAACAATGTGTTGCTGGCAATAAAGACTATCAAAAAATGGTTCTAAGGTCGTTTTTGTGAATGATATGCAAAATACCGAGAGGATTTTTTTTATTAGGTATTCTCAAAGACTCCCTTGTGGTTGACTTGTAAGACTCGTTGATTTGGTAAGGCTATAAAACGATGATTTCTATACAATTTTTTTTTTTTGTAAATATTTCTTTGACAGTGCTTTTGATGAACTGACTAGAAATTTGATATTTCCACTGAAATTTGTATGTAAAAATCGGTTTTAACCACGAAGGTTACAGCTCTAACCTAAGTGGCAGAGGTCTAGTTATTTTCTATTTTAATGATGGAAAAATCAAATTAAACAAAATTTCACACGAGGCCGTTTTAGAGCCTTAAGCCACAACCACTCGCTTGGGTGAGTTTTGTTTTTGGGACGTATGGAAAGGATCTGCAATTTTACGGCGCATCTAAAATGCTGAGTCGAGAATCCTTCTCGTGACTATAGGACCAAAATGTATCGAAGGAAAATGAAAGGGCTAAAGGATTCCGATCGAAATAAAACTATATTAAATTTTGGTTGGGAAAAAGAGCTTTGCTCATAAAAAACCCAAATTTATTTTATCTGGCACACTATCTTTAGCACGGCTGGCTCGCTTGCGAGTTGATACAAGATTGATTATAAGTCGTACGCGCAGTAGTACGAATACGTAAGTGTTACAATATTATATGGGTGTAAAGGGAATATGTATATGGTATATGTAATGTATGTTGGATGTATTTATAGGAAATACACTCGTAGGCATCGCATACCATACAACTAGTGTTAAAAGAATTTGATATGGAAATTCCCCCACTTAGAGCTAAAGTTTCAAAAATGTTCTTACACGCTTTCTGAAAAAAATAGCCTTAAATTTTCCACCCTTTCATTTTCATAAAACCAATCATCTATCAATGTTTAACGAAATAAAATGTTTGGTTACAAAAAAATATGTACAAAGGCATTGTTTCAAACATTAATTACTTTTCTCAATACAAAACGTCAGCATATGACATAAGCTCGAGCATTATGGGCGCGCTCTGAAGCGAGCGTGCTCAGATTGTTCTGAGGTATTTATGAAACACACTTGAGCACATAGCTGTCATTTATTGTTAATATATGTACAAATTGAATATTTTTAATTGTTATCTATTAAATTGGTTAATTTTTAGTCCCAGAATAACAAGGTTCGTCCGCCATTTCAACTATTTTGCTTATCCTGTTTTTTTTTCTGTCAAATGTGACTGGAAGTGTGTAATCAGCTTTTCACTCAGGATGCTCAGTCAATTTATCCTGAGCTCATAGAGCGCGCTCTGATGGTGCTCTGAACGAAAAAAGAAACACAAATTCAGAGCTCTGATGTATCTGAGATAAAAAAGAAACACGACATTTTTGTCTAACAGTTCAGGGTGTGCTCTGAGCTAAAAAAGAAAAACGCCTTATATGAGTAAGACTGACTGAGCGAGGAGTCTTAGGTTACATCTTAAGGTTTTATTCCAATGCGCCGCATCTCGCGAACGTCAAACAAACATCCAAGAGTATAATTGTCATGAAAGAGCTTCGCAGATCAACCGTTCGGATTCGCCATAAATATGTAGGTGCTTTCCATTTGTGCACAAAATTTAAACGTACACAACACCAAGATCACCAGATCTTAGATATAGGGTTACCACTTGGATGGAATTATTAGGGTTTGGTCATCACTGGAGCTTGTTTTGCAGCTACTGTCAGTAACAGGAGCTCAGCTTGAAAAATAGTGCTGTTGTCGAAAGTATGTTTGTACCGAAGACTGTTGATTTTTGTGCAACGATTCTTTTCTGAGAAAATAAGTTTTATTCAAGACGGGCAGTTCAGTTTTTAGAGCGCCCCCTTGGACTACCTTTTTAGCTATAAATTTTCTTAACTGAAGGGAACTCCTCGCGGCAGATTGTTTTATGAAACTGTGGTAAGATTTGGTTAAATGAAAACCAAAAATGATAAATACTACAACCAACAGCCACAAGAAAGATCCAATGCTTAGCTTCCCCTTTATTTGAATAACATTTTAGGACTGAATAAGCAAGTTTTCTCAGAATGGTAACTCTTAAACTTCTCCGCTAGTGGTAGTTTCGGGATTTCTCTTTTTGCGGGAGTTGAACTTGGAACCGTTGGCAATACAGTGAAGCAATACTACCCACTGTGTCCGCAATGGGCGGAAGATTCACGCATTCTGTTTGGTTTTTAAAAATTGATACAAAAAAGTCTTTAACTTTAACTTTATTTAGTCGATTTATGCAAAATATGCTCAAAATAAGTTGGAATTGAATTTTTTATAAGCTAAATACCTATTAAACTTACCATTTTGAATGCTCTAAAGTGCTAATTTCAACAAATTTTATAACACGAAAAATATATTCATTGTATATGTATTCTAAGGCAACGCACAAGCACCTCGCACTTCAAACACTTTGCGCATGTGGTCTCTCTGAAACAAAAGCCAAAAATATCCAGGCTAAGTATTTGCATCATTTACGGCTTACCACACACAATAATGGCGGTGTACAACAATTGTTTATCATTATTTATAATGCACATGCTGACACAAGCATTCAACAAGATTCTGATTATAAAACATTGTGCGGTGAATGAAAATTCCTAGAACCACTTAACTACGAAGTCACACTAAGTGACTGATGGCTATGTTGAATAGGGCATAACAATGAACGAGATGAGACAATAAAAAACTGCATAAAATTGTATAAGTATTGTCGTACGAATGAATGGGAACCATTTAACGAAATGCTAGACTAAGATTTTCTGGAATTACACTGGCAAATTGTCAAGTATTAGTGGTGTCATTGTAAAATGTCTCAAAACTAGAAATTCCCATTTTGACGGGTGTTTTCCTAAAAGTTCATTAGCGGAGTATATTCCAAATAGAGAAATTCAAATGGATAGCTAGATTTTAATTGTATGGATTTAAATGGATGATGATTTGACTAGTGGGACTAAAATATTTGTGCAAATCAACACAGTTTTGAAAGAGCTAAATAAATAGTTGGACAATATCTCAACCAGTATCGGACTTTCTTCAAAATAATATATATAATGAAGTTTTTATTTTATTTTTGTGGTGAATGGAATTTAAATATTTATTGTTCGATTATCACATCGACTTAGTTATGCTTTTTAATCATAGCTACATATTGTTTTCTACTATGTTTATACATAAATCAACCATTCCGTGCTTTGGTAATTTTTAAGCTCAAATTCACCTACGAAAATTTACCTTCATTTTGGTCCACATTTCTAAGAAATAAATCTGTTTTCAAATGACATCGCAATTGTTACGACAAAAAAAAAATGTTGCCTATAAACATAACAACTACTTTTAAAATCAAATCCCTTTCTCGGCTACACCCAAAGGAAATTGCACTCGATTTTACAAAAAATATAACAAATTTAAAAAAAATATATTGAATTTAGTGCCACGATTTGGCGCATTGTTTGCTGTTATAAGGAACATGGAAATTTTTGTAACATTTTTACCAGAGAAGCATTAAACTGATCAATCACATGGCTCAGAACATATTTTTTTCTTTGAAGAATTAAGATGAAATTTTTACCTTTGTAACTGGCTCATAAAACCCGCACCCGGATTGTATTCTTCCATCGAAATAGCTAATACAATATTTTAGTTATCTATAGAAAGCTACTCCAAAATAATGAACAACTTAGTGGAAAAGAGCCCAGCTTTCCACATTGTTAAATTATTTCCAGATCAAAGAACAAAGGCCATGTTGTTGGTGACTTTTTGTGACTCTTTTTGGCTGCATATCATCGAAAGGAGAAAGCAATGCTTTCATTAATATTTTTTACTCAAATTTGGGTTGGTTGGTTGGTCATATTTGAACCTCCAACCAATTTTGAACTGCTGATTGGTATTTTGTTTTGGTTATGCAACAATTAAAACTGAACCATAAAGTGAGGTCAACTTTAGGAGTACAATAAATTCATAAACAATTTCCGACTGAAAAATTTAAATGGGTAAAGAATATAGATAGATATAGAAATAGATTTCTGATTCTTCTGCAATTGTAACTCTTGTGGGGATTGGCATTCATACAAAATTAAATACGAATGTTGGTCCTCTCAAAACTAACCCTACAACTTCCTCCTGTACAATTTTGTAGTGTCACTAAGCATATTCTGTTAGATACTCACTCCTGCTTTGTCCTCGACCATTTATTATGCCGCCTATTTCTCAGATACTGCCGTAACAAAACTACGTACATTTAGCTACTAACTTAGGCTTTTCACACTCTGCAAGCACCTGGTATGTATATGTTGTATGTATTTCTAGTCCCTCTAAATGTTTTACTTTTGTTTCCATCTATTATCGAGCAAATGTTATTTGAGTACGAAATTTCTTTTCGGCGCTATCCGCATACAAAAAGTACCTACCTAGAATATTCATTTTTGATTGTGCTTGTTTTTGCGTAATCTTACAATTGTTGGAAAAATATAATAATAATAATAGACAAATATAAAGAAAACTAACAAATCACACCATCTGACTGCACCCATCCAAAATACCTCATCATTTCCACATTTGCCATTTTAATTAATATATATTATAATGTATTTTTTTATTTTCTGGTTTTTTAATTTTAGATAATGTTTGGTGGTTTGGTATTTTATTTGTGAAATATATATGCTCTCATATAATCTACATTACAAGTATAATCAACATAAAAATATTTAATCGCATATTTGTATTGTTATTTTTTTTTTTTTTTAGTTTTAAAACTCTGTTTACCAGGTGAATAATGATGATAATATTTACCTAACAATTATTGCCGTTGTTGTTGCTATTCACTCTGGTATAGCTTTTCCTCTTTTTCATTTTTCACATTGAATTTGTAATTAAAAAATTAAGAAGAACAAAAAACCGTGTATGAAAAAATAAAATAAATATTGTATTTGAATGTCCTACAGTAATAATAATAATGCAAAACATTTTCTACTACATTAACAATATAGCTGTTGAATTGAAACATTTTTTTTCTGTATTCTGCATTTACATTTGTAACATTGTAAAAACATTTGAATAATATATATAGTGATATTCTAATTGTAAGTTTTTTTTAATCTTAATCTTTTTTTTTCCTGAGAAATTGTTATTATATGTATGTTGGCTTATTGTGTACATTATTCATTTAATAAATAAAAAATAATTGAAATATATTATATATATATACTCATACAATGAAGTTATTGCTAAATAGTTATATATTGCATCAGTACATTTAGTGTTTTCTTGGTGAACATATTTTCCTTCTATTTTTATTTATAAATTTAAAAAAAAAACACCCAGTATTTCTTGGACACATAATATTAACTCAAAAATCGCCATCAATCTGGCGACAATGTAACTTGTTTTTGTCTCCCCATTTTAAAGAACAAACATACTTCTAAACAAACAACACACTTTTAATCTTTTTGCATGGCTTTCAACAAACAGTATTAGCTGGTACATATTAATTTTAAAAACAATTTTTTTAGTTTTAGTTTCTTTGTACTCGATAAAAAAAAAAAAAAAAACAGTACAAAGATCTATATTAATAACTCACTTTCCACATTTATATATTTTTAATTCATTTTGTAACCCGCATTTGTCTTATTTTTTTAAAATAATTTGTTGGTATATAAATACAGAAAAAAACGTATATATGATAAAAAATAATATAAAGTATTAATAATTTGTAATTTGTTTTTTCTGTAGTTTAGTAAATTAAACAAAAGAAAAAAAAAACTATATAAATATACATATAAAACAAATAAAAAGTATACTCATTTGAAAAAGAAAAATGCTGTTGTGCTGTGTTTCACTTTCGAGCTGTGCGCTGCCGTATCCATAATTGTTTTCTTTTACGTTGGGCTAATTTTTTTTTCTTTGTTTTTGTTTCTGAATAAAAAAAAGTAAACACATGGGTATTGGATTTGTTTGTTGCTGTGATTATTATTATTAAAAGATGAGTATTTGTTTATTCTTTTAATTTGTAGAGTTTGTTCTTCCTTCTGTCTTGTAACTAAAAAAAAACAACCTATTTCCCTTTCGATAAGAGTTTTATTTAATGCACACTTACGAATATTACATTTGCATTTTTAATATCACACTATGTGGTGTACCAGTTCTTAGTAAATGCTAAATAGAAACAGCTTTACGTGTTATTTTTTGTATGGTCAATGGAGCGCTATTTTAACAAAAGGAAGCATGACGATAGAAACTGTGTGTAACATAAAAGGTTTGTGGTATTATCTCTAGCTAGCACTTATGTATTCACTTTAATGTTAATCTAAAATTTAATGACTAAGATTTAATTATGTGTCGTAATTGTGGGTTGGCTAGCTGTAGGGAACAAGTTTTATTTTGAAGTTTATTCACTTTTAATGAACGCTTTTGAAGTGCAAAATAATTGTTGGTTTTTTGAGAGGGTAGTAAACAAATATATATGTTTGTTATAGGGTAGTAACTGCAAAAATTATTGCAAAATTACCATGTATGAGAAACGACAGGTTAAGTTGGAAAACAAAAATGTTTGGTTAGACAACCACTTTTTTAAAAATATTTTTTCTTTTCGCCTAGATATGTTGCAGACCTAACAAATTTTAGCAAAATACGACCCAGTCCAAAACTGAATATTGTTTTCTAAACATTCGGAACTTGACATGATTTCCTTGGTTAGCGATCATCTTCCTTAAACCCAATGCTTCAAAAAGCGGTTCTCTACGAAGAGTCCAACAGGGAACCATACCAACTAAACTGCAACAGCTGCCTTCCGGAAGGAAGAAAACAGTTCACGCAGGTGCATGTAGGACCCTCGAAATAGCTTCTCGCAAGTTAAGAGCTTTGAAGAACTTAATTTATAAATTAGGCAAACCTCGGATCCTAATGTATATCGCAACTCACAGTATTGTATATTTCAAACAGTCGTTAAGTCCTTAAACTGACTCATTTGTTCGCTCCAAACAACCAACAAAACATCGTGTGCCCGATCAAGCTGCATTTTGATGACCTTATTACAAATTGCTACCCTTGAAATGCTGCCCGATGACCGTCACGATATGTGACACTTGGAAATAAACAACATGATCGTTTCATTGAAGCGTGTATGGGTTTGCGTTTAATCTTCAAATTGCAACCACAATCTAAAAGTGTTAGCAATACTATCCGTAAACATAGTTAATTGAAGGTCAGCGTGTATTAATCATGCATCTTCTTTGCAACCTCCTACTCGTATGTTAATGATTCGTTTAGATACGTCGACTCGTATTCATAGAACTGTGATCTTATTGAATATACTTTTGACTTGTTAAGGTGTCGTTTGTCTTTTTCGAGTCCAATATCCAACAAAGTTTGGAAGGCATTTAAAAAGGGGAAGGATGCGACCTGCCCTTTGCTGTCAAATACTTTCAGAATGTATTTGTGATAAACTTTTTGATAATCAGTTAATATTATCGATATTAATCACTTTGTCATATTTTTAAAAAGCTTTTTTATTGTCAGATATTTTTTAAGATTCACAAGTAGCTTCCGGATTAACGTCGCATTATTTTAATAATAGTATACCCGTGCGTACCTGAATAATGAAAATAACGGGCATTAATGTAGACATGTTGGCTTAAAATAATTGGTAAAAATAAATAAAATAGTCAGCACACATTGATCAACATACCTTAAGTTTGACTGGGACTATCCCCCAATCAATATTTTTTTTTGTTCAATGGCAAATTTAAAAGCGGATAACAAATAATACAAATGGCTGAAACCTAAAGCCTTCTGATTGGCAGAGAAGGCCACTTAAAACAGTTATAATGTTAAAATCGTCGGTGGTTGAAAAATGTTACGTATACGACAGAGTTGCCCTCGATTTATTTAACTATGGCTCTTCAGAGAATTGAAACCTGCGTTATCTGAAGCACATCCGTTGTTAAAACAAGCGACCCGTTGTTTATTTGTTATTATATTGTTACTGCAAAAATAGACTTGAGCTTTAAGTAGTTGTAAACATTAAGTGAGGAACGAGTATTTAGATACTTATAAGAGTAGGAAACATTTCAAAGCAACTTGAAGTAAATATGTAGTACCTATTGCGAAAATAGAACTGATATAGTTAAAAACAATTAACCGACATGTGCAAATGTCTAACATTACCGACATTGCTTTGGAAATTAGCACTTCTTTGGAAAAGTTCGCACTTATGATTTCATTTTTAATATATGGAGTGTTAGAAGTTTGACTCACAGCTTGTAACATGGAGAAATAGTTATGGCAGTATGAACCTTATCAAAACTACAGCATTGCATGGCTTTTGAAGCGATTGCTGAAGGTCATACATCAGACCAGTCTACACTGCATACTACATACAAGTGTTTGTAGACGCATAGGATCGAAGTAAATCGGGCTTCGAATCGCGTCCTCCTTGAGCGAGCAATACGTGGCGGATTTTTTTTTGTGTTTGTCGTACTCGTATGTAAAATAAACCTTATTCCGTAAACATATATGTATATACCGTTCACGCCCAACGCTTGTGAAATGGGTATTGGAATTGCGGCCAGTTTTCCTGATTTTTTCAATAATAACTTTTGTCAAGAACGAAGTTTGTTTTCATCTTATAAGCCGCTTTGTCATATAGAACTAATTTATCTGCGACTTAAGATAGCCAAGAATGATTGTGGGAAAACATCCGCATCCCAACATCTGACAGTTTGGCTGCATATGAACTGTATAAGTCGCTTATTCATATTTATTCGACTGTCACTGGTTGTTTTCAGACCTCTTTTGAAGCTGGATGCTGTTTACTTTCAGCCACACAAACCGTGAAACATCCCATAGCTGTGTGCGAAGTGCCTGGGCGTAACCATTCACCTTAAGAGGATTGTTCAACGCGACGTGAAGTCAAGCTAATTTTTTTTTAAATCATACGGAGCAACATTTTTCAGTTTGACAAGAAGCTTGTTAATTTAACAAAAAAAAAAAAACGCGATGATGGAGTAGCTTGTAAATGGAGTTTCCTCTGTATTTAACGAAAGCGCGCCATAATGTCGATTGGAAAGTTGAAGATATATTTTGTGTTTATGGACTTTGTTTGGGTGTTGCCATATTGTCTTATATATTACTGCAATGGAGCTACAAGCACAAGACTTTCGTATTGCTTAGCAAACGTTACACCATTTGCTTCATATCCACATATCTTCCTGAAAATACAATCCGATGGAATTTTCTCCGATTTGTATGAAATCGGAGAAACGCCAGCTAAGATATTCGTTCCGATACAAGTTTCGGAAAAATTCTCCGATGACATATAGCGCACCTTGTCGCATTGCGTGCTATCGCGTTATTTCACTTACTTTTGACAGCTACGCGGCACAATTTTTCCGATGCTCTCCGATAACTGCGGAATGCAAAATATGTTAATGTCCGATGAACTCGTTTATATGCTTCATTTATTTTGTTCCGAAAAGGATACTTCGAGCGCAATCTGAGTTTCAAACTGATTTAAATTTCGTTTCGGAATATTTTTCCTGACGGATACCTCGAAGGGAGTGATTATTTTTCCATTGATCGTCTTGTTTTAGTTGCTGACAAGCATCTTCATCTTCATGTTTGACTACGGTATTGGCTATTGAAGAAAAAAATGATTCTTAAGTGAGTCGTCAGCATTTTTATTAATGGTACCCATTCGATTTTGGCACTTTAAATTTAACCAGCCACTGCAAGCGTGAATAATCTCTACGTATAGGAAACTGAGGTCCAAAAAATTACGGCTTTATTTGTTTTACGGCAGAAAGGAGCTCCCTCCTTAGTAGTTTGTCTCCGGCTCAGAAAATGTTATTGGATATTCCAATCGAAATTTGACATGCGCACAAAAATGTCCGTTCCGTTTGTCCGCAGTCAATGCTAATAAAGGCGTAAGAATGAAATAACAAATCAGACGCCAAAAGTGTCGTGGAAGTTCTACCCATTATTAAAGATACGTAAAACGGAAATGAACCCAAGTTACTTGGAAACATTCTATTTCTGATTTCAAACATGTCAAATGAGAGTTGTAGGTAATTAGTGCCAGTATATTAAACCAAGAATTCATCAATCAGTTATACGAAATAAATAAATAACTGTCCGTTCATCGCTTCCAGGAGCCATTTTGTTTTATGAGAAAGCGAAATTTCGTAGGCCATCTCTATAAAAATATCAACATGCTAAATTTTCACATAATTCCCATGATTCCATGTAGACAAGATGGCCGACTAAAATACCAGTCACGTATGTTAGGTAATGCTGTCCCTTTCAGTCATACGTCTATTTCGCATTGGGGATTCCTTTAATCTTTCGTGTAAGGAATGTGTGATGTTTGAAATGCAGCACAAATGATTACAGATTACTGTGAATGTCGATGGACAATCGACTTGATAATTGTGAACAATTGATTTTTGGTTTCGTATTGTATAAATGAATCTACGAGTTGACACGAACGCTAGTAGCACTGCTTTGACTTTCACCTGCTTATATTATTTGTTTTGGTCTCTAAATATCTTTGGCGGTCATTTATTGTTAACAAGACCTTTATTTCTTTATTTCGATCACAAAAACTACAACGAACCCAAACGAATGTCGATCCACGAATGTCGATCTCAAACGAGACTCGAAATAACAAAATCTACAATCGACCATCGATAAAAGGAGTTTTTCTATTAATAGTCGGCAATTGCAATAGGGTCCACCGTAGCACTAAGCGCTTCTTGTATATTTTTTTTTTAACTTCTAATGTTGCAAATCAATCTTGTGATAAAGAAAAGTGTTTATTTTTAGAAAAGTATTAAACCAAGCCTGATTATACTGACGTGCCCATATTTCATTACAAATTTTGAATAGAAAGAATATGATGATTACAACTGTTTGCCACTGGTAAACACGTGCTAAATCTCAAATGACAAAACTTACGTCATGTCGTGATGATTATGCATACCAATTCGAATCTCATCAACAAAGAATATTATGCTAGTAGATGACTGACTATTTGAAAAAATTTGAATAATGTATTCCTCGACTGAGTTGTTATGATTTATTTATTTAAGCTGTGGGTACCTTCTTTAACTTGTGCTTGTGTCTTTCAAGCACAACACTGTCATAAGGTAGAACGTAAACGTAACCAAAACCCACTTAAATAATGACGACCATATATATGTATTACGCACGATCCTAAAATTTATGACGACGCAGTTTTCTTCGAAAGCAACCACTACGTTTATTTAAATTTAGTATGGCCCAACCAGGCTGATGTAATTGAATTCATACGAAATGTGTGTTGGTGATGCTCCAATTCAAACACCGACAACGACACCTCTTCCTCATATCGTGTTCAAGCAAATTTGATTATTGAACAGCAATCTATTAATGTAACTAGTTGTCTGTCATGGCCCAAAGGTAGCATCAACAACAAATATAAAAATAAACACAACGTATCCATCCGGCTGGTGTAATTTGATTGTGTGGGTAATTATAATATAATTTGCTCAAGTGAAATTGGATGCTATGATATTTTGTTTCCGTTATAAAGACAGTTATCCCCGAAAGAAGAAATACAACACTAAAGGTTTGTATTCCACAAGCACAGTCATTTATTATTAGGCATGTGCGCTGTATAAAGATAAAGATACATTTGGAATAAATTGTGTCTATGAATGACTGCCATTATAGCAGTAGGTCAGGTGGAAAATAAATGTTGAAAAACCTGCCGCGACAAAATACAATATGGAGGATCTTGGGACTAATTACGGAAGACCCTCTTTAAGATGAGTCGGGGCACGGTCGATGGACATAGACGTGTGTTGTTCAAAGTGCATGGATCTTATATAAAAATGAAATGGGTTTTTGGATGGCAATTCGGTAGTTACAGAAGTCAAGCGAATGTCCGAATGGAGGTAATTGGGATTAGGGTAAGATGGTATCTATGCAATGCTAGGCACCTTAATACGCACGTCGCGATTTAGACAATGGATCTATAATGTCCATTCAAAACTCATAAAGAAATTCATTAAAAATTCAATACAAAAAATGCAAAATAGCAGCCTGAAAAAAGGAATAGAGGAAAAATTGGAAGGTTGTATACACCGTGTATTTTTTTTTAACCCAAAAGCTTATAATGCTTATTGCGATGCCTTTGATGTTTCCTTTTCTAAAACAGACGTTAGTTTCATAATAGTTCAATCTAAAATCTACCTACAGCCTTCTCAAAAGGGCCTCAGGTCATCATCATCATGTTGTTAAATGGCTTGTCAAAATTTATAGACGGGTGGCCTAGGCTTTTTATTCCAACATTGTTCGATATTCCTGACAGCCAGCTTGTTTATCAAATTATACTGAACGACTTTATATTGAAAACTTTAATGACCAAGCTATAAACGGACCAGAATCTGGTCTTTTTTAACTCGCAATAATTTTTTTTACATTTTGACAATGATCTTCTTTAAAGTTCCGCAGTTTGGTCTCAGAGTCGCCTTTGTCCGGAAGTTCTATGAACATGCGACTTGCTATCTTCATGAATGAGGATGTGCTCGAGAATCCCACAGTTGACGGGAATTCAGTCTGACTTGACCTAAAAAAGTATCGAACCCATTTTAGTGCAATTGATTTTAGACAAGCAAGAGAAGCTGCACCTGGCAGCCGTTTAGCTCTTAAAGGTTTTTGCGAAGCCTATCTTGCTATCTTTCACTTTGGGAAGCCTTTAGTCGAAATATTGCTTAAAAGAAGTAAGAGGAAAAAACACTGAAAAGGATTGTGTGTGTTTATGCATAACAGGTGCGATAATAGGAACTTTCACTGCTGCTTTGTAAAAATAAATTTTGAAAAGCTCTTTGAATTATGTTTGAAACGTGTTTGATATACGTTTGACTTAGAATTCTTCTTGCAATAGTTTCCCTTGCTTTTTTTATTAAAAAAATAAATAAATTGTTGGTGCAACAGGTCCGTAAGGACTCTAGGCCTATCTTCTCACAAATATTTGTTCTTTGTGACCTTTTTTAATTTTTGGGGCGAATGGAATGGATCTACAATTTTATGCCGAGTCCAACTGAGAATCTCTTTCATGACAGTTATACTCTCGGATGTTTGTCAAAAGTGAGGCGAGAGGTGACGCAGTACAAAAAAAAACTTTTTATATTACGAGAAAGAAATATCAAAAACAAAAAAAAAGTGTATGGTTGGGTAACCTCAAAAGCAGCTTTTATAGGAGATGACAGAGAAGAAGAAAGCCTCATATATCCGCATGGGTAGCCGTCAATCAATCAATATAGGCCCCTTTAATGAAGTCCAAACCAGCTTAATAGTTTGGGATCCCCTGTGGTTTTAAATTGTCCCACTAGACCAAACAACAATTTTATAATCGAATTAAACGTCTTATCTCCTCATTTCGTGGTATGGTCATAACATAAGTCTGCTGTTTTAGTTTAGTGGGCGTAACAAATATTTACAAAGCCGATAAGTGACACATCACGCTGATAGTGACAGTTTCCAATGGTTCTTAAAAGCCTCATTTATGTTTACGCTTGGGAGTCATAATCTTGTCGGAAATAGGGCGGACACCTTTCAAACATATTATTTCAAAATGAGTTCAAAAACTGGTCAAATGACATTGGTGAGTCGTGGGTAGGTAAGAGCCAATTATACCCAGATCTGTAATAATAGAAATACCAAGTCCAACGTATATATAGGTAGATGAGTTGTTGACGTATACATTCACGCACCACTAGGCAGGCGTAAATAAGACCACGTATTTGCAATGTTTATGTTTGGAAATTAAAGCGTACATCGTGTCCAATTTGTATCTATTTCGATTACAGCAGTGGCTGGTCACGTATGACCATAGGCTTAAAACATACCACGATAAATGCCTCCAACCTGATAACCACTTAAAAACAGCACTGGAATTAAACTTAACGGTTTTGTGTTCACTTATATAGGAAACTCATTCACTGCTCGCGGTCTGTTACTGACACTCTTGTGCACACCCCGCAAGCTGTCTCATGAATACGAATGCAACACTTCACACAAAAGTTGGCAGCTGTTTAAATAATTTGCTAAATGTTAGGAGGGCTTTACTTTCATTTTCTAAATATGTATACCCCTATTTAATGCTCAAAGAAAAATCTAAAATCCATACTAAACTCTTCTTGATTTGTTTTTCCTATTTTCAGTTGGATTCAATACCCAAAAACACTTTGCCACAACAGCAACTTTCATTATATATTGTGAAGGACTATTTACAAACACTCGCCCAAAGTAAGATTACGTTTTGATTAAGACATTCCACTGAGAAGTTACTAACATCTCTCAACGTTTAGCATCGACCGATAACCACATAAACCTCTGCCTCACATCGAGGAGCAGGCCAACATCGCCGCAAAATTGAACAAATAATCACCAGTTGCAACGATCCTTTTAAAATATCAGAAAATACCAAACAAAACACCACCATCAACGATTCAGCTCGCACAGCAAGGCAAACAACAGCACAGCAATCTGCAAGATGCTTAATCCAAATCATCCCGGATCATCGAGACGTCCGTTCTCAAGGAATGCTCCTTCACGAAATCATCGCGGTCGTATGCTATTCTCTCCACATCCGCATCACTCCCAAAGGAATACCAATCACAATCATGGTCAGTGGTATAAGGATATGGATCCCTGGAATTCACTTGGGTAAGAGATTTTGTTTATAACGATATATTCGCTCCTTAAATATATACATACACACACCAATAAAAAAAATATATATATTTATATTTCAAAGAATAACAATCTTTGCTATTAAATATTTAAATATAAACCTTGATATAAATATCCCTATCCTTCACCACCACCACCACCACTACCAACATCCAATGAATTTCCCCTAAAACTCAGTTATTAGCAAAATAAATAGTAGTACATCTTCCACAACTGCTTTCCATCCTCCTTGTGAACTCTCCTTCTAACTGAATTGAATTGAAAAATAAAAATCATAATTACAAAAAAAAAAAAAAAATTGCTTAGGTTAAAGGGTGAATTTTGTAATTAATAAATATACAACAAAAACAATAATAATTACAATAATCAAACAATTAATAATAATCTCGTATGTTGTTCCTTTTATTTGTTTCGTAATTTATTCTCATTTTCCTCATTTCGTTTCCTTTTGTTGGTTTTATTTATATTTTAATTGGCACCATCGTAATATTTACATATTTATACTTTTCGTATACATTTATTTTTACTACATATTCGCTTCAAAAGTAAACAATTTTATTATAATAATATTAACCCATTCACTCTGAAATATCGTACGATATTTAAAGAAACAAATCAAGTTTCTTTGCATTTTATTATTTGTTCTTAAATTTTTATTCGTTTCGTCTTTTAGTGCACACATTTGTAATTGTATTAATTTTTGTTTACAAATTTATTTACAAAATTTGTGTTTTGGTTCTAAGCGAGAAAAATAGACAAACAAACATTTTAAAGGCGGTGTTCATTTTGTTTTCGTTTATTTTATTCCTCTTTCGTGTTCATTTATATACTATACAATTATTATACATAAACTAGAGGAGCCTAAATGTTGAACTCAAGAATGTATTTGTTTATCTGTCACAATTGTTGAGAATTTGCAAATAATTTTAGTACATTTTCTTTACATATATATCT
Organism: Cheilosia variabilis; assembly: GCA_951230905.1. Taxonomy (NCBI): domain Eukaryota; kingdom Metazoa; phylum Arthropoda; class Insecta; order Diptera; family Syrphidae; genus Cheilosia; species Cheilosia variabilis. The sequence continues at coordinate 141,048,822 of OX579676.1, read as the reverse complement.
TTTAAAGTACTAACCACAAAAATAACAATGAAACTTTAGTTGTAGTAGGTTTGCTGCTGTTATGTGTTTCTCTTATAAATATTTTGTTATTTTTATTTAAAATGCTTTTTGTTTTATTGAAAATCAATACGCACTGGAAAATTGTTTGAGAATATTTGTACAAAAGATGTTTAGATCTGTATTTTATTGTTTGCTTTTAGGTTTTGCTATTTTTGTTACAAAAGGGCGGTGTTGGAATATAGGGTGCGGAAGTTTTGCATCAGACCAGTGAATGTCAATCAAGTCCAAGTGTCAAAGTGACATTTCTGCTGAATAAATTAGTATTCATTTGAAATACATTTGGCAGAAAATAAACGTCCCCTATCTCCCAACAAATAACTCAATAACTATCACTTAAAGAAAAAGTTTCTTTCAGAGGTTGGGAAGGTCTATTACTTAATTTTTGTAGGAAAATTAAAATAAAATTATTTTAAACTTGTAAATGTTTTATCTAATGCAATGGGAGCCAAATCGCCAGCTGTTATATGCCAGGGTACGTCGTACCTTTAAAAATTGCTCACTTTTCACGATCTTTTACGGTCTTCTTAAAAAAAAAAAAAACAAGTGAACAGATGGTTGATGCTGATTTCCAGTCTTCCTATGTCTTCCAAAGCTATACGATCTTCGTAAATTTGGTTTCTTGAGAGAATTTGGCTGTTATTATATATCTGCTAAGGCCTTTTGTATAGCCTTGGAACTGTGGAACCGTGGAAGGGCTTCAGTTTGTCTCACTGAATTTCCGAAAGCTATTTTTTATTAGCTTTTCTTATGTCATCGGTGGAAGTTGTATGTGCCATTATGTAGACTTTCCAATGTTCGTCAAGCTTTGTTAATTAACTTACTAGACCTAAGTTTTGACAATTTTTTTTTCATCGTGGCCTAAGGGTCAATATTCTTTTAGCTCACTTGTGATGGCATCTGCTGTGCCTTCAAGCTTTTCTATTGAATTTGGTGGAGCTTTACCAATTTTAAGGTATTCCATACATCTCTCTGTAATTGATGCAGATCTTCTTAGTTTTCTCTGGATGTTTGTATTGCTAACTAACTAACTAAACACTCTCTAGTTCCTCAGCAGTCTATCTATCTAAAGGTGAATCCAACTACTTGTTGAAATGTAATAACAAGTCGACCGCATTAAAACTACCTTCGCAGAAGTTTATACCTAATGCAACTGACCATCATTTGAAAAAAAAAAAACAGTTTATCAAACTAATTCACAATAAATTAAACTTGTTGAAACGTTTCAAGGTTGGAATAGTTATTTTCTAATTCACTTAACTAGGATCAGACTGTTTTATGTGATTGTTTGAACAGTTTAATTGTGATAGCCATGTTCGTCGTGGAAATAAAATTTTATTAGTTTTCCCCTGACAGGAGTTGAACTGGCTCTTTGTGTCATAGGAAATTGACCAAACGCCTACCGTTTTGTCAATCTCTCAAATCGTCTTCTCAGTTGTGTTAATCTCTGTTTGACATGGTAGTGGACAGGTCTTTGTGCCAGCTTGCAACGCCGGGCGCTCACCGTAAGAGTCGATATTATCGCTATTTTCGTTTAAATGCACAGTGAAACAAAATTGGAAAAATTGTTCTTTCGATTATTCAAATATGTATGTTATCCATTTGTAATGCAGTATCCCCTTATCCACAGCCGTATAAAATGTCGCCATCACGATATTTCTCGGCATTTCTCCCTCCCTCATCTCTCCACTGGCATATAGAATACTCTTCTCTAATTTACAACGCACAACAATGTCAATTGTTTCACTGGATCTCATCTTCATTTGCAGTCATATTTGCATACCCTTGCGCTCACACTTTTTCCCATATTCTTTGTTGTTGCTTACACGAACTGCATTTTTTATTTCATTAGTTTGAGTGTGTACATTTTTTATATTAAAAAAAATAGTATTGTTCCTAATGAAAAGTTATTGTTGCTCCTTGTTTTTCACGTCGTAAATGTGTACCTACCATTAGTCAATTGAAACCCCCCTTTGTCCTTGTTTTCAAAGTGTAATTATTCACAAATATTTTTTCCAGTGCGCATTGCTTTTCATAAAATAAGATAATAAATATAAATACATTAAAGTATTAACTAACGTTTTCATTAGAACTTATTTGTAAGGTTATTTGCATCATGCTAAAATTTAAAATATAACATAATTATACAAGGGACAGTCGAGCAAGCAAAAGTTATATCCTAGAAACCACCTTTACCTTTGCTTTTAATGTTTTACATATATATACGTGTACCTACATACTTCCGTAAAATTTTATTTTTTTTTGCAATGTATTTGTTATATATTTCTTTGGCTGTGATATAAAAACACAACACATTCAAAATGCATCAGCTAACCAACAATAAAAAAATGTATTTCGTTATAATTATCTTTAATTTTGGTTTTAGTCCAGTTTGGGTCACGTTTGTGTTCAATACTAGATACACAACAAGTGCTTAACTTATGGATGTAAAGTAATAGCTATCATCATATTTATTGCATTTATTCATCTGGTAAAGTAAAAAGAAAGAAAAAAGAGAAAAATTAAAATACAGAAAGCTATGTAGTGAACTATGTATTATTTTATTTTTAAGGAAAATAGGTTTTTGTTTTAGACGGAATAAGTTTAATTATTTATAAATAAACACATTAACATAATTGCCATTATAATGATGGAGTGCCTACAACAGGACCGGAACTGCCGCAGATGGGTTGAAAATGTCTACCTATGCTCAGTCGTATTCAATCAGATTGATGCTTTAATAAACATCACGTTTAATGCTAGCGTTTATTAAAAAATAATATTTATAAACTAGCTCACCTCTGCGATAATTGTCGCGTTTTTAAAGTGAGATTATGATTTTTTTCTGACAGTTGTTTGTGTCTAAATAAGCATGGACATAAACTAAACACCTACCGGAGCAAATAACAAAGTATTCATTTTGAAAATTATAAAAATCTGAAAAAGGATAGTATTTCCATACGGACTTTTCCTTGGGGAAATTTTAATTGTTTTATTCCTGAACGAAGTCTTTAAAATTGACTTAGAATGTGAAGTGGAAACAAATAATAGGGAAGGTGCGAAAATGTTTGGCATCGATGTTTTAGTCGAAAATTATAGTTATTTTTGCCGTTAATTCTTTAAGATATATACATTTAACTGCAGTCTGAGCGGTTTCTCACTAAGTACCTGCGGTCCTGAGGCGAACTCTGAATTTTGATTTAGCTCTTATAATAACAGCGCGTTGGTGGAAAGGAGCAAGTTATGTGCGACACAGTGCTACGCAGTTTATTTACTTTTAAAATTAACTTGATTTCTACGTTCGCTGGGTGTCCCAAGACATACATTTTTTAGTCGAATCCGACCATAAATGACGAAGGGTAGTGCAAGGTATCAGTGTTAGCCAAAGGCTGGTCGCCAAATTTTTTAATTAAAAAGTTAATGAAGTAAGTTTTGGAATAGGTTTCATAGATGGGTTTCAGATTTAGAAAAAGACAAACAAATTAAAAGCAATAAGTATTACACGATAGATAAACAAATTATTTTTTTTATAGTTGACAAGAAATATTTGTACTCTTCTTTAGACTCCTCCGTGGTATAATTTAGACAAACAAAAACATGTTAATTTCGTTCCGTTTATCTAATTATTTCAAGTTTCTGAAAAGTTTTTTTCAAGCAAGAAAAATGGAAAATAAAATTTACAAAATTTCCTCTTTACCCATAGATTGTAATGATTTTATATAAATATCTATGACAAATGACCTGATTCGAGTAGCAAAATAAATATTCTCTCTCTTAATGCATTTATTTGAAAATTTTACATCAGCTTTTGGAAAAAAAAAACAAAGCAACCTTATTTCAGTTCATTTGTTGTTAGAAATGATTTTGCATTTTGCACACTGCGGCTTAGAAAATATGCGTTTTACATTATGTACTTTTCTTATTTATCTGTATCGAATTAAAAATTTAATTTCAAAGTAATTGTAAGACAGAGCATTTAACAATAATTGTATGTGCTTTCGGTACCAACAACAAAATTTCAAATTGTAATTTTCTTTCAATGTGTATTTTTTTGTTTTCGTATTTATTTTGTTTACGCAATGGAATCTATTTAATCTCAATGTGTGAGTGCGGCTGTTGCAAACAATGAAAACTTACTTTTTGATTTATATTGTCATCAATATTGTTAGTGTGGTTTCATTAGAAGTTCCTTTACTTGAGTGGTGAGCAAAAATACTCAATGTTGGCATGTTTTTTTGTAATTTTTAATTTTAAAATTTTTAATTTGTACTTTGCACACACTTTTGAAAATTCAAATATTGATGTAAGGAAATTATGAAATTTTCCGTTTAGAGTTTTGTGACTTAAATTGCCTTCGCATTGAAAATTTCCCAATTGTAGAAGTAGAGAGTTGGAGGTCCGGTGTTAAGTAAAGTCTGCTAGCTAACTACTGTCTAAATTGTAGTATAGCTCCCAAATTCATTTTTTAGTTTAGATATTATGAACAGTCAGAAAATACCCCGTGTTTCCTATGGCTTACAAGATTCAGTCATTAGATATCATTATATGTGCGTTTTTAATTGGGCGCTGATTCGAAATGTCGAAGAATCAAAATTGAGGCCCGAATTGTTTAAAAGTTATGTTATGCTGTAAAATTATTTGCATGATTAATAGGTAGGTATACCCAAATAATAATGTTGCAAGACATTCGCTGCATTCGGAGCAATAACTTAAAGCCTAAACGTAAGGTTTCATTTGTAAGCTCAGGTATATTTTCGGTCAAAATGGCTAAGAAATCATCACTGCCAAATTTGTGACACCAGCACCAATTTCACCAAAAAGGTCGGACCTATTTACCCTACCGGGCATTGAGGCATTTATAACAAAAGTTAAGTGGTTTATACAGTCAGAAGTTATTTATGATAAGACTGTACTGTATATGTTAAAGCAAATAGTTAAGAAAACACAATACATAGCTATACCTAGCCGAAATTCTAAACCATTTGACCGCTGGACCGATAAAAAATTTATAAAATTAAATAGACAGATATGCCATCACCAAATTTAAATTAAATGACTTTGTTTATTAAATCGTTGTCATTTTTACTCAGAGTTTAATTATACCATTTGCTTAAATTTCATAAGATAATTACACCGCAGGACTTGTTTTTGACAGCTAAAACTGTCAAATAAAAATTAAAATTCCTAAGACTGTCATAACTGTATGAATTTTCCCTGATCCGAAAAAAAATACAATTTTTGAAAACATAATTAAAAGGAATAAACGCTTGTACTGGGAAAGTATTCTATATATCATAAGAAACGGGCTCGAAGAAGGGTCCAATTTCAATGTATGTTCTACATGCACAGATCCTTTTTTATAGTGTTGGAAGGAAGCTTCTCAATTCGACCGTAAGGACTCAGCACAAAATTGTGTATTCGGTTTTAATCTACTGATTTTTGAAGTGAAAACTTCTTTAGGCACGTTGGGCATTTTTGCCAACTACTTTTGAAGAAAAAATGCCTAACTTGAAAAAAAGATGCCTTTTTCAATACTACAATGCCTAAAGTATTTTTTTTTGTAAAGTGGAACAATAAATCAAACTTTAAACACAAATAAAAAAAAAAAAAATTTTTATTTATACAACAAACAGCTTTCAAATGTGTTTCCCATTTCATTCCACTTACTCGAAGTGGAACTTCATTTCAACACTTCATTTTAATTTATTCCATATTTTGAAAATCTACTGCGTAAATGAATTGCCCAAGTCCGAACACTGAACGAAGCTGCTTCCACTGCCAAATGGAGTATCGTGCCATACACCGAAGCTATCCTCATTTGGGGTACCAACAAATTTAGACCTTATCTCTGCACTTTAGTGAGGGCTCTCTATTCTTACTGTTTAGACATTTTTAATAACGCTGACCTTGTGCTAAAACCACAATCTCCTTTTCTCTTAATCACCGGACGTTCAATATACAATCATGATCCTTCGACTCAGATACCATCGTAAATTTCGCCTCTATTTTCTAAAAAAAAAACGCCACCACATTTGTCAAAGCACATTTAAAAAAATTCAATCATTGAAATAGAAAAAAAACTGCGCCAAGCAGCGAAGAAAGAAAAACAAAACAAATTTTTGAATTTCCCTTGAAAACTTCCCTCTTTGTAGAGTTGTTTTTTTGTCACTGTCGTTTAACCATTTTAAATAAACTATTTTTCAGCTGCTTCCTGTAAGAGTGAGATTGGATTTTGTATGGGTTCGTTTCAAGGGAAATTCAAAACAACGCCAAATTTGTACCATTCTATACAAAAATTAAAAACAAAACAGCATTTTCTCTATCAGTCCGTAGTGTGCATTTATTTTATACCAGCAAAATACAAAACAACCAAATAAAGTATTCATTTTGATTTCTTTGGAATAATGAAATGTAATTGTTCTTAGTGTGCGTGTGTAAATATTTTTAATACCTCTATATATACATAATTAATATTTTATACATATAAATATTGCATTTTGGCATTTATTCTTGTTTTTTTCTTTTTTCGTTTTTTCTTTCTTCTTCATTATGGGTTTGTTTAACCACTGCATATTTGATTAAACAATATATATACATATATATAAAAATATCTTGTTACATATTCTATATATTATAAATACCCTGTAAAACAGCGATGTACAAACAAACAGTAATAATAATTTAAACAATAACAGTAATAATAATGGAAGTTGTCCTAATAGCAAAGAAAATCTATTCCACAACCACCACAATCACAGCCAAATTCATTTCCACCATCAAAATCCTTTGTCACCACATAATTGCCTACATACCTCTATACAATATCCAAATCACAATCCAAATCCGCCTCCTTCGTCTGCTTCCTCTTCATCCTCATCGAATTTGCTGAATTCACCACCTGCCGCCCATCAACAACATAATCATTTCCATCCTGCACATTCACCAACATCTAGTACAACCATATTATCCCCGCTAACAAATCTTTCAACAACATCTACTACTACTACTTCTGCTACTACTACCGCTTCCAAAATGCCAACAATAAAAAATTCAACTACAACAACAACATTGAAAAAAATCCTTACCAATCCACAACCAACACAAAATTCCCCGCTATTAACAAGTAGTGGTAGTGGCTTTATTGGTAACACTACTGATGTTGTGAATGTAAATTCTTGTACTGACATAATTCCAATCAATAATCATCATGCGCCTTCGACACAATTTCTTCAACAACAACAACAACAACAACAATGCCGCCATGAATTGCATCAACAATTTCAACAACAATTCCACCAACAATTGCAACAAAACCATCATCACCACAACCACCAACAACAACAACTACAACAACAACCGCTATCACCTCACATTAATATTAATATTAATTTAAATAACACAATAAATGTTGTTGTCAATTCGACATCTGCCACATCATCAACAATGTTCAACAACAATAATAATAACAACAACAATATTAATAATACAAATTCACTTGTACCTGTTAGTAATAGTAATAATCAAAGATCTCAACAAATGATACTGAATAGAGCGGCTGGGCCAAGCCATTTAAATAATATTAATCACAACAACAACATGGGCGGCGATCATCATCTGAACCGTCGTGGCAATATGATGAACAATAATGTGCCACCATTGATGATGCAGGTGGATCATCACCGTCGTCACGGTGGCGGAAATAGCTTTAACAGCAACATTAATGTTGGCAATAGCAGTAACACCAATAGCAACAATGCTATCAATAATAGCGGTAATGCAACTAGCTCAGGGTTATTTGATAGACACAATATGGTAAGTAAATCTATTTTAATGTCTATTGAATTGTGGTGAGCTAAAGAAAACATTTAAAATTTCAGAAGTCGAAAAGGAAATTTCTCAATTACCTACCTGCAGAAGTTAGTTTCTAATAAAAAATTTTCCAAAATGCCGTTCTTATTAAATATGGTAATACCGAGTAGCGAGCTTTTGGGGGAAAATGGCGGAGCCCAGGAAGACCGTTATCAAAGTAGTTTATTTCTCAGTCGTCATGTCGATACCCAAACTATTTAGAAATACTCCGTCACCTCAAAGCAAAAAGGAGACACTGTCTACAAGGTCGTGGCTGAGTTAGTTTTGTATATGAATAAATCTGTGCCTATGGCTAACAAAATAAAATGAAAACAAATTAAGTTGCTGCTTTGACAGTTTACTGTGAATATCACGCGATCATTTGTTCCAGGTAGTCACAGGTAGACAAAATGAGACTTTCCGAGAGAGAAATTCGTTTCAAAGTTTTGAGGCTCTAACAGTTCCCTGCCAACTGAATTTGGCTTCTATGTGATTCTAGTTTAAATTGTATTTGTATTCCACGTCCCAACCACCACAATTCGCATTATAATTTAGTCTGTTTAACGAGATGTATCAAATACCATTTCTACAACATGGCATTTTCTAAATCATTTCATTGAACAGACTATCCCACATTTACATTGCCAAACCTTATTACTTGTCTCCATTTTTTTTTTAGCATTTTGAGAGCCACGGCAACTCGAGGAACTCGGAATTGCACATTGACACCAGATCGGGTGGAATGATGGAGAGGAATGGAAGCAATCGAATCGTCAGTCCACAGCAACAAAATTACCATCATAACAACAGCAACAATAATCAAAACATGAATAGCAATAATAGTAATAGCAATAGTAATAATCAAACACCAAGTTCATCTTACTGCCCAAACAATAACAATAATAACAACAACAACAGCCCAAGCAATAGCAACAACGGTAATGGCGCTAATAACGACCATCCCCACTCGAGTGGTGCATCAGGTGTCTCGAATGGCAACAATAATGGCATCAAATCCGATAGTCCATCCAGGAAGCGTAGGCGCATTTCAGCTCGAATGCCCAGTCAGTCGCCTCCCGCTATGTGGGAACAAAGACGTTCGCCGCGCATTCAACCGCACTCGCAACAGGTGAGTCAGCAATTTCATGCTGCCACAACATGTATATATCAATTCTTTGAAAGTTTTACCATTCGCAGGCTCAAATGCAACAGCAAGGTAGTCCACCTATACGTCGTCCACGACTTCGTGAGAATCAATTGCACCCGCACTCGCATCAACATCCACACGCTGCAATGCATCACCAACAGCAGCAGCAGCAGCAACAACAACAACAACAACAACAACAACAACAACATCATCATCAGCAGCCGCAGCAACAGCAGCGGTCTCCGTGGGAATTGTTGCAGCAAACGCCACCGCCGGCACATCAGGCACCACCCCCACCACCACCACTGATGGTGGACATAAATCAAGTTCCTGTTAGTTTGCCACTAAGGCACGATCCCATATGGGCGTACTCATCCGGTCCGCACACATCAATATGTGCCTATCCAGCGCCACCGCGTCTGGCACCTTGTCAGGTGGTAAAAACTTTCACTTGTACATTCAGTAGCCCTTTACTAAACCAATGCATGCATTTTTTTTTTGCGTTCGTTCCCAAACAGGTTCACAGTGTATACTCGCAACAGTTTGCTCCAACCTGCAATATTGGTAGCCATCAATTTGGTACGTTCTCGTCAAGCGCTCCACCGATTGCAGTGGCACCACCGCAACCACCTCCACCGCCCACGCAACCGCATCAGGCCAACTACCATCAAGCTCATATCACTCAGCAGAGACCCGATAGCATTTCCCTAGAATCGCTCGATCATCATGGCTCGCATGGTCCACATCCTCATGCTCATGCTCATCCGCATCCAGCTGGTGCCGCATCATCGATTCACATTACACCGATAACAGCGGCTGCCGCACACCATATGCATTCCACAGCACAGGTGACTCAATTGTCGGCGGCTCCACAGCAGATCTTCATTTCCACCGAGGTGAGTTGAAAAACTGAGTTTGAAAAAATACCGATTGAACGCCTCACATATTAGCGATTCCTGCAGAGCCATCCAAATCAAATGGAGTTATTCCGTCAGGCTCGGCGTACATTCCCGGCACAGCGTCGTTTTGCTAGATTCCACTGGCCACCAGGTGCCCATCCACACCATCCACATCGTCATCACGCTTTGCCGCATCAAGCTCTCGGCGGTCAGCATCCCACACCGGTTCAGATACAGGCTGGCATTATTAATCCAGGATTCTTACTCAACTTCCTGTAAGTCGAAAGCATCTTCCGACATTGTACATTGACTTAAAATCAATATCTCTCCTTACAGTGCCATGTTCCCGCTCTCGCCGTTTGCACAGCATGAGCTCAGCTCGCCGGACTCCAACGAAACTGAGAACTACGAAGCCTTGCTGAGCTTAGCCGAACGATTGGGTGATGCTAAGCCACGCGGTTTGGCAAGAACAGAAATTGATCAGTTGCCAAGCTATAAGTTCAATCCAGAGACGCATACAGGTAAGCCATGTCACAAATGCAGCACAGAGGAGCCTTTTGATTGGTGGCCTTGAATTTTCTTTTTAGGTGATCAAACATCTTGTGTGGTATGCATGTGTGACTTTGAAGTGAGGCAGATTCTTCGGGTGCTGCCGTGCTCACATGAGTTCCATGCCAAGTGTGTGGACAAGTGGCTAAGGGTGAGTGATTTTTTCTTATTCTTCTTATGAACTTTGCAGTTCATATTGGGATATGAATTGTTTGCTATCAACTTTATTCTGTTCTTTAGCACAGAAGGGGTACATTTGTTAGGCTTATACAATAAATAAATAATGGTGCCACGCAAATAATATATTCCACTTCTGCTGACATGTGATAACATGAGAGAAACCAGAAGTGGAACAGAATTACAACTAGGTACCGTATCGAATCCTCTTATATATATAGCATTATAGCTGCCACGGTTTTAAAAAACCTCCATTCTCCAAGTTTAATTTTGACCGAGAACAGGAAAAAAAGGATTCTCGTTTTCTACCTTGATTATTGGTGCCTGTTCGGTAGCCCCGCTGTTTACTCGTCGCTTTATGAATACCCTCAAGGTGCTTATGCGATTTGTACAGGATCCTCTGTGAAAGGCGGCTAGTTCGACGTTGGATTTTGGATCCAGGAGATCTAACATGTGACCAGAAATAATTATAATTTATAATTTAATTATGATTTCAGGCATATGACCGCCACGGCTGGCTCGGACGTAGTCTAATCTGAAGGTCCAATTTTCGATGACTTTTTCCAACATTTGTGGTCGTATATCAGCAATGTTGTCCTCCAAGTGGTCAATCGTCTCGGGCTTATCGGCGTAGACTAGCGACTTCACATATCCCCACAGAAAATAGTCAAGCGGCGTTAAATCGAACGATCTTGGAGGCCAATTCACGGGTCCGCAACGTGAAACTATGCGGTTACCAAACGCAACAAATCAGTTGTGGCACGAGCTGTGTGACATGTTGCGCCGTCTTTTTGAAACCAGAGCACCTGCACGTCATGGCTGTTCAATTGATGAACGAAACAGTCAGAAATCATGGCTCTATAGCGGTCACCATTGACTGTAATGTTCTGGCCAGCATCGTTTTTAAAGAAGTACGAACCAACTTGATTGATCGGCTTTTACCTGCGATGGTTCTAGTTCCCCACTCAAATTCTCTTTCGCTGTTTTGCTTTGTACACTTTGTACACATTTAACAGCGTCTGGTACTTGACACTGTTTGTCAAAGCAGAGTTAATAAGTTGTTTAGTTTTGGCTCTTTAGATAGTTCTTGATATTTGCAAAATGAATCTTATCCAATAAAAGCATTCTAATATAACGTTATTTTCTTTTTAGTCAAATCGCACATGTCCCATTTGCCGTGGCAATGCATCCGATTACTTCGAAGCTCATGAGCAGCACTAAGCGACAACGATCCCAATTTTTGCTCCCCCGCTACAGCTCACTGTTTTACAAAATAAAAGAATGATTATGCCCTATGGAATAGGGCGTAAAATAAACTTAAGCCCTCCTCCGTGTGATGCCATGCTTAAAGAAAATTTCACCAAATACAAAAGAAAAATCTACCGCAAACAAATAATAATAAACTCACCACATGCGTATGTATTTTAACACTGATTTAATATAGGTATATATCGTATTGTTTAGTAACTTTAACTATAAATATATAATAGCGCCTCTACATAGTTCTCGTCGTAAACAAAGAAAAAATATAACTATATTATATATTTCAAGTAAAAAACGTAACGCTACATAGAATCAACAACAACCAGGTAAACAAGAATAAAAATATAACTAATTTAGCACTATTTTAACAATTTTAATAGAAGTTGTATATGTAAATGTACCTATATTTAAAAGCAATCTTTAAAAAACTAAATAATATCGTGACAAAATTAGTTTACAACAAAATGCCAATTTACTATTATATATTAATAAAAAATATGAAAAAAAATATCGTTGTTGTCGATTCGTGTAATTTATAATTTAATAACAAAACATTTAAATGATAAAACCAAAATTTATTAAATATAACTTTGTATAGGAGTACAATATTATATTTCTAACCAGAGAGAGAGAATGCAAACAATAACATTTAAATTAGGAATACAGAAGAAAAAGTCTTGCCCCTCCTGCCCTCCGTGCACACATAATTACAAAATACACAGACAAAAACAAACTAAACTTAGATCTCTTTCCAAAGGTTTTTCCACCCAGCAATTAAAAAAACAAATTCAATAATAAACATTTTCCTTATAGACTTTTTAAACAGAAATCAAAAATAAATCTTGAGAATAGATATATAAATTTTCAAAATATTTTGTGCAGCATTAGTCGAAAATAAAAATTTTTAATAAACCATAGATACAGTAAACATTTACTACAAAAAAAAAACCTTCTGCAATAAATATAAATGTGTGAAAATTTGTCTAGTTCGAAGTGAGTTTTCCTTTTTCTATATTAATTTGAAAACGAATCATGTTTTAGTATGAATTCCAATTCCATATAAATACACCAATGTAAAATAATACCCAAATAATTTTTAGTTAACGCGAGTTAAAGTTGAAAACTAATCAGTAAAATCGAAATTAAATTTGTAAAAAAAAGCGAACAGAAATGCATTCAGTCAACTCGAATCTCACATAAAAGAGTCCCTAGAGAACTTATCAGACAAGGTATTGTTTCAAGCAAATGAGCTGTCAAAATTTGACACAAAGGGACTGTAATTAACGGAGAAAACGGCTAAAAGAGTAGATCAATACGTTGCGTCATTCACTGGTGCAAAATTTCCAAATATATTTAAGGGGCCTATCCCTAGTATTACATGAATTTATGCGCTTCAGATCTATGTCTGTTTATTCTTCCGGTAATCTTCTGGATTTTCATCATTTTCTAGCATATATGTTCAGTTAAAAGACTGACATGACTTTGCCGAAAGTTGTGGAATGGCGATAATGACATATTTAATTTAGCTAGGAATTTGAAAAACAATTTATTATTTTTATTTCACGGATCCAAGATGATTTTACATGCGAAGCAAAAATGAATTCCGTCACATATTACATATTTGCGGATGACGCGATTCGACCTCAGATTTAAATTTCTCGCCTGACAACAGTTTTGTTAGTCTAGGTTGCAAGCCAAGATCTCTGCTTCTACATGTACCATTTGGTCCATTGTGATCCCTATTGTTTTCGTGGGCGAAATTAATTCAACTCGCGAACAAAAATTTGTTTCCCAGTTTCCGTTTCCTTACTTTCGTTAGTAGTTGTGTTATATAGCTACTGCGTTTAACTAACACAGTTGACTGTCAATTCACAGTCGTACCTGTTGGTGTGTTGGTTTCCATTTCTCTTCATTACTGCATCAACTTTCATATAATTATGATGAAATTGTTTCTGTTGCTTTCTGTCCGAAATAGTTCACAAAGGGAAACCAATGAAATCAGTGAAGCTGACTTGTCTGTGAAAGATTATATTGAATGGTACGAGTTTTACATTCATTACTGGCGCTCCAAAATGTTATAGAATCAAAAACAAATTGGCGACGGATCAATAACTTACAAAAAAATAGGTTCCCGATTCAAATGTGACTGAGTGACTTCATTTCTGTTCCTAAGTTACAGGCAAATGAGTTTTTCCTCCGCCAAATGTATCCGTATTGTTTACTAAAACAGACATTCGGTAGTTCTCTTTTTACACCACTATGTGTGGTACTAATAATAGCTTTTAGTGTCCAACCTAGATTGCATGGCTGAAGTTTCCATTTGCAATCTCTGTACAATTAATCTAAGGTGAAGACTAAAAATGCTATTAGTAAGGCCTATTGTGTTATCAGCCTTTTTACTTGTTTTTATTAAAATTCGTTTGTGGTTTTGTAAAGCTTTAAATACATTTTTTGTTGCTCTTAATACGAAACATTACCCTAGCTTTTAAGTATTCAAAATATGTTTTCTAAGTAATGTCGGCTTGTTGTTGATAACTTTTAATTTAAGTATACAAATATTTAGCTTATAATTTTCCGATTTTTTTGTTTTTCTCAATCTATTATCGACACACATTAGTTTATTCAAAATATTTGTAATCATCTGTACGCTTTTATCTCACAACATTTAGCATAATTTTGTTTTTAATTCGTTTGTTTATAATTATTACTTTTGCTATCAAATATATTGAAACTGAATTTTTTCTCTTCTGTTTGTACTGATAAAATAATCAATTAGTTTTTATGGTTGTTATATTTTTTTTTTTAAATTTGAGTTTGGGAAATCATACAATTTAAATGTATAGGTAATTGTGTTCAGTTGGTATTATATTTGTGGGTGTTTTTTGATGTGAAATAATTAAACAAATAATTATTGTTTCGCTTCCATTTTGCACAATACAGCATAAGTGTTTTATATAAATGCAATTTTTTGTGTGCAATCAAGAGTATATTTGTTGGTTGAGTTTTGCAATTTAAAATAACTAATTGCAATTTGGGTTGTCATTAAGGTTTTATTCATACAACTTTTGAATTAAACTTTATTTAATCAAAACTAGAATAACATTGCACCCGCGATTATATGAATGCAATAACAAGTAAAATACAAAACAAAAAACTTTTGCTAAAAATAACAAAAAGAAAAAAGAACAAAAAATAACATAAATTACTTTTTCAAGTAAACAAACAAAAACCGTAAATAGTTTGTATTATAATTAAAATTAAAAAGTATATATAAAGTTTTGCTGTGATGTATGTTATATATTAACAATTAAAAACAAAATAACAAATTGAATTCTTAACATGAAAAAAAAAAACAAAACAAAATTTTATTAACAACTTTTAACCTTCTTTTCATTTAATTTTGTTTTTTGTTCTTCTAAAAAACAAAGCATCTTGGAAATCAACTATTTTTTATATAGTATATGTACTTCTGGGTGATGAAAATAAATTAATATTACTGAAAATGTGTTTGTTCTTCTATTTGATTATTAGTTTTGTTTATCGTTTGCCTTTATTTTGGAAATATTAATTGCTTGGGGTGTGGGTAACTACATTTATCCAAACATTTCTTTTCATTTTGGAACATTATGGAATCTAGTTATAATAAGCTGACTAGTTTGGTTTGGACTAGATTTCCCCTTAACGCAATAACTAGATTGAACGGTAAAATCACCTATCCTACGTTGGTCACTTAAACTTAAAAGTCAGTCACGAAATTCTTGTCTAGGCTATTCCCCCATAACCACTTCAACATAACCTAACCCCCCATAAACGTCAGGCCAATCAAAACTGAAACACATCAAGTCAGCCATCGTCTGTCTGTCAGACTTACTAGACTAGCAATTAAACTTCTTCAATGTTTTAACAGCTTTCGTTAAGAGTGATTTATCATTAACTTCAAGCACATCTGTCATGGCGCATATTTTAATTAGTAACCCACTTGCAATGAACGTTTAACCATCAAAACCCCTTCTCCTAATCTAAAGAAGGATGACTTTTTTAAAGGTCTTCTGACGTGGTCATCAATTGTTCCCTTACATCTGTTCCAATTAAACTCAGGACATTTTTTTTCCTGTTTTTTGCTAACAGCTTAATTTTATCTTTTAAGATATTTTTGCATAGAGCTGACGCGAACAGCGTACCAGGCCTAAAATTAAAGAAACAGATTATTAAATATATATTGTAATGAGCTAATACGAGTACAGGAACTTCAAAGTAGTTAACGCAGAATGATATTGACTGAGTTTCAAGACATGCCCCATGCGGATACTGTGAGCAAATAAATTTGAAGGAAAACAAACGTTTCCCTTCGCTAAATGTGTTTTAAGATGAATAACTATGAATTGGGACGGACCACTCATCATTCATTTCACCTAACAAGGGGCTGTTCACAAATTACGTAACGCTTTTTTTGCCGTTTTTTAACCCCCCCCCCCCCCCCCCCCCCACCCCATAGTAACAAATCGTAACAAATTCCGAAGACCCCCACCCCCCAAGAGGAATAACGTAACAAAAGTTAAAACACTTTTTAAATATTTTTTGACAAATTTTTTTATTCGAATAACAAAACAAAATTGATTCTTTTTGCACATGAATTTCATGAAAATGATAGGTTTTTTGCGTACATTAATATTATATTTAGTGTAATTTTTTTTATAAAAAGAAGAAAATTGGTTACGTAACTTTTAATAAATAGCTCCCCCCTCCTCCGTAACAAACCGTAACAAATTTTCAAATCCCTCCCCCCTCCCCCCTAGGACTGTTACGTAATTTGTGAACAGCCCCCAAGACAGTTCAATTGTATCAACTGTTCTACTTCAATCAACGAGTAAGAGATATTTCCAAATCGACTGTTAATTTACATTGTTTTTAAATAGGAGTGTGTGAATGGTGTTGCGAGTACTTTTTGCATGAAAATATTTTAATATAAATGTATAAAGCAACTTTTTAGTGATCTTTTGTGCTTTTGTAATTAAACAAAAAATAAAACCCTAAAAAAACCAAAACTTTCCTTTTAAGTTAGTTCCTTTTACAAAAACGAACTATTCTATCTCACTCGATCTTTTTTATACTTAAAAAAAAACTTAGAAAGCTACATAAATGTCTCTTCCATTCCAAAAAAAAAACAAAAATACACACTAAAAAATCTAAAAAAAAATTGAAAAAAATGTATGTATACTAAAAATGAAACAAATTGTAAAACTAAAAACGAAATAAAGTTTTTATGTTTGTAAAGAAAAAAATACCCTCTGACTTCCTTGTGGTTTTTGCTTTAGTTGTCATAATAATTTAGAATGTAAACAAAATGATAGATTTTTTTTTCTTTACTCTTATCTACATAGTTTTGTTTTAATCTTGAGTTTTTTTGCATAAAAAATTGTATTTTCTAATAAATAAAAATTTGAAAGCAAGTAAAACACGACCGTTATCATTGTTTGCATCAACTGGGTTTCACACTATTTATTATTTTATTCTTTAAATAAGCGACACACATAGTCAGCTCTTTCTTAGACTTTGAATTAAACAAAAAACACAGTTAATTACACAAACATCCTTAACAGAATGAAAGTGGCAAAAATGTTATAGATAAACAAGAATACATTTTTTTAACTTCTATTAGAGTGAATTATAATATGTATACATATTTGAAGAAACAACAAAAAAAAATATTTTGTAATAAAAATAATTAACAATAAAGCTCTTATGAAAATAAAGTTGTCGTCTTTTTATTTAGATGTTATGTGATCTTTTCTTTATTTTAAAAAAATAAAAAAATATGTGCTGGTGACTGAAACGGATAACGGTTTTGACTTGAGCGAACTTTTTGCTTAACGTGAAGTTCGAAAACGAAATGAATTTTCGTCTGCTATCCGTTCATAAACGTCAACAGAAAAAAAAAATGTTCACATGGCCAATCTACGCCAATAATTACTGAGACACGTCAAGTTACAGTTACACAGATGTCACAAATGATATTGTGTTGACGTTTCTTATTTTCTTTTGTTGCTATACATATTGGAGAAATCCGATGTCAAATATTTATTGCATAGCAGCATAGCAAGCTATATTGACCATAGTAGTGCGGACAGGTCCATAAATTTAAGAAATATCCGACAAAAATCTTCGGGTAATCAATTTATAAGTAAAAATAATTATAAATTAGGGAGTAAAGAAATTTCACACTTGGTTTCTAGGCCTTTAAGGCAGAAGCTTGGCCGGTTTTTGCAAACTTTTTATAACCGACGATTCGATGTAATGTTTGAGGTAACATCGGTGCCTGTTTAGAGAGCTCTTTGCTTGTAGTAATTTTCGTGGTAAAACCTAGAAGCGCTAAATTTTGGCGTCCCAAGCTTCCACTTCGTTTCTCCACACCAAAGGGCACATTCAAGAATCTAGTTGTATTAAGTCGACTAAATTGGTGTGGATGAGACGTAACCTGAACGCAAAAACTAGATTGGTCGGAAACGTCACTTTCTACGCCAGCGACATATGCGAACTGTCAACTTAGTACTCAGTTTCATGACTAGATTCGTCGGCTACCCCTCCATAAATGTCAACTGAAACAGCTGCTCATATGACCGATTTCAGCCAATCAAAACCGAGATACATCTAGTCAGACAGCTGTCAGACTTACTAAACTAAATACCTACTCAAACGTCCCCAAAGATAAATGGTCACTTAATTGTTCATGGCAGATGTCAGCAAACGTAATTTTAAATTTACCCGTAGGATTCGAATTTCAGAAATTTAAAGTAAACACAACACAACCTTTTCCTCTGTTTAAGCAGGATATCTACTAGGTTTAAGTGCTGAAATAATTTCGAAGTAAGTTGTGATGAGATTGATGATAAGCATTATTTGAGGAAATTTTAGCTACATAAGAGTTTTGTCTTTATCGGACCGCTTTCCATAATACATTCTGTGGGATGATATCCTGCATGCTTCCACTAAAGAGACAGCATTTTGTTCATTTATTCAAATACTACTACTATTAAGTTACCTTATTTTTCAAAATTTTAAGATAATATGATTTTCTTTTCGCTGAATGCTACCTTTAAGCTAATGTTTTCTCCATTACTATACATAATGATTTTGGACTTTTTCTAACTTATAGCTGTTCTCCTTTAACAAATGTTTTTCATTAGTGGCTTGTCAGTCTCATTCCCACTGCAACTAATTCTCCTCTTAACGAAACTCATCCGCTTCCCTATTCCTGAACGTGAACACACCACACACACCACACACACTTAACGAATCCACCACCTCGTTATGGTTTCTGTTCTGCTATGGCTAATGGAAATGGATTGCTGAATGCTGATGCTGACGCTGAGTTTTCCTTTTCATGATAAAACCACTCAACATTAGCCAACTACTCTCATTTCGATTTTAAGTTTGTTCGAAAGAGTTGTGGTGTAGTGGTACGGAGAGCGTAATTTAGTACGCCATATTTGTAAATTAAGTGATTTCCATCAAAAAATATAATTAAAAGTACATATATAGTCTACTTCTATATGTATATATATCTATCTATTAAATAAGAATAAGTGTATTGAAAAAGAAGCCTAATTTCAGAAAAAAAAATATTTAAAGCAAGCCCAAGCCAAGCAGAAGAAAGTTACAAAAGTTGTTTAGTTAATTTTTTCCGTTCTATTGAGTGAATTTGAATAAAAATTATTTTATTTATTAAAAAATATCTGAATAAGAAAATCTCTATTGAAAAAAAAATCAGTATCTCTTGTAAAAATTATTACATAAAGAGAAGAAGCTTTCCAAGTGAGAGCCAACGCGCGCCCAAGGAAAAGAAATTCCTTTTCATTTGTTTTTTATTATTTTCTTGTCAAATTGAGTGAAGCAAAATAAAAGCCAAAAGGTTGAAAAGCTAAAAAAAAATTGAATTCCCTGTGAAAAAGTGATTTCTGTGTGCAAACGAGATTTTTGTTCTCTCAATTTTATTATTCATCAAGACGACGAGGTTTTTTAAAAGCAATAAGTAAGTACGAAATTTTTTTCATTATTTTATGGATTTCCCATCGAGTAACAAGACCTCATTGTCATGTCTTAAGAATCTCACCACGTATTCGCTTAACCTTAAAAGGCAAAACGAAAGTCAAATGGAAAGCTATAATGAATGTAATGAACCTACCATTGTACAGTATACAATATATTATGCATTTCTGTATCAGGAAATAAGCGCCAATAGACTTTTTCAATTACAAGGAAAGCCCCTTCATAAAAATGGAAACCTACATAAAAGTTGATACGTACACATAACGCTGTGATGCATCGGTACCATAATTAAAGCGCAAGAGTAACAAAAGAAAACAAAAATAAACTTGACGATTTAATTAAGCCACTAAAGTTACGCATAAAATAAATAAGTAAATAAAAATGTCTTCGTATTAAGTGAATCTTGGCAACATGGCAACGTAACGAATACATCCAAGGGGAGGGAGACATTTTTTGATGGAAATTTCCATTCGGTCAGTGCTTTGTTTTTCAGCGAATTACAGTCGATTGTCTTCTTTTGTAAATAAATAAATAATGTCTATTGCAGTTATTCAAATAGAAAAATCATTGTTCATGCCAAATTGAAAGTTGGCAACTTAGCATTTTGTCAATATTATCATGTGGACTTTCTCACTCATTGCGTATAAATCAAAAGAAAGCTCTCAAATAACAATGTTGCCACATTTCCTTTGGTGAATATAAATTGTTTACATAAATGGTTTTACATGTTTGATGGCATTATTTTCGGGGTGGGCTAGGTACGTAATTGTTGTTTATCTTTTGCATCATTACGAAAATCACAATGGCTTTCGATCATTGTTTGTTCGGAAAGGGAAGGCATCTGTTTTTGGAAAGGATTTATGCCAACATTTTGTATGTACCTAGGTAGTTTTATGTGCACAGTCTAGTTTCTAGTAGATCATTTTTAGTGACCAGTTTATATTTAACAATCACACAAAAGAGACCATATTTCTTATAAAACTATCAATTTTAAAAATGAAGAAAGGCCCATAATTTCTCACCGTTTGCAAAGAGTACGGAAACGCTTTGCTGCAAATAGCAAAGAATTTCTACATACCTACCTACTCTTATAAATTTCAGTTTTACAACTAGCTTAGGTACTACCTACTTTCGCAATGTTTTTGATTTTTCGTGAGAAGTGCTGTCACTGACACCCGAGTGACAGCCCCAGCGAGCAATTTTACGAACATACTTATCTATGGTCTATGTGCAATGATTATCTACAACAATTTGAAGACTCGCGGTTTTATATGGTAATAGTATAAAGCCTTCTAAAAATAAATGATAAATTGACTATGTACATAGAGTGACAAATATGGAATTTGCATCAACAGTTGAACACTACTGTACTATGTATACTAACTAACTTCTTTTAGTGATTCAAAACATGTATGTAAATTATTACAAGTTTTTAAAACTGCATTGCATCATTGCATTTGGGAGATGTACCTATTTGCAAACTCCAGTATTCTTCTTGCAACCCGCAATAATTCTTAAAAACTGACAGCTCACATTTGTGTGAATGTGTCTTTGTCAAAAAATTTGCAATAATTTGCGAATATTCTTGGAGATTTAATACTTATTCGTAGTAGGTAGGTACCTAATAAAAATCTTAATAAATTGAATCCAAAGTATGTACTTCTTTTGGTATATCTGTCTAAGGGAACTCACATTTAGGTATGTGATCCCGCTTACAAGTAAACATTTTGTAAAATTCGTCTAGGAACTCCCCTTATACAAGTACTTTTTTGATTCTCGTAAAGAATATCCACCCCTATTCCTGAAATCTCGTATTAAATTTAAATTTGACTGAAAAAGTACGGGAACGGAACTAATGTGAAATCGTTGCAGTAGGTACTAGTAGCAAAATGTTCATAAACTTCCAAGCGTTTAGGAACTTAAATGAAAAACTGGTCACGTGACCGATCAAAAGAATGACACTTGGTGTCAAACTGAAGAACTAAGCAATTTTCGTCATCTTTGGCATTTAAACTGCGGTCTTTGGCAGTTCTATTTCATGAGTTTTAACAGATGTGTGGCTAGATCTTTAGAAAAACAATTCGGCTTCATAATCGTTTCAAAAAAGAACTTATATCTGACTATTGATTCGAGTCGGCGCATTAGTCCTTAAGCTGAAAATATTTCATTTTTTTACGCGTCCATGTCAAACAAGTCTTTTACTCCTGATCACGATCGATTACAGTTCCAGTGAGACAATTTGCACATAAAGAAGATTTTTTATATTCAGGACAGTAGCAACCTCAGTTTCCAGTGAAAGAGCACTAAACATTAACCGCACGCTACCTAGTGGGCAAGTGATTAAGCAAAACTAATCATTATTGGTGCCTGGTTATACGTTCAAGGGAACTAAAGTCAAGGCCAGTGCGACAGCATAAAAAAACATTAACAGGGACATACGAATTTATGACTCAGTATTTCAGGGTACATCTGTTCCTGCCAACATATGTGCAGTCTTAATTCGTATCCCATGATGGGTATTGATGGTTAAATTTACCTGCGCTCTTTTTATAAATCATTTAAGGAAGGGAATACCCAGGCGCGCGGCATATTCGTTGGAAGTATTTATCTATGTACTGTACTGTATATCCCAAATGCTATGTAGGTATGTAGAGGTCGGCCCTTTCTTTTCAAGTTTCTTGTATAACAATAGGTAGTAACGCTGGGACTGCAACCCTTGCCATCACTTTCGATCTAAAAAAAATTAAGGATATTTTGTTAAATTATTGGAACGTACTTTTTTAAAGGAACAGATTAATAAACACAAAATTGTTTAGCAACTTTGTTTAAATTCATACAGGGACGTTGCCTAAAATACACTTCGATTGCATTTGTTGAAAGGCTGTAGAAGTGCCTTTCGTTTGCTTGCAATTGGCTACTATCATGCGCTGCCAATCAGTAAATGTGAACGAATATTTATGAACTTGGCTCAGACATTGTTCTCTAGTTGCAAACTTGTAACTTCTTTTTACAAATGTTCAATTGAATCTCTGCGAAAACAATCTAGAGTTATTCATTCAAAGTGTCAGAAAGTACCTTCTGAACGTGAACACGCCCGAATTTGCTATAAAAATCGAGCTCCCTTTGTATGTAGGTACCTACCTACGCATTTGGAAAATGTGTTAATCAGTTTAATCCACTCAATGAATATGTTGTAATAATATGGAACTCAAACTTGAGCCACATCATCATTCAAATGTCACGAAATCGATTGTTGGTGGCGGCATTTTGCAAAGTAAAAACTGGGAATGCCCAATATACAGTATACCTACGGCGATTCGCATATTTTAGAATTTCAAGTAATGAAAATTATTTATGTGTTTGAAGTATTTTTATAAAAAAAAAAACCTAAATAGGTATAGCGCATTTTTTAGTACTAGATTACTTGCTTGTTCGTTTAACAAGTTAGGGCACGTTAGCATTATCATTTTGTTCATTGGATTTTGGTTTTCTTAATGTTTACCTTGTTGAACAATTCCTAATAACAGAACATTTAAAAATGTTTTTGTACACAAAATAATTCATAAAGAACATCATCTTAAGAAAAAAACCTGTTCATTATTATAAGGATCGGATGGTCACTGTAAATATACCCCAATGTAATTATTGTAGCAAGTCGGCTGCAGCAGAGAATCATCTGTCCATTGGCAGATTGAAACTATATGGCGGTTTTTTGATTCCAAGTTACAAAACCTTTAATATGATATAAAATCATTTAATTCATTAATAGACTAATAAATTCATTTACATAGTCTCTTTCTTTTCCAATTATGTATTCTTAAGTTTACGTTAATAAAATACTTATTTTTACTGAGACTAAATTGCGCCCAATCAGCGCCTCGTGGAAAAAAGAACCCAAAAAGTCAAAATTCGAAGAATATACCTAACCTCTTTACAAATGACGTTTAAAAAAAACCTTATCGCTTACGGCGATATCTTGTAGTCAATATAGAATAACCAACAATTGACATTATGTGCCATTCCTCCATTTATTCAGCTGACAGATGTCAAAAAATGTTATGCAACGAAAATGACTATAAAAAAAAAACATTCCGTCAAAGGTTGAAACTTTGTCTTCGAGAGTACAAACCTTTTTAAGAGGTCCGCAGTTAAAAATCTAACACTAACGACCAGACACATTCATTTTCGAAAGCTTTGTCAGTAGGTACGATTTACTCGAATCGTCCGAAATAATGAATTTGTCTGATGATTCACTAGCAGACAAAACTGCCACCATAGAAGATTGTATTGATTTCCAAAGTTAAATTATGTACCTACTTGTTAAGTTTATCTATAATTTTCCTTGCTGTCTATAATTGAGGTTAATCTATAGCTTCAATTAATGAGTCAATTTAGTCTACTACTTCAAAGTAAAACATAAAGATAACCAACAAGAAAGAGGTATTCATTTAATATTTCAGCCGAAAACGACAGACTATTATTACCTTACCATAAAAGATTAGTATACAATAACAAAACTTAATTGCCTAACTGAGTTGGAAAGTAATTTATTTGTACCTATGACGCAAATATACATAAGTTGGGAGCTGTGCTCACTCACAACTACATGAGTTTTATAGGTAAATCAGATGCTGTAGTTAATTTGAATTATTCTAGATATACCTATCCGGTTGTGGGGTTCACGATACTTACCCACCTATGTTTAATTACATATTTAATGATTACTCTAACTTTGTTTTGGCTTGTAGCCTGAGCCTGACAGGTTGTTTATGCTTAAATCAATAGTATAGATCTAGTTTTATAAAAAATGATTCCTCTGTTTTCTCGAGTTGAAGAAAAAGTAAAAAAAAAAAACTGATTGATTGAGTAGTATCTAATTTCTCACTTGTTCCTAGCGCTGCAGTTCATCCGGTATGAACATTTCTTATGAACAACATAGGTACCTACCCATGTGTATTTTGTTTTGCTTTTACTAATCGCTATGTCCTATTTATATGTAGGTACCTAATAAGAAATTCTGCCTCGTCTGATGTCAAAAAGCCATATGATTCGATTTCTAAAAAGCATAAGAATTGCTAAATCAATAAACAAAACAAAAATTTCGTGTCAAACCTGGGGTGAATGGCGTTTTCTTTTCGGATTTTCTTTTCTTTCGTCTGTATATAAAGGGTGATTTTTTAGCTGGTTTGGTTTTGGCAACACTGGTTTTGACAGCTGACGTGTGTTTAGTACCTTGTGTCACTGTCAAACAGCTTCAGTTTGGTTTGCAATTTAACCATGGATCGTCTTACAAATGAACAACGCTTGCAAATTATTGAATTTTACTATCAAAATTCGTGCTCGGTTCGAAATGTTCATCGCGCGCTGCTTCCATTTTATGATCGGCATTCTCGACCTTCTGAGCAGTCTATTCGGAAGATTGTGACCAAATTTCGCACCAAATTTACTTTGTTGGACATTAAACCACCAACACGTTTACGTACTGTGCGTAGTGAAGAAAATATTGCGCCCGTATCAGCTAGTGTGACAGAAGACCGCGAAATGTCGATTCGGCGCCGTTCCCAGCAGTTAGGCCTTTGTTACAGCACTACGTGGAAAATTTTGCGGAAGGATTTGGGCGTAAAGCCTTTTAAGATACAGCTGGTGCAAGAACTAAAGCCAGCCGACCTACCACAACGCCGAATTTTTGGTGAATGGGCTCTTGGAAAGCTGGCCGAGGATCCGCTTTTTTATCGAAAAATTGTGTTCAGCGATGAGGCTCATTTTTGGTTGAATGGGTACGTAAATAAGCAAAATTGCCGCATTTGGAGTGAAGATCAGCCAGAAGCATTGCAACAGCTACCAATGCATCCCGAAAAAGCCACTGTTTGGTGCGGTTTATGGGCCGGCGGCATTATTGGGCCATATTTCTTCAAAGATGATGCGAATCGCAGCGTTACTGTCAATGGTGAACGCTACCGAGCGATGATAACAAACTTTTTTTTGCCCGAAATGGAAGTTCTTGACTTGCATGATATGTGGTTTCAACAAGACGGTGCCACATGCCACACAGCACGCGAAACAATGGCGCAATTGCGAGGCGAGTTTGGTGAACAGTTAATTTCACGTTTCGGGCCGGTCAATTGGCCGCCTAGATCGTGCGATTTGACACCATTAGATTATTTTTTGTGGGGGTATGCCAAGGCTAATGTGTATAGGGACAAGCCCGCTTCGATTGACGCACTGGAAGCCAACATCCATGCATTCATTCGTGAGATACCGGCCGATATGTGTGAAAGAGTATGCCAAAATTGGACTCAGCGGATGGGCTACCTGAGACGCAGCCGCGGTCAACATTTGCATGAAATTATCTTTAAACATTAAATTGCAAGGTTCAAACTATCGATTCAAATAAATATTTCATTCATTTTTTCGAATTTTTTGTGTTTTTTTTTTAAAAAAAGTTCTAAACCTCTTAAAAAATCACCCTTTATATAAAATTGAAAAAATTCGATGGACGTGCCCTCATTGTACCTTCCATAAGATAGAACTTAACATGCACGTAGGAAGGTATATGTATTTTATACCAATTTGAAGTCGGTAATAAAAGTCTAAAAAGGTAAAAACAAGTCTTCAAGCCTACGAAGTTCTATCTGGGTAGCAGCTATACCTATCGCGTTTACTTTTTTTTTTTCATTTGTTCACCTACGGCCCTTTAGTAAAAAATATTTAACTTCTGCAAAATGTACATATGTAGAGGTAAATACAAACGACCTACCTACTGCCGAAATAATCATTTTTTAGGCAAATATTTTAATGTTCTTGGGCTATTATGCTTTATGAGGGTGAATCTATAGCCAATAAAATGTCAAAAAAAAAAATAAACACGATACCTAGCATACAAAATCTATAGGTACCCACGACCCACCTATCCTCGAAACATTTCGAAAAAATCTAAGTGAAACTTGTCAACATCGCATAGTAGTTTACCTACCTATTGTGTTTACACACCACACCTTTACCCCCTTCCAAACGTTCACATTTTTCAACAGCGAGAAAATCTCTACTCAACAAACAGAAGTAAAAGAAGAAACTAAAACTACTCACGTCACAAGTGGGAGCAATGAGCGAAGCGCTGTCTATTCCTATTTTTTCTTTTCATCTTTTCGTTTTTCTGTTTTCTTCTACAAATGTTTGCATTCAAGATAGAACACACAGTCAAACTATCTCTCAGCTTCATAACTGGTTATTATTATTATAAAAGGAAAAAAATCAAATAACGTCATTAAAACTATTTAAGACAGCCATTTTGAATTATAATTGTTTTCGCCACCACTTCTCTTTCACACAAGAGACACAACTCAGATTTTTTTGAAAACCAGAGTTCTCTTTCACTCATACTGCGCACGCAAGAAGGAGATAGCCAAAAGCTAGCCGCAGCCATCCCGCAAATACACCACAACAATTCACTCATATAATACATAATTTTCAAATTCACCACACCATTCGAGTCCGCTTGTGCTCAGGTCGCCATGAAAAACACTCATACGATCATTTGGTTCGTAACGTTCGCAGAGTGAAGACGTCTTGCACTGTCGATCGATGAGTTGTTCTTACGGTTCTCGAAGTTAATCGAAGTTGTTGAATTTTTTCCAACGCAGAAAAAACATGCAAACATCATCGTACTGAGAGTTATCATCCCAAATAATACAGAAGCGTTAACAATACAAAAGTGACGGAGTGTTTTCCCTAACTATACCCACAGTTGCGCAGAGAATAAATTACAAATTATTCAATTCATTTGCAATAAGGTGTGTGCTCTGTAATATTATAATTTATTTTGTCATATTTTTTCTGTTCTACATCGAAAGCAGGAAATCTTTTTCTGATTTCCGCATTATAAATTCAGTTCATTGTTCAGTTTATCTGGAAAATTTGTCACGCTTGTCATGTTCTCCGGATTGCAGTGAGTGAAATTAGATTTTGAAAATGTTTGTGTGAAATTGGTTTTCCCGTTCGTATAATAATTGGCTGTGTGATAACTCTGGAAGTGGACATTTTTGTTTTAACGACGGGGAATTCGTTTCATTTATGTTTTTGATTGGAGAGTTTGTAAAAAAAATTTTCTGCTGCCCTCCTTAGCCCCATGTACACATCACCCTTGTATAAAATAGAGAAATTCAAAAATCATCTGAACACAAGGAATTTTATTTTTGGATAATCCACTGCAAGAGATGTCATTAGGAAATTCCCCGCCGTAAAAAAAAAGAAAAAATTTGCCGACCGTAAAACTTGTCAGGTTTGAGTTTCTGCTTTTAACTTCGTAGGTTTTCCAAAAGTGTGTGTGTGTTTTTTTTTTTATTATGCATACCTAATTTTGTTTTTATTTGAAATCAAATGTCATAGGGTCTTACCAACAAACATTTTTAGTTTGGACTCTAAATTTTAGTAGTTGATAGTGGCTGTATTTTCCATACAAATTTCGTAATTGTGAGCTTCTGCAAATTGAAAGTCGAGACTAAAAATTTAAAATTTTATAAACATTGTTGAAGCATCTAGGAATGGAAATATTTTTCCATATGAAATCCGCAAGTTTTACAAAATATTCATTTGGGGGGTAGTTAGGACTTATTTTGTAGGTACTATAATTATTATTGCTGTAGCTTTAAAATGTAAGCCTTTAAGCAATTTTTTTGTATCGTTCTCTTTTTGGTTGGTAGTTTGACAACGAATTTATAATTTAAGAGTGTTTGTGATTTCTTGACCCCAAATCCACAAAAATGCGTCATCATGACTAAAATAAAACTACATTTAGTTTGAGCGTTTCGCAAAAAAATAAAAATGATGTTTCAAAGTTTTTAAGGACAACAGGTAGGTACCTAGGCTTTTCTTTATTTTGCCATGATCCTAGGTACCTATATAGATAATTGATTTCCATGGCTTACAAAAAAAAAACGAGATCCAACTCTAAACCATGGAAATCAATGATATACTTATCATGTGGGTAAAATAAAAAAACGCCTAATAATACTTTTGATAAGTATTTTTTTCTTCGAATTTAATGGCACCTTTATCGGGCACAATTCATGATGGGTTTACGTAGGTGCCAACAATTTCTCAAAATTTCGAGGAAAGTTTGAAGGACATTTTATCAACGAATCATTTTATCGTTCCTTGGGAAAGAATGACGATGCATACCTTAATCAAACGACATTTGTTTAGTTCAATCGTGCCTTCCGTACAATTTTCTGTAAAAGGTTAAAAATTATTATTCGTGAAGGCTCTGTTCAATGAGAAAATGTTTCGGAGAAATGTTAAGTCGATCGGTGATCGTTCAATGACCAATTGTCTGATTGGGCTGACACCAGATAAAATATTTTTTTAAATACCTACCTGTGTAATCGCTTCACACAATGCTTCGTAAGATTTAAAATATCTCAAAGTCGATCCAATCTTCCCCTCACCTAATGGCTCTAAAAAAGGGAAAATACTTCTCCTGGACGAACCGAATTATTTATTGATTGCATTGGCACGCAAGTATGCAATTGCTATGATTTTTCGTTAACATAAGAATAAATGTTTTGGTTCACTGCTTCAGGTCTAGAACACTTAAAAATTCACAAACATTTTTTTTTTGTTGGTACACACAAAACTTAAAATTGGTTTTATCTTTTCAAACACATTCTACGAATTGGACTGAAATTTTGTAAGTAAGGCCTTAAGTGCAACCACCAAATCAAAGCCTTTGGTTATGACAAAGTCACTTAAAAGTAGCCTACCGAAAGTTTTTCTCTGTCCACCCATAATGGGAAAAAACAGACTTCTAATGGCAGACGACACGCAGTAGGTGTCTGAATCTTTATGACCAGAAATTAGACTCAAATCAAGTAGCGAAACCTCAGAGTGACACGTTGGTATTCATAGTTTTTTTCTTCAAAACTTGCTGTTCCGGGAATGCACATCATAATTGAAAGTAAAATGAATTATTTTTGTCTACACTGATAGTTTCCAATTTTAAAATAACGTAGCTGTAATTGAACGCTACATAGGTACTTGACAAGTTATTGTAATTGGACTTACCTACACATCATCAGAAACATTTCTCTCTTCTTTTGAGATTGAAAACTCATGTTGCATGATCAGGTTTGTAGCGTTTGAACACTTCCCTCTACAAAATTACACCTCAGAGTACTCGTTACATTCGCTGACATTATCGGATATTATGTAGGTATTTTTCCTTGGCGCTGTGTAAGACTGGTATATATGGTAACATTAAAGCGATAGAAGTGAAGTTTTTAAGTCTTCGATAAAAGCATGCCAGTTAAGGGTACCCAGATATGTAAAGCAAATTCTGCTGATATGTATTAGGAAAAGGTAGCTTATTTCGGTACCTAATCTTCAATTGCTTTGAAAACTATGAACCGTTGACTTTTTTTTATTTGCAATCTAAAATACTGTCGTCCTTATTTAAAAAAAAATTGCTCATACTCCATCTACGTCCAGACAGCGATCTATGGGTAAACCCTTCTTCGACTCCCTTGAAGAGGTCTCCAAAAGTAGTATTAGGGAACTGATAACCTTTTTTTAATTCCACAGGCTGGATCTAAGCTCTCCAATTCGACAATCTTAAACACCCAGGTCAATTGAGTTGTGGTAACAAAACGGCACTTTTTTTGTGTTTTTAAATATCTCATGCCCAGTTGGCTGATACTGCGGCCTGAAAGATCTATTGCATCAATTGGGAAAGGTTAATCTAAGAGACGTACAACCTCCCTGATTAAGTTTAATAAGTCCTTAGAGGCAGAGTGCACAATATCTACTGGTATACGAGTCTCTCGATTAATGACACGTTTTCTCAACCAATGAAAAGCCGGGCAGTCACATAAAATGTGTTTAGAATATTCGGTATCCTCCAGACAGAATCTACATTCTGTTTCCGTACAGAGGTTCATTTTGTTGAGATGATATCTATGGCCACTAACGGCTCTTAGTGCTACTTAACTTTTTTTTTAAGAAAACCGCCACACCTACCTACCTACCTACTCCATCTACTCATAGGTATACCCAATTTTAAATATAAATTCGAATTTACGCAACTGTCAAACAGAATATCTTTCACCGTCGGCATTTTTCATTTTTTTTTTTTTACATAAGGCCTTTTTTATTATGATCAAATGATCTATATAGATCATGGATTTCCATGGTTTACAACAACAGTTGGATCACGTACTGTTGTTGTAAACCGTGGAAATCAATGATCTATATAGATCATGTGGGTAAAATAAAATACGCCTATAATGATCTCAAACCCTAAGAGGTAACACAAGTCATTTGACAAATTATTTAACACTAACCTGAATGACTACACAAAATTTGATATAAGACGTTTGACGGGGCTCTTAGAGACCTTTTTGATTAAACAATTATAAAAGCAATTCACTCAACGAGCAAAGTAACGCTTGCCACATGGAGACCCATATTACTCACAAAAACATGAACTGAATCCAAACATTCTGCATTCTCCCCACATAAATTCTAAACAATATATTCATTCACCTGCTAGATAAAAAACAAAAATCTAAATTCGCATTCTCTTCTTTTTTTATTTCTTCCCCTCACTAAAGGACCATCGATGCAGAAATTGTTAACCAAAAGAATAATAATAATAAATATATATATATAAAAAAAAAATTAAAAACAAATCGACAGACTGATTACCATATATACATAAAATAAATAAATATATAAACAAATAAATATTTATATATATATATAGGCAGTTGTGAACAAACGCAAAAGAAAATAAAAAAAAAACATTAAGAACAGAAAAAAGCGAAAAAAGGACAAAGAAAAACTCTTAATGGAAATTAGTATTTTTTCGTTGATTTTAATTACTTGTGTGTGATATATAAAGTTAAGTACATAATTTTAAATATAAAAAAAGCAAAGCAAAATAAACTACATAATATTAATAATAAACCGAAAGATCAAGAAAGATAGAAGAAAAAGTAAGAAAAACGCTAGCAAGATGACATACTCGCACAATAATAGCAGTAATAAAATGTCGATACGATATGGCGGTAGTAGCAGCAGCAGCAGTACAACATCATCAACATCATCATCATCATCAACAACAACAAATCATTCCAACAGTATTGCCAGCAGTACAAATTTAAGCACCTCACCCGGTTCAATGTCGTCCGGATCATCGTCCAGCAGTCTATCATCCTCGTTAGGTGGTAACTCGTCGAGCAGCAGCCTAGGCAGCTGTGGCATGGGTAATGGCAGTGGCGGCGGTGGTGGATTCTTTTCCGCACGCAAAAACAATCATTCGCCCCGAACTCATGGTGGCTGGCAGCGTCACTCACCAGGGGGCAACTCGAGTCGTGGCAATAGTCTCCTAACATCTCCCGGTAATGGTGATTCTTATTTTAACAATCATCATAAAAATCATCATCATAAGCATGGTGGCGGTTCCGGAGGTGGTGCCCTCAACAACTCGCCAGCAACAATAATTGGTGGTGGTGGGAGCAGCAGCAGCGGCGGGGGTAGTGGACGCAAGTCTAACCGGAATCATCATAGAAATTCGAGTGGCCATAATAACAACGGTATTCATATCCTTTTGTCGTCGTCGTCGAATTGTGTCGGCAACGGTGGAAGTCAGCGCAATGGCGGAGGTGGTATGTCCCCTCCGGCAACCTTAATACCAACGAATTTAACCCACTATGCTGGTAGCAAATGCTTTGATGCACCAGCACCAACAGCTTTACCAAAGCCACCGCAACACTGGACAATGGGCGGTAAGGATGTTATGCTAAGTACAAACTTGATCATCACCGACCCCAAAATGGTGTCGTTTACATCGCCGCCGTCGTCAATGCATGCATCATCGGCCGGGGTTGTTGCAAAGTCCTCGAAACGCAATCTCCTCGATGACTTTGATACGCACAATTTGAAATTGTTGCTCAATGTGCAATCGTAACCGCCATTTTTTTGTGTCTCTTAAAAACTAAGTTCAACAAAAAAGCAAACAAACAAAAACAACTCAACCAACCAACAACAACAAGGAAACTTTTTTTGTTTTGCTCAAAATTGTTTATTATCTACTTTTGTTTTTTTCAAGCCATTCAAAATATTACAACAAATAGTTTTTTTTTCGCTTTAAAATGGATACCCCTAATAATCAGCATCAATCCCCCACCCTACCAGACAAATTTCAAAAAATGCAGCACATTCAAAAATAAAGAAATCAATAGAAAACAACAGCGACATCAACTTGTGCTTTTTAACTATATTTAAAGCAAGGAAAAAATCAACAACAAAAAAAAACATAAACTTTTTAGTGATTTAATATTAATGATAAAATAAAAACAAAAATTGAATCGTGATATATAAATAGACTTTGAAACAAAAACAAATTTGAGAATATAATTACAAAAATTATAATATTTGTAGTACCTAAATAATAATAATAATTATTTACTGTTGTTAAGAAGAGCGCGAACGAGATCGAGAGCTAACGCAAGAGAAACGTCTTTCTTCGTTTTATCGTTTTTTTTTTTAAATACATCTCTTCTTTATTTCTATTTTTTTTTAAATAATTTTTCCTATGTGTAAAAATGAACTAAATTCTTGTATATCCACCCACCAACCAAACTTAAATTAAGTTAAGTAAAAATTAAAGAAACTTGTAAAAAACATAACGAAATGAAGTGTGATAAAAAATGAAACAAAAGCAAGTTTTACGGTAAAAAAAACAACAAGATGCAATACAAAAACAGCTGAAAATGTGATTGAAAAAAATTTAATTAACAACAACAAAACACGGTGTGAAGTAGAAAGTGTAAGCATAATAAATAAACAAAAACAGTTGGCCAAAACAATGAGAAGAAACTTGTGCGTATTTAATAAAACTGTCAAAAAACAAAAGCAATTTATTAAAGTGTGTAATAAACCGTCGGTAAGCAGTCGTAAAGAATACCTCAACATTCAACAGAACCATCTAAAGCAGCACACACACAAATCTCTGTATATATCCGGAAGAACATCAACAACAACATGCTGATTGAGTAACAACAACATTATGTGATCACAATATCAATATGTTCCTTCGCATCGAGGTGATATATTTTTATTACTCTTAGAAACATAGAAATTTATTCTAATTTGTTTAACAACCAAAAAAAAAATGCCTTCAACAACATATGACAACAAAAAAACACCAACAACGTCTTGCTTCCCTCCCTAGAACAATTATATATTTTTTTTAAATCAACATCTATGTGGAGTGAAGTGAAATGAGAGTTTCATGACGAGGCAATCAACCAAAAATCAGCATGTTGACTAACAGAAAAAAACATCGATTGTGTTTTTTTTGCATCAAACAAACATCAAAAATGTCTCCCCAAGGCAGCACCAGAGAAGAAAAACGAAAAACAATCAAACAAAAACAACGTTTAGCTATATTTTTTTATTGTTAAAACTTGCCCCTCAATATTATTATGTAAATGTATAAATTGTTTGTTCATTTTGTTTGTTGAAAATTAAATTATTCACAGCACAAAAAAAAAAAATCTATCAGAAAGCAGTTACCGAGCTTCCAAAATGCACTTCATTAAATGTTTATTAAGTTTTTTTTTCTTCTAATAAAACCAACCAAGAAATATAATTTTATATAAAAAAAAAGCAGCGCTTTTGGTGAAGAGACAAACAGTTCTCAAAGAATAGAGATTTTCTAAACGAAAAAAATCATTCTCATGCAACTAAAATTAAATTGTATTTTTCTTAATTTTTTTTTTTTCTTTTAATTATTTCATTGTCTAATTTCATTGTAAAAGGCACCATTTCTGTGTATTTAAAAATCTTTTAATATTTTTATTATTTTGCAACTTAAAAAAAATAATGTGTAGAAATTAAAAGGAAAGAGAGAAACTGAAAAAACAAAGCTTTAAAGAAGACTTATATACAAAAAATTTAATTATATTCCTGTATAATACATATAAACTGAAAGAAATTCTTTGTTTAGCAGAAACAACACATGTGCAAACTAAAAGAGAGAAAGCATTTTCTAACTTAATAAAAATTTTAACTTTACTATATGTAGTTTAACAAAAACAAATAAAAAAAACAAATTAGTTTTTAATAAACTATAGCTATTAACTTACTCCTTTACTTTGCAATGTTGTGTGATAATCGAATTTTGTTAAGATTCCTTATTAATTATATATATTATATTTTTATTTTATTATTTTTTTAATTTTTATGTTTTTTTTTTCCTTATTATTTACGGAGACATTTTGTAAACTCAAAAAAGAAAGAAACTAAAAATTGTATTATTTTTTTTTGTAAAAAGAAACGAAAAAGAAAACCTTCATAAATTTCGAGGAAAATATACCATTGGAACAAATGAAAATTTGGACAACAACAAAAAGAAAAAAAAGAAAGAGACAAAATATAATATATTTATTTTTTATTTTACAAAATTTTTAAAACAAACATGAAATGCTTTTGTGTTTTTATTTCAAACTTTTTAAAAGAAGGAGACAATTTTCAAAAGACTGCAGAGACGCACAAAGTGACATCAAGGTCAGGTGACGAAAGCCGAAAATTTGCTTATGATACCACGGGGACAGGATCTTTGGTGGATAGAAAAACTATTTGGCTGCATTTATCTGAAGGGGCAGGAAGAGCAATTTAATTGGAACTCTGTCTGTCGGGAGGTTGTTTGCGCACACCTCTGCGCGGAAAGTTTTTGTTCTCAGGATTTTAAATCATAGTATGGTGCGTGTTTGATTTGATTAGGTTTCGTAAGTACAAAACTAGTCCAACAGATGAGATGTAATGCAAATATTATGGTCACAAATTGACTTTAGGTATTTTATTTTTATTTCTTAATCCCCTTTGCATTTAGTTGTCTGTTACGAAAAGGTGAGGGACGTAAAATTGTGATTTTGTCGAAACTCATATTTTAGTCGTTTTGGCGTGTTTAAGTTATATTTCTGTAGGTTATAAACGATAAACAGGAAATGTGCCAACATTTTCCATGGTCCGTTCCAAACAACGAATGTCAATGAAATTTAATTTCAACATAATTGGTACTGCATAGTGTTTTGTGTTTATGTGTATTTAAATTGAAATTTTAAAAGCAGTTTTGTTTTCTTAGTTGTAGTTTCTTTCAAAGCAACGTTCACTCCTTGATAAACTGAACAGAACTTTCCGCTAAGACGACAATATCTGATCGTCTTGAAGTAAAAATTCGCTAGACCATTTTCCTGGAGATGCGTAGCTAAAAAGTTGTAGAAGTGGATTCCAAAACAAAAAACTCTAAATGTTTTGAATGTCGAAATAAATTGAAATTAATCACCGTAGCTCTTTTACAAAACACGACAAAGTGCGTGGAAACTAGCGCTCGCTTGATAGCCCACTTAGAAAATGTCTCTTTTTAATTTGTTAGCCTTCACAAAAACTCATTCGCAAAAAAGTTTAAACTGGCCCCCAATGAAAGTTCACTTCCATATTAATTCTCCTAGCCAATTCCGTAGCGGATTCTTTTTTTTTTCTTCAAAGCACTTGCCAAAATCTGTGTGATAATAATAAAATTTGTGAAAATGAAAGACTGACACAAATTACGAGTACAAGGAAAACCTCTTGGGTCCCATTGATTTGCATTCACAATTCTTTGACAAATATAGCCTTTATAACTTTTGCAGCAGCAATCATTGTAACTTATCAAAAACGTCTCAGGCATTTTTAAAAGCCACACCACAATCTGTTCATTTCCGCACTTAATTCTTAGTTTTTATCCGCACCCCTTAATCACTCTTCTTGTCTCTTCTATACCTTAATCTTATTTCCCGTTGAGAAAATTTAGTTTTAAAGACGCATGTCAACAAGCCTGTATTTTATTTCACGAGGCTTTGAAATGCGGGGGAATAACTCTTTTGAGTCACGTTTTAGTGATTCATAGCGGAGATCTCAGAAAAAAGAAAGAAAAAAACAAAAAAAAAAATTGTTTAGTGCCTTTTTCAATTAAAGGATGTCAATGCAAAACAATTGGGGATCTATAGGGTGGGCCAAAAATTGTAACGTTTCTCAGTTTCTAAGAACTGGAAAACTAAAGATTTTTGGATTTTTTTTTTGTCTAACTGCATATTTTATAAAGTTGCTCTGGAGCTTAACTGTCTACTATGCAAATTGGGACGGCAGGGTAAATATATGAGAGTCAAACGAATCTGTGATGGGACCATGAGCCTCCTATTGACCTATTGCTTCTTAAGAAAAAATCTGTCTAACTTCCACATTGTTATTTTAAATCAGTAAACTTTGCGTCAAGTATTTTACCCAAACTCTATCCAATTGTAGCCCAACAAAACACCATGTGATTTTTCTCCAGTGATCAATACTAATAATCACTTTTAGTTTCGAACATAAACTTTGCCAATATTTCC
The DNA here is from genome assembly GCA_951230905.1 of Cheilosia variabilis. Classification (NCBI taxonomy): domain Eukaryota; kingdom Metazoa; phylum Arthropoda; class Insecta; order Diptera; family Syrphidae; genus Cheilosia; species Cheilosia variabilis. The sequence continues at coordinate 141,011,410 of OX579676.1, read as the reverse complement.
GATCCAGCATTAGCTGTTGTGACCTACAACAAATTAAAGGCAACGGTCGCGCTACCTTGTCTACCGCTGCCCTCCAACAACAAGTCGTCTATCACTCTCAGTGTCATTGCTTCGGCTGTTTTGTCCATGCGATCATAAACAAAGATTTTACTTCAAATAAATGATAAATCAAAGTGAACAATTCACTTCATATATTTGAAGTAAATCATTAAATTTCAATAATATGACACAAGCCGAAGTAAAACCGCTTAAACTACAAACTGACCACAGTTATGTTATTTATTATTTTGTTGCAAAGTTTTCTTGTTATTTGTAGAAATTAAATGCTTACGGGATTTTTTAAAACATTTTTTCTTGTACAAAATTATATTTCGTTGAAAGATTTGAAGTTTCCTGATGCAAATCTCTCAATGAAATGTTTTCTTCTCTGAAAAGAAAATCTCAACCCAAAATCAATCTTTCAAATAGAATTTAAAAAAAAATTAAGAAAAATACAAACCAAAAGCGAAAATAAAATCACGATTTTAATAATACAAATCGAAAGCAAAACAAAAATAAATTACTATGTAAGAACCACGAGGTTAAAGTAAAATAAAAGGCAAATGATTTTTTAACAAAACTGAGTAAGAAAACCAAAAAAAAATAAAATAAAAAAATCAACAACAAAATCTTATAAATTACAAACAGAAGCTACAAAACCGATTCTCAATACATTAAAATAAAAGAAACACGGAAATCACTGGGCCAAGCTCTTTCGAAAGAAACGTTCAGTTGATTTTAAATATCAATTTATACTTTCTATTAGTTTTACATTTTCTATATATATTTATATGTTTTTGTTCCGAATGTACCACACAACCCCCTCCCCCTTTCAAAATCACGTTGTATTCAAAAATCTAATAATTATTTAGTAAATCATGAAGGAGTGTAAACGAAAGAACAAAATCAATTTGCTATATTTAAATATAAATTATATAAAAAAAAACTAGTACTTGAATGTGATCTCATTTTTATAATGAAAAAACTATTTAGAACAGAAAACTTAAAAATAAAGAAAAAAACAGAAAAAACAAATAAACAATTATTATTTGCAAAAAACAAAAATCTTCAGAAATAAACATATTCAAAAATAGTAAAAGGGAGAACAAACGAAACGACAACAACCAAAACAAAACTATTTTAACTGTGAAATTTCCACCATCCATTGTTGTTTTTTGGTTAAGAGTAAAACAAAATTAACATCTTAACAAAACAAATTAACGAAAGTTTATATATATACTATATCAAAGTAAATTAAAAAAAGAAAAAATACAAGTAGAGTACTCTTTAAAAAATAAAAACAAAATCTTTTAAGCATAAAAAATATTTAATAAACAGAAAAAATCTGCAAAATTAGTGTTTTTTTAAATTTGTTTGTGATTAGAAAATTGAACAGAAATTCAAAATTTTGCGACGAAAAAAAGTTCGGAAAATGTTCAAGTCCTTGAAAGTGTTACCAAAAAAAAAAACCTTTATAAAATATACAAATATTAAATGGGGTTGCTTTTAGTGTGTACCTTTTAAAGCCGAAATTCGGTTGAGTTTTGTTATTTTTATTTTGTTATAGCATTTGGCGTTGTTTTACATTTTTTTTTAGTTTAGCAGGATTTCCTTTTTTGGTGAGTTCAAATTTATAAACCCTCAGTTTATTTATGATACTTTTATTATTTTTACCAAGCTCCATTTAATACAAAAAAACATAAAAAAAAGACAAAAAAAGACATAAAAATACAACACTTTCATGGAATTTAACATTTGCCTGAACTTTCAGAACATTTCGTTTCCTGTCACAAACATGTCGGGCAAAATAGTTCTTAAAGTTTCTTTAAAAGTCTTCGCAGTGTGAAAAAAAATCTATTTATCGCTTTACAGTTTTAAGATTACATTACAGCATGCAGGAGAATTTCTATTTGTTTAAAAAAAAGACAAACATCCTTGAATTTTGATTTCAATGCATTTTTGTTTTATTATTGTTTGAGAAACTGACAGAAATTTATTTTAAAAAAATGTCATTTTCTTAATTTATAATTAAAATACATAGAAAAAAAAACGAAAAGCCGGTAAATGTTTGCTTGTAAAAAAAAACTAAAATTAAGAGATTAAATAACGAATTCAGGGATGTAAAGTGATTCAAAAGAATTACATTTGTTTTTTTTTTCTTTGTTAACTTAATGTGAAACTAATATAAAATCATAGGAATAAACAAAACAATAGATTTTAAAGAAGCAATTTTTTAGGGAAACAACAAATACACCAACTTAACAGTATGAAATACAACTTTAAACGAACATAATACGACACAAAAAGGGATGTGGAATGCATTTTCTTTTCTATAAAAAAAAAATGCATAAATCAATCTATCAACAACCAAAAAAAAAAAAAACATAAGATTCCTCTAAACATTGGAGTGAAATGTATGAATCAAAAATACAACTTAATAATTGATGCAATTTATTTTCTTCCTTTTTTCTAATTTTAAATTAATGGAAAAAATAATTATAAACAATAAAAAAGCAAAACAAATTATAATTAAATAAATAAATGAAAAAACAAAAATTTTAATTAGAAATATAAATAAATATATATTATATATTCTCTGTGATTTTTGTATTAAAAAAACAAACAACAAAAAGAATTGTAAAAAAGCGAAAGCGAAAAATAACATTAAAGAAAAGAAAAAAATATGTGTAATGAAAAAAAAAAAACAAAATTATATTATAAAGTACCTATACCCATATGTTGTGTGTTTGATAATTTGAAGGAAAACACAAAGAAAAACATACAAAGTCCAACGGATCAATTCTACTTTTTGAAATTTGAAACATGAAAAACTAAACATAAAAAAAAATTACAACAAGATCAAGTGTTAAGTTTCCTTGATTGTACAAATTAATTATTAATTGTCGTAGGTTATAAATTAAAAACAAAAACAAAAAAATCAACTTCCGGAACATTTGAATTCTAAAACTAATACATATTCAGTTGGATAAAGATTTGTGACAAAAAATTTGGAATAAAACAAAAAAACAATCTTGTATCTTGTCAATGTTTCTCATTAGATAATAAATATTAAAAATAAAACCGAAAACAATGAATTTAAAGAAACAAAATTATCGAATGTTACATTTTATTGTGAAAACAAACACAAAAATATATTTTTAACTTTATTTGTTTTATGGAAAAAAGAAGAAACAAAAACCCTTATGTGTACTTTTGTCATAAATACCAATTTTTTTCTTTTCTTTTCGTTATTTGTGAGAAAAAATAAATAACTAATCATCAAACCACAAAACAAAAAAAATTATTGTGATTTAAATATAAATTTAACGTAAATGCATAAAACAAAATCGATTTATTCCTTTGTAATAAGAACAAAAGTATTGTATTTACATTTATATAGTAAATGAAAAAAAAAAATATAATAGAAAAACAAAAAAAGGAAAACCATTTTTAGCAACAAAATAAACAAAAAATTAAAAAAATAAACATAGAAAAAAAAAATCTCAACTTTGGTTGAGTAAGCCAATGCCCCAACCCCACCCCCAAATTAAAAGATTGCAATCCCGAAAATATCCCAATCACATTATACTCGTTGTCAATTTTTTTCTCTTTTGCAGCAATGCAAAATGGATGCGGTTGATATTTTAAACCCTTTATTCCCGATCCCATAATTATCCCGTCTTAACTCCCACATTCCCAAAATGTTTACACCTAAGAGATTTGACAAATGATTTTCAAGTGGCATGTGGATAAGTTGTGCTTTTCAGCGCATTATCCCGATAAATGAGATTGATTGTGCTTTTCCGCGCATTAAACACAACCGAAAGGTGAAATAAATTGTGCTTTTCAGCGGAAATTGGAACGAGAAAGTTGTGAAATGGCCGGCGAATGCCGTTCACGGAATAGTAAGTATAAAATGGCATGAGCAAATGAAATGATATTGAAATAAGAAATACTTTAATATCCCTTTTGATTTTTTAATAGTGTTTTTTTAAATCTGCCAAGGGGAAATTTCTTTATTTTGCGCAGGGTTTCCCTGCTGGAACTAACTCAGTACAAATGTGGAGCGGGACAATTTCGTTGATAAAATTTTAAGTTGAGTGAATTTAATTTGTATTGGCCGCGTTCCACTGAATCAGGAAACCAAAGTCACATTTGGTTGTATTTTTTTTGTATGTACGAGTACTTCAAAAATGATCGAACTTCCATGAGAAAGTTTATTTTTTTCATTATTAACTTTACAGTTCGAATTCAAATTCAAAATTTTCAAAATTGTTTGCTTTTAATCGAATTGTATTGCACATTATAGCGTTCACTTCTTCTCAATCAAGCAGGTAAGTTAGCGGTCAATTGAACGAGCTATTAACTTAAAGGGAATTTAGTTAATATTTGGACTGAAATTATACCAAATGTGACTTTCGTCACAGCGGCCGTACCTTCATCTGGGATATTACATGCCAGCAGTCAATGGCCAGTAAAAATGTAAAAAGACTTGTCAAAGAATTGTCAAAAGCTGAGAAACTTTTCATATTGATAGAAGATTTTCAGTAGAAGTCAGTTATTGCTGTTTGCGCGTGACTGCGTTCTCCGAAATAAATTAATGGGTTAACCGTTTATTTGGAGATGAAGAGTTATCAAATACATACCCATTCACCCCTGTATTAGTAAAGAAATGTCCATCAGTTAGCAGCTGCCAGACATCACACAAAAAATTTACGTGTAACTGCTGTGTGACCAGTTGACAACTTTTACGCAGCCTTTATTAATAAGGTGGTTAGTTTATGTTTGTATTTCTGAAATTTTTACATACTCGTGTAATCAATAAGGCCGCTTGTTTGTGAAGTTGACAGCAGTTTTATTTTTATTTGTCAGTTGTCAGAGTGTCAACAGTCAAAAATGAAAAAGCCCTTTTGCGTGTCGCGGGGTATAGCCAGTGTGACCATAGTGGAATATAATATTCCACTTGTGGAATATTTTTAAGCTGCAGAGAATATATTTTTTCCAAAAAATATTCGCATATAAAAGTGGAATATTTTGTTCTCCAAAAGGAATTTTTAGATACCAAAATATTCTCCATAAATTAATGTTCAATTCTTAGCTGAAATTGATTTTATTACATCTAAATCGCAAAACTCACGAAGTTTTGAGCTCTGGTAACACTACTTTTTTTTTTCCATAATAGTATAGTTGGTTTGTTTCATATCACCATGGAAACTTACGCGAAAAAGCTCTTACCGAGCCGAATACCGAAGTACAGTAATAAAATAGCTACAAAATTAACCCCCTTCCTGTTGTCGGCTTGATTTGAAATTTGGTATACACCTTTAATTCTGATGACAATACAATCTAATGTAATCAGTATCATTGTAAATATAAGATGGTTGCCACTACAAAATGACGGATTACATACATTTTCTCACAACCTTCTCAATATGGGTATCATATTAAAGGGCTTGCCCTAGATTGATGAGGGGAGTGGTGCAATGACTGGTACCTATAGGACCTACTGAATTATATTTTTTTATATTTTTAGCTTAAAACATGTTTTTACTTATTTTTTTTTTAATTTGTATTTCAAAAAAAAAAAATCTGAAGTGGAATATAAATTTATATAAATACATATTCCACTTTTCAGAGCAAGTGGAATATTTTTGAAAGAAGCTGATGGTCACACTGGGTATAGCTATTGAGGCACCGACCGTAATCTGCAGTCTTTTTTAAAAACTTACATTAAAGGGTCGTTAGGCGTAACATTTTGACCGGCGTTAGTGAAGGATAAATGCCAACGAAGAAACACGTAACTTTTCAAAGACTGTTCCGTATCCCAGAACTCATTTCGTCGATGATAGGGTACCTTGATATCGTCACCAAAAGAACAAAAAAGGAACGTAAATAATTGAATTTTTGCTCCTTTCGACACTTGGTCTTTTAACCTCTGAGTGGGAACACGCACACGCAGATATTTAGTCAGAAATGACAATTAAATTTGTTATGATGATAAGGATCGCAATGTCCATGCAATTTTGGGGAAAAACTGTATGAACCTAACTTCATCTCTCATACGTGCCCCTCTTTAACCTCACCCTGCTAACCTTAGTATTAAGTTGCGAATAAATAAGACTAGAGTGCACTAGAGACTAGGCAATGCCAACACACTTACAGTAAATCATCTTCCGAGGTACAGTTCAATCGCGGAATTAGATACACATCCACAAAAACTCTACCCCTGTTCACTGTGAAAACTAGTTTCTCCTATTTTACATACTGCGATGTACTTTTTATATTTTCCTTAGTATTCGATTCAACGCCAAAGACAATTCTTTTTCAACGTTTGCGTGACTGTCGCCTCGTAAACTCTTTTTTTTAAATAGATTTTTCTAGAATGCGGTTGTAGTTCCCTAATCCCCTACACAAAAAAGGGGATAACCATATCTTCCGCACAAAGTTGTCACAAGCCAATCATAATTCAGAGACAACTTTGTTTCAGAATATGGCAACCGGACCCCTATTTAACGCCACCTACATATTCGTTGATCTAGGAATTGATTTCGCAAATAGTGAACAAATTTTATACAATATTTTTTTGTCGAGCGAAATTTTCGTCGAATGAACATTTGTTTGTCCAACTCCAGGCGGTGGTTTTTTTTAACAAACCCACTTAAGGTATACCTATGCAATGCAAATTGCGAATAAATATGCAAATCTCTCCGCCAGTTACGGCTTGAGTCACATACTCTCATAGTCGTTCCTATTGAGTAGATACTTTTGTATCTTTTGCATATATGTTTTCTCCTCTTCATGCACAGCAACCACACATTAAAATGATATTTAAATGAAAATGTATATTTAAGCAATTTAACAATAACAAAGGTAACACAAAAGTCGAAACACAGCCGCACATTAAAATAACAATGGAACATTATCGCATATTTACCCTCTTTGCCAGGCCGGATCAAAATTCAAATCCACCAACAATGGATGCCTCGGTATAGCCTGTGCAAAATACAATGCAGAACTTATATAAAAAAACACACACAATGTTAGCATACATTATGTATACGACTTTCGACGGCCTAAACAAAACAGCATTTCATCAATTTATGACAATGAGTGTGTGCGCGGTAACGATGACGTGCGCTTGCTCAAGCTGAATTTGCAAAATTTTTGGATGGTTGGCCATCCTACGCAAGGTTTTCACTTTGAGGGCATATACTCGTATAAGCTATTATCGAGAGACAAATGGCCGCGCACAGACCAGACCAAGACCACATCCCGAACGTTATGTTTCGGTAGACTAGTTTGCCCATGGCAGGATGGTTAGCTAGATTGATGGATGCGGTTTTAGGGCGTAAAACAGTCATAACAATCACAACAGATATTCGAGTGCGCTACCACGAATTTCAGATGAAATGCGTTTTCAGCAGTTTTATCGCGCGGGAAATGTTCCAATAAGGTCTATAGTGTATGAAAGACCACAAGCATTGTTCTAATTGCGTGTGTAACTAGACTGGTGCTCTGGCAGTGGAAGTGGAGACATGAACAGTAACGAAAGGAAGTAGGGTGAGTTCATAATAGCAAACAAACAATGTTGGCCAAACCATGCAATAAATATTCATTGAACACATTTATGAACAGAAACGTAGCTGCATGAATGCGGTCATCATGCATTGGGACAAATCGTGTTGATCTCCGTTAAAAATTTTCCCCAAAGCGCCGATTTATTCCTTCGCCCAGATATAAATTCGGCTTCCTTCAATTGCGAGCCGAAAGGATACAAGCAATTTCGAATCATCATCAGGCCAGCATTGGTCATTCCTATATAATAAAAATTATTCATTGAATGTTTTGAATGCGAAATAAATAGTTATTTCTACAAATCTGAGTGGAAAATTATATAAACTGTAAAAATGTTACTTACTCCTTCTCTCCAGCCATTTTTCTGCAGCTCGGCAACAAAACAAAAACACATGCACAATTGACAGCATGCTGACTGTCAATTTTCTTTTATGCACGCAGGTGCTGCCAAACTGCTGCAATGATAATGCTGTACTTTGTAGTTTACAATAATGAACGCGGAATTTGCAGACATGCAGCATTTTTACTATTATGAACTCACACGTAATCAAGCGTCACAATAAGAAACAAATTTTTGACAGCAGAAGTCAAACAAACAAGACATTGCTGCATCAGCCTTCGTGTCAAAACAAGTAGAATGTCATGTGTCAAATAACTATAAGTTTGCAGATTCAGCCGGCACTTTTACTCCATTTGCTCCAAATATAAAGACTCCCACAAATGGTTGTATATATATTATTTGCGTTGTTAAAGTTACCATTTTACTAATTTTGACGTCATTTGTAAAATTACGAACGCCATGCGTACTATTTACCAAGCCTTTGTACAATCGACGAATGGGTGTATTTTCGTATTTCTACGAATATATTATTTCCATTGTTAAAGTTACCATTTTACCAATTTTGACGTCATTTGTAAAATTACGAACGCCATTCGTACTTTTTACCAAGCTTTTGTACAATCGACGAAAGATGTTCGTACCTCCTGCAATTGCGGCTTTGTACAATATTACAAAGGTGAATTCGTTGAATGTACAAAGTCTACGAATCCAATAATTTTTAGAATCCAAAACAACGAATATTTGTATTATAGCTATACCAAATATTTGTGCATTCTACAAATTCTCGCTGTTGGAATTTTGACAAAGATTTTATTTTTTATTTGTATCCTATCTAGTTTTTGAGTGTAAATATACCTACTCCGCAATCTTTTTTGTTTGTTACTTCAAAATGAGTTCGATCTGATTTGATATAGATGGGATATAGTAGAGAAGAATCCATTCGACATTTTATAAAGGGTGATTTTTTAGCTGGTTTGGTTTTGGCAACACTGGTTTTGACAGCTGACGTGTGTTTAGTACCTTGTGTCACTGTCAAACAGCTTCAGTTTGGTTTGCAATTTAACCATGGATCGTCTTACAAATGAACAACGCTTGCAAATTATTGAATTTTACTATCAAAATTCGTGCTCGGTTCGAAATGTTCTTTTTCGCTTTTTTATCGAAAAATTGTGTTCAGCGATGAGGCTCATTTTTGGTTGAATGGGTACGGAAATAAGCAAAATTGCCGTATTTGGAGTGAAGATCAGCCAGAAGCATTGCAACAGCTACCAATGCATCCCGAAAAAGCCACTGTTTGGTGCGGTTTATGGGCCGGCGGCATTATTGGGCCATATTTCTTCAAAGATGATGCGAATCGCAGCGTTACTGTCAATGGTGAACGCTACCGAGCGATGATAACAAACTTTTTTTTGCCCGAAATGGAAGTTCTTGACTTGCATGATATGTGGTTTCAACAAGACGGTGCCACATGCCACACAGCACGCGAAACAATGGCGCAATTGCGAGGCGAGTTTGGTGAACAGTTAATTTCACGTTTCGGGCCGGTCAATTGGCCGCCTAGATCGTGCGATTTGACACCATTAGATTATTTTTTGTGGGGGTATGCCAAGGCTAATGTGTATAGGGACAAGCCCGCTTCGATTGACGCACTGGAAGCCAACATCCATGCATTCATTCGTGAGATACCGGCCGATATGTGTGAAAGAGTATGCCAAAATTGGACTCAGCGGATGGGCTACCTGAGACGCAGCCGCGGTCAACATTTGCATGAAATTATCTTTAAACATTAAATTGCAAGGTTCAAACTATCGATTCAAATAAATATTTCATTCATTTTTTTCGAATTTTTTTTTGTTTTTTTTTTTTAAAAAAAGTTCTAAGCCTCTTAAAAAATCACCCTTTACAATAGTCAGATATAACTCTAAAAAAGTTTTAAGGGGTGTTGTCGTGTTGCCAACATCGGCTCTATCTATTGTTAAATCTGAAATATTACGCCAGTCTTGGAAATCAATGCTTTTGTTTTTTTTTTGGGTTGTGAAGGTCTACCTATCCTTCTACTTCCAACCAACTCAAGAGTTTCTGTAAAAGACCATGAAAATCGCTTTACGGATCGGATCTTGGATCTAAAAGCAAGTGTAGCAAAATTCGATTTTTCGTAAAATATTTGCGGTTAGGGATTTTAAAGGAGATGGCTCACGAACTATACGAGTTTAAAAGCGATTGAGATAGCTAGTACATGTAGAGTGAATGTATACACTAACGTCTAGCCTGTACTTGCAATTCGCCGGAGGAAAGTAAATAGAGGGGAGCTCTCCTTCACCTCGAACTATAGCGCCACCTCTCAAGTTAAATCCGCACCATCCCCAGGCCAAAAACATGCTGCATTTCGCTAACCAAAACGCATATCAACTGAAACAGCTTTTGATAAGTACAACTTTCGGACGAGATGATTTTCAGAAGTAGGTGACAGATTATTAGTGGGAATAGAAAGAGCCTTACCAAATATATTAAGAAAGAAATAGATTAAACAAAAATGAATCAATTCACCCAGCCAAAAGAACCCTAACGCGACTACGCAGAAATTAACTGTTCTCTATTCTGCTGCCATGAGTTTTGAGTAGCTGGCAACTTTTCGTCGCCACTGTGCCCGCGAAACCCGATAATGTAGAAAGAGAAACGAGGACAAAATCATAAAGAAAAGCCGATCGAGTGAAAATAATTCGACGAGACGGGCTTTTTTTAATTTATTTTTATTTGCAAAAAAAGGTGTAAACAGATAAGTTCCAAGGTGGGTGTTTTTTTTTTTTTTGTGCTCATCATTGGCTTCGGATAACACGTATTTTTGTTGAGAGTATTTTTTGCACTAATTCCGTCCAAACAAAATTTAATATGCCTACCTAATCTATATGATTCACCTGCGTTGTCAACTCAGGGCTTACACTCAACAGCTGTATGATAAATTAAAAATTTATCCCACTGGCAACACAATTGTATTCGGTCTACTTTTAACTAGATTTTAAACAATGGTATTAAATATAACTGTTGACACATACAGAAGGTTGGCATATAATTAGTGCGAAATCATAATTCCGTGTATTTAAACATGACTAACGCGTATTTCTAACTGAGATGATTATGGGGTGCCCCGCACGTTTATGTACTTTATGTGGGAAAACGTTGGGCTGCCTTTGGGTTTATTTCCTTTTTTTTATCCTCCGCATATTTTAGAAAGTTCAAACGAGTTATTGGATGTACCGGTTAAAAAAGTTGCATTGCACGCTATCTAATCAAAGGTATAATTAACGCGGAATTCACATTTTAGTCAATACAATATTTATGGAATCAATGCAGAGAGGTTTGAAATCGATACAAGTTTGAACAAAATGTGAATAAATTTTATAGTACATGCTTCTACATGTGCAGTTTATTTATCGATCTTGACATTTCCGTGCTGTGTGTAATTAATTTTGATTCAAACAAGAATTTCGTAGATAATAACGCTTAACTGGCCACTTTAGAAAATTGAACTCACGTTAGTAGATAGTCAAACTGAGTCCATTAATTAAAGTGTTTATTATTCTATGGCGAAATAGGTACACTTGACAGTTTTCCCTTGTCATAGTCGCGATAGGTGCACTATAAGTGCAACGTACAATGCTAATAAGGTTAGAGTTGTTCAACCAGATGTAGAGTTGTTGGACAGAATTTTTTTCTAAATCTGACAACTTGACGGGCTTATATCGTTCTTGTCTTAAATGTAGGGAGAGGAATAGACACTCAGAGGATGATGTGTAGGGTAGGGTCGCCTAATTCCGAACAGTCCCAGTAGTCAAACACTTTTTACACAAAGCTGCACAGCTGTATATTTTTAAGATTTTCAACTCCTACAAACGCAAATATACACGAAATCTAGCGTTCGAAGAAAGGAAACTTTATGTTCAGGTTTAGGAAGCTAGTGTTCGACTACTGGGGAATAATGCTTTTTTTAGCTTTTATTTTTTTTTATAAAAAAAACAATAACAATTACAGGGAAAAATTTAACTTTATTGTAGAATGTTTGAGTTATGGCAGCTCATTAATTTTTCGTGGAATATTAAATTCAACGGTTCTCTCACAGTTAGTGATTATTTTACAATGAACCACTAAGAGTTCGACTACTGGAGACATGACATGCGTAATTGCGGTAAAAGGCGACAGAAGATGAATTATGGGCCATAATGGCTTCCTATTTGAAATTTCTGTTGCGCAAAACAAGAGAGGATAGCAGACTTGCAGTTAGGAGAAGGGAGGCACAAAATCATAAACTAAATTGAATACTTAGTTTATGCACAGAATATTCTGCGTGGAAGTTGAAGGCTGAGGTCAGATTCTGTAAGGCTTGCGTGCGCACGAACGATTTGCTCTAATTTTCAAAAGTACATCGTTCGTGCACACAAAAACGTTTCAAGTCGAGACTCACTATCTTTCCATTCAAAGGCGCATAAGAAAGCAGCAACCATCAAGAGCCTTATATTACGATGGACGTAACTGGGATCCCGGCATAACTTACACCAGCTATGCAGTAATGGGGCAGATAGTGCGCCGGACCAGCGTTTAATAAGCATAGTCAGTCACATTTGACATTTGATAAGCAAAATAGTTGAAATGGCGGACGTTGTTGTTCTGGAACTGAAAATTAACCAATTGAACAAATAACAATTAATAAATATTCAATTTATGCATTTATAACAACTATGCGCTCAAGTGTGTTTCATAAATACCTCACAATAATCTGACCACGCTCGGTTCAGAGAGCACTCATAATGTTGGAGCTCAGTTCAGTGCTCAGCTCTGAACTAAAAAATAAAAAAGAAAAACGCCTAATGGCAGCTTCTTAGTTAAGGAGTTTCATCTATGTAGAAGTACAAATTAACTCAATCATTGACATCTAGTTAAAAATTACCCGAGTAACCGCTACTACTTCAGATTATTAAAATTCAGATCGAATCACCTCGTCTGTGAACGAGCCTATATAAGTTCACCAATTCCACGCATGAAATAAGAACAAATTAAGTCATAAATTCCTCATTCACAGATGACACGATTTAATACCAAATGCGGACTCAAAAGCAATTGTTTTTATATCGTAGGACTTATTCCTTTTTGCGGGAGTTTTAATATCCGAAAAGCCTTCCGTATAGGAAAAAGGCAAAAAGCAGCAAATAACATTCAAACTTACAATTTGTTTCTGCAATTTCATCAGAACATCTACATTTCACCATGAAAATCAATACACTAAGTGTCAATAGGTCTGTTCCTTTACTTTTTAATCTTACGAATTTTTACTCAATGCCGTTCCTTAACTCGAAAAATTCGTAAAAGATAGCGGCATCTAGAGAGCAAGATATTACCCCTCCACTGAGAATCTTACGAATTTTTTCTCAACAAATTTCTTGGTGAAAAAGTTGTCAGTCACCTTACAGTTAACATCTGATTTGAAATTTGTTGTCCTATTTGACATTTGAGTGCATTTGTTTTGATTTTTTGCGTATTAAAATGGTATCGACAGGCGGAAAAACAAAATTGAATGTTCTCCTTAGATTCTTTTCGAAAGTGGCGATGAAATTCTTCCTCGCTGTAATGAGTAAGAAAGGAGAATCGCCTCCACGTAAATTTGAATACCTTTTTCGTTTTTTCCTATTCTCGAATGCCTGTAGTTCGATCAGTACACACTCGTCCATATACTCGGATTCATAAAGAAAAAGTTCGATCAATTCCGAATCACTTTCATTGCTAGGTAGATGAATCAACTAATTTTGTTCGTAAATTAGCAAATTCTTCGAGTTTATACTACCTATATTTTACCGACTTTTCGTACAACTTTTTTGAATTATTGAATTATGTATCTGTCATTTTCGTAGATTACTACAAAAGCATTCCCTAACTTTTTCGTGAGTGTCTCTCTCTGTGAGAGAATTTATACCCACCTATGCCATTTTGACAGTCTTTTCCATTCTTACTACAAAAGTAAACAAACCTAATGAAAAAGAGCTCATGCAAATTGCCGTTTAACCAAATTTTCTAGAACAAAAAATAATCATAATATAATAATGTTAACGAACTGTGATTTTTATACTAAGGGTTAATTTAACGTGATTTTCATGCCCTGCGACACAAAAAGCTAAATTTTCAAGAAAAAAAAGTTATCGTGGGAATCGCAAAGGGAATTTTAATCCGGTAAAACGGTGAAAAGGGAAAAAAGACTACGCGTCATGGGAAAAAGTTGTACAGAGTTATTTTGTTCCTGTCCAGTGAGAGGAGAGTTACCTACCGTATTTTTGGGTCAGTGCGAAAACAGCGACATGCGAATAAGGTGCAACAGCGATCTTAACATCTTTTCTTAGATGTGGATGGATATAGTTAGAAAAAAAAAAAAAACGGCCATATCTAGTAGATGGTCTGGTTAGTAATGTCCAACCAAGTGGATCCTCGAATCCCAGCTTCCGGACAAGTAAGGCCGAACTTGTTTTTCAAAGTCGTCCAGAAAATAACTGAATGGCACAAGTTGTGTGGGTGGCAGAGCTGAATAAATTATTTCTACAATTTCATCAGATGTATAAATACTTAGTAGGTATATGAGTCAAACTCTAACTGAAACATGTGCGCTCGAGCATCCGGTCATCGCTCGCTCTCAGTGATAAGAAGTTAAGTCTGAACGCGTCATAGGTGCACCTCGAATACGATTTTATGTCGCAAGAGCAAATTCAGCACGCTCAATGTAGTAAATGGTATAAAATGAAAAAAAAAATAAAAGGAAAAAAATCGCGATTTAATAACTCCACTCTTGTTCGTACAATTAATTAATCCACATAGCAAATGTATGTCGTCACCTAAATCAAAGTAGGTACCTACAACCGTACACCGCAAGCCTCATAAAATATTACCACAAACTATACGATATAAAGCCGAAGGCACTTCTTCCATATCAAAATTTCAAATGACCTCAAGAGCGATCGTCGTCGCCGCATAGCAACAGCTACAACAATTTTACTATGTCAGACCGAACAAAGAAAAAACGTGTTCGACGATTGTACATCTTTCCCACGTGGTCTTGAAGGTAAACCCCAAAAATAAACAAATTCGCCACAGCGCACAGTGTGTATGTGTACTAGCTATACTAACAGTTGATAATTCGCGACATTGTTTAATAGTTTGCTTGGGAAATTAACAATAACACACACAACCGAGTCGAAAAGGAAAGCATTTGAAAAGCAACAAATGAATCTCGAAATTAAATTTATAAGCAATTTTGTTTGTGGCCTGGTTCACGTGTCTCACGCAATGTGAAATGTTCGAGATACTTGAATACGACACATGTATGAGTTGTGTGTGTTTAAATCGTTCTATCTGTATGGCTTCCCCCACCTCGTTAACGATTTTCATTAATTTTTCTATACTACGAGTATTTACCAATTTTTTGCTAATCTGACCTCGACTCGTGTCAAGTTTACTACAATCTACTATGCGATATACTATAAGACAATTTTTTTTTGTGTGTTTGTTTAGATCGTTGAAGTGCGTAGGCATTTTATATTGTATTGACTGATTCACCCAGACAGTTTTTAGATGTCCATGGGCATTTGACTAATTTTTGTTAAGCTGAATTGTTGCTCAGGCTGATTTGTTTTTTAACCTTATATAGGTAGGAACGGTGTAACCATTTCTTTGGCTTATATTCGCCATATGCAAATAACTAAAGGGGTGTGGGTATGTTGTACATTTGAACAGGGTAGCAACACATCAATAATTATCTAACGGAATACTAGGATTTCGATATTTGTAATGTTGTTACATAGTTGCACGTCCCCTATACCTACCTATTTCCATTTTTGTTTGTATTCATTGCATATTGATTTCGTTTACTTTGTTGGCCTGTGTGTAAATTAGCCACGATTGTAGTTGGATTGGTTAACCATCAAGTGATGACGAAATCTCTTGCAATATTGTCAATGTTATGCCAGTTGGTATGCATGTTACATTATCTTTGTGTAAAGCATGTAGACAGGGATGCCAGTTTGCAAGATATACCTACCTTTATTTTCTTAAGATTTTTGAGCTCCAAAATATGTAAATACAAGACTTTTTACATTAAATTAATTTAATTATTATGTACAATGTGAGTCAAACAGAGCCCATGCACAGTTTCCATCAACTCTAAAGATACATGAAATTCATGAATTTTGGATAAATGTCTTAGGTTTACAAACAGCTTTCACATTTCTCTGCAAATATTTTCTGCTGTAGATTGAAAAAAAAAAACGAAAATTCGTAAGCGTTTGAGTACTGAAACAGTGGAAAGTTTAATCTTTGCAATGAAATTCTAGGTCATTTTAATTCAAATATGTTTCAAAAATTTCAAAAAATATAATTTAAACTATAATTTTGTCGAAAAAAAAAATTTAATATTTATGTAAGGTACTTAAAAATTGTATTTTATTCCGTTGTTTTTTCATTTTGAAAAAAAAAAAAATTTTATTTTGGAAAAAAAATATTTTTAGACTTTTCATCTGGGAATACTGGATGTACTATACCGGGGGCCCTACTCTCTATTTCGTCCCAATCGAAATAGCTTCCCCTTCCGCTTTTTAGCAGGCACTCTGTAATAATTTCGGAATTCTAAATGCGACATAAGCACATTTCATTTCACTTTCGAGATACAGAGTAGAAAAGATTCGTTTTCGAAAAATTTTACTTTCGGAACGAGATACAGAGTAGGACCCCAGATATGAGATCTCGATTGTGTTAAACTAGTTAAATTAACGTGGAGAACAATGGAGTTAAAACAGATGCACACATGGTAGCAAAGCGGATTTGAGAATCGAAGTTTTTGGTGAAAATGATAAAAATTACATATTTTACAATTCTAGAAAAATTAACCTATCGTACCTACCTACAAGGTAACTTGACATTTTACGCTCTACTATTTATTAACTTTTCACTTTTTCAGGGAAAATTAATATTTGTATAAAAAAAACTACGGAATTTGGAAATTTTGATTTGTGACATATGTCGTTAATATTTCTGGCAAACCTCACTGATACCTCACCAGTCACGAAACCCTCACAAGGTGAGGTGAAATTGATTTTGTGAGGTTTTCGTATTCTGGCAGCAAACTCACACACAACTTGTGAGGCTCACAAAAACAATCGAAATTGTGATCTCCTACGGAGCAAGTCATCAGTGCCGGCTCCAGCCGAACTAGCGCCATGTGCAAGATTTACAGAAAGCGCCCTTTTTTCATATTGCACACATGCATAAATCTTTTCCACATAACTCAGGAGGTAGACTTTCAATGGGTTTTTTTTATTGAGGTATTTTTTGTTTTGACATTTTTGAACTAGATTCTTTTGTAAAATGTAAGTTGGTGTGCAAGATATATACCTATATGAACAGTAGATTCTCCTTGAAGTTGCAACATTGCAAGTGTTGTGAGTCAATATGCAAGAAATAATTCAGCACAGGTGTGATATATGTTGTTAATTTGGGCTTATTTGAACAAGCTTTTTGTTTAAAATGCAAATGACAGTATTTGTTCGCGCAAGATAAAATTAATTTTTCTTTCGTAGCAATGCGTCCCCAGAACTTGGCGCCCTGTGCATTTGCACATCTTTCACATATGGTTGGTCCGGCCCTGCAAGTCATAAAATAGAAAACCAGTCATAACCATAAGCGCTCACAAATGACGATATTTGTATTTGATGGTATTCTTTCCCTCTTTCCAAGCATTTAAAGACCCAAACCTGACATCTTACGCTATATGTATTAACTTTTCAGGGAATATTTGTATTTGTATAAAAAAAACTGAGGAATGTGGAAATTTTGATTTGTGAAAAATGTCGTTAATATTTTGTTTTCTTCGTTTCTAAAACATTTCAGTGTGAATATTTAGCATATTTTCTTAATAAATTAGTTTTTCTTTATTCAATTAATGGTGTAGATATAATATTTCGTTTTCAAATCCCACAAAATTGAAGTGATAGTAATCTAGCCATTGTGGGGTGAATTTGTCGTGAGGCTTGTTGTGAGCATTATCGGAGAATACGAAAAATGTTATCGAATCACAACCAACCTTGCTCTAGGTATAAAATCCGCTTTAACAACTGGATATGGAAACGTATGACTTACGTATGCACAATCAAATTGAAAATATGATCAACAACCAGAGTTACAACTTTCGATGTTACCCAACGATCAGCCCTATAAGCGCTAAGCGCTTTGGGCTATTGTCATCCATCTTTTCAAATAAAAAACCGTTGTTCATGGGAACAATTTGAGATTTCCAAATCAGTTTTAACTGCTATGCTGACAGTCTCTGTTGTTCATAAATGTCAGACAATAAGCTCAATATGGCAACTCGTTTGACGGTTAGCATCTGAAAGTGAACTCAATATGACAGTTCGTTTGACAGTTATAGCCCTTTTATAAGGAAAACATTATTTAATCTCTAGTGCTCGCGATGATAAGAATAAATTAAAAATTTAGCCGATGTATTGTCGCAACTATTTTTTAACTCATAAGCCCAATGGAACAATTGTCCTGATTGCGATTACCGAAAGGTTTATGATGACATCAATTTGATACAAAATCTGACTGTATATACGTAACGACCTCGTAATTTTGACAAACCTAATAACCTATTTCCTGAACTTTTTTTTTACGATAACCACCATTTTAACCAACATTTTAACCATTCCGTAATTTTTCAGACGATTATCGTCGGACGATAGACCTCCAAAAGTAGCAACTAAGTGCCAAAATTACGAGTTTGAGACCTAAGTCCAATTCATTTTCCACAAATGTAATGAAAGCTGACGATAGTGAAACAAATTCGGGCAGAATATAACTTCTAATGGTCATCAAAGTTTCAAAAACGATATCGTCCCGACGATTATTGCTATACGGAATCTGCCCCCAGTACGTTTGTGGAGAATAAACAGAATACTACTCTCAAACTTGTCTCTTTAGCACTGATTTGCTAATTTTGCTATTCATTTTTTTCTAAGGTATCTTATGTAACGTAGTGGTAAGTGTATTGAACTAGAAACCAAAGGGTCCCATGTTCGATCTTTGAATGAACATAAGCTCCATCTTAAGGTTTTTTTTTTCCACTGGGCCACCTCTCGCGAAAGTCTAACAAACACGCGAGAGTATAGACGCTTGGACTCGGCATAAATATAATAGATCCCTTGCATTGGTCGTAAAAATTAATTATTAAAAACTCACACAAAACGAATTGTTGTGAGCAGCCAACTTCTTATTTCCTTTTTATGCCATTTTTCTTTACTGAATGGAGTATAGAAACAAGATCTTAAAGATGTAAATTATTTTATTTATATAATTCTGTTGTAAGAATTATATGCAAATACACGCAGTGACAACCGTTGTTGCTAGTAAATATTCTGACCACGCGCAGCCATCTTCGATATAAAGTAAGAATTTCGACGAACTTTCCAAGAATATCCCAACAAAATTTGTCATATTTCAAACCAATAAAATCGTTTTCACAAATACATTTTTTTTTATTTGCAAAGGTCCCCTAAACTCTGTCCAAGAGTTCCTACATGGCTTAATACTGTTCTCAGCACACTGAATGTGCCAAATCGTTTCATAAAAGTACAAATTTCAAGCAAAGATAATATTTGATATAACTTATCAGCAGGGAACGGATTTTGTTGACCTAAAACATAAAAAAATAAAAGGCAAAACTAAACTGTGGAAAAGGAATAAATGCCTTTTATTAATAAGGAGACATTTTTAAAGCACTATAATAGCACTGTACCTTGACTCAGAAACAAAATTCATGAAATCACTGAGAAAGTTCCTATTTTGACCAGTCTGCGACGAAATATGCACCTAGATGACACCGTTCGCACTTATGAGGAAGTACCTCACAGATGTCTATATACAGCTGCGACAAATACCGGAGACCCAGCCAACGATGCATACTACGAGTATATGAATCCGAGAAGACAGCCACAATTTATGTTAAATAGATCTAAGAAAACAAACATTGTATACCGTTGGGCCCCTGTTGTTGAGCCAACACATTTAAATATTAATTATTCACCATCATTTGTTACCTAGTTTAAGTCAAATTGTATATACCAAAAGTTCAATAAAAGCTAAAATTCCGGAGAAATAAAATACTGGAAATTGCAAACACTACACAAAACACTAGTAGAATGTAGATATAGATATTTTTTTACAGCGCACTGCCCATTAGTGCAAACACTCAGTGAAAGCTCACACACAAGCAGTAAGAAACATATCTAAAAATGTTGCTTCGACACGAAAGTAAAGCCAAACAAAACGCAGGCATTTTGTCCAAAAAGGTTGGTTTCCATTATAATACGTAAACAAAAATGCGACATTCTAGTCGCATCAGAGTACTCTATTGTTAAGCAGAAAGTGCAGATTAACTTCATAAATATGGCAAAAAAAAAACAATATTGGTAAAAAAGGCAAAAAAGGTAAGGTCAACAAAATCCGTTGCCTGCTTATCAGCAACAGGTCAACGGAAATGTTGAAGATTAGTGCCTTTTCCGATATCCATATCTGGTGTATGTTTGGGGCAGCTCCATAGGTGAATAGGATTTGCCGGCACTAGAATCGAAACAAAAAAATAGTATTTCCACTATCAACTTCCGTCGACGGTATGAAAATATAATTACCATTTGCCCGGGCCAAAAACCAAAATGGCAGGTTCTGCTTTTGATTGGTGTCAGAACAGTTGGAGTGGTTCGACGACAATTCGCGCAAATAATCGGATATGTTTTTTTTTCAGTCCGACTTGGTTTATCATTCGAGTTATTGTTACACCCGTCGATAGTCTAAAAATAACTTTACAAATTAATGCTGGCAATTTATAACTAAGATATATGCTACAGCTAAAAAAAAAACAAATACAAAATTGAAAAACTTAAGAGCTTTACAAAAAAAAAAAAACAGAAAAACTTATCTAATCTTTTCGAGTGCTTCACTGTGGAACACTTCTTCACATACTACGCAGTTCTTTGTTCGCCCAACAGTAAACAAATAAAAAGCAAAAAGAAGATACCCGTTCTAGATATTACAAGTATCTGAACCATTAAATAGATACGAGTGTAATTGTAAACACTGCTAGTGAAAGTATGCTGAAATTCTGAGAAGGCGCAATCTTTGTACGCAATAGTTTTGTAGATAGTTTTGCTTGTTTTGTATGTTACTTTCCAATAACAGCGAAAATGTTTCCAAACGATACGAGTTGTAACATGGTGCTCATCTCCTAATGATGTGCTTCAGTAAGATTTTGAAACATAAAATCTATTTTCATTTGGCTATATGTAAAAATGTGGGCATGTAACCAGCCATTGGATACTTATTATATAGAAGACGAAGGCAAACGCAAAAGCAGTGTCGGTCTGTTTTCCTGACGCTCCGATGACATCAGCTTATTTCGGTGCGTCGCGTCGGTCGGTCGTATAGCCGTTGTGTCGAATTGCAACTACTGCTACTGTTTGGAAGAAAGGAAAACAGATGATATCGATCGAAACAGATGAATACAAGATGGAGGACATGAAAGAGCTGCAACCCATTTCGAGGGTGGTATTTAAATTTAGACAGTTGGATGGACAGATAATTGGAAATGAGTTAGTATAGGTACGAAACTAATTTACGAAATCTATGTACTCGTATGGGTTATCGAGGTTTGACTTCCGTTGACGAATTTACTTGATAATCTGTCAACGAGTTTTCACACGTATACGCGAGTTTTAAAGCAGGCCTACTCGTTTATCAAATATATGGAAGCTTTTGAAACTTATGAGAAGATACATTGTTAGATTAAAAAAATCGCTTATGTTCTCATTTTGATGAACGATATTAGCTTTTTGACACATTGGAATGAGTAATCTGGGACCTGATGTAATTCTAGTTCCAGTTCGATGAATAATTGCAGATAATGGGCGACCGATGTGCTAAACATTAATCAATGGTGATCCACACGTTGTTGATATATCTGACTCAACTAGATCCAGGGAGCGGATACTTTATTGTTCAGTTCAACATTGAATGCGTGACAGCGATATGTTGCGTCACTCATTCAATCAATGGTCTTGCTTAAATAAGAAATAAATTGGTCCGTACGAGATTAGGTCTCATTCGTCTGGTAAAGTTTTGTATTTTTGGGACAAATTGAGATGACCTAGAATTGTTTTCAGCAACTTTGAGCAACTTTTCTAGGACAATAATTATACTATTGGGTGTTTGTCAAACTTTCGTTCCGGCGATTGAACATGCGACCGCTCAGTGAAAGTATTCTTAAGCACTTTTCGATATTCTGCACTTTGCCATTTATAAACTAGTCTCCTGATCCTGGGGGCAAATCAGGTATGATCGTAATCGTATGGACGATATCGATTTCAAAATTTTAACGATCAGGAAAATCGATTTTGTAAATGGTTTCCTTTCGGTTCGGCTTTGTTGTACGTGGAGACAAAATTGGACTGCATTTTTAAACTTTCAACTTTAGCATTGGGATTTAAGCTTTGGGGGTGTATCGGTTTGACAATAAAATTCGTTTGAAAAGTTACTCGACTACAACCCTTATAGTTTCAACCTCCGCAACAACACCAACAAGCTGTTGGACCGTTAACGACTTATATCTTGTTTATAATTCACACACGTGACCTTAAAATACCATTCGCAGTTCCCTGATGAGGAAGGATTGATACAGGAATACATTTTCGAGCCAAAATCGAGTTTGGGTGTTTCCAAAAATGATTGAGATTAGATATGGGCTAGAGGTATAAACCTACATGATGCTCTGAGACTTCCGGACACATGCAGTCGTGTCTTCCAGATGAACGTTGCGCCAATTGTGCTATATGAGTAACTTTCGTCACCTAAACTTGTTGAATAGAACAGAGAAGATGACAACCGCAATGCAAACAGCTTTACAAACCACGTGACTCGAAAATGTTTAAAGTTAGGTAGTTAGTGACAAAACAGATCTGGCCAATGCTGGATCTAAAACGTTCTAGGCAGCTGATCTCCCTCGATAGAAAGCATATCAGTGCAACAATAGGTGTCATCACAGGACACTGTCTTATAGGCAGGCATGCAAAAAGGCTTGGCCAATTATCTAACGATTTTCGCAGATGAAGAGGAAGAAACTATTCTAAATCTTCTCTGTACTTGTCCAGCTCTCTCACAAAGACGAAAACTCCATTTGGGAGAGTTCTACTATAATGATCTAAACGATCTAAAAAACACGGGCATTCTCCTATACGCTTCATTAGAAGCTCCAACTGGTTCAAAGACAGCCACTTCAACCTAACCTAACCTAGCGATTTGAATTGTGGTCTTCTATATTTGAAAAATTGCAGTGTCTGGGAAGTCAAAATCGTATTTCAAGATAGTCCGGCTGCGGATCCAAACAGTACATCACTAAGGGGCTAATTTTATAGTTACATAGGCCAAGTGGACGTCAAGCTCCAGATTAAGCGAGTCTTGGTTAATATTTTAATATTGAAAGAATTTGGTAAACCGACCTAACTATCAATACGATTTATGTGTAATGAGTTAGCTCTGAGAACTCTCCAATATACAAAAGCCATAAATAGTGGAGATATGGCTCACCTGACCAAACGACTGCACAACAACTCAATTTTAAAAGGGGCAGGTATACCGTGTAACAATAATCGTCTGGACGATATCGTTTTTGAAATTTTGCTGATCATAATAGGTAACTTATAGATATTCTGCCCGATTTTTTTTGACTACTGTCAGTTTCCATTACATTTGTGGCAAATAAAATTGATGTTTCCAGGTGCAATTGGAGCTATAGATTGCTTTTGATAATTTTCCCACAAAAATTTGAAAATATCAGTTGTCACTTGTCAAGTTTGACAGAAATTGCAAGGCAAGGACATGTACAGCGAAGTAAATTCTATTTTCGAACTTACTTTAGCAAACTATAGGTTTTTATTCATACCGATTCAAGCATTTCCTAAGGGCTTTTACTTTGCTAAAACCTTTTATTCAAAGCAAATGCTAGTTTTTATTCATACGACCCAATAAGTTAAAAAAGTTCTGCCCGACTTTTTTTTTGATTAATGTCAGTTTCCATTTCATTTGTGGAAAATGTTAGTTGCTAGTTTTGGAGGTCTATCGTTTCAACGATAATAGTCTGAAAAGTTACGGAGTGAGTACCCCTGCTTATGATCAATCAACTTACATGGAATGTTCTTCCAAAGTACACGAGACACGACAATACCTTTATCTCTGCAACAACATCCACGGCACTAGGTACACCGATTTACTGATTCTCATTTGCAAAACGCTTGCAACTTAAGTGGCACTCCATTCTCCAATCTCATCGGTTTGACGTTAGATCTCAACGGCCAACGGTTTTTCTTTCTCCAAAGTATAATTTTCCCTCCTCAGAAGTACTTACAAACTCGTTTGCACCACACAACCTCGTCATTGTAATGAATATGCACATTCTCACAGTCCCCAGCATGTGTTTTTCCGTTAATTTCCGTTACGAAAATTTCTCCCTAACTGTCAACCGAAATATACAAAAAAAAAAAAAATGCGCACATTCATCTGATAGTCAAACAATGATAAACACAATAAATTCATAAAACCCATGGAACCCTCAATTTCTTGCTGTCGTTAATGGCGTATCAAGTAAAAAGGGGAAATTACAATGTAACACAACCCACCCTCCGACTATTATATTCGTTGATCAATTAATCGAAACGCGCGTTCCCATCCATCAATCGGGAACAGCAGGCGCCCCTATGTGTTTGGTTCAGCGCTCATGTGTCCCCTACAAGTAATTTTCGGTGCTATGCGAACCAAAGCGAAATAAAAATGTCGTTCCGAATTGAAAATCGATTTGCAAAGGGAAGTGCCCTTAATAACAGTTTATGCTGATGGAATCTTTTTTATATATAATGTACCAGCGCAGCAGATGTGGAGGAAAAAGACCTGCGAAGTGTATTTTCAGTAATCCTTTGTCGTAATCCATTTGTAGACGAATGTGCGATATCAACCGCGAAGAATTGCCATTTTTTAAATGAGATTGAGAATGAAAACTGGAAAAACTTTAGGTGAGCTGAGAAGTATAATTACATCTCCATAACATCCGTTTCTCTTAAAGGCCACACCGTGCGCATAGACGAGACGCACCGCAGCAGCAGAACACACCTCTTGTCTCTTGTTGACTTTGTTGCTGGTGATCGTGGACCGTGGTTCGTGGACGTGAAAGGCATACGCGGTTTCGGTTTCCCTGATGCATGCGAGTACGGAAACGAGTATTGGGGGAAACGGAACCAGTGTACACACTCTAGAACTAGTTTTCATGGGTTGAAAAGCAGCTGATCGAGGTTTGTTTTTGTTTATACCCCAGAGAGGGGCTTTCCGTAAATGGCTTGATATGCATGAGAGATCAGTAGATTGGTACAAGTACGATATTAGGGTTCGAAAGGAAGTCGATACT
Organism: Cheilosia variabilis; assembly: GCA_951230905.1. Classification (NCBI taxonomy): domain Eukaryota; kingdom Metazoa; phylum Arthropoda; class Insecta; order Diptera; family Syrphidae; genus Cheilosia; species Cheilosia variabilis. The sequence continues at coordinate 140,985,932 of OX579676.1, read as the reverse complement.
TGAAAGCCGATGACGACGACGAGCGACGAAGAGAGACGCCGAAGTAACCAAGCGGAATAATAAAGATGACAGTCGCCCGAAGCTGGTAGGTTTTCTCTGCATTGTGCTCCTAGTGTTTGGCTTATAGAGCAGGTCTCGCGCCTTGAGTCTTGGTCTTGGTTTATCGGAATAATAAAATCTCTATGCGAAGAGATGTAATTGACTTTAGAGAATGTTCAGCCAGAGGCGTTTCGACTCTGTAGTCAGTAGCTGGAGGATCAAACCAAAGAGACCAGATTTGTAAGGAGTATATAGAATATCTGTCTGGTATTTCCCTCTTGAGGGGAGATATTAAATCAACGAACAGTGTTATTATGGACATACCTATTGAGGTTGCTGTGCTGATTCCGCGCGCGAGCTAGGGACGCAGCCAGTGCTTCGAAATAATTGGTAGGTATTCTGCGAAACAAAGTTGCATAATCGCTGGCTAGAACTATGGATAGGTATGAGATGAGGTTCGCAGAATTTTGAGGTAAACGGCGGATGATCAGAGACATTTTATTTTCCTTTTAAGTTCGAGATGTGGCAGTGCTACAAAAGCTGTTCGAAAAGAATTGCTTTAAAGGCGGTCTTAAAGACTCTCGGACAATGAAGAACGAACCTATCGATATCGGATAGAGAAAGCTGATTTGAAAAAAAAAATCAAAATCACGAACTTACGATAAAACCTTCTTCAAAACAGACCTCTGACACTCGAATCAAGCTTCGTAAACGCAATATAGATTCCAAATTTTCATGCAGAACTGAAATCAAGCCCCCGTAAGCTGAAAGTAGAAACAAATAATTAATGCACAACCTAAGGAGATAAGGACAAGGTGAAGCCAACCTAATATTTATCCTAACAGTGTCACGCTCTTCAATAAGGACGCCTATGTGGGTTCTTCCCATACCGCAGATTTAATAGGCTCTCAATTAACGGATCTCCTATATTTCTGTTCCCCAAGCTGGCCACTAAATGATGTATTATTTACCATTTTTTGTCTCACTTTTAACAGGGGACTCACAATGGACTTTTTAGGTCTCCGAGTTGACGAGATTTCTTCCACCACACAACCCTTAAGAGTATAACCTAACACCCCGACTACACAGGAGATAATTTCCTCATAAAGCTTATCATGACAGTAAATATCTCATAGAGTCACTCTATTTCATTTCATTATTGGATGTCAGCGATCGCTGTCTGCGATAATATCTTGAGATGGATGTCTGACATGAATTTGACAGATTCTTGTTTTTTGTTGCTTTTCGTCTGGAAATGTAATTTTTAACACCTACAACCTCTCTTGCTGTTGCGATACGAAATTAAATGTCATGGCATAATTGGCCCAGCAGAGATATATGAAAATTGTATGGTATAGATGTCAGACATTTAGTTGGAGAGACATATCTCTAGTGGAGTCGGGGTGCAACTTAACTAAAATTCGTAGGTACTGCTAGTCAGTTCGTTAATTTGCAGTAGTCCAAATACGACTTTAGGGCTAGCGCAGTCTTTGGCTAAATACTGCCTCCAGTCCCGAACTGAACGTTGGTTAATGTCATGTGAGATCGTTCGAAGTTTTCTCTAAAAATTTGTCAAAGCAAACGAGTCTGAAAATCGCACGAAGAATCGACTCAATTTCTGACTTCGTGTACAATTATAGCAACGGGGATATGAAATATAATATATATTGGAAGTACCTACTTACTCTAACTGTCTGCGCAACTTGCAAACCTTAAACGCAAAATATGCATTCTTTTAGTAGCTCATTAACGCCATTATACATTTAGTATATGTTTTGTTCATACAGACTGTTGAATGGTGGAGGCGTTTGATCTTGATTTGTAATTAAAATGGCCCCGGTGCGTCGTCTCATTTGCATTTATAAAATGAACTGAGGAAACCCTCACCAATTACAAATGTTTTGTTCCATTGCTCTATGATTGGGGACAGTTAAGTGCTGTCATGAATTTTGACATCCTAATTTGACAGCTCAATTAATATTGATACAACGCCATGTAATTAATTTGATGTACCCACAGACGAAATTTGAGGAGAATGTAAATATTGTAAATGAGGAAATATAAAAGAAAAATACTCACTACTGGTGACGGTTCATTCAAGTGGGCAACAGAACAACTAAACAATCCTTCTTCGATTGCAAAAGACGTGATCACAATGAATTACGTGTACAACATGCCATTAACTTGAAGTTCAATAATTTGACACTTTATCTGTTTGATTTATGTGCGATAAGTCACTTGGCGGAAGTCCGCTTTTAAATTAATACCTAATGTCCAGCCATCAATTTTGATTAGGTGCGCACTTCAGGTGATTTTCTGTTAGAGGTAGAGATGGAGATACACCATACAAAGGTGTGCAGTGCATCTTGTTGTTGAAATTATTACAAGACTCGATTGTCAAAAGTATTGATCGAATCTAATTGTCTGTTAAAGTGTGAAGAAATATGCATTTTGATACGACTTTCGTGATAACTTTCCTTAAACGTCATCGCCATTATAATTACTATTTGACAGTTAAGCACAGCAATGACCTGTCATCGTATCCCTTTAAATAGCTGCATGACTTCAGTTTTACCGTGTTTTGTAACAACATTTCAACGTCGAAGTTGCATGACATGCTGTCAGAGTAACAGCGTTTGTAAATGCTTGTTGCATTTTGCGCAGCGTAGCGTAATAAATGCGCATTAATATAATGTAGCAATTTACGATTAACCATAGAGACGTGACTAAACCAAGGTCAGATTAGTGCACATTAATCTATGCTTAACTTTACCAGATCACTTAGCATAAGTTCTATGCTATGTCGGACTAGCACAATGGAATAAATATGTCTGCTCTCTTGAACGTGTTAAAAAATGTTAATAAATAATTAATAAAAATAGTCTCGAAATAGCATGGTATAGTTTGTTAGGTTTTTTGTTTTGCAAAATCCGTTTGAGAAGTAATTTGCGTCAATGGATTTTTTTATAACAGAAACAAAAAAAGAAAACAACAACTGGAAGGAATGCGAGTGAAAATGGTATTTCGAGAAATTTATTTGCTAACAACAACGGCGGGAGCAATTATTCAAATTGTCTAGGGGTTTTTTGTGTACAAATATTGTTTAATTCGATTTTGAAGTCAATTAACTTACAGATGTAGATAAATTAAGAAAACTGTATTTTGTGTGTCAACAGATTTGTAAGACGCTGCGTCGGATTCCTATTAACGAGCGAATCAATAGGTAGGTACATTCGCCACTTATCTACACCTTTGAAATCAAATCCATATCACGATTAAATTTATAACTTATCTTTTTGCAACATATGAAACGTTCTAGGAGAACATTCGACCACCACCGAATTTTCTTTATTTTCAGATATTATATTTTTGTGCACAATTGATTTTTAAAACGGATTTCGAATTTGTTTCCTATCAATTTTGCGCATTTGACATTTTTATCAGTACTTGACGGTTGAAATTCTCTGAGCTGTTTCGAGCCAAGAGGGGAAGTGCTCGTTACTCGTTATTTTGCTAATTTTCTCTTTTTCTGTGATTGTTGATGAGTACGTGTATAGACTTTGTGTGATTGCGATCGATTTATATCGATTGCGTTCGATTCGAACCGCGTACGCGAACGAGCCTAATGTTTACTTTTTCTGTAGGATGGGTCAACCTGGGTAAATTTTGAGGTGTCAACGCTAAGTTGTCAGCCTTTAATTTAGGGTAATTGCGGGATAGATGCCGCGCTTTTTCAAAACTCAATTTTACATATTATAAAGTGCATAAAATATATATTTTTTTTTATTAAACTGAACAATGGATTTATATTCCACCATTAAAAGAGACTAAACTAAAAAAAAGTAATTGTTTAAATAAAAATTAATGCAAAATAAATTATACTGACTGCGGCGTCTCTCCCAGCAAGTGAGGGAGAGATGCCGCAGTTTAAAAACATTGCGTTTTAAAGCTTATTTTGGCTGTGGAGCATGTTTTTTACGTTCCTCATCCCGTCCACAGCCAGTACATAAGATTGATTTGTTTTTTTTATAAATTGTACAGTTTTCGTGCAGCCATTTGGTGCATCTTGCACATTGTACCCAATCTTCTTTTTTTGTCGTTGAAAAATAATTTTCCCAGCATTCTGCACAGGAATTGGGATCAGCAACCGGTTCAATCTTCCTTTTAACAACTTCTTTTTGTTGAGGCTTATTAAGACACTTTGGAGTCTTCATGTTCTTCTTTTTATTTATTGTTTCAACTGATGTTAAAACCTCTGCAAATTGCTTTCTCCTGGTGTTAAAGGGCACCGGAATTTTCGGTAATAGTGAAATTTCCTGCAGTAGTTTTGTTGGCGTGGGTTTTGTGAAGCATGAAGAGGAATGTGTCTCATTTTCGGTGTGGTGTGGTAACAAGTGTGTGGTTTTTCAATGCTAATCGGAATGGCTGGGGATGAATTTGGTTCAGGATTTGAAACTTGTGCATCCACAGATGCATAGAGCTTGGGTGGTATGGCTTGGTAAGCACAATATAATTATTTCATTCTTTTCAGCGAACTCAAGCATCTCAAAGGCATTGCTATGGGACGTATGGCCATCTAATATCAAAAGCGTTTTGCCTAATGGTTTTCGAGGAGTGAAATGATCCTTAAGCCATTTGTAAAACAACTCAGAATTTATGTAAGAAGATTTTCTGTTCATGTAGACATCTGAACCACTTGGCAAACCATCCACAAATTCCGCCTTTTTGTTAACTCCTTTCATAATCAAAACAGGTGGCAAAAACTGTCCCTCAGCATTGCAACATCCTACAACTGTTATGTTTTCTCCCTTTTCCTTAGAGGTAACCACATGGACATCTTTTGCACCTCTCTTTGTCAAAACTTTTCCAGGCTTGTTATTAAGCTGTAAGCCACTTTCATCCATATTGAATATATTACTTGGCCTATCCATTAGGTTGTTCTCACGCAAGACTTTTTCAAGGATGTCAAAAAATTCATTCACTGCCGTCCGATTCATACCCTGCGCACGTAAAAGGGAAAGTCCTTCGGCTTGACGTACCGATATATCTTTATTTCGTTCTAAAAACGATGCCAACCAAGCATAGCCCGCTTTTTTAATTGTCATATTGAATTTATGCTTGACACCCATTTTTTCTGCCAATTCAAAAGCCAAACTTCGAATGCCTTCTTTATCTACAGTAAAACCTACGGATGCTAAATTTTTGATGTGTGCAGATAGTTTTTTTTCGCCTTCTATTCCCAGTACCCCTATTGAAAGTTTTATGAAAAAAAGTATAAGTAAATTGTCCTAAGTAGTCTAGGTAATTATTACCCATCGGTCCAAGGGATTTCTTTTGAAAGTTGCCTTCTTTCAGGCGTCTTGTAAGCGTTCTTGCTGAAACACCATATGCTTTCTCTGCTTTTCTCAGGGACATCCCACCTTCAACACTTTTCCTTGCTTCCTCTAAAGCTTCACTGGTCCAACTTCCTCTAGATGTCTTTCGTGTATATTTTCGTGGCATTTTTTAGTCTAAAAGTCCGTATAAACATAAAATTCAAAATGCGGCATCTTACCTCAACAAAAGTGCGGCATCTATCCCTAGGTAGAGGGACAGATGCCGCACTCTACCAAAACAGTTAAAAAAACAAAAGTGGAAAAAAAAATCACAGGAACTACTTCCAACATGACCACTCAATAACATAAAATACTTACTTACAACAAAACACGTTTTGACTTGCTTTATCGCCGAATATTTACATTGCACTGAAAAATTTCCACACCAAAAAGGAGAGCGTAAAACAAAACAAAAAGCAATATCTTCCCTCGCCTTCTAGATCAAAAAATTTTTTCATCTCTCTTTTGTGTTTTGATACGTAATGAACAAAAGGGAAAATAAACAGACTCGCACAATTGACTATTAATACGATTTTGGAGAGGTGCGGCATGTCTCCCGACGCGGCATCTCTCCCGCAATTACCCTATATGAGATTTGGGTACTTACCGAAAGAATACGATCGCGAATACAATCTGTTCATTCGTTGGATTGCTGTAGTGGATAGTAGAAATCATATAAGGAATATTACAGTAGGTAGGCACTTGAGCTACTCAATATCGAGCAGCTCCTTCTACGAACGGACCGGTCGATGATTCTGTTGTTTGGTCACGACAAACGCATATTCTCAACTCGGATTTTCACCAGGCGTTCTATAATTAAGCCGAGGTTGAGATGGGTATGTCATTTCCGAAATCCTTCTCTACTTGTATGGCGAAAGATCAGGAATCGTGGAGGCTCCAATTGAGCGTCATATACGCGAGGGCTTTTGAATGAATATCCGATGAACCTATTGAAAGTTAACAAATGATTCAGTGAAATATTGTGAAATGAAAAGAGACGCATGTTTTAACTTTTTGTTTTGCCTTAAACGTCCTAAAAGACTTTGTCCTTCGAAATTCCATTCTACTTAAAATAGAAACATAAGCCCATTTTAGTATTTCGGCCAACATCGAATATTAAAACTTCCCAATACAATTGTGATTGTTGCCTGTGGTTATCTACCAAAAAAAATTAAACAACTTTTATTTACATTGACGCCATTAGTGACTGCCATCAGGTAATATACATCATTATAATAATTAATAACTATAAAGCTTTGTTTACCTGTATTTCCTTCTTATTACCCGACTGTAGTTCGATCTACTTTAAGTCTTATTCATAAAAAAAGTTATCGTGATTTGCGCAAAAGTCCACAGCAAACTAACCACTGAGACCCACCTATTTCACTGCTCATTAACCAGTAACCACACAGATGTCGCATAATGAGTAGGTAGGTACTCGCATTCTACAACCTTTAGACAAATAAATTCCAAAGACAACTCACTTAACCACAGAATTCGGAAACATAACCTTAAAAGCTCCACACGTGGTTGGCTGTTCTAAATTATATGTTTATCGCAATTCATTGTGAGAGCATGATTTCATTTATGCATACATATCTAATACCTACCCCAAAATGTTTTTTGTTTAAACCAAACTTTTGTTCCTTGTTATTTTTGGAATCAACAACATTTCGTTTCTTTTTTGTTGTTTTTAATTTAGCTCGTTATGAGTGTTCTTCCCCGAAACGAAAACCCATTTATTCCCGGATCCCGGCCTAACGTACCATATACTTATACTTATATGTATCACCATCAAGTTAAATAGATATGACTGGCGATTATAAATTAAATTTGATGAGTTTTATCTCTCTGGTTTCTGAAATGTCTGATTCATTTTGTTTCTTGTTGTTGCCAAATCCGGGCCCAAAAATAGACAGAATCGAAAGACCACACTCTGCATGGAGAAAAAAAAAGTGCCACGATAACCATAAAAAATAATAATATTCATATCATGACTGAACACTGAAGGGGTTCTATAAGCTATAGCTGTAGCTATACTCCAAGCATACGAGCATTTTCTAACTGCGTGATTGTTTAATGTTTACGAACGAAAACAAAATAAAAATAAAATACGATCCAGCTAAATTGTCGATTATAACCATTTTTTTTTTCTTCTTTTTAGTTCTACACGTTCATTTTTCGTACATACATAATCATTTTGAAATCTTTTTCGTTTGGCATGGCATGGCAGACAGTAAATTCCAAATTACTTATTATTTTTATCTATAGAATACAAAAAGTGCTTGCAAGCATGGGAAGGGGAACCAGTTCCATTTGGGCTCGGGTGTCTAATTTGTTAATGGAACGCAATTTCGTTATGTAAGTGCATTGTGTGAAACATGTGTTTGGATTTATTGATTATGTTTTTTTTTTTTGACAGAATATTTGATAAGCGTAATAATAGGGGTAGGTATCATTTTAGATACTTTTCTTGTTACTTAATGTGTACAGTGGTGGAGGGATGTTGAATGGCTGTCATTGCAGAGCGGGGTTATTTAATTGTGTGAGTAAAAAGTAAAAACTTACTACACTCCGCGCCACTTAAGTAAGAATAAGTTAGGTTAACGAGAAATGCCTACATTAAACGCTTTCCGAAAACAAAGAGTTTTACCCACGGCAGTGGAAAATGCAAAAACTGACGTTTATAAAAAAAGAAGCAAACCTTCATCAACAGCTTTCTTCCGTTGAAGACTTGGTATACGACCTCCCAAAGCGGACATTTTGGAGCCCACGAATTGAAGGAACTTTATTTATTTATCAATTTATCTCAAAATCAGTGTTTTAGTAGTCGCCGTTGCTGAAAGTCAATGGTTCTGTAAGCAGTTTACCGGGTCCAAATAGAACCTAGAACCTGAAGGTTGGGCACTGGAAATATATAAAAACGCACATTGTTAGTGTCTGATTGGATTTGGAGACTGCGATGGTTAATACGGGTGCCGAAAATGCAAAAAAAAACATATCCTCAGTGTCAATGTGTCATTGTGACAGGAAAAGCACTTTTTCCAGAACCAGAGAATTTTTTTTGATTTTGCGCTTTATTATAAACCGTAGATTATTTTGTCATTTCACCAATACTTTTGCGGATTCTGTCAGAAGCAGTTTTGTTGTTCTATTGGATTTCAGAATGAGTGGATCCCCGAGTGAAACCAATGGAAAACGACATAAAGTAGCTGGAAACAACATTATTATACTACCGAAGATGACGCCCAAATCACCAATAACTTTAATGACAATGCACGGTATTAATAATAAATTTAATGGCGTTTTCGATTGAAGAATAGAATTGCCCTTTCTATGAAAAGAGCAAATCTAGAAGTGCTCTTTCATGTATGTTTCATTGAAAAAAAAGTGCACTTCCAGGTCAATTCTTAACACGAAAGAAGTGTCCGGAATATTTTTAGAGAATTGCGCTGAACTCACCAACACATACTAACAAAATGTCAGATTGAAGTGTTTGTTGTGTTATTAGAAACAAATTTTTCGCTATGTGATCCGAAAATATACAATTATGCGTGCAAAATGTAAACTTAAATTGAAATATATTGATTTGGCTGTATTTATTACTGCAGAAAACAAAAGAAAGTAGCAACAGTAAACCAAATCTCTCAAATGATGTCTACCACAACTACAAAAGGGCTCCAACGAATTTCATTGAAAAGAGCAATTAATAATAATAATAAAAAAAATAAGGTTCGACTACTTTCAATTTACAGAAGCTCACAATTGCTTAATTTGTATGGAAAATATTGCCATTGTGAGCTACTCATCTTTAAAGTCGAAACTAAAACTGTTGATAAGGCCATTTATTTTTGATATGACCAAATTTAGCCTACTTTTGCTATTTCAATAATTAAAATACCATTCTTCCCCTTTTCGATGAGATTTGACAGTTAATCACACATCTTTGATTGTCAGTTGATTTCTTTCAGTGAAACTTTTAACAATTTAAACCCGTCAATGAGGTCGCACCATAAGAGGTGTCAGTATATCTGCTATACTTAATCAACGAGCCCATTTTAGTGCAAGACACAAAAATAACAATGCTGCTTATCGCTGTTAAAAAAAATGTATATAAAAACAGCCCATAAATCAGTTACTTAAATGCCGCCCGATAACCCTGACCTTTATTGCGTTGTTCTGCTTCATAAAATAAATTACTAACGCCTCGAATAACTTAACGGAAATGTCTTACATCTTTTCCACAGACCGAAAGTGAGTGGAAAATTCCCACAATAGTTTTGTTTCCTATTTTTACAAGATGTTTTGTTTGTGTGTGTAAGTATATGTAAATGTATGTTGGAGCGCCTCCCATAAGGGTTTTTGTCTGCTCTGTGGGCTCTGATGCCGCTCTGCTCTACGTGGCGAACAGCAGTGACACTGACAGTGCGATGATAAAACCAAATGATCGACCTTCAAACTACAAACTCAACTGTCTTAAACGATTATTATTAACGATGTTACTTGCATAGTAAGGTTCTTTTTAATTGTCAAAAAAATCATTTTCTGGTTTTAGACAAATGTTAGACAGTGAGATTGGAGTTTGGAGTAACAAGTTTACACAACAACACCCCAAATGGACCTTTCACATTTTTTTCTTTTGACATTGCGTTGCGTGTAGTGGTGCGGGCTAACCTTCTGTCATAAAATATTTAAATAGGCTACCACAAATCGGACTGTATACAGGCAAGAACTGCGAGGTACGTGCTTTGCACTGCGTGTTTTTAGTCGAAAAACAAACTTGGTGAACATGCAACTGTCGTGTCATATATCTTCGATAGGTGGCATGCACACGAACAATGACCAACACCACAAACATTTCGCAGTATTACCAGTGACTTAAGTAGGCTTCAAGTTCCAAAATGATCTTTTGGATCCGTCTCGCAGTCATATTGGTCTTCGCTTCTTTTTTATTGATTTCCCATTTGAGTGCCGTAATCACAGGCGATACAACATCAATTGTATAAAGCGAGCATTAAACGGTTTACTCGTTTCTTGCTTTACCACTTATTGTTATCTCTTCTCTCGGTCACCTCACCTTTTCGTTGTATTGTTTCGTACGTGAGTTTAAATGGTTATGTGCTATTTATTCCTGTTAAATGAAAGCACAACAAACCGTGCAGCACCTTGAAAAGGTAATTTCAAAATAAATTTGTGGGGCTATCTTTGACAGGCGTATACCTACTCTGGGCGCAATTGTTGAATTTGGAACAAACACGAGTTGGTTCACAATCACAATGCGAGTATATACCTACCTATATATTGAACGAATTTGATGAAAGATCTCAAAATTGTGTAGTTGTTTGCAGTGTGGTTAATTTCGGAACACGTGTGTTGAATTTGACCTTTGATCTGGTAGAAGCATTGGCTTTATATTTATAGAGCAAAATCTCGTTAAAGCCGGTTTCTATTTTAGGTTAGGTTAAGTGGAAGTAGCTGGCAGGGCAACAAACGTCGAAAGACTTAATGAATTCAGGCAACAGGAGTTCTATCAGCTACTCAATCTAATGATTATTATTCTCGTTTATAAAATAGGTCAGGCCGGCCAGGGTTAAAAGTTTGACGCTTCGTCACAATGTATGAAAAGATGCATGCTTGACTTTGAGACAGAGAGAGATCGAACTCTTGAAGAGATTCATTTAGCTCTGTCAAGAGTTCTCTTATAGCGATTGAAATATCTAAGGTAGGTAGCATTAAAAAGGTACATATAATGTTCCGATATCAATTGAAAGTTTCTGTCGAATTGGAACTTTGGTAACGTTTAATGTACTACTGATTTACAGCGAAGCTATTTAGCTCGAGGGGCATTAAATGATTCAAAATGTCTGAAATGAAGGCATATTCGCTAGAATTTTAAGTAGCTTTGCAAATGGAGTTTGTAAGATTACCAAAACGAGGGTTCTAAAATTTACTCAACGATTAGCCCCTTTGAGTCTTAGTTTCTTCTATCTCATTATCCTTATAGGAAAATATGGAGTTAAGAACCTTTTCCGGCTCTATAGACGAGTTTCCATTGTAAATCAGACTTGCTTGGATAGTTTACCGTGAAAGGGGTTATCCATGCCACTGTTTGTCTTAGACTAAAGGTGCGAGTGGTCTTACAAATTAAAATATGCATTCCGGTGATCAGAGGCTGAGTGACTCAAGTCAACCGAAGATCGCAGATCAGTAATTGAGACATCTCGTTTGGCTTTAGTACTGTTATTAAGAAATTGAACTTTTAAAATTTCAAAAGATAAGATGGAGTAAGTTTTTCGGTAAAAATAAATCTAGGTCTGCCTATATACGTTTCTCATTACAGGTACCGACGTTTTCGACAGATGCACTCTGATGTAAGTATCTGCAACCATTAAGAAAAACCGCCTACACACAAAAGGGAAAAACCTTCTTCTTGTATGTCATCATTGCCAAGGGGATTTTCCAGGGAACATTCCATACAACCTGTGCACAACAATTGTACGGTTAAAAAAAAGGCGTATAATAGATCTTCGTCAAAGAACTGAGGAACAGAAAGTAACCTTAAAGAAAGGCGATGGATTTCAGGTACCTACATAAGTATAACTATTATTCAACTTATATTATTTCCACTTACAGACAAATTTAACAAACACTGTTAAGACTTGTCAACTTGTACTTGCTGTGTCATGTGATTTAAACAGGCCTTTGTGAACTAAGGTGGCTTTTTAGTTCAATTGTCCATAAGAAAGTGACACTCCGCGATACTAACAATCATTTTAAGTTTCCAGGCTAAATTTTTCGAGCTCACAATCGTGAAATTTTGAAATATTTAGTGTGAAGGTTAAAAATTATTATTAGTAAGGCCCACTTTGCTTAAGGAATACGTAGCGAGCTCATTAGGTAGACCCACAAAAATCAACAAAAATCCGTTACAAGTTGCGCCTATCATCTCATCCCAACTAAAAACAAAAACAAACATTTCATTGCAGCCATCTTTTAACTGTCAATTTATGGCGCTGCCCGTGTGAAAGAAACGACTCTTAACTTAAACCAGTTCCAGCTCCTCTTGATGGGATCGAATTGCGGTCGCGATCGTGTTTGTTGTTTATGCGTAAATACAGAAAAAAGACGAAAGAAGGAGAATAATAAAAATAAAGAAACTAGGAACAAAAATCTGGATAATTCGCAATCAATACGTTACAATACAGCTACAGCTATATGTACAGCATGTGTAATTCTAGATACGCCGTGTCGACGATTCAATATGCTTGCAACAGTGCAACGCAGCGTGGCAAATGGCTACAATCACCATCGTCCGCCATCAGGAGGTAGCCACGAGGAAGGGGTTCAGAACCATAACAAAGAACCACCGATCAGCGATCATGCGCAGCATATAGAAATAGACGTCACACGGATATACGTTATGTACGTCAGCAAAATAAAAACGCAGGCCGAACAGCGGAGAGAAAAAAACAAACAAGCGGCAGATGTTGTGAATATGCTCTTATGCGGCATAAATGCACGCACCTTTTGCTTGGCAGGGTATCTTTCATCTCTATACCTATATGTACCAGTCGACGACTTTTATTGGATTTATTACTTTTTTGTTGAATAAATTTTGTGTCAAACTATTTCTGACAGAGTTTTCGACCAAGAACGGACATTTTAACTGCAGATTTTTTTTATTTATCAGGACACAAATGATTTGTAACTTTTAGGAAAAAATCCTCTAAGCGACAGTAGTGAACGTGATCATGATTATTCTTCTCGCTTTATCATTTATTTTGCACACAGATTGAGAACGTCCAGTGTTCTGAATTTCGCAAACATTGGGTGCAGTCAAATATCTAGTTATCTAGAGTCGGCTAGATTGGTCTGGACTAGATGTAACCTGAACGCCAACCAATCTTATATTGGTCGGGAAAGTCACTTTTTCTACGTCAGGCACATATGCGAACTGTCAACTTAAAGTACTCAGTCCCAAATTTCTTGACCTACCTCTCCATAGACGGCAACTGAAACAGCTGCTCATATGACCGATCTAAGCCAATAAAAACCGAGATACATCAAGTCAGACAGCTGTCATTGTTCGAAATGGGCAGTAGCCTTAAAAGTGCGCTTACACTGAATTTGAGCAATTTACAGGTAGCAAAGAAAAATATTTTTACTAAAGCACGTATCTCACGTTGGATTCGACCAGTCTCAAATTAGGTTACCAATGGTGGGCTTCTTTCAAAGCCTGTTCGGCCTTCAACTGATAACAAGCTTCTCATATTCTTCAACAGCTCGACCTTTTAAGTTGCGTATGACTCAAAATTATACTTTGATTCCTTTTGCCGTTGATCCTTAGACCAACCCGCTGATGGAGATTGCTAGGAAACGGATCCATCTACAATCTGCATAGTCCAAACTCTTCAATCGCAATTTATTAGAGCTCATATCTCTTAAATGCAACTACAACGGAAGCCATCTCTTCCTCAATTGCCAATAGTAAAAAAATCGGCATTAGTGGATCCCTGCCACTGGATCCCTGGTGCACTTCGAAAGGGTCGAAGAGTTCTTTATTGTGCAAACGAAACGTAACATACAAAAATTACAACCAATTTACAACCAATACCTTAAATCAGTGATCCTATTTGGCTTCATTTTTATCCATTATAAATAGTACCGAATGGAAGGGTTCCTATTCTAAACAACTTCGGAAATCCCCTACTTGTTTAGATTCCAATTAAATTTGTTAATTTGTGACTTCCTCCTCGCATCTCAAATGCATTTTCAGTCGTTCTCACCACATTCTACCTAACCTACAATAGATAGGGTCATACTTCACACTATAAATGAATATTTATGGTGGGAGTTCTGATCGTTTCCGTTTATCTTACGTTTACTTCCGTTTGTTAATGATTCTTCTACCTGCCCTTGGATTGTCATTCAATACTTGTACCGGCTTACAGCTGTTTTCGATTCGAGCACAAGCAACCGCTTGTCCTTCATCAATCATTGGAATTATACTTATTCGGTTGCGCGTACTTTCAAGGACTTTGTGTTTTGGGGAGAGCGGTCCCCTTTCATATCCTTGAAATTTCACTTCTTCTAGGTCCCTCTGATCCTTGAGTTGATGCGCATATTTTGCTGCTTCTACTTCTCATTTAAAAACGACCCATGTAACACTTTGTACGTATTTCTATTTTCAAAGACAAAGATCAACCGAGCAGAGTGCCTCGCAGAGAATAGAGATCGTTCGTTGTTGGCTGGCGTTATCGTGTCTATCGTATGTGTGACTCACGGGTGATTGGTTGTGGTACTTTTTCATATGTCCACTGCGTGTGTGGTAGTTTCTTTGTTTCGGTTTATTTACGTTTCGTATAGATAGACAGACGCGCTGCCTTCGGCATATGACTTGTCCCATCTGGGCTTTGTCACGTATGCCATGGGGCGATCGCGAGCACCACATTTTCATGACAACAAATTTGGAAGAGATCGACTAACGCGTACTACGCTCCATGGGTCTATAGTTTTGTTGGCCCAATTGAATCAGAAGGAAACTGATTCACATTTTCGTGCTCAGTGAATTTTGTTAATTTAAAATTTTCGGGCCGCACGCAGTCTACAGACTCATCGGCGATCTTATCTTTTTATATGCCAATTAATGGTATGGGTACTAATTGTTACTGTCTCTTTGGAGGGCGGAATTGTGAAATATTTCATCGGCTTGTGTAATTGGCGGATCACGAATATATGCATTTTATTGAGGCTTCGAAAAAAATACAACAGATAGGTATGTTGCTGAGGTTTATTATTGCTCGGAAATATTTTATACTACTGGCTAGCAACTGGGCAAAAAGTCAAAGGGCCTTACTTATAATCATATCATTTTAAACCTTGACACTAAATATTTGGTAGGTCACGGTAGGTCATTTGAATGGAAAATTTCGCCATTGCCATTGAAGAGACCGCAAAAAAGACTTTCTGATCTATTACAAAATTACGACATGCTGGAAATCAATCATGGAATGTACTTCTTTTTATCATATTAAGTTCGTTTATAAGACTTTAAGTAGGTAGTTAATTTGCGATCTCTTTCCTTTGCTCTAATTAGCAATAGCTTCATAAAAACTGACCGCTCTTTTTCTGATTTTAATCGTATGTCAGGATACTACCTATCGAAATCGCCAAACTTAAATTACAAATCGCCGAATTAATAGATCTCCGTTGCCATAAATGGCCAAATTAAAAGTTTTGCAATAATATTGCAGCTTATATTATTAACAAAACAAAAGGAAAACAAAAACAACGTAAAAATCAAAACATCAGTCTTGTATGTATTCATCTACTTCATAGTGATCACCATCTTCATAAATATTTTCATTAAATGCCAAAAGCATTTCAGCAAAAAGCTCAAATTATTGTAGCAAATTTCTTTAAGTTTCGAATAAAAGTTGCATTTAAAGAATCGATTTGCATCCTCGACCTATTTTTTGTTTTTATCGCATTCATATATACAAATTCCCCTAGCTCCACGAACTCTGGTTGTCCCAAAGCATTTGTCGTCTTCTGAACCTTAATTTTAGGGATGTAATTAGTGGGATGTAGAAAATATTAGGATTTTAAAAATGATAAAGAAAAATCGCCAAAAATCTCACGTTTTTGAGTATGTAGGCAAACTGATTTTCATGTCGCCAAATGAGACTTGAAATCGCCCATTTGGCGATAAAACGCCACATCTGACAACCCTCGTGCCGATTGCGCATGCGCTTGTGATCATGTAAATTAAATGCCCATTCAAACGAACTGTTTCTATTTACAAACAAAAAACAAATTCCACTGTACAAGTTTCTAGTAATTGTTAAGAAATAGAGCTGCAGAGTAATGAGAGATATTAAGACCCGGCTTGGTTTGATAAGCTCACATTTTTTGACAAACGCTGGATACCATGCGTGCAACTAATTTTGCCAGTTTTTGCTTTATTGCGAAGACTGAACAATGCAGTTATGTGCTCCGGCCAAGATTTCAGATCTCCATCACCTACATATTTTTATATTTTCCAAAAGGTTCTAAATGGTTAATTGCTAAACTGAATATTTTGACACCTGTAGTACAAACAAGAAATAATGAATCGTTTCGTTCCCTTTCCCACAACTGAACCCATTTTTGACGTTTTTGTTTGACTCCTTCAATTATTTTTATAAGGGTATGTATTGAGTTAATTTAAAAAGTCAATGCAGCTCATTATAATAATAAATTTCAGCGGTGCTTTCAGTGAAAATTCTCGGAAACTGTTTATGTCGCGTCAATCGACTGTCAGGTCGAAAGTCTTGTTTTTTAAACTTAAATTTCAAAAGAAAATACTTGATCAATTTTCAACGACTTTTGGCAGTAATTAAGTTACGAGAAGATCAAAAAATTTCTCAAAGTAGGATTTTAATCACGCAATTACAACAACTACGCTCTTCTTGACACTTCGAGACTCAGTTGTAGTTGTTGTAATCGCGTACTGAAAATCCTACTTTACTTTGCTTTCCTGAGATCGAAGCTCAAAAAAAACACGCCCAATGATGCCAAAACTAGACGCGGTCCTGTGTAGTTACCCTTTATAGATTTTGTCATAGGAGACTTTGACTTTAAAAATCTGACTTAAAGCTTTTGATTTAATTTCCTGACATTAAAAATCGGTCATTTCTGTCCTAAAACCGCCGAATCACCATACGAACAAAAAACAAACAGCTTTCAATTTGTTTCCAATTTTATTCCACTTACTGGAAGTGGAAGCTGGAATTATTTTTAAAGAATGACAGATAAGTGTTCGGAAAATAGAATAATCAGTATGTTAAATCAAAAAAAAAAAAAAATTAGAAAAATATTTGAAATAAAAAAAGATGCCTTTTTGAAAAAAACCTTAGCTAATAAAATAAAGCCTAAAAGGCATGAAAAAGCCATAGTTCGCATCACTGGTCGTGGGTCACTCGGTAGGTATGTAGATACTATACTATACATACCCGCAGGAAACATTTACATCTTATTTTCGCCCATTAATTTTAATAACTCAACTTTCGAGAAAACCTACACAAATTGACAATTTAAGTAATGAGATAAAATAAATCCTCACTAAGTTCATTCGAGATGGGCCCAAGTGCCCCAAGTGGCCATGTCTGCACATGGGTTCCATTGCAATTTACAACTGATGACGATTTTTCTTTCATTTCCGCTTTATTTTGATCACCATAATTATGTACGTATTTCAATCTCATAAAGATACCAGCTACCATGACAAAATGTATCCACAGCAGCTGCCCGGCTCTCTTGCATCGGCCAGCGTCATCAGATGCACGATCAAAAATTGGAAACTATATAAACGGATAGTGTGACAGCCAAACAAGAAGGAAATACGTCTTGTCTGGTTTCTGGCTGGGTTTTCTGATGCGCAGGAGCCCACTCTGCCATTGCCTGGGGGAAATCGGCGGCGAAGCCAACGACAATGTTGCCTGAATGAGCACATTGTGTGCCCATGCCCACACACAAATCATTTTAAGCGCGTGATTATCAAAGTATGTTGCAGCTCGTTATAAAATGTAAAATCGCGCATGTGGTTGGCTTGTAAGGAAGGAATAAATATTCTCGTATAATTAAAGGGGACATTGTTGTGGCGGCCAATTATACGTGGTACGGCTACGTCTTCAAATCCGTGTTGGCTAAGTGATCCTCTGGGTACATAGTTGTGAGATAAACATGGCGTACGACATAGAGCAAGACTTAATGTGTACTCTGCGTGGTGCTTGAAAGGTGTCCCGACGAACTGTCTTTGGATATCATGGACAAGGAGAAGCCGATGTCTTGACCAGGGTCTGACTTTTAGCAGTCAAAGTGCTTGCGGGCTTGTCACTAATTGGCAGTTAGGAGCATAGACAAGTCATGTTCGTACCTACAAGTAGATGCTATGAGCATCTGCAGGTGCACCAATAAACTGTTAGGAGCATCTTAAGCTACCATTAAACTGTTTGACAAACCGTACGTTTTAAGGCCGTTGCTATTTGGATGTCCCGTCGTTCGAAACACTTCTATGTAAGGAAATGTCAGAGTTGTTATAATTGCATCAAGTTGGAGTAATTATGGTATGGCATTGGGCAAAAGGCTTTAAATTGTAGTATAGCAATTTAAGACATCAACCTTCAGTTCCAGAAATAAGTTGTTATTTCTTAAAAGAAGATTTTTTAACGAAAATATTAAGTCGTAGCAGTGTCTCGAACCATTGTAGTAGTACGATCTCTTAATTTTTTCCACGAAACGTGAACATTTTTCCCTTTTATCCCTTTTCATCGTACTCAAATTTCCTATTCAATTTCCGCGATATTTTTGTATAAAATAATCGAATTTTCAAACGTACCACTTGTCTTACACGGAATGCAAATCACGTTAAATTAACCTGGAGTATTAAAACCGTAGTTTGTTACATTATTATGATTATTTTTGGTAGTGGAACATTTCGTTAAAAGGCAATTCACACGAGCGCTTTTTAAAGGATATTCATGGTGAAATTTAGATGTTTTGATGAAATTTCAGCAACAAATTAAAGTTTGAATGTTATTTGGTCAGCTTTCTGAAATTCCCATTATATTGCTGCTTTTTGCCTTTTCCCCACGAAATTCGTATCAGACATCGAAATTCCCACAAAGAAAGAAAAATCCCACGACATAATAACACTGTCTCCAACGTCGATCAAACGTCAGTCAGCTCAGTACAACGCCAATGGTTGAGTAGTCACTTTCCACTTAAGGAGAACAGTCTGATGTTGTCAAATCTTTGACTAAATAAATAGCTTGACACTGGCCGCGTTCCACTGCCCGCTAGATAAATAGCGGCATGTCAAACTCCATATAAACAAAATTTACATTTCACCATCTCCGCTAGACGTCTATCACTTTTTGTGAAATATCCCTTTCAGGGAAATTTCTCAATCTAGCGCGAAACTACCCGCTGCATTGAGAGAAAAAACAAAAATAAACGACCTGTCAAAGGAAATCGTTCAAACGTTTGCAAAAGAAAAATAAATACGAAGCCGAGCAAGTGGAATTGTGATGAAATTGTTAATAAGGTAAGCAAAATAGCAATTCAGATATTGTTTTTATAATATATTGTATCATTTATTTAATTGTTGTGTGGAAATAATTAGTGTTAAATGTCACTTTGCCGGTGGAGCTAGGTTCTAGCGCGGACGATCCTTCATCTGGATATTTTGTGCTAGACATCTAGCGGGCAATGGATCGCGGCCAGTGTCTGAGAACAAACAATATTTGACGATCTGTCAAACCATGTTTCTCTAATTACGAATTTCATATCAGGTCGTACAAAGTTTCACCTGTTCACTGATCCATATAGTTAAATAGATCGACATCGATAGAACTTCTTGGCGGATCGACTACATCGTTACTTTAAAAAGGAATCTTCTAAAATATGTGGACCAAATGAAAGGTGGATTTTCATAGATAAATTCCCGCATGTGTTGTTTTGTCACAAACGAATTCTTACAATAAATTTTCAGTTACAAAAGTGTTCTGTCTGTGACCTGCGAAAGATTTGGTCCCATTCTTCTGCCGTTTTGACAATGTTTTCAATTATATTAACGAAAGTAAAGGAGTAGGCGCAAGATGTCTGACTTTCTAGTCTAGTCCGACACTCTGCAAATTTATAAAGCGTCGAAGTCAAACACCTTCCTGTTGCCACTGTCACTAATTTGCAGGTCGTACGCAGAGGCAGTAATATAATTCTGAATTGGAAAAGCGATAACCTGAAGACTGGCAACATTTTTAGGTTATTTTGAAAGCTAAATTGACAGCAAGAGCAATTTTTTTTAGCATTTTATTCGCCCTTTTATTTTTTTAACCTATTCAACGATCCTTTCGTGCACAAATCGATGGTGTTTTATAAATAAGTAACATATAGAAGGGTAGTATAAATTTAAAATTACCTATGTAAAAAGTAAACAGATCCGGTTGTTAACGGACCAAACTTGAGCTGAGAGTTCCTTCTACTCCGCCACCTTTAGCGAACGTCATACAAGCCATCCAAAGTCTCATTGTCCCATCAGATTCGGCATAATTACAGGTCCAATACATTCGTTCCAAAAATAGAAACTCGCACAACTTACGCTGATAACAATTAGGCCTAGGGTACCTGTAGACCTCGGGCCGAACAAGTTTGTTTCCGTAGTGAAGGATGTCGTCATCACCTTTCTCAGTCAGAAATAATCATTCGAGAAATTCAAAAATGGTTTACAACTCAGAGTTCAGAAACCTTTCAGCTATTGCACAATGACTTTAACTACTGTCGTAAAATCCTGGTGTCGTTCAACTTGTAGTCCAATGCACCCTAAATATAATCACAACAACCCAGTTTAAAAAGTCTGCCACCAGTTGGTGGAGTCATACGCCCACAAATTGTAAAGTTTGCTGACAAACTCTCAAGACTAGACATGAACTTGTGGAAGTAATAACATTTTTCCATTGTTCGAAAGTTAACGTATACTGTCAACAGAACATGATAGTGTAAACTGGTTTCAGTTGATCTCTCTACAGAGACCACCTGGTAAATCCGGTACCATCCCGATCGTTGCCTAATTGACTCATAAATTTTGTAGTTCGTCGATGAAACCTAAGACAACAATGGTGAACCGATCTTCTCAGTTTTGGATGGGGTATTTTTTTTTTTTGTATTGTAAGATTATTCTAAGGGTCGTATCTACCTACATCCATTGTTGCAAGTTGATCCTTCCAAAAGGATAACATTACCATAGAAAAATGAGATTCTCCGCTTGGCCCGAATCTGATGTTCTGCAAACATCCTCTCTGATCGAATTACTTGAGAATTTTAATTTTTATTTGCAGACATCGTACCACTTGTAATCAGAAGCCAAAGTGGTTGTTATTGTTTTTTTTTTTTGTGCAAAATACGCAAACAATTCAAGTTGAAACTGACTGCGTATATATTTTTTTTTAATTTTTACGCGCTTCCACGAATATCAACAAATTTGTCGACGTCAATAGCTGGAGGAAAAAAAAAATTTAAATAAAAATAGCTTAAGAAAAACGTTTTTATTGTTGACTTTTTTCCCCAAGACCAATTATAGCAATTTATTCAGATATCGTATTAAAGTGAATACAAATGTTATTTTTAATTGTTTCACAAGTGGTGCGCGTGGGGTGGTTTTTGGTTTGGTTTATTTTCCTGTTTACAAACTTGTATACCTATGTCACTGGGTAATTATTTTTTTTTTAAATTTTTATTTAATGAGGTAATATTTGCCGAAGATTGTGTGTTGCACAAAAACAGGAATATTGGAATATGTATGTATTTTTCAAATGTATGCACGATTGCACGTGTTGACAGATTTGCGTAGGCAGTCCGTTGTGGAATGAACAAGATTTATAGCGTTTATTGTGTTTTTTTAGAGTTTTTAATCGTGCTTCAGTGTCCTTGAATGGGCATTTTAATCTGATAAATGTGTGTGACGGTCGTGTATGGCATAGGTCACCTGTATTGGCTTTAGGATTTAGGTTAAGTGCTGTAGTTACAACTATGGCTAAGATTTGAGGTTTCGCTGGAAAATTTGGAAGCTGATACAAACTTAAACGGGGGTAAGGAATGGCCTGTATCCTCATTTGAGCACAAAAATTAACTGGATTTCTAAAAACTCTGTGGGTACCTACATATATTTAATTATTTTTGCCAATTATAGCTACGTTCATCTTTCATTTGTGGAGTCACAAATATTCCCAGGTGAGTTGCAGTCCATACGCTGTGTGACCCAAAAGGTTTTAATACGCTTTGGATAAAGTCTATGGAAACCACTTCTGCAGACAGTTAAGCGGTCAAGACGATCCAAACTCCGTTTTTTATTCCGTGATGGACCTATTAGTCCATTCAAAAAGTCCATACGATGACACATAGATGGCGTTACTAGAATTTTGTTCATATGATTTTTATTACATACTGGCCTTTAAACGATGTGTATAAATTTGACAGCAATCTGACATTTGATTCGTGAGTTATCATTTTGTGTGAAGCAACTCTTGTTATTAAAAAAATGGAAAAGAATGAATTTCGAGTTTTGATAAAGCATTGCTTTTTGGCGGAAAAAAAATTCAGTGGAAACCAAACAGTGGAGCGCAGTGGACGCCTAAATGAGGCTGTTATTCCAGAAAACATTAAAAAAAATCCACAAATTGGTTATGAACGATCGCAAATTGAAGGTGCACGAGCTTGCTGGCATTGTAAAGATGGTAGTGTTTTTACACGAACATTTGGGTATGCGAAAGCTCTGTGCAAAGTGGGGGCCGCGTGAGCTCACAGTCGACCAAAAACAGCTACAACAAATCGATGAAAACGATGGCAAAATTGAATGAATTGGGCTTCGAATTGCTTATCCACCCACCGTATTCTCCAGATTTAGCCCCCAGCGACTTTTTCCTGTTTTCAGATCACAAGAGAATTCTTACTGGAAAGAAATTTAAGTCCAATGATGAAGAATTTGCTGATTTGCCTATTTTATCGAGAAAGAATCGTACAATAAAAGTGGTATCGAAAAGTTAGAAAATCTCTATACTCGTTGTATCGCCCTCGAAGGCAACAATGTTGAACAATAAAATGGAGTTTCCTCAAAATTTTGTTTTTTTCTTACTCATCCTATGGACTTATTGAATGACCTGCGTGGAAGATGGAAGCATTTTGGAATGGAACAAAAATAGAGTAGAATACCCAAGTGGGAATTTGTAGCAACGGATCGTGGAGACTAAAAATTGACAGATTGCTGTGCTAAATAACCAAAACTCTAGGTTATATTAAAAGCTAAACTGGCAGTATGCGGATGCTGCTATTCGGCCGGCCCACAAAAATAAAGTTCGTCAATTGACATTTATTTCTAAGCTCTAGCTGACATGTGCTCGTATCTTTCCGTCAGCCTGCCACTTTTTTTCTTAAGCTCCCATAAAAAAAATGCATGCAAAGATCAAATTTTGCGAGCCAGTTAAGCGAAGCAGTATCCTTTTTGGACGCTAAATTCTTAACTTCATACCTATACTTAGATCAGTCACATAAAATCTCTGCTCGGTAGTAATAATTTACCGACAATTTATCTTTTCTGTGGAGAAAAGAAGTTGAGACTAGGGACGCTAAAATTGAGCGCAAGCAGGATACTAAGCTTTAGACTCAAAATCTTATACCTTAGAAACATTAGTATTATCAAGAATTTAGCGATTGACTATCCAGTTGACTTTTCGTTTGTGCGCCTGATGTCTACAAAGCAATGTTAGGGACCAATGTAACTTAAGCCCTCAGCGTGCCTACATTATAGTCTAGACCAGTGCTTCCCAATCTTTTTCAGCCCACGGCGCACCTACAGTATTTGGTCGCGACGCCCTTCCTTAGCTGTTTGAAAACGAAACTGTCGAATGAAATAGTAGATAGATAGGCACAAAAATTAAATTCAGTTTACAAGCAGCGCGAAGCTCAAATAAGTTTGTAATTACTGTAAATAACTTAAGGCGCGGGCCTTTCTTTACTTTCTACGGCGCACACTTTGGGAACCCCTGGTCTAGACAAATCTAGTGGGCCTAAGAGTCTAAGTACAAACAATATGTAACCTAATATAGGTTCGTTTATCAGCCCTGGCAGTCCCCTGGTAAACGTTTTTGATTTTAGCAAGATCGTACTTCAGCGTCAAAATTTTCCCTTCGAACAGCTAAACGAAAATAATTTGAAACGTTTATTAAAATTTGGAAGCAACGCACATAGCTATTTATGTGTAAATTCAAAAACATCAAACATTTGTGCAGTGATGCGTCATCACTGCTTATTTGCGATGCTGATGCGATGCGCAGTTTATGCTGACGCGTTGCTGATTGAATATGAATCTTGGGTTTTAGAACGCATTGTTTACATCAAACATTTTAATGTCAAGAATCAAGATGGAAGTTTTGCTGATTAAAGTTTTAGTCGATTACTACGACCGTAGATGATAAATTGATTTTCATGTCTTAGGTCTTGTCGTTATTAATAGCTTTACCTCCGCTGCGCAATAGCTACTCAATGTAAAAAAATGAATGTTTGTGAAAAAAATTTAAATAAAGAATTCAACAAAAATTTATAAATTTTTCAGTCAAAAGCATAATATGTATATATTGATAAACATTTTTATTAACTTTCTTACATTTTTCTTACTTTTCTGCCGGCGAATCAACATCGCATCAGCTATTTCTGTGATGCTTTTTTTCGTTATGTTTGCGCATCAGATTGATCAAATTTGCAATAATGAACACTTGACGTTGAAAGTGATGCCAATAGTTGCATTAATGAACATTTTGCAAAACATCATGATGCCAGTGATGCGTTACTGAATTTACACTTATATTATAGGCGCGTTGGAACATACTTTATTTGATGCATCGAAGCATTTTTGAGCAATTTTTATGTAAAAAAAAATTTTACTTAAGAACGAAATTGTTGGCAATAACGTACAGTAAAACAGTTACGGAGAATAAATTATTCTTACGCTGAATACTTAAAAAAATAATTATTGTTATCAAAAATAATAGTTACAACATGATTTTTTAGATACAATTTTTTTTTAAATTCGTCGCATAAAATCTTCTTTTTTTTCCGAGTGTACCGATTACGTCATTATTTTATTTCCGACACTTATCATATCTCTTGCACATTTTTCTTTTTTCAATTAAAAATTTACTTCGCAAAATTCGTAATATATAAAGAAAAGCAAGATTAACAGCCAAATGTTGTCATCAATTTCGGGATTTAATTGGTAAAAGGTCATTTAATCCCAATGACGTCTATGCAAGCTTCGTCCATGTATAAAGTTTACAACTGCTGATGCAACGTTCATAACATTGGCCTGTTTTCAATATTTACGCACATAATACTTGCTAATCAATTGATGAATAGCTCAGTGATAGCTGATAGAAGAAGCTATAAGATTGTCAAGCGCGATATTTGTCCAACTTCTAGAATGGGATAGTGTGTTAAATGAAAGCTTTGACCATTTCGTAAATATGTATACGGAACGGATATTATCTTGTTTGTCCCTTCATTGGAAGAATAGTAAACAACTCTTCTTTGGGAGTAATATCAGCGAAAGAAATTCAAATAAAAACACTTAGCTGTGCAGTATCGTTCAATACGGTACGTCGAATCCTCAATTTCAAAGGACTATACACTTTTCATTATACATATTTACTTTCAAGTTTTGACTTATTTCCACTGTTATGCGGGATGTTGATTTTTGATGAAAGCTAGTATTCCCGTTCTATTTTTAAAATCTTTCAAAAATAACTTGACGAAAGAATCCCTCCTTGTTTTCCCGTCCTCTGACTTTTTGATGTCCAATCGAAATCTCAGTAGTTTGGAATTATATTATGAAGCTTACTCAGAGTGTGTCCAAAGGAAGTTTTATTTCACTGGCATACTTGGGCCTTTCAAATAAAAAAATAATTTCGTCAATACCACATACGCGCCTATTTTTATACCATTTCAACATCGACCCGTCCTTGTTGAAAACCCCTTCATTTGGTTCTTCTAAGACGAAATCAAATATTTATAGCTCTCTTGTGTGGAAGTATGTGTCCATCGTTCTACGGCTTGTTCAATTCTGGCTAGGTATAAAGTAAATATATGATGTTCATTCGGCCCTATCGAGGTATCCGTTCGGAACGGAATTTTCTGAGATTTTTGTACGAAATCGGAGAAATTCCATTGGAGATATTTGTTCCCATACAGCTTTCGGCGAAATTCTCCGATGACATACAGCGCACCTTGTCGCATTGCGTGGAACCGCGTTATACCACTTACTTTTGACAGCTACACACAACATTTTTTCCGAAGCTCTCCGACAACTAATTGCTGCGGAATATGTTAATGTGAAATGAACGCGTTTATATACTTCATTTATTTTGTTCCGAAACGGATACTTCGAACGCAATTTGGGTTCCGATCAGATTTGACTTTTGTATCGGAATTTTTTTCGAACGCGTACCTCAATAGGGGTGATTATGTTTCCCACCAACTTCAGAGATCTTGGGGCGCTGAATGACGAAATAGTCCATTTTATCTTTTTTGGGAAAACATTCCGCAAATTCGCCACATAACCGACTGATCGTCTTCCCCCAAAACCAAATAGTCTGTAGGTATACTATTCTTTGCGAATACTTACGCAGTCAACAACTCCAAGTAGATCCCTGTTAGTTCAATATCACTTGGCGATGGTTTCAAAAAAAATAAACAATGTTGGTTCCATTACCATCTGCCCACATAATTCCACAGAAGATGTTGCGCGTTGGGTAAACATCAACCGGAACTTGATTACTTGTTCTTTCAGCAAGTATACACCACATAAACCTTGTGAACAACCTACTCTCGTCCTTGATTTCGACAACTGCCACACAAAACATTATAATTGTCTGCCCCACATTCAGAACAGGCAACTTTTCAAATAAATAACAAAAATTCCTTTATAGTTCGTGAATGAATATATTTTCTTAGGAGTTCTTCTTTTACAAAAGCTAAAAAAGAAACTACAAAAAAATAAAAATGAATACAAACGATAATAAACATTAAGTGAAAAAAGAAAAATGCGTTTCAGAAGGAACTTCTCTCACAGAAAAAAAAACCAATGAACATGTTTCCATAAAAAAATGGAATTCTCATGTTGAGGTGACGCTGAACAAAGCCGCCAGCATGCCATACCTACGTCTGGTGAGTGGTGTGTATGGATTGGTGTGTGTGTGTGTTTGTAAGTGTAGTTAATTATAATAGATAATAATTAATGGTAGATTAATTAATAAAAATTAAGGTAGTTAAAAATGTTGCATCGCCTGCCTGGATCGTCTTCTGTTAGATGGTTTCTGCCGCAATGTCAGATATTTTCTGATTACTCTCGACAAGTGTGTGTGTGTAGGCGGTGGTAATGTGAATGACGATTACAACACGGATGGTTAAAGAAATTTATATTTTATTTTGTTCTGTTTACATGGGTCTACCCATACCCCGACCAGGCATTTGAGCACCAGGACCGGCACTAGGACTCTTGATTGTCTCGTCGACAGACAGAATCATACAAGCGGCTTCGCTGGCAGCAGTCAGGGCGTTTATTTTAATAATGGATGGTTCCCAGACGCACGCTTCGAAGTTGTCAGCGATGTGCTCCTTCATGATGTCCACGCCGTACCAACAGCTGCCTGTGAATAGAAAGGAATGGAAAAAGGTTGTGTTATTGGGGATGTAAAATTTTTTTTTTTAAATATGAAAGAGGTAAAGCAATTTAAAATCGGCTGGCGAGCCTTGAGTTTGTTTTATTATAACCACTTTGCAGGGTCTGTAACTTATTATCCGGTTGATAAAAGACTGTTACCTGTAACTTTTACCTATAGCCCACACTTAAACCAAAAAAGTAGAACTCATCTAGAGGGTCTATTAAAGAAGATTTGTTGTACCCAGGCGACGGATTGTTTGTGATTTTTGCTTGTCAGACATTGGAGAGGGGTGGCACAGCGGGAAAAACCTTAAGACGCAATTTGAGTTTCTCCGGGGATCGAACCTTAGACTCCGAGCTCAGTAATCTACCACATTAACCACATACCATAACCGCCTGCTCAAGCTGTAGCAGAAGTTCGCAGCCTATATGTTCTCAAAATGTTGTTAACTATCTATGATATCAACTATAAAATTTCAATGCTTTTTGTAGATGTATTTCAAAGCTTGATAATTTGTTAGAACCACACTTTAAAATGGAAGCTTGATGCACGAGTTACAAACTTACGAAGTTGGGGGCAGGAAGTGAGATAAAAACCTGTCTCATTTGGGTCCCGATTCTGTATTTCCTCAGCCATTGATGGATAAGCCTATAAGTTCAAAGAATTCGAACCCGCCTGCGGTACAGGCATTCGGGCTCTAGGCCACCTGCAGTGTTTTTTGGACCAATGTGCCTGCTGATGGAGTTTCGAACATGTCAACAGCTGTCTTTCAAAAATCTACGACCAGCAAATATTAACTGGTCTTATTGTCAATAAGAAGGATTTTTTACAAAAAGGCTCATAGATTTGACAGATATCAAGCGCCAGAGTTCTTTTATCTTTTCATCCGTCGATTACCTGCCTGAACACAAAACATGATACAGCCGCAGTAAACGAGAATGAGTTGGCAAATGTTGGCTACACATGAATTCACTGTTGCGAACATAGGAAAGGTCTATACAAGCTTTTAATACCTGCAGCTGCGGATCTCATTGTGCTTAAAGTTTGAACACATCGTGTGAATGTGACATCACTTCCTTTCACAACAGTGTTTTCACAGATTTACATATTGGTTCCTGTTCCGTAAGGATTTTGGTAATAGATTTATGATGGTAACAGATTTATGGATCTGTCTACAGATGTTTTACAGTTTTCTTGTTACAGCATTGCGTTACGACGTCGGCATTCTGTATTTTTGTTCTTCTATTCCTGGGGCATTTTTAGCAGGTACCTGGCTTCCTTTGGGTAACGATGTACATTGCCTGAAACAAATGCCATCTGTCACGCTCACATAACGCAGCTTTTATTGGCTCGTACTGTGGCAGATCAAAGAACCTTCTAAAACCATGCAGCATTTCCCTCTGTTGTAACTTTTGTCTCATACTTTCGTTTCCATTTTTTGCACGCCGAACGCCTGTCCAAACGTGCCGTATAATTAGTGGCAAATTATACTTGAAATATTTTTGACACATGCTATACCAAAAACATGTGACACTTTCGCCTAAAAATACAATACAAGGTTTTTTTCCCCTTTAAAAACCATTGCGCCAAATGCTCTTTGATAATTATTCTACATGTCACTTTGACATCTCCGAGAAATGTCATATATTTTCAATAACTTGATATTGGTATTTGCGGTTTTGCGTGTGCTTGGTTGCTCCTCCATTTGTCAAATTGTTATTATTTTCTGTGAAAAGGAATTCTCAAGCCGACGACCGAAACGTGCCAAGATTTCTTACGATTGTTTGAAGGGAGCGCTTATTTGCCGTTTCAGTGTCGCTGCTGCTATTGCGTGTTTAATGGTCGAGGTGTGTTTAGGTGTGAAATACGTACAAAAACGCAGAAAAAAATATAAACACAAACTTTTATGACACAAAAACTGTTGATTATATGTAGAGGATTGTCAACAGAGGAGCAGCAGTGACGATATAAAAAATGTGAATAATCTATAAAACGCTGCACGTAAATGTCAAAAGATGTTCGACGGGGGGCCGCCTTGTTCGAACAGAGCGGACAAAAGGAGTCAATTTTGGGAACGTCATACCGATAAAAGCACATAGCCCAGGCAGAAGTGGTATTGGTTGGAATTATTATTTGTTTTCTTTTCTTTTTATTAAATTGTTAATTGGACGGTTCTAATGTTTGACTATTGCGTGAATATTTCTACTTAATGTGGTAATAATTTTGTTTATTTTAATGTTTGCGCATCAACAAAGTGACATGGGACGAGTCACGAGTAATGGTGGGTTGTTTGTTCAAAGATGCTATGATGTTGCGACTTGATAAATGGTATACACCGAGTGGTCTTGGGCCATTTCTTTGTTGTTAAGGCTGCGAGGTACTTGTAATAAAACAACTTCATTGGGACGTTAATGGTATGACGTGAATTCAGTAAAAGTATCGTTAAGTGCGGCAAATTAAGTGTAATTGTACTTTTGTCCGAGGGAGAGTGTGCTTGTCGAAATTTGGAAATGCTTTGTCGGAAATGATATACAGTTGTTAACTATAGCACATGAAATATTGATTCAAAGCAAAAAGCATGAAATATTTAATGAAACACGACTGTGGTTCCAAAAGTACCCGACGTGCGACAAAGAGAAAACACAAAAAAAAAAATTGGGAAAAATATATTTATTTCTCTACAGTCTCCTTTTAGCTCAATACATTTTTCCCAACGATGTTCAATAGCTTCGATACCCAGTTTAAAAGGCGAATTGTCGAGCTCCTCAAAATGGACATCAACCGCAGACTTAACCGCTTCATTGCCGGCAAGTCTTCTACCACCGAGCCATTTTCCCAAATTTAGAAACAAAAAATAGTCCGAGGGGGCTAAATCTGGTGAATAGGGTCCATGATGAAGCATTTCGAGCTTTTATTCATTGATTGTGGCCATCGCGATGACGGATGTGTGAACTGGTGCATTGTCTTGATAAAGAAAACATTTTTTTTGCCAAATGTGGCCGTTTTTTCTTCATTGCATCACTCAAACGCTGCGGATAATACTCGCCGTTTATTGTTTTTCTTTTCTGCAGATAATCAATGAAAATTTTCGCAGCGCATCCCAAAAAACTGCCGCCACGACTTTGCCTGCAGATGCAACTGTCTTCGCCTTCTTTGATGCCGATTATCCTCTTTCAATAAATTGTTTTGATTGTTCCTTCGTCTCGGATGTGAAGTAGTGGTCCCATGTTTCATCCATGGTTATGAATGGACGCAAGAACTCGGCGTTATTCCTGTGAAACTTCGCTAAACTTCGATTGAAAGTTCCTCACGACGTTGCGCACAACTTTCTCATGTCGAAATTTTCGGTCAACATGCGATGCATAGCAATTCTAGCCTACGACGTCTGCTAGCTCGCGCAATTTAAGTCGACGGTCATCTACAAACATTCTGTGGATTTTTTGGACCATTTCTGGCGTAGTCACCTCATTTGGTTCGTCTTGGCAGCTCAAACGTTCTCGTTTAAATTCTGACATCTAATACTTAACTATTGTTTTGTAAACAAAGGAGCAGACTCCCCCAATATAGAATCTAGATCCACTTTGATATTGGTTGGACTAAGGCCTTTCAAACGAAAGTATTGTATTATATAGCGATGACCAATTTTTTCATTTTGACATTGACGATGAGGAGACAGTCTTAGATATTTGAAGTCCACCAGTCACTTTCTCACTTCTTTTCAAAAACCTATAGTTGCCAATTAAATGAACAAAAGAAATGTTTGCCAGTTTATACTTCTGAGGGTCCCAGTTTTTTGTCTTTAGACATATAAGACAAAAAAGTCAAAAGTCAATACCTTTGAGGATCAGCTGTCATTCATTGACTTCAGACCGTAAAGCAAAACATTGGATGTCAGTTTTGGGAGTGAAACTCCGGAAAATTTAGCCCGATGTTCAAAAAAACGGGGACACAATTCCCATTTTTTCAAAAGCCGAAAAAGTATGGGACTGAGGAGGCAAACTTGAGTTACACCAGCTATTGGTTGTCAAAAAAAATTGAGTTCATTGTTCCACTCTACGTCATTGATGTTAAGAACTTATGTAAAATCTAGTAAAATACCTGCTTGTGTTTCAATGGCTAGTGAGCTGAACTGCCGAGAGAGAAGTCTCAGTTAAACTCCAGGAACTACACAAATTATACCTTAGGGGCTTAAAATTGCACCAACTCTTGCAAAGCTCTAGCAAGAATCCGAGTGTATAGCTGCTGCGCTGAAAAGGCTTTTCAATTCAGCCGGCATAAAATTGTGGGATCCTTCCTTTTTTGCTAAAAAATGTACAGATGCACATGCATCCTTGTAAGAGTCAAGCCATACAGCGCATAAGGTGTCTTTTCTCGCAGTCTCTCCTTCTTTCCTGTAAAAATTACGATCAAGCTCGGTATTCTCAGGGTCGTGAAAATCGAGTGTGAAGCATACAGACGTCCATACACACAATTTGACATAAATTACTTCAAATTTAAATTTTTTTTTCGTTATAGTAAATGTTACATGACACCTCCCATTTTTACCATGCCAAACATCGCGTCAATTTTACACCTTTTCCTACTATCCTATACCAACGAACGCAATGTGTTAGAAAAAGACTCTTTCATGAAATGCTAATTGCTCACAAATAATTAAGACAAACACAGGATAAGAGGAATATTAAAAAAAAAAAACCTCTCCAAACGTGTTTTGAATACTAAACATTGAAATTTTTAAATTTACATAAGTCCACCATAAAAACTGAAAACCAGACAACGTCGCATGAGTTTTTTCTTCTTTTGTTTTGTTACAAGGCAAACTAAAGACAAGACATAAAACTATCCGAAAATAGATAGCGCCGAAGAAGAATAAACATCGAATAAAGAATCTCACTCATTTCACTCCTTTTTATTCTCATTCTGAGACAGACATTTTCGGTAGATGCGTATTCATTTTGAGTGTCCAGGCGTGTAACGCCTCAAATGTGAAGCGACGGGGCGGTCGGTCGACAATCAAGTATTTCCCAACACACACTCATTATAAACACTCGCATAAATTTGATTCTCTAAGCAATTTGGCCAACATTGTTTATCGTTTATTTATCTGTCCAGGGGAAGGAACGAAAGACACTTCACTCTCAGTCAGTTGAATTTGTTTTGGCTGCCAGTGAATCAAAACAAAACGTAAATTGTTGCAGTTAATTGCGGTGAATAGCTTGACAACAATTTAAAATTAATGTCACGACTTATTTTATAATTGAAGTGTTTGTGCTATCGACAAGGTTTCACATCAGACCGTGGGGCGCCTTACGAATAATCGTCTCTTATCTTCACCTTTAATTTTGTTGTAGGTCACAATCATTATAGATCAATGGACATTGTATGAAAACTTTAAGGTGGGGTCTAAAATATAGACGCTCATTGTGATTCATAACAAAGACTAGTTTCCACTTTGAATTTACGAACAAACGCAAAATTTGTACACAAAATATTAAAATTAATATTGTGAACTTGAACTCGGAACTACAGTCGAAACTCGATTAACCGGAATGGCTGGGACCGAGCCCATAACGGATAATCGAAAATCCTGGTTAATAGATTTTTCTCCAAATTTGATGACACTTTATTTCTTTACCTTATAAAAACAAAAACAAATATTAAATTCATCAATAAACACAATTCATTTTAAATAAATCAATTTAACGATGAAAGAAACTACATACATACATACATACATACATACATATATACAAACAACGTTATGACGAGAAGAACTAATAAATTCGAAATTTTTCAAAATTCAAGTATACAAAATGGAAATGTTTTTGTTTCTTTTACAATGCCAGTTAGTAGAGTTTAATTTAAAATAAATTTGCATAAAAAATCCCGGTTAACAGAATGTCCCGGTTAATCGAGTCTCGACTGTAATAGGGTTATAAGTAAGCACCATTGTGCGGTGCTAACAATCAGTTTTAGTATCAAATTTTGACGAATTCAAAATGGAGACAGAAGACTAGGTATGCATTGTGATCTGCGTGTTTCAAATTGAGGTTTAAAATGATTGTTGTTCTTTTTAAAAAAAAAAAACTATTCAAAGTGTAAATGGGCTCCCCTCAAAAACCCAATCAACTCTTTACGTGGCGATGTACATCTGTCCAAATTGCGTCCATTTGCCACTCTTCATTAATTTGAAAGTTCAGCGCAGAAATAATGAGGACCAGTTCTATAGGGGGAACAGCTTCGCCCATACTCGCATCCAATTAATCAAACTGTTGGCTTCCCATTTCTTAGAGGAAAACACTTTAACGTTGCTATGGTCCGATAAATTCTCACAACACTCATGCTGTGAATGCTATTTTGAATTGCTAATCGGATACTATCTGTGGCAATCCATCAGATGTTGGACATGAAAAAAATTGATTGTGGACAAGATGGATGGTGCATAGAGAATCGTTGCCAAAATTATTAGAAGCAAATATATATACAGTAGATTTAGATACTCGGGGCTTGTTGCTTGAGGTTATTCGTTCGTTGAAATTGATTTCTTTTTTCTGGGCTTATAGTTTCTTTGTGTTTGGTTAGTGTGTCATTGACAAGACCATCTGCTTCGCATTGGGATTATTACTTGCGGATCTTCTATTTTGAATCTATCTTAAAAAAAAGGCACGTGGCCATTTGAACTGAAAACTAAAAATGGTCGTCTTTAAAAGTGACTTCCAAAACGGCGGCTACATTAGAGACCATTAGTCATTTAAGTTTACATTTTTGAGCAGATTCTGCGAAGGCGTTGATTTAAAGTGGTCCGTTTTTTTATTGTTGAATAACTCGCCTGCTTTAATTTTTTCGCTAAGAATAATAGAAAAAAACTTGTAGAACATTTTAATATCTACAACTTTTGTCTTGGAAATTTTTTTTTGTCTACGGTCGATATTTTTGGACTTTTATGGTCTTAAATATATTCATCAACGAGCTAAACTTTAAATTAAGCTGGAAAGCGCAACAAATAAATGTCTCTTCACTCTTTTCCCCAACTTAAGTCGAAAAATATATATATAATGGTTTTAACAAAACTTGTAGGAAATTTAAATATCAACAACTTTGGTCTTAACAATTTTTTGTCTACGATCGATATTTTTGGACAAGTACATATAAAAACTCGTAAATATATTCACTAACGCGCTGAACTTTAAAATAAACAAGAAAATGCAACATATAAATTTGATCCCTCTTGTCTCAGTCTTAAATCGAAAAATATCGATTGTAGAGAAAAAGTTGGTACGCGATCAAAATTGTGGATAATTAAATTTAGTGCAAGTTTTATTTATATTGTTTTTATTGAAGAATTTTAAATGGCCGAGATAGTGGAAAAAAGAGACTTTTCTCCTAAAATTGGATTCTTTTAATTTTAGGTTATTTTTTGGACAAAGCAGCTGAACTCAAATTGTATGGAGTAAACAAAAAAGTGGGGCTTCTTTCAATGATTTAAAAAAAAAAAAAATTGACAGTAGAACGAATAAAAAAACTGTTACTCTGGCCGACATAAAAGTGTTTTTAGTTGGCTCGGCCTGACGTCTCTCAAAAACTATTTGGCTTCGTGATTTTACTGCAATCGATCAGATCAGGTTAAATCGTTGAGATCATGTGTAGGAGTTTCTAGTCCAAGCCATGTTTTGTAGAAAATCTTTTTGCTACAATTGTTTAAACATCTGTCTTTAAAAACAGTTTTCCATTGTGAGGTTGTGATTTCACATCCCTGCTAAGGGCATTTGTCAATCTTAAGTGACAGCCAGTTAGCCCTTGCCATGGAATTTTTAAATATAAATCTTAGAATGTAGGTACACCGATCTAGTGCTGAAAAATCAACAAGTTGACATTTTTAGCAAAAAAAAACAATACTTAGCGATGGGGCCCATTTCTAGTTCACCATTACTTTAAATAACCGAGATCTGAGAGAGAAAATGTGAACGTTGATAGGCCTTTGCGTTGACAGATGCACACTTTAAACTGTCGACGTGACTTAAAAACTACAAAAGCGCTTACTCAACTCTACTGTACGAGGTTCTCCCCCGTTGCGTGGGAGATGATTAGTTGGGATCGTTGCTCAACAAGTGAAGAAGTATAATGTTTGAAGTCGCGAAGGTATGTCGCGAAAGTATGCCAATGATCAACTGCAGTAGGTTACTTTGCCATTGCTACTGTAGCTGCTGTTGTGGTTTATGCTCTCGTGGTCCTTTTCGTTGACACGTCATATCCAAGGTGAGCTTAAGCTTCTCAGCAGCGAAGTGCGTTTGACTAGTTGCTCAACTTTTCAGTCGCTTGGCTCAGTGTATGTGAGTATCTATTGTTGGCCGTGGCGTTTTGTAGTTTGGGACCACGGCAACAACTCAACGAAATGAAAAGGAACACGTTGTTATGACTTCAAAAAACTTTATTTCCTTAATTTCTTTGTTTCGGACTAACGTGCCCGCTTAATCCGCACACAATGGAATACCACGACTGAATGCCTCGCGTTTATCCTCTTTTCTCTCTAGTTCTTATTCTAATTTACAAAATGGTCGACTTCCTTTCCTTTTGTTCTTATCGCCTATTGCGCCATCTGTGCGCTGGTCGCTACATATCAACGAGGGCATCAACGCGTTGCGCACCCACACCGAAGAGGAAATTCCCTATAAATCGACCAAAACCTTTTTTACCTTAGCATGTTCAGATCCATTGGACCGAGGAACTTTTCGGCGGCTGGCAAAATTTGTAACGTCAATTGACTGCCAAGATGTGTTACCTATACATTTTTGGTTACACCAAAAAGTTGGAGTATCTAAAAACATCATCATGCGGCTCTAGAAACCACCGCATATGTGCTGAAAAGTTGCCTAAAATTGCCCCACAAAAATCAAAGTCCCTATTTGCAAAATACGCAACTATCTAAAAGTTATAAAGGGTGTCCCATAATTCACGCAAAATGTTATTTTGACAGAAAGTACAGACTTTTAATTTGAATGCTTAAATTTTTTATTGATTCAAAGAGTATGTATGGAATAGCACATCGGACATATGGCCGCCACGGCTTTGCCGGCAAGTATGTACACTTTTACTGAAATTTTCTGTGACCGTTTCGCACAAATGTGGCTGAATTTCATTAATGCACCTCCTAATTTCCTCTTTCACGGAGTTGGCGGTCGTGGGCTTGTTTGCATAGACCTTTGACTTTAAAACACCCCAGAGAAAAAGTACCATTGCGTTAAATCGCATCAAGATCTGGATGGCCAATTCTGATCGCAAAAACGGCCGATTACACGACTAGGAAATGACTCATGCAGGAATTGAATTGTTTCTCTGGCTGTATGGTATGTGGCACCGTCTTCTTAAAACCACATGTTGGTCTCATCTTATAATTTAGGCACTAAAAACTGTGTTATCACGTCACGATAACGAGCACCATTAATTGTTAAACAGAGTGTTCAGAGTCAGTCTCCCTGAACTTTTCAATTATTTTCTTCACAGATGGTTTTAAATCATATTTTGTCATATTTTGTACGAAAATTGCGGACTGTAGCTGAGATTCATTATTTTCAAAATATAGTTCAACAATGAAAAAGCATTGTTCTTTCGTATAGCGCTGCATTTTTACTAGCCCCGAACTGTCATCTGTCACATCGTTATCTTTTTTTTCCGTTGGCATCACTATACTATTTATTAAATGGCGCAAAATAACAATTTTGTGAGAATTATGGGACACCCTTTAGTGGGCATCAGGGTTTTCGTCCAGTTGGTCCAACTGTGTTTCGCTTCTCTTTGACAGCATTTAACCAACACACATACGCAATGGCATAGTGCGAAATCTAAAACAGCATCAATATATATAAAATTTTCTTTCTTAACTTAGACATTACACAAAAAAAGACAACACAAATTCGAACTATCATCTAAAAACAACGACTCAACCTACACATCGATTCAAGGGTCACAAAAGTCAATTTGGCTGCTCACAAACTTTCCCTCCATTCTCCCCTCGATGAATGCGAAAAAAAATTAATTACATTTGTAAATATGCAAATTTACTACAAAAGTTTTCTCTCTGTGCGCCATTTTCCAGTTGCCGCAAATCTATGGCAGAATAAAAGTACAAAGCCCCGCACCGAGATGTGCTTTGTCACAATCTCGAACTAAATTTTTCCACTTTGGTGAAAATCGTACTTAGCTGCGTGAAAGGCAAACACAACTGGTTGCTATTACCAAGATGATGTGACTGGTATTTCGCGTTTATGGCAGAGTAGCTCAGCGTTTGTCAAGCGACTCGTGCGCTATAATTATTTGGAGCAAATCGTTGACATTGAGTGACAGGCACGCATCCAATCGGCTTGTAATGCTAATCCAGTTGTGTGTTATTAATGGCAATTAGAAGTTGCAAACGCAAGTCAATTATACCACTTGTTGTAGTAGCTATACATGTTGTATACAGTGTTGTAAGATACTAATTGGCTAGGATGGAAATTTGATTAGAAATGAGTAGGTTTGGTCAAGACAATCATGTACTTGCAATTAAATGGACATTTTAATTATGGGTGTTTGAGACAACGCCGGTCGTTTTTAGTTTTTAATATCTGGGCTCAATATGAGGAGGTTGTAGAAGTTGAACCTGTATGAGACATGTTATTCGATATTACACGAAACGTCGCATCTTCTGCTTTCATTTCCGAATAAAATTACCCAAACTGCAGGTGAACTTGAATAACTGCGTGGGGAACCGATGTTAAAATGTTTTCCCTTTCCACTTAAATTTACCGGGAGAATTTAACAATACCACATTGTAAGAGACTCATATTTTAATTGAAATGTGCAATCGCATTATTTTCTATTTATATTTAAGGTCACCCGGTCTACGCTAATCCATGCACCTATATAGGCTATATATATTATATATCGGATAATTCAATTTGTATAAATGCTTTCTTTGGAAATACATACAGTAGAACTGCATGATCGTATGATTTGCGACACTGTTTGAAATGTCTAACGTTAGTTTATGTACATACAAGTCTTTTGTTCTCGCAATGTTCTTTCTATGTAAATACAAGGTATAATAAGTTATCTGATGATTGTTAAGGGCAGTCGAAATAAAGCGTTCAAAGTGGACTGATCTTTTTTCATTTTTTACGTGGCAAATTGTGTCGTTTTATACGAAAAATCTTACAACATTCTACTGACGAGATTTGGGAAGCCACATTTATAAAAATCGCTCACACGGAGATTTTTTTTTACATTTTTAAGGCCGCGCTATTCTAGCTTGTAAAGAACTGTCTCTTCTAGTCACATAGATGACCCTTCTATGCATAGAATGAAATCATTTGTATGTGGAGTTGTTAAGGCACTTCGTTTAAACCATTCACCCAAATCCGTAAGGATTCATTACCCATTACATAAGACTTAATGGGACAAACATTTCTGTTTTATTCCATCGCAATCGCAACTCAATTCGAAGGGAGAGCATATTTTTAGGTTTCTGTCGCCCACGTTATAACCGTTTCATCAAATCAGTTTCACTTTGAACTTATAATCTGTAGTACTTCCATCTATCCCCAACATATTGATAGATTTATTGCTTCACCGCGACCATTCGATTTAATGAACCCTTCAACCCCAAGCCGTATAAAAATCAATCGTTTGTAGCTAATCACAACTCCCAAGACTGCCATTCAGTCCCCGACTTGTTTCCAAACTTTGGATATCTACATATATTTCAGTCAACCTACGAAACTAATTGATTCTCCCTAATTTGGTACCAGATTCGCTTGTCAAGTTACCCACCCACACCCAGGGTCTGTTTTCTGCGAGTTGCAGTTAGAGAAATATCTGTCCCGACTATTGAAGTCGGTAGCGGCTCTTCGACGGTCGGTTCTCTGCCGTTACATCAATGTCGCAGATTCTGGAGTAATTACCGTAAACATTTTCCCCTCAATTAATTCAAATGCCGTTGTCGCCTCCACAACATTTCCCTTTGGAACGAATGCAACAACTACAAGACAGGAAAAAAAAATCCCGCAAAACAGAACACAAACAGCATTCGCCAATATCAGCGTGTGTAGATCCACATTTAGTGCGGCCCAGATAACAAAACGAACTCAAAGCTGGAAAAAAAGAAAGAAAGAAGAACCAACTTTGGTACGGTTCCCCGATGCTGTTTGCAATACTGTAGCCCTCCGCCGGACGTCGCGTCGCACCTCGCGATCTCCCAATTGTCTCCTCGTGAACGTCGTCGTCCCACTTGGATATTCGGTTTTTGCCGTGCCAGTAGCAGTACCCAGAAACCGCTCTCTTCCACCATCATCAGCAGCAGCAGCAACAGCATTTGCTTGACTTGCATAAAGTTCAGTGCACTCGAGTAACCAAGTTTTGCGCAATTCCAGCGATTGGCTGGCTGCTTGCTCGCTGGTGTTGTTTGCTATTCCAAGTTGTAAACACCAAACACACATCAAACCTACAACCAGCTAGATAGATAGGCAGACAGATAGACAGATGGATGGATAGTTCTTGTTTTACTCTATAAAATGTGGAGCTTCGTGTTTCTGTTTTCGGTTCTCAGTATTTTCGTTGCAAATGGTGTGTTTGAACAGTAGAAAAAAAAAAACACTCGTGATCATCGTGAAAAAGTAGAATTTTCCATAAATCTAACAACGCTCCTCCAAATTAGAGATTGTACGAGTACACGAGTCAGCATCTGTACTGCAGCTGGGCTGCCGCGTGAAAGGCGCACCAGCAGATCGCATCCAAATTGCAAATTTAGAATGCCATCGTGAATTTGTATTTCACAAGCGATTTGTCATTTAAGGAGTCTAATTAACTCAATATCC
This sequence comes from Cheilosia variabilis, assembly GCA_951230905.1. Taxonomy (NCBI): domain Eukaryota; kingdom Metazoa; phylum Arthropoda; class Insecta; order Diptera; family Syrphidae; genus Cheilosia; species Cheilosia variabilis. Next base: position 140,945,423 of record OX579676.1, on the reverse strand, counting down.
AGAGATCGTTTTACGACAATGTTCAAGCTGTATCGCTGAATTTATTGCGAAAGTAATTGAGAACTCATGTCACGAAGTATTACTCTATGACATGTTGGTTTGTTGGCTCTTTGGGGAGATTAGTTGGCGTCGAGACTTCTTTGAAATCCCTATTTGAATTGAAGATTTTTGGTATGAAATCATATGTATACCTGTGATTGGTATTTACTGGCCTATGGCCAACTGCATGCAACCTTCAAGTGGCTAAGGCGAGATAGTTCTATCAGGCGGGTAATACTCTTTGTTTGCGAATGACGTTAGCAGAATCGCGCTAGATTTTTTGACACGTTGAGTGGTGGCGCTTTCAAGAATTCAACCAAAAGTTGGCAATAAGTTAGAAAATTTATTGGTTTATGTTTTTAGTGTAACTACACGATATAAAGAATTCAAAACAAAACTTTGTTTGTGTAGATTTAGTTAAAAAAAAGTGAGAAATAGTGCCACAGATTTTGTGTGAAATTTAGGAAAACGTTGCCCAAAACTCAATTAAATGGATGGTTTTTTGTATAATCCTGTATGACGAAATATATATTACGTAGAGAAAGATCAATTCCGACATTACGATGATAGGCGAACTCAAAAAAAAGGGTCGCAAAATTCTGTCCGTGTGTCTGTCTGTATGTCCCGAGGCCTACAGCCTTAGCGGCTGAACGGATTTCGTTCAAACATCGGATTTAAAGTTTGGGGGCTTACAGTTCGGGGCCGTTTTTTTCTTTTGCATGGTAACTTCAATATTAGTGGTACTTCCCATACAAAATGTTCATACCAGTTTGATTTGTTCGAAAACGGCTCTAACAATTTCAACAAAAATTGATATTTAAGCTGAAGTAGATGAGGTTAACATAACTGCATACTCCAGTTTTCCGCAAAAAAATCGAGTTACGGTACTTTTGAAATTTGGACATATCTCGAAAACGGTCCATACGATTGTAACAAAAATTCGTTACGAAAATAATATGGTCATTTCTAACTTAATAAAAACTCAGTTTTCAATTCGAATCACTGGAAACGCTCACTTTAAAAATTGCTCATATCTCGAAAACCCTATTTTCGATTTCGATAAAACCCTAAAAACCAAGTAATGCTTACATCCCGAACAATAACTTGTTTTTTTTTCATTCATATTGAATATGCACCCTAAAAATAAATCTAACAATTCATTTGCACTAAACATTTTGATGAACGAGAAAGTTACGTTCGACCCAGTCGCGCACTTTATTTGAACTCACAATAGCGAAATTTGATTATTAGTAAAGCCCAATCTAAAAAAGTGTGTTCCAATGCATTGCACAGAACTTCTTTAACTACCTACTAAAATTAAAGCTTCGTTGATCGCCCCCAACGCCGCTAAAATGGCCGATTTCATGGTCAATACTTGATTCGCATGACCATGCGCTAAAAATATAGAACAAACAGCTATTAAAAGACCGGGAGCCTGGCGGTATTACCAAGTTCAGTTCTAATGACAAAAGGCTGACAGATTCTTCTCGAAGTTAGCGCAGCCTGACCAATCCTACAGGCAAACGTCCATCGCTCGTCAATAAGACCTCGATTAGCTTATGCTTTTCCATCTATGGCAACTAAAATGCAGAGTGCATTGAGCAGGGGCTTCTAGGGACGACCATCACTTTAGTTTCATACCAGCTTCAACTTACATGGTTACAAAGACAAACCATGCGAGTGTGCACTAAAGTTCAGTCTGGTATGACCTAAGAGTGAGCTAATTAGCAAATGTGCCCACATGTATCTGGGTGTTAAACGTTCTTTGCCACCCTTTTGTCAATATTTTCCAACTTTGTTCAAAGATAAATCATTCATTTGGTATTTTTTTCTTTTATCTCTTAAGCTGGCCCAAGACATCTATTTTAACCCTAGCTTCTCATAGTCATTTGTTTGTCCGAGTCTTTTCTTTTAGGGTGTGAGGAAAGAACCTGCAATTTTATGCCAAATTTAAAAAGCTGAACTAAAACCTTTCTCGGAAGAATTACACTCTCGGATATTTGTCAGGCGTTCGCGAGATGTGAGTGAGGGAAGAAAAAAAAAACCTAGCGACCGGCTTGATTAGATTATGAGCCGAATCGCTGCATCCATAAACGAGTACTGAGTAACTCAATCCGTGGCAGTTTTGCATGTAAAATTCATATAATTCCCAGATTAGCTAGCCCTACTGTTCTTGACGAACTCGAGCCCATCCAGTCATAGGTACCGTCTTAACATCTGCTAGTGGGTTCTGGAATAAAGTAACGTTTGTCTACCCTGTCCCTAAAATAGACGAATCTTCTTTGCACCAGTTCAAGACTTTTAGCATTGCTTCGACAAGTGTCAAATAAATCCGTATGGCTTATGCAAAATTTTATTGCTACCTTTCTAAGTTACAATTTAACTTTATGTTAAAAACAAATAAATAATTAGTTTATGACATCTATTTATTGCCGGAACACGAAGGTACTAGAAACGCGGAGAAGTTTAGGTTGTTTTAAGTAAAGGGTGATTTTTTAAGAGGTTTAGAACTTTTTTTAAAAAAAAAACACAAAAAATTCGAAAAAATGAATGAAATATTTATTTGAATCGATAGTTTGAACCTTGCAATTTAATGTTTAAAGATAATTTCATGCAAATGTTGACCGCGGCTGCGTCTCAGGTAGCCCATCCGCTGAGTCCAATTTTGGCATACTCTTTCACACATATCGGCCGGTATCTCACGAATGAATGCATGGATGTTGGCTTCCAGTGCGTCAATCGAAAGGGGCTTGTCCCTATACACATTAGCCTTGGCATACCCCCACAAAAAATAATCTAATGGTGTCAAATCGCACGATCTAGGCGGCCAATTGACCGGCCCGAAACGTGAAATTAACTGTTCACCAAACTCGCCTCGCAATTGCGCCATTGTTTCGCGTGCTGTGTGGCATGTGGCACCGTCTTGTTGAAACCACATATCATGCAAGTCAAGAACTTCCATTTCGGGCAAAAAAAAGTTTGTTATCATCGCTCGGTAGCGTTCACCATTGACAGTAACGCTGCCATTCGCATCATCTTTGAAGAAATATGGCCAAATAATGCCGCCGGCCCATAAACCGCACCAAACAGTGGCTTTTTCGGGATGCTTTGGTAGCTGTTGCAATGCTTCTGGCTGATATTCACTCCAAATGCGGCAATTTTGCTTATTTACGTACCCATTCAACCAAAAATGAGCCTCATCGCTGAACACAATTTTTCGATAAAAAAGCGGATCCTCGGCCAGCTTTCCAAGAGCCCATTCACCAAAAATTCGGCGTTGTGGTAGGTCGGCTGGCTTTAGTTCTTGCACCAGCTGTATCTTAAAAGGCTTTACGCCCAAATCCTTCCGCAAAATTTTCCACGTAGTGCTGTAACAAAGGCCTAACTGCTGGGAACGGCGCCGAATCGACATTTCGCGGTCTTCTGTCACACTAGCTGATACGGCCGCAATATTTTCTTCACTACGCACAGTACGTAAACGTGTTGGTGGTTTAATGTCCAACAAAGTAAATTTGGTGCGAAATTTGGTCACAATCTTCCGAATAGACTGCTCAGAAGGTCGAGAATGCCGATCATAAAATGGAAGCAGCGCGCGATGAACATTTCGAACCGAGCACGAATTTTGATAGTAAAATTCAATAATTTGCAAGCGTTGTTCATTTGTAAGACGATCCATGGTTAAATTGCAAACCAAACTGAAGCTGTTTGACAGTGACACAAGGTACTAAACACACGTCAGCTGTCAAAACCAGTATTGCCAAAACCAAACCAGCTAAAAAATCACCCTTTATATCTATATTCAATTACAAAGCGGACAGCACGTTTTAATTTTACAATTAGACTTCGGAGACAAATTAAAAATTCAGAAGCTAGTATTCTGTCAGACTAGCCATGTATAGGGAGGAAAGTTTCTAGCGACGGAGCTTCTAACAATAGATTAATCTGTATTTGTATTTGTATTTTCATTGTCTTTTTTTATAGAGATAGTTTTTAATATACAACTAAAAAAATTACTGTGACGGAAACTTTGTCGTTTTACATTTGGCAAAAAGATAAATTTTCTTGAGAAAAAATCAATTTTTTTTGATCGAGATTGCTTTTCATGTTCGATTTGCCAAAAAAAAAAAACAAAAAAAAAATATATAAAATATTTTTTGATCTTAGGCACTTTTGAGAAATCTCGATTTTTTCTAAGATTTAAACATACTTTCACTAATACCAATGTGTATGAAACACAGCTGGCGGTTACGAATTGTTTATCGTTGAAAGGATTGCTTTTTTTAATTATTTCGAAATGCGTTATTATAATTGTGTGAAAATCAATTAAAATTGAAATAGATTTTCAGTGCAAGTGAAAAGAAATAAAAATTATTTTTGCGGCTCAATACACCCAAGAACCATCAAAATTCAGATTTTATGTTCGATTTGGCATCAGAAATCTGAAATCTCAGATCAAAATCTGAAAAGCCAAATCAAAAACGACATTAATGTTTGACAACTAATTGAATTGAAATCTGTTTCCGTTCAATGGAGGAATCATATAGGATTTACAAATCTATTTGCTAAATCTTGTTTCAAAAGAATTTTACATACATTTTTATTTTTTTTGGAATTGAAAAACTCTGGGGCCCTACTCTCCGATTCGAAATAGATTTCCCCTTCCGCTTTTAAGTAGGTACTCAGTAATAATTTCGGAATTCTAAATGCGTCATAAGTACATTTCATTTCACTTTCGAAATACAGAGTAGAAAAGGTTCGTTTTCGAAAAATGTTACTTTCGGAACGAGATACAGTAGAGTAGGGCCGATGAATCTATTCTACTGACGGAAAGTGTGTCTTGTTTTTCTAAAAGCTTTGAGATCTGTAGAGTAGCTCTAACGATTTCGCTGAAAATGTATGTCAACGGCTGCGTACATATTTCCATGAAGACTGTAATTGTGGATCTGTGAGACTTCTGAGCAAGGGCTTTCAGGTTTAACCTTTGGAGGGACACAAATTATAGCTTGATGTCTTTTACCAATGAGCCACCAGTACTCGTTCCAAAAATACAAATACACACAAACAAATGGTTTTGATAATGAGAATTTTGAGATTTCTTTCGAAAGTGGTGTCGAATTTGAAGAATCTGTATTTGGACATTCGAACAGATAGAAATTTCATTTTTCATTCGAATGTTGAGAGTATTTTGACTTTCAAATCGTTCGCAACAAATGTAATTTTTTATTCGTCTGTATTTTCCTAACGCTAAACAGTGATAATTGTTGTTTTTCCACATTTTCCTAAGGAATTTATTTTTTCGGAAATGGATTTGAGGCATCCATTATTATCCTCCTGTATGGAATTTTCTCTTTTTTCATCCATAAACAAAACAATCGCCATGCCTGTTGTTATTTGTCACCGATTGTATACAGAAAAACAACTGCATCAAGAAAAAATTTGTTTTGATTTGAACAGTAACCATATTTGAAAGGTAGTGTGAACAGAATTGAGTTAAATAAATAACAGCAAATACTTGAGGTTTAATATAACACACACCTTCTTTTTTTGCATTCTTTACTTGAACAATATGGGTTCGCAATTAAATAACGAAATTTTAAAACCTATTTTAGATAAGCTCATATTTAAATTTCAGACTTTAGAGCGTCAAAATATTACTAATAACACATTTTAATATGCATACAACTGGTCCCATTTGAGACAAGACTGCTACTTAACATTTTTGTAGATCTTAGCATATATTTCTCAATAACTAGTTAATATTTTAAATATTTATATAGTTTTAATAAAACAAAGAAAAAAGAGCCTCCATAAAAAAAAACAAAAGTATGTTCACTCTATATAAAACAAAATAATGAAACAGCTGATTTTGAAAGCTAAATTCATTTGAATTCATTTTATGACATTCTCGATAGTGAATATTATTCGTTCGAATCTCAAAATAGAGAAAGTTCATTCGAACGAATAGAGACATTCATGATTATTTATGTACCTTAATTAAGCAGGACATCGAATAAGTTATCTTCAAGGATTTGGTGGCAAATACGCAACCTTTTTTTTAATAAATGTGGCCGATTAAGAGCTCTCACAAATTACCTAAATGTTTTCTTTAGGACTGTCAGGATCACTAATTGATCTTTGCATAGTTGATAAAGTTAAATCGCTATTTTGATAATTTTTTTTTACGAAAAACTGTTGCTGACAAATCTGTATATTTTCTTCATTGTGCTCAAAAGTGAGAATGCAGCGCTTATATATTAATAAACCACTGTCAGCTGTTCTTTTTTCGTTGGCCAGGCTTACACCACAATTGCAGCAAAATTCGAATCTGCCTTTAATGTTGGGGCATGCTTTTATATTTAATACCACTTACTTGCAAATATTTACAAAAATTATATTTTTCCAGGTTGTGCGCTACTGTTGTGGTGAAATCGTTAGGCTATTGTCAAATTTGTTTGAACTGATACAGGGCAGCACATGGCATTCGACATGTTCTCAGGGTTGGTTTAGAAATTTGCCAAACATTGATTTTCCACGAAAAAATAACATGATCTGAAAAAGTTGGACTAAATTTTGCAAAGCTGTCCTAAATATGTTCAAAAGATCCGTCGCAATACAGAAATTTGCCAAAAAGTCATACCAAAAATCCAACTTTACAAAAAAATATGCTTGTTATAAAAAAAAATCCACAAATATTAAGAAGTCACTCTGCCATATTGCTGTGTCCCCCCTCTCATTGATAGGCCATTCAACCAACGTTCTATCCCCTATATAAAGACCTTGTCCAAAGTCACGCAGATTGTTAAAGCTATTAGTTTTATTTAAATTTAAAATTTGATACTAGGTACACGCCATAGCGCAAAAAGTCGCCTCGGTTGGACTCTGATTAAATCTATTAATGCAAATGCAACCCGTTTGGCTTTTATTCCATTTAGCTGCAGCTCTCAGTCTAGATTTCTAATCTGGTTTGGGTCAGATAAAAATAAAAACAACTCTACACTTTCACTAGACCCAAACGCCTACGTGCATAGAGTCTATACGATCGGACCTACCTATCAACTACTTGTACAAACATTTAGCTTCGATAAAAATCGACCTAAGTGGACAAAAAAATAAAAAAAGAACACTCCACGCACGATCCTCATCCGGTTTACTTTATTGATATGATATGATGACTAGATAGTCCACAAGAGGAGAATCCTGTTTCACTCAATGGACACACACAAAATTGAATATTTCCACGAATCCCGATAAGACAACGCTGCAACAGCTGAAACGTTGCGATCTCAGATTTTCATCGTTAAAGGTATATTAATTCACAATTAAGGATCAGCCTTAGACGTTAGATGCACACATCCACAGAAGGGGAATAGGAGCCGACAAGCGACAACCTGCTTGATTAATTTCCGCTGCATGGGGGCGATTTCACGATCGCATCTCGCACAAAGGATATACGCAACACAAGGCAGCATCTGGTAATTAAAATCATCTAGACGGTACCATATAGTCTTCTTTGAAGTACGCACATACGAATGTGTAGTGCGCAGGGACTTGTTATGCGTGTTCCGATTTTTAAAGGGCGATGTTTTCATTTGTATGACGAAACGCATTTCATATACAATTATCCATGTCTGCGAGCACAAAAATGGAAGCCGGTTGTTATGGTGGCCGTAATTATTTTTGTTTTCCCCACTCCTCTCATTCGTTTAAAATGCTTGAGTGTGTTGTTGTGTTGTGATACTTGTATGGTTTGACAGATGCGTTCGTCTGGCATGTTCTGTCTTTTGTGCACTGTGCTTCATCAAGCGTTATTCCCTTTTGTGGTTTAATGTATCCCGTTCACCCTTTTTTTTGCGTTTCAAGCATATTTCTGATTTTTAAGGATAAAAACCGCATACAACAAGTGAAACGGAATCCCCTCTGTCGTTTATTTTTCTTTTACGGTAGACACCATTCGACACCGTTCGGTCTGCACATAGCGAGCAGGTAAACAAAAAATCAAACCAGGGACTGGGGTTAGTCTGGTCCCTGGTGTGGGAATTTCAGGTAAGTGAAATTTCATCCAAGTACAAATAAATCGCCACCTCCGACCAGCAACCCACACAAAAATCAATCAAAACTGACGCAAATACACAAAAGTACTTTCGGACACAAGGGATTGTGTGAGCCAACGTCTTATCACTTCGCCCACACAAAAGTTGTCACGTTCGATTGAGAACCAACAGTCAGATTATCGAGTACACACTGTTTCAGGCTGCTGGCAATTCCCCAATAATGGGATGGAATTATTCAAACTTACGCTCGATGGACAAACGGTTTTATCATAGGTCATCGAGTGATTATTTTAATGACCGGCTTGGAACATAAGTGCACAAAGAAGGGCCAAGTAAACAAAAAGTAATATACTTTACCCACCCAACTATGGATAAAGGTTTAATGATTATTTTTTTCCTTTTCCCTAAGCAAGCCCACACAGTTTGATCTTTGAATTCACAATGAGGCCGATTTTGAATGAAATTTGGTATTTGGTTTGGTGTAATATAAGGAAAGTTGGGCGTAGGTTGTCTTTTTCATTAACTGTGGTAACTACTATCGAGGTTTCACGCCCACAAGGCAATCAACTTAAGGTCGGTATGGGACGGCCTTCGCCGTTGCCGTTGGTGGCAGCCCAACTGTTTTAAGCTATATTCTGATCACAGACATTTTAGAAGCCAATTTTATCTTATTCCCGACTTGTCAGCATGTCAGTTTCTGATTTCAATATTACTCCACTTTATAGTGACACTTTTCGTCAATAAAATAGTCCAATGTGTACCTTCCGACAACGCTTTCGTCAACACCCTACAATAATAGACGGAAAAAACTATTTTTGGGAGAGGCTTTGACAATCCAAACACTGAATCGAAACAATGCTCGAAAGTTGAATGATTTCCGGAGAGTTGTCCATTGTCCAAGTCTACAAAGGAAGTCCAAGGACAAGTGCTTTCTAATCGTCGACAGTCTTCTAGTCAATCCATACAGATTACGATGGCGATTATTTGAAGTGCATAGTATAATAGCTTAATGAACAAAGCTTTCTTCAAGATCTAAAACGGGCTCTCCAGCAACCTCTGAGACTGGTATAACTTGAATTCATCACCATTAAAGGCACAAACCATAGACAAACCATACTGAGACCCCCAACTCACAATCCTCTTGCCGCTGGGTCCCTCAATTTTTTTTCAAATTCGCCATTTTGTATTCCTATCGGTGTTATGTCAAAAAAGAATCAGTGTGACATGCAAAAACACACAAAAACTACAAAAATAAATGCTGCCAACCGCGGCAACCGTGGGGAAATGTGACAGAATTCGGGAATTCAACATTTTTACATAACTGAATGCCATTGGTTAGTTATTATTAATTGTTAAAAGGCGAATAATTTCATTTCTTTGGTTAGTAAAACTATCTAAAGTTGATGTTCTATATACTAGAAACATATTAGGACAAACATGGTAGTATATTTTCCGCTTTTGGATATCATTAACTTCGATTTTGTGTGTACATTTTTCTTAAATAATGAAGAAAATTTGCTCAAAATGTTTTCATTTTCCCTCAACCAATCTACATTGTAATTTTTCATGAACATTTTAAGCAAATGTGCACTTATTCCCAAAAAAAAATATTATCCACACGTAACGAACAATTTCAAATTTAACGGATAAAACTCTATGAACTCTGCCAGCTACTTTGCCCACAGCGGAAGTGTCTCATATCTGCTGGGAGTGTGTTGGTGAGCCGGAATTTTTGAAGTTTCGTGACATTTGTCAATACGATTTTCTATGTAACAATACTAGCGCACCAGATGTGTACACTCCATAAAAAATATAGCTTGTAGGCTAAGTAACGGGAAATCGGCCGGAGTTGGTGGTCTCAGTATTGTCTATGGCACAAACTTCAATGGGCTTGTATATGTCAGCGTCGTTCTAGAGCTAGAACTCGAACATCAAGTCCGCTATCGAGCCTAGAAGACCCTGTACCATTGTACTAAAATTATAAACTGGCTTTAAGTCATGATGGGAAGACCTATTATTATATACGTGGTTAATTGCCTCGTGGGCAAAAAAAAAATGCAATAAATGACCCGAGTACGCTGCCCGACACCATAGTACAAAAGTTATCAGGTATCACCTTTAAAATACTGCTAGACGTGCACTTAAACTGCAGATAGCACGAAGATTGAACTTTGAGGGATACTTTAAAATACTCGACCTAATTTCTAAAAGGGGACGCATTATACTGCCCCTATTTCCGTAAATGACATATTTACATAATTTTCGATATTGGGATTAATACATATTTCTAGTTAACATTTTGTCTCCGATTTTATTGCAATTATTTCAAAAGCTATTTCTTCAAATTCGATAGGAATTCCCAATTTCTAGAAGCCCTGAGTACAAAAGGTATGCATCAAACATTTAAAAACTTACATTTACCACGAAAGTGTGAAACTGCCTTTACGAAAATAGGGGCAGTATAGAAATACCTACCTTTTAACGCGAAACCTATGGTTGGAGAACGCTTATCTAGATGGTTGTGATCATTTGAGGTAGCAATATTAAGTCGCCGAATACTTGATCGTAAAAGTCTTCTCTGGTTCAATGAGGAATTGGAAATTGATTCATGAGTTGCAGCGGCCGTTTTTGAAATCGGATTGTGTTCGAAGCTGGCATACATTAAAATCCGAACAAGGTACCCTTCTTGGTTATAAAAGCTGCATTTAAACTCATAAGGGACCTGGTTAACTGCTTTCAGCGCCATTCACATTCAGAGAGCTTATTGCATAGAAATTCGTCAATTTGAGGTTTCTTAAATGTCACAACGAATGGTTGTCAGAAGTTAGGACAGACCTGTTGCGCCATCTGTTTATTTTATTTTATTAAGGCGGCTCTATACAGTTCGATGTGAAACAAGACCTCAACTAAAAAGCCCCTCCAGTATGTCTGGTTCTTGGCAAACAGCCTCCATTTGTGTTTTTTTTTATTTTTAATATTCATACATCTGAAGCCCGACAACTATTGCTCTTTAGACTAATTTTGTGTGCACGAATTCTTTCTATGCGTGTATTTGAAAAGCCGGCTTGAATATACTCTGTGAATGTCCAATATTTACTATTAATTCGAACCTACCGAACTGGGTTAGTTAAATATAAAGCGCAAAATGCAATTGCCTCTCCCCCCGATCTATTTGAGTTTCGCACTTGTTATTGTACAATAGACCAGAGAAAAAGTGTGTACAGTTGTGGTTTCAATTGCATTATAAACAACATTCGTTATATACCTATATATGTATTGCAAAAAATGTATCCGTTTAAATAATAGTGAAGTCAGTTCTATTTTTATGCACAGGAAGATGGTGATATAATCAGCAATCAGTCAACTGCCAATTCGTTCACTTAGGCAATCAGATTAATTAGTTTATACCTACCTAGATTAAATGTCGTTCCTTGTCAGATGCGGAATGTTGACAGTAAAAAGGGCTTAAGCAATCAGCACTGATAATAGTACCTACAAGCAAAATTGCCGTATATGGGATGACGCCAACCCACACGAGGTTCACCAGACAGCAAAAAGTTACTGTTTTGATGCGGATTTTGCGTCGTCGTTATTGGTCCGTACTTTTTTCAAAATGACGTCGGCCATCACCATCAACAGCCAGCGCTACAGAACGATGCTGACCGATTTATTTTTGCCCAAATTGAACGATATGGAGGTAGACGGCGTGTGGTTCCAGGAGGGCGGGGTTATATATACCACAGACGTCAAGATGGACCTGCATGAACGATTTCTAGCATAGGGGACTTGAATTGAAAACCAAGATCGTGCGATTTCAAACCGCTAGACTTTTTCGTCTGGGGTTTCCGGAAGTCGCAGGCCTACGGCAGTAAACCGCTATTAACATATTCCCTTAAAACCAACATAACCAATGTCATCGCTCAAATTCAGGCGGATCTATGCGGCATTCTTAAACGCGGCGGACATTAAAACGATCTAACACTTGTATTGCATACATATGTAGTGACAGACATGGGCCTTTCCAGAGCTTCTTTTATTTCCTTTCAACATCGACCAGTCCTCATTTAAAAACCCTTTACATACAATCGACGCATATGCATCTATTTCTTCGCAAATTTCACATCTTCTTGGACATTGATAGATAAAGTCGCCTCCTTTAAAAATTTGAGCTAATTTTTGCCAATGTTATGGTCCTTAAAAACTGTCACCACTTTATGTCATGAATCTCATACCAGTGGCTGTTGCAAGGCTATTTTGTGTCCAATTTCTGTTACATGTACATACTTGTTAAACTCTATATACACTAAATTTCGAACGCACGATTCAAATACCCACCCACTCGCCAGCATATTTCACCCCAAAAACAACAGTCCAAACTCACCTGAAAAGATCAAAATTATTTTGTTGGCTCCATAACAACTACGTACAATCAAAATCAAATTACAGGCTAAAAATCAAAACGTGTCGTCCCCTACCCTACGATGAAATTAGTTAATATGACCCACCCCAGCGCAATCTCTGAGTAAATGTAAATATCTCGCTCCCCAGGATCTGGAGCAGGGGGCAATAATTAAAATTTCATTTATGATTCCAAATCAATTTCGTTCACCCGCCACCACTTTCAGTGTACCCGTACCTCCATAGAACCCCGACAAAAATATCTGCTTGTAAACATTGGAACAATTTCATAAGACTAGGGGTGGAAAAAAAAACAAAAACAACAACAGTAAACAAAAATAACACCAACCAGAGAGAGCTTTAAGTATTACTTCACAATTACCATATAGATATAGCCATCAGCCGCCACCACTCTTTCATGAGCAGCGGTTTTTACGTCGCAATTGCAATATTACCCTCGCAACGCTCGCACAGTGATCTCATCCCACCCGCATCTCATATCTCCCGCTACAGTAGTCTGCCTCTGTAGTGGAGTGAGAAATAAAGTGGAATTCATGATGAAGGCAAAATTGAGGAAAAAAAGGAACAAAATAAATCCCGGCTGCTAAAATTCGAGCCCCGGGAAATTCTCCATCCATTCCCGGGGTTCGGAATAGACGACGACGCCGCATCGAGAACAAAATGGAAGAAACCATGCCCAGGTCTCGGCACTGCGCATGAATGGTAGGCACTCGTACAAGTTCCTGATGGCAACTACGTGGCATCCTTGGTAATGTTGGCTGTACTTGTACACAGGATATACACTATTGGTATATGCGCGCGGTATGTTCAAATTCTATGTGCGTGCGGTATGAATGGGTAGAGTTGGTAGTGTACCCATGTTACGTATATGTTGGCCGTGTCTATGCGGTATGCGCGGCGGGGGTGTTCGGTTCGAATTGGGTGGGGTTATTGCGTTGCGAATTTGATTTTACTTTTTCTTTTTTTCAAGGGCACGACCTTGAACGTAGTTTAGCACTGGCTTTTTCAGAGGCGATAGTAAATTACATACATATTATATGCACCTAATGCCGTTTCGTACGTTGGGTGGTACATGTAGCTGTGTATAGGGGTGCGGTAGGAATTGGTTCGTAAAACATATACGTCTCAAATTTCTGGAGCCTACGTTTTAGCAAGGGCGTAGGACATAACATTACTTTGTTCTGCGACGATGGGTTGTGCGTTTGCAGTGGAGTGAGGTTTGTTCTGGAAATGGAGCTACCGTGTTTACTTGGTCCGGATGAAGTAAATATGCGACGCACAATTGCGTTGCAGACAACGAAAGATCGAATCGGTAATCTGGTGATTCAACCTTGAATCTTCTTTGTTTGCCAAGAGTATACAGTATTCAGGGCTTCCAAAGAAATCTTGACACAAAAGGAGACCGTAACATAAAGAAACAAAACCACTATAGCCATCTCTGTCAATAAGGGAAGAATTTCCATCAATTTTCATTTATATTGGTAGGTATAGGTATCTACTTTTGTTGATTTTCACATTTTCGAGCTGGCTTTTAAAGCTTATTTATAGGTGCATAAAGATTCAGCCGGGCTACTCAAAATCCTGTGAAAGGAATACTCAAGAATCTTTATCCGATCTGGTACCCAAAGACCTTTTAACATCCATGGGTCTCAAGAGGATACATTTGATGGGCGCTTTGTAGATTTAAATGTAAAATCTGGTGGGGCAGTTGCAACATTTACAAAATGTTTTCGAACGGGGGTTGTTCCTCTATTAAAAAATAAAATATATTGGAATTATTGGCAGCTTAAGCTTCGAAATTAGGTTAACATCTTGGAGCTTATGGCAGCTTGAGTCGCAAAATTAGGAATATGGAAGTATGAAGAACATATTAAGTGTTTTGCGGTTTTGCAATCCTTTTAACTCTGCATTTCACTGATATTTATTTATTTATTTATTTATTTATTTATTTACTTCATCAATAAGCTAAGCTTACAGATTACGAATTTATACATATATAATACATTAAGTTTAATGGAAAAGAGAAACATTTTTACTGAATAAATAATACTTTTGACATTAGTTTGAAAGCAATCTAAATAAAATGTTTTTGAAGCGTTCTCTCGAAATATTGAAAATCTATATGTCTTACTTAAAACATTGCATGAATTAAGGCATCTAGTAATTGGCTCGTTCCGACCGTAATTTGTTCTATGCCCCAATCGGTAAAATAAGTGATTACCCCTTAAAGCCCTCCCCAAAGCATTAATGGAAACATGGACAAAAGAGCAAAACTATGGATATGTGAACGCAGTACGTCTCTCGAAAACATTATGTCATGTGCATTCCTTCTTGCTTTAAGTGTCATTAAACCTAACAGTTGACATCTAGCTTTATAAGAGGGCTGAAAATACCAATGTATTTTAAAGTAGAGCCGCCTTTGCACTCTCATTAAAAATGATGAAAGCCACTTCAGCAAAGCAGAATGAAATCGAAATTGCTTTAGCTTTCTTATCAGAAGTGCATGGTTAACAGAGTCGAATGCTTTACTAATATTGTCACCATCAAATCCCATAAGATGATCCAAACTTGGGCAATATCAGCACGGAAAAAGGACAATGCTTATAGTTGCATTTACTCTAGATCAGCGAACCATTAGAACCATATAGTTCCTCCAGGATTGTCCTGCCCCAAAATTGCTTAATGTAAAACTTGAATTCTGTATTTTTACCCACCTCGGCTTTGTAATGCAACCTAAAAAATAATTCCATACTAACAGGAACGACTGAATTGTAAGTTATATTTATCTATGGTATTCTGCCGAGTCCTAGAAGCATGCGGTTTGATTTCAAACGATTCCGGTTCTTCCTACAGGCGGATAGTCTTTACTTTCCTAATGTAGCTAATAATGTTTTCAGCAGAGGATAGGTTTTTCAGGATAGATTTTTCCGAACCTTAAATGTCCCCGAAAAAAAAAAACTTCCTTCTAATTCTTTATAGAGCGGTTATTCCCTGGAAATATTACTCAGATGTTTCGTCTTCTTCGAGACATAGTCTGCACCCCGGGAAGTTGACTAGGGGCATTTTGTAATCTCGCAAGCTAGTATGACCTGTAAGGTAACGTACTAATTTTAACGTAGATTGACATTTTTCTTGGCATTTTTTCATTGAATTGCCCTTTTGGCCTCTCTTAGGTCCGGGATTGTCTCCCAATACATGTTATGATGTCAGGTTTTTTAAAGCCAAGTTTACACCTGATTTGGGAACGACACAGAACGTTTCTAGTCCACCCTAAACTTTTTGTGGCCAGTTCGTCAGGTTTATGTTCGCGGCAACTGTTAGATTCTTGATAAAAATATCACTCTAGGTTCAAAAAATTCGGCATGCTAAACAATATTCGAGGTGATGTGTTGTTTTGAGAGTACAACTTGTTAACGAACAGAACTCTTCGACATTTATCTACATCCACTTATTAAATCAGACTTTTTGAAATCATTGTTGAAGCAGTGGAATGCTGACAGTCAATTCGACAGAGATATATTCGTCTTACAGAGGCATTATTGGTTTTCCTCTTATTTTACATAGCACACAAAATATTTCTTGTTAATTAAAAAACAACCGACAATAATAATTATTCACCCGCCTTAAAATTCAGTTTTTGGTTCGAAGTTCGACGAAAATTGCTTTTTCAATGAAAGCAATTTTACAAAAACTCTACGAAGCCTCTAGGCGCGCATTTTAAAAGTTTAAGCTGCGGAGTCCTAAGGAAAAGCTACGCAACTTCGTAAATTGTATAAAAATTGTAGTTTACTCACACAAATATGTAAATTCCTCGCCCTAGACTACGACTTCTTTCAACGTAGTGGCAGTCATAATGTTTGCAGTTTGATATAAAATAGATAAGTCAGTTGATTTCTAGTTTCGAAACAATTTTCCTGTACCAAATTGTACCCGACAAAGTAAATGAGGTTGAGGTTTGTAACAGCTCCGGGCCCTATATTCATAAAGCCCAAAATAAATTCGTTTCGAAAGGTTGTTTACTTCCAACTATTTTGTGTTTATATTTTTTTATTTATATGCATTAGCTCTACTCATTTGATGTGGGTAAGACCGATGATATGTCGGAACATCCTTATCTCCCCCGATAATAGTAAGTGGCGCCCAAAAAACCCACTCGAGCCCCGTAAAAAATATCAAT
Organism: Cheilosia variabilis; assembly: GCA_951230905.1. NCBI lineage: Eukaryota > Metazoa > Arthropoda > Insecta > Diptera > Syrphidae > Cheilosia > Cheilosia variabilis. Next base: position 140,928,737 of record OX579676.1, on the reverse strand, counting down.
TTCCCCCATTGCACAAAAACAAGAAACCTCTAAACCCCAAAAAAAAAAAAAAAACATATAACTCTACTTCACCCCAAATTATCAAGGCTAACATAATAATTTCGTCTGGACAAAAATGGTGGGCGACTTGCCCCTATTAGTTGTATCAATGCTGCGACGCATTTCAGTCACAATCAAAGTTATTCACAAAAAAAAAATATAAATAATTGGAGAGAGTAGGTATGAATACATAAAATAAAAAGCGATTGTACAAAAACGCAGCACGTGTAGGGTGTAGACAGCCAACGTCAAAGAGAATCAAAAAGCAACACCAAACTATCCACCGAGAGGGGCTGTTATTAGGTATCAGCTCAAGGTTGCCTGCGATTATGTATATGTACACAGAAATGCCTCAAATATACCTACTTTGTGAATTTATATTGTATGTATTAAACAACATCAGGAGAGCCCCAGCTATCCCATCGTTGCGCATTCATTTTGGGCCGAATTAATTTCTTATCATCCCCTTGACAAACAGTGTGTATATTACGAAATTGGGTAGAGAAATTGAGGAATATTATGGACAAAAAAGAACCAAGAGCTGAGCTTAAGTGCCGATGCATTAATAAATATTTATCTCACGTCATGTGTGGAATTTGTTTATTTTTGAAGCGGTGTGGTTTTTTTGTTAATAAACAGAAAAAACTAATTAAATCAGCGGCAAAAGGTTGAGGGGCTTTTTCTTTTTTGGTATATAAATAAAACTTGGGGGATATCCAAATCGCAGCTTACGTGACGAATTTAGATAAAATACAGCTGGCAGGCAGTTTTCGTCATAAAGGGAAGACACAAAAATGTCTGGCCAGTGTTTAGTTGACGTGCACAAATGAATGCAGGGGACAGGACAGCAGCGGTGGCGATCGGAAGCGTAGCCAACGATCACCTGAGTAGTTGAGAGTTTGGAATACTTGTGACAGTGATTTAAATAATATTTAGCAACGATGTTTCAATTGCGGTCACATAACGCACATTGAAACTAAACGATCGCGGGCAGCGGTTTCTCAAAACCAGATCGCAACGGCGGCAGTATTTGAAATTGATCGCGATCTCATCACACTTGCTGCACCTTTTAATGTTCAAACCCATCATACACAGCACATGGAAAAGATCTATCTCACGATCACAATGAACTTGATATTTAACAATAAATGTTCAGATTTTGGAATTCTTCTACTTAGTATTACATTTAACATAGGCAGACTTATGATTTGTTTCTAGAACCAGTTTTGTACTGATCCAACTGTCAGATCGATGAATGGCATCTGATGAAATATACACATTTTAACAGTATGAACAGTATTTAAGATCGTTCGTTTTAACCTTGATCCGATGGATTGTTGGATCAGCTTTCTACTGAGCTCCAAAGTAAATCGATAGCTGACCTTCATGTTGAGTTCCCATGGAGAATATCAAGAACTAGGTTACCCAAAATGAAGCAAACAAGTTGCTAGTCAATGATAATCATTGCGCGTAATCATTGCCATTGTAAGATATGTGCAGAGTGCGGAAATGTACTGAAATTCGTCACACTAGAGTGTGCTAAGCGCACATATTTAATTATTTTTCTTTTGTCACAGTAGAGTGCGCGATTTCAGGCGCAGAAATGAGATACATAAATTCGTTATATTACAGTCTTTAGACACATTTCCGCACACTACTTAGTAACGCACACTGAAGTGCAATACAATTTTGTATTTCTATTTGTGATTTTACAGTACAGCCCTTAATAAAGCACACTCCACTGTGCAGTTTTTTGAATTTTACATAGGATGAATTGTTATCTTATTTACGACCTTTAGAGCTATATGGCCAGTTATATGTCAAACGCACACAACATGTGCTACAAATCAATTCGTGTCTCTAAGAATTTATGGACTGGAACTTGATTGCAATAAAATATTAATCTACTGAGCTTCTTCAAAGTGAAACAAAGATATTGAAAAATGAGTAGTCGTTATTCAGCGCACATTTTTATTGTTACAGTCACACAAAACGAATGGTTGTGAGAAGCCAGGTCTAGGGTCCGCACGGACCTGTTGCGCCAACTATTTTCTTTTCATTTTCATTTAATTGACAAGCCCTTGACAGGAACTTCTTCGGATTTAAATTTAAAAATGTGTAATAAATTGTAACATAGGAGTCAGCTTTTCTTACCGCACATTAAATGATAGTGTCAAGTGACTCTTACTCTAAATTACATTTAAAAAAACCGTAAAGCAAATCTTAACAGAAGTGTGCTTTTCCTACCGCTCCTCAAAAAATGGTCACTTCATTATATTGACTTTGACTAGAACATGGCCTCATCTTAATGCTCACACGATACTTAAAAGTAATTTTAGTAAAACAAACCGCCCTAATAATGTTCATTCAATAATCAATAGCTTCGATGTCGAAGAACTAATACACAATTTTGATTTGTGCTTCGCTAAATCAATAAATAAAAAATAGTTAGGAAATGGGTAAACTAAAACAAGTATCACTTTACTGATGCGCGCTTCTTTATGCAAATCATTTTATATGCGCACACGAAAAATAAAACAGGGTATTGTATCGCACATTTAGTGTGCGTTAATTAAAAAAAACTTGATATGCGCACACGAAAAATAAAAAAGTGTTTTACGTCGCACATTTAGTGTGCGTTAAATAAAAAAAACTTGAATTGGAGGAGTGGTTTGTATCGCACATTAAGTGTGCGTTTAGTGTAATATATGCAGTGGTAACAAGTCAACCTTGAATTTTAGTACCTAACCAGGGGCATATAACACAGAACAACAAGTCAAAAAGTCAACAGGTACTTGTGGAATTATATTAGTCTGACAAGTGTGTTATAAAGCTGTAACACAAGAAAAATGATAGCAATTGTTAAACACTAAAATTCCCCTCGATTTGTTGGATCGGTTCAACAAGTCAGTCTGCGAGGAGTCGCAGAATTTGCGAAGAAAACAAGATGAGACTTCTAAGTAAACTTTAATTTATGGGAGAGACTCTCAGTAAAGTAATCAATAACTTGTACTGTCACGCGAAATTTTTCAACGAACAAATTGCAAATTGCAAATGTTTAATTCTAACAAGTCGGTTAGAATTAATCAATTTTTTAACAAATGCGTTCTCTTTTCTTTAGGCACTTGTTTCCAGTTAAAGAAACAGTAGATTTATAAAATTTCCCACCTGATAAATCGCTCTAAAACAAATGTTGAAGTGCTCGCAGACTGGTTGGTACGTGTTACACAAATTCCCAACAGTTGCTTAGTTTCACTTGTTTAACAAGCACTTGTTGTATTGTGTTATAGGTCCTCAATAAAAGTGTTACCTATTAAACTGGCCCAAATTGCAGCAATAAGTAGAAAAGAAGTGCGACTTCGATAAACTTTGAAGTGCGAGACTTTCAACCATCCACAAAGATTGTATATAGAGACCATAAATTTGATAAACCACTATGGCTATCTACGTCACCGAAACTCGTTTTCAAAACAATCCTTTCAACGAAAAACTTTGTGAACGCACACATCAAAGCGCACACTCCTCTATTTCAAGATTCCTTCAAATAAAATCGCCTAACTATCCGTATCCACCCACATCATCTACCTTGTTGACCTCAATGAGGTACGAGTAGTCCTCATCCATCTCAGTTGGCACCATTTATCTGTAGGTAATTTGCAATTTTCATCTTTACATCTATCATAATCATTGCACCTACAAGTCCTATGAACTATGTGCGACATGACAGAGAGCCTCATTAAAATCAAAGGAGAAACTAACAGACAATAGTGCAGCTTGGAGCGTTGAACCCAAAGCATCAAGACTTTATTGCAGCAAGGTGATTTTCGTAATTACTGGGACATCACACTGGCTCACCCCCTCTTCATCAGTATAGAAGCTTTTGCGTTTGTGGGTAGGTATATGCACATATTAGGCAAGGGTCCACGACAGCTATACCTACTGCTACTATGCTCACGGTGACCATCCGTTCATTATAATAATGAATAGTTCTGTTATGATTTTCTATAAAAAAACATATAAAAAATCTCTATTTTACAAGTTTTTCATAGTTTGTTAGGAATTTTATTTAAATTTTTAAAAGCAGTACCAAAATTCAATGAACAAAATGGTAATGCTAAAGTACCAGAACTTGCTGAATGCTCATTCACAACCAGTATATAGATAGTACTAAAATAGTGTGTTCTAATTAAGCTTTTTTGTTTATCAAATCGAAAAGAGTTGAATAATTGTGTAGAAATGTTTGTCTTTTCAGATTGTTCATTATTTGAGTTTCTAATGTGTGGTCACTTTATCGTGTGAATTCCCTGGAAAAATGTCGGAATTACCAAGCTCGTTGAAAACTTGGTGCAGACGGGTACACACAACATAACGGAGACAGAGGAGGGACTGCAAAGTAGACAAGCTGAGAGGTAGAGCTTTCAAAACCACCACCGGATTACCAGACACCGGAAAATCGATAAAGCCATTTGGAAATGTATGTATCCACTACCTACAACCATTTTGTTGGGAGTATTTTTTTTTTCTTTTTGTTGATAACCATTCTACAGCAACAGCAACAGTGCCGAACCTATCCACCTAGAAGTCGACATGGTTACCAGAAAAAGGTACCCAGAACAGCTAAGTATATTTTCATCTCCGTATCCCTGGGATACACCTACCGGTTGCGGGGGCACAAGAGAGCCACGTGCCCAGATTTGTATCCATGGCAAATCCCTTGAACTAAGTGAACCCACCACTTACTGCACGTAGCATAGCAGGACGAGGAGTAGGTATGCTACAATCTTCTCAATGTGAGTACGCTTTTGTCTCTCTTTCTCTGGCAGGTTCGGTCGGGCCCGCTTTGACACCCCTTCAAGAACCCAAGCACTGTTAGTGTTCAGTATATCGCACGCAACGAAGAGAAAACGTATTTTCCTGATGCGCAAAAAACACCCATACCTCTGCACAATCTCATAATAGCTTTTGATATCCATATACTGCTGTATGGATGTGTATGCGGGTATGGTTTTTGTTTTGCTTATTATGGTTATGTAGCTGAGTCGATGTACTGTATACGATATGGCATGAGGATGGCCCAAAAGAGAGAACGAACAAAACAGAATAGGAGCGATGCGGCTCTGTGTATATAGCTACACACAACACACAAGCTTCCAGTTTGTAGAAATATATGGCGCAGCGAGGCACCGCTGCTATATATTCAGATGTGGGTACGTTTACTTCCGATTGTATAACCATTTTTTGTTTGCAAACAAACACAATTCCCAGAATGGAATTGTAGAATGTGAGATGTACTAAACAGGCGGACTTCATCGAAAGATGCCAACTAATATGGAGTGGAGCTCGGATCCTGTTGGGATGGAAGTCCATATCTATTTACAATTAACATTTTCGGGTAAACTATTATAACACCCGATTTGGGCTGATAAATATAAATAATTATCTTTAAATTCGTCCTATATCGGATTTCAGAGCTTGACTGATTTACGAATCATCTAGGAGAAGGTATGACGATAGAAGCTTGAAAGAGGATGGACGCATAGAGAAGACTGGAGGGCTAAACAAGAGAGTAGCGACGAAAGAATGTCAAGTCCTAGAAAGAATAGGGCCTTAAAATTTTGCTATCCCAAGGAGATCCAAATGAAATACAAATTGAAAGCTTTTATAAGAAAGCGAAGGAAGGTGTGGTGGCTTTTCAACCGAAAGACGGGTTCTTCAACATAGTAAGGAGTTACTGAAGCGAAGGGAACTAAACATGTAGCAGCATTTTCAGCGACTGATAAGTAGTCTTCACTTACCTAGAGAGAGTTATGGTCATGAAGAGAAGCAACGTCAAATCAGTGAAGAGAATGTCCCCCTATTTGCAGTCTAGATTAGGTTGAAAAAAAAAAAAAAAATAGGTTAAGAACAGCACGGATGGCCCTGACATGCAGAGCTCGAAAAACGTTGAGATCTTTTTGTAAAAAAAACTGAATGTGGGTTAATGAAAGCAAATCCGATGGTTGAACTAGTTCCATTATGCCAAAAACTATGTCCTCTAATATACGAAATCCGTTTCGGCCCGACAGATTGACGACAGAACAAGTTTTCACACAGAGCAAATTACGAACATATTTACAAGTCGAAACCTACCACCTTTTCATCGACTTTAAAGCCCGACATGATATTCCCAGTTACACTTCGAGACCTCCACCAACTTGTAGAGCTCAGAACAAAAGAGAGTTTTCCTTACGAATGGGAAAGATGAATGATGGACAAGCTCATCTCAAAGGGGAGTACCTATTGTTAAGTTTGAAAACTAGGAAGGGATTTGGCTGCTCCTTGCTGTGGCTAAAGTAGCAAAGTTTGTGTTACACAGAATATAGGAACATTTGCAAAGTTCCCTCCGAGCCTTTCAGCTTCTATGTTGATCATATTGAGTTCATAGGATATCGATGACCTCTTCACCTTATTGGTTTAGAAAAGGTATTTGTCAACGTTAACCTGCCTTTCGCAGGAGAAGTATCTGTACCTACCTCAGCGAACAATTTAATAGCTACAACTATATCAACGTAACATATGATGGGTATGTGCCAAGTTGTGCAAAGCCAAGGGCTAAAGTCGATTTGCGGTTTTCACCCACTTTTAGACTCTTCTGTTGAATGTTTTGAATTCATTTAATAATCGCTATTCACGTTTATTTTAAATAGTTTTAAAAGTCATTTCAAAGTTTTTAAAAGAAGACAACACTGCTCTTATTGGTAATTCTAAAGAGGAACGTGCTTTGTGCCGCCCTGTCAGATAAAAGAGAGGGAATTCGATGGAATCTTCCAATACAACTTAAACTCACCCAGAGTTGTGGACCTCCCCTAATTGACTGCACCTTTGACGGCGAGGCAAATGTCTTTGGGCTGAGGTTATGAACGTTGCCAAAACAAATATCATCAGCCTCGGTTCTAGCTCTAGCTCTCTAGCTGGATAACAGGTAGAGAGAGTAGAGTACCTCCAATATCAGGAAAGTCGTGTCTCGTCCGAAGGCGGAACCGAACATGATGTAGTCAGCCGAATGGGCAAAGCAATGTCTGTTGTGTTTGGAATGTAGTTCCAGATTTGGCAAAGCTCGCTTAAACGTTGAAGCGGTCCTGAAAACTGCAAAGTTTGTTAACAAAGGTCAACGAAAGAAACTAAGAAGTTTTTTTTGGCATAATTGGAGAAGAGTTGGCCCGTTGGCCCCAGGACCCGTAGAGTTAAAGACGATGCATCCATCTGTCAGTCACAGTTACTCAAATATCGAAGACTTGTAGGTAGCTGATTGAACAACGTGTATTCACACTAACTTCTCACAATCATTAGTTTTGTTTGATTTTTCCCTTTTATGGACGAATGCAAGAGATCGACAATTTTTTGCCGGCTGATTGTCAAGCTCTTATGCATGACAGTTGTACTCTCGGATGTTTGCCAGATTATCGTGACATAAGATAAAAACCTTGAGGCTTATACAATTCATGCGAGTCCTAAAAAAAAACCGACCTTCCCCTGTTACTTGCCATAAGTTCGTCAATTGCAGACCATTTAAAGAGTGAACTGCCAAAAGGAAGCACCTGTAACAAATCCATTACAATTAATATGCAAATTGCGCAATAAAACACAACACTTTCAAATCGGTCTGAAACAAACAGAAATAGGTATACCCGAGGGGGCGCTTTTGTCATTTACAAAACAGTTTTATTACCCGGTGTGGCCTCTTGTCATTTACAAACCGTTTTATTACCCGGGGAGCCTCTCTCCCATCAAATATTGTTTAAACAAATTAACAAAAGTGTACCTACTTTGTTTGTTTGTTATTTTGTCCATCACTCCGAAATGACAAGTAATTTTTTCCTAAAAACTCAACATTACGATGGTGAATACGTAGGTAGGTATCAGCAGTATCTACCGTGTTGTATCTAAAGGGTGATTTTTTAAGAGGTTTAGAACTTTTTTTAAAAAAAAAACACAAAAAATTCGAAAAAATGAATGAAATATTTATTTGAATCGATAGTTTGAACCTTGCAATTTAATGTTTAAAGATAATTTCATGCAAATGTTGACCGCGGCTGCGTCTCAGGTAGCCCATCCGCTGAGTCCAATTTTGGCATACTCTTTCACACATATCGGCCGGTATCTCACGAATGAATGCATGGATGTTGGCTTCCAGTACGTCAATCGAAGCGGGCTTGTCCCTATACACATTAGCCTTGGCATACCCCCACAAAAAATAATCTAATGGTGTCAAATCGCACGATCTAGGCGGCCAATTGACCGGCCCGAAACGTGAAATTAACTGTTCACCAAACTCGCCTCGCAATTGCGCCATTGTTTCGCGTGCTGTGTGGCATGTGGCACCGTCTTGTTGAAACCACATATCATGCAAGTCAAGAACTTCCATTTCGGGCAAAAAAAAGTTTGTTATCATCGCTCGGTAGCGTTCACCATTGACAGTAACGCTGCGATTCGCATCATCTTTGAAGAAATATGGCCCAATAATGCCGCCGGCCCATAAACCGCACCAAACAGTGGCTTTTTCGGGATGCATTGGTAGCTGTTGCAATGCTTCTGGCTGATCTTCACTCCAAATGCGGCAATTTTGCTTATTTACGTACCCATTCAACCAAAAATGAGCCTCATCGCTGAACACAATTTTTCGATAAAAAAGCGGATCCTTGGCCAGCTTTCCAAGAGCCCATTCACCAAAAATTCGGCGTTGTGGTAGGTCGGCTGGCTTTAGTTCTTGCACCAGCTGTATCTTAAAAGGCTTTACGCCCAAATCCTTCCGCAAAATTTTCCACGTAGTGCTGTAACAAAGGCCTAACTGCTGGGAACGGCGCCGAATCGACATTTCGCGGTCTTCTGTCACACTAACTGATACGGCCGCAATATTTTCTTCACTACGCACAGTACGTAAACGTGTTGGTGGTTTAATGTCCAACAAAGTAAATTTGGTGCGAAATTTGGTCACAATCTTCCGAATAGACTGCTCAGAAGGTCGAGAATGCCGATCATAAAATGGAAGCAGCGCGCGATGAACATTTCGAACCGAGCACGAATTTTGATAGTAAAATTCAATAATTTGCAAGCGTTGTTCATTTGTAAGACGATCCATGGTTAAATTGCAAACCAAACTGAAGCTGTTTGACAGTGACACAAGGTACTAAACACACGTCAGCTGTCAAAACCAGTGTTGCCAAAACCAAACCAGCTAAAAAATCACCCTTTAGTTCTCTTTAAATAGTCGCAGGAACAGGCGAGGGTAGTATAAGAACAAAAACAATAAACAAACGACAGCAGAAATAATAATTAAAACGTTTTTAGCCGCAACGCCAAGTTGTCTGAGAAAGGTGCAGTCAGCAAGTTGTTGTTGTTGTTTCATATAAAACCATCCCACCTCTCCCTCGCTCGTGGTGGCGGTGGTTGTCATAAGTCATTTTTGCTTGCTATATTGCGCTGAAGTAGTAAATTTTAATTTTTATTTCATTTTCCTTTTTAAATGTTGGACGCTGTACCGCAGGTGCTTGCCAAAAAAAGTCTACAACAACACAACAGAGAACTTTAATTGCCTTTAACAACCGAATAAACATCGACAGCTGCTCGAGAGTGTGTACCTGTACATATAGATAGTTTCATATACAAAAAACCAGAAGATATAATCAAAGCAAAGTACGTGTATATAACAACAGAAGAGGCAGCCAAAGAGGGTTGTAAAAAAAAAAAAATTGACTGGCAGATATACGAAAACGATATAGGGGGCCATATTTTATACGACGCGTCGTATACTTGTGTAGATGGGTAGGTATATCCATGGATGAAGCAAAAAAATGGACTGTTGCGTTTGGCAATGTTTTTATTTTGGTCGTCTCCTCTCCTGGATGGGGATATATACGAAAACGAATGCGATATAAACACAAACCAGAATCTGTACGTACGTTTGTTATGCGATGCCATACGCATATATCTGCATCTATATTCCATATACTCATCGTTATATCAACTTGTGGTACAAGTTGTGACTATATTCGGATTGTGGTCGTTATACAAATTTTACTTGGCAATTCAGTTCAGTGGGATATGTGCACAATTTGCAGATTTAATATCATACACGTGTAGTTGGTTGGTTGAGTCATGCCAAGACTTTATATTTAACAACCCATGTAACAATAAAGTAAATTGCGAGCTAACATTTTCAAGTGCTGAAGAGGCTTGTAGCTCGGTATATGGGAGGGTTACTCCCAGAGTATGATTTGACATAACATCGCAATGTGGAGTGGCATCTCTACCAGAATGGCTCTGGATTTCTAAGATATTGAAAACATTTCTATCCAATTGGATATTCGACCACAAAAGGCTTTTGAAAATACCATGTATGTTTGTTATGTGCCAACTAGCCCACTAGAAGTGGGCCGGACGTATGTCAAAGTACATTTTCTGATTTGAGAAGAATCATTAAATTAAATTTATTTAACAAGATCGCTCAGTTACCAAAAAAAACCCAACAGACATAAAGGGTTTTGTTAATAAAAACATATCAAATTTTCTATTTAGGCTGTTTTTCAAAATGATGCAATAATGTTTTTTTTTTTTTTTTAATAAATCTCAATGTTGGAACAAAACATTTTTTTTTATTAACGAAATAACAATTAAATTCCGTTACCGACAGTGAAGTTTTCCTAATATTTTGGACGATATAACTTAAAATGTCGCCCAAACTCTGAAATCCTATCATTTTCGTAACGGACTTAATAATTGATAAAAACATCGAATAAACGTCTACATTCATTGTAATTTGTTAAATTTGTTACATACTCTCTTTATCAGATAAAATGCAACTTGAGTCTATTTAAATTAGGAAATGATAACAATAATATTTGAAATTTTGAGGAAAAAACCCGACTTCCTTTTATTTGTATATTGGGATTTGGAAGCTTGCAATTATGCATTACGATTTACTCATATTAAGCATTTTTATACGTTTTATATGAGGTTTTTGTACCTACACTTTCAAAATGACGCGAATGAAGAATAATGGGGACAGGTTTATCTTAAATATTGATGAGTTTTACTACAAAAGAGCACATAAATCTTGTTTATTAGCTGTGCCAGTGTTGTTATTGATTGATATTTAATCGGGAAATTCAAATTACTGCGTTGGGGACAAACGCCATTTAGTACAAAACTATTTGTAGTGCTGAACGATATTTAATTTTCTTTTAAATGTAAGTAAAATACGTCTATTTCAAGCAATGCTAATTTATTGCCAATAAATACAGGTTCTAAGTAGTGTTTCAGACATAAGAATGTTAAATAAATGCTGTTTTATAAAGCAAATAAACTTAGGGGACATCTACCTAATTGAAACATTTAAAAAAACGCCCATTTAAATAAAATACAGAAAGATTGAGATTTCGGGCTGACATTTTTACCAGGTATAGATAAATTTCAACTTTCTTCCACACTTTTCGTCCGAAAACGTTCAATTTCGAGTTCGATTTTCTTCGGAGAAGTTTCGGTGCTCCAAAGACCAAAGGGCTTCAGTTCTTGAGTTAATACAATCTTTTGAGGGTGTAGATCAAGATGTTTATCAAAATTCGCCACAATGTGAACGGAGGGATTCCCAATTTCTGTGAACTGATTTGATTCATTTTGAACTCAATCACTTGCTGATGTGATATTTTAAGGTGCGTTGTCTCACTGGCACAAAAACATTCAGTAATCGATATTGTGCTGAATCGAATTATTCATTCAAACAATACCTAGCACTTTCTGGTGCTATATTACGACCGAAAATGGGAGTAGGCGCTCTTAAAGTTGCGACCAGAATTTCAGTAGTAAATTTCAATAATTTCAACTCCTCAACTTTGACATAATAAAATGTCAATTAAAATTTGTAAGGCCCTATTGGCAACCCCGATCAGTGATGCCAGATTACAAGATATATATTAATTTTCAAGATTTTTGAGCTCCAAAATATGTACAAGACATTTACCTCGAAATCATCAAATTTCAAGATTTTTGATTTCAAGTACTTTTTAAATCTAGCACATTAAAAGAACCTTTTCTATTGAAGAAAAACGTTTTCTATTAATTCAATTATTATATAATAATGTGAGTCGAACAGTGCCCTGCCCATACACCTTTCTGTCTCATTAGATAACGTTTTCATCAACTTAAAGGAAACATGAATTTGAACGAATTTGATAAAATAACTGATGTTACGTGTTTTTGGAAAAATGGTTTCGTATGTACTGAAAAGGTTGTTGAAATGTTGATCCTTACAAAGGATTTGTTGAGCTTTAATGAACCGAAATTCTATGATATAGCAATGCAATTCTAAGTCAATTTAATTCAAATATGTTCCAAAATTTCAAAAAACATTAACATTAATTTATGACCAACGTTTTTTTTTTATAGATATTTAGGTGATTTATGTATTAGTAGTAAAGTACTTAAAAACTGTATTTTAAATTTCGTTCTTTTTTGAACAAAATCTTGAAAAACAGATTTTTTGTTTCGAAAAAAAACAAGATTTTCAGATTTTTTATCTGGCAGCACTGACCCCGATTGTAAATTTGTACTCAAGTTTGTCGATAAGTCCGAGGAAATTAAGACAGATGGCGTTGCCACCTGAAACTGAACATTTTGCATCTTTCAAAAGAACGTGTCAGACACATATGTCAAATAGGATTGTAGTGACAGCCAGTTGGAACAAACGCCTATAAGAACATTCGTTAAAATAGGAAAAAATGGAATTTTGAGATGGGGAAAAAAGAAAATTTTGAGTGCTCACTGTATATAATTTTCTGTGCGGAAAAATCATCACGTTAACTAAACAAAAGCTTGAAAAGCATTTTGGGGACTCTTCACAATTAATTGGAACCATCCACCAGTGCTTTACTCAATTTTAAGTGACTCGCATACGTTTCCAATTGAGGTCACCACACAAGAAACGGTCGACAAAATCCACAGTACGGTGTACGAACTTCAAGTGGTTTATTTTTTACAAAATTTGGATATAAAATTTTTACAAAATTTGGATATACAAATTTTTTGGATATAAAAACGCTGTGCGTCAGGTGGATGGCGCTTATAATCAAATGCAATCGTTTGACAACTTGAAAGGAGTGCTTGGCGATATTCACCCCCCAATCCGAAAGTGTTTGCTCCGCGTGGTAGCTGTGGACGAAACATGGATTCATCACAACAATTAGAGTCCAAGAAACAGTCGACAAATTGGACTTCTCCTGGTCAATCGAAGACGAAGAAGGTGGGTTTTTCTATTCCGAAAGTTGAATCAATATAATTTGATATAATTTTTTTCCTTTCGAAGGTATTACGGAGTACCTACTTAAAATCGGGACGGAAAACAATTTCTACTTTCGGAAGTGTTATTAACACCGATTACCTTGAATAGGGTACAACGATCACGAGCTTTTGGTTCGATATAACGCCTATTGAAGGAAAAACCACCGCATTCTGCGAGAAAAAAAGTTCTTATCCGCCAGAAAAGAAGAAATTGCTTGGCATTAAGAGTTTGGGATTTGGGTCGAGTTCATAGGTAAAACGGCCTCTAAAAGTCGTTCTATTTAGAGGGCACCTCAAAATTCGAGAACAGTTGAACTATGCTTATCGAGCTGAAAGGAAAAGTTTTTCTGTAATTTTCAGGCACTTATTGACCCACCTTCGTATCTTCTTCGTCAAGTCCAAGATCGAAGTCCACCATTCAACAGAACAGATTAAAATCCATTTAGGAAATATTAAATAAATGTAATAAGGTCCAGCCTCCACGACCATGTCAATAATACAACCATAATCGCCAGCAATTAAGCATATATCTAAGAATAAACAATTATGCTGACCTGCGGTCAAGTCATGTGAGTTCCTTATCAATTCGGTACATGTTGATCGCCTGATGTGCATTGCCCAATACGAGCTCGAAATATATATAATTTGTATACAAAAGAAAAACAACACCCTCGCATTCACACCGATAAAAGTACAGATTGTGAACAGCAAGTGTAACTGCAATTAATTATAAAATTTAATAACAACATGTTTCTTTGTTTAAGTTTTACTAGAAAAAAAAGAAAGAAAAAAACAGCACCAACCCATCAAAATTATTATAATCTCTCATTTCAGATGTGAGTTGCTGGCTTATCAACAGATTGCCAGTGCCAGCGCCACAACAACTTCATTCAAAGTAAAATACAATAAATTGTTGTACTACAGTCAACTAAAATAGGAGAACGACAAAATGTATAAATTATACAATATACTCAAACGAGTTTAGTATATTTACATTTTTTTGTTGTTTTTTTCTTTTTCTAACGATGATAAGAAATCGTTAATAGCTGGAACAAAAAATCCAATTTTCTGCTTCTGTCTGGGGTTTTTGTTTTGCTCGGTTTCTGTTTATTTTTTTAGCGGATTTTTTTTTCTCAACTGACGTCAGCAACTTTTGGAGCCTACGTGACTCCGAAAGCGACAAACAAATAAATATAGACGGCATGATAATGAGACGGTACCGGGCAGGGCATGATGGCAAAGTATAATACAATTCTTGGTGGATGACTTTATTTCGCGTATTTATTGCTCTCTTGTTTATATCCGTCAATTTGGGGATAGTAGCGTTTTTTGACAGTAAACTGTATCGATTTACTTGATGATCTCGTGGTATGATGCCTTTTGCGAGCAGGCTGTTATTGAATGGTTTTCAGAAACAAACAAAGCTAAAGCTATAAACTGAAAGCAACTTTAGAAAAGGTCAACGAACTGCGTCGATAAATCGATACAGTAGTGAATAGTGATTCGAAGAACTGATCGAAAACAGTTGGCCTTCTTTTCTTGGTTGGGCGTGACAGTTAATCGAGCGATTGGCGATAACATTAGAGTTGTTTGCCGGCAGAAATATCTATAATGGCTTTTTAGAAAAACCAATTGGAAAAAATAAACAGATTCGATTCGATTTAAGAATATTTGCCCAATTGATATATAGCTTTGTAGGTGAACTTTTGGATGTCGATTGGCGAATCCGCTGTAGTGCAATCACAAAGAAAAATATTATTATTTCGGAAAAACTCGTTTACTCGTATTGCTCCTTTCAATTTAAGGTTTAGTTTGGAGTTGGAGAATTTTTAAGACGCCACATGAGCACGACAAAAACAGCTTAGAAATAACAGAAAAATTGCAAGACTTTGCAGAAGCCAAGCAACAGATAAACTAAGATTTTTGAGATGTAGGGCTACAAGCACCCTCAATAGCGTGTACGTACTGTGATAACATCTATCTATACACTATCTGAAACGAGCATAAATCCATTTTGTCTGAAAAGATGTGAATAAATCGATTTTCCGGAATTTTCTTTCAGACCAAACCTGAAATACAGCAATACGAAGAAAAGCAAAAAAAGAATCATGAAAATCGGCTCAGCGGTTACCGAGTTATAACTTCATCCAGTTTCACCCCGAGGGGGATACTATATACATTAAGCTTCCGAAAGTTTGTGAATCGGTACAAAAAGGGGGTGTGGCGCCTCTCATATACAACAAAAATAAATATTTGAAATGCTTTTTTTTTCGACACTCATGGGAGCCAAAGTTGTAAAATTTGAAAAATTGATGTGAATTGTTTGAACCAAGTGAAATGTGGGCGGTTTTGGACAACGGGGGCGTGGCGTGCTATCCAAGAAAAATAGTTTAAACGCTTTAAATATGAAGTCGAGAATATTTTTATTAAGAAAGTATATTAAAACCAAGCACTTTTCTCCCCTGGTTGTTTATATTCAATCGACGAGATATCCGCTACAGGGTTAGGCAGGAAGAAAATGGATTGGGGGAAGTACTCAAGGGTGTCCCATAATTCACGCAAAATGTAATTCTGATAGAAAGTGCAGATTTTTAATTAGAAAGCTTACATTTTTTATTGACTCATAGAGAATAAAGATTGGGGCTATGTATGGAAAAGCACATCGGATAAATAGCCGCCACTGCGTTGCTGGCAGGTACGTACTCTTTTATTGAAATTTTCTGTGACCGTTTCGCAATGTTAGGCACTAAAAACTGGGTTATCACGTCACAATAATGAACGAATGTCAGGATTTTCGAAGAAGAATGATTCAAAATTGTTTCCAGCCCAATATCCGCACCAGTCACGCTTTGGATGCATTTGTTTCTCAAAAATTACCCCAAATGCGACAATTTTGACGATTAACGAAGCCATCAAAATGAAAATGACTGTCATAATTTGTACGAAAATTGCGGGCTGAAGCTGACAAACCTTCACTATTTTTAAAATATTGCTCAACAATGAAAATGCATTGTTCTTTCGTATAGCGCTCCATTTTAACTAGCCCCGAACTGTCAGCTGTCAAATTGTTATCTTTTTAAAGTTCCGTACCCAAAGGGAAAAAACTTAACCTTATTAGTTTCGCTTTTGTCCGTCCGAACCGAAGTTGGCATCACTATACTATTAAATGGCGCAGATTTAAAATTTTGCGTGAATAATGCGTCAACCTTGAATCCTTGACTATAACTCTATAACTATAACTTTGGAATGATGAAAAAAATGTCTTCAAGATGTAAGCAGGGTATACACCAAATATTAATAGAAGACTCGAGTTGTCAGATTGCTTGCTATTTATTATTGTGAATCGAGAAATAAAACATTTTAGTACAGTTGGTTAGTACCGGACATTAATTGCTCCGGAGTTTTGATTCAATTTTCAGTGTATAATAAATATAACCGAGTTCTTTAAAAACCATTGAAACAATTTGGAATTTAATACAAATAGCGGCAAGTATTTCTGAAAACGTTACTTCCCTTCTCCCAACTCGCATCTAGATGACAATACCAGCCTATTCAAATGGACTTTGTTCACACAAAAAATAAAAATACCTCAACAGAGTTGTTGTGTATCTTTGAACAAATCGATTCACCTTGCCTGACATTGCGGAATGATTATACAAGTCATCATATATGCATAATATATAACAACTTGTAGCTAAAAATCAGCAGTCATTTAAAACGCCAACAAATAAATAAATATTTCAAAAAAAATGTCTTTCTCTTTAAGGAGTGGCTACGTAAATACAGCCAGCAGAAAAAAAAAAAACTTCATACACAGGCCTATGGCCTACGTGACTATCAGAAATTTGAGTTTTATTTTAACATTTCTCAATTCGAAAGATAATTCCCGTATTTTACAT
Organism: Cheilosia variabilis; assembly: GCA_951230905.1. Taxonomy (NCBI): domain Eukaryota; kingdom Metazoa; phylum Arthropoda; class Insecta; order Diptera; family Syrphidae; genus Cheilosia; species Cheilosia variabilis. The sequence goes on along the minus strand of OX579676.1, from coordinate 140,911,488 downwards.
ACAATTGGCACTCTGTTTACACAAAAATTCGACCAAAAAAAAAACACCTTTCCGAACATAAAGCTATACGGTGGCTGGCAGCCACCAATTGAGGCAAACATTGTTTTGTAATTTTTTGAATCTTTTAATAGATTAAAAGCAAATTCGCCCCTTCCACCCCATAAAAAGTCAATGCGGGGATGGCAGAAAATATAAAAGACACCCTCCACATACGAAATGCCTGCCTGCAGACCTTTTATGATGATCTTATTTTTTATTCGTTAAACAAAAATTCAATTGAATGGATTTTTCGAGGCAACGAAAAAAAATTGGAATGAGATTCTGAAATAGTGATGAAAGTCTTGTGCTCGTACTATTGGGCGCACTCACCTCCGCAAAGAGATGGAAAGAAATTCGGATACACATTTTTATACACACAGCCATATGCTAGAATGTATCTCTATAAATTTGTGCGGCTTTTGCCTTTTGTCTCATCGCGCCGCAGGTTGACAGGCAACGAAAAATTTGTATCTGATCTTCCCTCGGGGCTGAAAGAGGTTGTGCTAAACTATTTTTCTTTTCCACAGCTTGATCCAAAAAGCAAGCGCTGCACCTCAAAAAAAATAGAATCGACTTTACTCAACCACGAAGTATATTTTTTTTTCCATGATGTTTCTTTTCCGAGAGACTGTGCACAAGCTCTTCATGGTGTGAATGACCGCACCACCACCACCCGATCGATTCCAAGTTGTTTTTAGCTTTAGAGTTGGTCGTGATTTTTTCTTTTTGCTATTTTTGTATGTTTTTTGTGTATGGTTCCCGTAGCTTGCGTGAAAAATGCTTTTACGCAATCACACCTCCAACGAAAAGCAACAATAGAAGCACTACCACCAAATGATGTCGACACGGAAGATGCAAAGAAAACCCCTAGCATTCTGTGTATCCATGTATACACACAGAGCGGCGAGATACTTTAGTTAGATGGATGGGAGCGAAGAGAACATTTTAGGTGTGCACAAGTACAGACTACAGTGTTTGGTTGGATTATTTACTTTGTTGTCATTATGTAAGGGAAGCACGAAGTAGCGGGTGATGAGGGCGGTCTTATGCAGAGGCATGAGATTTTCCAGCACACATTATGTAATCCGGACATGTATCATGAGGGTAAGTACTTTAAATTGGTTGGATGTGGAAATGGAAAAGCCAAAGGTACATATTTATATACAAAACGTAACCGACCGATATTTATATGTAGGGGGAACTGACCACGCATACTAAAGGCGGCCACCGATACTGTGTGCGAGAGCAAGCCCGTGTGCATTATTGAACAGAACGTCCTAACTACGGATTAGTTACTTCCCTAAGTGGCCAACGATGTATGAATTTAAATCGGGCATTATCTGCCGATGGGACTAATTGCCAGAATGTGTGAAATCGATGATTGCTCAAATTTTGCCTCATAACTGTGGGCGTGGGTGTTGTCTACGGGTGTATGTGGTTTAGTATGGGCGTGGCAGTGAAATGAGATGAAAATATTACGGCTCTTGATGATTTTCGGAAGAAAGTAGGTAGGTACAATCAATCTGGACTTCACAAGATACTGGCAATGCGATACAAATTCAATCAAATCCACGCCCTTTTAGGGCGGGCTCATTTTATTCCTTGATCTAGGATGATTTTTATTCCTTGATCTAGTCATCTTTTGGTAGCAAAGTTTCAGAAAATATAATTAAAGCGTCACAAGGTGAATTTCGAGCTATGCAGGCTATACAGAAAATTTAGACACTTGGAACAGGAGATTGAAAAATCGTAGATACGTCAAATGGTTATTTTTTTTTTAAATAGAAATCGCATCACTCTTAATGAAAGGACCCAAACATGGGAAAAATACGACGGGTCAGACAAAACAGTGATCGAGTCGAACATGCTTACCTATAAAGATTGGGTAAAAAAAAAAAGTGTATATGGTTGGAATACCAGTAGCCCCAATTATAAAGAAAAAAAAAAAGGTTGAAAAACAATAGGGAAATGAAGTACGATTCATTTAGAGGGGGATAAAAGGTTGAAAAACAACAGAAATAGGGGGTAGTGCTATTCATTTGAGGAACAAATTGTATATGGTTGGAATACCAGGGGTCCCAATTAAAGAGGGAAAACAAGAGGTTGAAAAACCACAGGGAAAGTATGTAGTGCGATTCGTTTGAGTCGGCGTTCAATTATAGGGTGCTCTAACTATCAGGTGATTTCGACACTTTCTGACAGTTTAAATATTGTTCATAAACATAAGATTAAGCAGCCCAGTGACTGCTCAAACTTTCACTATAAAATTGGATGATCAAAAATTGGAGCGATTGGGTTTTTAAGTGTAAACAAAGCCGTGTCGTAGATTTGATGGATATTTTTTTGGAACATAGCTGCATTTTCCAAGCTTAACAAAAAAACCAAAAAACTGTTGTTTAGTTTTTTTAATTAAAATCCCAATAAACAAACACAGAGAACACATGATTTTGGGTTAAGCAAAGAAGTGATCCAACTGAACACATTTTAAATAACCGTGTTTGACGGTTTGAAAAAAAAAAAACATGGTTGGAATACCAGGTGCCCCAATTATAGTGCGGCAAAAATGGTTGAAAAACAACAGGAAAAGGGTGTAGTGCGGTTCGGTTGAGTCGTGGTCCTAGTACAAAGTGTCACAAATTGAATGAACTAAGTAGTTACAGAGAGAATTGTTGTTATTATGAACTATAGAAATTCTATTCCAATCGGCGAAAGCAATACAAAGCAAGGAAAGTAGCTAGAATGCATTTGTGAAATACTCTCTGCCTAGAGTTAAGACAGAGGTCTTTTAAATTTAATCCGGACAAACACTTTCAAGAAAGAAAAAAGGGTTTAGCATCGAACACCTCTAACGAAAAAGTTATGCTTCGAGTTGCAGGGGTCTTCGCAGAGGTCATGATGAGTCTTGTCAATTAATAAAATGGTGAAGAAGTTTAAGTAGGGTCCTTAACAAAATTGTGTAGTCTTGTTTTTGTTTCGAAACGTCACTCATACGAATAAACATATAAACTTGAATATGTAGGAGGGGGCGTGATGAAAAAATTAGCTCTTACACTTCAAAACCCTGTTTAACATTTTCTGTCGCCAACTTAACGACATCCGCCTTCCATATGTAATGCTCTAGCAACAGATACCATTCGACCAAGACACATGTTCTCACTTAATTCCAACGGAATTTCCGTCTTGAGAAGCCTTTTTCGTTATCAAGTCCCGTCTGTTGTAATTTTAAAACAATTCGACGCGCATTAAAGTTGCATTATCTAATCAACGATTTTATCGCGCCCCTATCATTGGCTTGACTTTTATAAGGGTCTCTGTCGCTCTCTACCTCTCTTGTCTCAACCAAATAGAAACCAATTTCGAATAAATTGAATGATTATGGGGGTTAATCATGACCCCCCCACATCACACACAGCCCTATGAAAAAAAGAAAACAATGTCGGTTTTACTACATCTGGAGCAAGAATAACCAGATGAATTGTTATCTCTCGGCGATGTGCACATTTTCTTCTTGCTGCCAGAGTGCGCAACGTGCAGCGAATCTATGATGAACCAGAAACATGAAACAATCTAAATTTTATTCCACAAATGTACCGCATGAATTCGTTTAAAAAAAAATTTAAAAAAAACCGTGCATGTATGTACGTTGAACGACTTGAAATTTCCAGGACATTAGGCAGACATTTTTCAACTCCTATCTATGAATAGCAGCTCTTTTGCCATCTCGCTTATAACACTGTGGAAACAATTTCTGATATGAATGCCAAGCAATTAGGCAAATTGGGTCTGATCGGTTTTCCGGTAGACTGAATTTATTTCCCCCCAGGACTCTTGAATCAGGCTAACCCCACAACGATTGGAAAATACTGCAATATATGACGACGGCCGACGCGACGTATTGTGCCGGCTCACAAACCTCGACGGAGACACCAAGATCTTAGATATTTTAGGGTGCATTTTTCACGTGAGACTTTGCAGGCAAAATGTTCAGATTACGCGATTGATTAATGGTAATGGTAATGGTGGCGCAGCGAAGTTTCTCAGGCGAAAATTTGCATTTTTGCCAAAGACTTTTGTGTAGGTAATGTAAAAGATGCAGATTAACGAAAGACGACGAAACGAATTGTCGTAACGAACCTTGTTAATGATAACAAATAGTCATTCCGTGATAAGTAGTGGATTACAAAGTGTACTCGCGTATGTCGTATATATAGCGTTATCTTATCGAAGGCAATTCAATTTTATGGATTTTTCACAGCGGGGATTTATGGTTGAGGGATAGCGCTCGAAAAATAACCAATCAGAGTTGTAGTTTCTGTTTCCAGTAATTGCTTGATTGTTGCGATTAGTGATTTGATAAATAATTGTTCAGCGTTTACTCATTTGAGGCTTTAAGGTTTAAAGCTCACATGACATGTGGTTCGGTGGAGATATGACTCCAAAGCGTGGTGTTAGATTTTGTGAAGCAAAAATGTTTCATCTTTTTAGCTTGCACGAACGTTTTGCTTCATGGAAACTTAAAAACGAAAGGAAATTTTCGTTTCTGTAAAAGTATAAAAAAAAGCTTAGTGCGAAAGACACTTTTCTTTCGTGTTAAAATAAAGCAACGACAGTTTATTTATTTTCTTTGATTACTGCTAGTCTAAATAAGGTACCAAAGGAAAGAGAAAAATTCATGAAACGGAAGAAGAAAACGCAATGAAAGGCAGGTACACGAAAAGCGTTTTCGTTTTTTATTTGTTTACAGCATCAATTGTATACAAAGAGATAGGGGCATATTTTTTTAAGAATTGGAAAGATCTTTGCGCCCGATACGCAAAAAGAAAATTAGGGGCCGAGCAGCGTTATCAGTGAAAGAATAATGCTCGACGAATTTTGTTATTGTTTCCTATGGAAATCGACTGAATTATGAAAAGGTATAGCTGGTTCCCGGATGCGGCGTTTCATCCCAGTTCTTTGGTGAAACCCTGAGCTATATTAAAGAGCCTTTTAATAGGTCACGAAAGGCAGATTTGAAAGAGACTGCAACATTTAAAAATCGAAGCAAAAGGAACAGAAGATACCAATTCGGAAGTTGAAGAGTCTATTTCGCAGAAAAATATCGAGTTGATGAACGTTGGTAAGAGTCCTTAAAAAAGAGAAGACCACTGAACCCTAAACTAGGAGTGGTATAAGTCCTATACCTTATAGTAACCTGGCTTATACACAAAATATTGGAAACCAAATTACACACAGCATTGCATCACTGCACAATCTTCCCAACAAAAATCTAGCGAATATGTTGTGTTTAAGGCATGGAAAGTGGTTCTTTACTATTTGCCTTCGCTTATTTTTATAAAAGATGTGAAAAAACCTTCATGGTATCGAAATTAGAGTACCACCGGCTTGCTTTCGAAAACAAACTTTATGTCTGACAGTGAATCGCGAGAAGTAACGCTGAGTGCCTGGTATATGACGTCGGCCTTGAAACCAGACTTCTCTATGAGATGCAACACGCCAATTAGGTCGGTAAATCTTGTGAGACTTCATTTCAAAGCCTGAGGTGTAGGTATCTTAATCGAAATGGGAGTCGCTTTTGACAAGTCTGCTTTTGAAAACATGTGCAGCTGAGCTAGAGAGCATAGTGTTAATAAAAATCTTGTACGCTGATCAAGGCTATGGTAAGGGCGCACTATATGCCGAGGCTAATGCGGTTAAAGTGCCCTGACAAGTGCTAACTAGGCTAAGCCGTGAAGAACAAATTTCCAAAAGTTTAAACACTTATTTGCATATGCTGATGACATTACCAGAACGTTTACCCAGGTGTCACTGGTATTCTTGCAGATACGGAGGCACCTTTACCTACAGGTTCAGTTGTTAAAGGGCCACATCAAGAAGGCTCCGCTCTACAAGTGAAGTCGACATCGTTTTAGAAAGCAAGCGAAGACTTGTATCCCAATCTTTGGCATAGGATGAGAATCTACTTTCCCTCGTTCTTGTTAAAGAAGCACCATGGCCCTTCAAATATTCCTAAGATCCCAATTTTGATATAAAATCCTGAAGGTTCGACGGTCCTTGAAGTTTTTAACGAAAAATGTTTTGAGTAATTTTCGGTACCATTTGCGTAGATGAGCTTCGAACCAGGCAATAATAACAGCGAACTTTACAATCTGCGGACGAGGTGGTTTAGTGTGAAAGAGGGATCTTAGGTTCGATCCCCGGAAAAACACAAATTACATCTTTTTTTTCACTGCGCCACCCCGCGCAAATGTCTGACAAGCATCAGGTGTAAAACGAAAAAGCTTCAGCCGATCGGACTTGCTATAAAATTGACTGCAGCTAGGGCAAGGTGTACCTTTACGAACGCTTTAGAGCAAAATATATATTTGTTGCGAACTGTACAGCACCTTGAGCCAGAAGTCTGTAACAAGTTACAAGGCTCGTCTTGGGCTGTACCTGCTCTTTTTGTAACACAGAGTAAAAAGTCCAATGATGGATTTTGACGGCACTTTATTAATATTTTTGGGTGCACAATGAGTAGTTTGTGGGCTCAAATATGTTTTTTAACAATTAGTCACCAGCAACATCTTCTGCATCTCCATACAAAAGACTTCTTCACAACGAATTTAACAAATCTGTGAACTTCATCATTTTGGTCACAACCCAAACAAGTTAAACAAATTTTACAAACCCAAACTATGATAGAAACTAAATTTTTAAGACTTACCTTGTGCATGTTTTTGACGCAACTTATTCAAAATGTTGGTTGCATCGAATCCAGCGTTATCGCACAGTTGACGTGGAATAATTTCCAATGCCTTGGCAATGGCCGAGATCAGCAATTGTTCCTTGCCAGCAATTGTACGGGAATAATCACGCAGAATTTTCGACAATTCCATTTCGATGGCGCCTCCACCTAAGAGAAAAATAAGAAAAAACAAAAAAACAAACTCCATTAAGAGACGAGAAAAACAATATTAAAGTGAGAAAAAAAAAGATTTCTCCTAGGAGAGATTTATCTTTGTTCTCGAATCCTGGATATTTCTTGGCATAAATCAAAAGTTATTTTCGAGAAGAAAAACTGAGAAAAAAGGACATCGTTGAGGCGGATTTTTGCCTCTCCAACGCGTCCATAGAAATGGATTTATTTTTATTTTTAGTTTCTATTTGCGAAAAGTTCATAATTCCGTTTTGTAATGTCGTAAGTAAAAGTTAATAAGTTTCCAGTCCCTTTTGTTTGCAGTGATGAAGTCACTATTGGGGGACGGTTTCCCAGTCTCAAAACCAAGATAGATCGATAATACTCATTCGTTGCATCATTTTACAGTGGAATTTTGTTTGACTTCTGAATAAAATAATTTTCCCTGAAAAAAGCATATATTTGCTCACACAATTTTCAGCAACAAAGGTGACTGTATGTGAGAGATATACAAGGTCGAATAAATTGTCTGGAAAATGCAAATCAAGCAGCGGGACGATCAAGAATTATACACGTCGGTCGCCCGTCGGAGATGTCAAGGTCTCGTGTGGTTGTACTTACTCGATTTCATTGTGCAAGAATTTATGGGGTGACTATTTCGGATAAAAGCGCGTCTTTGTTTGTTTGGATTAATTAAGGTCGCCACCAACAATTGGGACACACAAATCAGATGTCATTAAGATATGGTGGGGTTTAATTTTCTACTGAAACGCTCGGTTACAAGGTTTTGTGGGTTTGTTTTTTTCTATGGAAATGAATTTAAAAGTTTGGAGTGGTATACGTTATGGAATATTTTAATCTCGTTTGGTTGTTCGGCTATGTGTTCAAAAAATAAGTACAGTATGCAGTTTGAAACCCCGGTTTGGACATTTTTAGAACCCAAGTTTAAGCTAAGTTCACGTTCCTTTCAAAAATGACAATAGCGAAAAATTGGGAAGCCCTGTAAAGTGATTTTCTAGCAATGCAGACGGGGTATTATTGTTTTCGGTAGTCCTAGCGCCGCACTAACACATTTCAGCCTCGACTTTAAATTTACGGAAGTCCACAATAGCTAAATATGTATGGAAAATATAGCCCCATTTTCTATACTGCTCAGGTTAAACCATGCATCGAAAAATGCTCCCACGTATGAAGCTCGGACTTCAAAGGAAGAGTCATTTAACCTACAACTTGATCCTAAACCCTATGCACTAATATACTGTCCAAGATGGAGCAGAGAAGACTATTCGCTGACGTATCCCTTTTCTATAGGTTCTAGCATCATGTTCAGGGGAAATTATTCCTCGACATCACCTATCATCAGACTCTTGAGAATGGTGAGGACATTACTTTTTAAAAACTTTTTTGGCTACAAGAACAGCAGACTTAGGAACTCGCTGTTTCGAAGAACTGCAACTTACAGCAATTTAAATCCCACCTTTCTACAATCGGCTTGCCTATCCTTAGAGAAATTCTTATAATAGATTCACTTCAAAAACTGTTTGCCCGAGTCTATTTTCAATGTCAAATTCAAATATACGCTGCTAAAAGTCGCAGCTTTAAATACTCACTCTGTAACGTCTGCTAAATTTCCATCAATACGACTTCTAAAATCTGGGGTTCCGAGATATTTTTAAAGATATTGGCAGCCATAGTCGAATTTGCAATTTTGGCAAGAAGTAAGAATTGGGTAATGTTTGGGTTTCAGAGTAAATTTTTTTTTTGTGATTCCAATTTGACAAAAAGTATTACAATACATATTCAAATTTTAAATTTGAAAGTTAAATTAAAAGTTAAAAATTTGTTGAGCGCTTGGTGGGAGAATTTTTTTGCAGATATGTGCGAAAAGAAATATTTTCAGATTCGTCACAGTCTCTGTCTTGTAAAAGCCCCATTCCATAAAGATAACCTATAAGTTTTCAGTGCAAACTCTTAGGAAACAAAGGTAGCTTCGAGTAATTCATTTGCTATACATCGGTTTGTATCATTTTTGTTAAGTGTGTCCTAAATTTATTATGTCTCTTAAAGTTTCCGATAAAATCGGTGATACAATTATTCGTTCATGTGCCACAGAACTCTTCATATCTAGTAAGTGGGTGAAAAGTGTTGCTACTCACGATTTTCTAGTCAAACTTTAAGACTTATTACATGTTGCTACGTCGATCTTATTGGTTTTGATTTAATCATATCCAATAGACTAGACTAACTGGCTGAGGGTTCATATCTAAGACGACTTTGAAATGTGACCGCGTTTTAAACTTTTAAAATTTATGGCATTTTTTTAAAGATTACTTAGGACAGTAAAACTTTGAGGCCCTTGGAGTCATACAACTACTTTCAACCTATCTTCAACCATCTGGATTTGTATTGAAAAAAACATTTAGGTTTGGTGCTTCCCTCGACTTGTTTCTAGGTCATTTTCATGAAATCTATAATTTCTATGTCCGTAAAAATCTTATGGACATTTGTATGTCCGTAAAAATCGTATGGACTGTTGCGAAGTTTTAAAACTTTTGTGTAAATGCATAAAATAAAAATTTGTGTAGGTTTTCTGGTACTTTTTTTTTTTTTTTAATGTAGCATTTTTCATTTAACAAAATTATGTTTTTGAGCATTTTAGCAGGCGGGGCTCGCTAGAACTTTGTAAGCATAGAAAAATAAGACTAGTGGAATTGCCAGGTGATCTGGGCGTAAGTCTGATGGACAGGAGTGTACGTTCAGCTTTGTCGGTTTAAACATAGTGCGAAGTGACAGTTTGATAGGTTTTTTTTCTTTTAAATCAGTCATTGCACACACTCAGGTATTTTCATTTTTTTATGATGTAGCTTAGAGTTTTGTAAGACAAGCAAAATCACTGCCACTCTTCACTAAATACCAAAACATGGTTCCTAAGTCAGGTTATTTATGTAGGTATATAAATATGCAGTTTGCGGTTCTTCTTCTATTTCCCAAAGCCCAAATCTTTAATTGGCTACTGTGGTCAATGCAAGATTGAGTGAATACTGGTCTACAAGTTTACTTCGTTTCATTCACCCGTCAAAACAATTTTTCCTACGTGTGTTGTGAACAAGCCCGTTAGACACCTGATGAACTCAATTTTCCCGCAAAGTTAGTTGAAAATCTCCGAAAATTGGACGTCATCTGGTATCTTAGCAATTGGAATTATTTTCTTTCTTTCTAAATGGATTTCGGATAGTGGGCACATTTTATCGACTAACTGAGTGCTTCTGGTTGGCTTAATCCAATTGAGCGAAATTTTACTAAGTTCCCTCGATAAAAAATAAATCTGTTTCCCAATGGAAACTCAATTTGTGGAAGTATCTTCCACTTCCACCCAAAGTAGTCTGCTGTGTCTAGTGAGTCGATATTCATTTAATGGCTGAAACATCTGAATCCCATTAGAACCGAGCCAATTAACGTCAGCTATTCTGTTGCAATCAGATTGGTGCTCCAGAGAATCGGTGGAAAATGTATCTATTTTTTTTACAGTCACCCGACTCTGTCTGCACTCAAAAAGTAGCGCACATACTAAATTTCTTTTTCAACTCAATCTGTGAATAACGCATGAAACAAGTATATGTTACTTAAAACCAGATACCCAGACCGACTCAGCAACTGTTCCAAGTGGATGTACTCGTCGTATAAATATATGCACCTACTATAGTAAAGTTTGTGGTGTCGCCTCCACTCCGGGGCAACCTCAAAATATTCAACTTCCAAAAGAAATCAGATACACAACCCGCTGTTGTGCTTTTGTGCGTTCGTCTCACCTTTCCGCAGATGCGAACGAAAGATGTACAATTTTTAATAATTACAAGTTGAGACAAGTTAAACAATAAAAAACGACGGCCTGTGGTAAAAGCAGCATTATACTATGCGACGGAGTGTAATATAACCGCAGCCACCACTAATCGACACAGTCATTAACAAAACACACAGCACATCATCGCGAGTAGGGGGCCAGATAGATACCGCTTCTAGAGAAGGAAACTGTGCCGCAAAAGAAATAGCATAGCAATAAACTAGATAAACATGTTTTTAACGCATCCATCTCGTAAGTGGTTGCTGCTGCAGATGAGTTATATAGATGCGTACCGAAGCCCGGCAGATTCAAAGATTCAGTTGGTAAGCGTTGATAAATCGAATGAAGTGAATGGAATTGATACAGAGAAATGAAACAGCACATATCCATCCTTATGTGGCGTGTTTTTTCGTCTGCCTATGGCGATATCAAACAAAGAAACATAAGAATTAATTAATGTTACGCTGAAAGACGCGCCCCAGAGATGGTAATTTCGAAAGTTGTTCCATTAGTTTCTTTGACTGCGCTATGCTGGCAGAAAAGAGTTGGTGGTATTTGTTGAAGTGACATTCAATGAAGTTGATGCCATATTGCGTAGACGTGAATGGGCGAGGGGATAATAGATTTACTTAATTGAGTTGTCTATAGGAAGTAATTACACGCCCGGAGACAATGAGTTGCCTTACAAGAACGAGGGGGTCTTGACACTGAGAACTCAAGTGAAGTTAGTGATTTAGCGATACAGCAACTGACTACCCGTTGCAAAATTATTTTGTTTATAAAAATGCAGAAATTATAGAATCTACACAGCTGGCGAAGTTGAATTGTTGCCAATAGTTCGCGATAGTTGTAAGTTGTTAGAAGCGATACTCAAGAAAACTTTTTCTTTACAGTTGTTACACAGCCCTTGTAACAAATATTTGACAAAACTTGGGACCGTTGCTTTCAAGCTTTCAACTTGTAAATACAAAATTTGCAAGCAAATGAAATTTCATTCAAACTCTATTCACGTTTTGCGTATTTAAGTAACAAGAAACGCAGCCGTGACAACAAACATGTGTATGACGTAGTTTTGTATTGAAAATTCCGCCACTCGTGCAAATACGTCACAATGCAAGTCTGAATGTATTTTTCAAATCCCCCAATAATAGCAAGGAATGCTGAGAAATGAAGACGGTAAAGATGAGCCTGGGAGGAGAAAACAAAGTATGTTTCGGATGTCATAAAACAAGGACAGATTCAACTTCAAAGTAGTTAAAGTCATTTGGACTTACTAATAATCACATTTAAGCTGCACTAGAATATTTTGTAGGTCACAAAGGGAAATTTTATATAGAAAATTTCCCCATTGTTAGTTCGTAAAATCTAGCTTAGACACTTTGGGCCTTACCAATAAACATTTTTAGTTTCGACTTTAAATTTAGTAGTTCACAGTGGCTATATTTTGCATACAAATTTCGCAATTTTGAGCTTCCGAAAAATCTAAAGTCGATTTGAAATTTGTTATTAGTACGGGGCTTTATGAATATTAGTATACGTATCGCGCTTTGTCTACCTAGGCTCGAAAAATTCCTCGCGAATTGACATCGGCGCAGAAATTAAGTTACGAATCGCTCTTGCCAATCGCTGGCTTATGCTAACTAGGAAGGCATCTAAAGAGCAAAGCCTTCTTTCATAGAACCAAGAATATTTTATAAAAGGTCCGGTCCCACCGTATAGTGCAAAAGCATGTTTATGTCAGAGACGGATGAAAAACTTTCTTTAGATCTTTTGAAAGAAATACTCTTCGGTCCAGTTTGTATCGATGGGGCGCTTCATCGACGTTGACCTTGGCAAAAAGCTTAAAATAAAAGGTTGAGGCTGTAGTCCACTTTAGTGCAGTCTAAGGGAAAGTTAATCACAAGTTTTGATGAGGTTACTATTCGTCTTTACTGGATTAGTTTGAACAAAATACTGTAACACAGCCTCTGGATGTAGTCTTGAACAAATACTTGCAGGTAGGAGGAAAATCATGGATCTTGTCGACCAAACCGGCTCTAAAGCCTGCCAGATGTCAGAACAAGAAACTTGACGGACAAAGGAAAAGCCAGTGCGGCAGGATCTCACCTGCCTCTGCGAATAAAATCTATTGGGCAGAAAATCTTTTAACAGGCCCCAACATTTTTGACAGGTCTAACCACAAGATTGTCAAAAAAAAGCACGAATTAGAATGCCAAGTATATAAGAGAATTAATGCGTGCGCGTACCGAAGGTTACAAGTTTATGTTAATTATTCTTATTTGAGTTAAAAAAATCATTTTTCAGAAGGGTTTGTTTGGTTTCATCAAATTGTGTTTGCAGCCAACAAGAAACTGGAAGTGTCAAGCTGTCAAGCTATGGAGGGTATTTTTTGTCCGTTTTAGGAAGTCAACAAAATAGCTTGCGACAAATATACGTTGTAGGAAAATAATTTTAGTCTGGGTTGTATCGAGAAAAAGTCCCTTCAAGGAGGGTTAGGGTGAGAACACCCCTTTCTCAGCGGTCCGCCTTCCTTTGTCTGGAAACTGATAAACTGGAATTGAAATTCAAATACCGTTTTCAAATCGTTTACACAGATCACACATCTATTGCCTGATACTCATTAATATCTACTAGATGGCGCAGTGTGATATTTTGTTATTACAGATTTTTATCTATCATAATGTCCGCGTGCGGCCAAAAGATTGTCTGATGTCTAAGGGAACGTTGGTTAGTAAACTTGTCCGCCCAATGTAGCCGATCGCAATGTAGCTATATTATAAACTAGGTAATTTTACATGAACAAATTGGCCACTGTGAGCTCATAAAATGTATCCACTAAATATGGTAATTACTACCGCGCAAAGTGTTGATTAGAATCAAAGCCTCTGCAGATATATTTCTTGCAATCTGTTTGTTGATATAAAAAAAAAACTAGACAATGTGTAGATGCTTCCCAGATTTGCGACTTTTGTGTGGATTTACAGCACTTTACAGGCACTTTATGGCCATCTTTGAAACATTTGTAACTTTGAATGTCACCTCGGCCCGCTTTTATTCCCAAGGGTCTCTCTGATAGCAGACAAACCTAATAAAATGTTATTTCTAAGGTTTACAATTTAAAATCGATTGCCATATATAATAGTCAGAGATAAGGCTATTATCGAAACGAAAGTAAATATACCAAGGCACTGTTTAAAAAAAAAACATCTACGGTAGACACCTCCAGCTTAAATCAATACAAAGCCCAACCTCAATGGCTACCCAATAGCCCCGCAAACTTGTTTTTTTTTCGTTTCTTCTTTTGTTTGTTATCAGTATTTTTACCTTGTACAATCCCCTGACATCAGAGTCGGTGCATTGCACTTTGTCTATTTCAGCATTAGATTCACGTTTGCCATTTTGAAGGAGGCGGCGGCATACACTCGCTGCAGTTGCAATCTCATTTCATGCACCCCGTTGACGTCGTACGTTGAGTGCATACCAAAAACACACACACTGACTGTGTAGGTACTTGCATGTAGGTAGGTACTATCTACTCTTAGCAACAAATATCAATCTCATTTGTTATTTATTCGAATTTTGTCGTTTTATACAATTTTTCCAACATTTTCGCAGTTGCAGTCGTCGTAGTTGCCGTGCTGTTAGATGCAGTTTTCGTTTGGAAATGTGTGCAACATTTGTTTGTGTATCCATGACAAGTTTATTGACCCTACAACCAGCGGTACGACTGCGAGTGGTATAGCTTGCCTTGAGTGGGGTTTATTTTTTTTTTCCGTTGCACTCTCAAAGGCTGTTCAAGTGTGCATTTGCTATATATAGGCGGGCGCGAAAAATAAAAAAAATAAAAAAACAGAAAAAATGCATTTTCTTTTCAAAGGAACAACAAACATTAAGATGCAATAATTTTGCATAATTACTCGGCGACGATGACGACCGACAGCGACAACCAAGTTGAGTCTCGCTTTTTACTCGATTCTTGGTGTAAAAGTGCAATGGCCAGAAAGAATGCCAAGAGGCATTAGGCTGGCGTTTGCCTTCGAAAAATCAGAAAACGCGATAACAACTTGTTATACGGGGGGCGGTGGTGGTTTGTTTCTGAGTGCATGCTCGCGTCACTATTAACCTTTTGCACTGGGGCGGATTGGTGTTTCTTACAACACCCATACCTCGAAATATGGACGTGTATGTAGAGCCGTGCACCTTTCAGCTATTATTATCGATTTCAGTTCATTGGGAACGTTGCCACCGTGCGCCGTTGAAAAGCCAAAAAGACACAGCAAAGACATCGCACAAGGGGGGCCCCCCATCACGATTGCATGCATTCAGTGTTTCGTAGGAAGTTTTAATTTGTTTCTCTTTTTGGAAACCAGCTGACAGTTGGCAGGCGAAAAGGTGAAATCTAGAGTAGGAAATAAGCAGTCGCTTTAGCATGTAAATGGGGCAGGAGGAGCCGGAGCCGCATTTATGATGGGCCTTTGTTGTATGAATTCGAACAATTCATGTTCTGCCGGAACCTGCTGTGCGAGGTGGGGGTAGATAGAAAAGGGTGGCAGGGTGTTTCGCCCCATGAATATCTGGATATGTTTGACAGGATTCAATTTGTTACGTTATATAACTTGTCAGTGTCAGTGTCAGAGGATTGAAGAAAAAACGTGACAGTTCTGATTTTATGGCTTGCGGAAGCTTGCGGAAAAGTGAATCGTTTTGGTGATATAAATATCAAATGAATAGGCAAGAAGGTTAAGTAGCATCCAATATTTGTGACAATTCAAAATGAATGTCTGGCCGGATTCGGTTTGTCAAATTCGAGATGATATTGACTCCGGTGAGTGAGGGAAACTATTTTTGTTTGGTAGGCGACCTTAGACGATTGATTCACACTTTTCTGGAAAAGTCTATTTCTCTGAACAGCTTGTAGAGTTCGCTCGAAAATCACACGAAGAAATTTGAGCCCAAAACGACTAACTACTTTCAGACTTGTAGCAGAACTGGCATATTGAGGGTGTTATGTAGGCTTCTTAGTGTTCCTTGACAAGGCGTTCACTCAACTTAGATCTTAAACTTTGTTAGTTAGTTAGTTAGGCCCCCCAATTATCTTAATGTCATACCTGTCGATTATGACATTTCGTTAACTGCGCTTTAAGATCTTTTCAAGTCAGTTGCGCGAACTCCGCAGGACAAAGTATATGCTGACAACTAAAAATGACACCCAACACCGACGTCTCCAATAGATCGTCACCATAGACAGATACAACTTTGAGGTGGTTAGGGATTTTTTCTACCTAGGCTCCGCTATTAACTCAGACAATGACACCAGCGTTGATATTAAACGGAGAATAACTCTTGCCAATCGCTGTTTCTTTGGGCTAAGAAGGCAATTGAGTATCAAAGCCCTCTCTCGAACAACGAAAGTGACCCTTTATAAAACCCTAATCATTCCAGTCTTGCTCTATGGCACAGAGGCATGGACCGTTTCAAAAGCAGATGAGGTTATCTTGGTTGTTTCGAGAGGAAAATTCCTCGAGTAATTTTTGGTCCCGTCTGCAAAGACGGTGAATGGAGGAGGAGATACAACGACGAACTGTACGGGCTCTTCAGCGACATCGACCTAGTCAGAAGAGTAAAGGTCCAACGACTGAGGTGGCTTGGTAATCTAGAACGAATGGACCCGAATATTCCGGCGCGGAAAATCTTCAAATCCACACCCGAGGGACGGCGCAGTATAGGGTGACCGCGACAAAGGTGGCGCACGCAAGTGAAAGGGGACCTTAATCAACTTAGCGTGCGAAACTGGAGACAGCTGTCTAAGGATTGTTGGTTGAGATCCAGGTCCACCCCGGACTTTTGCGCCACCTTAAGTAACTAAGTTAGTACGAGCTCGGCATAGGATCGAAGGTATTGACAGGTCCTATATGTGGGGCGCCACCTGATCCGGCAGCCTTAAATACAGATATCGCTGTCGTCAGTCCTCATTTTATTTTTGTCGGATGGAGGAACTCTTGGCTTTCATTGTCAAGGTAAAATTGTGAATCCTGGCTGACAGTGGAATATCGGTCGTCTTCTCTAATAAACTATATCTGGAGAAGTAATTTTTTAACACAGACAGTGGCACTACTATACTGCCTCTGTATGTTAATTTTTTAAATATTGATGCATACCTTTTGTACTTAGGGCTACTAGAAATTGGGATTTTCTATTGAATTTGAAGAAAAAACGTTTAAAATAAATGTAATAAAATCGGAGACAAAGCTGTAGCTCCAAATATGGATTAAGTCGAAATCGAAAACTTTGTAGATAGGACATTTACGAAAATAAGGGCAGTATAAGTCTCTGTTCGTTTTTCTTGTAAATTACACAGGGACTTCTAAAAAGTAGTATAACTCGATAGCAAGGCCTGTTTTGTAACGATCCCAACTTAATCAATAGTAGCCGCGCACTTCCAATCCATTCACTTCAACTACTCAATTTTTAGCGAGGTGCCACAAGGTTCCACTGTCAGACCTTAACTTTTCTATTTCCATTTTTCAGTAGAAAATTAAAACTGAATCAAACTATCTTTAAAAGCAGGTCCTTTGATCTCGTGGTCTCCCCATTTCCATAGTAGAACCAAACAAATGCTCATATCCACATCTATACTATAGCGTATGCAATAGGGCATGAACTTTATGTCTTTGTTAAATTTCTACGATCTAGATACAAAATACATGTCTGCGCGTATGCATAGTTTTTTTTTTATTCGCACGGGTTATTCCTTTGACGAAGTAAACAATTTCATTTGTCCCTGCATGAACAAAGGATTTTTTTTTTGCTGCCGTATAGTGAAAGCCTGGAGTTGGTGTAGCAGCGCAAACAAAAAAAGAAGAATGAAGCCAAAGTGCATTCATTGTTTTGTTTGTTGTTTTCAATTGACCTAAATCCAGTGAACCGATATCATACAGCAAACAAAACAAAGACGTCAACTCAACACTAACCTAATGCGGACCTCGAGTGTGTACAGTTATAGCCAAACAAAAATAGTAAGCATGTACATTTGGTATACGACAAAATGATTTCTTCTCGCTTTTGCATTTGCAATCATGTTGAAATTGTTTGAATTTTAAAATATTTCCAGTTGTTATGCAGAATCAATTTGCATTGCGATTTATTTTCGTTATTGTCCGAGTCCTTTTGTTTTTAGATAAGTTCGATATACTCGTAGGTTTGTATTGTTGGTACAGCTTTTATGTGAATTTAAAATTTTTGGGTCGAACTTACTGATGGTATTTTAAATGACTCGTTGCGGACCCATTGGAATAACATTTCCGGTGAATTTTACATTCAAATATAGAAGCAGTTTGAATTTAAATGTAAATTTAAAACCTTCGGAATGTTACGAATGTGGTTATTTGTCGTGCAGCAACCTTAAGTGTCTGCGAATTCAAATTGAATTGAAGTCCACGCAGCGGCAGAGGAAAGAAAGAAGATTGAAGGTTTCATTTCAATTGGGTAAATAATATGAAATCAACTTCAGCTATGATTTAATCGCATTGAATCACAAACTACCTCAACTGAAATGAGGAACGTCTTCATGAATAACAAAGGTTGTGCTTGCAATTGCACCATTAACTGAAATATAGTGCTCAAAGAATTATGTTTCGCCAAATGAACACATTTTTCGATCACAGAGGCAAAGCGTAAGATTATGTGATTAATGCTTCGGAGTTTAAGTTTGTGCTTCCTGAAATCGGTGGAGGTATATAAAATACACAGAATATGGTCTCAGTTTTGTTTGACAAACCAACCTCCTCCAAATTGCCGTAAAAGTACCTTCCGAGTTGGATCCTTCTACTCCGAGTCACTGCTTGACATGCATGGAGAAGGTGGGTGAGATTTTACAGCAAACAGCTAATAAATGCTCGCCAAATTTGTAATAGAGGATAGAGATGGGACATTAAAAAGTATTAATTAAAAAAAATGCTAAAATCAACCGATTAAATTTTTTTTTTTAGCATTTAACATTTAACGGAATTCAATCAAAATCCTCTAAAAGTCAGATTTGCCATACCTAGTTCTGACGAAGGCTTCAGAAAAATCAAACTGGGGGGTTATTCTCCAATTGCGCGGCGGATAGTATCAAAAGCAATACCATAATTTCGATCGCGTTCGCTTATTCTCAAATGCCAACGGGTCAAAAATTATCTTTCCCAGCACTTTCCACTTATTTCCATTCTGACTTTAAATTTTTCATTTATTTTTCCAGATATTTGACAGCTGTTTCCCGACACAATTTTTTTTTGTGTTGCTGTAGAAATAGATTGTGAAAGTTTTAGAATTTGTGTAACAATAAAAAAAAAAATGGATTCAATAAATTTGTCTATTTTTGTATTCGGAAAATGAAGAAGGAAGGGGAAAAAATGTGAACATAAATGTTCAAAGTATGTTTTTGCCTCCTTTCAAAAAAATATTTTTATAACAAATTCAATTAATAAGACATTTTTTGCGGCACAATGAATGTTTAAGCAATTTTAAACTTATTGTTTTTATTGAATACAGTCGAATCACTCTAAGTCGAACCTCCTTTAACTCGAATTTCCCTCTAACTCGAATTTCCCTTCAATTTTTCATAGAAAAGTCATCCTCTAAGTCGAAAATCCCTCAAACTCGAACATATTCATTTGATTCTTGACCTATTACAATATTCCTCTAAGTTAAATTTTTCGTTGAAGAAAACAAAATCAAAAAAAAAAAGATCTCCCCTCCCGCAAGTGTTGCGTCGCAACGATACGTTGTTTCTACATACAATATGTATATGCATTTAGATATGTACAAGTTAATACATATTCTACTTAAAAAATTAAATCCGCAACACTTGTGTTGTTGTTCTAGTTAGAGTGATAGGAAAAAAAGTAAAAAAAAATGCAGGTGCCCAATATTTGTGTTGTTGGTTATTGCCTTTTTAAAATAGAATCATTTATTAAACGGGTGAACACTGCTACTTTCACATCCCAATCAAAAATAACAAATTTTGTTAACTAATTTTGTTCAAAATGTACCTACTTTCATATTTTTTACCTTAAATAAATTCGCTTAAAAAAATATAGAAATCCCTCTTACTCGAATTTTTCCAGAAAACCCTCTAACTCGAACTAATTTGTATCTCCCGTGAAAATTCGACTTAGAGGGATTTGTCTGTATTTACATTTTGATTAGGTCCGCAAACAATCCGCCGGCAATCCGTCACCTAAATACCTATCGCTTTCAGTGCACTGATAAAATGATGACGTTGGAAAGTGCTTTCGCTTTCCATATGGTCGAATGGAAAGCGAATCGCTTTTGGAAATTCAAAAATTCTAATCCACCCTCAAAAGCTATTCGCCGAGCATTTGAGAATATCCCCCCCCCCTGGTTTAAAAAATCTATCTGTTCTGACCAACTCGTGCGTCTTCTGACAAACAACATGCACGCACGTTTAATAACAACCTATATGTTTGATTGTTCTGACGTGTACGTCAGCAGTTGTTCGTCAGAAACGCACCCGCTGTAACCGTAGCCGTAGCCTTAACCAACAAAAATATTTTTATTAAAACAAAAAAACTTAACAGTGCCCTAAAGCATTTTACATCGAATTGCATTTTAAAAGAACCCGCGGAGAGCCACAAACCAGCAAGTGATGACTGGCCCCGATAGCGATACATAATTAAAACGAAAAGTATCGGATAAACAAGCTGCGCGTTTCTCCTTCAATTACTTAATAAACTTCATCATTGAACTTACGTCCCCGATTGAGATAGCTCGTAAAAGTCTTATTATCCAATCAGTTTAATGTTATTGTATGGCCAAAAATTTGCATGCAGTTTGTGTATATCTGAGTGAAGTTCCCTGCAATCCTAGGATCAACAAAGAGTTCATTGCCATCGAGCGATTATTCTTAATGCACACAGATCGACATTTCAATTTAATGGTCGTGGGCCAACTTTTTCTTAAGGTTTTTTTTATGTTTTTTCAGTAAAATATATATTTGTGTAGATACTTGAAGAAAATATTACAGATAATCTGTCGAATCATAAGTCATTTCATGTTGATAACTTGAATGACTGAATTTGTTTTGTTGCTTCAGCAGTTAATTGCGCGCACACAAAAAAGATGTGGTGACGCTATGTAGCCCTGAGGAACTCCATGAAAAACTTGTAAAGTCGAAATAATGTCACGGTGGTCGTTAAAATGCCAGAAACCAAACATTGAAAACTAAAAACGTACAAACCTTGTCTGCTATCGATTTCTACAATGACGTTTATATTTCTAGTTTACCAAGGTAAGTTACCAACACTTCGAAGGATTTTCCTACAGGCGATTTCAACGAAATGCAACAACACCGAACTCTTATGAAATACCAAGCGAACACGTGAGTTCCTTGGAACTCAATTCGTAACGCAGATCCATTACAGCTACACGTGATTGCATAATCATGTCAATTCCAGAATAATTGGAGCGACTGGGATGTCAAATCGCTAATGCTGTGCATATGCTGCTCATTTTTCTAATGGTATCCTTCTTTGTGCCTCCAAACTGTTTCTGATTCATTGAAATCTATTTTTAGCGCCGAGATGATTATTCATGTCATGACCCAAAATCTTGCCAAGTGATGGCAAATAATAGAAGAACACAAAAGTCAGCTAATTGAATTAAAAAGAAAATCCAATTCCATCTCCAGGCTTTTTAAAAATATTCTTTCTTCGCTTTCGAGGCTATACAACATCAAAAGTTAGAACAACCCCCCCCAGAACGAATTTCTTCATACGATTTTATATATTGCACCCACTTAGCGAAAACGACGACGATGAACGAAGAACCCCAGTTGTGTGTGTGAAGGGTCTTCATGTATATAAAATAATTCTCGATTTTGATATAGAAATAATATTCAAACGTGACTCGAGTATACAGGGCAACGTGAATACCCCTCCTCCACAGGATAACGAAATTGAAAAACTTGAGCACCCCAGAAGATGATGAGCACGAAAATAATGATGATGATGATGGTGATGATGATGCATGCACATAACTCGAGCTAACGCGTGTTCGGATCGAAAGTACAGCTACTTGTCACAGCTTATATGTGTGTAGAAAAATGTCACTGCAGGATGCAAATCATTTTGTGTACGAAACGTCAGCGAAATGAAGAGCCCAGAAAGAAGCAGGCAAATTTCTTAGGAAATTTGCGTTCACTTAGCCCGCACACTGCTTGGTTATTCAAGTAGAATGCAGAATAATATTAACTGCCCCGGGGAGATGTGCAAGAGTGAGCACGATATTGGTGTACGATGTGTGTACTCGTATACCAAGCATATGCGTGCATATAAGTTGTTTTCCTGAAATGAGTTCTGAAGTGTCTTAAGTGCCCAAGGATCTCGTGAAGAATTGCAAAAGTTGTGTGGCTTAGAATCAATTTACCTACTTCGCAAGTGTCGGTTTAATTTGGAGGTTTCAATGTTGATTCGGGATGCGAAGGACACTGAGTTGTAGATATCTTGGAGGAGGGAGCTTCAGTGCGAGTCAGAGACATAGATCTCAGATAAAGGTCCAAACAACATGCAGAAGCAGTTGTCAGAAGGTCAAGGTATTGTGGCCTCCCACAATAGGATTTGGTGGGCTTAAGCTGGTGTCAAAAAAAGGATGAAAATCTGCTTAAACTCGACCAAAGGTACAAGAATCACATTCGGGTCGCAAGGTGCATTTTGTTTCTACCTACCGGCAAAAGTAGTTCAGCAGTGAAGCCAAACATTCGCATAGAGGAAGCAATATAGGCCCGAGACATGAATCTCGTGGCACCCCTTCCAGTTTAGCTCAAAGACTAGAGATTTGAGGAAAATTTGAAGAATAGTACTTCAACAGTTCATTTGAAAGCTGAAGTTGCCAAGTCCGCCCCCGAATTTCTGAGGCAGTTAAGTCCTATTAGTTTTTAAAAAGGCTGTAGGATTATTTTTGAACTTGTTGCTTTTAAATTCAGTTTTCATTCTTTCGTCCCCGAATTAAAGGTTTTGCTGGCACAGATAGGTAGTGGAAGCCCCAAGAAAGAAGGTGACCACTCTAGTGCAACAAAATAACCCTTTTGGAACCCACGCGTTTCCAAATATTACCCTTTTCCAACCAAAACGTCAAATAATACAATGGTCATGGTGGTTCTCCAAGAAAAACCCTTCTAACGACAAACGGATACTGTCACGTACGGGCAAACTTTTATTGCGCTTATATTGTCCTTGTCAAGCCAATAATATTGCCCAGTCATTCCTTAACCAATTCCACGCCGCTCTCACGATTTCATTGAAATATGTTACACAAGCATCCATTAAAAAAAAGGAAAAGAAAAATAAAATAACCCACCCGTCAGGTTATAGGGAACAAAAACCATTTCAATATGAATGACATGAAACAATGTCAAAACGTACAACCATAAGGGAATCCTTGAGAACGTAATTTCTTGCCCATATAACTTTGTGCACAAAAACAATAAAGAAAAGAAACAAAACTGTCCTCGAGTCGTATAAAAGCAATGAATGAACTTCGAAACAAAGGAGTTCCCTCTCTTAGACCTTTTCGCATCATACACAAGAAGTATAGGGACAAAAACTTCTACAAGAACTAACCAACTGTGGACTGTGTGTATGGTTATTTTTTTGTGTTCACTTCCCTTCGGTTAGGATACTTTGAATATAGAGAGCTGGTGGTTATGACGAAGGGAATGAAACTTCCCATGCGCAAATGGTATGGTTTTAGAAAAGAAGCCAGTCATTGTCGGACTTTTGCTAAAAGTAAAAGGAAACACTTAGCTACGAATGGATGAACCCCTTAAAGAAAAAAGGTCCAAATAACTGTAATCAAAGGGATTGCATAACGAAAGTAATTATAAGTGTGGAATAAAAGATCAGAAAGAAAAAGAATGCCAGCTCTTTTTAACGGCGAAATTGGTGGGATAAGAGGGTCAGGTCATTATGGATATCCTACTACTGTGTAGCATCGTAATCCTTTTGATTAATGAGATCTCACTTCTGGCAAATGGAAATGGGATAGCATTGAAGTCGCATTTGAGAAGACATAAAAATATGTTTGTACCGCTGATTACCACGCGAATAAACATTCGAAATTTGAGCAGAGACAGCGTCAAAGGGTCTTTCTTTATATAGAAAAGGCAAAGCCTCCTCAAGACCCATTATACAAGTTTGAATCAACAATGTCGCACAGTATCCTTTTAATAAACCCATGAGAGTACGATTTTGGATGCAGGGGTCGAGTTACATGACGGAATTTGTTTTTGTTTCACATGAAAAAGCAACTTAATTCGACCACGCAAACTATACAGCGAAAGAACCTCTTACACGGAATTAAAAGCAACTGTCACTGTACTGTAGATGAATTCGTAAGTTTTGGCAGATTTTAGTGAGTTACTCTAAAGGGTTCCTTATCAAATTTCATCAAGTTTCCGGAACCTGTCAACGTATCTAAACTCTGCCGCTTCAGCCGGCCTCAAAAATACACTCTAAAAGTCATTGACTGCTGTGAGGTCAAAATGTAAATCGTTTGCAGTTTAGTAATTAATTCCTCAGCTTTACAACGTACTTGCCCTGTTTCCACTATACACTAGTAGTGCCAAGTCATGAAACAAATGGCGCAGTTAAACTAGCAAAATACAAGAAATTGATTTTCCTTCTAATTTGCGGCCCAACCTGTTGTGTATACACACTTGGTTAGTTCATGTTCTATATTGCTACAGCAAATGTCACATAACCACACCAACTGGTCGTGCAAACATTTCGTCCAAAAACATGGCGCTCTTACGAAATCCATTAAATTAGCAAACATCGTACCACAGACGCCAGTCATGCGAATCGCACATTTTTGTAGTTTTCCTTATTTTGTTTTGACATGGCCGCAAAACTTTACTCATCGTGAATATAATTACATTTCCCGTTTACAGATAGGGTAGGATGTTCCAAACGAACAGCAAACAGAAAGTCCAAGGGAAAATGCACTATAGGTGCGCAAGTATTTCTCGTTGCTTGTAGGGTTACCTGCCATTACCATTACCATTGTGAGCACGCTTTTGCTGGCTGCAATTAACGATTTCCAATTTAATTGTATTATGTTATTTGCCCATAAAGGAGATACAAATCCAAGGACCATGCTACACGGTGATGTTTATGCCAGCCATGATGTACGATTACGAGTACAAGTACGAGCAGTGCGCCCGGAGGCAACTTGGGGGCATACACCTTTCTCTAGATGTGTGCCGATGCTGAATGGCAACGAGGGTATACATATCTCTACTGTAGTGCTGCTCGACGAAATTGCATTCACTGCATTCACATCAACTCATACGTAAAGAGTACTTATCTGCATCCATGTATCTGCATAATTTTAAATAAAGTGCATTATTTATTTTTAAACTCTTCTGATGTTGTGCTCGTTTAGTTTTTTTGTGAACGTATTCCTATATTCTGTCTCTCGCTCGGTGTTCTTCTTGTTTAGCCTCGCCGTTCGTCATTAGTGCAGTGCACTATGCTAACACTTGAGAGGGAGAGATATTATTGCCGGATGAAACTATTATTGTTTCAGTTTGCTCCTTAGGTAAAGATAATAAAAAAGAGAACCTATTTTCCATGGCACCAACAATGTAGTATGGATTACAATCTAAACGATGTATAGATGGTATAAACGTTCTAGAAAAGAGGGACACAGGCGGCAGAGTGGTGGACAGTGTATCGAAAAAGAAAGGACATATGCAGTCAATCAACTGTGTGAATCTGTTTTTGTTTTCTATGGAAGTTGTTAACTTTTTTAATGAAAGATGTCGGAGGACAGACCGATTTAAGTGAGGTTCTGAGTTAGATTTGATGAAGCCTATGTGTTTGAAACTCTTCTGACAATTTTTCCTTTTTTTTTATCGGCTGCATAGTTGTTAGCTATTTTGAATTTTACGTTATGTCGAGTTGTAAGGCACAAGGCACCATACCATAGAGGACCTAAATATGGTCTCAATTTCGTTTAAAAAAATACTTAGGTTGATCAAAAATCACTTCATAGTCATATCTATATATTCATATCGCGTGTGTTTGTAGTTCATGTGAACCCTCCATAGCTATCGCTCTTTCGCCACAGGCTCTAAATCATCGAGATCGATCCCCATATGGCAAGAGAAGACATGTCGGGCTTGATTTAACCATCTCATCCGGGGAGTACCTACAAGACATATTAGGAAATAAATACTTTTGAATTGGAATTATAGATATTTACAACAACAACATCACCAATGTATTAGAATGACTTCTGTGATTGGTTGAATATTTGATATTCGCGAGTCGGTTCTACAAGTAAACCCTGCGCAGTCCCTCCTTTAGCAGGTTTAAGATATGTGACTGTCACTTTTTCATAAAATTTAACATTTCAGCTGTCACTACTCTTTCAAAACTTCCTTGGCTACTCGACAAACAAAGTTTGGAACTCACTTTCTGGAGGCAATTTCCAGGCACCGCATACAAGAATTTAATTGCAGAATTAAGCCCGATCTGAAAGCATCTCAGTGCGTTGTTAAAGCGTTATAAGTTCGCCTTTGGTGAGAGAAGTGTATTCGTGCACATAGGCGGGCCTAGGAACGATTTACAAAATTCCGAGCATAAGCTGTATCTTCGACTTTTTTCGTTAGTACCGTCTTATTCAATGTAACAATCACTTAAACAAAATAAAACCAAGTTTGAGCCGATGATCCTGTTTCATGCTGGTACTCGTCTTAAAAACAAAAATACAGGTGGTCAGATGTTTGTTGATGTTTGATTGTCTGTGCACTGTCAGCTTTCTCTCAAGTCTCAATGCACTGCAGGTTTTTAGAAACTTAGGCGAATTCCCGATTTCTTGATTTACAAATCTATCAAATAGAATGAAACAAAAGCACTGACTGTTTCTAAGCCAAATCAGCAAACCGGGCTTCCACAGATCATATTAACAGACCTTGTAAGGACCACCAAGACGCCGTAAGCTAAAAAAAACACGTTTCTGACTTGAAAGAAAAAATCGCTCGCTTAAATAGTGCAGATAACCTTAATATTTTCAGCTGCAAACTTGCGGAGGTGCTTAAGAGCACAACAACTTGTATAAAAACACATCGGTTGCAATTATATTCATTTCGCAGAACTAACATAATCAATTAACTGCATCT
Source organism: Cheilosia variabilis (assembly GCA_951230905.1). Lineage (NCBI taxonomy): Eukaryota > Metazoa > Arthropoda > Insecta > Diptera > Syrphidae > Cheilosia > Cheilosia variabilis. Next base: position 140,884,530 of record OX579676.1, on the reverse strand, counting down.
ATGCCGCTTCTTGCACCACCCACTGCACACTTAGTGCGCTTCTACCGAAGAAGAAATAAACCTTTACGAACAGTCTTCAGTTCATGACACTTGAAATTGTGTGCATTTCTAGGCAGCAGCGAGAAAAGAGGAAAAATGGAAAATCTAAATACCATTCCACCGTATCGCAAACAAAATCTAAACAAAGCCTTCCCTTCATCGGCCCATTGGAGCGTGTGCAAGAAGTACAACAGCCTTCGATACAAAACTAGGCACAAAACAACATGCCTATAAGAAAGAAAGAAAAAGAGGTTGGTATTATTTGATGCAAACAATGTATCGATATCGATTGGTATCGTTTATTGTTTGACGTATAGCAATTCATCGCTAAAAATATGTGCATCAAAGTGGGGGCGAAACAAAAATAAACCCTCTTGTGGGGCTTAACTTGTTTTCTCTGTTTAAATTCCCATCGAAGATGACGCGATCTGTGACGCGAAAGAAAATAAGATTAAAAGTTCAGATGTTCTTAGTGGAAATTAACTTTTTGAAGTTTTACTTTGATGGGACTGGAATGATGAATTGTTTACTTGTTTTGACACTAGAGCTTCGATACGGACATGCTTTTCATATTATTGTTTCTATTCTTGATAGGGCTGCCTGTTGAGTGGGTTGGAAAAACCTATATAGTTAGATTAGGATTGTGCAGGGGCGGCTGGTTTTTGTTTACGATTTTTTTTCTCGTAAAAAACTGCATATTTTAACTCTTATCGTGGGTTATCAAATGAGTTGAACGTGAGAATTCACATCTGCCCAAAGTTCAAGTCTCAGATAACCCAAAGATAGCCGCATGTTTTCATGATAAGGAATATTTTTTGTCAAATCGATCGTTAATCAATGAATGGAAATCAACTGTCGTTAGGCTAGTAGAAAAGGGGAACTGATGTTGTCAGGTTTTGTTTATCTGGTGTTTCAAAAACGCTTCAAAAATAAGTTGACATGGCTGGAGTCGAAGGAAGAACGATCATAAGACTTAACTGGAGTAATCCAGCTTAAGTCGGGTGTGATTTAAAATTTTTAAAATGTGTGGTGACTCTAAAGGCTAAGTGATCTATTTCAAGTCTTCGACTGTACTTGTACGCTGATTGGCCCCTGGTGCGAAGCAAGTGACTGGGGATCGTTTTATTGAAATTTTGTTTGCTTAACTTGGTTTTGCAGCTATAAAATGTCAATAAACCGAACCTAAAGTGAGGGCAATTGAACAACTAAATCAATTGGAGGCGTAAGGAACAGTTTTTGAAAATAACCGTTCAAAAGGGCTAGCAAAAATTAATGAAGAATCCAACGATCATAAATATTTCAACAGATTGACATATTAACATGGAAACTGTGATTAAAGGCTGTCGAGGTGCACTCACAGTCCCCAAGAGGAAGGCACATCTAAGTAAAATGATTATAAAAGTATTTGCCGACCCATAGCATGGATTAAAGATTTGGCATAGGCCGCCCTAACTTACAGAACAATTGGGGTTTTGGAACAAATTAGGAAAAGAACACTGATATTGCTTTTGGAAGTCAAGATCTAGAGTATACACAAACAAGAGCCCGAGGAGCCACCAAAAACGACTGCGTCGTTATAACCTTTTTGGAAAGTATCAAGGGCTCTTTTAAATGACAACGAGTTTTTTTTTTTTGCTAATAGCGTCTTCCTCTATGAAATAAAATGTTTTTCTTACTAGCGGTGTGCCGGAAGGTTTGTTCTCAGGCCGCTGCGGTTAAACGTAAGATATCTTTGACGAAATATAAAATATTATTCTAACAGCAGACTGAATGAGCGACGGAAAGTAACTTTTAGAGGTGGTGATGGATGTTGTTTTGGGGTTAAATCCCATTAAGCATTAAGCCCGTAAATAAATGGTCAATTACAGCGAAAAGTAGGTCTTGCGTGCGATGAATTGAATCCCTCCACCGCCTTGACGCACTGAGACTGTTTAAAACGATGATGTACTCGTCGTAGCTTTAATAATACCTATCGCCATATTGGCTAAGTAAAAAAAAAAATCAAAAAAAGAGAGCAGGATAGAGCGGGGTAGTAAGGGTAATCGACTTCAAATCCAGCTTCTATAAAGCTAGTGGTCTATAGTTCCAAGGGGTTCCTATGAATATTAGTATATACGCGCGCGGAAACAGTGCTGCGAAAATAGTTTTTGAAGTACGTGTACGTCTTGTAGCCACTATGACCCTGTACCCAACCCTATGTCCTATCTTCCTTCTTTAGATTTACTTTTTCTTCATACATAAAAAAAAGTTTTGTTTGCAGACTTAAAGACCTTAAACTGCCGATCTTTGGTTTCTTCCTGCGCTTCTTGACCTAGCGCCCATCTTTATGCTCTTTCCAAGGAGTAGTAGTTCTGCATCCCCACTCCCAATTTCCGCCTTTGTCTCTTACCCTTTTTAAAAGGTGTATGTTTATTTTATTTAATAAAATTGCTCAATATACGAGTACCAAATCAGTTCGAATCTAATTTTCCACTTAAAAATGGCAACAATTTCCTTGTTGATATCACTAAATCGATTCACCCCCCAGCTGCGGTGCAAACTCAACTGATCTCCCATTAGTCTATCTGCTCACCCACTCCACTTGAACATTTCACAACTCCCTATAACAATGCATTTTAATTAAAAATGAATTCAATTGCATTTCAAATCAAGACAACAAACTCGTATTCGTCCGCGCACAGCCATACATGACAGAGCTCGTTTCCTTGCAAGCTAGCGCCGTCGTCGTCGCCGCCGCCGCCTTTGCGCGACGACGTCCATAATAATTAATCGTGTGGGTTTTGTCGATTGGTCCAAGATTCGAAACGATTGTTCAAGCATTTAACGTACGACTCCGGTACGTCAACACAGCTTAAATGAGCACAGCAAAAATAAACGTATGTTCAAGTACGAGTGTGTGTGCGTTAAACTGCAACAAGCTACAACCAACAAGTATGCTTGCCATCTGGTAAAAGTAATTACGAGAAAATTCGCAATCGGTGTCGTGCCATATTTATGGTATTTGGTTTTTAGTTTTGCTTCAGGAAATATATGGACAAACAAGTTTCCTTAAAGGAGATGGTATTCGGTTTGACGCGCGAGCTGCATTGGCGCTGAACTGAACTCGTAAAAAATTGAATCGTAGAAAGTTGAGATGATTTTCGTGCGTGGCTTAAGAAATAGGGCCAGAGAATGGAATCCTGTGGACGACCATTTTGCGCTAATTTACGCACGCATTTCTGTTGAATCGGAAAATTAAAGAAAAAAAAGAAGTGAAATGTTGTGCATTCCAGTACAAGTGCGATTCAATTAATGGATTCTTCGGTGCAAGTTGTTGAATTTTGTACGCAGTTTAAATGAGTAGCATGTTCGTGAAAGTAAGTATGACTTTTATATTTAAACCGCTGAATATCTATACTGTTCTACAAGGTGGCGCAAAAGTAATCCTCCTATCAGAAAATGCTATAAATTTTGCGATTGGCCCAAAATGTCAGTTCTGTTTTGACATTTGTGTAGAAAACACATGCGAAATACACGTTAATAAACAATGTTACGCTACACTGCTCCAGAACGCGGAATATTGGTGAATATTTATTTGAGCAATAATCGGTCGGTGATTTTGGCACAACGTGAATTTCGTCGCAGATTTCCTAGCCGTCCAACGCCTACTGGTGAAACACTGCGACGTTTAGCCGCTCGCCTCGAAGAGACTGGCACAACACGAGATGCTGCCAGGCGTGGCAGACCCCGGAGTATGTATGGTGTGCTCTTCGAAGACGTCGCGGGCCAAACGGTTACTGTGAATGGTGAGCGCTACAGAGCAATGATCAACGAGTTCTTTTTGGCGCAACTTGATGAATTGGGATTGGAAAACATGTGGTTCCAACGGGACGGTGCAACGGCACACACTGCACGTGCCACAACCGATATGCTGAAGGATGCATTTCCCGGGCGCCTAATCTCCCGTTTTGGCGATTTGCACTGCACTGCCAGCAAGATCGCCTGATTTGACCGCTCCAGACTTCTTTTTGTGGGGCTTTTTGAAGTCGCGGGTTTATGTCAACAAGCCTCAGACTATTGCAGCTCTTAAAGACAATATCCGTCAAGAATGTGAGGACCTATCGCCGGAAGTTTTGGCCAAAGTGATGGAAAATGCCATAAAAAGGGCTCAAATGACAATCAACTGTGGCGGCGGCCATTTACATGACATCATATTCTCGACTTGATGTAAAAAAAATTAAAAGACCAAATAAAAATAATCCACAAGAATCAAAATTTTTCATTTTTTTTTTTAAATTACAGGCAAAAAACATGGGAAGGTTTTTTTTGCGCCACCTTGTAAATAGTACAATTTATATTTGTTCTTTGAACTACACAACAGATTTCTAACCAAATAGTGGAAGCTCATCCTTTGCGGAGTGAAAGGCCTTTTCGATGCCACTTATGAGAATAAACTGGCTAAAGGAGGCTCATTCGGTTTAAAACATACCTACCCAACAACTTAATTTGCTAAATACCTCATACACGACAATATGAGATGTAACCGTCTTGATTGACAATCAATATAACAGCCCAAGGCGCTATGTAAGAAACCTTTCTGCATTCATTTTGCAAGCATCTATAAAGATGCAGAAAACGAGAACCGAAATCCAGGAGAGCTTTTTAAAGCTAAAGCCTTTGTTCTTCTGGTCTCACTTTTGTGAATATGTATATTCTTTAGATTTTTAAAAATATATCCACTGCACCTCTCTTTCTTTCGTTCGCGAATATAGCTTGTGTCAAAGGCAACTGAAGGCAACGGAAAACCTTCTGTAGGTGTACGCTAAAAAGTATACTGGCGGCGCTGTTCACCGCATATTAAGAGCATGGTCTTTCCATGAACGTCGTGTCCAGGACAGATAAAGGAGGATGTTTATCATTTTTAAGAAAGAGTCGAGTTGTACTGGGACCTTGTGGTCGATTGCACCCCGTACGTACTACTTGGCGAGGAACGTTCCTTCATAAGGGTTTCGCTCACATGAAGACTCCTTTCGGAATCATTTTTGGGGATCATGTACACTTACTAATACGATTCGGCGGAAGAAATTCTTTCTAAAGCACTCTCTCTAATCCTTTTTTTTTAGGGATTTACGGTTGACAGCTAACTCTGGTATTTCTTCGTCTTATAAATTGGTACTTGCACAAATATTTGAGGTCTTTGGTGGCCTAATGAGTCTTGTTCTGAGATTTCAGTGCAGACACCTTCTTCAGGTATAGCTTGTTTCCTGAAGTGCTCCTTAAGGCCGTTAACAATACGGAGGATACTTTACACGGAAAGAATTTTAAGATCAAATCAAGAAAAATAAGCGCAGAATCACGAAAAGTTTGTCTAGTTTTAGAGCTTAGCTAAGGATTTAGTAATTCACGACTTTTTATTCGCAATTCTAGAAATTGTACGAAGTGAAGATATTGACCCTCAAAAGTCGTGAATCAACACTTTTCATTATCAATAATCCGATCAAACGAGAAAAACATATTGCCATAACCGATCGCAATTTGACACAAATAGTTATCAATTTGATATTACATGGATTGTAAATTGCAAAAATAATTCGTAAATTACCACTTTTCTGTTGTGAATTACGATTTCCTCCCTTAGCAAAATACAACCATTTAGTCTTGAATTGCAACTCAATAGTGTTGATTTGCGAACTAACAGGGGTGGATTTACTACTTCAGTAGTTGCAATTTACAAATTCTTAGTCGTAAATTGCAACTTATTTTTATCAATTTGCAATTCATATTTTGCAATTTACGTTTCTTGAGTAGTGATTTGAAAATGTTTTGTCGTGAAATTAGAAAAGTTTATTCTCAATTTGCAACTTATATCTTGTGATTTACAAATCAAAATTCATAGTTTTATTAATTAGGTTATTTTCGTACTCCTCCTGATATCCAAGAAAATCATACGGCGCCATATCGTCCGGAGACAACGGGATTTGCCTGGGGTGGTTTTTCAGTCTATGATGAAATTTAAAATACAAATAAAATATTTAGATGAACTTGACATTGATACGAACCTTTACAATTCTTTTCGATTATATGTTTTAGAATACATTCCAATTGATACTTCTTTTCATAGCAAGATGTAACTTCTGAAAAAAATACAGATTTATATGCATAGGTACTTCAGGGTTTTTGGAATTCAATAGGTACTTACAAAATGTATTCCAGAATGCTTTATAATTAGTAGGACACTCACTATCCATACAAATTAGTTATATTTAAATTTAAACAACTTTAACCCGACTACTTTAAACAAAGATTGAATACCGACTGCCTGTCTCTGCACCGCAACGCACTGTGCACAATGAAGATTTGGCTTCATGATTGCAGCTGTCTAGCAATACCACATACATCCGTAAAAAGAAAGGACTTAAAAGGATTTCGATAGGTACATGGACTATGAACTGTGCATAAAAAAATCCGCACATCAGGTAGTTGATTTCATGGAAATTACAAAACATATTTTGCAATTTACGACTTCTCTACGTCAATATACGTTTTCAGTTTGAAGCGTTAAATTATTACAAGATTTTATTGATTCATCATTCAGTGTTGGTAAATCACCAAATATTTTTCGCAATTTGAGATTGTGACGTGGTGTTTGAGAAATTGACCTATTAGAGTGGTAAATTGCGCCAAACAATCTCGCAAATCACTACAAATAAAAGAAGCTCGAATTGATACTTCTAATCGTAAATTACAACAAACAGAATTTGGTATTCTCCGCCGTTTTCAATGTGAAATTACCAATTTCTGTATCAATCCATGAAAACTTCGTTGTGATTTGCGACAAATATATAAATCGTAAATTGCAACTCAAAATTTTGCAATTGGTGATTTTCAATTCTTTCCGTGTACCCATGCTGATGCATGCTGGAATCCTATGTTGCCCTAAAAGTTTCTTGCTTGCTTTATGCTTTGAAATTTGTTCGGGGTTCTAGACCTGTTTCCTATCTCTAGTTTCTTCAATTCTTCTCTGAGAGTTGGACCCTTTTTCCGCATAATGACTCTGGATGATTCATACTCTCTATCTTGCTTGGGAGTCGTCCATTTCGTAATCCTCTATCCACAGCTGCATATTCAACAGGTCACATATTTTTTTTTTTTAGCCAGTTCATTAAGTTTCAGCAGGCATACCCATTCTCACGCAAGTTTATTCTTAATGAAGAAGAAATCAATGGCCATGATGGCAGTTTGGCTGTCTGGGATTATAGCAGGGTGATTTGGACATATCTATCTAGGTATACTTAGATTTCAACACGAAAGAAACGCTAAGGCGACAAAAATCCACCGTCCAGAAGAAGTTGTGAGAGCGAGGACAACAAGAAAAACCGCTGTCCCCTTCGACTTTACCAAAGAATTGGATTTTGTTTTTCATCTTTACAAGTTCTAATATTTCAAAAATGTAGTCTCAAATACAACATTTGATTTGAATACATAAAAATGCAGTTAAATTGCGGCCGCTGGGTTTGTTAGTAAAATCCCGTCTTGTACCGCCAGTCTCATCTGTCAGTAACTCTCAACTACAACTGTGGAACCTCAATATCCATATCAAGCTGCTAGCCACACCCCTTCCACTTAACCGAAAAGAGAACAAATAAGCTTATTTGGCGGTGCTTAAGAACACCAGTTGCCAACAACAAGGTGCAACGACGCTGAAGAGCAATTTTCTCAACAAATGCCACTAAATACCACTCAACAACACTGTTGCCGGTTAGTCACGGAAGTAACCTTACCCAAAATCTGATCTACACAAAATGTATTCCCTAAACCAAGCCCCCTAATGCTGTAGTCTGCGTTGTATTGTATGTCCTAACCCCAATACCGAACTATCTTTCCAGATCTCTTGCCATAAACGATCCCACAGTGACTTTTTCTCTCTCTCCAGCGAAAATCGTGTTCAACAGTGCGCTGCTCACTTCATTAACCTCTCCACCGCTAACTGACACTTGGCCAATAAAACAGAAAAAAATTACTGCTTAGAAAATCACTTTTTCAAAACCCTTGATGCCCAACTCTGCTTATACCACTGAATCTTTCCTTCGCTTATATATCTATAAGCGAAATCTATAAATAATGAGAAATAATTGAAGTCATCGAAAGAGATCAACCCAAAAAGGTTGCTCGACCAGTTACACCGTCACCTTTCCACATCGCGATTAACTTCTTTGTCCATTTCACATGCAGGCGCAGCCATCTAGCAGGCAACCCACCTCTACCTACCCGCTACTGGCTGTGTGTCCATTGCCCAACTATAGAGAGTTAGAGAGTTACATTTTCTCGTTGTCTGTCGTAATGCTACGGCTTTGAAGAGGCCTGATGTTGCATGAAATCAATTTTCCATGTCACCATAAGAAAAAAAAAAAAAAAAATTTTCATTTCAAAAATGGAAAATTGCGTTGGCGGGCAACAGAGTGCGTACACGAATTTCTCCACCTCTGCCACTGCAACTGACTATAAGGAAACGGACAGCTTTAAAACCGGAAGATTTAGAGAACAATCTGCTCATTGTACTGCTGCTGCCTCCTTAAGCGCGTGTTTCGCCACTCTGCTTCCGCAATCTGTCACTTAGTGCACACGAGAAAAATTTCAATTTGATGTGTGATGGTAGAGCGTGTGCAAAAATACCCTCGTCCGATGGAAACAATTAATTTCGGGCGATTTACTTCCTTCTTCCTGACGAGAGGAAGCACATTTTCTATCAGAACTAGCCATATGGTGGCAACCGTCATTATTTAAAAAGACTGTTTGTGTTCTAGATTCCGTTGGCACAAGTTATAACTATGTGAAGTGGATGAACTGAATTATAATGATGGCACTTATAGATTGGCATGGCGAAAGGCGAGGCGACCCAGCCAATGCAGTGGTGTGAATAATTAAGGAATGGATTTCAATCGATTTTCTCGGTCGGAGAAAAGGTATATTTCTTAGAGAAGATGTATAATGGGACCATTGGGACTTATCAAGTGGCTTAAGAAAGGCATTGAGTGCATGAATGGGAACTAATCTCATGGGAAATATTATCAAGTGGGCCCGCATAAGATGTGGGGAGTTTTCTTGAAAGGGTTTCGAGTTTATAAACTGTTTAAAAGGAGTTTTTTTTTTGTTAAATAATGCAATCAGTATGCAAAACCACTCTATAGTTGTGTATTGACCGCTGAGCTGCAGCGCACAGTGACAGTGCATAAATGAGAGAAACTACTATGAGAAGGTTCGATGGCGAAAGGCTGGGCACTCATTCCGTAACTTTTCAATTATCGTCGAAACGATAGACTAGCAACTAAGTGTTACAATTACAAGTTTGAGAGCTTAATCCAGGTTATTTTCCACAAATATAATGAAAGCTGACGTTTGTCAAAAAAAATTCGAGCAGAATATTGTTTATTTTGGTGATCAAAGTTGCAAAAACTATATCGTTTAGACGATTGTCTATATACGGAATCTGCCGTTGTCCACTGCTGAATGAACCCAATCGCGCCCTATACCAAAACAAATTGCTAGGAAATTATCTTCAGTGTGCCTCTGGTACATTTCAGATGGCGGGCAATCACTAAAAAAAAATCCATGGTTTGATGACGAATCCTAGCTATGAAGAGTCAGCATTATCTTGCAAAACTGCACACAAGGCGAGGAAAGCTGCTCAGCACACTTTAATGGAGCTCGAAAGCTTTACCTGCAAAGACAAACTAGGGAACATTTGAAGTTAGTTGCAATTCTACAGATAACAAACAAGATCCACCCTCGGGGACTATCACGCATTCTACATTAACGATGATAGACAAGAATCCCATCAACATCAAGTGACGGTAGCCACTTCTAAACTTAAATCCAATAAAGCTGCCAAGTAACTTCTGTCGTTTAGGGCGGCAGAAAAATGCACTCATCGCATAAACTCCATGTTTTCCATAGAACTTCCCATAATCGGAGCTTCCCAATTCAGAATCCATTCTGTAGAAAAACAAAAACCTTTTGCAAAGTTTGCACGCTAACTATCACCCGTCAGCAAATCAACTTTAGAAAGTCGCATAGAAAAAACTACACATATCCACGTTTAACTGAAAAAAAAAAAATTATAAATTGCCATACGATGAGGAAAAGATTCAAACAAAGCACTATAGTCGGAGAGCAACAAAAGCCGCACAGTGGGAAGATAATTGTAGACCATAAACTTGCGCTGCAAATGAATTCAATTGAACGGCCCCAGGCGGACTGGTTGTGAACCGGGACACATCAGGCATCGGCAAACGCGCGATCATCGAGAACAAACGCACGCAGCAGACACATACGACGGCACAGTCATAGTGGGTGATATTACTAAATGAAATGAAATGCAATTCTTGGGAACATATCTTTAAAAAGCCATTCGACTGGAACACTACAAAACGAGTTATAGTTACTACCAGCCAACTCAGGGGTGAAGATCAAAAGCAATTGCATTGCAGTTGTAAGCACATTTACCCGCTGTTCTGTTTTTGAATAGCAAATATCTATAGATAAACATAAATGATTGCAATAAATAAGCAAACAAAATGCATTCGGCTCTGAAACAACAACACAATGACGACTCTGCAACCACAAGCAGCCGCCATCGCCAGTATCTAGTCGTGATTATTCGAAATGCACTCCCCATTGTTCCATATGCTAATCGAAGCAGATACCCCAACAAGTTTTGCCCCACACTGCGCACACCGTTCTCGTACACACAACGATATTCTGTGTAGAGAAAAAAAAAAACAAAGTTATCTTTTGTGGATCGCGTTTCAAGTAGAATACTTAAGCGAAAATTAAAATTATAGCCTTTTATGTTGTTATCTTGTTGCAGTGGTGTAAATGAGATGATTGTTATCACGGGTAAATTACGGAGACTCTTTGAGAGAGTTTGCCTGGTAAGCTGTGTGAGGGTCGAAAGACCAATTAAAAAGGGCTGCCGATTGCATGTACATCGAAACAGCTAAACAGACAGGACCATGATATCCATAAATGACAAAACCAATAAAAAAGCCGCCCAAAAGCATGCTGAAGCTAGTCCTAGGGTTCTGCATAGACTTGTTGCTACATCAATTTATTTTATATTTATACCTCCAGAAGACTCCTGAGCTTTTTAAGTCTAATCGCCTTCCGTTTCAAATTGGGAGACCCCAGAAAATGTCTTTTCATCTTCGCTGACGGCTTGGCCAGACAGAAAAGTGCTCACTGCACAGATTCTAAATTCATAGCCGTCTGAAGTTCGCTTGAAAATAAACGTGAAGAACCGTAAAGTGGCAGTCTTTCCAAGAACGCATGTTCAGCGCACTCTGTATGTTAGTGCAGTCCCATTGAAACAGGTGGAAAAGTTTAAGTATTTCGGCGTCACGAACGATAAAAGGGCAGCATACACCCGGAACATTTGAAAATGTTGATGATGATGACGATAATTGCATTTCTTGTGCGCAACATCGGGTGAGAAAGATTTAGGAACCTAGTCATCACAATTCGATGACGAATATGACTGTATAATTTTCAACACTACTTTATCTGGCCGGGCGAATCAACTCAAGAAATGCTGTGGACCCATCAATAGTTCCTGAGAACCACAGACGAATTAACAAAAGAAGAATGAGGTTGCGAGAGCACCAACTATTCGGAGACCAAAATACAACCCTTTCACAGCTAAATTTGTAAAATCCTATTCCCAAAAATGGAAGAAGTGCATGTCGCCTAACAAATGCATTTCGCTCCATAGTTGAGAAGATGTTAGGACGGTTTAGGAAGATTTGGGGATAGTTGAAGTCTATTGCCACTAAAAAAAAGACTGCCAAACGATGGTTACAGGGGAATTATCTCAGTTTGTTACGTTAACTATGCATCAAGCATCACCCATAAGCCAAAACCCATCACAATGCATGCTCAGGACTTCACTATAATTAAATGCTTTAAACAATGTAGGCAAAGCACTCGACTTTTCAATAAATTCCCTGCTTAAAAATTGCTCAAATAAAATATCTACATCCGTGTTCAGTTGCTGACCCAAAACCCTCATAATTATTCTCTTCAAAACGGCCACACAAGTGTCCATTAATAACTCTGCTGATTGCGAAATCTATCCGCAAAATTAAGTCTCTAATTGTTTTTAGCGCGCTCAAGTTCATAAGCACGTAAACTTTCAAAATCGACAAAAACCTCTATGCACTGTCATTTTGGCGCACAAAATGAAATGAAATAAAAAAAAAAAAACTTACTAAGAGTTTGCGACTTACCCAATAATTGAAATATCAAACTCATTTCATTTCCAGCAGTAGTAATTACTTGTGCCAAAGTGGCGTGCAGAAAATTACCCAAAAACAAAAAAAAAAAAACTAACAATTAATTGTGTATAGTTTGGAAACCTCGCAATCGTACATGCAGAGACCGGAGAGTTTTCCTCAATCCAACAGAAACCATTGAGTTCATGGCAGTTTGCGTTCATTAGCACGCACGCAGTAGTTGTGTTTGCAGAAATCCATATGAAAACGAACCGCAGGGGAATCATAATACTCGTGCTTGAGTAGTGGAATCGAGTTGCTGTGGAAGGCCTTCGACAAATAATTTGCAAATCACAGTGTATGAAATTTAAGACGAGGCAATAAGCAGACGTGTACCTTGGGTTTTCCATTTGGCTGATCAAACGTTTGAATCAGATCGCACAGAGATATATCAAAATGAATCATCACCTCGAACGTCATCATCATCATCATCGCCACTGTTGAGGTGTTGTTAAGTAGCCGCATAGTTTCCGCATCGTATTTCTGCGTCATAAATTCATATTTTTGAATACAAATTTAAAAGTCATTCGGCGTACATCACTTTGAGAAGAGTGTTTAAGTTTACTTATCAATGTTTTCGCATGAAAATCTCATAGACGCTTTGAAGCGACGGCCGTAACACGAAACGAGGTGAGTTGTCATCGCTTGCGGTTGTCATCATGCTCACCCTGACTTTGTACTAGAATTTATAAATTATTTCGACAGCTAATAACAATTAGTTGAGTGAAATATGTGCTACCATCTGATCTGAATCTGACTGATATGCGTGGCTCTAATTCCAATCCAAATCATGTCAACGCAGCAAGTTCTTGCATCAGAAAAGAACGGCTGCCAGTTTCTCAGTTACTAGAAAGGCAATTCGATTGAATTAACAAAAATCGGCACAATAAGACTCTTCAGCAGGGGACAGTGACAGCGAGTTGGTTTGTTGTTAAAATTGAACAGAAAACGCGTCAAATCTACATCGAAAATCTGACTGATATGCGTGGCTCTAATTCCAATCCAAATCATGTCAACGCAGCAAGTTCTTGCATCAGAAAAGAACGGCTGCCAGTTTCTCAGTTACTAGAAAGGCAATTCGATTGAATTAACAAAAATCGGCACAATAAGACTCTTCGGCAGGGGACAGTGACAGCGAGTTGGTTTGCTGTCAAAATTGAACAGAAAACGCGTCAAATCTACATCAAAAATCTGACTTATATGCGTGGCTCTAATTTCAATCCAAATCATGTCAACGCAGCAAGTTCTTGCATCAGAAAAGAACGGCTACCAGTTTCTCAGTTACTAGAAAGTCAATTCGATTGATAAACAAAAATCGGCACAATAAGACTCTTCGTCAGGGGACAGTGACAGCGAGTTGGTTTGCTGTCAAAATTGAACAGAAAACGCGTCAAATCTACATCGAAAATCTGACTGATATGCGTGGCCCTAATTCCAATCCAAATCATGTCAACGCAGCAAGTTCTTGCATCAGAAAAGAACGGCTGCCAGTTTCTCAGTTACTAGAAAGGCAATTCGATTGAATTAACAAAAATCGGCACAATAAGACTCTTCGGCAGGGGACAGTGACAGCGAGTTGGTTTGTTGTTAAAATTGAACAGAAAACGCGTCAAATCTACATCGAAAATCTGACTGATATGCGTGGCTCTAATTCCAATCCAAATCATGTCAACGCAGCAAGTTCTTGCATCAGAAAAGAACGGCTACCAGTTTCTCAGTTACTAGACAGTCAATTCGATTGATAAACAAAAATCGGCACAATAAGACTCTTCGTCAGGGGACAGTGACAGCGAGTTGGTTTGCTGTCAAAATTGAACAGAAAACGCGTCAAATCTACATCAAAAATCTTACTTATATGCGTGGCTCTAATTCCAATCCAAATCATGTCAACGCAGCAAGTTTTTGCATCAGAAAAGAACGGCTACCAGTTTCTCAGTTACTAGAAAGGCAATTCGATTGATAAACAAACAACGCAATGTGCTAATCAGTATAATAAAAAGTTGGACACATTTGCGCCTGCAACTCGACAACAAATCATTTTAATCGCGATTTGTTGTTCACCACGAAACTATGCAACTAATTTATATCGCTAATAAAACCACTTAGCTAAGCGATAAGTGAAATACTAACAAAACAATTATTGCGAGGACCTAAATGCTTTTTGTAAGAACAAAACGGTATACTCGTATGTGTTACTGGTATATTAATTGGCGTTGACGCCATTAGCAAATGGTCCAGTTGAACATTGCCATCAACTTCGAGTTACTGTGACAATAACGACTGGAGTTCTAATAAACGACAAACATGCCGAGCTTTGCGCAGTTGAAATTCCTAAACTGTAGTGAAAAAAAATATCTTAAGCCACTTTTAAATAATGCCAGTTGATCATAAAGCAAGGATCCTATGAATAAACAAGCTGCACCCACGTTTATTTTAAAAATCTGTTCACCCAACATCTAGAGAATTATTAATAGGTAATTTGATAGTTATATGCGGTCACAGGCAAGTTTCACATTCGCGTTGGTCACTTAGCACATCGATTCGAGAATTTGAGTCAAACCTCTTTCTCCCTCTTTTCGAGGCAATAGCAACGAGAATAGGTTGAATATACGAATAAGGATTTCACTACCATAAATAGCTAGCTGCCTATAAGAAACTCACTAGATGACGGCTAACGGATAACTAATTTGATCTATTCTATTAAAGGTGACAACGAATTCCATGGTTAGGTAGATGATGAGTGCTGGCACATTCAGACAAGAATGAATCAAGTCTGCATGTTAAGAACAGAGCTGCTGAGAAAACTGCCTGCGAGTTCTATGGTAGGAACATCGACCACTAAGAATGGAAAAGAAAGGAACAGTACTTCAGAGGGAATATTTGCAAGAATACGAGACCCTAACCGAAGCACGAGCATAATAATACAGTGGTTCGCCGTCGGTGGTGAGGAAAATACCTTCCTGCATATTGTGAAACGACGGAGACAGTTAAAAACCCGCTGACAATATATATTTGCATATCCCACGTGCAATTGAGCGCTAGATGACTAGCAATATGTCAAATGAAGCTCAAAGTCTTTACAAACAAAAGTGGAGCATCAATTTGTTGTAGTTGGTCGCAGCGAACCCTCAGTACCAACTTTGGAATACTACAATACCTGGTCGATAATGGCCACGTTCGGATGTCTAGTATAGCAATTCTGACAGCTGACTGCCTTGATGTTTTTGATTTCTATTGGCCCAGATTGGTCACTTGAATACTTTTTTTAGTTGTAGTTTGTGGGAGAGGTAGGCGACAAATTTAGTCAAGAAAACGGGCACATTCAAGAATCTAGGTATCTTAAGTCGACTAGATTGGTTTGGATAAGATGTAACCTGAACGCAAAAACTAGATTGGTCGGGAATGTCAACTTAGTACTCGTTCACGAATTTCTTGCACTCACCCAAGTGTAATTTATGTATTCTATACAATTCAGCTGACAGCAGCCGCAGATTATTTTTTGGCATTTCACCAATACTTTTGTGGATTCAATCAGAAGCAGTTTTCTTGTTCCATTGGATTACAGAATGATTGGATCCCCGAGTGAAACCAATGGAAAACGACATGAGTTGACATATAAAAGCGTCAAAATTAAAACAATTCAAGTTCACTAGTCAACGCGTTCGTATACCTAGTCGAAACAACTCTAGTTGACGTTATAGATGAAATAGGCCGTCGAACGCCCCCAATTAGGATAAAACGAAGTATAGGCGACTTGACCAAATGCCGTAATGGAAGCAATTAAAAAATTGGAGCACAACCGAAGAGAATCTTGCCAGTCGGCAAAAAGTAAATCTCTCTCTACAACAGCACCAAGGGGAAATTGTAACATCCCAGTCGGAAAACATCTTCGGATCTTTTAAGAAAAAGCTTCTTCGGATGATGCTAGGTTTAGCAGTTAGATTTGAAATGGCTGGGGAACGTGGATTGTACCGACAACCAGGCGATAGCCCAACGAGGATTAGACTTTTTAGTCATATGTCACATATGGCTCGTAGGAATTGATATAATACGAGTCTGTATGCACCGTTCCTGCCTAATGTCAAATGCACAATTCTTCCAAGCAAATTGAGCAAGAGAACATTTTACGGTTAATCGTTTGTAGTGAAAGAATTTTTTTAATTCCTAGCTCTAATAAAGACATTGCCGAATTTGGGATCCCAAATAATAATAGTGATGGGACATATACGGGAACTTTGATGACCATAATAAGTCAAGTGTCATTACATTTGTGGAAAATTAACTGGATTAAGCTCTTAAACCCGTAATTTTTGCACTTGGTTGCTAGTTTTGGAGCTCTATCCTTTCGACGATAATCGTCTGAAAAGTTACAAAATGAGTGAACTGTTCTTTTAAAGATTCATTCAAATGCGACCACACACCGCGGGATAGTTATAATGCCATAGACTGTTAGAACGTCAACATAGTTAAAAGTCCGTTTGGTTAAATGGACAGTCCAAACAGTCACACGAAAGACTCCTATCGCTGGCAAGAGGTCGAACTACGTGCATCCAAAGACTTTGGGAGTGGCTTAGACAATACTGAATATGAGTCCATTATCACGACTTGTCAAATTGGGATACTGACCTTCTAATCTGTATATTAGATCAATGCTAGAATCCAAAGAATTTCCATTACTCATATCAAGACATGAAAGGTTTCAAAAGGAAAAGAATCCGTCTACCCTCACCTCTTCTCAATTGAATTGCCATTGCTAGCTTTTCTTTGAAGCTACGCTTTATTAGCAAAGCAATTGGCTCCTCAAATCACAAAGTAATCTTTTCTTGTAAAAGGAGATCACGTGAACAAAGTATACATACAAATGCCGAATGCGCTTACCCTTGACGAGATATATTTGAAAGATGCAATCATAGGCTTTTCTAGTTAAAATATCAATGAGTTGTTACTGGCAATAAACTGAATTGGAGCTCACACTTAAATTATTTAAGTAACCAGAACAATTAAACCCATCTGTTTGGAATGTGGGAGTAGTATCAACGATTCTCGGTTGCGCATGTGGACCGGCACTTGTATGTCAGGAACGGGGACAAGGAAAAACTCGCTGAGAAATATGACGAGGAATAGTTGCAAAAGAATTGAAGCAACTGGTTTCATCTCTATACAAGTCTATTGAAAAGTTAAAGTTGCCCAAATCACCTTCGATTCCGAACGCAACATTTTTTTCTTTACGGAGCTGACTTTTTTCCTGGTACAGAGACCACACTTTTAAGTACAGTAGATAAAAGTTTTCCAAGAATCAGAGGCAATGCCGAATTTAAAATTACAACTAAAACTCACCAGCAACAACAGAATCGTTTTGGATAGTCCTGCGGACAATCATGATGGCGTCATGGAGAGACCGTTCTGTCTCCTCTAGGAACTGCTCAGCACCTCCGCGCAGAATGAGTGTGCATGTCCTTGCGTTGGGGCATCCTAAAAGCAAATACAAATTATAACCAATTCTTCTTGCAATGCGACTTTGTGTGACCATACCTTGGAAAATATTGAATCGCTCCCCGCCGACCTGCTTCTCTTCGAAGAGATCACACAGGCCCAACACTTTGGGGCCAATGTCATTGGCCGTGGTCATTACCGCACCACCACACGCCTTCAGCGTACGCTTCAAATCCTCCTCATTAACACGACCGGCACAGAACATATCGCGATCGGCGAACCACTGAGTAGCAACATCACCGATTGGCAGTTTTGATAAGACCACATTGGCTCCGGAGTCGGCAATCTTCTGCAATTTGTTATAGAGGATCTGCCACTCGGCATCGACGACCTTCTGGTATTCCTTAACATTGTCCACGCGAACTTCGGCATTGTCACGCTCTGCCTTCAATTCCAATTCGATGTTCAGCAGGGCAATCTTGCAGTTTTTGTAGGATTTCGGCTGCATTTCGAATCCGGCGTAGGAGAAGGTCTTCTTGAAAGCCACACCGGACACAATAGTGCTTTCTTCCAACGAACCACCGGTCACCTTCTTGATACCAATCATGTTAAGCGGGAGAAGTTCATCTAACGCGAGTACGGCATCGACTACCATTTTTGAAAAGAAATCCTTTTGCTGATGGATCAGCTTGGAGCTCATGGCAGTGGCGGAGCATTTCTCCAACAGAGCGCGGTGTTCTTCCTTGGAACGTTTTTCGATGCGTACGGCCATCTGGTTGATTTTCTCAATGCACAGCGACAAGGCCTTGCGGATGGCCTTGATGATGATGCGCGGATGTACACCCTCTTCGACGTAGGGCTTGATTTGTTTCAGGAACTCGCCGGCGAGTAGAACAACGCTGGTGGTGCCGTCACCAACCTAACACAGATGAGGGAACAGTTGAAATCACTGCGCAGAGCAACAAATGGTCATCAACTTACCTCAGCATCCTGTGATTTGGCGATATCGACCAACGTCTTTGCTGCTGGATGGACAATGTCCAGCAATTTCATGATAGTTGCACCGTCATTTGAAATTGTAGCCTTGCCGCTCTTCACAATAAGCTTGTCCATACCACGAGGCCCGAGGGTGGTACGAACTGCATCAACAACCGATTGGCAGGCATTGATATTGGAAATCAACTGTGGTGTGCCCTGCGAGGTATCAGTGCCTTCCTTCAAAAGAACAATTTGTGGTTGCTGCAAAGACAATAGAATAAAGAAATGCAATTTTAAAATATTTCCCAAAGCCGGCTGATGAGTAATACTCTAGACAGGGGCGCTGCCAGACAACTACGAGAACGTTCCACACGCAGCTGTGTACCAATTCGAGGTTAGGTTGAGTGATTTTTGTTTTAAAATTTGTTTTGTTGAAAGTATTTCAATGGATTATTTGATAAATATTACACAAATACAGTTAATATTCGTGATTTTAATAAGATTTTCATACTTTTCCGAACAGAAGCACTATCAACCCACTCGTCACTGACTCACAGCAAACATGCTGACATGTTTTGCGACACTTTTCATAGAATTTCTTTGGAATTCGCTATGCACAATTGGAATTTATTAAATTGCTTACCATATTTTTTATTTGTGTGGAAAACTTTGTTAAATTATTACGAAAATTGATGAAAAATTGAAACAGCGGTTAATGGCTTCACGAGGAAATTCGATCAAAAACGTTGCGCCGTAAAATGACTTTTCGCGAGTGAAAGAGGCAAACGGTGCTCGTGTCGCACATGTGACAGTCGGGCATGTGTTTGACTTAACGAATAACTAAGATGTGTTCGGAAAATGAACGAATTCTGAGTTTCTACATGTTTCCAAGAGATGGCCAATCGACTGAAAGATTAAAGAATTTAAAAAAATGTTTGAATAAAAAAATGGATTGACGAGCAACTAACTTATAATGGACTTTACTTCAAAACATCGGTTATATAGTTCTCAAAAATATATTTTTCATGGATAGCCATCGAAACAATTCAACGGAGTGAGCTTGAGCTATTGTCAAAAATTGACGCAAAACAATGTAGGTAGGTAAATGCAGAATGATCCGTTACCGTTATCCCATCATGAATAACTATTTAGACGAAGTCTCGTTTTTATTAATGAAACCATGTTTCAATTGATTTGACAGTCTTTTATTTTTGTCGTCCACGAACACTGGGAAAACCAGTCGGGAGGAAAATATTGCAAAAATCCATGAAAGAAACTAAAAAAAACATTTTTTCTCTCAGAAAGTGACACATTAGTATTATTCACTAATGTTTCAAAACAATTTCGTGGTGTAGTCGCGTGAGTCGCTACAGGTTCAAAATAAATGCACCGTCTATGTTTTATTTATTTTTAGCTCAAGGCTTTTCTAAAGCTTGCCATATTATTTTGAATGGATAATTTATTATGAGGCAATCTACTTAGCAATTTGTCATAGCTGCAAAGCTGCATGGCTAGATGCATTACATAGATCTGCATACCATCGACGTCGGCGCATGTCCTCCTCTGTCTTCTTGTCACTTCATTAGAGTTATTTTTAGTTATACAAAAAATTATGTGGTTTCTTACATCTGTTTACAAACATTAAGCAAATTCGTTGAGCACAGTGACAAAAAATCTTTTCTAAACTTAATTCTAGGAAATCATCTTTCAATCGCAGTAATTCACATGATACCCTATTTATTGCAGAATCACTATGGTCCGTGTCCATATTTTGATAAGATGAATGAGACGTTTTTTTTCGGTTTTCCTTTTCTAACACTAACACTTCTAGGCGTGTTTTTTTGAGCTTCGTACGCAGTAACAACAACTACTGCGAGTCCTCGAAGTGTCAAGTAGAGCATATTTGCTGTAATAGCGTGCAAAAAACTCTACTTTACTTTCCTTTGCTGAGTTCGAAGCTTAAAAAAAACAGGCCCACTGTTAAAAGGTTGAAGTTGAAACGTTTTCCATTTTTTTATTGTTTCTTCTCTACAATAGGGTTTCTCTTTTCTCCGGAGTAGAGCACTGAGAGTACCCTGAACGCAAAAACTAGATTAGCCGGTAAAGTAATTTTTTCTCCTACGTTAGCCACATTTGCGAACTCTCAACTTAGTACGCAGTAACTTTTTCTACGTCGGTTGCGTTTACATGCAAAATCATATTCGCTTTGTTCTTGTCATCTGTCAACGAAATTCCCTTGAAGACGATTTCGTTCGCCTGCGAGTTCATCTGCGAATCCATGCCGATACATATATTGTGTGCAATAACTGACATTTAGACGAAAAAAACTGACATACGTTTTTGAAAATACGCATACGCACAGCGGACACAACCAAAGCCAAATCCCAGGCAGCGACCCTTAACCAGTATCTGCTCTTCAAATATAGACATATCTACTTTTCCCGGGCTTGACATTAAATTTGGAACAGCTCTGTATCTGTGTCTTCCTGAACTACTTTTACCAGGAAGTAACAGCAAGCATTACCAAAGCAAATCATCCAACACGTTCACCGGTAATTATGAGGCAATCGTCGCTCGCCAATTATGTGTCATCACTTCAAAGTGACACCGAATATAAATTCGCACACCACCTTCCATGGCGCACATTTTTCCGCTGCATCCCTGGCTAGCTATGAAATGGGCATTCATGTTCACCAACAAAAGTGTTTTTGCTTACACGCTGTCCCATCTGTTTACATTCGTTAGGTAGGTAATTTTACTCTTGATTGCAAAAGTCACTCAAAACAGTGATACCAGTTCCTTTGTGATTTTAAAAAGATAATATCCATACCTAGTTATTTTACAAAAATGCAACTTACGTCAATGTCACCACGCACTTCTCCACCAACTGTGACAGCCCAACCTGACACAGTGCATTTTTATCTGGGACGATATCGCCTCATTGGCCATTGGGCTATTAGCATTAAAATGCTCGGCATCTTGGAGCGTCCCAAAAAACACCACCGCAGCAGAGACAACAGAAAAAAAATAAAACACGATTTATGCTTCAGAATTAAATTTAGAATTAGTTTTCTAATTTAGCCTGCCGCTGAGTTAGCTTCGCCTCCAAAACAGAATTTCTTTGCATCGTCGTGGCTGCACATCGGACCACTATTTTTAGCGTCTAACGTCCGAGAGTCGACCCTTTTTTCTTAGTTTTTTTTGTCATCACACTACATACTATTAGAAGCGGGAATACTCTTAGGGATAGCAATATCGCTGGCGATAAGAATTTAGTAGCTCGGTTCAACTGCAACAATGCAGAGTAAATAAAAAGAAAAAGAGCAAAAAAGCAGAAAAAAAGTTCAAATTGAAACTCAAAGCAAAAGGAATTTCTTGCAAGTTTTTCGTGTAAAAAATTTTCTATTTGGTTTTATTTTCTAAAATTCCATTGGCTCGAGCGGCGCAAAAAAAAAAGGACGTGTAAAGTAAATCGCTTTCTGGTTTTGTGCAATTTAGTAACGATAAAACCAACGAAGAGATAACAAACCTGTGTCTAATGGACTTTTTTTGTTTTTTTAATAAAAGTAAATCTTTTTTAAATCAATTAAAATAAATAAGTAACGAGTAACCGATTACATCGAGTGTGTGAAAAGTGCGATTTTGAGGTGTAGTGCAAATGAACTGTGTTCAGAGAAAAGTGCATTTAATGGACTGAAAGAAAAGAAAATTTTGACAGCGAATAATTTGCTTAAATTGTGTGTTTATAAATGTGTATTGGATTTTTTTTACGAAACAATAGTGTTTAAGAAACGGTGAGTACTTTTATTTTTCTATAGATAAGTCTACCTACTTAAATCGGGGGAGTTTTGAATAGTATTTGTTTCAAAAAACATGGATTGCTTATGTAACAGCTTCCGCGCTGTTCTCAATTGCCGTTGACGGGTGGAGGAATTTGACAATATGACAAATTTCGCAATTAGGAAGAAAACACTAAACAACATTTTGATAATGGGCGAAATTAGTCAAACTGTCAAATGCTGGCGCCGCGCCGGTACGATTTAGAGAAACAGTGCCTCCCCTCAGACCAAATTTTATTTTTAAAAATACAGCGACTTTGGAATGCTTATGGGAAACTTTGCAATCTGTGTGGAAATTATTTCCAACATACCTGCGCCTGCTGAACTCTTTTTCGTACGCTCTATTTGCAATTTACATTCTAAGTAGGAAGGCAAAAATTGGGAAACATTATTTATGAAACTTGTGTGTTTGTCGTTTTTTCTTTAAATACCTACACCGATAGTGTCTGTTTGATGTCGGTTGACACTTGAGTTAGTTGTAATGAGTTGTTGACAGATCTGTCGATATGTATCTTGCAATAATCCAAATCAAATTGCAAACAAACAATTTTTTTAAATAATAACTAGATACTAGAACTAGAAACCAAATATAGATCGGCCTGCTTTTTTTTTATTTTGACAGGTGGAAAAACTGGATTATTAATAAAAAAAAAATTATAATGAAGGCCGTTTGAGAATTTTGTTAACTACCAGGTATTTTAACTTTAACAGAAATGAATCGAGCAAACCAGGCGATTCGTCTTTTGTTCTCTTTGAGTACACCAGAAGAAGATTGCGCTCCCCCTTCCCTTTTAGCTTCTCAAACAAAGCTATCTACTTGTGTGGGACTAAATCTGTCATCAGTCAAATTCTTTCACCAGGTTGCTGTGTTCAGTTACTTCAAAGTGTTGTGTGTGTCGGTAATGAAGGTAATTACTAAATTACACTACTTTTGCTCACAATTGTTGGCACATTTCAATAAGTATGGATTAGCGTTAGCAAGTGACTCGTTTTTTTATTCCAACAGTTGTGAACAATGGTTTCAATAATTTCCTTTTGTAAATTTATATATTTACGGCTTACTTTGTCACTGTAACACTGGTGGTTGGTGTAGGACAAGCGATATTATCGAGCAATCTTGAGTTTTCCTTCAGTGTACAAATAGCTTAAACCAATCTTATCGACTTAAGATAACTAGATTTTTGAATCTACTCGTTTATTTAAGAACAGTTTACTGTCACCAACTATCTTATCGTGTCAACTCACAATGTCAAAAGCAAAAAATTAACAAAAAATCAAGCAATGTGAACAAAACTGACTATGGCAAATAGTTTTCTTTGAGAAAACAGATCTGTTCGGCTTCTTTTGTTTTATGAACTGAAAAGACTGTCAAACTTACTGACTGACGCTGCTATGAAAAAAATTAAAAAACATTGGGTAATGCTTTGTGTTGTAAAATATTGTAAAAGCAGACGCTTTTTTTTTATTGAAACTCCGTGAATTCAGCACAAATCGTTTCCGCACTTTTTTAAGTAGAGCGAGCGAAAAAAAGTAACATTTTTCGTTAATCCACCATGTTGATGAACAAACTTAAGATTTGGAAACGCATTCGGCGCATTCTCTTCGCAGAAGTTTCTGCTAGGTTCGTTGGCGAAAAGAAGTTTTGAAGCCTGTGACAATTCTTTAGCTTATTTTTTCCTACAAGCCGCAACTTTGTGCTAAATTAGCGAATAAATCTTAGCTGAACTTATTTTTATCGAAGAATGAATTACGAAAAGTTATAGAAATTACATTTTTAAGCATCAAAAGAAGTCACCACATAATATGGTTCATGGTGAATTGACAACAGTGTGTGATCGAAAGAAACTTAATTTTTAGTTACGAGATTAGCTTTAGAAAGAGGAAGAAACGATCTTAAACTATCTTCAGTGTGTTTCAACTTTTGTTGGGTATAATGTGAACGTAGCCATTAACCCCGAACGTCATGATCTGTAACATGAAGATATAATGCGCGATATATAGTGCTCAGGCACTAAATATGGTTCATGGTGAAGTAAAGTTAATTTTACGAACTCATAATAACGACATTTTTTATATAAAATTACCCATTGTGACCTCCAAAATATTTAGTGTGAGGATTAAAAATGATTATTGGTAAAGCCCAATGATTAGCTCTATCCTTTTAAAGTGCCCGTACCTATACCAGAAAAAATTTAAAAATACAACGCATTGGTAAAGTTTTAAACAAACATTGAATGTTTCTAAAATATATATTTTACTATAATTCCTAACAAAACTATGCATTGTGGTAAATTATGCTTCGAGGAATACATTTCAATTGGCTTTCTCATTTCCTTGGCCTTGTCCATTTCCCTGTCCCTGTCCTTTTCCCAGTCGGAGTCCTTTTAATAGCATTGGTTGTCCTCCATCCTGCCCCTCACCGTTGCCATTGTCATTGCCATTGCCTTCATTTTTACGTCCACCCAATGATATTCGTGGACGGTTTGGTGCGCTACCGCTCCAACTACGAAAACCTAACGGTGGTGACTTAAGTGGTTCTGTTGGCAGTGACTGTCCTGCGGCAAAGTCCTACATTAAATAAAAAAAAATATTTATTTAGAAAAGAGTTCTCTTTTTCGGGCTCAAAACTCACCATCAATAGGACAACGCTAGCGATAACAAGGAAACTAATGACCAATTTGTTCATTTTGCTCTATTAAATGATTAACTCACTGAACTGTACCTTATGCAGGCTTTTGCATTGGCTTATATACCATCGGCCAGGCGCTCTTGTGGAATTCATTTAAATAATAGTTTTTTTTTTTGATAATTGCACTGCTTTTCACTATTAATTGTTACTATGATATTTTGTTTAGAGAACAATAGAACATATTAAACATGTCAATAACAAAATATACCCAACAATTCTGTGTTATTGTTCTCTCGCCAAGCATAAGTGCAATTACAATGAAGATTAAATCGGGGTGGTTAAGTTTATCAATTGCACTGCAATCACAACTGCAATTGTTGTTTGCGCTTTTGTTCAAGCGTTGTTGTCAGATGGGGAATCTCTTTGAAAGTTGACTGGAAATGGTGGTTTTTATTTATATCGGGCCGATGATGAATGAAGAGAAAAAAGCTCGAAAACGCTGCTCCTTGAGTGTGCGCCTGCTAAGATGTTCAATTTACTAACTAGTCACTAGTCCACATGCAAAGAAATGAACCATTTTCTTTGTGTTCTAAATTATCTCCATCGTCTTATCCATCTTTCGACCATCTGTTTGAATTCTTGATTGATGGGATTTCAAGTAAATGTTATACGGTTGCTGACATGGATTCCGTTTACCAAAAATACCGATTTACCTCAACTGATGCAAAAGACATGCTTTGCACAACTTTATGTCAGTTTCCTTATTTCGTGTTTAAAGTGACAGCATTATTTACGGAAATTATTATCCAATATTTCAAAATTTGAGTAACGCCGACTCAAAAAGGTCGTCTTAATATGTTGGTTCTCCCAACTCTTAGGAATCACAAAAAGATGAATACTACCACAAGTTATTTAATTAAGTTTTTAATTTAATAAAGGATTTTATTTAATTTCAAAATAAATACAAAATTAGCCAGAAAGTATGTAACTACTATGTAGGCCTAAATGCCTCAACGTGGTCACAATATGCAATTTTGTATGGAAAATTTCGCTATTGTGACTGCAAAAATGTAGCCTGTACACTAAAAATGATTATTAGTATCGTCGAGAGTTCTTAAATAAAACAACAGAAAAAAATGTGTTGCATATTAATAGGCTACTTGGGACCGCTTCTCAATTTAAGCAGGAAGTGCAGTAACTTATCAACGAAAACTATTTTTAAATGACAGCTGACAGGTGATTTTCGATTCGCATATGTCCATTTCGAAATAAATAGACTTTTGCTCGAAAGGCTCCTGCAAATTGTGTAAATTAAGCTGGAAAATTGTGGTTCGACAAAGTAACCGTGAGCTACGTCCAA
The DNA here is from genome assembly GCA_951230905.1 of Cheilosia variabilis. NCBI lineage: Eukaryota > Metazoa > Arthropoda > Insecta > Diptera > Syrphidae > Cheilosia > Cheilosia variabilis. The sequence continues at coordinate 140,857,947 of OX579676.1, read as the reverse complement.
TTTTAGGATCAGCATATAATTGTCCATCAAAGTCAGTTGCTCGAAAAGCAGTGGGTTGTGTTTGGACCACGGAGACTTTAGTTGCGATGAGGCTCATATTTGGTTAAACGGCTAAGTAAATACGAAGAGCTGTTAGTGGAGAAAATTCAGAAGCCTTTCTCCATAAAAAGTTACTGTGTGATATCATTTGCCCATATTTATTGGCGGCCAAAATATTGGCCTTAAAGCTTTGTAGGATCCCTGGAAAGTTAACATTGACGTGGAGATGTAAAAAATCGCAAGCGGACTGGTCACCCTAAGGAGCTTCTTCTTAAGATGATGCGCTAGTATTCCTTCAAAACAAACATCGATGCCCTTGAAGTGTGACCCGTTGGTCTAACCTGTTTGAACCCAATTTCGTCCATTTCCAATCCATCGAAGGAAGCTCTTACTGCCTGAATGTGATCTAATGGACAGAGGGACTCCGACTCTTTGTCTTGTCACACTCGCAATTACATTTTATGCATCAGGGGCTTCACTTGTTTAATATTTAAGTGCTAACTCATCACTAACTGTGGCGTAGTTCTCTTTCCGCGATACTAATAACCATTTTTAGTGTCCAGGTTAGATTTTTCGAACTCACAATGGGGAAATTTTCCATACAAAATTGGACCTACAAAATATTTTGTGTGGAGGTTAAAAATGATTATTGGACCTTTGTCTATAATCCATAAAACTCGTAGATTTTAACAGCATAACTTTTGCTCCGTCCCGATGCAGTGGGTAGGAAAAAATAAAACTTGTAAGTTTTTCCCTTGCAGTGTTAGTAATAAACGTGTGCTTTACTACAAAAATATCCTATCCGACAAGACTTCAAAATTTGACAAAAGCCGCATCACAAGTTCAATTGACAATTTAGTGTCAAATATTTTACTCTATTACAGCGACGTAGAGAAAATATTTGTGCTAATTCATAAAGATTACCTTCTGCACAGATAGTATTCCATCCTTTCATTCATTCATTAGAACTCCTGTTTCTTTCTTTTAACGACAACGCCACTGTATAAGAAAATATCACTCATACGCCAGAGTGTCCACACCCCACTCAATCGGCACAGAAAACTTAAACTACCCCTGTGGCGAGTATCCGCTAGCTTTTACATATGGCCAACACCGGATGTGACGAATGACCACACCACACATAGCCATAGCCGGCTTTTTTTCCAATTCCCCATACGCGTTCAAGTACACACAACCCAACACACCATTCACCCTACGCAGGAAAAAAAAACAACAACATAAAAATAAAGCTTCACCATGCCACAGCAACAGCATGTTAAATTAAACTTCAACTATTCAATTATACGGCAAAAGCTCTCAATATGAGATTAGTCAATCGGTGTCCGGCCGAAACGAAAGATCTCACAGAAGAAAAAGATACGTTCTTGTCCTTTAGTTTTCTGTTTTTATTTTCTTTTGTTGTCTTTTTGATTTCGTCGTTCTTTAAAGCTTATTTCATAGTTTATTTCATTTTGAGTGAATTGAAACAAACCAAATGAAATAAATCGAATACAAGTAGTGCGAAAACCAAAAGTCAAATACAAAAAAAAATACAAAAGTCGAAACAAAACGAAAACAAACAAGTACCAAGAACTCTGCTACTAAAGAGTAATAAGTATAAGTACACACATAATCTATCCTGAGCATACCTTGCAACCTACGAATAAAATTTAAGAAAAATATTCTACACGAAAAGAAAGTAAAAATATATATAATAAAGTAAAAAGTGCCTAAAATAATTTTCAACACACACGCATATACAAAAATATTGAATAAAATACACGAGTAAACGACAACGAAACAAATAATATACAAAATAAAACCAAAAAGTAATAGAAGCGAATTTAATACGGTAAATTAGAACACGCAACGAAATAGCCTCATCTAGCACTTGTGACTTGTTAGCGTAAAATTTTACATTAGTGACATTAAAAATTTAAGTGACATATAAATTTATCAATCGTGACGCCATTTTAACCTGTTATTACTGTGCGCGCAATATTGAATAGTGAAAGAGCGCGCGAAATTTAGCGAAAAGATTTTTTGTGAAGAATATTGGAATTTTTGGAAATAATTTTGTTGAATACGGAAATTGTTCAGCGACTGCAAGCTGTGTGTGAAGTACAGCTGTACATGCGTATGTATAGAGCGCCAGTCCCAATAAGTGAATAAGCACTGGTGAAATTTGAATGAAGCAACAGTGTGACTGTTTGCATCGGCCAGGGGATAGGATTTAACATCCAAAGATTTAAAAAGTTTAGGTATGTGTTATTTTTAAGAAATGTGTCAGAATTTGACGATGCCATTTTAGTGACTGGGAGGGGTCACAACTGCGGCAACAGCCATCGAATGACAAAGGGTAGCTCAATGTCATTCGATGGGGTGTAACTGGGCATAAGCCTAATGCGTTGTACTCCTATCAGCGAATGTTTATCAGGGTTGTTTCAATTAGAGGCGGGCGATTCTTTTTCCAAACACTAGTTTATACAACCCATGAATAATTTGGAGCAACGTGAGCAGTTTTATTATGTCCCAGCATGGTTCAGTGTGTGGGGACAGCAAAATACTCGTACTGTACATTAACAGATTAGGCAAGCGATTCTAGAACATAAAATTGAAAATAGAAGAAAGAAATTTACTGAGGGATTGAATAGAACACCAAGAAGGATAGACTGACAACCTGCAAGAAACCGAAGAAAACTTAATGCATTTTCTATTATGTTAGATCGGACTTCTATGTTGTGATTTCAATTTTCGAGCTCCTGGAACATCATTATATTAATACGTGAACATCCAAAGTTTCGGTACACTTTTGAAGCATTTACAATGAAATGAGTAGATAGAAACCTATATCATGCGAAAGATGTGCACAAACAGAAAATTGTGGTAAAATTAAGTTATAAATTCCTCATCCAAAACAGGTAATTGAAAGGATTTTGGTGACATTCAATTTGTCGTTCCGCATATTACCATAGTAACGTATTCAAATATAAATCATATTGGATTAGAACGTGTTTCCGATGGAGCAGCTCATTTACGTGTTTTTTCGATATTTAGATGTCGCTCTTTTCGTTTATAAAAAAAAACATAAATAACGAAAATAATTGTGGTACGTTTTTTAGTATAACATACTTATAAAAGGTACGGTCGATTTTCGACCACAAGCGATACTAGTATATTTAAATGTGCGATATAGACAGGCATTCAATTTGTTCAAAAATACTTCTTTCGAAAAGGTGATATTACAATCCTGCAACAGCGCGCCCCATGACACCTGCAGGCAGTGTTGCCAGAAGCTTATGATGGACTATCCCAGATTGACCGTTAAAAAATCCCTTGGACTTTATTTTTTTTTGGTAGCGATAAACAAAAAAAAAAAAAGAAAAACAAGAAAATAAAAGAAACAAAATTTCTTCTTATACGATCGCTCACCCTTTTCCGCCATTCGAAAAACAAGGAATGAGGAATGACCTCTCAAATGAAAAATATGTATAAACTACACTACGACAGGTAATGTCGACAAAAGCAAAAAAAAAATCAGTTTGACAAATATGAACGACAACGAACTAATTCAAGATGATTTTGTTTGGCCTCACTTCACTGCAGAACAAAATCATATGGAAATAACATTTTATTTCATTTCACTAGAAAAGCGTTATTATATGAAACTTGTAACCATAGACAAACCATACTGAGACCCCCAACTCACAATCCTCTTGCCGCGGGCCCCCTCAGTTTTTTTTCAAGTTCGCCATTTTGTTTTCCTATCGGTGTTATGTCAAAAAAGAATCCGTGTGACATGCAAAAACATACAAAAAATGCAAAAATAAATGCTGCCAACCTCGGCAACCGTGGGGAAATGTGAAAGAGTTCGGGAATACCACATTTTTTCATTACTCAACGCCATTGGTTAGTTATTATAAATTGTTAAAAGGCGAATAATTTGATTTGTTTGGTTAGTAAAACAATCTAAAGTTGATGTTCTATATACTAGAAACATATTAGGACAAACATTGTTGTGTATTTTTCGCTTTTGGCTATCATTAACTTCGATTTCGTGCGTACATTTTTCTTAAATAATGAAGAAAATTTGCTCAAAATGTTTTCATTTTCCCTCAACCAATCTACATTGTTAATATTTCATGAACATTTTAAGCAAATGTGCACTTATTCCTAAAAAAAAATATTATCCACACGTAACGAACAATTTCAAATTAAACGGATAAAATTCTATGAACTCTGCCAGCAACTTTGCCCACAGCGGAAGTGTCTCATATCTGCTGGGAGTGTGTTGGTGAGCCGGAATTTTTGAAGTTTCGTGACATTTGTCAATACGATTTTCTATGTAAGAATACTAGCGCACCAAACGTGAACACTCCATAAATATATAGCTTGTAGGCTAAGTAACGGGAAATCGGCCGGAGTTGGTGGTCTCAGTATTGTCTCTGCTTGTAACTATGAAATAAAATGCCTTTAATAGCTCAAATATCCCTTTATCCCTCGGACATATTAAAATTCGCAGAAAATTCCTCAAAAAAGGATATTCCCCAATATGGTATCACTGCCTCCAGATCATTGGCAGCGATCCATTGCCCGCTAGATGTCTAGCACAAAATATCCCAGATGAAGGAACTCTAACTCTTGTAACTTGTAACTCTAGTTGTTTCCACACACAATGAGAAATGATAAAATTTGTTATTACGATTAACAATTTTATCACAATTCCACTTGCTCGGCTTCGTATTTATTTTCATTTTGTAAACGTTTGAACGATCTCCTTTGACAGGTCGTTTTTTTTTTTGTTTTTCTCTCACTGCATGGAGTTCGACATGCCGCTAGTCATCTAGCGGGCAGTGGAAAGCGGCCATTGATAATATCTCGCAATCGGAATTGCGCCTTCCATAAGAGGGCGCGCCACCAGATGTTTTGCTTATTTCAGCGGGGGAAGCACTAGTCTTTTTTTTCAAACACTTCTTCACTACTTCGCTTCAAAAAATGAAAAGAAAATTGTGACTGACAACAAATACAGCAAGAACACTGTCTAAATATCGAATGTTCTCGCGGAGCAAAGTTTTACAACATCCTCGATAGTATAGTGGTCAGTATCCCCGCCTGTCACGCGGGAGACCGGGGTTCAATTCCCCGTCGGGGAGGTATGGTGTTTTATTTTTTTATTTTTATAAAACACCATTCAAACAAAATACGTCAACTACTCTTGCTGAGCATTCGCCATACCATTGCATGATAAGGGATAAATGTTTTAAAGTTCGTTTTGGGTAGAATTTTGTTCGGTTTTTGTCCGTCATGCTATCGCCTGGACATGTTGCATCGTGTGGTATAAGAGTGGGGTTTAATTTGAGCTGTATATAATTTACAAGGAACTTCGTCGATTTACCATACAAAAACAAAAATGATCTGGATGACCTTCGCAAAGACAAAATATATCCGCCAACTCCTGCATATTAAACTACCTCAGTAGATGCTTCTTTAATAGACAATATAACATCTGGACAACATGCGGCTTAAAAGACTCGTCGATTCATAATATGTGAAGGTATGAAATTTGTTTAAAAAAAGCCAAGTGAAAGCACGTACTTTTTCTAAGCAAAAAAGGGCAATGTCCATCCCAATTGCTTGTCCAAGTGAGACGTAACTTTCGTCATTATTCGAGAAATCTCCAGGAAATTATAAAAGTGCGGATCTGCAAACTATATTTGCAACCATCTGGAAGCGTATGTAGATCCTTATAGGTTTGCCTTCTCAAGAAAAGTATTATTTCATCGGATACTCAATTCCGCTTTCTCGTTGATTCTCTCTTCTAACTTGTCTTGCTGAACTAAGTTTATACTAAAGTTAAGCCTCTTAGACTCTTACTTTTTGTAGGAGACATTTTTACTGTATGTCAGGTGACCTCTGCAACGTAAAAATAATTTTCAACAGCCTTCCAAATGATATCCACATTTTTCTTCAAGGATCCGCTGCATGAATGGGCTGGCATGGGTCAATGGCTTCTAAATTGTTGAAACCCTACGGGACTGCGTGATTTTTGTAATCGACGTGCAGAGGACGATATCTAACGATAGAAATTTCGATGTTTCTTTCGGTTGTCCAATTTATTTACTTACTTAAGGTGGCGCTACAGTCCAGGGTGGACCTGAGCCTTAACCAACAAGCGTCTCCAGCCAGCCAACGATCTCTAGCCAGCTGCCTCCAGTTTCATACGCTTAGTTGGTTAAGGTCGCCTTGCACTTGCACCACCTGAGTCGCGGCTTTCCTCTACTGTGCCGTCCCACGGGTGTGGATTCGATCTTCCGGGCCGGGATATTCGTGTCCATTTGCTCTACATAACTCAACCAACTCAATCGTTAGAACTTCACTCTTTTGGCAAGGTCTATGTTGTCCAAAAGGTATCTTTGCGTCGAGTCATGGTGAATTATAGTTGACGTCTTTTAGATGAAACCCAGCATAGGAGGTATGTTGGGTTTCATCTAAAAGACTTCAACTATAACAAAGAAAATGTGTACAGCAACAATTGTATTTTAGTAGATAAGCTAATCTAAGTTCGTAATCACTGGCTAAAATATTAGCCCCTATCCCGAAGCATGGGATGAATATAAGGCGAAAAAGAAAGAGCTAAACGTTACTCTGCGACGACGTAAAAGGGAGTCATGGAGGGACTTTTGCTCGAGTATGAGGAGTACATCTGAAGTCAGTAGACTACAAAAGATTGTCTCGAGAGATCCAGTTTCTAAGATCGGACTCATTCGTAATAGAGCGGGGGAGATGGTGGAAACACTGGATCACACAAATGAGGTCCTAATGGAGGTACACTTTCCAGGAAGCTATAAGTCAGCTCAGCCCTGGGCTCCAAGGAAACAAGGAGCGAACAGGCTCAGTAGTCATTGGGTCTCAGGTTCAATCACCGAAAAGTGCAAAAAACATCTCATTCTTTTGGATGTCTCGACTGCTTTTATATTGAGAAAGTCCCAATAAGGCGGCTTGGATGCGACATAAAATTGTTGGTTCGAAAAAATCATCGATTATATAGATCGATATCGATGGAGATAACAATACTCTTATAGGATGATGTGAAAATTACGAAAAATATTCCGATAACACTATAGGCTATCTCGGTTATTGCCACGCCTACTTTTTGTAAGTGTATTTTGGCAGAATATTTTTTTTCAAATGTTGCTGCCTTTAACTGGAGATTTCTCAGATAATTCTTAATCAATACAAAAAAATAAGAATACCGACCAAAAACCAAAACCTTCCCAATACTCGTTGGCTGCAGACCAAAATGACTAACATGATAAAATAACATTTATTTAATCAAATTCTTCTTCATCACTCGCACATTAAAAGCACTGTGTCAGGTGTCACTGTTTATAGTTTCTTCTGTTGGAGCGGAACTCACTGCGAATTCATTCATAAGATTCAAGATATTGGTCGTATTCGTCGGGGGCTTTCATTCATTTTCAATGTCACATATAACTTTATTAAAACGGTTTTGGGTATAGAATGCAATGGCCATTTCATACTTTGCAAAAGATAAAACTCACTTTTATCCCATCAAACTACAAATAAGTTCAAAGAACCCTTTCCCATTTAGGACAATATTTGCTTACCTATGTGCGTAATGAGATTTTGGTCCCCAACAAACGAAATTCCGCCCGCCTCCTCAAATCCTATTCGGCACATGCAAACATCTTTAACAACCCTTTTAAATAATCTGTGTACACTTGTACGCAAAAACACTGATAATTTGCAGATTAAACAATGCGAAAGCAATGTTTAGCGTTTCATCGCCAAATATTTTTGTGTAAGGAAACTAATTATCACACAAATGTATACAAAAGATGCTTAAGATACCGACAGTAGGCAGGCACCCACTATTTCTTTTCCAACTGCCAATTTGCCAAGCAAATAGTGAAATTCAAATTAAAACAAAATTATTAAACGACGAGTAGGTGTGGATGAGAAGATACTGCCGTCCTCCTCAGCTAAACAAAACCTGAAACTTAAAAGTGGATTTTATGACTGCGCCGAGCCGCCATCAATACCCACCTACGAACAGATTGTTCGGTGTCGCCCGCATTGCGTTTGACATTCATTCAGTTTCAGTTTCAGTTCAATAATAAACCACATGCTGCGGATCACCTTGTGCACAGTTGCTGTAACGCAAATCAATAAAAAAATATATATGATCGCGATACGGATTCGTTTTAATTAGAACAGAAGCAGATACCGGGACGTTTTTTTCGACCGATAAGATGTCAGTGTGTTTGTATAGTTTAAGTAATTTCAAAAATAAATTTTGGTGTGAGATATTTTGCATTTCATTGAATGTTGCCCATAAATATTGCTCCCCTAGTACAATTCCGTTTTAATAAAAGCACACAAGATAAGAACGCACTCAGGCCGGCGTACTATCTATCGCTATCTGTGAAGTCATCTTTGAGGTTCACACTTTTGCAAAGCCGAAGGGAGTCTGCAGCAAGCTGACAAGGAAAGGATTTTTTTTAAAGCTTCTCTATAATTTACGGCATGACCAGCGTTGCCAACCAATTTGGACAAAAAAATGCCTCACTTGAGAAAAAAAGATCCGTTTTTCAGTAAAATAATGCCTAAAATATTTTTTTAGGTAAACTGGAACAATAAATCAAAAATTAAACACAAATATAAAAATATAAACAAAAACAATTTGTATTTCAAAAAAAAAAAAACCAAAAATTATGAATCACAGAAGAAGTTGTTAATAGGTGGGCACAAAGTATTGAACAAAACAAATATAGTTTTATTCTTGGTCCTTGAAATCATACATTATAAAAAAGAAGTCAGTATGTTGAATCAAAATAAAAAAATTTGAAAAATATTTAAAATAAAAAAAAGATGCCTTTTTGGAAAAAAACAAGCCTTAGCTATTGAGATAATGCCTAAAAGGCATGAAAAAGCCGAAGTTGGCATCCCTGGGCATGACTTTGTTTCAGTTTACATTTGGAATGAACATAAAACGGAGAAGCCAGGAAGCAGTTTTATTTTACACAGCTACGAGTATGTGTGTGAATAACAAATAGTAGCGATAATCTGCCTATTTGAATGATGCACATGTATTTGTTGTTCTTATTGAGGGGAAGATGTATACAGATGATGCACCGCGCGCCGTACCTACGTCTGTGGCGAATCACAAATTGGTCTGGCACTGATGATACACATCTGTGGGGCGAAATATGAACAACGCTGCGTCCAAGCAACGGAAGTTTATTTAAAATTATCAACAATAACAGAGAATGTGAATGATAACATTTACGTAGGTAGGTAGGTACTTATGTATATAAATTGAATTACGTACTGCATGCATTGTGCATGGAACTTTGTTGGCCTTACAAAAATTTATTTTGACTTGAAATTGAACAAATTATCAATAGGCCATAAGTCAATAAGTCTGAAGTTTAAATTTCCTGGTCTTTCAAACAAAATGTTTGGAATTTTATGTCAAGTCCTTCACAAATTGGAGTACAAGTGGCGTTTCGGCGATTCGCATTTTACCTTTTTAATTCGGATCAGATCCTGCCATGCGCATGAATTTGAGTTCCCCTTTTCACTCAAAGTTAAAAATAAATCGCCTTAGCAGTCTCAGTAAAAGTCTTAGTGCAGCATATTTTGACAGCTGACCGCATATGATTGCTGATCATGAAATGCAAATGTTGGCACAAAAATTATAATGAATTGCAAAAAAGTAGTAGAACGACAAAAAATGTAGCAGTCCAAAGTAATACAACACAAACATCCGTATTTATTAGATTCCCTTACGACGCCTCTACGATGTTGTTTAGTTAAACATTGCGTACTACGCAAGGTTGGTGTCTAAATAAGTACGAAACTATTACAAAAAACCGAAATCTCCTACTTTTTCCCTGCGGAATGATATCAGCTGTTTCTGTGAAATAAAACTGACATCTCTCTTGTGAGATTTATTTTGTTTGTAAATAAAATGGAGCAGCAAAAAATAAAAAGAAAACGGTCGGAAAATGGGATTTCCTCTGACAAGGTGATGAAAAATATTAAATTAAGTCGGTCATATCAATGTCGTTAACAAAATTCACGAAGCTGAGTGGCATTTTGATTCAATTTTTATTTTCGTTTTAAATTCTTAAATCTACCCCGAAAAAAATGTAAACAAAATGACATTTCAAAAACGAAAAAAAAATGCAAGCTTTACGCAACCTCTAAACGCACATTTTTGCGTTTAAAGTTACGCAAAATCACGTTTTCCTGCGTAAGGACATTTTAGAGGATGCGTAAAGATAAGCAGACTCTACGGTGAGCTTATAAATAAGGCTGAAACTGTTTAAATAGTATATTTTCATAGCCTAATGAAAGCGAAAACGAAAACATTATACGAAAAACCTACAGACCTAGGCCTAGGTTAGGTTAGGTTGAGTGGGGTTGTGAAAAGACCAGGCACCAAGACGGGCCCATCGCCATCCCCAGGGAACCATTACGGTTAAAAACCTTAACCAAATCGCCCAAGAAGTCAATTTCCCTAAGAGAGGCTGAATTTTTGGGAACATTTTTGGAAGTCATATTTCCATAATTCCATACACAATCTTAAGACCATTCTGCCGACATTCGATATTTCTATTTAACTTTCAGGAAAGCAAGTATAAAATTTTCCATTTGGTTGTAAAAACTCAACAAAATTGGTTGACATTTCATGATAATACTTGTTTTTACAGTCAACATGACGACTACAAGCACTAGAAGAGAAACTGGTGTTAAAAGGAAAGTAAAAGTCATAAATAGATAGCGCAATAGATCATTTTGGGACCATAGTTTCATACAGTCTTGTAAGGGTCTCCCAAAATCCACGAATTTGCCTTCATTTGTGCAGTAAGTGTTTTCAAACAAAGGAACAAAAAAACCCTAAAGATCAACGTTTTCATTGTTGAAATATATTTCAAAAATAATGATAGTTTTGCTGCAACTGTTCGCAAATTTTTAACAAAGTATTACATATCAACTGTGAAGAGAGTTGGTAATTGAAAAAGGAATTTCGCCGTCCATTAGTCGGAAACGTTGTTTTTAATAAAATGTTTGTGGGCGGTAAAATTTACAGAAACATTTGTTTTGAATCAGTAATGGAAACGTTTTCCAGTGATTTCAGTAATGTTGACTGTCGGAACTTGTGTTTGCTTCCCCTTTTGCATATTTTGAATCATGGGTAGAACGTCCATGACACTTTTAGCGGCTGATTTGCGATCTCATTCTTACGTCTTGCACTTAATAAGCATTGACTGCGGTTAAACGGATCTCTCTCTCTCTCTCATCTCGTGCAAAATTTGCGTGTGTGATAATTTTAAATGCGGCGCAATGATTTCTTTATTTGCCGTTGAATTTGAATGAAAAGTTTTTTAGGTTTCTTGGTTTTGAGTCATCACCACCTTTCTTCACTCTCTTAACGCAGGTTGAGTCATATTTCTATAGTTTCACGTGAGGAAGAGAGTTTTCGTTGTGCTGATGTAACGCGGTGTTTTTCTTTTAATTAATTAAGTGGAGAAAAAGCGAGGAGTAGCAACATTTCTGCCTCAAATGTGGGAGCAGTCACTGGCAGTTTCTGTTTAAGTTCTGTCGAGTTTTAATTTCTGTTCGTCATAAATTCGGACAGTTGAATATGGATTCATTTATCCAATACACAAATCACTGCACCTATAGTATTTTTATCCTACACCAGTTCCCTTTCTGGTGCAATACAAACTGATCCATCCCAAATGTAATTATTCCAGCTTCCCCCTAATGCATCTCACCCCAATATTGTTGTATCCCTTAGTCAAGTCTCTAAATAAGCTGAGTCTGATTTTCAGTTGGAATATTATTTCTCTGAATTTCCAATTATTATTTATAGACCATTCTACATCCATATAGTTACTTCTACGAACGAACTATAATTCCCAATTACCCCGATTAATTTAGCTCAATATTTATGTGGATGCTGGTTGGTGGAAGTCAGCATGTTTTTCTGACTGCTATCAATGTGAATATTTCTGCTTCTTCCACTTGAACTTGTATCGCATTGGGTCATCTGTATAAATTAGCACAAAATAAATTCATTAACTTTGGCTCAGTTCAAGTCGAATTTATTATACTATTAAAAAAGAAACACATGTTTTGTTGTTGTGCAACTTTCAATACCAATTTAAGCAAATCCAATAGAAAGTGTGACGTAACATCCTTTCTTTATATAAAATATCATCTGCCTTCTACTCAAGAAGCAAGACAATTTTTCACTGTATCACATAAATTTTTGTTTAGCTTATTTTAAAAGATGACTAAATTCTATGGCTGAATGAGAAAAAAGTTTTTTTTTATTCGCATTTCGCTCATCTTTAAACTGATTCATACTGTGCTGTTGCATAGTGGATGTAAGATTGACGAAATACAAGAAAAACTATATATATAGCAAATTTTTATTAAATATAAATATTTTTTACAATTTCGCATGAAAATTAAATAGTTGGAATAAATCCAACAGAGGCAAAAACAGGTCAAACTTTTGGAAATCAAAGTCAAGTCAAATTGGGAAATCAATTCAATTTTTTGATTGAGACTTTTGAAATTTTAAGCAGAGAAAGGAATTCGTGAATGCCTTCGAATTTTACAGTCCCACATCCATTGATGCAGGGCTGTAAATACGCGTAGCCAATTAATTCAAGTAATGATGACACGATTTGGTGTCTTGTCAAAACTGGGACAGTTCAAGTTTTTTGTGTTGGCATTAATTTTTACACTTGTTTTACAACGGTGTCCAAGGTGTAGTTTCAACCTTTTCTGACGTATTTTGATAGTTCCCAAAAGTACTATTTATGTAAATAGATTTATATCCCGATAAAATACTATTTATAAACCTATCTTTAAAGCATTGTACTCATTACCAGAAAATTAAGTACGGGCGTCTTTAATCTCATGGTCTTTGTACCTGTAAGCTTCACATCCAACTGCAGTCTATACAAACCTGTATGCCACTTATAATGTCAATTTGGAAAAGATCTTAAAAACCTTGCCAACATACATTTAAAAAATAAATAAAAATATTTCGGTAAAATATTTGCTGAAAATTAGGATTTAATTCGGCCTGATATACAATTTTTATATTCTTTGAAGCACAGGTCAGAGAAGTCTCTGATGTTATATCCAGAATTTCATCCGTACAAGTTCAGTTTTGTAAAACCTTAACGATAATCCTCAACTTTTTTTCGTGTCGCGGGTGTGAACCCTACGTAATTGTCGACCAACATTCGTCAACTTTAAATTGGACACCCAAAACACCTACCTAATGGCACGTGTTCCATAAAACTTGTTGAATTCCAAGTGGGGGACATAGGTTTAATTTAGTCAATCCTTCGGGGCATGGACTATGGGCTGCTCTAATTGGGAGAAGTAGCTGTTCGTTATTTGGAATGTACCCCAGGACCTAGAAGGTAGGAGGCTTTGGCTGATAGGTTTCAGGAACGTATTAAGAGCGATCATAAATGTGTCTGCTTTTTTTAAATCCAGTGGGAAATAAACTACAACAAAATATAACAACTATGAGCGGACTGGCCTATAGTAAACAACCAGACAGTCCCTATTTATTTTTGGAGTTGAGCCAGCAACAAGAAGTACAAGCCTAATTAAGTACTCATAGTTAACAATTGATCAGTTTTGCTGTTAAATTAAAGAACAGTTTTTCACGAATAAGTGGCCCATGGACTGCTTTACCATTTAACATAATGTCGATTTGAAAAATGTGCACGACTGGTTCGCACGTAACTTACTCCTTCATGTTATTTATAGAGAGAACTGTTTTCATTGGTGCTTTCATAGAAAAAACTTACCTCAAGGTATGAACCTTAAAGTCAGATACAAAATTCATTTAAAAATCTCTGTTAGATTGCAGATATACACAGACTTGAAGTCAGAATAAATTACAAACGCCCTGCTTTAAATGTTGTCCTTATAAGCAGAGTAGCGATCTGATAGTTTAAATAAGTTTTTTTTGAAGTGAAGAATTCTCTAGGCGCGTTGGGCATTTTTGAAATGGAAAAAAAAACATTGAACTCGCGACACCAATGTTCCGAGACCAGGGAGGGTTATGTGTTATGTGACGCCCTGTAGCCTAAACGGCTTGACCGATTTTGAAGAGTGAGGTATCATAATATTCGTATTCTTCCCCGGAATGTCATAGGCTAAAAAGAAAGCTTAAAATAAAAAAAGTTATTTTAAAAACCCAAAAAGCCCGACTGACTGTAAAAAAAAAAAGAATTAAAAATATATGAACAAGACGCGTGAAATCTTATGTGACTTATACCCAGAAACCAAACTTTACAGCGAAAATAGGATCACGTAGAAATGAAACCATAATTTAAGAAAGTTGACTCTAGCTGTCAATGTCAAATGCGAACTGAACCCTTAAGTTAATCTTAAGTTCTGTCATAGTTTTGAAATATTTCTGAAAATACAACATACGATTTCAATAATGTTTAATATTAAAGACTGGCTTAAGCCAGCTTAATCACGTTCAAGTATTTCAAAGGCCCCTTCTATAGTGATTCAGTCTTCAAATTGTTGAATGGAGCACGTAAAAATGACACCATAATTGGAGAACGTCGACTATAGCAACTCTGTCAATGTCAAATGCGAACTGAAAGTTCTGTCATACTTTTTAAAATAATTTAATAAACACGACATACGATTCCGATAAAGTATAATATTGGAGACTGGCTTAGTCAGCTGATTAACGATCAGTTATTTTCAAGCCTTCTTCTATAGGTACTCAGTCAGTCTTTAAATAGTTGAATGTTAAAGCAGCTATGAACACACCCAGATCTGTAAAACTTGTTCAAGAAGGTGATGAATATGAGATGTATACTCATGAACTATTAGCAAACTAGAAGCTAAACTCTCGCCAAATAAATCCAAGCTCCAGAATTGGACATGCACCATGACTCAGAAGTTCTGTCTAAAAATAAACAAATCGTTCGCAAATTCGAACTGAACTTGTACAAAAGTGACACAGATATGTCCCAAAGATGAGTATTATTTATTTAATCTGTCGTTGCAGTGCCAGTTGGCTTAGGAAGCAGGAAGTTTTTCCGCGAAATAAACTCGCTATTTATCTGCAAAAAATTCTAAAAGTGGGTGGTTGTGTGTGTCCTCAAATTTACAAAAGAGAAGACAAAATGCTTTAAAAAATTACATCAAACTTGTCATCCGTGTATTTATTAGTAATTAAAAAATAACCAAACCACGACAGTCACAAGCTAATGACTAATAAACCGACAAATCGTACACACATTTTCGAATCGACACACACTGCATGCATCTACAGATGGTGGTAATATATGGCAAGAACCACCCTCCCACACTTGAAAATTTGTATAACAGTGGCGCTCGGCAGTCGGTGGTCGGCATCCGCTTGTGTCACGAATAAAATTATCAATCTTTTTACACCGCCTTGTGGCGGATTGGCTCAACAACACACACGCGCTCAAATGGCAAGGAATTTATTTTTCTTTGGAGTGATTTGGGTCAGTCTATTATTAAGACACACACAAACTATCTGTTTGTATCTTTGTTGGTTGTTGTGGTCTGGAAAGTGTGAATGGTCTTTTTGATTTATGCCCCCTCTAAAATGAAGGGCATCCTCCCGGCTATCTCTCACAAGTGATGACAGATCAACTCAAACACAGATGTTGTGTGGAAATGTATCTATTTGTAAACGATAAAGAGGTCTTTGAAATTTTCCCCATAATCAGCTATTTTACAAATCAAGTTCGATTCGAACTAATACTTATCGCCTCCTTAGACCGGCAATGTTTATAAAGAATTGTTTTGTTTATCGACTTGGGGGAGCGCGATATTTTGGGCAATCGATTGGGGCTACTTTCAAGCTCGTGTCGGTCGTTTCCCAATTTTGTGTACGCTCCCTCGGGGTGACGCAATTTCTGTTTCAAAATATATATTCCACATTGCTTTTAGTTTGATTATTTCGCTAGCTGGGTGTATCTGTTTCAATTAATTGTGCTGGGGAGTCCTTGAAATCGCACGCAAATTAGGAAACACCTAGTGTACGGATTATACTGTGGGTGTGTGATAATGCGCCATAAATTCACAGATGATGGCCGCGGTCTAGGCGGGATTGTGTTGTTTAAAATGTTTCTTTAAAATAAATGAGAACAGTTGTGGGAAATCGTAATTATACTTGCTGCACGCAGTGGTGAGCAATTTATTTGCTCCTCGTCGGGAGGCTTATCTCAGCGGATTACGCGATGACCTCTTTGGTCATTTCGCAGCCAGATGAATGTACTTTTGAGTGCGGTTTTTAATTTATTTTCATATTTTTCGCTCTCTTGTGTTGAGATGTTTTCTGTTTTTTTTTTTTCTGCAGTATGACAGTCGTCAATTGAATTGACGTGTGAAGAGTCGATTACTTAACTCAATTTGTTTCAATTAAGGGCTTGTTGGCATACTCGCTACCAATTACACCGTTTTACAAATTGCGTGTCTATGTCACTAGGGAATGAGAGCGTCTACTTGGACACTTTCGAGACAGACATCTTGAAAGAAATGCTAGCCTTACTAAACAGTTGTAAATGTTGTTTAATGGCCTTGATCTGCTTACTAGAGGGGTTCGAAGAGCTCCTGTGGAATTCATGAAATCATTTTTTACACAAGTATCACAAATGTGTCACGAGACTTCAAAATACAGATACACTGAGGCAGTTCATATAATTTAAAAAACGCTGCCGATTTGAAAATTCTAGTTGAACTATTGGCCCATGGTTCTCAGGAAAGCTTACAAATAGACGTACTAATACACTCAGAAAAAAAAAGATTGTTAATGTTGTTACGAAGAATTTTGAGATTCTGAAAAAAATTTAAATTAAAAGTTCTTGGTTCAAATATTATTCTTGTTAACAAGAACTTGTTTTTATGTTTTCAAGAATCAGGTTTTCAGCGTTAGAATAATAATACTCTCCATAAGTATTTTATTTCATCATTGCCAACAATTTCATTCTTAAATCAAAGATTTTCATATTTGGGTTAATTTTAATCAACGAAAATTGTTGGCATTACAATTTTTTTTTTCTGAGTGTAGAATAAACATTGCTAAAAGAACAGCGCCACCTATAAGGTTTAATTAAAAACACTCTTTTAACACTCCTAGTACTTAATAGGAAAAAGCGTTTAAATTTTCAGCGAAATCGGTGGACTAGTTTTTGATAAGGTAGCGCAACGGAAACAGTAGTTGTCACCTCTCTGTTCAGTAACGATTTCCTTCCTTCGAGAAATATCTTTTTTTTTCCAAACATATAATAAAAATACTTGTTTAGACAAAGTTTAGACACCTATCAGTGATTTTTTAGTGTAAAATTTTGTGAGTTTTAATAAGGACTTCCAATTTATGTATCGAATGTAAAAAAATGAAGCTATTTCAAATATTATTAATATGAGTAGAAATAATAAAATTATCTGCTGGTGGCCATAACTGTATCAAAAAATAGCAATATATTCATTTTTTACAGGGGTGCCAATAACTTGTTCATGTGGGACCACAGTTGTTGGCACTGCCACCAACTGTACTTTTGTTGGTGCCAACAACTACTACAGATGGTTATTTGTTCCAGATTTTTTAAATTCCCTGAATAGAAAAAAGATTACGATGAGAATCGGCTATATCAAGCTATTTTGGCAATACATTGTTTTTAATTAAAATTGCAATAAGTTCGATTAAGCTGTGTTAGTTAAATACAAAAACTAAATTTATAAATGTATTATATTTAATTATTTTGTTATATTTTCGTATATCATTCATTTAAATATTAACTTAAACTGTATTTTTGGTTAATAAAGAAACATTGAATTCATTCATTCGGTAGCTATTATTTAATCATTATTTTTGTGTGCCAACAACTGGAGCCCCACAGAGGGCCAACTACTGTACAGGGGTGCCAACTACTGTATTTTTTGAGAGACATTTCTAAAATGCATTTAACAGCACGATTCTGGCAAACCTCACTGATGCCTCTGATACTAATTACAAAGCCCTCACAGGATGAGGTGAAATTGATTTTGTGAGATTTTCGTATTCTGGCAGCACACTCACAACTTGTGAAGCTCACAAATGCAATCGAAATTGTGATCTCCTATGGAGCAAGTCACAAAATAGAAAACCAGTCATAAGCGCTCACAAATGACAATATTTGTATTCGATGGCATTGTTTCCCTCTTTCCAAGCATTTAAAGACCCAAACCTGACATTTACGCTATATTTATTAACTTTTCGGGGAAAATTGATATTTGTATATAAAAAAAATGAGGAGTGTGGATATTTCGATTTGTGACAAATGTCGTTAATAGTTTATTTTCTTCGTTTCTTAAACATTTCAGTTTCTTAACAAATTTCTTTTTCTTCATCCAATTAATGGTAATATTTCGTTCTCAGATCCCACAAAATTGAAGTGATAGTAATCTAACCATTGTGAGGTAGATTTGTTGTAAGGATTGTTGTAAGCATTATCGGAGAATACGAAAAATATTATCGAATCGCAACAAACCTCACAAGGAATCAACCTCACAAGAGCTTGTGACTTGTGAGGCCTCACAACGGCAGAATCGGTTGTAATTCTAAATTGAAACCTCTCAACTCGAAAAAGTAACTTGTTATTAAAAAGGAGATTCCTTAAGTAATTTATAAATGAATAACATAAATCACGCTAAAATAACAAAGCTAATCTTGTTTTAAGACAAAAATTTCCTTATGGGTGCAAACTACTCTATCCTCTACTCTAATAACATCCGAAGATTGACACATGATTTTGGGACAGCGGAGAACAGTGCTAGGCAGTGGCAAGAGCTTTGGTCCCGCGGAGGATGAATGTGACTTGAAATTGCCTCCTTTGCATAGGTATTAAAAAAGGCCTAATGAAACAATTATGTTGAAAACTTCGGTGAACTTAAAATGCACACTAAAATAACGTTTGGTACCAAAAATGGGTTCTTAGACACAAACTTTAGACCGGCGCAGAGACATAAGTCCATGAGACATAAATCCATTATGGACTGAAGTGGGACCTAAGTTCCATATTTTGTTATGGAATTATGATACTTTTAACATGTTTTGATTTTACAGCAATTCTGTGAAATTAAAATTTGGGCTATTTTTCATATTGAATAATCTCCCAAATTTTTTAAAATGAAAATCAAACCAAAATATTATTTTTGAAGATTGATTGGAGTTTTTGATTTTTATTTTCTCAAACCTCCTGAAGCTAAAATAAAATAATGTTCTTTGAGAAAATTAATTTACTTTTAGCTTTAAAAAATTAAAGAAAAACAAGGAAAAATTCGCATGAATTTTATTTGGGGAAAAAAAATACAAATTTTTCTTCAGACAATTTTTGTAAAAATAAAAGAAAAAAAAACATACGCCAAGTTGATCTTTTAGGCCTTTTCATTTTTTACTTACTTTCGCATTTTCATTGTGATATTTGTTACGTTTTTTTTTTCCTTTGCGTTAAAATAAACGTAAAATTGTTATGAGTATATCACACTAGTGTGCTACGAATGTGGAGTTTAATTTTATGGTTACTTTGTAAAAAAAAGTCTTAAACGTGGGGTTTGGAACTTGTTTATTGATAACATATTCTTCTACTTAAAAAAATGCTGAATTTATGTACCGTCTTTCAAAAATAAATTTTGGTGGAACATAGAACTTATGTTCCACAGAAGTTCATAATGAACTTATGTCTAGTGGACTTAAGTCCCTGCGCCCTTTAGAAGAAGGTATACAAATTCATGCACCAAAACCACCGTTTACCGGTGAAATACGTATTTTTTGGTTGCAACTTTCATGTAGACTATTCATCTAGAAATCAATGTCTGCAAAGGTTGCACCCTTTTTAACCAGTATACTTTAAGTTAAAGAACTTTTCACTTTCTATGCGGAACTCAAAAAAGTTCTATACAATAATCATCCACTCACCATATGCAACAACGCAATTTAAGGACTTGTTGTGTGTGGTGGAGTTTATGATCAAAAAGAAAGCAAACACTACAACTAATTAACGTTATAATTCATTTAATAGTTATTAAGGAAATTAATTAAGTATACAGTATTAAACACGTGTGGTTGAAAAGGCGGCACCATTCGGGAAGCCAAAAACGCTCGTTCTCTGGATGACAACTATCAGTGGTAGGTGCGTTTGTTTGCTGGTTCAAGTGCACCACTGTGAGGGTTGTTCGTATCATTCCTCCACACCAATTTAGCTTCCCTCCTCGCTACGGCTGGAACCGGACTACCGGTCGTCGGAGCCGGTTAGAGCGACGCGGAGTCCCAGCGACTGTAGGTGACATCTTTCGAATGGGCTTCATTGGACTGGAGCTGGAATGGCTTATAGGATTAATGACAGGTGAAGAGCTACTTGCCTGATTGAATTGATTTGGTGTGAGATCAGCTGATCTTCTGGCTTCAAGAAATTGGTAGGCCGCACTGCCTGATTCATTTCGAGCTCTCAGTTGGTTCTGATGGCGATTCCATTGGCCTCTTTGGGTGTTGACTAGAAACATCTTGGTTCCAATGGACTTAACGATTGTTGCATCGATCCAACGTGGACCCTTCGAGAAGTTTCTGGCGTAAACTGGCTGGTTCTTGTGGTATTTTGTAAGTGACTTCGTGGCTCCTGCATTACTCGGTCTGCGTTCTGGAACTAGTTGTGATATTAAACTGCGGTGCTGTCTGCCGTGGAGCAATTCAGCAGGTGACTTTCCAGTTTTGGGGTTTGGGGTGGTGCGATACGTGGCCAAGCATTTTTGTAACGCTGATTCGTTGTCGGGATTCTCCTCTAAGATCTTCTTGAAATGCGTCTTGAATGTACGGACAAAGCGTTCGGCTTCACCATTGGAAGCAGGGTGGAAAGGTGCGGTACGTAGGTGATTGATTCCGTTCTGTTTACAAAAATCTTCAAAGGCCGAGGCTGTGAACTGTGGACCGTTGTCCGATACCAAGGTTTCAGGTAATCCTTCCAGTGTGAATATTCCTTTTAAGGCTTTGATCGTCGCTGTGGTGGTGGTAGTACTTTTCATAGGCACTACAAAAGGGAACTTCGAATAAGCATCGATACAAATGAGCCACATTCCTCCAATGAATGGGCCAGCATAATCAATATGCACTCTTTGCCAGGGGCGTTCAGGTGTGGGCCACGAACTGAATTCCTTTCGGGGATCTGATGCGGATTTCTGACATACTCTGCAATTGACAGCCATCGTTTCTATTGCATGATCGACTTTTGGCCACCAACAATATCTCCTCGCTAGTTGCTTCATTCGCACTATACCCCAGTGCCCTTCATGCAACATGTCCGTTACCCGCCTTTGCAACTGCTGTGGTACGACTACACGCAGGTGATCTGTTTGAAGTAAGATCAACCCTTCATACTCTGCTAAGGACATTCTTCTACTGAAAAATGGTACTATGTCTCGATCTTTTTCAGACAACTTCTCAGGCCAACCGGTGAGTATAAAATGACGAACTCTTTTCAAAACTGGGTCTTCTTCTGTGGCTCTCAAAATGTCAGGTCTCATAATTGGAAAAGCGTCTACCTTATCTGCATACTCCGCAGAAATTTCCATGCACAACTCTTCTTGCTTCCTATCAAACTGCAGATCTGGTCCTATGGGAAACCGAGATAGTGCATCTGCGTTGGCATGCTTACCCGTGGGCCGGTACAAAATTCGATAGCTATAAGCCATTAGAGTGATCGCCCAGCGTTGTAAGCGGTTGGCTGTCATAACTGGCAATTTTTTATCTGGGTTGAAAAGAGCTACTAAGGGTTTGTGGTCCGTTAGTAGCGTAAATGTACGTCCATATAAGTATCGGTGGAACTTCTTCACCCCGTACACTATAGAAAGCGCCTCCTTTTCAATTTGGCTGTACTTTTGCTGATGTACGTCAAGGGTTTTCGATGCAAAAGCTATAGGTAATTCGTTTCCCTGTTCGTCGAGGTGAGCAATTACCGCCCCTATTCCATAAGAAGACGCGTCAGTCGCTAAGACTATTGGCAACTCCGGTTTATAATGCACCAGACTAGTGGACTCCGCCAGTTGCTGCTTAAGATTCTCAAATGCTTTCTCTTGAGCTCGGCCCCATTTGAAAGTGATATTCTTTTTGCGTAGAAGGTTCAAAGGCGCAGCTACTTGAGAAAAGCCTTTTATGAACTTTCCATAATAGTTAACTTTTCCTAGAAATGTTTGCAACTCCTTTATATCAATGGGACGGCGCATATTCTTAATTGCAACAACTCCTGATTGAGATGGGCGAATACCCTTTTGGTCCACAATGTGCCCTAAGTATTCGACTTCAGTTTGAAAGAATACACACTTTTCACGATTGATACGTAACCCATGATCTGATAATCTATTTAAAATTGCCTCAAGATTCCGTAAGTGTTCATTGTCATCTCTCCCAGAAACCAATATATCATCCATATATATCGCGCAATTTAGTCCCGACAATACTTGTTCTAGGGTCTTTTGGTAAATGGCGGGAGCACTAGCAACTCCGAAAGGTAGTCTCTGATACCCATAAAGCCCGAGAGGCGTGTTAACAACGACAAGAGACTTTGACTCGTCATCGAGCTCTATTTGCAGATAAGCATCTGCGAGATCGATTTTGGAAAATCGTCTTCCACCTGACAATTTTTTGAAACAATTCCTCTGGTCTTGGAATAGGATATTGGTCTATTTCTAAATGCGGGTTAATAGTGACCTTAAAGTCACCGCATATGCGAAGTGACTTATTACGCTTTGAAACGACCACAATGGGCGCAGCCCATTCGCTGAACCTGATCGGCTTCCAGATTCCAGCATCCTCTAAACGCTTCGCTTCCTGTTTGAATGCTTCCAATAAAGCAAACGGAATAGGCCTCGCTTTGTGGAACTTCGGCTTCGTATCTTGTTTTATATAGAGATGTGCTTTCATGGAACCACACAATCCCAATGTTTGTGAGGCTACATCAGCATATTTAAGAAAAAGATCACTAATCATCTGATCTGTGTTTGAAGTCAGCTTCAAAACAACATTCTGTGTGGGAGACCTAATTTCGAGACCAAATGCCGTGAACCAATCTAAACCAAATATATTGTGCCCTTCTGCTAAGTCGACCACCAAGAGCTGTAATTGTTTGCACTGATTTCCAAATCCAACGCTCACATCTAAATCGCCAAGTACTGGAACGCTAGTATTCCCATACGAGAGAAGTGTGCGATTAGTTTTACTAAGAGCGGGTGCACCTATTTCCTCATATCCCGAAAGACCAATCAGTGAACAACTAGCTCCCGTATCGAGCAAAAACTGTGTTTTGTAACCATTAATATTGACATAGATCTGCCACGTACTACCAACTCGACATATATCACCAACTGTAAATACACATTCTATCTGTTGAACATACTCTGATCTGTTTTGTCGGGGCATGTGTTGGCCTTTGCCGCTGAGGCATACTGATGCAATGTGCCCGATGCGACCACACTTGCGACATTGTGCTTTAGAGAACTTACACGAGTTCCTATCGTGTTTGCTCCAGCAACCGGGACATGATTTAACCTTTTGCCTACTACCACCACGATACTGTTCTTTGCCCTGCCGCCTACTACCACTTCTGCCTCTAGAATCTTTCCAGCTACCCGATTTCACTTGATTTACTTCCAGCGGCTCAGCACTATCAGCCTTAATCACCTTCAGAGATTTTTGCATTGCTTCATATGCCTCCGCAATAGAATAAACGTCAGCCAATGTAGGGTTAGTTTTCTGAAGTGCTGCAGTACGTACCACGTCGTGTGGTGTATATAAAATGATTACATCTCTAATCATCTCATCAACGAATTCTTGCTCGCAATCTGTTTTCTGACAAACAAATGAACATGAACGTGATAATCCCCTCAATTCTGCAACCCATTCGGAGTACGTTTGACCGGTGTGCATGCGACACTTCCAAAACTCATAACGAGCCATCGAAATATGCACCTTTTCCTTAAAGTGTTCGGAGAGTTTTGCAGTTAAATCTTTATATGTTTTATTCGCTACCTTCTCACCCCCCAAAAGGTTTTGCAGTAAATTGTAAATGTCTGGACCCAACCACGATAAAAAATATGCTTTTTTGTCATCGTCACTCACCACTTTATATGCAACGAAGTGCTGTTCCAGCTGTTGCATGTATACTTCCCATGTGTTTTTTTCAGCCGAAAACTGTGAAAATTGTGGTACTGTGCCACCACTTGTTCCTCTCGAAGAAACATTTTGAAGTACGTTGAGATAATCCTGTTGTGACTTCAGCAATACCTTAAGCAGTTCTTCTATTTCTGCCATTTAATCGAATGTCCACTGATGATGTCCGATCGTAGCGGTAGGAATGGAATTAAAATGGCATTCACACCGCGTGCAGTCTGATGTGAGTGATGAGATTAAATTAAAAATTAATTTTCCTCGTCGCCAACTGTTGTGTGTGGTGGAGTTTATGATCAAAAAGAAAGCAAACACTACAACTAATTAACGTTATAATTCATTTAATAGTTATTAAGGAAATTAATTAAGTATACAGTATTAAACACGTGTGGTTGAAAAGGCGGCACCATTCGGGAAGCCAAAAACGCTCGTTCTCTGGATGACAACTGTCAGTGGTAGGTGCGTTTGTTTGCTGGTTCAAGTGCACCACTGTGAGGGTTGTTCGTATCAGGACTTTCGACAAATGACAAGATAAACTCAAGCATCCGAAGCTTGTCAGAAAGTTTTTGCTTCGGAAGTTTAAATACCTTCAGAGAGATACCCTTCGTTATAAGAATGGCATTTCAACCAAAACTAACGAACTGCCCGTCAGAAAAGAAATATCTTTCAGTCCGCAGTGAAGCTCGCGAGTAGTAAAAACTTAAAAAAAGGTAAACGTTAGACACATGCTCATTAATTTGAGTACATTCCCCGGTTGTTCGGAATAAAACTCTGATTTCTCGTTTAATTTAAATACTTATATTACTTTCTAAAATGATTTGCTAAGCCCAGTGATATGATTGAACGTCGTAGTAAATATGTCAACTCTTGCCACAATGCCATCAAAAACAAGCGTTCATCGTTCTCCAAGAATTGCAAACCAAAAGAACACGTTTTTTTATATCATTAAAATTTGCCAAACTGTATTCTACCAGTTCTTCAGCTTGAACGATTATTTCCTGCTCCGTACCAACGTGCTTTTTGGTGGTGACCTTTATCAAACAGTGCACCCACTTCACGCACGTTGTTCAATGTGATGTATTCGAGAATCATGTCGATTGATTCAATTCGTCTTCACCTTTCTGTTAGATGACAAGTGCAACTTTTGTTAGTCACGCGTCAAGTAGCTCAAACGGCAGGTTTACCTTTTTTAGCTAAGTGCCGTTGTGTTGTTAAGTGCTTGAAACTTCGTTGTTCATATATATATCTAATACGGTGGATGAAATATTTTTAATGAACTCCTAAAACAGGATTTCATTTAAAATTCCATTTCTCTAACGCATATCCTCCGCCAAAAAGTATGCATTCAAATTTACATCGTCGCATCCAACAACTGGGATGGTACTTCACGTATGTAGTTGTATATCGTTCCAATTATTTGACGGTGATAATTATTAACAATTACACAAAAAAAAAACCTCCTTCCATCCAATAACAAGAAGCTCTTCTGATTAAGTGTGCGTGTGGAATGTGGATGTGTGGCAATCGATCAATTCTGCTGCAAAATAAAATCAAGACAATAACCTCGAACACATCCGTCCTGATATATTTAAAAAAAAAAGAAACTGCAAAGCTCCTCTCTTCCATGAAAACAAACATTCAGTGCAATCGCGATCGGGATCCAAAAAAAGATTCCTACTGCAAAGTTAGCTGTGTTTATCTTTTTGGTCAAAAAGTTCACGCCTACACTTGGACTGAGAACCAAAGTGATCTTCGACTTGAATTGCGTGTTTCAAGACTTTTCCCACCAACATCGCCATCGGCGGCGAACTTGAATGCGGAATATTTTACAAAAAAAAAGTGAGACGAATATTTTCTTTTCGGTCTATCTCGTTCAATTGTTTTAAATACTCGCAAATATGTATTTGAATTGTCTTACAGATTTTTCGTGTATGTATTGTAGTGTTCTTCCCCAGAAGCGACCTTGGAATTTATGTGCAGGCTTTTAGTTTTGTGGGGTACACTCGAGTGCTCGGAATAGTTTTGTGATTTCACAGTGGAATTTCTTTGAAGAAAATGTCGAGTTATTGACGGGAACTTTTGTTTTTCCTTACACATTTTATTTTTATTTCTACACTAAAACGCGAAAGTTCGAAGAATTTTTTAAATGAACCCTTTCATTCCATAAGAACAAAATATTGAACTCCCATAGTCCTTATTGTGATTGCAAAGCTGTGAAGTATACTGTATGCGCAAGTGAAGTTTTTTTCTTCAATGGTATGTATTTCATCACTCTGCTGTTTACATAAATTTTTGCAAAGGTTGTACTGGCCTATTTTTGTTATTATACACCTCCCGGGAACATAACGCCCGAACAGCACCCCGATATGATTGCAGATGAGTGTTACTGTTTTAGCCAAAGAAGCTTAGGTAAAATGATGTCCTCGCGGGTGTCAAGTGTCAAGTGTCAAGTGTACTAATATTAATTAGATGGTCTAATTGATGCTCATTAGCTCTCTGCCTTGTCGGGCGTTTATATGCCGCATTTCTTGAAAAATCGTCAAGTTTCTATGAACAACTTCTACCATTTTATCCACAAGCCTACGCTTTTTTACTCGTACCGTTTAAGGTGTGATTCCGAACCAGATTTTTATGAATTATGGACCAAATGAAAGGTGAATTTTTTTACGTGAATTACCGCAAATATCCTTTGTCGGACTTTTCTAGTAGATATGATTGTTCGTCGATACAAGAAGGTCATTGATATGGAAAAGAAATAAAGTTGTAAAGTTGAAAGTATTGATCTTTAGCACTCCTGGGTCTTTAGCGAAGGAATTCGACAACCAGCCCAAACTGATCTACCCAGTAGAAAGCCTTTCGTCCATCCGCATAGAGATCTAGTGGTAAGTCATTGAATGCTAGCTTTTTCATAAGCGACTTGACAACTACAAACTTTTAGTGTGAACGCACCCTTAAACCGATTACCGAACTGTCAATGTCAAAATATTCAGTGAACTCAACATTTTCATGAAGAAGGAACAACGTTTACAAATAATTAAAATTTACTACCGAAGTTCGGAGGCGGTGGTCGCAATTTTCATATTTTTGAAGCATATTTTTGGTTGAACGGCTTTGCCAATAACCAAAATATGCGAACCCTCATGTGTTTCATGAAACAGCACTTCATCCGCAAAAAGTCATTGTTTGGCGTGGTTTTCATGCCGGTGGCCTCATTGGGCCGTTTTTTTTTCGTTGATGAAAAGACCGTCACATTACGGTAAATGGTATTTGACTACAGAGCCATTTTGGAACGTTATTTGAGCAACTGCATGACTTGGAAATCAGTGATTCCAACAAGACGGTGCCACAACCCACCCAGCGAGTGCAACAATCGAGCTATTGAAGTCTCAGTTCGGTGAACTTGTTATCTCGAGAAACGGACCAGTCTATTGGCCGCCGAGATCGTGTATTTTAATGCCTAAAGATTTTTTTTTTATTAGGCTACATTAAATCATTGGTCTATGCTCGGAGCCAATATTGAAAGAGAAATTGCGCCGGTATCGGTTGAAATGTGCGGCCGAGTCATCGAAAATTTTTCAACGGTTCAACGTATCGACCGCTGCATACGTTCCTGTGGTGGACATGTGAACGAAGCCGAATTCCATTTAAAAATGTTTTGATAGTAATTCAAGCCAATAAATTTTGTTTTGAGATATCTAAGTATTTTTCATTTTGTTTAAAAAAGAAGTTGTCAAGGCCTTCATGAGTGACCTTTTAGTAGGACTCAATGAGTCCAGAAGTGGGATACTTAGTTCAACACGTCGTTCAATGTAGCTCAAGCGCCAGTGAAATTAATTTCAACCATTTTTGGACACGAGACACAATTTCTTCCCGCGTAATTTATAAAGCAAATTTATGAAACAGAAGATGTCTCTTCAAAGTCCTTTTGATGACACCAGTTGGGCACTCTGTGTCCGGTATTTTGGATAAGACTCGTCTGAGTTGCTACATATCTGGCTCTGCTGATGATATTAGGTCCTTGATGAGGTCGTTGATTATTATTTTCTATGACGGCTGAAGGACATCCTTTAACAGCTTCAATTGTTTTAGATGTGAGTCAGAGTTTCTAGCAACGTTCGTTTGTGTATTCCTTTCGCAGTGGCGGCATTTTCGGTAGAAAAATACGACATGTTGACGAAGGTCGCAACAAAGTCTAGAAAGAAACGAAAGGTAATCCCTTTAGTCCCAGAGTTGTTGATCTTCTGTTTAAGAGTGAGGTAATTCGCGCAGCTTTCATTGCTGGAAGGTGCTAAGCTGGTGAAGTTTACATAAAGGTACAGCTCCAGTGTTTATCTATGTATAGATTGATATAAATTATCCTTTTGATTTTTTCAATAATCATGTGCTGCTTGTGTGGTCAGTGGATGGAGTTCTTCGGGCTCAGTAACAGTTTTCATCCTCAAAGAAGGTTCTTTTGTACTTTATCAGACTCGAGTTATAGAACCATCCAGCTCCACAAACGCACATCAAATTTCAGGTCGATTTCCAGTCAAAAACAAACTACTTTGTATAAAAATATTGAACGAACCTCAGTCTCTCGGAGCTGACCTTACAAGAACGACAACTAACATATACGTACATCAGAGAGCAGAGAGCAGCCTAAACAAATTACGCCACCAAAGTTAATAGGAAGCCCATCTTATAAAAATACTGCCCACTGTCAACTTGTACAATCTTGCATAAGTCACTTACCTATTTGGCCAAATCAATACGTTGGCTTCCGCATTCAAATGAATGATGTGACGACCTGTTGTTATAATTGTTTCTACGATAGAATTACATAAGCCTCCCTCACTGAGGGTGCGAATATCGGATGAAATTGAAACTTATTCCGCTCTGAAGCTTCCCCTTTACATACGGAGAAAGAACTGAACCAAAAGTGAATAGCAAATGAAAATCCCCACACACAATTGTCCGAACCCAGTATATCTTTTAACATCAGTTTCTTGCGCCATTCTCACTGATGCGGTCATTTTACCCTCGTCGCTGTACAAAAATAACATTCAACAACGCCGCACAGAAAGTCCAACATCACATTGAAATGTGTTGAAAGTGAAACGAAACACTTTCGTGATGGGGCTAGTTGCGCTGTATGAAATATAATATCGGTCACTTTGGAGAAATGGGGGTGCTTGACAACGCCCCCGTTGGGACGTCAATCGGTGAAACACGCGAGTTGTATATCTACCCGCCATAACCCCTTAGGTAATGAGTTTTCCTTTCGGAATAGTTACCGTACCCGCAAACAGTGATGAAATGTGATATTGTTGCTCCGCATAACCCACTAAACAAATGTGCGGCTAACGTGGTTTGACTTATGAATCAGTTGGGCGACTTTATTAATGTAGGTATCCAAATGGAAAATTATTTTGACGGTTGTTTCGCTCACCTATCCTTGTTATCGATTTTGGTAAAATTAAATATTCGCTGTTAAGTAACCTACCATTTATATCTACTTTTGGAAGTAAGTGTGAACACAGTCGTTTTATGTTGAAGTATCACCTTGGAAATGTATAGTTTTTTTTTGTAGTTGTGGATTGTCATATAAACCGCCATTTTGTTTAATGCATAACTTACGAAAGTTACCCGCAAAACCATCGAAGTCGAATAATAGAGATTGCAATAGTTAGTGTCACATAGAATGGGTATAGAGGCGTCGATGACAGTTGGAAATGTCAACTAAAAATTTAGAACTAGAACTAGGTACTAAAAGTTGTAGCATATCGCTAAAGGAAGAATAAAATTGTAAAATTCCAATAAATGTTCATTCCATAAAATGTCATTCAAAATTCAAAAAGACAAACAGTCTTAAAACCGAAAATTTCATATAAACTTGACGGATTCTTTCTTTCATTTGACATTGCTAAAACTTTAAACGATTTGTTTCCCTTTTTTTGTTGTTGCGTTTGTCCTAATGGCATAGAATTTACATACTGTCAAAATATGAACATATTTCCGAATTTTCGAATTACTGAACAATATTTTGAAATCAGACGTTATAGCATAAAAAAATGTTCTATGCCAAGAAATTGGCAAAAAATGCTCTTGGAGTTAGATAAACAATTTATGAAAAAAGATTTCCAAGTCAAAAGTCATAAAATAAACATTCCTTCAAAGTCAAAGGATGAATACAACATACTATTCATTTTCGAAGTCAAACAATTTTTGACAAATTATTTCCAAGTCGAACGCCTTTATAAAACAATGCGAAAAAATATTTTAAAATCGAAACGTCAAAATGTATGAAATATTTGTTGATTGTAAACAATTAAAAACATAAAAGTAGATGTTTCCGTAAGTACACTCAAATGTTTTGGTACAATTTGGTCGAACTCAGTTTCCCTTCCCATACGCAAAAATTTGACAGAAGAAATGCACTTCCCTCCCATAAAAATGACTGCACATTTCTTTCGGGTAGTTGGTTATAGCTGACAGATAGCTGTCAAATTAGTGAAACGCCAGTTTGTATCTGACTTTTTATTCGACTTCGATTATTTTTCGTGCTCTTTTAGCCAAATAGATGCAAGAAGGAAAAGAAGTAAACTTTTTAATGTCTGGATGAAGCTCTTTAATATAAATTTGTTATTTTTTCTGTCGATATTTAATTTTTCTCCCCTAAGAAAAATTCACATCAAAACGTTCCACAACTCTGACGTTTAGCGAAATAATGGGAAAAGACCCATAATTTGGTGCTAGTCCACTATTTGACAAGTGTGCAACCCAATTCGTGAAAATAAGAAATTGCCAAATAAAAACAAGGAAAATTATACTCATAGTACGTAGCAACTGTCATGAAACTGTCACACAAAGAATACAATTGAATCTCCTCGAATTGATATTCTTCTAAGTACATTACCTACTCCATTTCCATTTAGACTTAATGTAAGCGTTGTGTTAGAAATAATCGAAAATCCGTTCGAGTTCCGTAAAATAATCTAAACTGCGATTGTGTGACGTATGAGTTTCCTGATTGGTACCTTCAAATAATATTTTCTTGAACTCAGTTCATATTTCACATCGTATTCCTTTTCTCCTTCGTTGAAGTTCTCTTAATAATTTATTAAATACCTAGAACGATACTATGGGTTTGAGAAAAGTGTCAGTTGTTCGCGTGTTCAATACTTTTTCCATTGCATATTACTAGGTGTTGCCTGAGTTGTCTATACAGTGGAGTCGAAAAGGGTCGTCACTTTTATATAAATTTAAAATTGATGATAACTAAAATCATTTGGTAAATGGTTTAATAAAATCAACAATTTGCATGGGCATGTTCAACACGAATGCAAATTACGGTTTTTTAAAAGTTACAAAGATTTTGGCGAATATAAATATTCAAAGTAATACGATCCCGCTAAGCTTGATGACAATTTTAGATTTTCTTTTATTATTTTCAATTCAAAATGTATATCCCCATAATAAAAGCATTTTGTTTGTTTCTTTTATTTTCAGATTTTATAGGAAACGCCAAAGATAAATTCATCGAAGTGCTAATTTTTACTACAATACGACTGTAAAGCAAGCTTTTTTATTTGCTATGATTTTAATCCACAACATAGTAGACAATAAGTATACACAATACAGTACCACTATCTATATTATACCATAATATAAAGAAAATCGAAGCAAATAATATATTTTAAGAAAAACAATCAAAAGTAGCAGATCGAAAGAACCAAAAAAATATTGGGTCTCGTATAAGGTCGGACAAAATAGACCGATAAATTGAAAAGAAAATTCAAAAATTACTATTTTTGAACCTATAATGGCAGATACTACCATTTCGACCTCCAGGCAATCGTGCAAGCCCGATTGCAATCAATTAAATATTATTGATCAGCCAATAATGAATAAATACTCAGAAATTGATGAATCTCCATCAACGGACACAGATGAACCAGTACAGGGAATGTCAGTAGCATCGAAACTAAATATAACTAAAATGATTCAAAACAAATTGAAGCGAAAGAAGAAGCTCTCCACAAGTCTAACATCGGTCAGTGATGTTACCAATCCAGAGAAGCGTACCCGCATCGAGGGCATTCACTTGAATTGCCGTGGCAAATTGAACGAGGAACTGATTGCGGCCGCATCGACAGCGACGTCATCATCAGTATCGCCAACAGCCACACCAACACAACTCAGATTGGAACGCGTCCAATCGAGGACGCCACTTCCATCACCTAGGGTGGCGGAGAAAATTATATTGCTGCAGCAAAGTCATCAGCAACAGCCACAGCAACAGATGGCCAAAGTGCCACCGCCCAGATTGAAACGCAAACTCGAAGAGAATGTGGTGACGATACAGAAGCTGAACGCTCAAACCGAACAGATGAGGCTAGAGATTGCCGAATTGAAGTCGCATCTCAGCTCGGAGAGAGGTGCCGTCAGAGTTTTAAGGTGAGTTTCCTTTGATTTGTGTAGAATTAATCTGTTCGGGTGGGTGGAGGGTGTAGGCCATCTCAAGGCGCGTGTCTTTTTATTTACAGACTTATTTAAAGGTTTTACAAAAATGGTCTCTATAATTATAACCGCATGTTTGCGTGTACTCAAATAAGAACGCTTTTGAAAACCTCTCAAAAAAAGCGTAGGTGTAAATTCGTCAAAAAACGCGTAAAAGTAAAAAAGTTCGTCAAAAAACGTTCATAGGACCATTTAAAAAACGCGTCAAAAAACGCCGTGAGAATCGAGTCGAAAACGTCCCAAGAAATGCAGCAAAACGCTTTAAAAAAGTTTTAAAAGCCCTTCGAGAATATGCGAATAAGTGCGTCGAAAAATTTGTCAGGCGGGTCGCAAACTTGTCAAAAATGCACCAAAAACGCCTCAAAAATCACGTCGAAATAATACCAAAAATTGCGCCAGATAATGCTGCAAGGAAAGCGTAAAAAACGAGTCGATAAACGTTCCAAAGGCCCTTGGAAAATATGCCAAAAAGCGCGTAGAAAGATTCGGCATAAACAACGTCAGAAAATACGTAAAATAACGCGTCCATAACGTGCCAAATACGGGTCGAGAAGTTTGTTAAAAAAACATTTCACCGAACCATATGCAAAATTCTAAAAGAAACTAGTCGAACAAATCTTAAAAAACGCTTTGCGCCAATAATGCTTCTAAATAAATAAATAAATAAATAGTTGGCGCAACAGGTCTGTAGGGACCCTAGGCCTAGCTTCTCACAACCATTCGTTTCGTGTGAGTTTTTCATTTGTGGGACGAATGAAAGGGATCTACAATTTTATGCCAGGTCCAAACGGCTAATTGAGAAGCTCCGTGCTAAAATTCCAGTCAAAATGTACTAAAAATTGCTTCACAAAACGCTTCAAAAACCGAATCGCTAAATGCTTTAAAAATTCAGTTGAGAAACGCGTTAGGAAAGGGTCAAAAATCCATCTAATATGCGGCAACAAATACTGCAAAAGATACGCCAAAGCAACGCTTCGATAACGAAATTCGACAAAAATTTGTCGTAGAATTTGTCAAAAAAATGTGACAAATTCTAAAATGTAGCGTAACCCTTAAAGAGCAACAGCCTTCCACTAACACCCTATTTCTGGTCTTCTTTTTAGAGCACAAAACGAGTCCGAGTCCCGCAAATGGAAGAACGAAGTTAAGAAACTCCAAACCGCCATGGAACTCATGCGAAAGGTGAAAAAGTCCAAAGACGAAGCCTGCGCCAATTGGGCGGGCAGCAGCAGCACCAGCTCATCAGCGAACGGTACAAAAGATGCGAACATTACAAATCACGAACTACAAAGACTGACAAATGAGATTACAAATTTAAGGGAAGCCAACAGGCACCTAGAAGAGAAACTACAGGTAAGTGCGTGCGCGCGTGCCGAGTGCGTTTATTTCACTGTTTTGCTTTGTGTGTCGTGCGTAACATTTTGTATTGAGACTCTCCTCCCTCTTGCATGCCCTATCGCTTAAGCAATGACCGCCGCAGTACCCCCAAGTGTTCCGAATCCCACCTACGACGGTTGTACATGAACGTCCCGATTCCATAGACCCCGTGGATCTCCCAGAATAGAACTCCCGTAGCCAGTGCTAGACCCAAGCCTAGTAGGCAAAATGCTGCCTGCAAGTGGGCAAACCTCAACACAACCGGATCGTCTTCTTTGTGACTATGCCGGATGACGCTCTTCCCCGAACTCCTAAACTGATATTCCATATACTTGTTCCAGGCATGAACAAAGCCGTGCTCCTGGACCCGTCTTACCAAGGTGTCCAAGAAGCCCAGGTAAGGCGACCCGTACGGCACGATGTAGACTGACTGAAACGGAATCGGACACGTGTGCATCAGGTGGAACAAGGGCCGCCCATAGTTGGTGTGCTTCTTTGAGTTCACGTGAAATTTGGCCAAATGGTACTTCTCCAGATACGCATACGAGACTTGGTTCTCGTCGAGTTTCTTCGTCAAGTAGTCAGCGGTGACCGGGATGGCTTTCCGCTTGATCTCTCTCAGAGAGGGAATGGTCGAGTCGTCCAGGAACTTATCGATGTGTTTCTGGTGGCGGGCGTAGCTCAAAATCTCATAATCCGAGTGCGCCAACTCCCAGAGGGTGTTGATCTCCGGTAGGGATACGGGAAAAACCAAGTTGCTTGTCAGGTTGCACTTGTAGGCTCCCGAAATCAGCAGGCAATAGCAAAGCCAGCAGACCAAGAAGAGCCTCGTCGAGTGCTTTGGTGGCGTCGTTTTCAACGGCTGGCCCAGCATGGACGAGTACAACTTTATCAGCATATGGTCAATGTGTGGCAGCAGAATGCGGCACAGCCCGTAGGTAACGAGGAACATCACAACAATGGAAACCCACACAGATTTCTGGAACGACCGAAAGAGATTCCAGAACAGCGAAGCCGGCAGAGCCTTCGGCACAATCACGCAGAGGTCATCGCGCCCATAGACCACCGAGTGCTCGGCTAAATTCTGAAAGCTGTCCGGCGACAAGAATCTCGTATTCAGGGCCATGTCGCTCGACTCACTGATGATGTCGGCCAGGCAGGAGTTCGGCGAGGGTGATTTGTCCGTACTATTTCCAAAGCTACTGATGAGGGGCTGCATTACGCTCGTGGCGTTCAGGCGGCTCGTAACGAACCACGCCATGAATCCATCGGCTCCCATGATGTTACCATTCGGCTGGAATATGGCTCGAACTTCGTCGGGGTAGAGGCAGATCTTCAGTTGTCGGCCGTTCATGTTGGGCATTTCTGGCGGGAACAGGTCTTCACGACGCGTTAAGTTCGAGTTCAGTTTCCGAACGAATTTGCTCGAGAACGGCGAGTAGGTGTAGATTTGGATACTGTTGTCGCGCCAAAACATAATGACGGCGTTTAGGACCCAAATGTCCCAGAACTTCTCAAAGGCCGATCGCATCCACGACTCGGTGAGGTCTCTGGAATCGTCCACTATGACAAAGAAGTAGGAACGGTGCTTGGTGCCGGATTTCTTTTTCACTATGCTCAGGTCGATGCGCTGCCAGGCGTTCTTTATCATGATGACCAGGTATGTGGGCACGCCTTCGTCTTGGATGATTTCCAGAAGGCTCGTTCGAAATTTGTTTCTGAAAGTGGAAAGTGAGGTCAGCGTGGGTCGGTAAATCACCATCAGTCAACTAGATGTCAAAATAGTTCGCACCAGTAAATTTTGTAAAACAATCGCCCAGTTTTTTTGCTAAGCTCACCTCAACGATATAAAGGACGTTCCGCACTTGTTCAGCTCCTTCAGGATCAACCCCTGATATCCTATTGATGTCTTGTTTTCAAAATACACATAAACTGTTTTCGCATTGAGCGAGCAGAGGACCTCCGCGGAACGATTAATTAGCGCAAATGCACTCTTAAGTTCCGCCGAATCCGTTAAATTGAAATGTTCTACATTGAGCGCTGTACATGCTAAGAAGAAGCAGACAAATGCTATAGTTAGACAATGTCGAAGTTTTACCATTTTCCAAGAGAAATGCAAGGATACTGTATCAAAGGGAGCGACT
The DNA here is from genome assembly GCA_951230905.1 of Cheilosia variabilis. Taxonomy (NCBI): domain Eukaryota; kingdom Metazoa; phylum Arthropoda; class Insecta; order Diptera; family Syrphidae; genus Cheilosia; species Cheilosia variabilis. The sequence goes on along the minus strand of OX579676.1, from coordinate 140,821,629 downwards.
TCCTCGGACTTATATACCAATCAAGGCGAATCCAATTTCTGTAATGGACTTCGGATGAGGTCACAGCAATTAGTCAAGCGATGTGTTTGGACAGAGCAATCAATATTGTTATCAGCGGCGAAAGCATTCTGCGGATTGTGCTCTCTATTTGCACGAGGTTGTGGTTTAATTACTCTTGGCAGAAGTGATGGCGTCTTTGAAGAGTGGTTGTCGTGAAGGGCTTTCGCTTGATTATTATTGAGAGTTGTTTAGAAAGAGTTAGGCGGCCACCACGGACTGTCATTTGAAGATACTTGGTGATTAAATCGAACAATATGTCACTTTGGAAAGGACTATTGTTGCGTGTGTCCTTAGGTTTTGTTCTAGTTGTCAGGAATTTCGATAGAAAATAGTTTTTCATGAACAGTGACTCCCGAATGGATATGAACAGCAGCGGTCCTACTTCACTCATTCCCACTTCATAACTTATGAGCTCTCGAAATTCCAAACCCTTTTCCTTCATATGCAAAAAAAGCAGCTTTAGGCGTGGCGTTAAAAAAAAAACGCTTCAAGAGAGCTGTCAGTTCGAAAAATCCTTTGAGAATCCGCAAATAGCCACGTCAACAAATTTGGCTATAAAGGCGTTGATAACGTGTTGTAAAACCCGCAAAGAATGTGCCACTTTTGATTTAAAAAATCACTCTAAAAACTGTTCCCTAAAACGCGGCAAAACCCTCACAGAAAAACGAGTAAAAACACGTCATAAACAGGTCATGAAATGATAAAACCTTAAAAAAGGTACCAAAAACATGCAAGTAACGAGCGTCAAAATATGAATTTAAAACGAGTCAAAAAACTGTTTAAAGAACGTGTCAGAAACCCTTCCACAAATAGGTTGAAAAAGTCGTGAAAAAACGACCTTAGAAACTGGACAAAAAACGCCCCAAAACTGTGACTAAAAAAAAAAAAAAAAGCGTCAAAAGCTTGGTAAAAACGAGTGGTACAATTCGTCATAGAACAAGTCAGAAAGGTGCGCCAAAAATTCGAAAAAAAAGAACCAAAGAACGAGTCACAAAATGCAACAAAATGTATGTCATAAAACCTAACGAAAAATACGCCAAAATCGATTCAAAAGTATCATCGACACATGCAAAAAAACGCGTTAAATAACTTGTCAAAAAGGCGCCCCTATACCTGTCAGTTAAAAGTCAGTAAATTAGTTGCTGGCACATTTTTTACTGTGGATGTCTGGGGCAAAAAGGCCCGTAATGGTGTATAATGAGATACACAGTCCTGCCCAATAATGAGTCTTGTCCTCAAGTTCAGCTTTTGTCCACGGCCAGCCACCGTATTACAAAGCCTTATTTTCTTTGTTAGTGCATTATGTTGGGTTGAGGACCTGATTTGGAGCAGACCGACCCTTTGCATGACCTTAAAGCTACTAGCAAGTATAAAGTGCCTAGCTCGTTCGACGCAGTCTTCTCTCTACATAGAAGCTTTCAGTGTAGATTCGACTAAATTTGTTTGGTTTTATCAATGAACTTTGTTAGTTTACTTTAGAGGATCTTCTCGAGTTATAAAACTTTTTCCGCTTTCGTTGACTGATGCTAAGACCACTACTGTCAGTCCTGCTGGAAAAAACCCTTTCTTTTAAATTCATGTTTCTAGCTTACTAAGTTTGACAGCTCACGTCATTCTCTGGGTTAATTGAACCCTGCTGATCGCGTAACCTGTTTTTTGGTTGAGGTATAGTTAACAAGCCAAGTCGAATAATTCCTGGCTGATTTCCTTGTACACAGTTCGATGTGTCAAAATTTCTCAACAAATCAAAATATTTTGTCTGACAGCTGGCTACTTTTTATATTTTAAGTGAAAAGTGACTGCTGTGCAATGCTTTGAAAAATCGCGTAACTCATGAAATGCGCGCTAAGAAAGAAAAGCGACTACTGTGGCCAGCGCGACCTGTCAATTTGACGTATAAATACCGACAAATATTCCTTCGAGTTGCTGATCATCATTTTGGACATATCCAATGTCCCTCGTTAAGAAATAACTGAAAACATTTGTCTGCCTAAATCTTCGGTAAACGTCAACTAGAATCGTCAACGGAAACCATTCAGTCCGCTGTCAGACTGAGTTAGCTTATAATCCAAACGCAGCCATTTTGTTAACCCGTTGTTGATTATTTTAGTGAAAGCTGTTTGAATTTTGTTTGCATGAAAAATGTTGTAAAGACGCTTGTCCGACATAAATTATGTTCCGTTTCCATTATACACTTGCCATAGGCGAACCCCTACTAACATCTAACCACTCCCCTGGACTGCTCTACATCGCTGCGTATGATTTTTTTTTTGTTTGTTTTATATTTTGCCCCGCTCTAACCCGTGTTCCGTGTGTTCCACAAGTTAAGCTCCAAGCTAAATTACAAAAACAAAACTCTCAACCTATATCGTTTCCAGATAAGCAATGATGCTGAGCGACGTAAAGCAGCCGATTTACGTGAACTCAAAGATTCATATGAAATCCGATTGACTCAGTTATCTAAATCTGCCAAAACTGAAATATCACGATTGGTAAGTGTAACAAAAGATTCCCTGTGTGTGTGTAATACCCCTTCTCCCAGAAAAATTTGTCGAGGATAGACAACCATTTCCCGACAATCAATATCAGCTCGGCTTGTTTGTCATTAATCCGTATGATGTCCGGCGAAGTCTACAAAAGGTCCGCTTAGGTTTCACATAAATTCCTTTCTGTTCTTCGGTAAATCGGCTTTGTACATCGTTCGCCTTATCGCACCTTTTAGCTAAACAGGGCCCCCACGATGACGACGCACGTTGATGGTGATGACGACGATGACATCGACAACTCTAAGCCCAAAAGGGATACTTGTGGATGACCACATTTTGATTTATGCAGTCGGCACCGACTCTTGTACACCGGGGTCCCTGTTTGCCCAGTCATCTCCAGATGCAGAGCCGTGTGGGTACAGCCAGAAACAAATCAACTAATGGACTTTTATTAGTCATCCGTGTGTGTGCCCGTGAGGCGAAAACAGCAACAGGCCACTGACCCCTTTCAGTTTCATTTTGCTTCCATCTCTTGTGTGTGTAGCTTTTCTTAAAAATCAGGTCCAGAACGTTCTTCTACAGTTTGGGGTTTCACTCTCGGTTGGCCAAACAACACCATGACCACCACCACAACAAGAAAACAAACAAATCCTCGCCTCGCCTCGTGGAGTGGAGTAAAGTGATTGGCAATCAATTTTATTTATACGCAAGTGTTCAATTATGTTCACATACTTTGGTGTTTTTGTTGTCCCGATGTGGTGTGGTGGGCTTTGTTTTATTGGGCCCAGGTTCTGTCGGTTTTAAAATGAAAGGGACTCGATGTTTTGCGACGGAAACAACACTGTGCGTGATATGGGCTGAGATAGTTTCAAATCGAATTTGGCGGCTGTTTTTTTGGGTCGGTTGCGCGATCACCACTCAGTGTGGAACCCGCCACGCAGAGAGAGGGAGGGGAGGAACGAATGCATCGGAGGTATGGGTTTGGTCTTCGCTTCCCACGATTGTGCTTCATTGAGTAAATGAACGGTTCAAAGTGGACCCTGAGGCGTGAATAGTAGTGGAACTACCATTTGAGCAAATTATGACCTGTTGCCAACTGCCGATTTACTGAATTCGCTGCTTGGAATGTGCTACTTAGGATTGGGGAAGCAATGCAGACTAAATTAAGTGTACATTGTACATAAATATGCAACTAAATGGAGGTATCTCTGGCAAATGCACGAGTAAAACTTCAATGGAAGCTTGAAGCGCATGATACGATTGTGTGTTCACTGTGTACAGGATATTTTTTGAGAGAAATTTTTAGAGTGTAGAGGTGCGTTGACAGTTTTTAGAAAAGATTCAAATAAACCAAATTCATTTTAATGGAAGCATTGAGAGAATGAGGAGGAAAACTGTCAAGCCCATCGAATGGGTCTCGCCGTGTCCACGTCATATATACGTCAAGACGTCAACGTATATTCAACTGACAGATGGCTAAAATACACTTCAACTTATGGAATGTGACACATTAACAACGCATATGTCATCTGCGATGGAAGAAGAAGGCTCATTTTCTTTTCTTCTTTTGTGTACGTTGAATCCGGCGACAGAAAGATTTCAAAAATAAAGATAAAGCAGGAGAATGAGTGAAACTGTCATGGCCGTTGAATAAATTGCTGTAGAGCTCATTCATTGGTGGAATTATTTGCCGATGATGCTTATACACAAAACATTTTGTATTTGGATTAAAATTATTTCCAGCAAATGGATATGCGACTGTTCCGTTCGTTGAATATGTCAACGTTGAAGGATTGGTTTGGTCCAACTTGTATATTGCTTGAATACATTGACAGTTCTCACAAATTTAAAAAAAGGCACCGCCGTTGACTGGAAAATTGAGATAATAATTGAAACAGTCATGGCCGCTAAAGAAATTGAGATAAAGGACATAGGTACACTGTTCGAATTATTAAAACGCCGATGACAATTCACTCACAATACGTCTGTGGAATTGTTTTCCAAAAATTAGCGAAATTATATTATGTGCAACGCAGTGCCGGCTCCAGCCAAACTAGCGCCCTGTGCAAGATTTACAGAAAGCGCCATTTTTTCATATTTGCAAACATGCATAAGTCGTTTCCACATAACTCAGGAGGTAGACTTTCAATGCGTTTTTTTTTATTGAGGTATTTTTAGTTTTGAGATTTTTCAACTAGGTTCTTTTGAAAAATGTAAGTGGAAGTGCAAGAAATATACCTAAATAAAAAGGGTGGAATATTTTGAGATTATGTAGGTAAGAAGTGAATTTGCACAGTTCTAGTGGGTTATTTTATTTCCCAGAACTTGGCGCCCTGTGCATTTGCACATCTTGCACATATGGTTGGTCCGGCCCTGGTGCAACGGATTATGACGGATTTAATGTGTTGATGAGATGTCAATTCGACTATTTCATCAACCCAAGGGAAACAACTCACGCACGAATTTTATAGGTTAAAAACTTGTCAGATGGTAGGTCTTCACTAATATTGTCAGAAGATCAAACTATCCAAATACTAAGATTGTACACAAAACCCTAGACTTATGAATTTCTAATCTAAGACGATCACAAGCTCATTTATGTCTAGCAATACTTTGGATATGGCCTAGGATCTTTGCTCATCATGTCGTTTAACGAGTCCACGAGTATTTTAAAAACATTTACCGCTTTCAAAAAACCAACACAGAAAAACCAAAGAAAAAGTTCGCCTTGGGAAAACCACTCCACGAATGCGTTCTCCTATATGAACGTATGGCGAACATTGTTACGTTTTATTTGAAGATGGGAAGAAACAGAGAACCTGATTTGTATTTTCTAAACCTGCCACCTCGCATTTTACATTTTTAGATCTCACTTGAAAAAACATATTGTGACATATGTCAGGCGAAGCAAGTGTGATATTGTGAAGAAAGATGAGTTTTACAAAATTTGTGATAAATAATATTTTATATTCTTATCATAACCGCTTTTATAAATGAATAGACCGGTCCGACATTGAAAATCCTTCAAAAAATATGAAACTGTGACACATATTTTGCTCATTCTTCTCCTTTACGCTCGCATAATCTTCCCCGCAAGTTTGCATATTGTTCCCTAAGAAGTTTGTCTAATTTGTCCATTGGCATTCGGTTGAATTTTTGCCAATCGATTATTGCAGTCGATTATTCCCGCCATTCGCGGCGATGTGAATCGTTTTATATGAAACATGCATCGCTGGCGATTCTCAGATGAACTAGCCGAAGGAAGAGATATTCTTGGCGGAGTTGTAAGCGATAAAAGAGTGAATCTTAAATTTTTCCATAAGCTCGAGTGCTGCTGTCTTAGATAAAAACACAAAATAACTAGTACAAACAAAATCAATTTCGACGAGATTGAGGCTATATGAATCTGGCGTTAGACTCCTCTCTAAAAATTGGAAATCGGGAAAATTGTTTGAATTCTCTGTAATTTCTAGCATACGAAAATTCTTTAGCTGAAAACCACATGCAAAGTTTTTTGCTATTCGATGGCTTTGCACTATTGTTGTATGAATGGTTCAGATCCCGGATAAATATTATTTTTAGGTAGAGGTATACCTATAACTATAAAATGATATAATGATTTAGAAGAAATGCAGGTCAGGTCATTTTAATAAAGCTAACATAACACGTGCTATTTTTCGTGGCAAATTTTGACATGCTGACGTCACAAAAATTCGGCCATTCAATGGTCATTCGTGTGTCTTTTGTGAGAGTACGCTGCGACAGGGGTCACAAGAAGTGAAAAATTTGAGAAACATTTTTACGCCATAATGACATCGCCATGTCAAGATTTGACATGAAAAGTGGCATGTGTAGTCGTAGCTTAACAAATATAGTTGTATGCCATTACTATTTGTGTATGATTTTAGTCGAACCAGCGCCATCTGGCAGTCAAAATTTCGTAGCTGGGACTGTGTTGTGTATATCGTGTGTCTATTGGGAAAGTGCAAAATGTAAATTTACTTGTGTATATGACAGTGGAACACTTAAGTCGAAGTAAAGCAATTAAAAAAGCTGCGACGACGGTGAGTAGTCCTTACACCACTGCACCTACATGACATCTCTTAAACTCCGCGTCCGCACTCAAATCTAAAAAGACTGCAATAAATCTTAGCCAACTTTCTATTGAACTGCCATGCTGTCTATTCTAAGGCCCCTCCCAATACATGTGTCTCTATTCGGATTTTAATTAACCTCCCATTTCGATTTAATTCACAGCTGGAGGAAATAAAAACCAAAGAACGTAACATCGGGCAACTTAAAAAGGAGACACAAACGTTACAGAAATTTAAAACGAACCAAACGACGAACTTTAACAATAAAAAGGATACACACACAAGAAGCGCAGCTCAACATCCATCCGAGGTAAGTTGCGCACATTCTGCGCCCATTAAATAGATTTAAGTCTTTATTTAGCGAAGCGAATACATTTTTGAATTGGCGCTAGGTCTAGACAGTTGTTTCGGAGTGACTTCACAGGGAGTGTCCTTTCTGGCATCACTGATATCTCTATTAAGAGCATCCGCCATTAAAGTCACGTCTTCCTTTTAATCCATCTGCGCTGTGGTGGTTCTGAGCTGCATGCAGCATGGTAATTTCTGCGGCAACACCTTTTTTTCGCCATCAAACTGGGATTATGCCTCATAAATGCGTAGCTACATGAAAGTGGTATCAGCGATTTTGAGCTGTTATTGATCGCAGCATAGAGAGAGAGAGAGAGGGGAGAGGGGATTGTATCTAGTCTGAACTATCTGTTGCTGGGATTAGCTTCGGTTTTGGCATTTTCATTTGCATTTGTATGGTGTATACGAGTACATCCCTGTGAGATGTTAATTTCATGGAGCCACCTCTTGGCCATTGATCTTGTAATCTGCTGCCGAGGCTAAGTGGAGTTCGGCGCTGCTGTGGGTTGGATGCGCGATTTTATCTGGTGTCGGATGCGCCGGGTATGTGTGTGATGAAGGTGGCAATCAAAATGATAGATAGCTCAGGCTAAGAAGTTCAAAGTGATGGCTGCACACAAATTGTTGGATGGTTGGCAATATGCCAGTGATTAGCTGTAATTTGCTCGGGGGCATTAGGTGGAAATTGATTTTGGTTTCCAAGTGTATGAAGATGATGTGGAGAGATCATCTTCCGCTTGGAATTGGAATAGCTAATTGCTATCCACCCCGAGGCGTAGACGCATAACGCTCATGGAGAAGTCAGAATTTTACTCCTGCAGTTTTCGGGTGAATCATCGAAGAATACCTAGTAAAAGTATCACAGGACAGCTACAAGTTTTGTACGGAAAGGAAGCGTGCTTACAACACTTTAATGAGATTTTGAGAGCACACATTACGGAGTCTTTCTCGGTGGAACATATTAATGTCACGGTTTTGATCACCCTGTTGAAATGCCTCAAAATGAATCAGTGTTAGGGAATGCTGTTATATGCTTCGGGTTGATCGAAGGGATCAAGATGCTTTGAGAAGCTGCAACTTGACTCGTATTCCTGGGCTTGTAAGTGGTACCCAAGGTTGAAATTGTCATTAATACTACCTTCGATGTATGATTTTTAACAAGAATCTTGGTTATTTGGACATCCTTTAATGACTTTATAAATCAGTCGACCGAAAAGACAGTGGTTTGGGATTAGAATTGAGGCCTAAAGTGTTGAAGGGCCATCAACGGACTTCTGATGTGACATTAGACAGAACTTTGGCAAAGTTTTTATTTATTTGTTACCAAATTTTAAACACAAAGTCCCCTTCAAAAGTTGTTCAATACCTGTAAATGAAGTTTGGCGTTATCCTATAGGCTAGCTACACTATATACAACACGATTAAAGCCTTAGAAAGGTATTTTCTCTGTGATGTGCATGTTTATGGGCAAACTGCAAGCACAGAAGACGGGTCTTAGGAAGCTACTAACCCCCGAACGCTGTTGAAAGATGTTTAGTTAAAGGTTAAAGTTATATTTGAAAGCAAATGTATTTATGTATCTACTAAGCAGGTAGCTTAGCACATTGCTCATAAATCTTGTAGAACAGTTTGTATAGACACATCCTTCGAAGGGTCGTGATGCCTGCGAATTTGCCTCCACCTCGTTTTCAGTCTTACAAAAAATCTGTCTGACCTCAGCTCCAAATATGTCGGAGTACCTTACGTAAGGAACACGTGCAAACAAGGTTGAACTCCCAGTTCATCCTACCTATATTCAAATTCGAATGCTCAAAAGATGTTCAATTTCCATCAAATTCAAAAAACGAAAGAGCAAACTTCAACGTCACGTAATTCGTTTAACATTAAATGTCTTTAATGAGAGGCCCGTCGAGGTGAAGGAGTATCAGCCTAAAGCCTCGCTGTCCAATTCGACAGCATGTTCAATGGATGCCGCCTAGCGCGCAAACGCAATGCCGCCGGCCTCAATAAAAAGTAAAAACATTTTTTTGGACAGCGCTTTCGATTGCGAACCTAGAATACCCATATCAAAATGAGTGCAATTATGTCAAAATAAAAGCGAATTTTCTTAGATCTTCAGACGGAGACAATAACCTCAAGCAAAATCTATCTAAATATTAGAAATTCCCAATAGTAATGAGCGCCCGTTGTATACACACAGGCACAGCTTTCATTCACCTCATTTCATTGTGCCGTCTTGTTGCGGTATACCGTCTAAGAGTGTATCGTGTATGGTGTATGTCACTAATCACACTGCATTATTTAAGTCATTGTTTAATTTTGATTAGTTGCTTGTTCGGTTTTATTTATTTTATGTGTGTTTTGTCACCAATTTGTTGAGAGGAAAAGTGTATTTTTGTTTTCGCATCTGTCCTAGATTTTGTTTGGAAATGTAAATTAGCTCAACGCGCCGATTGAAATGTGTGTGTATGTAGGGGACTTTCGATTTTGTTCTGTTTTCGGTTTCATTGTTTTTTTTTTTTTAACAAAAATCAATCGATCGGTCAGGTGACTGTATCAAGTGTTTTCCGATGAAAGAACTTGCGGATCATTGAAATTGTTATTTATTTTTTTTATAGATGGTTCCACTTAATTAGGTGTTGGTTTTGAAGAGAGCAACAGTTCTTATAATGGTTGATGGTAATTTGCTGATGGGTGTTAACTTTCTAATTGTGTTTGATGTTTTAGTATAGATTGGCGGAGTTTGGATAGATTTGCTTTGATCTTTATTGTTCCAAGTGTTTTGGGGGGATATGTAACAAAAAGATGAAATGATTTTGTGTCATTAATCATTCAGGAAATAATCAGAAGACCTGAATATACTGGTGGCAGGTGGAGACAGTTTTAGATGTTTTTTTATAGAAAACAAATTAGTTTTGGTGGACATTAAACCAGAAGAGAGCTTTTTCTATGTTATGAATAATATTTCTTGGACAATATTACTATTTGTATTGTTTTTTTTTGGGTCAATTCTGCGGTGCTCGTCCTAAGCATTTGGCTTCTAAGTTCTTACTGATCGTCGAAGTACTCGCAAATCCGTCTTTGGTTATTATTTTTCTTTGCAGAGTAATGGAAAAATATACTAATAATATTACGATCACACCCATACTCCGAAATAAAAAAAAAACACTTTTGGCATTGCACTGCACAGCAAGCATGCAAAACGGGTACAAGGAACCCTTACACTCGCGCTCTAATATACAGTAGTTGTTGCAATATACAGTGACATTTGTTGTAGCCTATTTTATATAGTTCGGCACTCTCTGGTCAAACTATTCCCACTGGGAACGGGAAGAGTTTAACAGCTTTTTCAAATTCTCGCTCTGGCTATTTCTGCTAGTTGTATAGGGTTATCTCAGGGCACTTTTGATCAAAAATCAGCATCAGAATCATTATCAATATCGGTATCAGTATCAGTTTCAGCATCAGTATCAGTATCAGTATCAGTATCAGTATCAGTATCAGTAACAGTATCAGTATCAGTCTCAGTACCAGTATTCGTATCAGTATCAGTATCAGTATCAGTATCAGTATCAGTATCAGTATCAGTATCAGTATCAGTATCAGTATCAGTATCAGTATCAGTATCAGTATCAGTATCAGTATCAGTATCAGTATCAGTATCAGTAACAGTATCAGTATCAGTCTCAGTACCAGTATTCGTATCAGCATCAGCATCAGTATCAGTATCAGTATCAGTATCAGTATCAGTATCAGTATCAGTATCAGTATCAGTATCAGTATCAGTATCAGTATCAGTATCAGTATCAGTATCAGTCTCAGTACCAGTATTCGTATCAGCATCAGCATCAGTATCAGTATCAGTATCAGTATCAGTATCAGTATCAGTATCAGTATCAGTATCAGTATCAGTATCAGTATCAGTATCAGTCTCAGTACCAGTATTCGTATCAGCATCAGCATCAGTATCAGTATCGAATAAAATCAGTTTTCGAGTAAAACTAGAGGCTCTGCTTTAGAAACCTTTAAACTCAGCAGAATCCTCAATCCCTATTAATTCATCGAATTAAGCACCTCCTGGTATCCTGAAATGAATGAGGAGTCTTCGCCTTATCTTCATAAACTGAATAAACATCGCAAAAATTCGCCGACAGTAAGGTCACAGATTTATATTCTTAATGTCCAATAAAAATACCTCCAACCAGTTTGTATAATTAATAAGTCTGTTAGAAATAAAAAAAAACATACTACAACCGATTTTAGGTCGGTAAACAATCTTGCAGACAGAAAACAAGATGAGTTCATATTCTTACTCGTAACCTTGTTAGGTAACGCCATCCCAACATGCACCACTTAAGATACCTCAATTTATCACTAAAAGTTTATGTCTAGACTGAACTTTTGGTTACAAATTGAGATAAGCCATATTGCGTTGAGTGCTAATGCAGTGACACATCCATGGAATATGCAGGTTACCGTCTTCAGTTATGGGTTCAGTTAGATGAAGTTTGAGCTGTTTTAAACGGGAAATTCCAAAGTATTTAATCGGATATTTTAAGATTTTCGAATTTTATTGCCCTTAGTTACTGTTATATAAGAGATAGGATATACTCGTAAATTTCGGACATCAACAAGTGGTATAATAGTGACTCAGAGTATCAGAAACGTTTGGTCTTTCAAAATGCACAGTAATTTTTACGATTATTAAATCGATTGTGGCTTTAGGCGATAGGCCTTTCAATGAAAGATGAGTATTCGTCTCCTCATAACATATTCGTTTGTTAGTCGTAGGATTGTAAATGCAAAAGTGAACGTTTTGAACTGAATCACCACGTCACTGATCGGATGAGTAAGAAGTATTAACATTCGACTGTGAAAATTCTATAATGTCAAATTAAAAGATCTGACCGAATGATAGAGAAATGAATTTGTTTTCTATTAGATGTCACCAAAATTCACTTTTTCTTAAATGTGCACGACAGTATTGACGAAATTGTCTAGTTCATTGCAAGTTCAGTTTTATTTTTGATACTTGGGCTTAGTAGAAGGTTTAAGTGGTTCTTACTGGACTTGTTTTTTAGAGTCTTATAAAAATATACACCATGCGAACACAGTGCAGGATTTGGGGAGTCATTTTTGATAAATAAACACAGACCACTTTGCATTTTTCGAGAAACAAATGTTAAAAGGGGACATTATTTAGAACGGTTTTTGTAAAATTTTGAAATGTAGACACTCCAAACCTACTTCAACAGTTTATTTAAAAAATTAGTACAACTTATGTACTCATATTTCTGTGGCCACAAACCATAACCGCTAAAGTCGACTTTAGACGAAATTGAGATTTTGATGCAATTAAATTCAGCGTACTTTAATCTATTTTGTCAATTTTTTTCATCTTTATATCTTTAAAAATGTGGCCACAATTTCAAAAAAACCTAACAGCTTAAGTCACTAATGTCAATAGAGTCACTTGGAATTTCACGCGTTTGTCAAAAACTTTAAACTGCTCTCCTGAAAAATGGGTAAAACAGACTTTAGCGGTTTTTCCTTGTGACCACAGATTTATCAAAATGGGAGTTTTAGACATAAGGAATTAGTTTTTAAAAGTACAACAATAATACTTTCGACAACAAATTATACTTTTAAAAACTAATTCCTTACGTCAAAAACTCCCATTGGAAAAGAAGAGAAGACATGCTATTGTGTTTCGGCATGCAGCCGTTTGATTGCAGGTATCGCTGTGTAGATGGCGCCTCTAGTTTTAAGTGTTAATTGTATGAAAAATTACAGTAGTTGTGTAACAGACGACCAAGAAGGTTATGAATTTAGTCCAAGTAAAGTAGCCATGCAGTTCGCAGAAAATTATTGCGTCCGCTTTCAAGTAGGCTACCGAATACCAATTTCTAACAAAAAAAAAGTATGTCGAAAAAAATCTATCCTTCGATGATGCAGTGAAAACTGAATATGATATAAAGATAAGAATGACCATATTCAATTAAAAAATTGTTTTTGTGAGAAGATCTTGCAATTTTGGAAAAATTATATAATCTTAGGAAATACGATTATTCGCATTAACATTGTCAATCTTATCTCAAATATTATTTTTCGTTTAAGCCGTCGAAGCCGTGTTTCTGGAAAAAAAAGCAAACTTCTCTAAAACATGCAAAATAAAAACTTACTTTAAGCCCACAAACTCTTAATACGAAGCTTGAAACGAATAAAGCTCGCCGTTTAGGGTGTAAATGAAGGCCTTAGGGACAGGCGGAATGAAAGACAGACCGTTGGAATTGCGAGACTTTTTTGAGTTCTCCCGTGGTCATTATGTTTTATTTAGTTGGCGCTACAGTTCTACAGTTTTGGAGGGGGGTATCTCAAAGTAAAAGTCGATTAAAATTTTGAGATCGAAATGTTTTACTAACGAACTTAATTCCAGATATCGATAACCTGAGAATAAGTGAATGTTGCATACAGTCGATTTAGTAATTAAAGAAGTATAGTGCTTGGAAGACGGAAGTGGCATTTAACTCGCCGGGTTTTATTAATAATTCTAGAACTGCTTTCTTTGGTACCAGTATGGAGTATGGAGTATGTAGTAAAACAAAACCTTAACCTTCATCCGTCAGTGTAGAGGCGGATCGATTGGAGTAGTCAATGTTTCTTGGAAGGCTCATAACCATTTATATAACAGCGGCATGGCCAAATTGGTTAAGGATTCCACGCTAAAAAAAATCGAGTTACAACAAAGTATAATAGTCTTCCTTATTTTCATTCCAAATTTTGACAACTTGTCGGCACCAAAATGTATGCGATGTTGTGATGTACTTATAGCGTATACTGTGACGTTCTTGCGCAGGGTTATAGACAAAGCAAATCACTTATGGCGCAATCTTTAATGCAAGGCAATGCCATGCATATGTTTTCTCTTTTGAGTTTATATTTCTCTTGTTACGTACAGACAAGGGGAACGTATATAAAATGTATATCAAATTTCGTCATGTTATATTTCCTTCATTCGTGGGTAGCATTTATTTCTAATGTTTTTTTGTAACCGAAAAGTGCGACTGCTAAATTTTTTAGCTTTTAGTTTCTTATTCTTTCTAAGGTCTAAAGTTTGGTCCATCTTAAGCAAATTTAAAATATTCAGTTTTATTAGGAAATATCAAGCAAAGATGTCACTGAAAGAGCGAGAATCACTGTGTGGAATTTTCTAGATCAGGAGGCAATTTTGAATTTTTTTTAGAGTATGATCGAGATATGAGCAGATTTTTGTGGCCTATCTACACGTAAAGCAAACAAAATTTGCTCATATATCTATTTTTAGCCCGTTAAGGATTTTTTTTGAAGTAATTGCAGTGATTTTCTGAGCCGGCATTACCAACGTTATTTGAATAAGCAACCACAAAAGATACAACCCCTCCGGATCACAGCGTTAGCATCTTAAACTAAGTATTAAATAGACCGTCAGCTCCCGCGCACCTACCCGATTCCCCCCGCAAATTTTTAAAATAAAATTCTCTCTTAAATTTCATATCTGTGAATACGTGTGAAGCAGCAAAAAAAAAGAATTTCTAAAAGCTGGGAGGAGTAATAAAATACTGACACTCAGCAGTGTTCCTGCATTGTGGTATATCTACCTTTTTGTGGGAATTTAAATTTTTGAAAAACTTTCCTGCGTAAAAGGAAAAAATGTCTTAATTGTTGGACTATCAATAATCTGTCAAAAAAACAGTCGAACTACATTTCACTATGAATATCAACGCACTAAATGTACATAAAAAAGAGATTTGCCTTAAGCAAAAATTTCTATTATCAAAAAATTATCATTATAATGTTAGCAAACTGCGATTTTTATACTGAAGATTAATTTAATATGATTTTCTCTCCGAACAATACAAATTTTACTTCTAAAAGTATGTATTTTCCATAAAAAATCTAAGGGAATTTGAGCTTAGTGAAAAGGGAAAAATTAACACACTTCTTGTGAAAAATAAAGTGAGTGTGCTGAGAACACTGACTGAGAGTTAGTGTATTTGGTGAGTTTCTGTCAGCTGATGGATGCGTTCTGAGAGTTTAAGCTCGTTGTTTTATTTCACCACGAAAACATGTAGATATTCTACGAAATTTATAATAGCGAATGTAATCAACATAAATAAACAAATGAATGATGTGTGAAATAAAATAAGATATTTTTGTTCCTATAATTATTGTGTCTGTTTTCGTTTGCTGTTTTTGGCGAAAAATGATTTCACCGTGAATGTCCACAGAAAAACGGCAAAGAATTTAAAGTGAAGAATTGATTACGACTATTAAGATTTGAAATAGTATGAGTTTTTAGTTATAATCTTTTCATGAAGATTCCGTTCATTAAAAAAAAAAAAATAATACTTAGTTTAGGTTAGCATTTCATTAACCACTTACTGACAGGAAAAAACACCTATATCAAAACTCCCTGTAAAAGTGTCATTCGGATTTCTCTCCACATAAAAACTGAACCAATGTGCCTCAAAAATTATCCCCCGATCTACTGGCTGTAAGTATCACAAGCCTCGCCAAAAAATAACCAAATGTCACATTGTTCTCATTATTCAAAGGCATTCCATAGTTTTACATCCAGCGAAAGTAGATACATAATTCAACAAACTTTCGCTACTCACTAAATTCTGAATTATGGAAAATCCCTTCCCAGCTTTGTAAGTAACCACAAAGAACTCAAATTCACAATACCCAAGGCACGCTTCTTAAAACTATGTCACCCACGATCGTATTGATCTCGACACACCTCAAAGAGAATATTTTTGCATCTAAAACCCCGTGAAATATTCAACAGATTTTTATCGTAAAATTTGCTAATTTAATAGTTTATACGTCAACACCAAATAAAATAGCACCTTCTCTGACAAGAGAGTCAAATTTAAACAAACGAATGTGGTGATCATAACTCTCTATGGGTCACGAAATAAAAAAGAAAAGATATGCAAAATCTAAATGTAAGCACATGAACTTGCTCCTGAGTGTTTACATTTATTCGAGTGACAAACAAAATGAAAAACTTCAAAGTAAACAAACAATGACCCACAGCGACAGCTAAAAATAAAAAAAGAAACGTTTGCGATATTTTTCGTACCGAATTTGAGTATCCCTCGTATCCCTCTCCCTCTGTCTAAAGTAATAAAATAAGACACACGCTCACAAAAACTCATAATCAATTAGCACCACCGATCGAACATGTCGGCCAGTCCAGGAATGGCTGCATAGATACCTCACCTGCTTTGTTATCATCAGTCGAAAGAGAATTCTTTCAGTTTACCGGTTAATCTACAAAAAGCAAAGAGCTCTACGAAGTCTCTCTTCGAATTCAAAATTGATGGAGTTGGAAATTTGGAGAGGATGGCGCCCAACAGAAACAGAACAGCAACCAACAAGAGCGACAGAGCACAGAGAACGGCTTTGAATGAAATTGCTGCGGCGATTCATTCAGTTTGACTTAAGATACGTTCAGGTGCGCATGCGATTTTCAATCGGGCTCGTTTTAAATTCACGCGCGCGTATAATGTGCAGGTGCATCAGCTGAAATAACATTCAACGATCTTCTTCAGTGGATTTGATAAAAAAAGATACAAGTTTTAAACGCAAAATTGTGTACAGTTTGTCTGCGCGTTCTAAAAATAAAAACACGTTTTGAAGTAGTGAAATTTAATATCAACCCCCGGCCAGACAACAGTATACGAAGGAGGGAAGCAACGAATCGAAAGAAAAGAATTGTCACACGGGACACAGGACAAAACCACACCGCGTCCCAATCCTTGACTACTCGGTTTGTTTACTTCGGTGATTTCGAATTCACTGCACATTCCTGCGTCCGATTATGTGCAACGCGTGAGGGTATCGCTTGTGAGTTTTTGGAACGGATTTGATTACCTTTTGTGAGTGTCCCCCGCCTAAGGATTTCACAGTGATTAACATTCAAGCAGTGCCACGCAAAATTCTAAGAAAGGATCAAACCTTCCGGATGTGTAGTGAATTCCTCAACCAATCCAAGCACGTCTATTCGAGTGCATTCATACGTTCGTGGAATTCAGTGAAATCACTCATCATAACCCATGTACCTAAAACAATAATAATTGTTGGATGAGTAAAGTGATGAGCTAACTGATTCAGATTTCAGATACTCCCCCCATAGATATTATCCGGCCGCGAAAAAGGTGTGTCCGTGTCGTCAATTGTGGGAAATAACTCGAGCGGAATTTATTATTCCAATTGGTATATCTCTCTAGATACATGAAAGAAGCAAAAGTTGACATCATTATTCAAATTCAAATTTCCCGCTCATCCTTTTGCCATTGAAAGTCGCGATTTGATTTGTTTCGTCTCTATTGATGTGCTAGCCATACACCCAGCTCGCTAGTGCGTGAAATCATATTCTTAAAGCGGGAAATATATAAAACTATTCTCTCCAACTATTCTCTAATATGGCTCTACGTACGTAGCAAAAAAAAAAGTACAAGTGAAGGCACAGATACTCAGTCGAGTCGAAGGCGCAAAAGGAGGCCTTTATTAATAAAAAACAAATGTAAATTTAAAAAAAAAAAACATAATTTATCACCTCTATGATTGGGGTCAGTGAAAATAGTTGGGTGTAGTAGTTGTTGTTGTTTTTGGTGTATTACTTGTGCAGTACACACTTGCCGCGGCAAAGAGTGTTGTTCTTTTTTTTCGGCGGCTCGCGGAGGAGCTTTCATTAAAAGATACTTGAAAAAAGTTACAAGAGTGATTTTATGAGATAACATCGCTTTCTTCTATAGAAGCGATGCTGGACGACGGCAACGATGCTGTCGTAGTGCCGTTGTTGTTGTGAATAACTTGCAGTGATTTGTGTATAGATACATACGGTGTTTTTTTGCACCGAAAAAGAAAACTAAAGAGAAAGAGGTGTTGAAATTGCAAAAGATTTCCTTTTTTTTTTTTTGTTGTTGCCGTTGTGGTAGTTATATATCTGTGGAATGTTGTGAGCAAAAAAAATCTGTTGTTGTGAATAGAATTTAGTGGAGTTTGAGGACTTTTGCATGGATTATTATAGCTAGCTATGCCTTGGAAGCCGCAAAGGATTAAAGTGGATTAAAACAATTGAAAGAGGGTTTAAATTCAACAGTCATTGGAATTGGAAAAGGATTAAAAATAAAACACTTTCAAGGTAAGTGTTGATTGGGGGGGTTGGTTTTAGTCGCAAAAGCTGGACAAGCTTCGTTGTATTGTAGAGAGTTGGTACAAAATGTTGGCTTTGATCTAATAAATCAGAACGGGACACATTTGAGTAGGTTCAAGTGAAGCTGTAATGCATCTTCGCAAAAAGGGACATAAGAGCTCCCCCACAATTTGTAAAAATCTTCAACGATCTTGAGGACTTCTATTGGGAAGGTGGCTAACTAGGTTTAAGTAAGGTAGCTGTTTACGAATATACTGAGACCACAAATCGGCTGTGTTTTACAACAGCGCTGAATAAATACCATGAATAGAAGGTAAATTAGCTTCGCTTGTGTTAGCTTTTTTATCTTTTTTATACCTACCCTCCACAGGAAGGTATACTCACATAGTCATTACATTTGTAAGACCAAGAAGTATCATAAAGTATATATATATCACATTCTGAATCGATGTACCCATGTCCGTCTGTCTGCCTGTCTGCCTGTCTGTCTGTCTGTCTGTCTGTTTGTCCGTCTGTCTGTTGAAAGCACGATATCGCCCAAAGGAATTGACATAGACGAATGAAGTTTGATGAAAGGTCTTCTTTTTATCGTCGTCAGGTTGGTGTTAAAAATGGGCTATGTCGGTCAAGTAGTTCTGGTACCTCCCATACAAAACCAATATTAGAAAACACATGTTGAAAACACGATAGAAAGGAATTTACCTAGGCAAGTGAAATTTTGTGAGAGGACTTATTTTTATTGTCGTCAAGTTGCCATTAAAAATGGACTATGTCGGTCAAGTTGTTCCGGTACCTCCCATACAAAATCAATCACTTGTATGCTGTGGAGAGTATCAAAGCATCGGCCAGGCCGATGATAACACTTTTACTTGTTTTTTAATTTTCTTATTTAATTTTTGGGACCTACATCTTTATGTCGAGTCCGAAAGTGGTACAAGTTTTTTCCACACTAGATCATACTCTCAGATGTTTGTCAGACTTTCACGAGAGGTGGCGCTGTGGAAACGACTTAAATATGTTATTTAGTTTTTTTTCAGAATCGAACCGGGGAACCCCTCAATCATTGGCCCAGTACACTATCCCGTGGCTTTAACAGGCTGTGCCCTATTGATATAGCTACTGAGGCAGCTGAGCCTTCTGGTTGTCAAATTGTCAAGAAAAAAGACTCCGGGTTCAAGGTATAGCATTCTTCTTTCATACAAGGCAGGAAACCTATCCACAGAGATTTGAAAGAGACTGT
The DNA here is from genome assembly GCA_951230905.1 of Cheilosia variabilis. NCBI lineage: Eukaryota > Metazoa > Arthropoda > Insecta > Diptera > Syrphidae > Cheilosia > Cheilosia variabilis. Next base: position 140,802,195 of record OX579676.1, on the reverse strand, counting down.
GGTTTTTCTTATAGTCACGCTACAGTACTCAGGGCGACTATAAACAAGAGGGTCGCATTGAGCCGTTTGCAAACCTTTTCGCTCATAACTCAAATATGACATATATCAAAACTGCCAAGTAAAACCTCAGTTCAAAGATCAATGGCAGTTTATTTTTGCTGGCCAACCCGAGCTTAAGAGATCAAAATAGGTACAGAGTGTTGAGACAGTATATGAAGGTACTAAACCGTCGAAATAAGCCTGATCAAACAAACCTTTATCCTCTAACCGCGATCATTTCTACTCAGCTCAAAGAAACAACAATCAGCAAGAGCTATTCTTGGCTTGATCTTTGATCTGGCAGCATTAGGGCTACGTCAGGAGACGTCCATTCTTGATAAATACCAACTCACTCAGCATTGAATTAAATTAGGCGCAATTTAGTATAGAAAAATAAATAAATAGTTGGCGCAACAGTCCTATAAGGACCCTAGGTTTAGCGTCTGACAACCATCGTTCCGTGTGAGTTTCTTATTTTTGGAAGGGATCTTCAATTTTAGGCCGAGTCCAAACGGCCAATTGAGAAGCTCTTTCATGAACGTTGCCTTCTCGGATGTTTGTCAGACGATCGCGCATTGGAAAAAAACCTTAAAATGCAAAATGTGTTTTTTTTTGATTATAGGTTTTATATAAAATGTCGCTTAAAACTAAACCCCTTTCCCCAAACCTACCGCCTCCAATTGAGGTCGAACGAATGTAGCTGACCGTCATCAGAAAGTAGTAACTTCCAGAAGACCAACTGCAATCTGCAAGAAAGTGTTGTCAAAAGACCCATGTAGCAATCACATGCGACCGAAAAAATAATCTGACTACTTTGTTTCAAGTTCACTTCCCAGGTACCTGATTTTACTATGAATCGAGCTACAAGAGGTTACAGTTCTTAAAAATCCTCCGGTTAAGTTAATTTATCAAGCCTAAACTTTTGAAGCCGCAGAGTGCGGAAGTTATTGGGTTTTTTGAGCCCTCATTTTAAAATTAGTGGACTTTTGCTTTTCTAAATACAGCTTCATCTTGGATTACATATTTTGCACTTGGACAACGAACATAGCAAACTGGGAAGCAATGCCAATAACAGGATTTCACGGCACTGATCCAGCTCAAGCCAGCTTACGATTATACATCAAAACTCTACGTCACCCAACTACAATGGAATTATGCCTGACCCTAAAATGGAATAAGCTTCCTTGCTAGAAGCCATTCCAACGACAATTGATTGCAATTTATAATCACACGATCGATGCGATCAAAAAGGTTAAAGTCATTATCATGTTCGATTGATGATGATCCGCCTTCCATTCCAATCAGGCTCTGATCAATTGATCGCGATCAACTACAATCAGCTACAGCCGGCTCTGATCGCAAACAATTTAATAAGGTTCAAAAGAAGGTGATTCGAGCTAAAATCTGCGCAACCATTTATAATTCCTGTCATCATATTGACAATATTTGTTCCGCCGACTACCTACAACTTAAAAATGAAGAAGTTGGCAACTGATCCAGCCACACAAAAGTCGACAAACCGCCTTTTAGTACCAACAAGCTGCAAAGCGCCTTAGCCATTAGTTTGCCGCTCGCCAATTGATTTACAGAAGAGAAAAAAATGATAATAAACATTGATTAATTGGCAAACATATGGGCGAAGTTCATTTGAATATTGCAAACATGTTCACAACACATCCAGTCGTCCATTATCGCTTCCCGTCGATAAGGTCAATATCCCATTCGTCACTTACGAAGTCAGCAGTTTTCAAAACGTGATGGTCTCAAAGTAACTGACTAATAAAGCGATGGTGATTTTATCGCTTTATGCTAACGCTAAGGAGATGGCCCACTTTTTGTTTTATAGCTCTTGAGCGACGTATCAATAGTCCACAATAAGAAACAATAAATACAGAACTTATCCATTTGATAAAGCCAACTGAATTTGGTCAAAATTCCACAAATACCCCGTTACAAATATTTACATATACCTCCGCAGAAGATGAATAATTATGTTGATATTCATTTGCTAAAACCGAAACGATTGGCTGTGTTGTTATGGTCCGAAGACGCAGAAGTAAACGGTTTTTTTTTGGTATGGCCTTTGTTGGCAAAAAAAAAAAACACTCCTCGCTGTTTACCACATTAAATCGATTTTAAGCCCCGTCGAACCTAATTTGCCTCGGCATCAAAAACAGAAATCCGAATACGGTAGTGAAACTCTTGTAGAGTGTTTTAAGTGATCTTTAACACGAAACGGTAGTGGAGTCTAACGAGATCTTTAAATGAAAAGATTAAGAAAAAATTCCGCCAAAGGAATTCCGAAAAGTCGGCGGCGAATTTTCTGCATGACTGCAGATATATTCGAACTTTTTCATCTCTTTAAAGTGAGATGACGTGAATAATCCATTTATGTGATGACCTTCGGCATGTGGATGTGGCAATGATCATGATAATGACAAATGAGTGAACTCTCGTTGACATCGGATATGACGATAAAGAATTTTAAGAGCACGCGTATATTGAGGTTTTTATTGTGGCTTGTTTTGCTTGCAAGCCTAACCCTCGGGGCTTTATAAAATGATGTCACTGGTGGATCACTTGAGGATGTGCGCAGTTTATTTTGACAGTTTAAAGCGTATGGTGATAACTGCATTGAAATTTAAGTGATGTTTGGCATTGGTCTTTTTTTTGTGGCCGATTTGCGAGAGATTTTTCTTCGCCTTCAATGGCGCATGTTTGGATAAACTGTATGCACTTTCTTACTTAGAGCTCCCAAATTAACCTGCACATTTATGGTGATTACTGCGCCATTTAAAAAACAAAATGCCCACGGCTGGTAATTGGTAAAAATGTTCTGTTTTATGATGTTCTGAATTATGAAGAAACATACGAATTTTCATTGAAATGTTCAAGTCGATCTTCGGAAATGTCGAGTTGCATTGAAAAACTGAGGACATTTGCTTAATTCGTGAACCGTACGCTATTTGATTGAACCTGCTCGAAGTAGAACGAGTTAATGCACCAGATATGTTGTAAGGGTGGTTGCTTTAGGATCACGGAAAGAATTGAAAATCACCAATTGCAAAATTTTGAGTTGCAATTTACAATTATATATTTTTCGTAAATCACAACGATTTTGTCTTGGATTGATACAAAAATTCGTAATTTGACATTGAAAACGGCGGAGAATACAAAATTCTGTTTGTTGAAATTTACGATTAGAAGTATCAATTCGAGCTTCTTTTATTTTGTAGTGATTTGCGAGATGTTTGGCGCAATTTACAACTCCAGTAGATCAATTTCTCAAACATCACTTTACAATCTCAAATTGCAAAAAATATTTCGTGATTTACCAGCACATGTGAGTTGAAATCATAAATTGACGTAGAGAAGTCGTAAATTGCAAAATATTTTTTGTAATTTCCGTGGAATCAACTACCTGATGTGTGCATTTTTTTTTCTGCACAGTTCATAGTCCAAGTACATACCTATCGAAATCCTTTTAAGACCTTTCTTTTTATGAATGAATGTATGTATGTGGTATTGCTAGACAGGCACAGTCATGAAGCCAAATCTTCATTGTGCACATTGCGTTGCGGTGCAGAGACAGGCAGTCGGTATTCAATCTTTGCTTGAAGCAGTCGGATTGTTTAACTAATTCGTATGGATAGTGAGTGTCCTACTAATTATAAAGCATTCTGGAATACATTTTGTAAGTACCTATTGAATTCGAAAAACCCTGAAGTACCTATGCATATAAATCTGTATTTTTTTCAGAAGTTACATCTTGCTATTAGAAAAGAAGTATCAAAAGAATTGTAAAGGTTCGTATCAATGTCAAGTTCATCTAAATATTTTATTTGTATTTTAAACTTCAGCAAAGACCAAAAAACCACCCCAGACAAATCCCGTTGTTTCCGGACGATATGGCGCCGCAGGATTTTCTTGGATATCAGGAGGAGTACGACTATAAATATTATGTATAAAAATATAAATATGAATTCTGATTTGTAAATTACAAGACTTAAGTTGCAAATTGAGAATAACGTTTTCTAATTTCACGACTAAACATTTTCAATTTACAACGGTGACGGTGATGCCTCAAATCACCACTCGAGAATCGTAAATTGCAAAATATGAATAGCAAAATGATAAAAAAAACGTTTCAATTTACGACTAAGAATTTGTAAATTGCAACCACTGAAGTAGTAAATCTCCCCTGTTAGTTTGCAAATCAACACTATTGAGTTGCAATTCAAGACTAAATGGTTGTAATTTCCTAAGGGAGGAAATCGTAATTTACAACAGAAAAGTGGCAATTTACGAATTGTTTTTGCAATTTACAATCCATGAAATATCAAATAGATAGCTATTTGTGCCAAATTGCGATCGGTTATGGCAATATGTTTTTCTCGATTGATCGCGTTATTGATAATGAAAAGTGTTGATTCACGACTTTTGAGGGTCAATATCTTCACTTCGTACAATTTCTAGAATTGCGAATAAAAAGTCGTGAATTAGTAAATCCTTAGCTAAGCTCTAAATCTATACAAACTTTTCGTGATTCTGCGCTTACTTTTCTTGAATTGATCTTAAAATTCTTTCCGTGATCAGTATCGAATTTTCATTGGCGATTGCGATCACTGATCACTATCATACTCAAACACTCGTAGGCGGTTCCACGTCTTTATATATACGCTCGAAAGTTCTAACTATGAGTCTTTGCCAAGTACATGATAGAACCTTTTCTAAGGACAGGCAGGTTATTCATCGCATACAGATCAAGAACTCCATAGATTTAAGCCAAAAACAGTGTTTTTAAATATTTGAAATGAGAACACATTTAGCTACAGTTTGGTGTAGGTAATCACCTTGTTTCTTACTACGCTGGAAAACTGTTTTCTCTTCTGTTAAAACGACTTAACTCAATAAAAGTCATAACATTGCATTTAGTAATCTACAGCCTTCTATTCAAAGTAGTTTTTTTTTCGCGAATGTTTTTAAGTTTAAAATTGCTCTCCTGAAAAATGTGAAAAATCGGCTTAAGCCATTTAACCTTTTGAGTAAAGATTTGTACCTTTTCCGACCTTTTACAAATAAAAAGTACATTAGGTACAATTTGTTCAGATTGGGTTCTATTCAAAATTTGTATTTTATTATTTTTTTTTTACAGTTTATTACAAATTTTATTAACGTGATGTTTGCATTTGGCAGAATTTTTTTTGTACTCAATATGCGAACTGTCAACTTAGTACTCGGTCAAGAATTTCTTGACTAGATTCGTCGGCTACCCCTCCATAAACGTCAACTGAAACAGCTGCTCAGGTGACCGATTTCAGCCAATCAAAACCGAGGCACATTTAGTCAGACAGCTGTCAGATTTACTAAACTGGATGCTTGAATGTCCCACGGATTTATTTATTGATGTCAATTTGACATGTACCTCTGTGAATAGTGATACTGACAGCTATTAGTAAATTGCTAATAGGAACACGGCAAGGACGCGATGGAGAAGCATAACTTAATTTTTATTGAATCCAATTCGGTTTTCAACTGGAAAGTATGATTCTTTAATCCTGGCCACTTACATCTCGATTGACAAATCAGAAGAAAATCGGTTCCACTGCTGTCCCGTAGTCGAAATTAAATGCAAACAAAAACGTAAATGAACAAGTTGGCCAACTTCCACCAATATCACATCGATTAGCAAAATTGACACAAAAGTTCTCCCATTATAAGATTTAAATTTTGACAGCGGGACGGACTGTTTTCTTTGCGAACATATTGCGGGAACAACGCCAACTTTTCATGAAATGAAAGAAAGCTCGGAACTAATACAGCTATCCGCAAGTAGGTTTCTCGAGTCGCTGTTGAAAGGCTAGCTCCATAAATCACAGAAATGTAAAAGTAGCGCATTTGTATGATTTTTTGTTTTTGTTATTATTTGTTGAAATTGTTTTTCCAACGGCTTTTTTGGACATAGGTGTTTAAATAAAACTAAATTAGTTCATTACCTTTTCCCGACGTTTCGGCAGGGGCTGCTGTCTTCTTTGTTTTCGTTGCAAAATTTGACAGCTTGTCATTCTTTGGCAGCTTGTTATTCTTTGACAGCTTTTTATTCTGTGTATTCTTTATATTATGACGTATATGCGCAGAACAAGAAAAAATATAAAGCACTAGTGGCGACATTTTTGACACAAAGTAACGCCATGCATACGTTCTTTCTTTTGGTCATGACCCTTGTTACGTACATGCAAAGGGAACGTCCGCAAATTTAAGCCAAACGTCGTAATATTATATTTTCTTCATTTATAGGGTGACATCTTCTTCCCCGAAAGGAGTAATTTTTTTTTTAATCGAATAAGGTTGCTTTTATGCAGATAAGTAATCGTTCGACACAAATCTATTGCAACGCTTTTGAGGGGGGCGTTTGCTTATTAATTGCATGGATGCGAGGTACTACACATCATATTATAGCTTGGCGTTTGAGTTCGATTCTTAAATCTAAACCGGCTCTAACCGAGTGCGATGCTTGCTCGGTTAAAAAAGTGGAATAAAATTAACTAAGTTAAAAAATTAGCTTTCGTTGTTAAATACTACCGAAATAAAGAGGTTAAATGTATTGTTTAAAAAAACACACTTCATCAGTTGTTATCAGCCAATTTTCTAGATTCATATCAACCAAACTGTTTAATTTTTGTGTTTACTACCATGAAAATTTAGAAGAAATTCATAAATCACCTATTTTTAACCGAGTTTCATAAAACAAGTTGACTCGGTTAATTTTTAAGCCATTAACTCTGTAGGAGCTATATGATCAGTAGAACTTGGTAGTTTTTAGCTGAAAGCTGTTTGATTTTAAATGTGCTATTTTCTGTAGATGAAGAGAAACGCTCTCTTTTTTATTGGGCCTTTTATACGGGGACGTTCAACAGTCTGTAGTTTAGTAAGTCTGAGAGCTGTCTGAAAAAAATGTTCAGTTGATGTTTATGGAGTGGGAGCCGACAAATTTCATCAATAATTTCGCGACTGAGTTTTAGGTTGAATTTTCGTATAATGTGGTGGACGTAAGAAAAGTGACTTTCCAAATCTAATTTTTGCGTTCAGGGTACATCCCTTCCAGACCACTCTATTCGACCTGTGTTACAGAGAAATCAAGCTGAAAAAATCATATCTCCAATTCAAACAAAACGTACTAGTTCACTGATCCAATCCAATCTCAACTGCGAATCTCTCGGATGGATATAAATTAAGATTTCTAAAAATTACAGACGCAGTTGCTGCCTATGCTAATTTTAGCAAACATTCCATTTCCACGCAGAACGCACGTCAGATGGTATGTGTTTTGAGGATATTTTGACATTGCTTGGGTGCCATCCAAAAAAAATGTTTTCCGAACGACCCCATCTGTTCGGAGCGTATCCCGTTCTAAATGGAGGTTCTATCTCCTGGGTATATATTTTTATATTCGCTGCATTTGCTGTTCGCGATCTGTTTACTCTCGTTTTCTTGCTCAATGATGAGACGATTTTCTTCATTTTGATCCCCCAACCGAGACGAAATAAAAATGAAAGTGCGAACACCTCTCAAATCAGATTTAAGAGATTTCATCTGCCACGGTGTCTTAAAATTTGTTAAATCAATCAGCCGACACAATCCAACATCGATACACAACAAATGATGTTAATACTTTCATTTTTCTATAATAACAGGGGTTGCCTACTGTCAAACTATGATCCGGCACCATAATTAATAAGTCTTCGTCTAACAGCCGACGTCAATGACCTGTCAAAACGAACAACACCTCTGCCAGTCCAAATAACATTTTCATAAGAATAATCCGATTAAATGCTAATCGAAAGTGTTTTCCGAGTGATTTTTTTTAACCATTTCCCAGACAATCTCAAAGGACCCCATTGCAATGACTCACATGCCCATTTGGATGGCTTTTAATTTGCTATACCAATAGTGAAATCAACGCAGCTATTGTAATTTATACGAGTGAATAGAATACAAATGGCCTATGGAAATCTTGACTGCTGTTTGATTGTTAAGCTGAAAATAAATAAATATTTTGTCACCGATCGGACGGTGCTAATTATTGACAGTGTGTCTTTAATTGGTTGACATGGTCAGAGAAGTTTAGGAAGTGCACGTCGTCTGTTTGGCAATCGAATCGTTTCGATAGCTAATTCGGTTTTTCGATGAGGCTATAGTCTACCATATGGGGTTTGGCTGATGGCGTTTTGAAAAGCACGCTGCAATTTCAAATGGCTGAGGTATTTTGAGGTGTAACCTTCGCGGGTTGCTTGTCGTTATAATTGGGAAATGCTTTAAGTGCCAGGCTTAAGTGGAGTTGTGTGCGGGGAACTCAATTATTTTAAGTAGTAAATAATTCCTCGAAAAGAGTTCACAGTTGTTGGGGCACCGTCAGGTAAGGGTACGCACGTGATATTGTACGTGATTAATTTTTAGGTTAGCTCATGCATTCTTTTGGCATTCACATTATATTCGGGCTATGGTGGTGTTCTCAAGTTGAAAGGTTGATTGACAGTTTCTGCGGTTCAATCTTGGTTGCGAATAATTATTCGTCCTGTGTGACTTGTATGCGGGAATTTACCTACGGAGTTTCCCCTTTCATTTAGTCCGTATTTAATTAAAATTGGTTTTGAAATAACGCCGTAATCGGCACGTCAAAAGAGCCTTATTCTTTGTTATGAGCTTATATTTAGCAGTGGTTTCCAAAAGAAAATAGTGTACTTGTATAGTCTATTATGCTAGGGCTTAATTTAAAAAAAGACTCAACACAGCACATCACACTATTATATAAAGCGGTAATGTTTGTTTTTTAAGAGGTAATTTCCGGAACTACTGAACCGATTTCAAAAATTCTTTCACTAATAGAAAAGTACGGGATAGAGTATTGCGAAGCAGCTTACGTAATAAAAGCTGTACCTATTCCAATGAGATCATTTTAAAATTTTACTTTGCTTCATTCAACTTGCAACTATTTTGGCAATACTTCTCCGAATATTGAGCTATTCACCTTTCTGCTCCATCCATTGAAAGCATTATAGGTACCTACACACGACATCACGCCGCAACTCTACGCTGTTTGTTTCGGTAGTCGTGTGGTTTCGCGATAGTCACATCATTCTCCTTCTACGTAAGGTGATCGCAAAATAACTATACATATTTGGCATCACTTTGTTATTTCAAAACATAGTTTTGTTGTCAGTTGTTAGTTTTTGCACAGAAAACCGCAAAACCCATATTTATGAATTTTGGTATGGGAATAGGAGTAGATGGGACCTCTGAGAATGACATTGGCTGCTTTTTGTCTTTTTGTTGCGAAAACAACACGTGAAGCTGATGAAGTTGGGGACCGAAGTTTAAATGACGAACCCATTTTTTCTCAAGTAAGGGATAATAAAATTCATCTAGGTACCTATACTTTTGGTAAGAAATAAATATATCTGCCGCGTATTTTGCCAATGAATTTAAATGTGTGGGTCTGATTGGTTGGCTTGAAAGATAGGATAGATTTGGACCGGATATGTGGCGCTGTTGTAGATATAAATATTTGAATTGAGTTACTCGAAGTACTCCAAGTACTAATTCGCCGGTACCTGCTAGTGTTTTATACAGCTGATTTTTAGAATAGGTACCTTTCGTTGAAATATTTGATAAGTTGGTTCGTGCTAGGGAGGGATAGACGAGGGCTGTTTCTACAAAACAGATTTTCGAAACTTACCAATTATATTCATCAAACTTTTCGGAGAGTTTGAGAAAAAGTACAAGAAAGTCGAAAAATACTTGGGGAAATAAAAATGGGTGAACCGTACCATTTCGAAAATGGCGAAGAACGCGGCAGCTGTCAACGTTTCTTGGTTTTTATAGGGACATATTGGAAAAATGTTTGTTCCGTAAAAAGCTACTGTAGAGCTTATTTCAACTTTAGGACAAAAATTTCAAACCAGTTTTGAAGCTTGTCCTTCTCCTAAAAACAAGTGCGTTGCATAACCATTATGTCGCAAGCACACAGTTCCCATAGTTCCCGTAGTTAATTTCTAGGAACGCTCTGAAACTTGTGTACCATTTACTTGTGTACTATTTTGCCGCGGCATTTTGAAGTCATCCACATTCAATCACACAAACTACTCAAAGCCATCCTTACATCGCTGGCAATCACACTTAAGAGCTGTTATTTTTCTTGTAAGTCCACATCACTCAGCACTGTCATCAGTCAACAAATTGTAACGAAAGAACAGTTATTGCTAGCTCATCTTTCAGCCGAAATAAAAAAACCATTTAAAAAATCTGGTACAGAACGGTAGATAGATATATGTAGGTAGATAGTCTTTTTCCACTCTTCTTCAGCAACAACAAAAAGGTCTAAAAACCATTATGTCTGTAGCACATGCAAGCCGTGTCCGTTCTCCATTCAATCATTAAACTAATTACAAAGCATTTTCAATGTTGTCGAACAATAATTGCTAACCTGTGTATATAGTTTGCTGCTTTTAAACACATCCATCTAAAGCCGATCTAGTATCTATAATGGGCATGCTGCTGCCGTTGCAGAGTATCTCTGCATAATATGTATCTTTTCGGAACAGAACAAAAAAATTCCCTCTTTCGAGTGGATAGGGTATAGTGTTTTGAGCGGTAATGGAGTTTGCATTGTATGTACACGTGAATATGGGGACGGGGAGACATGAACATTTCTCTCTTTGTATGCCGGGCCGGCATCATTATTTCGGAAGATGATTCGGAGTAAGTCATTAGAGGTGAGGTGGGGTTATGGGTTTCTTTTTGAGAGAAAACAGCTTGTTCGGGGAGACACGTTTTGTTAGCAAAGCTTTGGCTTTCAAACTCTTCAATGAATTTAATGAATGGTGGACTTTTTTTCCGGTCAAAGTGCGAGCTCAATAAAATTCTTCCTTTCTTGTTGGCCACTGATAGACTTCTTTGTTTCTTCTACTGATTGCCACCCATGTCACATCCACGATACTTTCCATAGGGTGATGCTAGTGAACTGAGCAGGAAGAATACTTATCGTATATATAAAAAGGCAAATAGTTAAGAACCGCTTTCAGTGCCTTAAACACAACATATGCGCTTGATTTTTTGTTGGGAAGATTGTGCAGAGATGCAATTCTGTGTGTTATTTATTTTTCAAAACGTTGTGTATAAGCAAGGTCACTAGAATTTCTATCACTGGGAACTCAAGTAGGTACTAGCAAAAAAATCTGTTCGGGTCTTTAAAAAAACCCCTTTATTAGTTATAACGTTATAAGCTACAGAAGAGTAATATTATTAAGTATAAAGTCGTCGTGCGACCCTAAATACGCTGCATGTTTATAAAATCCTAATAGGGAGTCCCTGACCCTGAAAATAGTAGTATGTATAAAAACCAGTGTTAGTATGTCGTGGGAAATTTCGAGGGAAAAAAACCTTTCGTGAGAAATGATTTAAAATAAAATAGTTTTTTCGGCGCGTGGGAAATTTCGACGGAAAAAAAAACATTTCGTGAGAAATATCAAAACAAACTAGATTTTTTTGGGGCATATTTGTTATCCTTTTAGATCTAACATAGAAGCAGTGTTTGTATGTCGAGGGAAATTAATCTGATTGTTGCAAAAAAAAGTCTCATGGGAAATATTTAAACAACATTTTTCTTCATTGTAATTTTGTCGTCCTGTTAATAGATTGAAAAAATTAGCAAAAGGATAAGCATCTACTAGAGCAGTGATTTGACAAAATTTCTGTCTTGCCATGGACCACCAACTGATGGTTAGAGCAAATATACAGTAAATGTAGAAGTAAATGAATAAAAGGTTGTTCTATCTACAAATAAAACACGCATACAATTTTGCAAAGCCAACAGTATTATAGTTTTTTAACGACAATTTAATTTACTTAAAGTCAAACGTGTAGGCACTGGCATCCAACCGATTACGGTCGATTAAAAAAAGTTATGTAACGTATAGCAATTTCTCGAATCTTTGGGAAAGAAATTGCCTTTCGGCTCCAAAAATCTTCAAGATTAATTACTGTCTCGAATGTATCTTTCAAGTTACTTTCGTGTTGCATTTTAATGACTTCTTCTTGAATCTCATCAGGCACCTCAGAAACGCATGCAATGAAAGGACTGCGTATCAGTTTCCGAATACCATTGTCCTTGCAGTCAGGAAAATAGCGAGTGAATTCACTTTTAAGTTTTTCAAATGGAGTGTAATATTGTTCGGTACATCTCCTTTAGTCTCAGTACACTGTTCGTTAATAATTTGATTCAGGGTATCAAACGCAGAAAAGTTATCTCTTTCGACTTTATTGATCCATAGCTCAATTTACGCGATAAATCCACTGATTTTATCTTCATATGAAAATATATTGCAGGCACCATGCTACTTAAAATTTCCAGACCCTTGCAGTTGAAGGCTCAATTTATTTATTTAGTTGTACGAAAAAATCAACCAAAAAGTTCAACGTATTTGAAATTCGGACTCACAGAAGTGATTTAGCATTTTCCGCATTTCAAGACAATTACTGAGCACGCGCTAAGCCAGTTTATTTAATATTTTTCGGATGCTTCCAGAGACAACCAGTGGTCCGCGGGCCACCGGTTAAGAACCACTGTACTATAGACATTGTTAGTATATGGTTGGAAATTTTTCTTGCAAAAATCGGTCTCATGAGAAACAAGGGGAACGAAATAATTTTCAAACGTTAGCTTTGGAAATTTTTGATCAAAGTAAGAAGAAAATAGATTTACAAGAAGTTTAAACCTCAGATAAATAGATGCTGTCATTTTGTGGGGTCAATATTCTGGAAGGGTCAAAATCCTTATTACAAAATTCTGTTTTTCTACATTCTGCAAACAATAAAAAAAAAGGTTAGGAAAATGTTCAAAAGCCGCCTTTTAATAGTTTCCAAACTATTTTGCAAATAATTTTGTTTTCTACATTTGTTTGTAGAACCATCAGAATTCGCAGAATTTCATTGCTCTAAATTGGTAGTGCAGAACTGAAAAAAGCCGAACTTCGAAAAGCGAAAGTTTTGTGTGAAAAGACAACATTTTAAGAGCAGCATTGCGAAAATTTATAATTTTCCATTCTTAACGTAAAAAAATATGCAAGAAAAAAATCACTGACTTGGAATTGGTTTCGTTAATATTCACTTTTTTATTGAAAAGCCCATTCCGTACGTATTTATTCAACTTTTCCTCATATTAAAATAAAAAAATCTATTCCGCGGAAGTAGCTGCTCCAAACATCCCATGAAAGCCGCTAAACAATTAAAATTCATCCAATCCGCCCTTCAAACACCGTTTCTCGAATCATCTCCCACGTCGAACATGACTGTAACTGAATCAATCTTGTAGCCTGCTCATGCAATCGCAACAGCACAAAAAATTGCAAATTTAGTAATTGAAGTAAAAAAAAATAATAATAAAAGACTTGCAGAGAAAAATGAAAGTAAATTGCAATTTAATTCCGCAAGCGCACAAACTTAAAATGAAAAATGAAATCTCCGCGGCCGTATAGCCAGAGCCACTGGCAAAAGTCTTAAAACGAAATTTAGATTAATTATCCACCGAGTTGTATGCTGATTTTAAGCACCATGCGGTGTGGCTTCATCTTAATGCTGCGTCGTCGTGGCTGTAACTTGTACTTGTATCTACCCATATTTTCAAGTACTCGGGCAATTTTGTGTTTGGCAATTAAGATATTGCGATATTGTATGCAACATGACATTCAATTGATGCAATTAGGCGAGCAAAATTGTTGAGCAAATTGAGATGGAGATATATTTACTTGTCCAAGACTATCATTTTGTGTTTTAGTTGCTGTCACTGCGTTTTCTACTGTACCTGCTGGGTATATGGATGAATTTTGGTTTAAGAGCAACTTGACACATTAAAAGTGTTGTACACAAATTTATTTGCTTTAGGTGGCCGATTTGCAATTTGTCAAATTTTTGACATGACAGGAGAGTAAAGCAGGCAGGTGACAGTAACATTTTTTACGATCGGACAGGTTTATATTTCCGAATATTATGAGATAAGGCTTTGAAGTATGTATAAAGTTATATTTAGAGTCTTCGTTGTGGGGCTTTGTTAAACACAAATACTTAATTATTTATTGAAAATATTGGGCATGGGCATTGGGCATGTCGCGTCTAATTGAAATTTTTATGTATATTTTTGAATACTGACAACTTTTTTTCTGTTAAGCTTGTATAACCTCAGGCAACCAAAAAAAGTTATGTTCTGGCATCTGAATCATAAACAAATATTTCTTGAAAGAAAAAGCCACATTTAAAGCGTTTTTCGTAATTAACTGAGGTCTTTTACAAGATCTATGTAAAAATATGCAAAAATTTGTCACCACAATGATTTTTTATAGACCTGCAGGAAAAGTACAAAATTTAATGACAATGCCTTGGCCACACACAGAGTGACAAGCGACAGAGCAACAGATTGAATGTGTGACAGAGCCACAGAGCGGCAAAAGCGAATGCGCGAGGGGGCCACAAAATTACAGGGCTATAGAACGACAGAACAACAAAGGGACAAAACGACAGAGCGGCAGAGTCACAGAGCGACAAAAGTAACTGAGCGAGGGGGCAGAACAACAAAGTGATAGGTCAATAGAAGGACAGAGCGACAAAGTGGCAGGGCGAAAGAACAGCAGAGCGACATTTATTCATTTCATTCATTTCATTTATTTAGGGATATATTTTCGAAATGCCTCTGTCATCAAGCTGAATCTTAAGACACAATTGAAAGCAACACGAACTCGCTTTATCCCTCAGAAAAGTCGCTTGTCGTCCAACAAATACTTGCCCTCACCTACAGTCTTTGGCTAACGCTACGTATAAATGACGAACAACTACGCGACGGAGCGAAGATTGTAGCCATGTAGTGTCGCTCAGCGAAGAATGATTTTTGTAAGCCGATTCCATGCCGCTAAATTGCACAATCCCTTGTCGCTCACTGAGTGTTTTTATCATTAGCATTTTTTTTTGTCGCTCTGTCGCTTGCTGTGTAGCCAAGCCCCAATAACCTTCAGATTCAGTGGCAATGCCAAATTAAATAAGTTTGTTCATTTATTTAACAAGCAAATGGATTTCATGCCAGACCGACAGTCAGATTTATATGTGTATACATAATGCCTGCCCAAGTTAAAATTTCTGATTTTCAGTGGCTACATTTAAACGTTTTGCAAATGTATGGGCCAACGTGTTTGCTTACTTTTTGGTTATTTCTCATATATCCTTGACAGACTTTCAGTTAACAAATATTGGGCCCAGGAAGTAGGCGAACGGCTCTGTTGTGTCAGGTAAAATAGTCAGTTGCTTATTTTTTTATAAGTGACATTATTCAGTGCCGTCAAAAGAGGTCCAGGAATTAAGAAAGAAAAGTCTAAAAACTCGATCATTACAATAAAATTACGTTAAGTTCCTCTCATATGTAAATAGGCATTTAAACGATTTTGTACAGAATGTAAACACCACCTAAGAAACCAATACTATCAGCAGTAGTAAGAGCCACTGTCTTAAGTTGACTGTTGTTTTGACAGCAACTGCGTAGCTATCTACTACTTGAAAATGATAAACATCTCCCATCTTTGAATTTCTTAAACACGCCAATCGCCATTTTAAACTCCGCTCCCGTATTACATAATTTAACCGTTTCAAATTGGTTCAATAAACTTTTTTCATGCCCAGTAGTAATCCTCGAAGTCGCTCCCTGAATGCCCAAGAAGAACCCACCCACGGAACTGATCTGTAATTCTAATGTCGTTTCCCCCCGAGAACTGTTCACTGTTCTGTTCTGTTCATGTTCAGTCCTCCTCGCTACCATTATGTCATTTTATGTGACGTCTGTCAATTGAATTTGTAATATCGCCCGCTCCACTATGACGGCAGAAGGTGTGGTTACCATTATGTAGGTAATTGTTTGTTTGTTATACTTTTGTCTTCCTTCTTCTATTTATATTCTCTTTTATTTTATTTACAAACAATCAGGCCTTTCCTTTAATCACGTCAGCTCAACCATGAGATAATTGATGATACCATAGGAATGCACAACATTTTAAATTTTACTTAACAAAGGCACAATCCGTTGGTTGTAGATTTCGTTCTTGATCTATGTATTTCAATATACGTTTGATTTAAGTACTCGATAACTTTTTTTTTTGTTTGTTAAGTAAAAGAAGTCGCAACCCTCGGTTGTGTCACGTGTATAAGTGACAGTTCTGTACAGTGTCACAGAAAATTAATTCGATTGTGAGGAATTCTGTGGTGAATTTCTGTACGTAGCATTTTATAGTTTACGTGTGGATGCGCCTAAGAAGAATGGGGTAAACTAATTTCAATTATTATTAAAAGAAATAGTGCCGGTCGGACGAAAGCGATGATAAGTTGAGTTTGTGTATATTTTTTTTTGAAAGCGGCCGTGATATTTTTTCTATTATGTTGCTTTGAAAATTCAAATTTCAACAGCCTACACAAGCGCTGCGAAATCGCTTGCATTAAAAGTGCTAACGTAAAACATTTGTCACTAATAATTGTGCGGGTAATTTGACTTACTAGAGAAAAAGAAAATGTCGATGAATAAGGGTGGTGACTGCAGCTTTATATCGCCTAGAAGTTTTTAGCCCAACTTACAACAAAAGCAGCACTTTACAGACTCAGTGGTGTTTTAGACTTGTTTTTCAAGATTTTTTTTTCATTAATTCAAACTGAAAAAAAACCCAACAATTGAAAATTTACCACTTTCTAGAGAAAATTTGGGACAATAATGCAGCAATTTACCTCCAAAAAACTGCCCATAATTTAATCCATATTTACTAAAAACTGTTTTTTATAAGAGCCGTAAACGGCACGACAAAAACACCTTTGGCCGTTAATGAAGATTTGTAAGCTTTTAGAATTAGGTTCCAGGTTTTTTTTTTTTTGTTTTATGAAGTGAACCGTCTTATGGCTCGTTGGGCAATAATTTCGAACTCCGATGAAACTTTAAAGCGACAGGGACTTAGTTTAGGTACAGAGAATCATTTATTATCCCTGACATCAAATGAGTAGATAAGGCTAGCTACAGTAACAGTTTGCATGCCAATAAGCTTTGCTGTAGAGTGATATAAATCGTACAGCTTTGTTTTTTAATCGTGTTGTTATTGAGGTTAAGGAGAAGTGAGAAAAAAAATTATGTGAAAGTGTATCATGCCAAAATCATGCGCAAAAAAATAAAAAGATCCATGTGAATATCCCATATATAGGTATAATGAGCTCCATGAAGATTCGTTTCTATTGCTCAGTTTTCTAGACTGCCCATTTTGAAATGCTTAAATGCTTACTCATAGGAGTTAATTGCTGTTATGTAAGTCGAAAACCTATAGAAATATGTTTCCAATCAAAGCGTGTCATATAGATTGCTTTTCTTGTTGTTGTAGCTAAAGAAGTCCAGTACCAGATGAGACTTATGAGACTTTACATAGACATACTTTTTTGAAGCGTTTTAAGGAAAAATGTTCCGCAAATTATAGAAATTTTAGATATGGTTTTGGCGTAATGGTAAGTTCGCATCTCTCAATAACAACATTCCCATCTTTATACTAAGGTGCAATCTGCGGTTACAAAAATAGCCACAACAGACAATCTCCATATCTTGTCTTTCTTTCTATTGCAAGCTTCTAATCAAACCACAGGAAATGGCAAGCAAAACAAAAATTAGGAAATGTCCACGACTCTTACTCCTTATCTTATAATTTACGCTTAAATTTAGCTCTAAATTGCAGGATAACATTTTTTACCGAGGTTTAGCCTTGCAGCTAAGTGAAGTCGTGGGCTTTAATAGTTAGCAACAAAAGAGATTAGATGGTGTAATTGTTGGAAGGAAAGTATCCGCAATTTTGGAGGGAGCATACAAATTTCGAGGGTAGACATACAAGTCCCATGAACGAGGGTTGAAGCAGGTCCATCGAACTAGTTTAGTAACTTTCACTTTCTGCAAAACAACCACTGATTTTCTTTTGGGACACCTCCACTCTTACTCACCCGTCTTGAAAGTGCACTAATATTCTTTGATGATTTTTTGCGGAAATGCTCTAGAAATTGTCCGAAGGTTAGACAAACTTCAATTAATCACTCCTAATATAAGAAGTAATTGGTTGAGAGACCACTTTTCCTCTTCCTTTTGTTTCACCTATCGTTTCCCGAATTTTTACAATCGCAATAAGCTCTGCGTCTGCATCCAATTTGCAACTCCAATGCAATACAACATCTTCCAGCTTCGCAAAGCCGATAAATGGTGACCCCTCCGCAAACGATAGGCGCGCAATTTCGTCATATACAACGTTCAACAGCAGTGGGTCTAGAGTCGAACCTTGTGGTATTTCCTACAAAAAAAAAAAAATGTATTGCATAGTTTTGGATAATTCGGTATAGGTTTATAAAAGCTTCGGACTTAATAATGTGAAGGGTTAGCAGCTGACTGACTGTCACTCACATTCATGAAACTGCCGCAACCAACCGAACTTACTCTGTTACTAAACGGCATCCAAGTATCTATAGATAAGTTCATGCATTGCAACCGCATTATTAACCACACACTACAGTGTTTATAGAGTATTCCATGTAAATACTACACATTCTTATAAATGGTTAGGTGATCATGGATGCTCTGCACCCAAAAGTACATAAATAAAAAAATCGACCTTCATCTGGAGTCAAGCGGCAAGTGTGGTTTCCTGCGACCTTCAGTATTATAGTTATTCCATGTGTACACATGCATGTACGGAATGCGCAGAGCCGGCTTTTAGTAGTACCCTCAGGCGCCAGGATTAGAGGGGCGCCTCATTCCACGCATTTCTCATTATAAAAGAAAATCAATTCGTACCCACCGAAGAAAAGGTTCGTCCTTGAATGGCGTTGTTTAGATGAGAGTAAAATTGGCTCGCTTTGTTGTTGGACTATATTTTAGGTGGGTTTTGCATTGTTGCATCCAATAATCTTCCCTTTCCATATCCTAGTCCATATCCACTGTATTCTTTCTGTAGTTACTGTTACTGTAGTAGTATATTAACCTCTTGCGGTTCACACGCTCAACCAATCTTAACAAATGAAGTGTTTAAAAAACAGAGATTTTCAGGGTACTTATTTTTGCATTTTTACTTTTTTAAAATATTAACAATTGAAAAGTGGAATTTTACTACATTCAACTTCAACTATGCAGTTATGTACAATTATCATTCAGGGAAATACTTTTCTTTCATTCCTCATGCCCTACGGCGCTACGGGCCCGTACAAACGACGCCGCGAAAGAGAGTCGACGGCCGAAGAGAGTTACAGTCATAGGAAATCTAAGAGAGAATTTTCAAAATTTGCGGGGGAATCGGGTAGGAGCGCTGTTATGTTATTTCAAAACATAGGTTTTTTTGTCAGTTGTCATTTTTGTATAGAAAATTCAAGGTAGCCTTGATATAGGTAGTCCTAATATTATAAATGCGAAAATAAGATTATTTTAACGACCGCAAACCCAATCTTTATGAATTTTGGTATAGGGATAGATGGGACCTTTGAGAATGACATAGGCTACTTTTTGTCGCGAAAACAAAACGTGAAGGCGATGAAGTATAGGGGATCTAAGTTTAAACGACGAACCAATTATTTCTCAAGTTAGGGATAGTAAAATTTGTCATAGGTATCTATATTTGGTAAGAAATAAATATATTTGCTGCGTATTTTACCAATGAACTCAAATGTGTAGGGCTAATTGGTTGGCTTGAAAGATAGGATAGTTTTGGAGCCGATATGTGGCGCTGTTGTTGATATAAATATTTTAATTGAGTTACTCGAGGTACTTATTCCACGCAGACGAAGCCGCGGGTACTAGCTAGTTTACTTAAAGGTTATTGAAGTGAAATTGTTTGTTTGCCCTCCCTGTACTCCTCAATGCCGCAATTTATCGTGACAAAATTAGGCAGAAAGTTAGTTCGTGACACCCGAGAGAGGTTTTTTTCTTATAAAAAAAATTGGCATCAACTATCGTCGCATAGTTTCCTGAGGTCTGTTCAAATCATGCCGCTAAGATTGTGCTAATATATCATACTAATTATGACCATTCCACATTTAAACTGGGGAACTTCTACATTGAGCTAGGGAAAGTCGTGCTTTTACGAATGCTGCCTAGTTTAAACGCAAGTAGGAACAGTTTTTATTAGAGCTGAAGCTCCGCAACATGATTGAATGGTGCCTTCAAACTTATTTAAGGCTTGAAGATTTAGCCAGTTTATTCCAGCCTATAAGTCCATTTGAAGGTAGAGCAGTGAGGGTTTCAAGCTCATGGCTAGTACAAAGAGATGTTCTTCTTAAGCTGTTCCGTAGGGTTTAGAACTGGGATCAGCTCTGCTTGTGTTAAATGCCAACAAACGTGTGTAGCATTAAAAAAAGAAAAACTTTTTCCAACGCAGTCTCGACGATTTCTTTAGATATTCATTTTGAAAGGCCTAATCATCACTTCCCTGGCATTAAGGATTATTCCCTCGAGGGGTGATTTTTAACAACAATGTCACTGGAGAGTTGGTTTTCCATCTTCAATTGAGCTAGCACTTTTTTTTCGGGAAAACTCGGACAAAAAGGTGCCTGAAGACGGCAATCGTGAAGCGTCTTGTAAAATAAAATAATTTTTGTCCACTGAACGCCAACCCTTTTTATTTTCCTTAGCTAGAGGTACTTTAATGTTTTTATTCCTTAATAAGTGGTTCTCCGAATTCATGTAATTCGACGAAATAAACTCCCCAAATTTTGTTTAGGCTTCATAAAATTTAACTACACACTCTCAACACACACTGTAGGTAATTAAGTCGGACCACTGCACTTCCAGCCAATGTAATTGTATCTCTCTTCGCCTATTTACCATTCTTTTGCATTATTATTTTTCACGACTGTATACGCGTATATTTTTGTCTCTGCCAAGGACAAGAGGTAGTTGCCACCTAAGTCAACAGCACGCATAAAATGCGAATCGCTCGGTGAAATTGAATTCCCTATCTATGTGCGGCATCTCACGATCTCACCCGTTGCATTCTGCAACTGCAATCTGTGCGCCAACTACCTATTCATATAATATTCTCTCGCAATTGTAATTGCAATCGTGCGTCGTACCTATACCAAGTCTCAGTAGTCTCCCCTTTCAATTTTTACATTGAATTATGATTTATCCAACAGCGAGTACGAGTACTTTATTTTTATTTTTTCTCTGCAATTGTCCTCATGCGCGCAACTCATTTGAATAAAAATGCTCCCTTCGGATAACCGATCTCTGGTTGGCCAGAAATGGTTATGAAAAATGCCGAACGTGGATTGAATTGAAATTTTCGCAAAGAAATGGAAAGGTTTTCGTTTTCATCGAAAGAAACTCCTCGGTAGCTTGCAGTCCATTAGCGCCGCGTATGTATGATCTTCACTTTGATCTCTCTGAGGTGCGTGATTTTTTTGCGATTTTTGTATTTCCCTTTTTCATTTGAAATTGAAAACGAGATGAGTTTGGTGAGTTAACAACAAAAATCCACCTGTGCGCCTCGAGAGGTAATTTACTTGGATGTGATTATGGCTGCAGTTACATTGTAAAGCGGCAGCGTGCGGGTCCCGATATGGTTGCACGTGCTCATTATTTTGGTCTTTTGTATGTAGTTAGTTGTGCAGCGCAGTTGAGGTGAGGTTATTGTTCGATTTGAAAAAAAGCATACCCGCAGTCATTGTGGTTGGGAGATTTTATATATGCAAATAAGATTCTGGATGATGAGCGACGTGTATGCGTAATTATTTCTAAGTACATACATACATACATTTTTAAGTAAAAATTAATTTTTTTAAATATTTCCTTGAAGTCATATTTGATTGTCGTTTCTTTTTCGTTGCAGGTGAGTTGAAAATTCATAGTGGAACTAGTAAGTATTAGAAATTTTATGCTGGAGATATATGCAACTTGGTAAATTGTGAACGAAAATCATTTAACTGACATTCGCTCCTGACTGTGGGTGATTATTGAAGTGGGTCAAATATTTTAATCTTAAAAAAAACTTCAATTGAAAATTCTATCTCTCTTTTTGAGGGCAAAATCTGTGAAAAACATGACTAGGGATTTGCTGAACTTGAATATCCGATATACTCTTCCTAGTGTTTCTCGACAAGGTCTCCTTTTCACAGCGCACTATTTTTTTTTGAACTCATTCCGCGATACTAATGATCATTTTTGGTGTCCAATCCAATATTTTGGAACTCATTTTTCATACAAAATTGCATATTTTGACCTATAAAATATTTAGTGTATAGGTTAGTAAGCCAAATTGAGGACAAACCCGTTTCAGCCGCTTCTTTACTAATACTACTTTACTAAAACACACCAGTGACTCGCTCGCTGTGCTCTGCGAATGATGTCGATGCCTTCAGCTGATGCAAGGAGTTGCACAGACTTTTGGAGAAATGCGCCCCTGGTTTTGGCTTGCGAGTTTCGCACAATAGCAAGTACTTCCGTTCGAAACACTCAGGTGGTATCCGGAAGCTTATAGGGTTTCCAGAGCCCCAAAAATATTACTCCACAGTCTATACTCGAACCAGCTGTATAGATTTTTAAATTATAGTCCTGTCTGTCTTGCCAATTTGACTCAAACAGCATATTTGTCATATTCTTTTTCGTCTTTTTTAACACAAAAATTTGATATTCCGTATAATGATACCAGGAAAGCGAGACGAGAACTAGGTACTTACGGTAACAATCTGAATATAAACCGATCCCAGTGTTTGTCCATTCATTAATTTATTTCCAATGTCGCGGATGTAAAATCCTCAAGTAAACCCTCAAAAATTCTCAATCTTCCGCCACCGACTCAGGAGGTCGAATCAGAGACCTCACTCATTACTCTAGTTCACCTAATACTGTAAAAAAGGGCCTATAAGTCGAATTGAAGCTCCAGCTAAAATACGACCTTTTAAAGAAACATTTGTGCATTAAGTATTAGTCGAACAATTTTAAAGAAAAATGTAGTCCATACATACGAGTATAGTAAAACTGAAAGGGGTTCTATGTTTTTTTCCAGTTGACGTGAAAACTACTGCACCGACTCCGATGAGACTTTTTTAAAATGTTTTTTAAGGTTCAGAGAAAGTTATATTCTATTTAATTTATCTACTTTTTGGAAGCGTTTTTTAAACAAAGTTTTTTATATGAAAACATGATATAACTTTTAGAGTACCGATTGGGTGACTTTGGGTCCTCCACGACCATATTTTTGTCTATATTCCGCTCATAAAATTGCTTTTAATTCTGTTTTTTTGGTAGTCGAGTTTTTTGGCATTCTTAAAAGAAATTCAACGTGATCAAACATTTTTGTCAATGCTACGAACAAATAAAACCCTAACGAACTAAAAGTTTACAAAGATCCGGCTGAGTATTCTTCGACATTTGAGTTCACGATATCAATTGCGATTGTATCCTGCTGCTTTTGGTGCCCCCGAAATCGGGACAAAAAAACTAAACGCAAATGCGCCTTGTGCTCCAAATTCATTTGTAATGAATATAGAGAGCTGGAAATGAAAACTGTATGCCCAAGTCATGCTATTTCATCTAAAAGTGATGAATATTAGTTATCGCTTTTAACTTTATCTTATTTTTATTTCTATTTAACGATTATACAATTTTCTCTTTAAGTTGAAGTCAATAGAACTAATATCTTGCATTTGAAGAGATCTATATATTTATAAAAAAAAGTTATAAACAACTTTCATAGAAAAACTTGAAAAATTCTTACATAATTTTTTTTTCATGAATGTGAATAAAAATAAACTTTGCAAATTTCATTTGTTAATGTATGTATTTCGGCTATAACCAACAGTAAAATAAACTTGAATACAGTTAAAAACTGACTTTAATTGGGGGGCCCTATGATAGTGTTGTTATATCGTGGGACTTATCCCTTTTTGTGGTTCAATGTCCGAAAAGCCTTCAGTGGGATAAAGGGAAAAAGCACCAAATCGTGGGAAATACAGAAATCTGACAAAAAACATTCAAACTATAAATTTTTGATGAGATTCTATCAAAACACCTGTATTTCACTATGATTATCAACACACTGAATGTCCATAAAAAAACAGCTAATGTAAATCGTCTTTTATCAAGATTTTCTAGTACCAAAAAAATAATCATAGCAGTGTTACAAACTGCGGTTTTTATACTAAATGTTAATTTAACGTGATTTTCTTTCCGTGTAATACAAATTTTACTTTTAAAAACTGGATTTTGACGCAAAAAAGTATTGTGTCATTTTTAAAGGGAATTTGAGTGGGATAAATGAAGAGAGAGTACTAACAACACTGCCCTATGCCACCCCATTCCGTCTCTTAGGTCTTACAAATTTACTAGGTACCCTAAAGGATAACAAACGAAGTTTATTTTGTGATAAGAACTGATCAATATAAGAAAAATAATTAATTACACATAAATAAATGCATGTTCCTTATATGCGGGGGATTTTATTTTTTTAATATTTGAATAGAAGATTTTATGAATGAATGTTCGTTTCTTATATTGAATTGTTTCTGATAATATATAAAAATCTTCTTATTTGGACATATTATCGATAACTTTTCCACTGACGTTGATTTAGCTGAATTTTTTATCACTAAGGCCTTGACGCTACTTGGAATGTTATGAAAAAGTAAAACCCCTAACGAACTAAAAGTTTACAAAGATCGAGCTAAGTATTCTTCGACATTTGCGTTCTCGAAATCAATTTCGAGGGTATCCCCGTAATCGGGACAAACAAATTAAACTCAAATGCGCCTTATGCTCCAAATTCATTTGTAATGAATATAGAGAGGTGGAAATGAAAACTGTATGCCCAAGTCATGCTATTTCATCTAAAAGTGATGAATAATAGTTATCTCTTTTAAGTTTATTTTACCTTTATTTTTATTTTTTTCTTTAAGTATACTCGTATTTATAAAAAAAGTTATAAACAACTTTCATAGCAAAACTTGAAAAATTCGTACTTAATTTGTTTTCATGAATATGAATAAAAATAAAAGTTGCAAATTTCATTTGTTAATGTATGTATTTCGGCTATAACCAACAGTAAAATACATTTGAATACAGTTAAAACCGGACTATAATTGGCACCCCATTCCGTCTCTTGGGTCTCAAAATTTACTAGGTACTCTAAAGGATGACAAACGAAGTTTTTTTTTGTGGTAAGAACTGATCAATATAAGAGAAATAATTTATTACACATTTAAAAATGTATGTTCCTTATATGCGGGGGATTTAATTTTTTTAATATTTGAATAGAAGATTTTATGAATGTTCGTTGCTTATATTCAATTGTTATATAAAAAAGACACAATGTTTTCATATGCGTTTCTTGTAACCGTTTTCTTCTTATGTGTGTGTGTTTCTTATATCCGTATATTACTTAAAAAAATTATATCCAGTGCAAAGAAAAGAATAACTTCCACACTTCAAGAAATTAATCATCTATCTGCTTTATTTAGAAGCTGAACTACAGAGACAGACTGAAATCTATTATGATAAAATAAAAATTTCTTTTATCAATCAATTCAGTTAAAAATATTTTTCTAATCTAAATGTCTCTATTACATTTTCTGTGTTACTTACGACCCAATAAATTTGTTTGATATCTCAGCACTAACCTACAAGTCTTCAGTTCCGATCTCCGATCTTCGTCAATGAATTTAAATAATTTTCCTTGCAAAAGTGTCACTCTAAATTGTACACCTTAGCACCCACATTCCATGCCACATATAAATACATGCTATATCTATGCACCTCTCCAACCTGTCGTACATTTCGTTCATGCACTATTTCCGATTTACTGGTATTATATGCCCCCTATCCGCTTTCTATTTGCATTTCATGTCTGAACGGAAACGAGTTAAATGTTTACCAGCCACACACGCGTTGCACACACCATAACGTCATAAAGATGCTAATCAAATTGTATCTATTAAAAAGTGTTTTCCAAGTATCTAACAACAAAAAAGATACTTCTAATAATCAATACACGTATCTAAAAGGTTATGATGCGACTATATGGGCCTTATGCCACTTAAACCACATTAACCGGCTTTTACTGTATACAGACCTGACGTATAAAACAAACACACAAAGCGACCGCCTTTCGGCTAAGCGGTGCATTATGGACTTTAGATAACCGATGCACGTACGGCTTGTGGTGACGTTTTCCAAGAAGTTTTCAATAAAAAAAAAAATTTATTTCCTTCTGAACTGAAACATTCAAAGCGTAAACTTCAAAGATCAAGCCTGCACTTTGAATTAGTTCTACCGAACGAAATGAAGGTTTATTGTCGCTGTCGCACAGTTTAACGAGTGTCTGGTTTAAGTGGGTACTTACCTACTACCACTGGTTTTTTTTTTGTTTTTTTTTGCATAATTTGTCCCAAATATGTTCTCCGTTTTATAACCCGAGTGTCAACAGAGAGACAACCCGATTGACGTCTTTTTGATTTCTTAAATCAAGTTGCATAATATTTTGTTTAAACGTTTTTACAACTCTGTTTAGATTCGGTTTTTGGGTTAAGTCTGTGATGTAAAGCTTGTGCGGCGATCAATGGCGCGAATTAAAACACTTGGTTCTTACTTTTAAAATTAAACAATATTTATTTGGAACTATGTCCTTTATTATTGAAATACTTTTTACTAATTCTAAAAGGAGCTTAAGGCTACTATGTAGTTACAATAAGACTATCGATAAATTCATCATACAGTCGTATTTATATACTTTTCTTATCTATCTACAAGGAGACCCAAGCGTACAATCGTCTTGCTTGATAATGAAGAAGAGATAATATTCCAACATTGTATACAAACGATATTATCTCTTTTACATATGTTATCATTGTAGCGTTGTGTGCAAGACTGTACTAGAGACTAAAGATATCATTGAATACAAATAATGTTATCTTTTTTCTCAATATGTTTTGCTATGGATACTTAACTCCCCCCCTTGTTAAACGAAATCGTCCCGATTTTTCGACGCTATTTTTAACATCTCTCTTTCATAAGTTTTGTTATATGCGTCAATCTTTTTTTGTTTTTGACGATCTGTTATACATTGTATAGTTTTTATCATTACGTACGTAAATGCTAAAATAACAATCAGTGTTACAATTGTGTATATAGTTGATAATATCGGTTTTTCTTCAAAAGGAATAATTAGTTTTTTTAAAGTATCTATGTTATCGAATTTGTATATTGTATCTTCTTTAATTATTTGGTCGATGTAAGACTCTGAATTATGATTTCTTAATATAACTTCTTTAATTTGCTTATGCATGTTTTTGTATATTTTATCATCTAGATTTATAGTATTTTCATAAGTAACTAAGTTTATACCATTAATTGTTTGATTATTTAGCTTATGCTTACCGCTTAATAACATAACACCGGATTCAATTTCTAAGTCGTAATCGTATTCTTGTTTAATGTTGCATTTTGAAGTTATATTCTTTAAAAGTGGAATAAGACAATTTTCTTCTTCAAAGTTAATTTCACAAATGTTTTTACTTAGATGATTTTGACAATTTCTTGTTCTTAAATAAGTTTGGTTACATAAGGCAATTGTTTTATCTTTTATGTTTTCACCATATTTGTATATGTTTTCAAATTTCGTATGCAAAGCTACAATCTTTTGGGGTTGTATAACTTCTTTCATCTGCCTTAGTAAAGAGTCTTTGTCCTTAAACTTTATTATGAGTCTTATTTTGTTACCAAAATAGATTTGTGTTTCGATATTATTTGTTATATCTTCAATAAGTTCGAACTGTGCAGTGTATGCATTAAAAGGCTGATTCACAGTTTTTATTATATCATTAGAAGAACTTTCAGCTGAATGTGCTGTTTCTATGGTAGAAGTATTTATGCGTTGACGTGATAATGCGTCAGCTACAAGATTTAGGTTTCCTGGTTTATAAACTAATTTTGCTCCAAAGTCTTCAATGATTCCCTTCCAACGTTTCAGCTTTGTGTTGGGATTTTTTTCTGATACCGAATATATAAGGCTCTGGTGATCGGTATATATGGTTAAGTCTGCTATACCATATATGTAGTTTCTGAGTTTTTGTAAGGACCATATGATCGCTAATAGCTCTTTCTCGTTTGTGCTATAGTTCTCTTCTGTCTTACTCAGTGTTCTTGACAAGAAGTGTATAGGTTGCTTATTCTGACTTAGTACGGCTCCAATAGCTATGTTGGATGCATCTGTAGTAAGCTCGAATGGTTTACTATAATCCGGTTGAAAAAGTTCGACTTGTTCTTTCAAATAATTTTTTAAAATTCTAATCGCTTCTAATGCTGAATCATTCAGATTTAACTTAATATTTTTACTTTGTTTTTTGTTTACTTTACCGTTATCTCCTCGTAAATATAATGTCAGGGGCTTGGCTATGCTTGCGTATCCTTTTATAAACTTACGATAGTAACCTGTAAGACCTAAAAATCCTCTCAAATCCTTTACCGTTTGTGGGACTGGAAAATTTTCTATAGCTGCTATTTTCTCAGGGTTCGTAGTGATTCTACCATGTCTGATTATGTGACCTAAGTATTCTACTTCTTCTTGAAAAAACTTACTTTTCTCATCAGATATTTTTAATGTGGCTTTATTGAGTACGTCGAATACTTGACTTATGTGCTGTATATGTTCTTCCTCAGATGAAGAATATATCAATACGTCATCAATGTAAACGTGTACGAATTTACCTACAAAGTCTCTCAAAATGTCGTCCACGCATCTCTGAAATATGCTTGGTGCATTTTTGAGCCCGAAAGGCATTCGTTTAAAATGATATTTTGCGCCATTTATAGCAAAAGCTGTTTTTTCTTTATCATCTGTTTTGATTTTAATTTGGTGGAAACCTGACTCCAAATCTAACGTTGTAAAGTACTTGGCTTTACCTAAATTTTGAATTGTCATGTTGACATCCGGAATGGGGTATCTGTCTGTTACAGTGTGAGCGTTAAGTTTTTGGAAATCAACAACCATGCGCCGTTTTGGTTTTCCTTTTTCGTCCAAACCTTTTTTAGGTACTGTCCATATGGGACTGTTATAAGGACTATGGCTTTTTTCTATTATATTGTCATGTAAGAGTTTCTGTATTTCTTTGTTTACGAATTCGTTATCTGCTATGGGATATGGATATTGTTTAACATAAACCGGATTATCATTGGTCGTCCTAATGCTTGCTTCTATAGTATCTGTAAAGGGTAACGGTCCTATGCTGTTATTAATCTTCATCAGTCTATCTATGTCTGCTTTATAAATATTATTTTCCCCAATTATGTAATTAATTTTCTGAATAGATTCGACACTGCTTATGGTAGTTAGAGTCATATTACTGAAATTTATTTCCGCGTTTAGAACTTTAAGTCCTTCATATCCTAATATCATATCAAAAGACTGAATATCCTCTAATTCAAAAAATGTTATATTTTTCTTTAATATCCTAACTACTTTCTTTGTATCTACCATAGAATAACCATGCATTGTTTTTATTTTTATAGGTTTAATTTTAATTTTTTCGCTAGAATCGCATTTTCTATTAATGTAATTATGGGTTGCACCAGTATCAATAAGAATTTTATAAATTTTCTTAGAAATAGTACTAGTTAAATTTAAGCAGGGCAACCCGTCTACTAGTTTAAATGATCTATTCTTATGTTATTATTTACCATACATTCCGTTTCATCTGCTTCTGCATATGTACTGCTGACATCGTCTCTGCGTTGTTGTCGGGAGTTATTTACTCTCTGCTGCTTGAAGTTCTGCTGATAAGATCGTTGCGGTCTGTTGTGTGTGTTGAAACTCCCGCTGTGTTCACGTTTCGCTGGTGGATTATATACATCGGGTTTGTATTGATTCCAATTTTGTCGCTGTGCATGTACAATTTGTCTCGAGTTTATCTCCATCGGCTGTGGTCCGTCATTTCTCTTGGAAGGGTTTAGGCGTGGTCCTTGATTGTGTTGCTGCATATTATCGTATTGCTTCTGGGGTTGATAATTCGTTGTTTGGCTCGAATAGTTTGGTCTTCTTTCGTTTCTGTGTTCATGTGGCATATTTTTGTGGTGCTTATCTTGAGTGAGATGTAAATGCCTGTGCACATTATCATGTTCTATTCTGCGAGCAATTGCGAATGCGTGTTCTAGATCATTTATTGTAGCTGAATATAATGATCCTCTTGTAAAGTTGTCACTCATACCATCAATGAATATACGAACTGCGTCGTCGTTAGCATTTTTAATTAGTCTGTCGATTATATTCGGCGGATCACCTGACATAGTGATTTTTGATATTATTAAATTGAGATTTTTATTTATCTCGTCGTGGTATTCAGACAGTGTGCTTCTTTTTTGCGTGATGGCTTTCATCATGTCTTGTAGCACGTATAGAGGTTCTTGATTAGAGTACGTATAATCTAATCTGTTACGTATCGCCTCAAAATTAAAAATTGTGTTATAATTAGTTAACACATTCGCGGCTGCTCCCTGTATTTTACTTTTCACTATAGTCAATGCTGCTGCGTACTTACTGTGTGTTTTGAGGTTTTTAATGCTGTCCATTAATCTGGATGCTTCTTCGCGCCACGACCGATAATTTGATTGATCGCCGTTGAAAATAGGTAGGCTTTTAAATGCGTCTAACTGTATTTCACTACCATCTGTATATGTGGTTCTTATTTCCTCTAGCACAGGTATGTTTGGTACTATGCCTAATCCAGATTTTACTTCATTTAGTTTTGTTTCTAAATTAGTGTTTATTTGATTTTGGTTAGTTATTATTGCTGCTAACCTTGCATTCTCTGTGCGTGTGTGCTCTAGGGTTTGTGTTACTGTGTTGCACCTGGTTTCTAAAGCTTCTAATCTTGCCATTAATACTGCGAGTTGTTCCATTTTGAACTCGTGTCTGTTGTCGTCGAATTTGTGTGTTTTTTTTTTTTTTTTCCACATATACACTTTCACTGAATTGCTTTGCTGCTTCGTACGAAGGAGCTATATTTGTACCTGCTATGCTAGGTAATTCTTGTAACCGGTAACGCGAGTGTTCTGTTTATACTAGATTTCACTACTTGTTCCCGAGGTCCGCTCGATTGAAGTTAAAAAGTATATTTAACCTCCTGGCAGGATCGCCAATTAAAACACTTGGTTCTTACTTTTAAAATTAAACAATATTTATTTGGAACTATGTCCTTTATTATTGAAATACTTTTTACTAATTCTAAAAGGAGCTTAAGGCTACTATGTAGTTACAATAAGACTATCGATAAATTCATCATACAGTCGTATTTATATACTTTTCTTATCTATCTACAAGGAGACCCAAGCGTACAATCGTCTTGCTTGATAATGAAGAAGAGATAATATTCCAACATTGTATACAAACGATATTATCTCTTTTACATATGTTATCATTGTAGCGTTGTGTGCAAGACTGTACTAGAGACTAAAGATATCATTGAATACAAATAATGTTATCTTTTTTCTCAATATGTTTTGCTATGGATACTTAACTCGCGCACATCTATCAAGCAAAATACGGAGTCTTCATTTCATATCCGGCGATAGATACGCCACTGGTCAGCATAATCTTTCATCAATCGGGGAGAAAGGTGAAATGATCGAAAATGATTTGCATACTGCGAGTGACGGTTACCTCATACGCGTTTCTTTTTGAGATTTGTTTATTAATTTATTACGCTGCGAGGGAACAGTGAACCATAATTATCTACGCCTTTTCATGATACAGAGGATATGTGTGCCTTTGAGTAATGGCTGCAAATCTGTTAAATCGCCGAACTGTTTTCCTACTGTTTTGTAGGTTTTTTGTCTTTCGGTTTTTTAGAAAATTATGTTGGGTCAACTTTTACTTTGGTTTTTAGTGAAGCGATCCATCTGTAACTTACATTTCGATCTTAAAACGAACGCACTGCCTCCAGCTTCAGGAACTTGCTCAGTTCTGAAAATCTTTTTGCATTGCTTTCGGTTGGTGTCGGTGTTAAGGCCGTTAATAATGCCACCATTTTGACAGTGTTTTCTTATATAGGTACGTTTCGTCCATTTGTGTTGAATAACCTTAGCACGCCGCAGAAAATCATACTTTTTTTACGAGAGTACAGCCCTTCTAATGAACTCTGATGTACTTCCAATAACCCGACAAATCAACAAACCAAAAGGAATAGCAATTCCAATGCTCATTTGAACTGAACCGTGAACTATGCACTTAGAGGACAGGGTTCTCGAAGTAACACTTTCGACTAAATTTGAAGCTACTCCTAAGATTTTGCAAATGAGCTAGCCAAACCTTTTAAAACAAACAGTAATAGTTAGGTTACAATATTCACTAAAAAAGTCTGCTCAGAAGATGTAAAAATATGGCCTTTTTTAAAAAAGAGGGATTGTAGAAACTTAACCCTGCTACGGGGTAAGTTTTAACAATGATTAAAAAAAAACGTGTGTGATTTGTTTTTGAGAAATTTAAATTTAAAAAAAAGTTAATTTAAAAAACCAAAAAACCAAAAAAATATATGAAGAAGACGCATTTAAGTACCTATAGCTAACTAAAATTGACAATCGGAGACTATATACCTACACAGTATATCAAATATTTATGTATGAGTTTTGAGTACCCTCCGACTGCCAAATAGGTAGTTATATGTACATAAATGCGTTTTGTTCATATATTTTTAGTTCTTTATCTTTAGTTCAGTCAGTCGGGTTTTTTGGTTTTTTAAATTAACTTTTTTTATTTCTATCTTTTTAGGCTATGACACTCCGGGAAGGAATACGAATATTATGATATCTCACACTTCAAAATCGGTCAAGCCGTTTAGGCTACAGGGCGTCCCGTAGGAACGCGCAAAACACATAACCCCCCCTGTGTCCAATTGGGTAAAAAAAACCTCTAAAAACAACAAAATCACAAGTTACTTACTGATGAAAAACTAAAAAAGAAATTAACATCTTTTCTTTCACCTGCTTTTTGATTTGGTCTTGGAGACCTTTCTGGCTATGATTCTAATTTGTTCCTCAAGGAACGTCTGTTTCGTGCGTAAAAAAGTTTTACTTCAAAAAAAGTTACAAATCATCCAATTTTCCGGTCCTCACACAGTACGGACCAATACTTAACTTAAGTAGGCACGTCGTTTGCTTTGGAGAAGACCAATATTTTTCTCACGCGACTCTTAATTTAAGGGTAAACCTAAAATTTTTAAATGTTACAACTAACCCTGTTACTTTTAACCCCGTGTTCCCCTACATGAGTGAACTTGAATGGAGTTCACTGACCACCGGTGTGCTGCTGTTGTGAGAAAGACCACCGAAAAAATCACCAAAAATCGTACCAGCTTGCTTAATAAATCTGCGCTATTGACCTCTACTAGTTCATCAATAAACAGTTTACCTTTAAATAATTTTTTAAATGAATTCATTCGTGAAGTGAACAGGCTACTGTCCACCGATAGTTTTGTCAAAGGTCACTTGATTAGGGCCCAGGTTGTGCAATTATCTCCGCTGGATGGTTAAATCCAAAGCTCTAACTTCAGTTAAAGTTAATACTTTGTTTTAAAATTAAAAAAAAATTTTCAGAGAAAAAAAAATTGTACCGTGATCACCTCCAATGTTCCCAAACTTTGAAGACTGTTTCGCCCTTGTTTATAAGCAAAATCATAAATTTTCTCCTAAATTGGAAAAAAAATATCCCAAAATTGGAGCTTTCCCTTTTACTGGGACACTGCCTCCGGATATCGTTCTACTTCTATGGCTAGGATATTTATGAAGAAAAATGTTTTTCAGTTTCACTGTCTTCATGGTGCCGTGTCATTGTCTACGGGTGTCGATGAAATTGGACTTGTATCATAGTCTTACTGAAATGTGTTACACTTTCAGAGGTTCACTTGATCTTTTCGTATTTTTTTCCGACGATGGGGTGTTTGTCCGGGATAGATTCAAAAACTGCTTAAAGTTTCCACAGTTGCAATGCAAAGTGCAACGAATAAGAGATAAGATATATTTTATGGTTATCAGCCGTTCAGATTTAGGCTGATATCTAAACAGAGAATATCTAACGAAAACCTTAAACTAACTTTGAAATGTACAGATTGGAGAAGTATTTTTTTTTTAATATAAAGTGCAATTGTCTACAAAGATTTTAATATATCCTGAAGTTAAATAATAATCTTGAAACTAAAAAAAAATAGGAATAGAAAGACGCGTCGTCTTAACAGTTCCAACTTTGCGTAGTGCATGTTCTGATACTGGTTGTGGTTTCTGACAAATAAACGCAAAGACTCTCACCCTTGGTCGCCACCCATTTATCTGTAGCAACTTAAAATTTTATTCAAAATTAAATTCAAAGTATCTCTCACATGCATCTACTAAATTCCATTTTCATGGTAACTCTAGATTTATAGTTCATCTATTGATTTTATTATCGGTATTCCGAAATTTCCCCTATGCACGATCACATCACACACATGGCCAACAAGTTTGCTCATTTGTCGGTAATTTGTTAATAAATCGACATAAATGCAAACAGGCCTACTAGCATACTCACCTGACAGGTCTGCGCTAAATGGGAATTAAAACAAAAAATCCACAACCAAGCTGCAAAGTCCATCACCAGATTCGTGTTGAGTTATCAGAAGTCCGTCCCCGTTCGAAGAGAAATCTAACACAGCCTGCACTGGTTTGGTTATGTCATATTTATTTCTTGTATCTATTTGAGAGAAACGTGGATTCATTATTATTTAACGAATATCTATAGTTGAATAACTGTATCGCTTGCAAGAGAGCCACACTACACTAGTGGTAATAAACAATACAAATTTGTTACTGTTTTCGGTGAGATTGTTGTTCAATTGATTTTAACTGTCGGACCTGTTACTTTCGATTTTCGGAAAGACCTGCGGTTTCTGTGAGACCCGCAAAAGGTAGCCGTTGATATGGTGGTGCGACGATCGCCGGCGGAGAAACTGTGCGCAGTATGAAAACAAAAGCGAAAGGTACCCGTTACTATCTTTGTGGGCTATGAAGGGTAAATGTGAGAAAATATTTGGCTAATTAGATATTTTGCGCATTTGGTCAAGGTATCTTTTTATGTGGGTGGAAGACAGCTCCAAAGACCACAAAGTGAGTGATGACCGACAGGGTAGCTATAAAATCTAGCGGATTGTTTTGTGTTAAGAGATTTACAAGAGATTATAAGAAGTGCAATAAAAGAAGACTGATTGGAGGCTGGGTGACAGGGCTTGGGATAGATCGATGTCGAGATTTTTGATGGACTTGTAAGCCCTAGGCGGACGCGTCTTCCACTTTGAATGTTATATGGAGGGAACAGTGGGATCTGTCATATCTCAAAAGCAGTCACACGAAACAAAAATGTTGACAATAAAAAGCTAGTGATTGATAAGAGAGGTAGACAGGCCGTCTTTGCAAACAATAAATCACCCGCCCTTCCTTCTCGGAAGAATGGATCATATTTTGCAATAAAGAAATCTTAAAACTAAATTGTGGTGATGAATATGACCTCCCGAAGAAGTTTGGACGTTGATTTCTTTTTATTTGGCGCTGAGGCGGAGGATTGAGTCGCAGTGATTCAACAGACTGTCGGATGTGGTTGTTGGGTAAACAGACACCCAGTGTCGAAAAGCTGATTAAAAAGCGTAAAAGTAAGATCTGCTCTACCTGATTTCAACGGTGGTATGAGCAAGCAGAAGACCGTGCTCGAATGTAAAAGGCTGGAGGCTAAGTTAGCAGTTAACAAGCTCTAGGAAGGCGCCTGCCATTATTTTCCTCGGAACGGCGCGCGACCGCCCTACACTTTGTTATCGAGACAGAATAAAAATAAAAAACAGAAATATTGAAAAAGGGTGTAGAAATAGCTACTAAGAGTGCGATTCGGACCGATACGATACACTCTGAGGCCTACGATCAGAACTTTACAAGACACCTCAGAATGGCGACTTCTAAAGCTTCTTCTATGAGATAGTTGGGTTCCTTACTTCGAAAGAAGATCTCTGTTTTAATGAAGAAGAATTCCTCGCTGAACCTTAAAGCTAGAGACTCAGCTTATGTAAGCAAAAGGTGTATCCAGGTTTTAAAAGAAAAGTCTACCCATATCAATGAAATTCTAATACCGAAAGATTGATTCTACCTCACCAGGAATGGGCAGGCATTTATAGTGCGAACTAAGGATGATAGGACTGGTCCAGCGCCGTGAAAATACGCCACTTTCAAAGTTCATATCAAAAAAAGAAAGCTCACCCACAAATCAACCAAACCAAGGCAAACAGTCGCTAAAACTTTCCCTGTAGCTAACAAAAAACCGAATGTACCAAAGGTTGTTTAGAACATTCCAAGGACTAAGAAGGTTTAATTATACTACAAAGAGGGTAAGGCTCACTCACAGTATTCGTAAGAGGGTTCAAGGGATATATAGGGACTGACAAGAAAAATCAACTAACCGAGCTGGATTTCTACAGCTTACGCCTGGAAGTTGAACTATCATCCTCCCTATTACAATGAGCTGCTGAGCCTTTCTCGGTATAGCTGTCACTTTGAGAGACGATTGACGAAAAAACAGAACGGTTCGCAGTATGATACTCGTAAATCACACATAGAAACATCCGTATCGGAAGGCTAGATATGGACAGCGTTGTTGGAGTCTTTTCAATAGCAAAAACCGTACAAATGTTCCGGCTCTTGTTGTCGGCCCAAGGGATGCAGTTTGGTTGTACCATACTGACAACATAATATTTTTCCAGATCTTTAAAAGTATTGATATTCAAGGGCGGAACTCGACTTTAACTATCATACCTTTAAAGCTTTTAAGTTACAGCATGGGAAACTACCTCTAGTTGCATACTCCATGTTGATTGAGATGCTATTCCAGTTGAAGGCATCACATTTTGTTCCCCTAGGTTGGAGACACAGATTTTGTGGAACGGGACATTCATGTTCTGCCTTATAGGCCCCCGGTTTTCTAAGGCCTATGAGTTGAGTAAGTTTTCATCGTTGTAGCTCGTTCTTTTTAAAACCCCTTCACTGCAGTGTGGACTCCCAAGCCATCACAAACTTACCTATTACACAATTGGACTAATCCAACTCCTTTCATTTGGCTTACAATTATTACAAGACAGATTCCGCCCGCACAGTAGTCATAGCAACAGCCACCCAAGATCTGTTCCACTTCAGCGAAGTAATTCTCACTCCCACTCAACCCGAAACTCTCGAAAAAACATTGCATCTGCATGGGAGCTCAGAGCTCGTTTCTCCAACGTTTCCAACAGACAAATATTGACAATTAATTTATGCACCTAACACCTTCGAAAACGTACAAGTCATGCGGCCGAAGTCGCCCGACCACGCGCACATACCCGAAGCACAGGAGCCAAAACAAAATTCAAGAAAGCGTACTCCCCTCGCTCCAAATGTGCACTTCAACTTCAGCCACAAATTATTGTTCAAGTCAACTTAACCTATGCCACTCCAACCAGACGTACGACCTGAATAACCGTGTGAACACACTCGATTTTCAAACACGAACTTTTGTGTTGGATTTGGATGTCCCCATCCCCACCAAAAAGCGGTTACGTTCTGTATGGTATTTGCACTAGTCTGCCTGCCTTTATGATATTTCGTAATGGCGCGCACACATGTCATAAGTTTATCGTTCCGAATTGGACAGTTTGGTGGTGGAAAATTCATGGAAATTTGCATTTTCCTCCCGTTAATGTATGGAATAGAGTCAGTCCAATCCGCACGGCACAAAGATTCGACTTAATGCAGTCATTGAATGGAAATTCACGCAAACTCAGCAGCGACACGGACGGCGAAGTGAGTGCGATTTCGCGTGCCCGGTGTGTGCGTGAATTCACAAATTGTTTTGACGTTGATGTTTAAATTTATGGATTTGACATTATGCAATGCGATGGATCGATGTAGGTGTTTAGCCGCAGCCGCGTAATGTGATCTAGTTGCATTAATTGGCGGGCCGATACATACAGTGGTGGTCAAGAGTTGTGGGAA
This sequence comes from Cheilosia variabilis, assembly GCA_951230905.1. Lineage (NCBI taxonomy): Eukaryota > Metazoa > Arthropoda > Insecta > Diptera > Syrphidae > Cheilosia > Cheilosia variabilis. The sequence goes on along the minus strand of OX579676.1, from coordinate 140,764,055 downwards.
CTTTTCAATATCGTGTGGATTGCTCTTGGAATTGTACTTTACAATAAGTGTTTTACGAGTACAAATATAAATACACATGGAGACCGATTTGTCCACTGATTGCCATCCATGTTTGTTTAAATTGATGACTAGAAAAGTCCAGGTGGAAATTCGAACGCATTTTTAGCAACAGTTCTGAATTCACCCACGGAAATTCAATATTTCGGTCCATATTTCATAAAAATTGGTTTCGAAATGCTGCTACGACAAAAATACAAAAATGTGACGAAATTAGTCACACGATTTTGTATTTCAATTTGTAAAGTAAAAGGTATTTTTGGACAAAGCCTAGGGGACTGAAAACGGAAATAAGGCTGAGTTCTTAAGCCAGCTGTCACTGGGCTCAGCAGTTAACAGAAGTATATACTGTAAAAAAAAGGGAAACTCAACACCGACGAATCGGACAGAACGTCAAAATCCGACCGACAGCTGCTGCTTTGAGCTAGTAAGTGACATTGCCTACCTCGACCCTGTTTTAAATTTGTCAGAAATGAAAGGAAGAATAACTCTTGCCAAAAGTTGTCTCTTTTAGGGCTCAGAAACAGCGTTGATACAAGTGTAACAAAAGTGTTACACTTTTTAATTATTTTATAATTTTGTTACAATGTTACTTTTTTCGCTTTGTTACACTTTTTCCCATTAAAATCTTTTCTTGTCTTTCTCCTTAAAAAATATTGAAAAGTTGAACTGGCAGCACTTTTTTCTTTCGAACAAACTTCTACCAATTTCTGTCAATGTATTTGTTTGTTTACACAGAGCACAAGTCTTGCAAAACGTCAAACTGCGAGTGGGAATGGTAATGGGAACGAGAAAATACAACAATATTTTTCTGCATCGCCGCGTCGCCGTTGACAATGTTCTACATCTCGTGGTAAATAAAGTTTGTGAAATAGAAATTGAAATCTACTTCGTGGTCAATAATTTTGTTTTTTTTTTTTTATTTGTTAAACAGAAAATAGCTTTTTTTAAGAGCTTTTTTTTGTAAAATTATAAAATTTGTTCAGTTTGATAAATTTTTTTGCATTTATTTAAAAAAAAAATGCGGCAACATTGCTCAGAAATTAGTTAAATAGTAGAATACTTTTACGGATGATTTGAGAGATTCTTTATAAGATCTTGATGGTTGGATTCAATATACAGCCGGATGAAAACATTCTCAGTCGCTTCGAGAGGAAGGTTCTTTGTTAATTGTTCGATACCATTTCCATTGCCAGCATTTAAAAACGGAGATCTAAAAACGAACTATACGAGCTGTACAGAGACTTTGACGTAGTCAAAAAATTGTTTTTTACTCGTCTAAAATGGCTGGGATATGTGGAGCAGTTGGGAGCAATTCCTTTGGGCAGTACGGTCTTGGACTCAACGCAGAGGGCAACACAGTAGAGAAAGACATCGCTTAATGCGAAGTGCGCAATAGCAGGCAGTTAGCGAAGGATCGTGCTATTTGGAGAGGTGTGTTGATTTAGTCCCAGATCCATATAGGACTGGAGCGCTACTACGTGAGATGGGTATGTCACATCAAAATATGGGTTTGTCTGCCCGGAAGCCCCTAGAAAAGTTGTATATCTGTGATGCATACCCTAAACGTTAATTTATGTACCATTTCTAAAATCGCTCAAACTTCCTCTAACTGTTCGCATTTTGTTCCTCCGCGAGGGTTTTGGCAAATCGCCAGCGATTCTTCCATTGAAAATCTTTGTTTTATCAACAATTTCGCACGATTTTTATGTGGGTTTATATGTTTCACTTGGGATTCTCAGATGAACTCGCCGGCGAAGAAAACGCTCGTGCGTTGTTATACCTTATAAGACGCTCTGAAGACTGCACATTGGCATTACTACTTGTGCTACACGCTGAAAAATAAATTGTAATGCCAACAAATTTTGGTGCTTAAAATGAACCAAAATATCAAAATATTTGATTTAGGAATGAAATTGTTGGCAATGTTGTAATAAAATTCTTATGGAGAGTATATTATTCTTCCGCTGAATACCTGATTCTTGAAAACTTAAAAACGAGTTCTTGTTAACAAAAATAATATTTGAACCAAGAACTTTGAACTTATAATTTTTTAAGAATCTCGAAATTCTTCGCTTAACAATCTTTTTTTTTTCTGAGTGTACTTTAAGACATATGAGGTATTTATTTATTTCGTTACCAGTTACCACAGCCTCAGCAAAATATCAGTATTCATCATATCGATTTCTTCGGTTTTGCTAACCTGTACAGTATCTTTACTAAAATTGGCATCGACTCCACTGTCACTTGGAAATACCATTCCCGGTGGAAATGATTGCGAACGAATTCCATTATTTTTGAACTCAGACACGCCGATGATGACATTCTAAAGTGATTGCGGATGCCCATCTTTCGACGTTTGAAGCTTCATTTGTTGGTAAGAATGCTGAGACCAACCTTGAATCGATCGAGCATATCCAAGCCTTAAACAACCCAAACTCCATTCAAACTATTTTCCATAAGTTAAATTCCAATTCACATTTATAAAATTCATCAACTCATAGAAATTCCAAACCAAACCCAAAAGTCACACCCGTCTCCCATTCAATGCGAACTGCTGTCAAAAACCGGCTTCAGCCTGCCACACAGCCTAAACCTTAACATTAAATCACAAAACTTCGAAAGCCTTGACGTTAACCATTCACCAGTCGATTTGCGTTTTCCTCCGTCTTCTGTCGCGCTGGATGATCATCAATGGCCGACTCTACACCGAACAATCTTCAGACACAATTCCCGCAGTCAGTCGCATTCATCTTCATCACATAAGAGTATGCATTCGCAAGCAGACACCAGCCTCGAACACGATTATCAGATTTTTAACATGCACAATTCGCGATTACAAGTGAAATTATCGAAAGGCTGTGCTGCCAGCTGAATAGATGCATATGAGCTGGGGAAAATCTCCTGACGAATTCTAACACACACCTTGCAGGCAGAGGGGAAAATCACAAAAGAAAAAGAAAATTCCAATAATTTTCGATGCTCAATGAAGAAAGTGATTTCTTTTATAAGTGCACACACCTTTCACATATGCGCAGTCGTACGCGTAAGTGAGAAGTTTAACAGTTTCAGTACCACCTGACAAATACAACACCTGACGGGAGAAGAAAAAAAGATGCCTTTGTTATCGTGGCGATAGGATCTGAAAGTACCTACATGCTGCTCTTGTTGAAAGTGTTTATGCCTACAATTTGTTGCTTATTTTGAGAAATTAATTTACGACTTACTGTTAGAAGTCAATTATTGTTTGTGCTGTACTGTTAATTGCCGCGCAAGAAAAGGGAAACAAATTGCAACTAATTACGCAGTCGGTTGTTGAGGTGCGTTGAGGTGAGAGGTGGACTGAGCGTTTGATGATTGGACCTTAGAAATTCGACAACTATTATGAAGGCAATCGTGGCAGTTGAGTAACGTTTGAACGGAAGGGAGAAAGTAATGAGACGAATCTATCCATCAGGGGGGCAGATTCCTTAGAACAATAATCGTTTGGACGGTATCGCTTTTGAAACTTTGATTACCATAATAAGTCTTAGTCTGCCCGAATTGTTAGTACTACATCAGCTTTCATTACATTTGTGGAAAATAAACTGGATTAAGCTCTCAAACTCGTTATTTTTGTAATAAGTCTCTAGTTTTGGAGGTTGTTTCGACGATAATCGTCTAAAAAGTTACGAAATGAGTGCCCAGGCCTTGCGTTGTTTGATTATGAATACTTTGACATTTGACTTTCGTCAAACTTAAACCATTCTTGACGGATATTGTCTTTAAGAGCTGCAAGAGTCTGAGGCTTGTTGACATAAACCCGCGACTTCAAAAAGCCCCACAAAAAGAAGTCTGGAGCGGTCAAATCAGGCGATCTTGCTGGCCAGTGCAAATCGCCAAAACGGGAGATTAGGCGCCCGGGAAATGCATCCTTCCGCATATCGGTTGTGGCACGTGAAGTGTGTGCCGTTGCACCGTCCTTCCAACAGGACCCACATGTTTTCCAATCCCAATTCATCAAGTTGCGGCAAAAAGAACTCGTTGATCATTGCTCTGTAGCGCTCACCATTCACAGTAACCGTTTGGCCCGCGACGTCTTCGAAGAAAAAAGGTCCGATGGCTACAGCAGCAATATTCTCTGCAGAACGGCTACTCCGGGGTCTGCCACGCCTGGCAGCATCTCGTGTTGTGCCAGTCTCTTCGAGGCGAGCGGCTAAACGTCGCAGTGTTCCACCAGTAGGCGTTGGACGGCTAGGAAATTTGCGACGAAATTCACGTTGTGCCAAAGTCACCGACCGATTACTGCTCAAATAAATAGTCACCAATATTCCGCGTTCTGGAGCAGTGTAGCGTAACATTGTTTATTAACGTGTATTTCGCATGTGTTTACTACACAAATGTCAAAACAGAACTGACATTAGGGGCCAATCGCAAAATTTATAGCATTTTCTGATAGGAGGATTTACTTTTGCGCCACCTTGTAGTTCCCATTGTGCTTCCACTGGAAAGCACATTCGTGTCACACTGTGACTGTCCACTTCTACAGCCAAATTCCTTTCTTTCTGAACCTCCCCTTCAGAAGTCAGAACCTATCGCACGGTTTCTATGTCCAGTCATTTCAGACTTCTCCAGTCAGACATTCGTTATTACATTGGACCTTTACGGGGCAGCTTTGGTTATAAAAATGGTGGGTGCCGGCGCCTTGCATAGCCAAATTATACCCTAGGACACCTTTATGAGGTTATCAAACATAGAAAAGGTGATGTTAAAGCCAGAGACAATACTGAGACCACCAACTTCGGCCGATTTCCCCTTACTTGCCTACAAGCTATATTTTTACGGAGTGGTCACGATTTGGTGTGCTTGTATTGTTACATAGAAATTCGTATTGGCAAATGTCACGCGTAACTTGAAAAATTCCGGCTCACCAAAACACTCGCACCTTGCATATATGCCACTTCCACTTTGGGCAAACTTGCTGGCAGCGTTCATAGAATTTTATCCGTTTAACTTGAAATTGTTCGTTATGTGTGAATAATATTTTTTTTATGAATAAGTGTACATTTGTTTAGAATAGTCATGAAAAATTAACAATGTAGATAAATTGAGTGAAAATAAAAACATTTTGAGCAAATTTTCTTCATTATTATTATTAAGAAAAATTTACACACGAAATCGAAGTTAATGCTATCCAAAAGCGGAAAATAAACAACCATGTTTGTCATAATATGTTTCTAGTATATAAAACATATATTTCAGATAGTTTTGCTAACCAAACAAATCAAATTATTCGCCTTTTAACAATTTATAATACCTAACCAATGGCATTCAGTAATGTAAAAATGTGGTATTCGCGAACTCTTTCACATTTCCCCACTATTGCCGAGATTGGCAGCATTTATTTTTGTATTTTTTTTTATGTTTTTGAATGTCACACGGATTCTTAATTGACATAACGCCGATAGGAAAACAAAATGGCGAATTTAAAAAAAAATTGAGGTGGCCAGCGGCAAGAGGATTGTGAGTTGGGAGGTCTCAGTATGGTTTGTCTATGGTTAAAGCCATTAAGGCTTGGCAGAAACTTATAAACATTTTAATGTTTTTCATTGATAATAAATTCAAATTCAAAAATTAAAATTCAGAAAAAACTTTTTGTATATTTCATTAAGGCATAAGGTCGTTCGCTGCTTTGATTTCTATTATTTTGATGGCTGTTAAAAGGTATTATGACATCTTCCGGCGGCTTCGGGCTAAAAGACTTCGAAGGTCTGAGGAAAGATGTATGTCAAGGAACTAATCGCCATATTCTTGAACGTGCTATATTATCACAGAATAAGACCGTGTTTTTGAAAACCAAAATAAATTCGTCAGTTTTTGCTTGTTCAAGGGGACTAATCGCCGTTATTCGTTAACAAGCTATATTTTCACAAAATTAAGCCATTTTTTTGTAGGCGCAGTGGCTTAGTGGTTATTGTATTGGACTACTAAGCGAGGGGTCCCAGGCTCGAATCCCGAAAAAACCCAAATTCCAACTTATGGTTTTTTCCCGCTGCGCCACCTCTCGCAAACGTCTGACAAACATCCGAGAGTATAACTGTCATGAAGAAGCTTCTCAATTAGCCACTTGGACCCGGCATAAAATTGTGAATCCCTTCCATTCATCCCAAAAATGAAAAAAATCACACAGACGAATGGGTGTGAGAAGCTAGGCCTAGGGTCCCTACAGACTTGTTGCGCCAATTTATTATTTAAGCCAATTTTTTAAAACGAAATTCACTGATGACAACGCTATTCGGCAACTGGCTTGCAGAGAAGATACCTTCGCCGACTTCGTCTTTGCTTTCAGACCCATGTGCGCACATCCACAGCCGTCCTGTGCACCTCATTGCGTACATTCTGATCTGTCTATATAGTCTCTAAAATGGTAGTTAAAAAGCCGGTTTTAAGTATCCTTGACCGCTGTCTTGCCCTCTCCACTGTTAAGAGTCTCTTAGCTGAGTCGAAGTCTATTTCGCTTCATCAGAAGCCCTTAGTGGTTTAAGATGGAAACGGACTCAACACTACACCATGGTCACCGCTTAAAACAAATTTTAATTTAATGCTACCGCACCTAGTGTTGATTTTAATTAATCTATTTCATTTCAATTGCAGTAAGTTATCCTCTTAGAAGGAGGAAGGTCACTGGTCGGACTCAACTTGTGCTTAAAGGCGTCACTATACCGATCTCCGATGAAGTCAAATATCTGGGAGTAATCCTCGATAGAAAGCTTCTTTGGTCCAAACATGTTGAACCAAAACTTTCAACTTTCTGGCAGTGCAAAGGCGCTTTTGGCAAAACATGGGGCTTATCTTCTTAAAGGTGTCTTTGGATCCATACGGCAATGATAAGACCACTTCACTCATATGCATCGGTTGTATGGTGGAACAGGCTTTCGCGGAAATGTGTTACTGCCTCTTTTGCCAAATTTCAAAGGACGGTTTGTCTTGGATGCACAGGGGCCTTCCCTAGCACGCCGGGCTCTGCTCTTGATGCTATGATGAACCTCTCCCCTCTTGACATTTTTATCATGGGTTGTACGCTGAAAACCATCTCTCGGTTAATGAGAGGTGGCTTTTGGTACCACGCGCATTGGAATTTTGAAGAACTTTTGACAAACAGGTTGAGGTCTAGAAGCATATGCGTTTGCAGTGATAGCGAAGCTGCATTAAAAGCGCTGCTTAACCCTTTTGCTTCGTCTAAGTTAGTGCTCGAACTCAAGCTTTCTCTGAACTTGGTCGGAAGGCTAAATACTGTGAATCTTGTTTGGGTCCCAGGTCACACTGGTATCCAGGGAAACGAGATCGCTGATGAGCTAGCCAGGCTGGGTTCTAAAGAAGCTTTCTGAGGACCTGAACCTGCGTTGAGTCTGCCTGCATCTGTGGTTAGGTCTTCCATTGATACTTCGGTTTCTCGTGAACACGAGTGTCGGTGGCGTGACTGTGCTGGGTGTAGACAGACCAAATGACTGCGTCCGGACATCTGTAAAAGGTCCGCGTCTTTCCTTCCTTCTGTCTCTTAGGAGATTCGACTGCAGACTGCTTGTGGGCGTCCTTTCGGGCCACCAACCTTTTGCCAAACACTTAAATGGATTGGGCTTGAGCGACACCACCATCTGTCCTGCTTGTGGAGAGGATGACTATACAGCGGAACACTTCCTCTGTAGCTGTCCTGCCTTTGCTCGCATCAGGTGGCGGATCTTTGGGGCTGATGTGGTGAGTGCCGAACATCTAAGCTCTTCATCATTGAAGCTCCTTCAACTCTTTCTTTGGGAAAACTAAGTACAAAAAAGTATGCTGTCTGTTTGGTAGTAGGTACAATGGACCAGGAGTTGTGTTTGAGTGCTCCATCGGATAGTAACAACATCCGACAAAAAAATAATGAAAAGTTACCCTATTTGGGGATGCTCTTAACACAAAAGGTCGCTTGCAGCTGGTTGACATAAATTTGCAAACCTTCTCTTCTAAATAGCAACATCTAAGGTTGTTCGAACCATTTTTGTACTCAAAACGATTTTGGAAAAATTCAACGGACAAAATTCCGATCATGTATGTAGATACCAACCACGGTTAATCGTGCTAATCAAGACACCATTCTGCTAAACTTTCAATTACAACGTGAAACCGCTAAACAGACTTATGCAACGAAATTTCCCACCTGTCTGTCCCGCAACCCTTCAACCAAACCAAATACGTACGATGTATGTCAATGAGTTTCGTAACCAATTCACTGGACTGTCGACCACCAACCGCACATCCGCGTCAATACCCTGCTCATGATCGTGCTCTGACAAAAGTTCAGCCAACCAATCTAATTGTATTACATCGTTAGGCCAAAATTAATTAATCAAAAATACATTCGGTCCCACGGAGCGCCAATAACAGCCCGCCTTGTTATTTTAAATTTGCTGTCGTTAAACCTACATCGATAAAGGTGCAAGTTAATTAAAAAAAAATGTCTAAACGCTTGCTTCTCAGCATATCTCTTCCGTTCCATCGGTAAAATTATTCCCATAAACGTTTTCCAGACTTTGCCTTATGCAACCGAATTTTAAACTTGTTACCACCGCAGACAGTCGCAGTCGGCCGGACCCAAACCTTTTAACCAACCAATTAAATTGCATATCGAGGCGGCGCACTCGCACTGGGAAGAAAGTGAGGTCACTCTGGTAAGAAATGCAAATCCAATGTAAATTGTTTACCATAAGACCCGCGAGACAAACCAACATGGCAAATAATTGTTTATGGAAAAGAAATGCACAAATGGAAAACCAGAAATGGGGAAAGAAATTCACCTCGCGCTTTTCCGGTTATGAAAATTACCTTGAAGTTGAAGTGCATTTAATTTTCTTTTTGTCGTAGATTTTTTTGTCAGCTCTAATTTTAACAGCACTGTAGTGAGGTTTTATGAGGGTGTCACGAGAGGTAAATACATGAGATCTGCATCAGTTGCCTTTGGGAACAAAAATTCTCCAAATTGTTCGCAAGACAAGGGAAAACCATTTTATATTCTACACAGTATCTCTTCTTCGTAACTAAAGAATGAACAAATAGAGGCCGCAACAGGCCCATTTATGGGATTCTTGCAACTGAACGTAGCTTGTCATTGTGAGGTTTTTATTTTTAATTGACAAGGCTTTCTCAGGACATTTTTGTACTGCGTGATAGTCAAATGTTGATTATATTTTCTATAATATAATTTTATAATTATAATTTTATTTTTTATAATATAATTTTATAATTTTTTATATCTTATACTTAATTTTATAATTTTGTTTCACATCTTACTCAATACTCGCTATGTGGCCCACTGCACTGACAGTTAACCTAGCTTTCCCGATTACGTCAATTTAATTTTGTTTAGACCTTTTAAAGCTACATACAGCTTTGGTAATGCCTTGTGGTTCTACTTAAAATCTTTTTAAGAAACCACATTTTCTGAGATCGAGGGGTGATAATTTTACTGACACTCATAAAAATGAGAGACCCTTCTCCAGGCTATATACATATAGGTACAATGGAACAAGTTTGAAAACGATGCCAAAATTAGACATGGCTCACTTTACACTATTAATATGAACTTTTTAATCTGAGTGTTTTTCTACCTATAACCGCGGTTGCATCTGTAGTTGGCATAATCTGAAGGTTGTATTTGCTTTTTGAGGAACAGAGAAATGATGCTAAAATTCGATTACATTTAAAAAAAAAATTGAAACCCTATTAAGTCACCGACTGGTCTTCCGGGCTTGAATCTGGCGTTGACTTCTATTCTAAAGAGTTTAAAAGAACTGAAGGCGTGATCAAATATGTGGAAGGGAATTGCGATAAGCCGCCATAATGACAGCAAGGATGCTGCTGTCCAAGACCAACGCGAGCTTTCCAGTGTAGCAGCAGAACATCATCGAATCCTCGATATGGCTTGCATGCAGCAGCACTGTACGAAATTTATTACAGCGCGTAGAGGTAGGGTCACTCTGGGTAAGGGACAAACTGTTCCCCCTCGGGCATCACAATGGGTCAGTACACACTTCTGCTCGTCAGCCCTACCCAGCCGAACGGATCCTTGTTTTTTCTCGGGCGCATTTTCTAAACCCACCCTTAAAGGTTAAAGGTTTTCCACGATCCTCCATACTCACTTTGAGACTTTTACTGCGAAAATGCAGTCTTATCCTTCCCCAAATATCCATCATTACTAACAATTAACTCTTCTTTTATATTTCCAGGTAAGACGGTCTCATATCTTGATCTGCACGTAAACGCGTTCAGTAAGTACCAATTCGAATATGAAACCCACCTCGCATTATTATATGGTCAACACTCAGTGTTGCCCATGTCCGGTCTCCAGTGCAACCTGCACTGATCCGCAATGTGAAACTTTTCGAATAAAAAAACCCATAATAATAATGCAACACAAAGATAATGACCAAAAGCAGGAGAGCGCCAAACCAACCAAATCGAATTCGTAATTTCATGTGTTTCACAGTTGCAGTGCCGGTAGATGTATTCGCCCAGTTGTTTTTGTTTTTTTCTTACATTGTTACGAGTATGCTCATCAATTACCCGTAAATTAAGTCTCAATTCTCCCTCAAGCGTTCGATAAATAAATTTCGCTGCCACGCCGTGGAAAAGCGTAATTATTTCGCTCTCCGCTCCGAAAAGACAAAACAAGACGGCGGCGGAGACGAACGACGAAGACATCAGCAGCACGATTATTGGCGGGTAACTTTCTCTCTCGTGACACACACACGACACAAGACACAACACAATTGAACCGTGGCCATGTGGCCAGTTGACCGCCACTAAACGCGGGCCATGCCCAGCCCTTGAAATGGATTCCGCGTGCCACCCAACGACCCTCCGGTTTCCTGTCAGTTGGTCAATGCATAAACTGGCTCGTGGCGAATGTGCACCAACCGTACGATATGCAACTGTTTACACGGTTCCCTGAGCGGGATTGTGCGCCCGATAATTACACAAGGTTTCCTCCCCGAGACAGTGTCGATTCCTTTCGGGGTCGCCATCTGTGATAAGATTGTCAAGTGAAAGCCCGCCGACACAACAATTATGCAAAGTTGAGTGGCAAACCAAAGATTATGATAGAGTGTCATCTGTCAGATGTTTGACAGATGACAGTTAATATTTGGCATCACTGTGCATAAACTGGGAATTGCTCAATTCATCGGCGAGTGCGGCAGGCGCGGCGTCTGACGCAATGGAATGAAAAATGTTCGCGCATCACATTTCACTTGGAATTATTACCGCTACATTCGGTTACATGTGCACTGCACGAATTTTCACAAATTCCTTATGCAAAAATCGTTTTTTAATTGCGTAATGATGAATAGTGCTTCGAGTGCGCAGAACTGGAAAATCGTGAACTGCTTGTAGTAGGTGGTCACTGTGGAAGGGAGAAGGTTTCATCCTAAAGGCGGCTTCAGGTGTTTGATGTGACGTGAGTGCGATGCAGTTGATGACACGGTTAATTGTCTTGATTTATGGCCTGAATGGCGGTTCGTTATATTTGTATTATTCACTTTTGACAGATTTTTACGAGAGACGATGATGGATGGTGGCTCTTTGGGCCATGAAAATGGGATGCGTCGTGGTTGGAGCGAACTTTCGTTTTTATAACTCTTGGGCGGCATACCTGTCGAAATGGTGTCAAGACTCGCTTGGCTTTCCTTTGGTTTCTTCTTGTTTTTTGTAAAAGTCGATTTTGGCAATTCGTCACTTGGAAAAGTGGAAATCGCCTCCAGTCAAGTGTTGGGCAGTGATGCAAATGTTTGACTGACTAAGTTGGTACGACGAATCACACATAATAGAGGCAAATCAATTTCGATGAAGAAGTCTTCTCCCAACTGTAAACGCGTCCGTGCAGCGGTTGAGTAGCCCAGAGCCCAGACAATAGGTTAATTGATGAGTAGCTACCATTAGTGTCAGAAAATGGTAGCCGGCTTACTTTACCGTATAAAGGGAAGCTATGGGGAGGTTATACTCCAACCGATTAAGCCCAAATTTACCTACGTGAACTGTCTGGAAACATCTTAGGGAATTAGATGTTGCCGTCGCCAGAAAGGGGAGTAAGGAAATATTCCCGGTCTGATGCAGCCTCACCTCACAAAGCAAATCGGATAGCAACCTAGTATGCCGCAGGCATCAGTTCCTGGCCCATAGCTGTATTCACTGTGAGTTTTTAATGACCTGGTGATGAAGAACTTCTCCCAGCAGATGCCTGCTGATGATTTACGAACTTATTTAAGCTGACAGCTGGGATTGATGGAAAATGGTGCTGATGATAATTCAAACTAACTGTCTTAGGGTTAACCTATTAATTCAAAGCACCGCACTAATGAAAAATGTTGGTCTCGACTTGAAATAAACGGAAGCTCACAATTGGGAAATTTGTATGGAACAATTTGCCACTGCGAACTATTAGGAACTAAAATTTAGAGTCGAAGCTAAATGTGGTTATTGGTAAGGCCAAAGGTTTTTAAAACTTCGATCATAAACCATTTCCCCCGAATGTGCTTCAGCACTGACTTGAGTATACTGAAAGCGCTGAACAATTTGGAACTAAGCACGACTCTAGGCTTACTTTATATACTTACTAAGGTAGCTTGGATACAATTAACGTTTTTTTTAGCGCTGTATTTGGCCTTTGTATGTCTGTCATCCTCTGACACACGCGGTGAGTAGTTTTCTTCTACTGTTATGCTTAGAATCAAAGACTCTTCAGACTTAACGTCGATTCGGCCTACATGCCACAGCCTTATCAGCTGACTGACGCCCGCTTTTCTCACAAGATTGATTATCACTTGATTTTTCGTACAGTTCGCTATCCCATCTCTTCCATCAAATCCAATTAAAGCAATTTGAACTAGGAAATTATCAAAGATCGTAAACATTAAGCTTTCTGAGCCATAGAACAAAACTGTGATGAAGAAGACTTATCAAATAGTCTTCTTAGATTTTCAAGGCTTTACTAATCAGTTTCCTTGTTTGGGCAAAGAAACAGAAATCAGTATAATCAGTTTTGAGCCATGATTTTGGTTCGTACTACTTTATAGCAAGTGAAGCAAAAATGAAGCTGCAAATTTAAAATATTCCCATATTGGTTACTTTCCGATCTCCCAATCTCTAAGCGGATAAAAATTACTTACCTCAGGATATCGAATAAACATCAAACTTCAATTTTTTTTCTTTAGTTTTGAACATTTTTAAATTAGTTACATTAAATTATATTGCATTAAATATTTTTTTTTAATTAATAACATTATATTATTTAATAAATAAATAAATTAATAACCAAAATTTATTTTAAAAAAATATTTTTAAATGAAAGGATGAAAGCATTTAATTTAGTTTTAAGTAAAAGTTTAAAGTTTAAAAAAAGTTACATAAGTAATGTATTTTTTTTTTATTTACAATAAACTTTTTAATTTATTTACAGAAAACTTCTTTAAAATTTATTTTTCCTACTTTTCATCGGGGCAAAATCTCTTATTATTCTCTCAGTATCGATGGTCTCATGCTCATTGTGCCCCCCCTCGCTACGCCATTGACTTATTGACTTAAAGCAGAGTCTCGCATCAAGCTGATCAATCAAAAATACATGCTTGCAGAATAGATGCATCCCTTTATCAATGGACTGAGGAAATTTCCTTTCAAGTTATTTTGGATAGCTTCAAGTCTGAAACACACCATATAAATGCTGGTGTTCCGCAAGGCTCCGTTCTGTCTCCTACGCTCTTTCTCATTTGCAAAATTGATCTGTTGTCTATACAACCTCTAGTCCAATTCACTCGTTTGCTGATGACATCGCTCTCAGGCTTACTTGGTGGCGGTGCAAACGATTAATGGCAGCAGGGTGCATATGATAAAATATGACTAATAGGTGTTATCATACTTATTCCAGGGCTCTAGCTTCCCGCCTTTTCGCCGTAGAAAAGGAATGCCAACATATATATAAATCTTATTCAATTCTAACCTTGATAGCATTCTAAAGTGGTATTAAGGCAAAATAGTGAAATATATAAATCTGATATCTGATATCTCTAAAGACGAACTTGGACCTTCGACCTTTATCTATGAACTTGCTCCATCAAGAACCAAACACTTGTACATATACACGAAGGCGCCAAGAATGTTGCGACCAATCTATCTGTTTAGTCAAACGATGCTAAAAAAAAGTTCATCCCTTCAGATCCGGTTACAATATTTAAGGCTTTCAGTGGCACCAAGCTTGAGTATGTTCCGTTTGCGGACTTACCGGACCCAAGACAGCGTTGGTATTTAGCGGGAAGATTCCATATAACAATAATCGTCTGGAGGATATAGTTTTTAAAATTTTGCGACCTTAAGCAGAGCTGCCAGTTTGGGGGTTTTCCCTCTGATTTAGGGGTTTTTTTGGTCGACGGGGTGAAATCTGCGGGAGAAATTCTTTAAAGGGAAATCTGGGCTTTTTTTAAATCCTATTTTATTTGTATTTTATTATGTTATGCAGTTAACTAATCGATTGGTCCTCCAATGCAATAATTGATAATGAAAAATCATTATTTGTGCTTATATCTACGAATTTTTTAAGTTTACAAAACAAGTCTTCCCAAAAAAAAGCTAATGCCAGTTTCATTAGAAAAAAGTTATAATATTTTTATAATAGTTCCGGATTTAAGCAACAAACTCATCTCTAAGTTTTATAAGCAACATTTTTATCAAAGTCTCGTAAGGGCATGCAAAATGCAAGATGCGTTCTTTTTATTTGGCTTACACTTTTGCATTCGGAAAACCAAACTTATATGTTCTCGTTTCAAATTCGAAACTCCTTTTTTTATTTGTACTAAAACATTTAAAAAAAACTGTTGTTTGTTTTGGAAAAAATTTCCAAATCTGGGGGCTGTTCAGATTTATCTGGAGGGACATATTTCGACCGTCTGGCAACGCTGCGCTGACCATAAGTTATATTTTACCCGAATTTTTCTTGACTATGGTTAGCTTTACATTTCTTGAAAATTGGATTAAGCTCTCAAAATCGTAATTTTTGCACTTATTTGCCAGTTTTGAGGGTCTATCGTTTCGATGATAATCGTCCGAAAAGTTACGAAATGAGTGCCCACTTTGTTAACAAAAGGTTACAGGCGTTCATGCAGAATGACAGATAGAATCTTGAATGTAAATTTCAGGAGGCTCCTCCCTACAGCTTACAGGTTCTTGGGGATTGGGCTAACATTTTTTATTTGGCATACATTTCTCCGAACAAGTCCAGGAATCGAGTTCGATTACAATCTCTGCCAAGTGGTCTTTCTCTGCCTTACGTGGCCCGACAAGTAGTCAATTTAACTTTAGTTGGGTTAGGGAAGTGGGTTGGCAAAACAGAAAAAGCACACTTAGACCAGTGTAGAGCCATTGTGATACATTTGGGACATAGGAAACCAATGAAAGCCTTAGAATTGCCTAAGCCATCCCGTGCTATTTCCAAATTTTCCAGGCATGTCATTTGGAGGCCTTTTGGTATGTTTTTCCGACTTCTTAAAAGAGAATCTTTGAAAATTGAATAAAAAAAAATTGAATTCTGGATCCATCTGTGTAGCTGAGTGTAGTTGATCCGATGGACAACAAAAAGTTTTAGGAAGCGCTGACGGGAAGTTGTTTCGTATTGACCGCATATTTATTTAGGATTTTGCGCATGACCCGTTAGGCTCTGTCTCCAGCTGCTAGTCTGGCTTAGCTGAAGTATTTCTTTCTAGCAGATGGTTTGTTCTAACTGACAGTGGAATTTCGGTTGTGCGAGGTGATCTCCATATGACTTACGCCGACTTTGGGAAGATTTAGCTGTTTATGCCAATAGGGCCTTTCAGTGGGAGACGCAAAAAGAAGAGGCTTTCAAAAACAGTAGTTAGGAAAGAAATTCCGATGAAGACCATGGAATGGGTCTTCTTAAAATATACACAAAACTACACACATTAAGATTGAGGTTAAGCTGAGCTCACATTTTAAAAAGCTTTTACTTAAACATCTCGCAGAAGGTATAGAGAGTCTCCGAGTTATTTTCCCGATGAAAGACATCTTTCTCGCTAATTCCATAGGCTAAACTCTGTGATCCAAGGCTATTTGACATCCAGCAGCACAACATGAAAATCCTAACCACTACAACTTACATTGCAATGTAAACACCATCAACATCGCCAACCCACTCGTTCAATAGAAGTCATACAGGTACCTTGCTTAAACCGACTTTATACCCCGCAGCAATCAAACCGCTTATTTAAATGAGAAATCTCAATTAATAAGCGATTACAGAAACATCGCAGTAACTTTGCAGCGAAACAGCGAAAATACTTCAGCTAAAGAGCCCAAAAAGAGTCGTACATACCCCAAGGCAGGACAAAATTTGTGTACATTAAACTAAATACTTTCCATCAACTTGCACAAATATGCCAACGGTTTGAGGTAATTTAATTCCGAAGCACTCGAATTTTATGGGTTGCACATGGCTTGTGCGAAAAACAAGTTGCTTTGCTCGCATAACCCTTGTGGTTCTCCTTCGAAGCCTGCGCCCGCCCTCCTAAGAGCGTTCGCGTACTTTATTCCACTTAATTCCATTACATTGCTTTCTTGAAATTAGCAGAGAGTATACCTATGAACTGTTAGTCGACGAGTCGCATCTATTTCATTGTGCGCTGGAAGGTGTAATTATCAAGACAGATACATTTGCTATGGCAACACCTGCGCAAAATGTAATGGCTCGAGTCAATCTAGGTGACACTACTACTTGACGGAGAGAGAGAGAGTGTTAAAGGCGTCTTTGAAATTGGTTAATTACTGTGAGAAGACGCGGTTTAGAGATGGTTTATCTTAAAAGATCGCAATGAAAGTGAAATTTCGTCAAAGATGAAAGGAAAAGCGATGACTAATCCTTTTGTCTACATTTTCGCAGATCTAATGAGCCGTTTGGAGACAATGAACTTTAGTTCAGAGGTAGAAATAAATGAGCCTGGGGTTTATTTACAAAAATATGTCATGCGCGACAGATCTTGCGGGTCAGACTGTCAAGATGTTTGTCGATTGATGAACCCAGACAATAATTATGATCTATTGTGTTGTGAGATTTAGTAGCCATCGCGAGTTATGCAAGTGACGTCCAATCTTTTACGTTAAAAATAAATTAAAATTTGGCGCAACAGGTTCGTCTACCCTAGGCCTAGCTTTTGACAATCATTTGTTTTGTGGGAGTTTATTTTTATTTTTGTGACGAATGGAAGGGACTTAAAATTGCATGCCAAGCCTGGAAAGGCTGAATTGAGAAGCTTGTATGATGTCGGTATTAATCATGCCGAGTCTGAAAGGCTGAATTGAAAAGCTTGTCGGTACTGGTCTATTTTTACATTTCCGGTAGAAATTAGTAGTCAAACGGGCTTTGAAATACCAACAGGCTTCATTGGAAAAAATATTCTATTCCTCCAACTATTTTTTACTCTAGGCACCTTCGGAAGTCTTGGCCCTGACGGTATATTTTGTATGGATACTGGGCTTTAAAAACATCATACTAGTTTGCTATCTGAAAGAAGTACGTGGCATTATTGTTGTTAGTCGCTATTTGCTGGCGATCTTACGGACCATGACTTTATCTATCACTAGACAAACATGAGTCCGTTTTCTATGCCATCCGGACCGTTCTGCAAGGATCTGGTGAAGGTGTCGAAGTTTTGCTCAATCCCTTGACCAACCTTAAGAGCAGTAAAACTATTCAAGAAATCTGTGAACTTCGTCTACCGACTAGGATCAGAGCAGCTTCTTTAAACCCTATAACACTTACCAGAGATAGCGTCTCGGGCTCTGATTTATGCTTACAACATTTAGGCTTATGTATGAGTGATGTTTAGTTGAGATGTTGGCACTCTTTTGTTTGTCGGCTTAAAAGCCCAGCTCAATATTATTTGATATCATCCTTTGTAGATAAGCTCCTCTTAGGTTAAGTAAGCGGGCTGGCTAGACATGGGGAACCTGCACCCGCCACCATTAGATCAAAATGTAAATCCGTTGTGATGCCCTTGGTGTTTTAATGACCCCATCATACTGTGAAATTCTATGTAACTGGGTTGTCAAACCGTCCCAGTGCGGTTGCAAATTAACGCAAGTCTTTTTTAGATTTGTCAGAGAGATCTTCTAAGTTTTCGAAAAAGTGTCTTTCAAGAATTCTGTATCTGATATGGGAGAGTGCCAGGGAGTGGCAAAGAAAGTAAGGACCCGCAGTGATGGGACTTCTACCACTTAAGTGGTATTTCTACCACTTTTTACACTTTTACTCATCGCTATTCGCTAATAATATTTCTTTTCCATCATTGTATTTAATCGAAAATTGTACCTACTACCTATATATATACTCGCCTTACTTTTTCCCATACATACTCAGCTATCAGTATGTTTTATCTGAGAGTTGTATCAGCAAAAACTTGCAGTCCAGTGCACCATTTACTGCGCTAATATTTAATTATTTGACTGTATTTGTGGGAGGGTGTTTTGCTATGTCTTGACTTTTTGTGTTTAGTGATGGCGTCTTTTCTGTGGTTCTTTTTTATATTGATGCGTTTACCTCAAAAACTTTTTTTAAATTAAAATCAAGAGCTTTAGATATTGAAAATGCGTACATTCTTGGTTCCTACAACAAGTAAAATTAAATCAAATTCAATTTAAGATGATCTTAGCTGCCAAGGAACTTCGGGGGAAGATTTTAAACCCCCGGAATTATTGCTTCAAAATTCACAGACGGTTACCATACGTATACGTATAAGTTATAATTATTCAAACGAAAAAAATATAAAAAAATATTTTTCCAGGCTGATTGCCTGTTCTTTATTTGACTTTCAAGCTAAGACTAAAGTACATTGAATTTCTTACATCTACTTATTGGCTATCGGTTGCTGACTTTTGCCAGGTCAGCAATTTGTGTTATTGCATGCAATTCCCAGAATTGCATCGTTGCTGCTGTTGACTTCTCAGAACTTTGTCTGGACGGGAAATGCTGATTAATTAACTTTGTTCTTGTTAACTTATATAAGTAATAAAGTTGTTAGTTTTGAATGACAAATGTGATTTTTAAGGATTGCTACTCAAATTAATAATAAGAAATGACTGATTTATGTTTATTTTATTTCCCTGCTTTTTTTGGTTTTTATTATTACAATTTAATAAGTATAAATAAATGAATTATTTACCATCGGCAATTTTTTTTCTACCACCTTTTTTTTAAGGCTATCTACCACTGCTTAGCTTTTCTCAAGTCCCATCACTGTGAGGAGTGTCCTCATGCACATCCCCATCACCGCATCCTGTGCATAAGTCTTCAGTATACTAATTCTCATTTTCTTGATGTCCTCCTAAAGTTGAATACAAACAACAGAAGATTTGACGACAGGCTCATTTGTTTTTCTTAAGTCGAAGTTGAGCTACTTTAGTTGGTAGCGCACCATCTTTGTTATACCCACCAATAGAAAGGCTAGCTTCGCCAGCCTTTGAGCTGAGTGACTTGTCTTGATAGGCTTTAATCTTGGCTTATATCTTGCCAAGCTATAGGCTCTAATAAATCCCTCTTTCAAATTGGGGTTGTCTGATGTACAAATTGATGCTTAAAAGTATTCACTGAGTATAGTCTAGGTCGAATGGGTTCCCGACTGGTGGTATATACCTAAGACCTACAACCTTTTCCATGTTCTGTTAAAAATTCGTCTCACCACAGCAACAGTTTGGATTAAAAGGATAATTGGTACTCATTGCTGCCTCTTAAACGCACACATATTTAAAGACTCAAAGGCAGTTACTTCCCTGGAGTAATCTTCTTAAGCCGCCTTTTCTTACTCTACCCAAACGCTTTGAGATTCTCTTTAAGACCGAAAGGTGCGGATTTAAGTCCGATTCCTTGTTTTGTTCTCACAGGAATTTGGTAAAAGTGAAGTAAGGCTACGTGCAGTCCCAACTGCAGGTGAGCTCAATCGGTAATTTTACCATTGGTTCAAAGTCCGTTCCATATGCCGCTTTTCGCAACGACCTCAAGGCAGGTAGTTATTCTTTTCAAAATACGCATATTAACAGCTTTAATCAGGCCGCCTATTGGGGCAATCTGTGGAACAGTTATCCACATGCATGACCAGATATGCAGTTTGACATGTCTCTCCTCAAATCCGTCACAGTCACTCCAACTATTGTCACACACACTTAAGTTGTTCATGTCGGCAATTTCCACCTTAGATCCATCAAACATTTGTCAGATTTAAGTCCATTGTAAATGGCAATCTTGTGCACCGACCCTGTCCTTTAAGTTGTGGGTGGGGCTTTGTACTCGAATTGACGCAAGCTCCACACACGTGCGCGCACTTAATCCGTCACCGGGGCGACATTTGTCTAGCCAACAACGAACAGCAGGTGCGCCAATTTCACACCCACCTACGATGTGTTGGTAAGCCACGGCGATTTGTAAAGTACCCAGATCTACTCTACAACTTGTACACGCAGTCATGGAACTTTTCGTATCCAATCCATAACAATCCTAAATCACTTTCGATTTTACACCAGACACTGCGACGAAAGATGCAGTCGTTACCTCAACGAAAACCAGACTCCTCGCGACACTGCACTCGCATGCTGGTGTGCGCGGGTTCAGTGGATATGCTTCAGCTCCCCAAAGTGGACCATAAATCTATTGTGTAAAATAAACGATAATAATAGTATTGAATTACGAAGTTGATTGGCTGCGATACTCGTACCAATGGACCAGCTCTACTCGTGTGATGTCTAATTTATGCCAGCTGGATTGGCACCTAGTGCGCCAGCGAACGGTAGCCGCATATATGGGGTTGGCTGCTGCAGAGCTGGGTGCATACTATGTACGTGAGTGATGGTCAATGTGCGTTCTGTCCATAATAGCAACAAATAATGTTCGGCCGGCCAAAAGTGATTTAAGGTATCTGGTACATGATTTAATGGATGTACTGCCGTTTGGATGTGCAGATCTTTCCCCCGTTAGGCGAAGTGAATCGGATCGATGTGTAGAAGGATTGACTGAATTTGATGCGAAAAGAGCGAAAGTTGCTGCTGGTCGGCGCGATGCTGAGATAGATGATGATCGGATAAGGTGATAGGAAGGACTTTCACTTGTTGCATACGACTGACGGCCGCGAACAGGTTTCTTCGCGGCGAAGGTGTCCTATCGACTTGCGCAATCGTTGGGAGAGTTCTTTGACTTGGTCTGGAGCGGCTAAAGATGTCTCGAACTGTACTGAAGGCATGCCACTGACAGTGACAGATACGCCCAACTCGCTCGTGCTTGTCAGTAGTTTTACATTAGCATGGTGTGACACTCAACTCAGAGTGCGCTTCTCGGCCTGCGCTCATCCCCCATTATGCTGTCGAAGGCATGTTCTGCCGCTGAGACATTCTGTCTCATTAAAGACACTCTGATGCACTGATAGCCACACATCACCGACATGCACGTGAAACGGAAATGGCCCGCACGAGCTGCTCACAGGATACACTGCACCGAGATGGTGTATCATTTTCAATTAGTTTTATGCGCAACTAAGCAAAGGCGTAAGTTGACGTTCCCCCTGCATGGGTTTATTAATTGCCGCATCGCAAAGGGGTTGCAGTTGCACGCAAATAGTATACATTTCGAACCGGGTATGCAATCTTGAGATGAGACAACGGAAGACCAGATCACGCACAGATAGTGTTACATTGAACTCGGTCGGTGGGTGGAGATACTCGTATTTGAACATGTTTCCACTTAATTGATCACCGATCAGCTGTGGACAGGAAGTGGATGCTACGATTTCACTGGTGCGCTTTTCTTTTGTTTTGTATGGGTTTGTTTGCCTTTCCCGACTTTCAATTGTCCCAATTTAATTATAGGCTTTCGTCGTGCATGATTGATTGACGGGTCGGCGCTGGGTATCGATGGCCAGTCAAGTGAACTTTCCTCGAAGATGAAGTATCTGCTTTCGTGGAGAGTGGTGTACTGAGTTTGAGTATCCGCATTTGAAGGAAATTCCATTTTTTTTTTTTTCTGTTGTTTGTTTAATTTGACGCACGTTTTATGATGAAAGCAACGCTTCTCGAAATGAATATCTTTCTCTTCTTAGATGAGAGGAAATGTGGATGTGAATTATATGATCGCTTGGTACTTTCAGTGACTTTGTGAATAAATTCGGATTTGTGGATGCATTGGTGATGTACTGAGTCTTTAAATACAAAGATCGATGTCATCTTTGACAACAACGTAGTAAATCGTTATTAAAAATCGTATTTGATTTATATTGCTCGCTGTTTGAACGTCGCACAGGCCACATCCTTGGAAATTAAGATATCGTATCAAAATACACTTTAAAAACCGGCCAAGTGCGAGAGTCACTCGCGCACCGAAGGTTCTGTACTTCGTTAGAGTTGGAAATTGCGAAGATTCGTTTCTTTTTGTAAGAAGGTGGGAAGCCACTACCACCACTGCCTCCATTCCCATTTTCCGGCGGAACCATTGTTTAGCATTCCTTAATTGGGCGATGTTAGCCGACACATAATTTATGATGTGTGTGTGTTTGCCTAAGTTCATTCCTAATTTTACCTGGAACCATATGTAATCATGACAACTAAATAAAAAATTTGTGAAGTTTTCATTAACAGCCAACGAATACTAAAATGAAACATTATAACTCAGAAGTCAGAAGGCCAGAATCATTTCCACATTTCTAATTGCAACGTAGCCCCCCGCCCAGTTAAAAACACATTCATGTCTCATGTGTGCGTGAGGAAGAGTATTCATTGGAAAAGTTCCAATGGAAAACGATTAAGAGAATACGATTTAAGGAATAGAGATAATAGAGATTTGTGTGCGAATGAAAATATTTTTTTCACCAAATTACTTATTACTGTAAAACCAGTCGATGGATCGGGTGTTGTTTGCAAATCTCAGACTTCTACGTCAGTTTCTGAGATAGACCTAGGAACACAATTAGTCTAGTGGTTTCGGACGGACAAAAGCGAAACTAATAAGGTTCCGTTTTTTCCCTTTGGGGACGGAACCTTAAAAATGAAAAAAATCCTCTGCGCGATATCGTTGTCGAGACTCATAGATGGGTAGGTATTTTCTGGATAAAGTTTTCGAAGTGAAATTCCTTATGAAACAAAAAAGCGACAGGTCGTTGAGCAGTACTTTTGAAATCAGATGAAACGAAATATCGACATAAAACGGGAGGGATGAATGAAAGGTCCCGAAAATATTACCGCTTTAGGCTGATCCTCTCCAGTTAAAATTTGTATCGTGTAGATTTTTGAGCTTCGATCTCAGCAAAGCAAAGTAAAGTAGGCCTTAGAGCTTGCCACTTTAGCATTGAGTTGGTCTTGCAAGTTAGCTGAAGTAGGTGCAAGAAGTTTCGCCGTGATACACAAATCTCATGACTATAGCTATGAGTTGGAACAAACGCCAAATTACAACCGATAACTTCGACAACAAGTTCGGTTCCCTTGGTAGAAGAATGAACTTACCCGTCTCAAAAATAATCCATCCTGAAAAATTTTAATTAGCATTGCACCATCAGATGTGCATTCGAAATGGAAAATGTGGCCCAAATCAATCTGCACTTTAAAAGCCTTATTACTTTTTATGAAGCTTTCTCGAATAACGTGCGATTTAAAACTTGCAGTTCCTTGATCATTATCAGTCCCCTTACAGAAGCGCTTAACTCCGCAGGCAAACGTCTTCTGTAGAAGCAATGACTGCAGTTGAAGACATCAACCTTTCTCCCTCTTCATTCGATGGAACAATTAGAAATGTATACTTACCCTTATCAACCTCCATCAATCATATTGGCGTAGTCACCATCGGTTTTTAACTGTGGCAGGTCAAGTTTTTGATCGCGGAGATACAGTCCGTTCGATTGCATTAAGATCGTGCTCAGTGCTCCTCCCAATCGTGCTGCCCCATCTCATCCACAGACGTATTAAAGCCAGCACTGGGGGCATAGCTGGTTACTATGCTGGACTACTAAACGAGGTGTCTCAGGTTCGATCCCCAAAAGAACACAAATTACATCTTTATTTCATTTCTACTGGGCCAACCCTCGCGAACGTCTGTCGACCAGCCGAGAGTATTACTGTAATAAAAGAGCCTTTCAATTCAGCCATTGGTTCTCGATATAAAATTCTAGGTCCCTTTCATTTGTCCCAAAAATATAAATTCACACAATACGAATGGTTGTTTGAGTCTATGCCTTGGGTATCTACACGGACCTGTTGCGCCAAATATCATTTAACTCTTTATTCGTTTTTTCAAAGATTGTATCAACTTTAGCTGAGAAAGCTACGCGTACTCTGGATCGATGTTCGGTGTATACGAGTACATTCATCCCAGAGCTACTGTTAACCTCCCAAGCTTAAATTTATTCATTTCTTGATTTAAAAATACTTTTGGACCAAGCTTAAGCTTAATTTAGACCGCAAATCTTACTTCTTATTGGAATACACCAAAGCCAGAGCTGTAGTAGGCCATTTCAACTTAAGCGTTAATATCCTAAGCTCTTCCTTAAACTTTACGAGATCTTTAGTTGAGCTTTAAGACTTTAGCTTTAAGGTCGGAACTTTCCCTATCCTAATGGTCATCCCTTCAATATTCTGCCTGCCGGCCTGCGACTTGTGATTATCCCCATAGTACCGCCTAAAAGACATTAAAGGTTCGCTAATCTTGAGATTAATGTTTTCCACGACAGTTTTAGAAACCCTTTGCTTTGTTGAGGATACATCAACCATATCCAGTTGATATTTAATAGCCTTCCCTACGAACTTCCCTAGTGACGTTTCATTTGAATTCTAACTCGATGCCCTGTTGAGAAACCTTAAGCCCGAACCTATGTGTTTCTATTGGCGAGATGCTCAGTAGTTGTTTGACCCTCAAAGTTAGACAAGTTTTTAGCCTTTCCGAACTAAAAAGGTCACGTTAGTCATTCACAATCTGCCATTCTTGAGGTCTGGCACAAGAAAGTTCCTCATGTGCTAGCCTTGACATGTTGTTAGTATCATAGAAGAACTTTATACGTTTCGTCATCTTGGGTGGGTCAGTTCTTCGGTGGTCATACCCATAAAGGATGCATCTAGACAGGTTGCCCGCTGTCCACCACGAGGAGGTCAGTGCCGAAAGAGGGCCTTGTTGATCTTATATGTAGACGGTATATATATAAAATGATAACCGATAGAACTCACCCTTATGCCAAGTAAAGGCCCTGGCTCCAAAATAATGCGACGGTTCAAAAAAGGCTTGCTACAAATGAGACAGAACTTTCTCTTACATCAAGTTAAGTGTGATACCGCTGTAAATATATCAGGGTTATGGTGGTTGCTTATCTTTCGGCTGAATTAATGAATTTGATGTTTTAAGCTCTATCCATCTTTTTGGCCTCAAACCTTTTCAGAGCAGCTTCAATGTCGGTCCAGTGGAGAAAGTTGCACAAGTCGGGCATAGGTTATACACAAGGTGAAGAACTTTTTGAGCGAGAGCGAAATTTAGCCGCTTTCGACATAAACTGTCTGCTGAAATAGTGTTTTCGATTTTCGAATACCTTGAGGTTCCAGAAAAAGACCAAATCGACATTAATTGTCGCAGTCTTTTATGGCGATGGAATTTTTGATATGCCAAGTCTGGATTGATACTTTTCTAACCTTGTGTAGCCCAGCACTTCATTTGAAAAATCAAACCTACGAAATAACCCAACAGGTTCTTGATAAGCCATTGTCCCCCAACCGATCCTTTGAGTGAGTTTGTATTTTTGAGACCGATTGAGAACGTCCTTTGTAGATTTCCTTTACACAAATAAAGGGCATGATCAAGTTTTACAAATCATTCCCATCTATGTACTTGCCCCAACATGGAAATCCGCCCATCCCCAAAATATAACCGACAATCTCCTTACGTCTGACCACTCCTAATTGACTTTTCGACCTCAACTCGCATCGAAATAAATCGATTTCGGTTTTTACACCACCAATTCATTAATCTGCGTGCGGTAATTAGGTTGTGCCCCCCAACAAGTTTCCCTTTTACCGAAAACCGAAAATATGCTGGTTCACTGCATTCCACTGGACAAAAAAAAAAAAAAGATTCAATTTCCATGCAGTGAAAAGAAAACCCACCAACAAAATGAAAAAAACCTTTCCATCATCATTAACTCGACGGAAAGCAAAAACTTTGATTCAAAATCTGAACCGCACAAGACCACTTGAACAAAAACAAAAAAAAAAAGGCTTCTTCTTTCACTTGGCAACAGCAGCAGATTGAGCGGAGATGATAGCACCGCGGCAGACCCCGGATACAGCCTCCGATAATTGTCAAAACACAGCTGCGCGCTGGTAAAGAATCGATACTTTTGGCTATGTGGGACATCGCCGACTCGGACCGAATGGTACAAAAATATTCTCGGAACCAACCAACTGGCTTTTGGCAAACAAACTGCAAACGAGCTGCTGCAATCGTATACTGCCGCCTGGCTTCTGGTGGGATACAGATGCTGGTACGAAAAGTGCAACCACTTCGATAAATCATCGGACGGAATCTGTTTACACAAGAAGGTGGAGCGGTCAAAAGAAGGACACCTTGTGTGCGCTGTTTTTTTTTTTCAAATCTTTTTTGTTGCCAAGTTGAAGTTGACATCGATGACAGAGACAGACGTGAACGTGACGACTTTTTGTGGGGCAGAAAGGTTTTGTTTCTCGTTTTTGGATTAGAGAGAGAGAGAGAGAGAGAGAGAGAGAGAGAGAGGGAGGTGAGCGGAGAACTACAGCTTCTAGTCGCGGATAGGATGCTGAGTTAAATTGTATAGTGAGGCAACAAAGTGTTACAATGGCTGGAGAGATCTTATGTAAACGGATATCAGATTAAGCGCGTACTTATGGCTGAGCGCGATTCTACGACGTGATACACTGGTACGAAGCGAGGTAGATACTAGTGAATTGTGATGCGAATATGTCTTCCATGTGTTATGCAGTGGATTTTTTTTAAAATGTTGCCATCTCAGGGGGGTGGTTCTTGGCTACGATCTTATGGGGATTTTGAAATGACCACCATATTGTCATGTAAAGCAGACATTTATGAAGCTATGCAAAAGAAAAAAATTGATAAAACCTATTTAAAAACTTTGGCATCTTTCTCTAAATTTTTAGGCTTTGCGCTGCGCCAGTAATCGGACAAGACTTTTATTGCCCGACGCCGACGGCAGATACTTACTTTTTCAGGTGGCGCAACAGTCCGGAGCGGACCATGGCCTCAACCAATTCGCCGCGCGACCCTTGCCCAATAGCCTCTGGTTGTGCATGTGCCTTGGGCATCACTACAAATCAGGAATATTTGTTTCTAAGCCTATTTTTTTCTTTGTAAAAACATCTGTTTAAAAAAAGATTATGGTCATAAAAAAATTAAGTGGAAGTAGATTTAAATGCTGAACAGGATGGTGCCTATAACTTAATTTCGTCCTAACTCGAATTAAGCGGTTAAGGCTTGTGGCCACTGAATTTATGGTTCCTTCCGATTTCATCACAAAAATATGACTAGTCGAAACGGTCGTAAAAACCCATGTCCAAAGTCCCTATACAGATTGTATTGGGTTTATTTTTCGTAATTATCTTTAGTATTGATGGAAATTCTTATTTAGACTGGTATAGATCATTCTTTCAAGTAAATGACAAAATTATAGGAATTTCAAGAAAATGCGGAAGGGAAAAGAAATATCCCAATGGCATAGCAGCACTGCCTCATACCATTCCGAGCAGCAGTGATGGAACAACTATTCAATTGTTTTGTTTTAATGAACATATTTCTAAGTAAAGGACAGTAAAGTTATTTAGACTCCAGTGTTGTAGCACTGTCTCTTATTTTAGCCCACGAAGCCTGGTAATTTTTCCCTTTTAATATCCCACGATACTTTTTTGCGTCAAAATCCCGTTTTTAAAAGTAAAATTTGTATTACACGGAAAGAAAATCACGTTAAATTAACCTTTAGTAAAAAAACCCGCAGTTTGTAACACTGCTATGATTATTTTGTTGGTACTAGAAAATCTTGATAAAAGACGATTTGCATGAGTTGTTCTTTATGGACATTCAGTCTGTTGATAATCATGGTGAAATGTGAACATAGTTTTGATAGAATTTCACCAAAAATTTATTATTTGAATGTTTTTCTGTTAGATTTCTGAAATTCATACGATTTGGCCCTTTTTGCCTTTATCCCACGGAAGGCTTTTCGGACATCGAAATTCCTACAAAAAGAGGATAAATCCCACGATATAATAATACTGCTATTCAGGCGATTCAAACTAGGTATTTATTTCAAGTAAAAGTGACTTAAGAGCAACTGAAATGTGACCGCTGGGGTAAATCGTAAATGTATATTTCACACGTTTTTTTGATACTACTGTCAGCCCCATTCAATCTGAGTGAGCTGGTAAGTCGGGGTATTCACCACAATAACCGGTATCAGTGATACGAGACTTTTGGGACTGATTTGCAAGCAAGTCACCCTGAATTGTTTTACTGAGCTCGGCTACCTCACTGAAAAAGATGTTGGAGAATCAAGAAATTCAACATACCTATAACACAGAACAACAAGTCAACAGGTACTTGTGGAATTATATTAGTCTGGCAAGCTGCAACACAAGAAAAATTATAACAATTGTTAAACATGAAAATTTCCCTCGAATTGTCGGATCAGTTCAACAAGTCAGTCTGCGAGGAGTCGGACAATTTGCGAAGAAAACAAGATGAGACTTCCAAGTAAACTTTAATTTATGGGAGAGACTTTCAGTAAGGTAATCAATAACTTGTACTGTCACGCGAAATTTTTCAACGAACAAATTGGAATCTATTTCGAAATTTATTCTTTCTTTAAATTCTTTTATATTTCGTATATTCTCACTGTCACGGTTTTTAATGGCAAATTGTTAGGTAATTAATAAATTTTAAATGACCTTTTTGTTCTATTGCAAATGTTTAATTCTAAGAAGTCGGTCACCGTCGGTTAGAATAAATCAACTTATTAACAAATGCATTCTCTTTTCTTTGAGCACTTCTTGTTTCCAGTTACAGAAACCGTAGATTTATCCAATTTCCCACTTGTTATTTTGCTCTAAAACAATTGTTTAAGTGCTCGCAGACTGGTTGGTAGGTGTTACCCAAATTTCCAACAGTTGTTGAATTTCACTTGTTTAAAAAGCACTTGTTCTATTGTGTTATAGGCCCCCTGTTGTCCGATGGGCTTGTTGGTTTTTCGAGACCATTAAGCGGCTGACCTACAGACAATAAATATCAAGCTCAGTTAATGTCCGTAAAAGGTACAATGTCTGGAGTGCCGACGAAAATTCTGGCGTACGTAGCCCCGCCTGCCTAAATATTTGAACGATGGACTGTCTTGGGACCGACTACCTCGAAATTTGAAAAACTTCGGAAGCGAAAAAGGTTCTAATATCTTCTTGGACTCAGTGGAAGTCTATATTTACAAGGAATCCGATCTTTTTAAAACAATCCGATGCGTAAGCCTTACTCTTATTATTTTCTTTTTGTCAGCAAAACTGAGTGTGAATTATAAAAACAGTCTCACGCGTACTCACTTTGGTTCGAAACGCCCGTAGACGTGAAGGCAGTCTTCCCAGTCTTGAAGCACAGTGGTGCCTTGGAAGTTGACTTATACTAAGTAGACCATTTCTAATTTTCAGTCAAGTTTTGCTTCGAAATAACGTATCCACACAGAAATTTCAGCAAATACCTTCAATGACATCAAGGGGAATGGAACGAGGCAGAAACAAATAATATTTGCTTCTTCTTAGGCTCTATTTTTTTATTGTATCTTAATGAGCAATAGACGGGCAACAAGAAGGAAATGTGTACCAGCCGATAAAATCGCAATAAAAATAAGGAAATCCACTAAATCAGCGACCAGGAAGTCATTACATAAAAAGCTCTAAATCCAGCCGGGCGCAATGGTCAAACAGTGCTCCTCCGTTCCCTAACGAACCATTTGCATATGGATTTGGATTTGGATTTCGATTTTAATGTGCTTGCATAAAATCTGAATTACATAAAAACGATACCATTATCCTGTGACATATAGTCTTTTATAGTGAAAGTGTGAGCAGCGCACATTCAAATAAACGCCGTTGAGGCAACTCTAATCTACTACCCGTATGTGTTGTGCATAGGAGTACTCGTATTATCTCCACACTCATGCAGTGGTACCTGCCAACCATTCTCCGGCTTTGCAGAATTCGATGTCATGATCATTTCGTCGGAAAATTTCCATTGCATTTTCGCGTGCTATCGCGACCGCGCCGCACCGCCGCCATAGATCTATGAGTTCAATGTGCATGGCCTAATGTTATGGTTCGCTTTCCGGTATTTCGTGTCATGAAACACGATTCTCTTTCGTTGTTTCGAGATCATGGATAACGATCTTTAGAGGCTCGTTTTGTTTGGGCTGTTTTGCCATCAGTATGGGTAAAAGTAAAAGTGATAAATTTTGCAATTGCCAAATGGGGAAAACTGTGCACAATGTCAATTTTAACAATTTCCCGCAACCGGTCGCAGTCGGTGCGCGATAGGTGTTTGCGCACATGAGCGTGTGCATGTGCATATATGTTGTCTGCACTTTGACAATTGATTTATGAACCTCTTCGTGTACCGGAGAGCGATGGTTATCTTGGAGTGTGCTGCAAAGTGGTATCGTGTTCCTTAGATCATTGCACTTTGGGCACATTTTCGCTTCTCATCGAAATCATATATGAATCGGTGATTGTTAAAACAACACAAGTAACAGATTTTTCGAAATCAGTTTTGCTAAGTTTTTACATAGCTTATGTGTAGACACTGCGTTGTGAACAAAACCAACATAATTCTATACCTAAAACACACAGAAATTCGATCGCAAAATCGGCATTTTGTGCAAAGACAACCTGACTCTTCTACCATTTTTTGTTTCTCCTGTAAAAAAATTTAAATGTTAATATACCATCGCCGAAGGTATGGAGAATGTTGCGACAATATTTTGAAGTGTTTGAAGGTTGTTTATGGCTTCTAAGCTCACTTAGCATGCTGTCAACTGTGCTATAAAATATAAACGCATTTTCTATGAAAGTGGCAATTTGTATGCTTTTAAACGATTCCCTGCTACTTTCGCCCTAACCTGGTTTATTTTTCGTACCAGAAAGACGATGCTAAGCGGTGACTTGAACTCGATTCATAGCAAGACGAACGAGTATAACCAGCAAACATTTTACGACTTACATGGGCAACTTACTCCGTATCCCTTTTTGAAGACCCAAATTCTTCTAAATTGTGTTCCAGGTAATTTGAGACATCCACGCGTATTCTGGGCATCGGCTAAGGTGATTCTACTTCCGTGACTGTCGTTTTTGATTAACAACTCACTAAAAAGTAATTTATTATTGGCAGCACTTAGAGTTTTAAACGTCACTTCCATGCCGACGATGTCATTCCGTGCAGCTGATGTTTGCTTTATTTTTATTGTGAAAAATGTAAGTGAATTCGAGAAAAATAATATGTCCACAAATAAGGTACAATAAAAAAAAAAGTATACGCACAATAAAAATTCTCTGAAAAAAGGCAGTCCCAAAACCAACACAAACACATCTTTTGACAAGCGAAAGTTTCTCAAAAAATACGCAATAATAAATACTACCAATCAAAAATGAATATTTATAAATATGCATTCTTACATCGCGTTTAGAAGCTTCATTTCTCAGGTTTATTCTTAATAGTTGGACATTTTTGTAATTATTTTCTTCATTTGTGTAGAAAAGTTCCAATGAAGTAAACATTGCACTTCACGAATTTTCAAATTTCTTATGAAGTTTTTTATTTTACTTTATTTAATATATTCCTTTTTCTTCACTTAAGTATTTTATTTATTTGAAGCCGAGGTGCACCTATGAAAATGACAAAAATGTATAAAAGCGACACCTAAATAGCTGTCACATGAAATTGATCGCGATTGTCAATTTGATAATCACCTTACGTGGACGTAAACCTATGATTTTGATTGTCAACTATCAACTATCACCTTAGCCGAATTCACCCCTGCACTTTTCTAGAACAACTTTCCATAAAGCTCTTTATTTTCTTTTTTAGTCCTATCACGTCTATGGATCCGTCAGATAAGTTTTCTCTGTTGGTTTATATATAATTTCTTTTTCACTTGGATCTTCCCACAGATACCTTAAGGAATACTTCGTAATATTATTTCGATCTGTCAGACCGCAGTTGCCAAAACAGAGCGTCCAAAAGTCAGCTGAACACAACCGTAGTCAATCATTTTCGACTGTCATTAGATGCCACATAAGCCCCATAACTTGGACCCAGAATTGCCCATATATCCAGTCAAAAACTTCATCGATTGCTAATTAAAATAAATAAATTTCCAATCAATCGAATACCACCTCTAAAAGAGTCACCAACAAACCCGCCCAACATCACAATGCCATACCCATGTAAACATTTCGATGTAACCCATAAATTCTTTCACCACCACACTCAAAGACAAGACATTTCGTTTCGTTTCGTTTCTAGAAAACCCACTTTAAGAACTCCGTTTTCTATCCGCCCCTTGCCGCATCCACAACGAAAGTAGGTGACAGAAAATCAATGAAACACACATTCACCTGGCGGCTGACCACCCGCAGAATATAAATAATGATGGACGCAATGAAAAAAAGATTGGACTCGGCCAGTGAAATAAAATGAGTGACAGACGGGACAGAAAAAAAAAACGAAACAAAACAACTTTCTTCTTCGTTCGTAGGTCAGTTGCGCTCGCGGAAGCGAAAATAGGGAAAATGCCAGACAAAAAAAAAATTGTAAAGAGCCACAATTTGGTCAGTGGACTTTTGTAAAATGTTTGTTAATTTCATGAAATCATTAACAAAAGCGAATCGAACTGATTTGCCAAATCGCGTTCACAAAGCAAATAGTACGCTTTGTGATTTGTTGTTGAAAGTAATATGTTTGGAAACGCTTAGGCTGCAATTATATTCAAATGATTGTTTGGAAATTTGAAAATTTTGAGTGACGTTTATAAATGTAAAGACTTGACTAAGTGCGTGCCACTTGCTTAAGGTTATGGAACCAATTATTATCGAATAGAATAGAGTGTTTTATGGTTGCACATATATAATAAATTCGTAGATGCTTAATTTTCTGAGCTACTTTGCCAGATCGCCTTTTTCAAACCAAATACCTCACGTTGTCATCTGTTGTTTGAGAAAATAAAACCAGTATGTTTGGAAACAGTACGATTGGAATTATATTCGATTGTTTTTTTGAAAATTTAAAAGTTTTATGGGACATTTCTGTTGGGCTAGTGCATATCACGTGCTTAAAGCCAGGAAAGCAATTTTCATGAAGAACAGAGAGTCGAATGGTTGTAGGTTAAATACGTTATTTCCTAAACTAAGTTCCATTTTTATTGTCCAAACTACTTTAGACAAACTTCGGAGGCAAAATAATAAAGAAATCAAGCAAGATTCAGAAAAAAGCCAGACGATAAAATTTAGAACGCACCAGACCGTGTCATGCCAGGCCACCTAATGCTGCAACAACTTGTCCAATATCGGTACCACATTTGGAATCTCCGTATCAAGTTCGGCCTAGGCAATCACTGCACAGCATAAGCAATTTCATTGATGTAGATTACCGCAAGAACAAGAAACATTGAAAAGAAATAAGCAACAAAAAAAAAAAAAAACTGGAAACATTCATGGGTGATGGGAACAGGAAATAGGTTAGCGTTAGACTTGCGGAGTATGTCCAGATAATTCTTTTGCGTTCCGACCATAGCGATATTGCTCGATGGAATGCAACGATGACACTTTTTTTATTCTTTTTGTTTTTGTCCACCAAGATGTTGGTCAGTGGTTCACCGCGATCGAGTTGGGTAACAAGTGCAATTGGTTTTAGTAGTACACAGCAGAGGAGTGGGTTTTTTTTTTACGTATTTTTTTTTTTTTCATAATCAACCAGTCCGAGTTGGGAAGACGAAGAGACAAATTTGACTGAGTGAAGATGTGTTTTAAGGTGACCACAGTAACCGCTTTCGTAACTTGAGTTGTGTCCGCTGGGAGTGCTTATTACTGTGGCGGAAACAAAGGGATAAAATTCATTTTGCTGATATCGTGTGGTTTCAACTGTCCCTCACTCAGAATGCGGTAATAAAGACAAATGGCGAAAGGATCATGTTGAATTTGATTTGGTTCAGTTTTAAGCTCAACGTCGGTGTAGTTTCTCTTTTTGTTTTTAAATGGAGACATCTTCGAATCGCCCAGTGAGTGAGGTCAGTCAGGACGTCAGCTATTGTGGGCTAGAAAAATAAAAGTTTAACTTTAGACACCCGCAAAAATATATAAATCGCCTTAGATAAAGTCTCGACTGGTATCAGTTAAACTTGACAAGTAATTGTTTGAAACATAAAAGATCGATTTTCTCTGAATTCTCTTCGACCTCTATAGTCTCTACCTTAATAAATGGTTTGCCATTGAATTTCCATTCTTTTGGAAGAGTGCTTAAGCTTATATAAAAATTAAGTCTTTTTGATCATCTTTAGCACATTTTCGGTTTCCTCCAATTTAATTTATACAAATAAATATAATAAAATTGAGGGCGGTTCTGACCAAGTGCGCAAATGGCCAACATTGAACGCACTTTCAAACTTTCAAACCTGTACCACTTTTGACACCTTTTTTTGTAAAACCTCTGCGAAACTTTAAATGTTATCTATATATGCTTAAAGACTTGTAAATTGAATCTGCGGTGAAGCAGGCGACAGGCAGTTTAGAAAATCTTTTAAAGTATACTGCGATGCTAATAATTATTTTTAGTGTCCACATTTTCCGAGCTCACAATGGCGAAATTTACCATACAAAGGTGCATATGTGGCCTATGTAAGATGAAAATTAAAAATGATTATTAGTAAGGCCAATGGTCTATAGACATCCAAAAAGTCCTCTGAATACCATTTACGAATTTCTAGTTCTTAAGCAAGGAACTGCCGCACAGCCCCTCATTTTATAACAGCAGGTTTTGTAGTAAAGGATGTTCTCCTACATCGGGTCGTGAATCTAAAAGATTGTAGAACTATAAAATTCCAATATCTGTTCAAACTACTCAACGGAGGATCTCCTTCTAAAGATGATTGTTGAAGTGAGCTCCGTAGAGACTTTCATACCTTTTTTTTTACAATAGTTGCCCCAATTTGTAAATTCCCGCAGGTAACAAAGTGCTTTAGCATCCCAATAATATCCGAGAAAATTGCAAGCTCAGCTCCTCTGTAGGCTCCCAACCTGCGTTTCTCAGAAAAAACATTTGTTTAAAGTGGAGCAGAACCTAGTTTTTGTTTCATGACAATCAGAACTCTTTCCAAAGATATAAGTTAACGAAATTTACGCACAATATTGTAAAAAAATATTTTTTTAAATCGAATTGGCTGTATTTTATAACGAATTCTTTAGAAATAATTACAAAGATAAAAAAAAATACAAATTCAAGAACAGATCAGTGGTGGTAGGTAGGGAAAAATCCCTACATGTAGGTATTTTCGACTAAAAAATTGCTCCGTAGGGGAAAAAGGACAGATTTTTAATATTTAAAACCGTTTGCTGTAAACGTAGGTATTTTTTATATTTTATAAAAAATGCCTGATAAACGAGAACGTGTATGTTTTATTTTTAATTTCCCAATGTTTTCGTATTTCCATAGAGAAACTAGATTTGAGATCTTGCTACATACATCTTACCCTGAATTCGCAATTCTATTTCCACCTTAACGTTTTTCGCCCAAGTATACTCTTCTTTAAATGTCATTATCAAAAGGCATTCGTTTGCGCCTTTTTGTGTCTTTTAAGTGCAGAGACACACATATTAACAAAATGAGTTCAAAAGATGTATTGTATAGGTAGGTATATGATCATCACATTAACACGTTATATGATTTTTCAATACCTATATTTTGTATTTATCATCACTGGAACAGATTACCAGTATTTAATAGCAAATTATTGCTGTAGCTGCACTTGATGGTGTTGTTGATGTTAATGCTGACTTTTCGTGAGTTTTTGTCTTTAGTTTTCAGACGAAATCGGTCTTAATTGATGAGACTTATGGATTACCATTTTAGGTCTTAAGCGATTTGAAAAGACGCTAATGTCCTTTGATATATTTACCGATAATGGCCTTTAAAACTTTGTAGGGTAGACCTAGAGATAATAGTTTTTTGGGTAATCCAATTTTGACTTAACTTTCGCATAACTTGCTTAACATAGGTACTCGTTAGTCTGAGTCCAATCAATAATGTGGTCTCAGCTGTTGTGGGTTCCGGTTCAACTCCCAAGAATTGTCTTACAGTCGGGTCATTAAAAGCCTGGCTTATGGTATCATTCACTGAAAGGTTCAGGTTATAGCTGCTATAGATATTTTTTGGGATATACTAGTTGCCGACTTGATAGGCAGAAGTTTTTTTTAATAGAGAAAGAAAAAAAAATATTTCCTTGCCACTAAAAGCTTACACAGTCAAACTTCTTTATAACGAGCCTTATAAAAAAGTTTTATACAAAATTCGTTAGTTATATAGAAAATTTTATTTTTGCTTAACACTGGAAGTGTTTCTTTATATTTTCACAGAAAATTTGTACAAATAAGAACTCATTGTTAAGAAATTTATAGCTTCTTATTTTATCCCTAAAAATATATCAATTATTCTTATTGCATATGAAAAGTTTTTTACTTTGCTAATTTTGTTTAGCTTTTGTTTGAACTTGCTTACGCAAACTTTAAGATTTTTATCTCATTCTTTAAAACTATCGACAATGTACTGAATAAAACACTAAGTTTTTCTGCAACATCTTTTTTCTTTTCTCCCCTTTTAACTTTTTCAAAAGGTAATCGATAATTTCTCTGACATTTAAAT
This sequence comes from Cheilosia variabilis, assembly GCA_951230905.1. NCBI lineage: Eukaryota > Metazoa > Arthropoda > Insecta > Diptera > Syrphidae > Cheilosia > Cheilosia variabilis. The sequence continues at coordinate 140,726,995 of OX579676.1, read as the reverse complement.
AGCCTTTCGCTTCGACATTTTTGTATAAACGTTTCACGAACTTAGAATACAAACTCAAACGCTTGACCTTTTGATATGCGTAAAATATCTACTACACATGTGCATTTGTTCATACTTCCATACACACATAGAATAGGTACATTCAATTTAAGAAAATTCTGGCCAAAACGGGGAGTTCCCTTTTAAAATTAGGAAAAAAAAATCATAGTAAGCTTTGTTTGCAAATTTGACATTTCGTTATAAAGAACTGTATTTGCTTTCGGGCCAAAAAGAAAGAGTTCCTTATAAACAGAATTTCGCTACAGAGAATTTCGTTATAAAGAACCTAATTCATATGGGATATATTTGAAGGGCAAGGGGTATAGAGAGAATTATGTTACAGTTTGTGCACCTCCCACTGTCCGGTGCTCTGCAAAATTTGACACCAAACGACGAATTGTTTTGTTGGCCACGATATTTTTGACTATTTTCAATGTGAAGCTATTTATGGTCAAATTTGTTCCGAATTGACGTTTCAGAAACATCTCTTGTCAATTCAATTGGTTGATAAATAATGTCAAAATAAAAGATAGCGCATCCGTTCTATATAAGTCTATAATTTTTTTAAATAATTTTTTATGACAGTAAATTTAACACGATTTATGATGTAAATATACAGAAAGCTCTTATAAAGTAATTTAAACTTTGATCCAATATAGATGGATATGATTTGTTCACTTATTTCACTTTGAAACTTACTTTCTGTCCTCCATTTCGTTTAGAATTAAACGATACATGCTTCACAGTTTTCTCTCTGCAACTTGTTTCACTCAAACTCTTATCTAAATGCTGCAGCAAATCACGCTCCCAACTGAATATATCCCTCTCTATGGTTGCGTCGAAGAAACTTTCAAATTTCACGTGCCATGTGCCATGTGCCAGCTGCCATTGGCATGTCGTATGCCTCTTCTGAGTTAGAAAAAGAGAAACACCACTCTGCTGCTACTCTCCATCTTGACCCGAAGCCCCAGATTAGCCACTAATAAATTCCCATCTAACCTATCTGGCACTGGTGGCATTTCTTGGCCATGTCATGACCGTCAAAAGGAGTGTTTCTTTCTTTTTTTTGTTTCTTCTGTCGCTCAACTTCAAAACCAACTAAACGATCATTACTGACGGCAGGCGTTCCTAACAGTTACAGTAAATGCGGCGCGACGTCAACAACTCTGATGTGAAATGTCCGTGCCATGGTACCGCACCTACATGTGGCGAGGATGGGAACATTTTCCATAAACACGCTGACTTTTGCCAATTTTTCCTCTTCTTTGGGCGCTTTTCTCCGGCGTTTCACAGCAAGCTTAACTATTGATCTACGTGACGAGTTCAAGAGATATTCTTCTGTTGTCGTAGTGCGCACTATGCACCGTCGCCAAACTCTTCCCAGGCGCCCGTGACAGACAATGGCCCTCCCGCTCCTATAGACGAATGCCCAGCTTACCGTTGAGCTGAAATGTTGCATAACAATTAATCCAGCGGGGCTGACTTTGAATGGGATCCGTGTCTCGGTGGAATTTGATGAGAATCGCGGTGAGATCGCAACAGAGTCGTCGACATGAATGCGTTGTTTATACTTGAGGTGGGACGGGGGACCGATTCGCACTAAGAGGTGGTTGGTGTGCTGAGGTGCATACCTATATTTGGAAGGTGTTGACGTGTGAATTACTTTATTGATGGAGGGGCTTGAAAGAGAGACACAATGAACTGTGGCCGTATGAATTTCGAAGAATGAGCCGGGTTGTTTTGTGCAAGTTATTGTGCATTCTTCGTAGCCGGACAAAAGGTGGCATTCAGATTTGAGAGACGTCGTGAGAAATACTGATATTGATGAATGTGAGGAGCGCCAAATAAGAACTGTATTGTTCCGACGTCAATCAATGAGGTGTCGAGTGGTCACTGGAGAAGTTATAGCCAGGTTCAGATGTGTCGCAGTTCAGTGATCGGCATATAATACAGATTGAGTTTTGTTAACCTCTAGGAACACAAGACCCGGAGTTTTCTGGCACTCCAATGTGCATTGAGAGCCTGATTCTTGTTGACATATACCCACATGGGGTCGTTGTTATTTCCCGATTTTTTTTGGTCTGTAGCGGATAACTTGTGGCTCTACTAAGCTATCGTTAGGTCCGCCACAGAACGTGCCACTAGAAGGGCTTTCGCCCTTACACATCTTCGTTATCAGGAAGGTAGCAGCTACAGATCCGCCTCTAATTTGAAACTACAATATAAGTTTAAACCAGCTGACCATCTGGAATACCTCGAAATATTCAAGTAGAAGCTTGCTTAACATATGTTGTGACGTAAATTATGACCTAGACTTACTTAGGAGATGGTTTTTGAAGCACAAATTAATTATCAGCGACAAAACAAAGTTTATGATCTTTAACTTGAAGGGATATTCTGCGGATATTTTGCCATTTGTTTACCATTCTACTAACTGTTCACGTTTTTGTTTATCTGACTCAGGTCAACATTCTTTTAACTATTTGTCATCGTGCTCCAACAAATGCTTTAGCATTGAGTGTGTTGATAACTTTAAATACTTAGGTATCATATGGGACAATAAACTGAGCTGGTATAGTCACACAATTTATCTTAAACATTACTTTAACAAAGTGGTGAGGCAATTATATCACCTTAGTCTTTATTGTAATCAACCATTACTGAAGCTTGTTTATAATGGACTTTTAAAGTCAAAGCTACAATATGGGATAAGCTGTTGGGGTGGTGCCTATTTCAACAAAACTGAACCATTACTTATAAGCCAAAAGCATGCCGTTAGAATCATATGCAGGGTGAATAGCAGAACTCCGAGTTTTGATTTGTTTATGAACCATAAAATTCTTCCGTTAAGGCATCTATACTGCTACAAAGTCCTTAAAATCTTCTTTGATAATTCGGGATTTTATGCTGTCAGAAATAACGAAAACTATAATTTGCGAGTAAATGCCAGACATTTTGTAACTGCTCTTACAAATTAATAACAAAGCCCATTTTGCACGATTTTACTATGCTACCGCACCTCGTCTCTTCAATTCCCTTCCAGATTCTGTTAGACGCGTGAGAGTGAAAAGTGTATTTTTGAAGTTTATAAAAAATTGGATTATGTCCTTTGATTATTCAGCCATAAATAGTTTCTTTACGAACTGAATTTTGCTCATTAAAAGTCATAGTATATTTTATAATTCCAACCTAATCACTTTTGAAATATTAATTTTTTGCTTTCCAACTTGTGATTCCCCATCAATCAATAAATATTAGTAAACAATTTTAAAAATTTCCGTCCTACATTCGACACTTGTTCAATGAACAACTGATTGTAGTATCTATTTTATACTCCCTTTTATTATATAAATGTGTAATGTTAAACATTGAATTTGTATAAAATTTTATGAAAAAAAAAAACAAAAAAAAAATACTTAGCTTAATCCCAAACATCGGCATGTCCAGTTCCATACCCGATACCATGGTTTGGGAATAAAGCTTTGCAAACTTATTTGAGATCGATATACTGTACCGTGCAGAATGGGCCAGTGGTGTTCATAAACCAGACCCAAAAAGCTTGGTTTGGTTCAAAAATAAAGACGGATCAAAAATGGAGTTGGTGTCGGTGTCCTTGCAACCAATAGCAAGGTCTCAATAGCTATAGTAACGTGTCCCACGGTATTTCAGGCGGAAGTCCATGCCATTGATATATGCGACACTTTGGCAAACTTGGGAACAACAACTTCGCCTAAACCACTGAGATAATGTCCCGGGGTTAAGACAGTCCAAAAGATTAATAAAGCCTACAAGGAAAAGCGTTACCACTTCAAAGAAACAAAGCGAAGTAGATTTAACCCCAAAAAAGGGAAGTAGATTTCAGAGTAATAGTTTTAATGATATATTTAATTCCATATTAGTTGTATATATAAAACATGTCCAAAAAAAAACCTTTTAAGATCTACAAAATATTAATTACTTCAAAATATCTTTTCATTGCGTTTGTAATAATTTTTTCACGTATTTGACTAAACTTTTCGGAGCAAACAGGAACCAAAACCAGACCAAACGTATCACCTCTTTGACAGAAAATTAAAAGAAAAACAATAAAAAACGTCAGAAAATATTAATAAATTTTGTGTTTGAAATGTGAATTTGAGCTTAAATGAAAGAGTGTAAAACATTTTTTAAATAATTTTTTTTTTCGAAGAAGATTTAAGGTTTTTTTTATTAAAATTAGGGATTTCTAAAGTGAAGTAGATATAAAGAATTTAACAATAGTGGGAAGTAGGGTGCAGATTTTAATAAGTTTTCCCAAAATTCAAGTAAATCTACTTCAATTGAAGTAAAGTGGTATCGCTGCGAAGGAAGTCCTTAACTTAAATAAGGATTTTAGAAAGCTGGTGGGCTTTCTCGCAGGCCACTTTTGTTTGAGACATCATCTTAACACGATGAACTTGTGTCTGGAGATTCTGAAGGTTCCTTCTAGAGGAGGAAGTATCATCTGAAAACTTCCTTTTGTGGTGATCACTTTACTGGTTAAGAAAACGTTTCTTTAATAAAGAGATTATTTTACCAGCATAGTTTAGAAACTCTGTTACCACACTCTCCTTCACTAGGGAGGTAAATCGTCATTAGTCTCAACCCCATCTAATATTATGATCTGTGCCGTAGCCAGGATTTTGTTTCCGTCCAAATCTTACGAGGAATTCTTTAAACAAAAAACTGTATGTATATATTCCAATCCATTAATTTTTATTTGTTTTTAAATCGTATGTTCTTAAACGAGCACATTTTTTCAAAGCAAAAGACGTCTTGAATTTTTTTTTGGAGATGAGATCAAGATCAATCACCTTATCTGGATACAAATTAATATCCGAATGAACAGATATCATAGCAAGTGATCTTGATCCTCCATTCGATTCCCCATAACGCATCCGGACACTGTTTTAATCCTTTTCATAGTTGAAAAGGTTCTTTTAACACTAGCTGTGGTCACTGAAAGCGTGACCAAAACCGTAAGCAAGAACTTTATGCCTCTAAAGTTAGTCTTGTCACATATATCAAGCAATTTCAAAACTTCGGTAGAAGGATCACTAGACGATATTTTTTCGCACCAAGGAATGCACTCAGCTTTCACAGAAATTACATCATCCAAGCAACATGTTAGCCTTTCCGATTCGTTCACTCGCTCAACTGCAGCAAGACCTAGGAGAAGAGCTTGAAAAGGTGGTAGAACGTCTTCGTTGACAATGAATCTAAGCAAAGAATCAGTATAGACAGTCTTACACTCAGAAAAAACAAATTGTAATGCCAAAAATGTTCGTTGGTTTAAATGTAAATTTCAAAATCTTTGATTTGAGAATGAAATTGTTGGAAATGATGTAATAAAATACTTATGGAGAGTATATTATTCATGCGCTGAAAACTTGATTCTTAAACACGAGCTCTTGTTAACAAAAATAATATTTAAACCAAGAACTTTCACCTTGCAATTTTTTAAAAATCTCAAAATTCTTCGCTTAACAATCTTTTTTTACTGGGGCTTCAGTAGAAGAGGTTTCTGAATTGGAACGCATTGTCTGTTTCAATGAAATTCTTGGAGCTCTTAATTCCACTTAAAAATAAGTCCACGGCAAGTTGGGATGCGGATTGTAAAGCCTCTCTGAAAAAATCGTGGCACTTCCTCTGATGTCCTTGATGATACAGGAAATGTCTTATGTCGCAATGTCAGCCATTGGTCAGGGATTTATAAAAAAAGGCTTCGCATGTGTTGACACTTTTCACAAGTTTCAGAGATCGGAGTCATTTCTAACGGGCGTAAAAGATGTTCGATTCGAATTTCTCCGTTTCTTCCTCGGTGCAGGGAAATAACTCCACGGGCAATAATTTCACATGGGAAACAACTTCACATCGAGTGGGAAATAATTTCACTTATTTTATGTGTGAAAGTGAGCAATAACTTCACTTTTTTGTGGGAAATAAGTTCTCTTAACACCCGACGACATGTATGTTAGCTCACAAATCACAATTCATAACCAGTGGAAAATGTATGGGGGGCATGATGCACCCCTGCAACCCCCCTCCTTGGGAGTAGGTGCAAGGATGGGTGTATGCCAAGTTGTTATTCATAATGCTAGTTAAATGAAACTAAAATTCTTATAAATAATTCGATTGGTTTCTGTTTTCCAGTTAGAATCGAAAAATTCTCAAATCGTATGTGGGAAACAATTTCACAAAATTTGTGGTGGAAATAACTTCACATAAAAAAAGTGAAATTATTTCTCTCTCAAGGTGAAGTTATTTCCCTCCACCTTCTTCCTCATCTTCACAGCTTTTGTAGGAGTCTTTGGTTTTGGCTTCTAGATTCCTTTTGCGGCGCACGGTTTTTATAGACCAGCCAAGAGACTGTAGTGTTACAGTCTATCTCCGAGTACTAGACGTTTTTGGTCTCTATACAGTGTGCCAATGGTCGGCGTCTTAAAAAGCCAGCAACGGAGTTAAGTTAAAAGGCGATTGGTCCTATTGTTCCCGCCTAATGTCCCAAATATTTTGGACGCTTAACCATCTCCTACTTTTCCGTTTTGCAACTTTCTCCGCGAAGTTGCACGGTCCTTTTTTCTAGGTCTTACGATGAAGAGCCATCTATACTTCAAGTAACGATGTGATTCATCTGTTTCCACAACCTCGTAAATGTCTGTTGTCCAATAACTTTTAGGTCGCAGTGCCGTCTACATCTACCAGGTCAGTTCTAAAACGTGAATCTTTCAAAGTATATCCCAAGTCCAACATTTGTTCCTAGTTACATAGAAATTTTTGTAGATGCAATTTACTGCCTTAACTATGAAGACCAGCCGCTTCATAGTTAAGCCGCTTACATGAATTCCAAATAAAATTTCGTTCGTCTTCCCTAACTGTTCGGCACAGAAAACTTCATTCGATTCGATCTCATCAAACCCATCGCAATGTGCAGCCCTGAAAGAGATCCCCAGCCGCATACCTCAGTTAATTACCCACCTACAGCTATACAATCGCGGATCACAACCTCTCTTATGAACTTCATTATGCGCAATTAGCCGACTGAATAAATGGGCATAACTTTATTAGCCCTAGGGCCTGATGCACACCTACACCCAGTCGTAATTATTACATGCAGTTCCCAGGAAAACACACCTCCACGATCATTAAACTCATCAGCGTGTATTTTATGAGTCCACGCGAATTAGCAGTTTTCCGAAGCTTATACTGCCGCATCACGAAGTCGTTTCAAAATCGCTTAGAGACCATCTCCCCGCACACAGTCGGAAGCGTCATCATCAACAAGAAGATCAGGCGGCAGAGATATCTTCTGAAGGAGATTTGTTTTTGCACCCAGATTGGTCAAGAACGCTGTAGTAACAGCACTTGCGCAGCCATGTAAAGGCAAATCAGCAACGGCAAAACTGTTAAACGGTTTTGCACTCCTTTCGGCCGTGGATATGATGATCCCATGGGATTCATGGGGACAGGGCTATAAGAAACTGTCATTTGAAACGTTGCGCCGATAGACATTTCCTTAACTGATCGCTCATATACGGTCATAACCACGCGATCGTGATCTTGGCCAAGCCAAGAACGAGATGATTGTTCTGTCGGGTATATGTTTATATTTATATAAAAAAAATCCCCGCCGCAGGTGTGCAAATTCACCAGCAGCGATCGAGTTGCCATCAAACGGTTTTGTTCATTCTGATGCCGGTCGTGTGGCATATCGATCACTGAATGTCTGTTTGCCTGTATATGGCTAAAAGCGATTACACCGCGTACGAATGAGAGACGCGGGCACATAGTTTTATGAATGGGATGCGATTGGGGTCGTTTTGTTGGCTGGCTGATTTCCAATTTTGGCACAGCGGATGGGGTCAGCTGTTTGGTGACTTTTATGGCAAGAGGCAGTCATGTCATTGATGGAGCTGCCTATGGCGATCTGCTGGCTGGAGTGAATCTAGATCAAGTTTAGCGCTAAGATGGTCATGGAAACGGATATCTACTGACTAGTGAGTTACTTAGAGAGGAAATGGAATGCAAACGGTGGTGAGGAATTTGTCAAATGGAATGTGCCGTGGTATTAATTGACGCCTATTGCAATATCCACTTCAACAAATATGTAAATAGTTGCCGCAAAAGATTGATATGGGACATTGGAAGGTGAATTCCCATCGAGATCTTTTTGAACTTGTTTGAATTTAAGAGGGAAACTTTGGGCATATTGTACAACCCCGTAGCTCATGACTCTAAGTCTACAGACCTAGACTTCCCAAATGCGCGGCGGATCGCTTTTGATGGCGGATTTGAATTTTTGTATTTCCATTACCATATGGAAAGCGAAAGCACTTTCCAACGTAATTTTATGATTGCTTTGAAAGCGATAGGTGTTTAGGAGACGGATTGTTTGCGGACCTTATAAAAATGTGTTTTAATGGAAATACAAAAATTCACATCCGCCATCAAAAGCGATCCGCTGCGCATTTGGGAATAACCCCCCAGGAGTGTTAGCGCCACCAAAAGTAAGTTAGAAGCAGTCTTGCCGCTAAGAGAAATGAGCTAGACCACAACGTAAAATCCGCTAGAAATGTTAGTTTTTGCATCGCAAAAATCCGCTAGAATTCGCTAAAATATCAAGCTGAAAGTATATAAGTTCAAAAAATACACACATAATATTTAAAAGTAAATTATTATTAAATAAAATAAATAAAAAACAAAACAATCAAGAAATTCAAGTAAAGAAAAAAAAAACGTTTTCGAAAAAAAAGGAAGTTATAAATTACAAATTAATTTCCAACTCAAAGATGGATTCATCTATTTATACTTTTGAAGCCTCGGTTATAGTTCTTGAATAAGATTGGGATTTTGTTGGCTTTCCGATTTTACTTATGACGTCTTATATATTATAGCAGCTCTTTATCATCACTTTTAATTGATTTCTTATTGTTATTATTGAATTTAACGTCAGCGTTGAAAGTTGGTTTCGCAATTTGTTCTTACGATATTCATAAAAAAAAAATCTGCCATGAAAAACTCCTTCGCGGCGCCGCCTACTAAACAACCAGCTATTAGCATGTGCAACCAACCATACGCAGTGGTAAATATTTTCAAACAGGCAGGGTTTGGTAGTAAAAAATCGGTAGAATTCACTAGATTTTATTTTAGCGACAACATTTTATTAAAAATCGTCAAGAGTCTTAAAAATCCACTAGATCTAGCGACAAAATCGCTAGAACGGCAACACTGGTTAGAAGGTCTACCACCAGTTTCTTATAGCAGATATTTTTCGTAAGCGATTTGTAAATAAAAGAACGATTTTTGTAAATTTACAAACACTTTAAAAGTAACGAACCAATCTCCCGTATGCTGGAGAACGTTGACTTAGGCCTTAGTATTTTCGACTTCAACCGCAACACGAATCCTTTTAAATTCTATGTCCTTCACCATCCGTAGTTTCGAACGGAAAGACGATTTTCGTCAAAGACTTAAAAGGGCTTTTTGGACCTCAGTTTTACATTTAAAGTCAGAAAAATCACTTATTTAAAATCAACCAACTTTCGGTTAAAAGCTACCAAGTAATTCTGTTAATATAGCTCCTACAAAGTTAGTGCATTAAAAATAACAGCGTCAAATATTGAAGGAAACTCAGTTAAAAATGAACAATCTATTGATTTCCCCACCAAATTTTCGCGGTCGTAAAAATCAAAACAAAACTGTTTGGTTGTTTTTAATCTGCAGACTTGCTTTAGAACAACTCAACTGATTAAGTGCGTTTTTTTAACAGTATTAACCTTTTTCTCGGTAGTCTTTAACAACGAATACTGTTTTTTTCCAATAGTTATTTTTATCACATTTTTTAACTTTTTCCATTACGTAGTAAGAGAAAGATATTGTGTTCGTACAAAATTTCGAACTCGAGATGTTAATCAACTCTGACGATGATAGAGGAACTAAAAAAAAAGTGGTTCGCAAAATTCTTTCCGTCAGGCCGCCAAAACGGCTGCCCGGATTTCGTTCGAACTTTGGATTTGGAGTTTGGAGGCTTACAGTTGGGGGCCGGTTTTTGCTTTGCACGGTAACCTCAATGCTAATGGTACTTCCCATGTAAAATTTTCATACCAGTTTGATTTTTTCGAAAATGGCTCTAGAGATTTCAACCAAAAACGATATTTAAGCTCTCACTCAGTTACTCAGTTTTCCGCTGAAAATTCGAAAACGGAAATTTTCCAATTTGGACATATCTCGAAAACGGTCCAAACGATTGTAACAAAGGTAATATGGTAATTTTTCAAGTTAATGGTAAACTCCGTTTTTCTCTGTATTATCGTAAAATGTATTTTTGAAAAAAGTCATTTTTGAGAAACTTAGTTTTTTCTCTGTATTGTCGTAAAATGTATTTTTGAAAAAAGTCATTTTTGAAAAACTTAGTTTTCTTTAGTTTACCTGAAAACGGCATCAACGATTTCGATCAAAATGCAAACTTAGAGTTAAATTGATCTTTCCAAAATGATTGCGTTCCTAATTTTCAATTCGAACCACCGACAACGCTGATTTTAAAAACTGTTCATATCTCGAAAACCCCATTCTGATCAAAATACATATTAAAGATCAAATCAGTATTCGAAATAGGATCCCGTATTTAGTTTTTCTCAAAGAATTCGAAAAAAATCAGGTTTTTATATTTATATTTCCCGATCAATTTCCACAAATATCTATGCTATATTTTTGTTATAATCTCCTCACTTCCGATAAAGATGTAATAACAGCTACGCAAAACTTCATTTTAGCAAATATTACTCTCTTTTTTAACCTTGGTAAATATACACCTTAAAATAATTGCAACCACTTCCTTTCACAATCAGAAACCCTCACTTCATTTGCACCCGCATACACGTCCATAGGTGTATTGGGCTAATGCAAACTCAAAACCAAATCTCTGAAAACTTTCATATATAACTATGTAAAGATATCGGTCTACGACGAAACCTACTTCCAATCATAGACACCTTAAACCAGCGTTACTAATATATTCCAGTCAAAAATAAAAAATATCCATTAGCAGATCAGAAAACAGAAACCACTGCTACACTTTGCCTTGTACTCAAAAATCTTGTCAAGTGTAAGAGCTTATAAAATAGTACTGTAGACGCTTTTAACTCTTTAACCATAACTTGGGTCAATTGCCTGTTACTGACAGCTTCAACTTATAAAAACTCACATTCTTATTTATTTTTATGTACTGCCTATCAGATGAATAACCCAAAAGTGCATTTTATTTAACACTACATATTCCTTTTCCTATTCTATGCACCGTTTCTCTTATCTAGCATGAACGGAAAAGTTTCCTTCGGCCCATTAAGCCCCCCAACGACCAAACGTAGGTATGTTTCCAACATTATTGGATTGAATCACACTTAAAATTAATTTCAACAAGAATGCAATGCAAATTGGCGACCCCATCCGATTCTCTTTGAGATAAAATTCCTATGCGGTCATTCTATCCCATAAATTGCTCGCTCCTTCCCTCCGCCGCGCACCTTACTCATTCGACTAACCAAAACCACAAAAATCTCCTCAACAATGCCATTGAAAAATGTAAAACGACTTCTTCCACTCGAATTGAAATTCATGACATGCCCGCCGAATATCCTTTACCCACCCTCACTCAACTTGATTTCATCAAAAGTCGATCTTCGAAAGGTTGATTACCTTGATCGTTTAACATTCTCCACTACTTTCCGTCAATTTGTCATCACAGTGACTCTCTGATAAAAAAATTCAATATTTTTATAACTCTCATGCTGTAACATACGACGACGACGACGATGATGATGATCCCTGATTCGTCATTTCATTACCAATGCCGGTCAGCTAGCCGATGTAAATGTGTGTATGCTTCGTCTTCTAGTAATTCATTGATCTGATTGTGATGCATGTTGGCCCCGGTGTGTACGGGGTGAGTGCACGCGTGTGCCTACAATAAACTGCCGCTGGAATGCGATGGGGGCTCCGGCTCCCGTTGATGTATAGTGTTGCCAGAATTCCTAAAAACCTCATTTGCTATTCGATCGGTGTTTGGATGAACAGGCCGTTGACCAAAAGAAGTTCACTACCGCGCTGGTATGGCGGATCAATATTGGTCTGTCAATTGTTTTTAGCCAATTCAAAGGAAATTCAAGTGCGCCTGCCAAGGCGACGGACGACGGAGGAGTGTCTTGTGTGATTGGAATTTTAAAGTGACTGAGACTATTTTGGACGTTTGCATGGAATTTTGGCAAAGGGCACAGTTGGTGGGAGTCTTCGTTAGGAAATCGGCGGTAGGTGGTTAGTGGGTCGCTGGAGGTGTGCTAAATAGTTTTTTTCTTTTTTTTTGGAGAGGGTGGTATGTTTGTCTGTCAAAACCGCGAATTCTTGCAGTGAAATGGATTCTTGTGAAGGTTTTTGCCACGGAAGGGACTTCATTCTTGAAGCTGGGAAATCACGTCCAATCGGCTTTCAACAAAATGTTAGGTTGGGTGAGGTTTTTAGTTTTACCAAGGGAAACTCTGATCTACTCCTTATTGAAATAGCACTTTCCACTTGTCGCTGGTGCCAACCCGTTCCCTTGTCTACAGCTGAACAAAGGTAGATGCATTTTAAAAATGAAAACCAAACACCCTCTCAATCCGGTTTCAAAATCGTCGCCCGCCTTTGCTTGCCCTTGGTTGTAGCAGTCTCTGCATCCACTCAACAATTATACCTAATCACCTGCAACTTTCGATTGAGGCACCTTTTTGACCCCCTGTGTGGTAAGTTTCCACTTCCCTGGCCAATATTCCAATTAAAGCGCTTAGCAATTCTGGCAAAACAGCGTGAGATGAATAATTTATGACCCACAATGACACACACCGCACACACTCAGCAAAAGCAAATCCATCTCCCATTTGGCAATAATTGCCCGGCCGGCCCAGCCCAAAGCCAAAATTGCACCAGGCACACTCCATCGCCAGCTCCGCCTTTTGATTCAATTAGATTGGGATATGATTCGAGGCTGCTTAGAGAGCGACTATGGGACTGGCACGAGGAGAGTGGCCGTGATTTTCCACCGGGAGATTGAGTGAATTAAATTGGACCTCCACCTGCGGCAACAGCGATTTGATGGTGCAGCAAGCGAACCACCTGCAGGTTGTTGGCAAGACGCGTGCTCACGACCGGCTGTAATTTTGCTCGATCGTGCGCCGGGACTTACTCGTACAAGTAGCTACGAGTGTATATCTTTGTGCGGTGCACGTTCGGGTTGTGACTCCACTATGATGGCTGGAGGGCATTTTTGCGAAAACCTTCTCATGTCACCAAATGCAACTGTATATAGCGAAATCTAGTCCACGCACACATCGGCGGCATGCCTGTCACTTCCTCTCTGAGAACCGCACCACCTGTCAACTGGGAACGGAGGAACCTAAATCTCCGAATGGGCGGAAAATTGGAAAAATGCACAGTTTGGATGGACCCCAAGGCATGGAACGACCAGCAAATTATCCATCATCGTTGAGTTTCGCCGTCATCTCCTTGTCGGCCGAAGTGACATCGCGCAAAACATTTCGCATAGATGCACCGGACAGCTGTTGACGTCTGCGGTTGTTGGCATCTCTCCATTTGCTCTAGATAGAGTCCATCCGACAGGTCATGTCGTGTGTGTTAGTGAGTGAGCGAGGAGCCGGTGCGTCTTGCAACGCTCATGTGGGTTATGCAAATTGTGTGGCCAAATGCGTTGCTGCAACAAAGTTAGGAAACCCGAAGTGAGATGCACCGGGCCGTGAGAAAGCCAACTCCAATCGAATTGCTAATTCCTCGTGACTAATTAAAGCTGAAAGCCCTTCTTCTTCTTCTGACGGGAGATCACAATGCAAGATGCATTTCTGTTTAATTTGTATGCGAAAATGAGCGGGAAAAACAATTAAAGATCGCACCGCAATAGATTGGCGCGAGTTGTTTTGCTTTTTGTCTAGTTGGACTGGTGCTGCACTCAGGGGTCTCTGAATGATGGATGGAGATTGTATTTCAAATCGGTGTGTGATTTATCGGTTTTTGTTTTCATGAGCCGATCTTCTTTTTTCGCCTCGGCTTGACGGGAGGATGATAGGCAAGGAGAAGGTTGAAGTGAAGATGATCACCAGAGGGCAGCAAATATTTTCCGCTATACAATTATTGGGAGATTTTCAAGGTGCCACTTGGTTGGGAATACTGTACGCGATTTTTACCCGGAAGTGTGATGCGGTTCGTGGTGGCAGACGTTTGCATCCTGCTTTTCGACAGGACCGCAGTTGATTTGGTTATTAGCCGTTTGTGGTATACGCCGAGAAGTGAAAGCACCTGGTATCGTAAGGAAATTTACATAAGATTGTTGAGGGCCCAGTTAAATCGTAATGCAGAGCTTAAGAAAAATGGTTCCGTGAGGCCCTGCAGCAAAGAGTGGTTCCTATAGCAATAGACGTCAATTGTACAGTGGTACTTCGAAGGGTTAAATTGTAGAAAGGACTCACCGTCCACCGATCAGTTGACTCTTCAAATCCCTAGAGACCCATTTTTTCATGATCGGGTCAGTGAAAAGGACAGTGCATTCAGAGTGCACCTGTACATGTTTCATTATGTTCTTCGTTTTTCTGAAGGGATTTCTGAGATGCTTGTCGTGTTTAGAACCCTCAGGGTAACATTTACTTGAATACCAAGGTCAAACGTCAACCTAAGAACATTTTAATAAGATGTCCTTTTTAAGGATTTCAAGGACACATGCATAACATTTAAATTTTGTCCTATTTCGATGATCTCTTGCTTTTTTAAGATTGCAAAATACACCTTATTTTTGAAGAACATTTTAGGGGGAAGGTGCTTTTTATATGACTTAAGGCACTTCTGGGTAAAATGCACATGAAAATATATGGCTACTTTAAATTTAACAACACTTTGGTAAAATGTCCTTTTTAAGGATCTTAAGGACATATCAGTACAATTAAAATTTTAAATGAAATTTTTTTAAGGAATTTTTTCAAATAACAATAGGTACTTACACTTTTATTTTGCATGAAATTTTGGATAAATGTCATTTTTGGGGCTTCAAGGACCTCAGGGCAAAATAAGCTTGAAAACAAGGTCTTCCGGCAATTTAAGAACGCTTTGGTAAGATGTTAATTTTCATGACTTCAGGGACATCTTGTATATAAATAGGCGAAGGGAAATAGTTAAGAACCACATTCACTGCTTTAAACGCAATATATTCGCTTGATTTTGTTTGTTGGCAAGATTGTGCAGGGATGCAATGCTGTCTGTAATTTTTTTCCAACATGTATAAGCCAGGTCAATGTAATGGTAAAATTTCTTCCACTGGGCGAACTCTTGTATTTGTAATTTCATATCGATTGTTTCTTTTTCCTGTTTTGAATGAAATTTCGGGACAAATGTCCCTTTTGGGGCTTCAAGGACCTCAGGGTCAAATATGCAAAAAGTCTACAGTCTTTATTTTAGTCCATTTGGGGTAAATGTCCCTTTAAAGGATTTTCAAGAACCTTTCAAAAGGCATTTTTGGACTATATAAAATGCTCTGTTTTGAGTGAAATTTCGAAGAAGTGTCCAAAACTTCTTTAGTAAAGCAAAGCAAATGAGATACAAAGTGCTCAGTACATACACTTAATTGTACAATTGAATTAAGTGTACACTTAATTGTGTTTTTACACGATAGATACGTTCCCAAATAATTCGTGTTAAAAAAGATACGGTATGGGGATGATAACATCAACATTTTGTATTAGGGCTCAAACTCATAGTGATTTTTTCGGAATCAGCCTGCAGGTATGCAATCATTTGTGTTAAAGTTCTATAAACTCTTTGTTTTGGTGCACGTCTCGACTTTTAGTTTAATTCAGAGTTTTTCTAATACCCACTTGCTGAAAGTGAATGGCTCTCCAAACAGTGTCCTGGACACATTTTATCACAAAGCTGTCAAAATGAGCTATAGCTGCTCACAAGTCACATCGGATAACCCACCACCAACAACATTCGATGGCGATAACAGAAAAAAAACCTTTCCCACATCCTTCCAGTTCATCACTCATTTCTATAGCCGGCGATTTTTTAAGCCCAAAGTTTCCACACAGCCCTCTTTGCCATTCCACGCTTCGACTTCGTTCAAAAACTCTACAGTCTCTGACTTGCTGCTGACGACATCGCAGTCACCACCGCATCAAAAACTTGAGATCATCGCCTCTAAAGATATGTAATATTAATAATGATGATGATGATGATGATAGTCAATTTGTCAACATGTTGCAGATGCAATTTTCAGATAAAATCGGACATTTCGTGCGACATTCAGACTTGCCACCATGCTTGCGAAAAAAACAAAACAGTTTCCCATTAAGTCATCTAAACTATGCACAAGAGTGAAAGTGACACTTTTACTGCTGCCTTCATCCTCAATCAACGCTGCTAGACGCAATCAAATTGATTAGCTAATAATAATTTTAATGGCTGCTCATGCGGCGTGGCTACTGGCTACCCATATTCGTAAATGCATCTAATTGAAGCTGGTTTGCGCGAATGGCGTTTGTCTTGCGCTTTTCTCGCATTTCGCACATTTCGTCATTAGATGGCCATTAATGCAAACCGATGTCGTTAGTTAATGGTCAGCGATGTTTTTTTTTGTCGCTCCCTTCTTCGTCTGTTTGGCAAGTATTTAGACGAAAGAGAAGATAAATGTCGAAGTGTTCCGTCAAAATGACAGCAGAACCAGCCTGTTGGTGCTTGTCTTGGTTTGGGTTTTAGCCCGCAAACATGTTTGGCTGCAAATGGTTAACCATATTTTTTTTTACGAAGACGCATGCCATGCTGTTTGACTGTCTATTGGAGTGCGTTATGCAATCGCTTGCATAAGTCGGTTGCCAGGACAGCAAGTACAGGCAGTGTCACTCCTGGGTAACTCTATAGCTGGGTGTAAACTCGAAAAGGAAATTGTCTATTAGGCGAGAAAGTGTTTCCTGCGCTCTAATGGATCGGCGCCTTTTTTTTTGTGGTAATTTACATCGACCGATTTTGTCACCAGTGAGTAGGTTTCGGCATTTTGTACCACTTTAAGGCGGATTTGTTGTAATTTTGTGAGTTAGGCAAAAGCGACTTTGTTGCGCCGAAAAAGCAGGTTTAACTTTAGGTTTTGTGTAACACATCAAGGTTTATTTAAAATCGACACCACGAGCGAATGGCAGGGACCTACAATTTTTTACAAGGATTTTGGATGTGACTCCCCTTTTTTTTAAGGGGCTACTCCATAACTCAGCAAACGTTAGTTGTATTAAATTGAAAGTTGGCATGAATGGGATATACAAATGTTTGAGACGTTTTTTCACAGTTTTTTAAAATTACCTACCCCTTTTTTGAGGAGTACATTTTTTGGAAGTAGTTAAGTTGAAACATGCTCATCTATCACCACAGCAATGTGCAATTTTAAATGATCTTCGAGAATATAAAACAATTGGATACGTTACCTTCGGAAGGTTTTGGATTTTCCCCAATAGCACTGCTAAGGGGTTTAGCATTTGTGTATCATTTGTGGAGTCATTTTTTCAGTTTTGACACTCGATAGTTTTGGTATTTTACACGTTGGTAGATATCATAAAAGGTATTTAAGATGTTCTTGGGTTTTTTTTTTTTTCAAATGACCCCCTAGCTTTTTAGGGTTTTACTCATAATCGTAATTATCTCCAGGGATGATAAAACTAGTAAAATATAAAAACAAGAGAAAAGAGAGATGTTTTTATCGGATAGTAGAATGGAGTAGTTTTGTCTGTCTTTAGTTAGCCACTTGAAGTGTCGTGCGGACCAAAATTTAGGCTTGAATTTGACTGTTTCGGGGACGAATCGCGCTACCCGATAACGAGCAATATGCGACGGAAGCAATTTTTATTTTACATAGTAGAATCGACTTAGATCCTTAGGACGTGTAGCTGTTTTAGGTATAAGGCGATTCTGCTCCCGATGCAGGGGATCATTCTGCCTGGCGGTTAGCTGTTTCTGCAGTTTAAGCATCAGCACAGATTGCAAATTCACAACCGTATTCCACTGCGCAGACTTCTCCTTGGGCCTTGCATTTTTGGAAAAACAGTTTTTTCCCCTCTGATAGCTCTGATAGAACTGAGCAATATAGCCGCAGACGCATCCTTTAATATAAATGTACTGCTGTTCCTTTTTCATTACTACCTGCTACTCTTTGTCAATGTTGACACTGATCCTCTGCCTTTATTGCAGTCGATGAGCTTGCTGAAATGTTATACGAGACTTGGTCGGAAAAAGTTCCTAAAGGGGTTTTGAAGACCGTAGGATTGCGATGTCGTCTCTACACCCAAAAAAATTTCCGCTGTAAATTATACAACATGTGGCAGTCAAATTTACAATAAGTTGCATATTTGTGTATTTAACAGCAAATGCGTTCATATTCACAATTAATTGTAACTTTCAAAGAGTTTGCTTTTATTTCAGCAATAAAATTGTTAAATTGATCGCAATTTCTTGTTGTAAAATTGACAGCGCGTTGTCAATTTTTGTTGTTAAATGTACATGTATGAATTGGTCAAATCTACAACCAAAATGTAAAATGCACATACAAAATGCTGTAGAAAGTACGTAGAACTTGTAAAATGCACAGCATATGTATTCAAATCTACAACCATTTTCAGTTGATACTATACATTGAGTTGTGAATATGTCAGCTGCATTAACCGCAACTAACTCGCCCAGCCAGAACATTTTCATGGTTTATATTTACATTCCTGCGCATTCCTTTGCTCTTTTAATCATCAAGTTTAGAACCAACAAGACGAATTATTAGAGTGCAAAGTTGTGAGGTTTTTTTTCAAATGATTTCTGACTTTTTTTTTGTCTGATAATGCTGAGTATGTGGAAGCCAGCAATTTAAATAAGGATACAGCTCAGAATAATCCCGTCATAGGAAACGCGGCTACCGAAAAAACATTACTATTAGAGGTGGACGTTTTTGAAGTGGTGGGCAATTTCACATTGTCAACAAGTGTTGTGCTGTTTGAATACAAAATTTCTATTTTAATTTTCATTATAGTTGCTATGTGGTTGATTTAACAAAAATACTTCATGACTTTATTATTTTAAACATTAATAAGTTTACAAGTCCACCTATTCACTTCAATAAATGAATGGATGGGACAAGAGTTTTCCGAAATAAGTGTACCTATTTTTTTTTTTTTTTTGTATAACCAAACATAATGTAACTATGCCATTTATGGATTCATTAATACTTTAATAAAAGGAATTTGAAATTATTTGGTGTATGCTTTTTTTTTATTTTGGTGCATAGATTTTACAGAAAAAAATTGTGTAGGCCAAAAGCTGCAAAATTAAAGCAAAGGGTAATCGTTTCTGGAAATCGAGATGTAGATTTTACGACAGAAATTGCATTTTGACCGCAAGGTTTTGTGAATAATACAACCAAAATCCGTAGTTTGCTGTACATTCAACAACGAATGCCGTTTTATTTACAATTTTTCTAGTTGTATAATCTACAACAAATGCTCTCATTTTCATAATTTGGTTTTGGAAAGTACAACCATGTCTCTGCTAAATTGAAAGCATTGGATGTCGGGTCGATTATGACAACGAATGCAGTCGATTTAACAGCGGTTTTCAACATTTGTACGACAAATTTTTTTGGGTGTACCTACAGTATCAATTTATCTTGTGGTGCATGGTGGATATCAACATCCGGGCCTATCTTGACCCTCCTTGGAATATTCGGACATTTGGAGGCATATCTGATGTCGATTAATTTGGTTGACTTTTTTTTCGTATGTATGCCGCCAAGTCATCTTTTTATTTACTGAGGCTAACGATTCACAGCTTCATGATAGGTCTGTCTCCCATTTCGAAATTTTTGCCTCAAAACAATTACTTTCCGACTTAAGAATCAAATATGGCCACCTTTTAAAGTCGCAAGAAATGCTACAAAATAAAATTGATCAACTCACAATCCATTTTTGCGTCCGACAGTAAAGCTTTAAGGCAGTACCATGAATGGCGTCCATTGGAGTAGTCCAGCTTAAGTTAATGTACCATCAAACTAATGAACCGCAGTTTTCAAAATGAATACGTTTAACAAAAAAAAAAACCATACAACTTGACATAAAAAAATAACATATACCGACTCAAACACGTCTTGATATCTTTATTCACACTTACAGACTTTCTTTCGCAGAATACTTAACAAGCAGATCATATTATATATAAAGAAAAGAGCATACGGTTTACAAACAACAAAGTCAATAGTTTACATAAAAACTGTGGTTCAATTGTTCGGCATTACAACCATGCATTGTCAGATAGTATTGTCTGTTCTTCATGTAAATATAAAAGCATATAATTGATTATGTAAACGAACATTGGCAAATAAGAGCACAGGGTGGCCAAGAGACATTTTAATGAATTGAAAGTTGTTACATAATGAAAAGCACATTTAATATTATTATTATTATTATTAACCACTTAAACATAAATGTTCAGGTTAATCTTAAGACTAACAGCACTAGCTCCAAGGCTTACGGCTGGACATTTATAATATTCGAAATGTCTTACACTAAATTTGTGTGTCATGTCAACATAGGATTAGAGGAGTTTGACTGAAATGATGTCCGTTTTCGTCCCCTTTTTTACAATAGCTTGCATCTTCTTTGAAACATGCTTAAGCTCACTTAATTTCAGGTTTATTTTCAAGAACAAAAGCAGTTTTTATGTGACTTTTGATTCCACTTCTTCGGCGGATCATGACTGCTTAGAAAATTTTACAAAAACACCCTCCCAAGTGCACCAAACTCAGATCATTTTCGCAATAGTTAAAGAAAATAAGGCGCAACGGGACCGTATACGTACCCTAAGCCTAGCCTCTCACGCAATAGTTGCAGCTGTTAAATTTGCGCAACAAAACTCAATCCCACCCTCATACGTCTTCTTTGAAACATGCTTAAGCTCACTTAATTTCAGGTTTATTTTCAAGAACAAAAGCAGTTTTTATGTGACTTTTGATTCCACTTCTTCGGCGGATGATGACTGCTTAGAAAATTTTACAAAAACACCCTCCCAAGTGCACCAAACTCAGATCATTTTCGCAATAGTTAAAGAAAATAAGGCGCAACGGGACCGTATACGTACCCTAAGCCTAGCCTCTCACGCAATAGTTGCAGCTGTTAAATTTGCGCAACAAAATTCAATCCCACCCTCATACGTCCTTTTGACCCGCATTCCGCATCACTCCAATAGAGGTGCGTTCAACAGGTATTCAAATTTTCTCCGCAAACATGTTGCACCATCCCAAGTTGCCAATGCATCTGGAAAAAACACAGCAGTTCAGGCACACAGACCTTCCCTTTTATGGTCGTCGACGACTCCTTAGGCTCAATTAACTTCGGCACTGTCAGTGCTATGGCGGCTTTCTCTTGTGATTTTGTTTTATCAACAAACAGTGACATAGACAAAACGCAAACAAAACACTCGCGCACATGCTGAAATGTTTGTGAATTATAATGGAAATGGCTGTGGCTGTGTGGTGCGCCATCAACTGCACGCATGCCAGTTCGCGGAAACAAACCGCAAGACGCATGGCGTACGGCCGTACGGGGGCTATCTTCATGGCGCCGCATGTCAACAGACACACGGGCCAGGGGCCACCTCCGACACATTATTTCATTTCCAGAAGCTATCGACAGTCGATGGCTGAATGAGTGTCGCATTTGGCCAAATGGCAATACAATTGACCATTAAAATCCGAATGCGATGGAAGAAGGACTCGTTGCTGCAACAATGTAGTATCCATTGATGTGCACTCTGTGCTCGAACATGACACCTGGGTAAGAATTCTTAATTGCCTGGCAAATTCAATTGATTTGACAACTACTCGACTGGTGTGGTTAATTATTCAAAAGCGGCTGAGGTGTGGGATGGTTAACATATGGATGTAGGTTAGGGCAGTCTGAACGCTGTTATTCTCTGTACATTCCTACCATGATTTTGTTGGTTTTATTGCATTTTGCCAATTAGTTCAGTCTTCGTTCAACTAAAATTAATGAAATTCTGTTTTTCTCTTTCAGGTATGTCGCATCAAACCGAAACCTAACACTAAACAACAACCTCAAGTAAGTTGCTAACATTGCATTCATTTATACGTCTCACTGCATTTTTATTGATTCAAGCTCTGCTTAATAATTCATTCGAAGAGTGTGTCTGCCTCAACCAGCTGAGACCTATACCAACTACACGGCAACAATATTGCAATCGTTATTCATTACATGCATTATGGAGTAGCTTCATTAACTTTGGATTCTTGTGTCTTGAAGGCATTGCTACGGTATCCTCCCCGATCAGATGCAATAATTCGCTCGGGAAGTCTAGTATATGAACTGCAGATGTGTGCAATTGTATTTAAAGTGCAATAAATTGCAACTTAATATAATATAAATAGAATCGAACGGTGAAAATTGATTTGTGGCCACTGGCGGAAGATGTTGAATTGGATTATTTAGATGGCTTCCAGGAGGTTGCAAGTGTATACAACTGTCCAGTGCAGGACGTGTTATACAATGAGTTATGGTCCACTTAAATTTATTTCGCCAAAGGTGCTCAACGGTTTAGAAAAAAAACTACTTCGAGGTTATGTCTTGCAAAGAAAAACGTTCATGATTAGATATAACTAGCTACCTACTTATCCATTAAAGACTAGGGCAGTGATACTTTCGGGACGTTATATAGTCATTTTGACTCCTTTTTGAACGCCTGGATTCCGGAGGCATCTTTTAAAAAAATCAGTTCATTCTGACTCTAAAATGTGGAACGTTTTTGTTATAATTCAAAATTGTTTGGGCTATTTAGTTGAATTCGAAAGAATTTGTTTTTACCTCAATTCGAATTACAATTATATCGCCAATAAAAAAAAGGTAGTTTCTTTAAAAAAGAAAAAATAAGATCGGAATGGGGCTCCTTTTTCATCCATGACTCTTTTTTTTAACTCTTTCTGAAAAACTTCAGAGGTAACACTGGACTAGGGTACTATCCGAGTTGTTTGGAAAGGGCGCAAAAGCCTTCCGAATTGCAACTTGTCAGCATCGCTTTTACAAAGAAAGTCTGCTCAAATCCGCAAAAGTATAGCCTGCCTACGGACTACTCCGATCATACTCAGATCAATTGCACCCCAATTTCACGGAAAAAAAAGCTACTTGATTGTCGCTGTGTAATCCAGTCATATATTTTTGAAAAGAGAAATAATAAAAATAAATTCCAGAACAACAAGGTTCGTCTGCCATTTCAACTATTTTGTTTATCCTGTTTTTTTTTTTTTTTCTGTCAAATGTGACTGGAAGTGTGTAATTAGTTTTTCACTCAGGATGCTCAGTCAATTTATTCTGAGCTCATAGAGCGCGCTCTGATGGTGCTCTGAACGAAAAAAGAAAAACGCCTTATGAGTTCGAAAGGGTTAACCGAGAAGCTTTCTCAGGACAGTGCTATACACTCAAGTATTTGTCAGACTTAAGCAACGGATGGTGTTGCAGCAAGTCGGCTGCACCAGTAACTCCTCTTTCATCTGGCACATATAAACTATATGGGGATTTCTTGATGTCAAGTTACAAAACCTTTATTATGATATGAATTGATTTAATTCATTTAATTCATTAATTCACTAATAAATTCATTTACTTACTTAGTCTCTTTCTTATTCTATTGTGTATTTTTAAGTTTACTTTAATAAAATACTTATTTTTACTGAGATTAAAGCGCGCTCAATCAGCGCCTCGTGGAAAAAAGAACCCAAGAAGTCTAAATTCGAAGAATATACGTAACTACTTTTTTTTCATGGCTATCCTTGTGATAGTGTCTATGCAAATAGTGCATAAGCTTCTCAGTGCATTTAAGAGTTCACCAGTCAATCCGAAATGTACCAAAATGTTGTTGCAATGACAAAAGCCGGAGCAGGCAAAAGCCAGTGCCTTACTGATGTTGCATATTGCCACTTCAGTTGTACTTTTGGGCGCCAGCTAAGGTGTGGTCTTTTTTTATTGCGTTGTCGCTGTTCATCTGAAGTTATGTCTCCATCGGAAAGTTTTCTAGTCGTATATAACCAAAGAAATTGGAAAACAAATTAGCCGTTCGGTTCATTCTTCTATTCTCGATTTTTTTGGAGCTAAGTCAAGTTACAGTTAAGGGTGAAGCTTACCCAAAGCCTGTATATAGACTGGTTGATGAAAAGGAGAACGAGTTTTCACAGCTACAGTTAAAATATCTATTAATAATACAGTGGAACCCGTATAATTTCACATTAAACGAGTTACAAAGAAATGTGACTTTAAGCGGGTTCTGACAAAAGTAAACAAATTTACAACAACAACCTTCGCGTTTATGTGGCATTAAAGATTAAACGGATTGTGGTATTAAGCCGAGTCCTTATCCGTATTCGACTGTATTATTCTTTGTTTTGGTGCATTTTTCCTTCTCCAACAGCTATTGATTTGTGAATAAGGCTTTGGGCCAGTCACTCAATCTTACTGAGGTTTGGCCTCTTTTCTCCAGGAAATTGCAATATAAAATTATGGAATTATGCATTTTTTTAAGAACGACTGTGCTGCTTTTTTTCAAAACAGTGTGCATTTAACCGGAAGATTTACATCTACAGTGATCCCCGGATAAGTGACCCTCATTTAATTCATCCGAAAACTGAACAAATAAAGCATTCCATAAGAAATGCACAGAAATGTTCCCGTTTAAAAGCGTACCGCTTAAATGTGTTACCCGGTAATTGCCCTACAAAAAGTTAAGCTTCTCGTAAAACTTCATACAAAATCTCCCAGTTAAATACATACATACAAATCAAATCAATTGTCAAATGTCAATATGTTTACAATGCGCCAAAATAAGCAAAGTTTGTTGATTTATGGCGATTTTCATTGAAGATCCGAGAGAATTGCCTCGAAATTCATTATAGCTCTTTCCAATGAAATCCGTTTTCAGCACTTTTGCAATAGTGGTGGACACCGTATGCACATGCAAAGGTGAGATTTGGTTTTCTGTTACTCCTTTTTGAAGGAATGTTTCAATTTGCACACGTAATTGCATATTTTCGAACCACATACCGCTTAATTGTTGTTTAGCAACAAAACACACATTTTAATCTGACATTTTTCTGGTATGTGTGCTGCTAAGGTCGGGGCAATTCTTTAAAAATATTCCGGACACTTCTGTCGTGTTAAGAATTGTCCTGGAAGTGCAATTTTTTTTTCAATGAAACATAGAAAACACAAAAAGAGTGCTTCTAGATTTGCTCTTTCGATAGAAAGGGAAATTCTTTTCTGCAATCGAAAACGCCATTAGTGCATTAGGAGCATGCTAATAAAAAAAGCTTTAAAGCGTTTCAAAGGCAATAAAGCGGGGTTTTCCTTGTTCCTCATAATTGCGTTCCTCGGATAAATGCGCTGAAAAGTGTGCATTTTCCACGACGCAATAATCTGTATTAGCAATTAAGAGTACAGTCCCATAAAACTCTAAATCAAGTACATATCTATAAGCTTTAGGTTAGTAAATTGCCAACTCATACAAAATTTCAAAAAACAGGCGAACATTAAAAATTGTATTTATTGAAAAAAAATATGTGCACAAGTTAGTACATTTGACGTAAAAAAAAAGGTGCCGTGACATAAGGCCAAGCGTCATAAGGCCAAATCTCGAAATTTGGCCTTAAGTCGCTTTATGAAAGCGACGTAAAGCCAAATTCTAGCATTTGGTATTATGACATTTTGAGAAAGGCCAAATCCGGAAAGCGACACAAAGCGAAATTTTAGAATCAAGTCGATATTTTAATTTATCCGTAACTGTACCGCATATGAACGTATATACTTGTACTTGTACTTATTTTTTTTATATACTTGTAGTCCTTATTATATTTAAAATTGGTAGTGTCATGGATAAATTTGGTACGTGCAGATACAAAAATAGCGATCCTTTTTATAGGAGTACAGTACTGGAGGAAAACTTAAGTTACTCCATAAACGAATTATGTGTCTTGAGAGTTTCTTATCAGTTTCCCACACTTTTTTCAGGCTCTGTAATAAAAAAGGTACTTTTTTAATTTATAAGAAAATATATTGTTTTCGAAATCGATTGTTTGGCCATTTTGTTCTGTAATAAAAAAAAAATTACTGTTATTTTCTCAAAGAAAAAGTCTAAAGTAATTTTTTTTTATTACAGAACAAAATAGCCAAACAATCGTCACGGATTATGAGAGGCCCATAAGAAACAGCTTGCAAATAGTTTAAGGAGAAAAGCTTCAAAAATATTATCTTTTGTCAGCTTCCTGCACAAAAGCAAGGAAGCGAATTGACAAAACTTTTTAATAATTTTAAACTCTCATAATGGTTACTGAGTCGTATACACATCTCAGGTAAGAAAAATCGAATATGCAATCGACAGCGTCATAAAGCCAAATTGGCCTTATGACGCTTTCTCAAAGTGTCATAATACCAAATGCTAGAATTTGGCTTTATGTCACTTTCACGAAGCGACATAAGGCCAAAATTCGAAATTTTGCCTTATGACGCTTGGCCTTATGTCACGGCACCAAACAAATTTTAGGCAGCCCTTATAAATACGGAGGTAGGTTGAGATTTACTTATCCCATTTTCAAGACCGCTATAGGTGAGACCTTATACTCCATGTCGGAGTTCGGAAATTCAGAAAAAGAGCAATTCACGCATGCTATTGTGAAAATCTCTTCACGGCGTTCGTGAGTAATCATTTCCTAGAGCGGAATCAATTATTTTCACAACTCTGTAGCTCGAGACTGTGCGTACGAACTTTCGACCTTAAATCGCTGTTTGTTAGTGTTTGTGGATATAATGATACAAAATTGAGATTGAAATAGACGATTTTCGTACGTAGTCTTCTGCAGCCAAAAACTGAGGAAAATTCTTCTTTAGTAAATTCTTCAAAAATTAACTGTTCGGATTTCGGTGTACATAAGCCTGCCTCCAATAAAAAACTCTACACCCGCCAATACCCAATGTTGACAGCGAAAGAAAAAATCCCCCCGGAAGCAGGACCGCCTCAATAATAGCTCAATCCGCACCGACCATGAGAAGGCTAATTGGTAATTTGTCAGGTTAATATCCGCTTTGTTATTTTTCCTTCAAGCTCGCATTGTTGTTTGTTACTTTCTTTCAAATGGACTTCGTGACCATGAAAACTGCATGCTATCCAGCCATAAGGCAGAGCTATGTCGTTTTTTTCTCCCCCATTTCTCTATGGTTAATTGATTTAACTTGTTACGCCTAAGCTCACGCAGCTTACTGCTGTTCACTTTAATTCATTTCCCAAACGGAACAGACTTTCCAGCGAATGCAAATCGTGCGGGCTAAAAAACAAAACGATGGAATTGTATCTGCATACAATATCTGCGTGCCGAAGTCAAGTGGAGAAAGTGTTGTTTTGTTTGCGAATGCGTTCCTCCGAAGACGCACACGCATAACGTGGAAAAACCGACATATTGTTAATGATGTGGGAACACACGCTTCCACAAAAATAATTCGCGCGCCATTCGATTTAATTGGACGGCGTTTTCGTGCTCTTCAGAGATGCTTCTGCAAGTTTACAGTCTGTCCCGGATTAGGTGTGAAACTGTTAACCCCTTTTCCGCTCCATTAAGTTGATTTGGCGGAGAACCGTTTGCCAAAATTCAAGAAAGATTGTCACAGAGATGGACTAGAATCAGTCAGGTACAGTTTTTCACCACCTACAACAGCACCGGTTGTTGTACCACTTTATGTCATATACCTACTCCGCTACCGTTAATTGGATTACAAATTACAGACAACGGGTAATGAACAAATATTTGGAGCACTTAAGCCATTTGTTGCAATTTAAGAACCTTTTTTTAGGCACACAGGCAGTGTGTGTCTGTTTGTGCCGAATTGAGGCCAAATAACATACCTACTGTTATTGTTACATTGCGGACTGTTGGCCGATTAGGCACTTGGCATAATGGCGTTCAATTAGTTGGGAACATTGCCTCGGAGCTATGTTGCATAAAAAAGTATCTATGCGCTGTTTGGAATTTTGTACAGATCCGGTTGAAGCTATTGATCGCAGATTGACCCCGAAGTGATGAATGGATGACTATTTTTATTTGATTTCTTGTTTTCTTGTCTGTAGGCATAAATGCGCGAGATAAATTTGCAATTTAGATGGGCTGCAGACGAAGAAGATACATTTATCTTTGGCGCTTCGAATGTTAGAGTTCAAGCGAGAATTTGCAAACATGAAGTGAAAGGTGAGAGATGCGACAGTGGACAGAAATGAAAACGGTAGCATGTGGCTTGTAAGACCTAAACCCTGGGGTGTTGCTTGTGTAATTGGTTCAAATTGTTATGCAAATGCTTTGGAAAAATGCGTGTTTGACAGACTTTCGCTGGTCGAGTGGCATTTAAACCCCAGAGCAGTGACGTTTGATTATTTTTGGTTGACTGTGAAGTGGAAGGCGATTTTTGCGCAATAGTTTTCATCGGTGCTGCGAGAAAGACAGGCAGAAAGTTTGACAGTTTTGAGCGTTAATTTATCAAATGAAGGTCAGAAATAAACGTGAAGAGCATATGATTTTGGCTTTCTTTGTTCACCAATCTGATCAGGAGCTGAGTGATTCCTTTTCAAAGTTCTGGGGCCCAATCGCCGTCTTCTCATCGGAATGCAATTATTAAGCAAGCGGTTATTAAGCAGGCGGTTACTAAGCAGAACCTTGGTTTCCACTTCGCAAGAAAAGAAAGTTTTCCAGAAGTTCCAGACTATCTCAGGTTTTTTGGTAGCTTTTTTGGGCACTTCTCTTCAATTCGAAAGGGGACAATACTCTTCTTTTCGGTGGATAAGTAACTAAAGCTTGCTCAGATCCCCCTTTAAAATTTAGATGTTGTAACGACCAATACGTTATATATTCTGTTCCTGTAATGCAAATCTTATCGGCACGACAATAAAACTTTTTAGCCGATTAATATGGAACGTATTTTTTTATTAATTTCATTTATTTTAATCATTTCCCGTAAAATTTATGGAAAAATAATTACATTCTTGTCTTCTACGAAACTGCACCTTTTAGTTGGTCCATATTTCATAAAATTCGGTTGCGAAATAAGGCTTTTATGGATACGACAGCCACAGTGGTGTTTTAGAAAATTAGTCTGCGCAGTTGACATAATAGAAGCCTTGACAACACACGTTTCTTCTATCGTGTAGAAGGCCTGTAATCTGCTCCACATATGAGTTAAGATTCGCCTTGAAATAATCTCCAGTGGTCAGGAGGACCTCAAGCTGAGTGAAATTCAGATCAGCTATTTTGGTCACGTTAAACGAATATTTTCAACTCGCATGCCAAGACGTGCTATCAGCACCTAGCATATAATTGGTCATTTAGCAGCTATGTAGAGATTTGAAACTCTATTTTCGATATATCAAGCAATTTTAGTACAGTCCATCAAAATGCTGCAGTGGCGCAAGGACTTAATTTGGCGTCAAGGTCCAGACCGCGATAACCGAAAATTGACGATATACCTTCAGTTGACAAACCCAATTTTTAACAAATTTCTTAAAAATAAAGTTCAGCATAAGCCAGAACTCGACCTGTTGCTTGTGTAAAAGTCCTCAACCTTAGATTTTCTTCAGAATCACATCAGCCCTTCTCTGTTTTCTTCAACCTAGCAGCTAGCTCACAAATTGTCTTCCTTCTCTAGGCGGCGAATTCAGATGAAAATTTCAGGATTTTGCTTTGCTCTTCCTGACAAGATTCACAAGCTTGCCATTAAGAGGCTAAGCTGAAGTAGTTGCATTTAATTGGTCTTCACCTATTTTCATTGGCAGCTTTAATTACCTCTTTAAAAAGTATGATTTTTTGGACAGCATGGTTTGAAATCCGCACGAACTTTTACATTTTTTTTTTTTCGTTTGCTCGATGATATTGGCAATGTCTTTTAGGTTTGAAACTTTAAGACTGCATGAACTATAAAATTGCAAACCTTAAATAAACGGTTTCGAAATTTTTAAAATTAAACTTCTTTTATTTGAATGCACTTCAAATTCTCACAGCTTGGCAGTTAGGCTTGAGAAGCTATCTTGACTAACTTCACATATGGACTCCAAAGTTTCCGTCTTTAAATGTCTTGCAGTTGAGTTGGCTTCTATTTTAGTTATGTCGTAGATAAAATAAAAAGTTTTTGGTGCTCATGAATGGATCCATACCATTCCGTGTTATGAGTTTTCGATGAAACCTACAGCTTTGAGTTTGTCTGAAATATGGTATGGAAAGCGCTGTCCTCATGGACTTATAGTACCCCCACACATTCAGATGGGACTCGATTTAAAGTTTGGGGAGAATTTATTTTTCCTAACCGCTCTAGACTACTAGCAGAGTATACAACGAAATTTTGGTAAAACTCTTAGAATCAGAAGGCACGGTCTACACGGTCTAGTTTCGGCATTTAAAAACCCTTTCAATACTCGTCGAATTTATAAAACTTCCTTCGGAAAGAACCTCAAACCTACTTTTCTATTCACTATATCGAGCAATTTTTCACGCAAATAAGACTTTATTTTGTATTAAAGTGTTTCTCTCCTAGATGGCGCTTGTGGATCATAACAGGAAAACCATTCTTAACCTTGTATCGATCACAAAAGGAAAATCTTTGTTTCAATATTCACTCTGATTGATGTATTTCCGCCCACCTCCGCAAGATAGTGAGCTATGATTGTCATTGTGATTGACAATCTTTTCAGTTTGTTTTGGAATTGATTCGCAAAACGAATTGTGCAACTGTCCGTCTACACATTACGCAATTGCTATCACTTAACAAATATTCCGGAAGCAGAAATTCACCTTTTTGTTCATTCAAACTTTATGTTGATTTTTCAAAATTGCCTTCGCAATTGTCCACTTGTCATCGGTCGCCTTCCAAAATCGCTTCAACTAATTTATCGGCTATGTCAAAACGTCACCCAACCAAGAAATCTCTCCCGATACGGATCATAAATTTTCATCGCTCATAAGTCCACCTACGATCCGACTAAGAGCCTCTTGCTCAACTTCAGCCATAAAAAGTAAAGATCCATTGATCTGCATTCATCGCCGCGAGCCCGTGTGCAGATAGTCCCAGTCCAACCAACCGACAGTGTGTATGTCTGTCCATTCGTCTATACATCCATTTGATGGATAGATGCCTCCGACTGACAATTCGACTGAAATTGAAAATCCAGAATTTATTGTAACACAGCTCGAAACAATAACGAATCGCCGCTGTTGTTGCTTATAAAAATATCGCTTGGGCGCAGAATATTTATGCGCGATTACAAAACTGAATTCGTAATTATTCTTCAAAAAATATTACAAAAGTCAGTACCTACGGTCGATGGGGGTATTCGTCGTCGTTTCTGTTTCTGAATAAATTTTTGTTGATTTTAAGAACGAAATCGCGATTTGTGGGCGGATGGAGTGAATGATTGAAATGATTTCGATTCAGATGGAAATGATGTGTGACGCGCACGATGGAGATGGAAAGATCAAGAATTCGCTGTCAGTCTGACTGAATGAAATGGGTGAATATGCAGTTTTTTTTTTTTTTGTGGTTCGAGGAATGAAATCAAGATCTAGGCTTGGCTTGATAGGGTTCTCTTTAGAGATGGAGAAGTCTGCGGTTTGGGATTGCGGGGAACTGCAGATTTTATCATTTATGATGGTTATTTGTTGCTCTTTGTCACGAAGACCACTGAATAGATTTGGGTAATTTTTTCTCTGTTTATAGGTGCGGTGTTTGGTCAAAATATAGGCAGTCAATGACTAAAAAGGAAGACCACTGGGTGATGAAATGTTGAATCACTGAAGGGCAGTTGGATATTTCTAAACTTTCGACTCGCCAAAGCTGTTCACGGCACGTTTTCCTAGAATATCGATTGTGCCAAAAGCAGCTTACGTCATAAGAGTATTTTTCAGGGGTGTCAAGAAAAAAAAATTGTAATGCCAACAATTTTCTTTGGTTAAAATTAACCCAAATATTAAAATCTTTGATTTAAGAATGAAATTCTTGGCAATGATGTAATAAAATACTTATGGAGAGTATATTTTTCTTACGCTGAATACCTGATTCTTGAAAACATAAAAACGAGTTCTTGTTAACAAAAATAATATTTGAACCAAGAACTTTTAATTTAGAATTTTTTTAAAAATCTGAAAATTCTTCACTTAACAAACTTTTTCTGCGAAGGTGCACCGTAAATTCACATTTTTGGTGAAATTGCTAACCAAAAGCTGACAGCTGTCGCTGAAAATAGTGTTACATTCATCTAGGAAAAAGAAAGCTTTTCATGCTCTTGAAAAACGACATCCAAGACTGTCAAAGTGGGCCAATGAGAAAAAAAGTTTCAGTTCTGAAGCAGAATAGCTTATTTACAATTTTTGGACGATATTTAACAAGTATTGGTCCGCTAAACACTATAATATTATTGTGATCGGCAACTGCGTTACATTTAAAAGGTTTTATTTGGGAATAATAGCATTTGAAAAATTTTTCAAGCACCTTCTCCAACTTAAAAAAGAGCCAAATTGCAAAAAATGTTGGCAGGCTCCCGAAAAAAGTGTCAAATTGCAACTTTAGTCGCACAACGGTCACACTGACCGCAGCACTTTCATTTAAAGGAAAGGATTTCCGAACATATTACAAGCTCTCCCTTTCAGCGGTTCTTCACTCCATCACAAATTACGTAAGCACCATTAACCATTTATAACCATCGAACCGCCAACAAACAACATATACATTTTCAAAGCCAATTAATGCATACCGCACAAACGTCCTATCGTAAAGCCGCACAATTCATATACAGCTGTCAAAAGTACCGCCATTTGCATCTTCATCGCATACAGCATAAAATAAAAATAAAAAAACAAATTTACTTCGATATATGCGAGCACACCGGTCATGCAATTTTTGCATACTCGTTCGTATATCATTTTTAAGCCGCGGGGCAAATAGATAGCCACACTCATGAAACACTTGACTAATGAGGTTGTTTGAGCGAAAACTTAGCGAAAAATGTCAAGGTGGTTATGATAATGATTGCAAGTGCCCGTGCCGCAATCAAGTAGAAGTTTGTTGTGCTCAAGCCGACCGGTGTTTATCACGTGACTCTCTGACATTTGGCAGAACCAATTTCGAGCTGAATAAGTGGATTAATTGGGCGTGTGAAGCACTATTAACTGCGGTAATGGCGCTGGGTGACAGTCTGACAGTACCGTGAATATTTATCGTGCATTTAGTGGGTTTAATAATTTTCCTTATCGTCGAGAAGTAGGTGCGCTTTCTTTTTGCATATTAAGACATTTTGCAGAAGGAGTTTAATGATCTGTAGCATATGGTGTCAGTGCCAGTATCCATAGCCTTGATTCACGGTCACTTGGGTTCGAAATTAACCATAATTTGCGTGAAATGCGGTCTTAAGTATAGGTATGTCTGACAGGTGACAGGTATAAACTGAGTCCTCAAGGCGTGATGCAACATTTGTAGACATCTTAGTTACAATGTTTACTCCTTAATTTAAACAAAATAATTCTATAATCATAAATGTGCTGAGAGCTAAGCAGTTGAGTCACAAGAAGTATAGCAGTTGACATCAGAGACAATACTGAGACCAGCAACTTCGGCCGATTTCCCGTTACTTGCCTACAAGCTATATTTTCATGGGGTGGCAAACGCTAAGTGCGTTAGTATTGTTACATAGAAGTTCATATTGACAAATGTCACGTAACTTCAAAAATTCCGTCTCACCAACGCACTCGCACCTTGCATATGCCTCTTCCGCTGTGGGCAAAACTGCTGACAGCGTTCATAAAATTTTGTCCGTTAAATTTGAAATTATTTGTATACGTGTGGATAGTACTTTTTTTGGGAATAAGTGTACATTTGCTTAAAATATTTATGAAAAATTGTCAATGCAGAATGGTTGCATGAAAATAAAAACATTTTGAGCAAGTTTTCTTCAGTTATTAAAGAAAAATTCACACAATAAATCGATCTTAATGATATCGAAAAGAGGTAAATACACAACCATGTTTGTCCTAATATGTTCTAGTATATAAAACATATATTTTAGATAATTTTACTAATCAACCAAATCAAATTATTCGCCTTTTAACAATTTATAATAACTAACCAATGGCATTCAGTAATATAAAAATGTGGAATTCCCGAACTCTTTCACATCTCCCCACGGTTGCCGCGGTTGGCAGCATTTATTTTTGTAGTTTTTGTGTGTTTTTGCATGTCGCACTGATTCTTTTTTGACATAACACCGATAGGAATACAAAATGGCGAATTTGAAAAAAAATGTAGGAGCCCAGCGGCAAGAGTATTGTGAGTTGGGGGTCTCAGTATGGTTTGTCTATGGTTGACATTATGTTCGTGATGAAAGACGCCTCCATGACTATAACATACCCTTGTGAACAGCTGGTTTGTCTCAAATCGTAGACAATGCTAGCAAACAAAAGAACAGAACAAGATCTATATAATGAATATAAACAGGTCTTTGAACTCACCCCTTGTTGACATATTGTTTCCATGAACAAGCTAGTTATATAGTAGACCGGTTCAATTATCACGGTTACTTTACAGTGGGACCGGTCCTTTACTCCTCCGTAGATAGTCAAAATATAAATCAGTATATAAGTGAACTGCCATAAGACGGAACATTAAACAGCGATTTAACAAAAAAATATGAGTCAATGGTTCGAATAGTAGGTACCCCAACCATTAAGGGAAAACTTTTTGCAAGGAAGCACTGAAATAATTTAATTTGCGGTTCAATTGAGAGGTCGCCCATTCACACAGTGTCGCATTTACAAGGTTTTGGCCTAGTTTAATTTAGGCATTTAAAATGAGCTATAAGTTCAAGTCCCAAATCTCGTGAGGTTTTGGTCAGTCATTTGAAAGTAAAGCTGTTTTGTAACAAACGATTATTAGGATTCGAATAGTGTTGTTTTGGCCAGTTGATAAATTGATAAATTTAGTTTTGTGTGATTTTAGCTGATTTAGTTGTGGTTCCTTGAGCTTGAGCTGTCATAAAATCAGAGTCGCAAAAAGCATTAAAAATCGAGCTGCAGTTAAAATTTGGCTATACAACCAGTTCGGTTTTCTTTGCATAGTTTTCTTTCTTGTTGCTTGTAAAATGTATAACCTACAGTGGTTGGTTATATCGGCTCTAAATTTTAGACCCCCGGTTTCGAAGTATCTGCTTCCTGGAAGGTAAAAAGCAAACGTAGATCAAAATTGTTGTACTTGTTACTCTCTGCTAAAAGGTATAGCTAATCAGAAATTCCAAAAAACAAAACTCGTTAAAAGTAAGTATAGGACTGAGAATACAACTCTGTGGTACACCAACAGTTGGCATTTCAATTTATTTGGTCATCGCAATTTCATCCCAAACTAAATTAATTAGAGACTCTTACTTTGAGGGATTATAGCTTTTATATCAAGGCTTGCCTAAGCAAATGTTTTTCCTGTGCGTTTGCTACAACTTGATTTTTTGATGGAAGGGGGGACGTTAAGCTCGCGCACACATTTCAGTCTCATTAAAAAACATATCAGCCCAAGCCAAAAATGAAAAAGAAACAAAGCATTCAAACCATAGAATTCCATGTTTTCCTCCTTGTTTCTTACTGGTATTGCTGTAGAATTGATACCTTTTTAGTACGATCCGACATCTTCAATGGAGCGCAAACTCTAATTTCATAACTAAGTGACCCGCTCGCCTGTTTTGACACTTTTCAAATTCATAACCCAATAAGTAACATCATACAAAGCCTTCCTCCAATGTTCCGTGCAACGGCATCCGTTCCCTGCTTCAGAGCAGCGGATACCGAGATAAAACATACCCCACCTTCTAATCGCGACATTTCGCAATGCAACTGCGAAAACAGGAGTCAATTTCGTGCAGCAGTTTTTAAATCTATTCCTGATAAACGGTCGAAAAAAAATGCAGCTCTATTGCAAAAGAGATAACCTTGGGTCAGATTCTGTGAGGTTTGCCCTATGTTACACAAGCAAATTTCTTCTTGCACACGAAAACGTTTTAACGTTTCGCCTTAAAGAATGCCGACCCTGGCTTTTCTCTGAGAAATAAATCGACCAATAAGCCCAAAAAAGGCATACACCCACACTATACTTGGTCAAAGGTCAAAAGAATAATTTTATTGAAATAGATCGAGAGTTGTTCCAAAATTTGTTGGATTGTCTTCGATTTCCGAAGGTGCTTTTACAAGCTGAGTACGATTGCAGCAATGGGCAAAGATTCAGCTTGCTTAACCTCTTCTGTTCTAAATAAGAAAAGCGTAGGAAATTCGTGACCTGGGCACACAAGTCTGCAAAATTCAAATCTTCGGTAATCGGATGGCGAATCTGCTTTCAATTAACGTTACAAGATAAAAGACGGAATAATGTAGCTCGCGAGTGGTTTAGGCAACATTTCATGTACAAAAATCACTTACTCAAAATCAACAAACTTTCGGCTAAAAAGTACCAAGTAATAGTGTCAATCAGAGATGCCAGATTAAAAGATACATATTTTTGTTGAAGATTTTTGAGCTCCAAAAAATGTAAAATACTTTTTACCTCGAAATTATCAAATTTCAAGATTTTGATATCAAGCACATTAAAATAACCTTTTCTATTGAAGAAAAACAGTGGCGGATAAGTCACGTAGCAAGAGTTTCAAATGCTACGGGCCCCGCGCTCCAACACTTTCTTACCGTTAAAGTGAGGTGTTTTTGGTTAAATACACATTTTTTTTTTACAAACATTGAACATTGACGTCGATACGAACTGTATTATATACATTTGCCCAGAAAAGTTTGTTTGTAACAGTTTTGTTTTATTTATTACGAAAAACTTGGTAACCTAAGGCAATCCAGGTGCCTCTTGACAGAATTTGCTACAGGCCCCGCGCTGGATTAATCCGGCACTGTTAGTATAGCTACGGTGACCATATTTCAGATTTCCAAATAATGAACAATAGAAAAAGACAAAAATTATATAGAAAATAGGTATCCCCTATAAAAAAAAATAAAAAAATTAAATATAACAAATTTTTCAGTACTACATTACAAATTAAATATACATTTTTTTTTGTACTACATTACTTGTTCGCAATTTATGGTACTTTAGTATATAATTTTGTTCATTGAATCTGGGTTTTCTTAATATTTAAGTTATTGGGGACGTTCAAGTATCTAGTTTATTAATTTTGACAGCTGTTTAACTAGATGTACCTCGGTTTTGATTGTCTGAAATCGTTCATATGAGCAGCTGTTTCAGTTGACGTTTATGGAGTGGTAGCCGACGAATCTAGTCAACAAATTCTTGACTGAGTACTAAGTTGACAGTTCGCATAATATGTGAAGTGACGTTCAAGATCAATCTAGTTTTTGCATTCAGGTTACATCCAGATCAATCTAGTCGACGTAAATAACTAGATTCTTGAATGTGCCAATTGTTTTTAAAAATCATTTATGTGTTTTTTTTTACAAAATAATTCACAATGAACATCGGCTTCAAATACAGAGCTGATCATTATTATAATGAACGGAAGGTCATCGTAAGTATTTTTTTTTTAAAGTAAGCATTCAACATTTTTATCTCTGTAGTTTTTAACAACGAATACCTACTCGTTATTTTCAAGAGAGACTTTGTTAATTCTAAACAATTTTTTTAACCGAGGCTCAGTCAAACCATGAAGCAAATATCGAGATCATATCGCGTTCGTTATCCCATACCCACTAGTTCTGTTCAAGCAAATATGAAAGGCGCGACCCGGGGACAGATTCCGTATAACAATAATCGTCTGGACGATATCGTTTTAGCAACTTTGATGACCATAAGAAGTTATATTCTGTCCGAATTTGTTTCACTATCGTCAGCTTTCATTACGTTTGTGGGAAATGAACTGGATTAAGCTCTCAAACTCGTAATTTTGGCACTTAGTTGCTACTTTTGGACGTCCATCGTTTCGTCGATAATCGTCTGAAAAATTACGGAATGAGTGCTCAGTTGTCAAAATTATTCCACACACACACGATAGTGCTATACCAAGCTTGTAACCCCTTTTTTGACTTAGACCTGAAGTCCTTCCTTTTATATTGCCTCAGTATTTAGTATTGCCTCAAGCTAGTACCCATTTTTTATTTTTATTTTTTTCCTTTTCAAATAATATCCGACCCAAATAAGTCAACTTTCATTCACGAAAGCAATGCCTTCCAGCACAAGTTCAAGCACAACCACAATTCCCTACTCCTGTCAATCGCCAGCCATCGCTCTAAAAGGTTTGAGATCACACTGTAGGGTATTATGAGCTTGCATCATATTTCAAATGCTTTTTTTTACTATTACTCAACTTCCGCAAGGTGATTACAACAATGATGCCGCTGTCATAAAACCCAGTGCGCAGTTCATCGACCGTTCTGTGTAGGTGGGTTTTACTCTGACGAATAAATCGACGACCGACGGCAGCACTGTTATAGCAGTTAAATTGTGTTATTTCCATCGCGTATCGTTTCATTACGCATAATTGTAGCGCTCAATCCGAAAGCTATCGTCATTTAAATGCCAAACCGTACGTACTTACCTACCGTTTAAGCCAGCTGCCGGACAAGGGGGGCTACTTATAATCACCACTTCACAGTCAGTTTGTGGTATTTTTAGTTTAAATGTGTAACTGTAACGTGCCGACAATGCTAAAGTACCGGACAACGCACAGCAGCCATCATTCATACGTCAGAGTGGCAATTGGAGATTCGCGCAAAGTACCTACCGAGGTATGCGTATTGTAATTCAATGGTAGCTTTAAGCGTTCTGTCCAGAGTTAATCGCTGTTGTTGGCAATAGAATCGCAGACCGGTTATTATCTTAGACATTTAATTCATGTTGTACCTCAGTTGTGTGTGTGTCTGTATATTTATTGTTCTTTAAGAACAATTGCATACGGTTGATGGAGGTTTTATGCTAATGTCATGGGAGAGATGAGATCTTTTGATGGGGGGCCTGGACAGGTCGGTTATTTAGTTATTAATTCGTATGACCGGTTGTTACGGGAGCGCGCGCGCGGACTTTGTAATTCTCTTGGACTTGTCAGTTAGGTGGTATGATTTATAAATGTGGTGTTAACCTTCTACAATGGCAAAACAATTTGTATGGGAACTTGTAGTTCCGAAAGAAGTAAATTATAGCCAATTGTTTGGATTGTCAATTTTTTGACTTTTCGTGGAACGAGCAAGTATTCTCACGCATTCTAGGTGGTTGAGTGTCGTTTTCCGCAAACGTATGCTCTATGAACTGACTGGGAAATTGTTAAGTATTGTAAGTAAGGCATACTTTTAAGAGGTTATATAAAGGTACCTGTCCATTTGAGAGTAAAAATGCTGCGAGCAGCTCTCAAGCAGCACTCGAGAGCAAACTCGCAAGTGGATAAAGTCTTGAGAGTAGTTCTCGGAGAGTTAACTTTTTACTCTCGAGATTCGAGCCTTTTGAAAGTCACTCGCAAGTGGACACGTGTTCTGATCACTGTCGGAGATTCGCTCGCAAAATTCCAACATGCTTATTATTTTGCGAGCAGCTATCGAGAGTCGACTTGGCAAAACAGTGGACATCGGAGGAAATTAATCGACTCATAGAGAAATATGAACATTGAATTGGATAATTTTTAAAAATTAACTTAATTTATGTTCCTTGAAGTATTTTTTAATTTACGTTTAAGAATAAAGAATCGAATTCCAGCTTCCTACGACAGCGTACGCCGTACAGAACCATGATGTCGTTTCCTTGCCATAGTGTCGATCCCAATTCTCATTGTTTGCTTATGCATTTTTTGATTGCTTGCTTGATGTGATGAGCCTAACGAACTCCAAATAGCTTCTAAGAACTGGCGCACCATGGAAGTGTATGGTAAAAAATCTTAATTTTACAAGATTTAACATCACATCATGTACCTAGTTCTTAATAATAATTAAAAAGATTTACAAAATTACATATAGTAACCATCGCCGCTACAATGTGCTTCCACCCCAAAGAAACAATCATAATTAAAATAGAACTGAATTTATTTATTTTTCTCGTTAAATGATTTGACTTTTCTTACGTCATTTTATGAAAACTCGATTAAAAAAATTGTGGATAGGTTTTTGTGTATTTTGGAAATAAAAGATTCTTCAGCTGAAATCATTTTTAATACAATTAAAGACCATTTCGATAAAATGAAAGTAGCTTATGAAAATATGAAGCTAGTGTAATCCAGGGTAATGGGGTGCAAGCAAAACTAAAAACACTGAATGGCTATCTACATCCAATTATCTGCAATTCCCATTCCATGCAAAAGTATGCAATAATAAATATTCAAAAAGAAGTCTGCTCTTTTCCTCAAGGAACTTACAACTTTTTAAGACACAGTCAGAAAAGGTAGGACGAACTAAAAATGTTTCAAGAATATTTTGATCTTAAGAAAAATAAAATAACTCGATGGGTATCTTTTTATGGGGTTGTAAATTATTTCATAAAAAACTGGGGAGCTCTTAAATTTTACTTTGTTTCAGTGTCTTTTGATGATAAGAACTCCAAGGGAAATATCCATTTAAATAATTTAAAACAACCCATTGTACAAAACGTATTTTTATTTTCTTAATTATGTTTTAAAAAATAACAACTGATTTTAATGAAGCAACAAAAATACATGTGTTGGTGAGTGAAGTCCCTAACTTTTTTAATTTTTATTTTTATGTAAAATATTTAGCCCCAGCTTTTGTCAAATGGACCGCAAAAAATCTCGAAAGGGCTCTCACTGCCTATTTCTTCGCGGCAACGCTGCCTACTACCCTTTGTGTAATATCTTGTTGTCATTGTTGCTGTTGCTGGCGGTTCCCAGCGGTGTTTCGTTTTGCATAGAGGGCAACTGTCATACCATGCCAGTAACTGCACACACTGCGTCGTAGAATGTACCTCAAAAGTTACTCTAAGATAGCAGATAAGGTACGCCGCCTAACTTTTCAATAGCAGACCTAGCCCGGAGCCTTGCGGCACATCACCAGGTCTGCTCTACTGCTTTTGCAGTATTTCCTGCATCCGCCTTTCTAGATTATACGTATCATTTCTACTTTCTCTGTAGGTTGTCACTTGTGACGTATACCTTGAATGAATAATCTCTTAGCTTGAATCAAATAACTCAGCACTATATTTTTTTTATCCACTAAACCAATCTTATAGCACTATTACAAATATCGAACTGTTTTAACTATCACTTTCACTTCTTCGCGTTTTTTTGTATCTTTGCAGATGAAAAAACTCAAGGATATTGAGCGCAATAAAAACAATAGTAACACAAATAACAATAATTGCAACATAACTAACAAAAATAATACGAATACTGAAAAATGTTTTATAAATACGACATGTGGCGAAAAGGAATTCCATTCCATGGTAAGTTGACTCTTATTTATTTTATTTTCTATCGCGATATATGTTATGTAACAATTTAATTTATTGCCAAGTAGAAATGTTGGCAGTAATTTCTGATTTGTAACAACATCCTGTCATCGATTAAGGAACACCTGCATGTGACCACCGTTTAAATTAATTATAGCGATTGCCTTTCAAAATGTTGGTTTGGTTTTCAATTCGCTTTGCTAAAAATGTCGCAGCGTGATTGTTGCGATAGTGCGTGAACGGACACATTTAGTTTTCGCAATTGTGTCAGGTGGTGGCCATACAGTGTATGAATGGAACTTTTGTGGTGGTCTATGCTTTTGACTAACAAAATACAAACTGTACTTGAAAAAAAAAAAACAACTATCTGTAGAAAACCAATTGGTCTCGCAAATTCTTTATAACGCTCTACTGCCAGTTGTTCGATGTGATTGGTCTGTTGTCTAATACCCAGCACCCAGCAAACTAATTAACTAACATTCCCTCTGTCATGCTGGCTTAGAACGACTCATCTTTGGAATGCGTCTTTCTCAATGCAACACCGAAAATATTGTGAAAGTCTATCTTTCCATCATGATCTATAATTATTGCTTATGCCTTATTAAATTGTTTAATTACTAAGAAAGTGATAAACGTTCTCATGAACGTCTGTATTAGGTAGGTATGATGGGAAATACCTGACTTGTATTCAAATGTGTGTTCTAAG
Source organism: Cheilosia variabilis (assembly GCA_951230905.1). Taxonomy (NCBI): domain Eukaryota; kingdom Metazoa; phylum Arthropoda; class Insecta; order Diptera; family Syrphidae; genus Cheilosia; species Cheilosia variabilis. Next base: position 140,684,680 of record OX579676.1, on the reverse strand, counting down.
TGCGGCGTTAATTACTATAAAGAGCATTAAAAGTTTGTGTGCGTGATCACAAATTTTAAACTTGTGGCTTTTGAAATGTAAAATTTAATGCAATTTATTTGCTATATAATTAAGAACTACGTAAAGCTGTTAAAAAAATATTTATGCATTTAATGAAAACGTCCAATCGTTTTCGCTTATAAGAACATTTTGCTCGGTTTAGTTTTGAAAACGAAAATTGGTTCGTTTTTCGTTTCACTCCATGGGACTTCAAAAGCGAAAATAAATTTTGTTTCATTAGAAACAGAAACATTTTTCGGAAACGTTTTATGTTTTTTTTTGTTTGATATAGAACGTCAAGACTGCTTAAAGCTACTTTGTGTGAAAACACTGCACAATTAAGGTTGGTATACTGAAGTATGTACTGCTTTAAAAAAACAAAGTGTTTCAGTAAAATCCTACCCTATCTAGTTTTCCCCTTTTAATGTTTTTAAAAACGAAAGGATAGATATTATGTCGCTTGATGTCGCTTGATTTTAAAAGGACGCTGAAACTATGTAATCTAAGCCACACTGATTTTTAAAAACGAAAGGATATAGGTCGCTTGATTTCTTTCGTTTTCTAAAATGCGAAAGTGGTTTCCGCTTCGTTTCTCTTGCGAAATCCTAATTTTCACTTTTTGAGCTTTTTAAAAACGATAGTATATAGGTTGCATGATTTCTTTCGTTTTCTGAAATGCGAAAGTGGTTTCCGCTTCGTTTCTTTTGCGAAATCCCACCCTACCTAGTTTTCGCTTTTTAAATTTCTTAAAAACGAAAGGATAGATATGTGTCACTTGATTTCTTTCTTTTTCTGAAATGCGAAAGTGGTTTCCGCTTCGTTTCTTTTGCGAAATCCTAGTTTTCCCTTTTTGAACTTTTTAAAAACGAAAGGATATAGGTCGCGTGATTTCTTTAGTTTTCTGAAATGCGAAAGTGGTTTTCGCTTCGTTTCCTACCCTTTTTGAACCACACAGATCTACACGCGAATATTGGAAGTCTTTTTTTGATCAACTTTGTTGAGACCTTTTAAATTTCTTCAAAAAAGTAACAATGCAATTAGGATCTTGGATACGCTTCTCTTATAAAATGGGAGGTCGTATTATAGGTGAGAGAGTAATAGGCTCTCTCCAATGTCCCTGCAGTTTTAGAAGGGTATGTTATTATTATCCCTCGGCGACTGCAGTCAGTTCGCCAACATTTTAGCATCAAAATGTATCCCACATTTTGGCCTGATTTTCCATACCAAAGCCCTGACGCATGTTTCACGATTGGTCCAATTTTTTTTTCATTTGCGCATGGTCTAACTATAAATCTTTGGTCCAAGCGTAACCAACAAAGTCCTATCAGGCGTAAGAGGTACGGATCCATGCAGTTTTGGATTTTGATCTTGCAGATCCGTATGCTTCTTTTCACAATTATTGAAATTATTGTGGACCAAAAATAGAAATACGTAGGAAGGATAACCCAAGATGCATTAAATCGAAAAGGATACCAAGACCAAGTCGCATGTAGTCTTGGACTTCTAAAGGGATCTGATGTATTAAGATTGGTTGGTCTATCAAGAAGGGATTTGCAGTCGATTTTTATAATTGATAAGTGACCTAAACTATACGCCTCCAAATCTGTTGCCAGTTCCAATAGTTTTCGGCACTCATCGCAGCTACATTTTTCGGAAGCCAGTAATCCCACACACAACTTTTTCCCACAATCATTTCACTTGCTCATCCGGAACGAAAAACCTATTCTTCGACATTTCCCACATCTCCCTCACTTCAAACGCACACCCATCGAGTGACAGCGCAACATCATAATGAGAAACCTTGAAAAATTTAAAGCCATCCAACTAAAAGGTGAAGTTTAATCACGTCCGTCATTTGCATCGATGGGATTTCAGGTGTGCACACGCTGTCATACAAATGACTCCACCTTCCTCTGTAAGTCTTTTTTTTAGTTTAATGTCAAGTTCAGCAATAAACTCTAAAACTCATTTGGTAATAAATTACTTAACAGCAACATTATCTTTTTTTTCTCCTCGCAGCCACATGAATTCACAGAACGAATCTTGGAAGCTCACAACGATGTTCATGCATACAGGTCGAAGGTATGTCCCAAAATCCTGGCTTAATGTTTCAATCGAAAACTAATTGAATGCCCTCTCTTTCTCGCACAGCAGGATCATCAGAATTCCGACTCAGATTCGGCGCTGTCATCAGCGCCACCATCCATAAGTCCACAACCACCGCCGAACGGTATGGAACCTGCAGATATATGGCAAACGGTGAGTATGTGTGCTTTGTGCCTTTGCCTCATTAGAATATGAATTTCCATGGGAGCTTGTGTAGCAATAATCCCGAAAGTCACCTTCGTCTGGCGCATTGATCCCGCACAGGGAGGTGCATGCATGTGGAGGAGGGACACGGCTGAAAGACGTCTTGTGAGAGGATTATGCAAATTTATGAGTCTTACAGGAGAAGTCGAAGACGTGGGTACTGGGTATGCCGTCTGTGGGTGAAAGGAGTCATTCCTGCCGGTGTCCCACAAATAAATGAAGTCAGGTATACAAATACAGCACATACGCCCTTTGTCGGCAGTGGACTTCGAAAGACTTCGAAAGAGATCTTCATTTATGGAGGTCCGGGTATGTGCATTGTTTCGTGAGGATGGCCTTTTTTTCTATATTCCTAGGTTAAACGACGTCCATATGTCGATGATTCTATATGAGCGGGAAAATTCCATTGTTTGTGTCGATGAATTCCCGAAGGACTTGCATGGTGTGGTCGTGGCTTTGGTTTTTTTTTTTTGCAGATTGGACATCGTATTGAAGATTTAGTAGATCGTGGAGAAGGTACTTTTATGTGCAGCCCTTATATGGTGGACCGAACCTTGTTCTAAATATTATTGAGCTATAAAAATGCATTAAGCACTTTTTGTTGGTTCACCGACACTGTGCCCATGTTAGTAGTTGAGTCGGTGCAGCCGTCTGCTTGGTGTCTAGCCATTTGACCATGAGGAGCTCTGAGATCCGCTGTGGTTGGTTCTTGGGAATTTGGTTTGCTGTTAAAGACGGAAGCAAGGGTTTGTAAAATTAAAATATTTTAAATTTCCTATATCGCTGCTTCCAGACAGTAAAGCATTTCAAGAAGTATAACTTTAGAAACAATCTAGACAGCACATTTGTTGAGGCAAGAGCGAATAAGCTTAAAATTGAGACTCATTTTCTAGGTGATCTCAGAAATAGTTGCGCTCAATGGATCTGTAAAGAAGACCAAAGACAAAGAACTTGCCGTAGGAGGTATACTGACGGGCCGTCACATGCCGCATTCATGCCTTAAAGGTTCTAGGTTTCCTACTTTTGATGGCCGGTAAACCGAGTTCTTCTGCCAGCTGCTGCAAGACTTAAAGAGACTCTTCCCTTCTATACTTGCATTGGTTTACATACAAAGTTTGTGTGTTAGAGTTGTCTTTTTAAGTAGAAGAAATATGACTTCAACTTCGGTGCGACCTATAATCCCATAAGTCGAGCCTTTTTATAACTAAGGAACTTCTAAAGACTGCAAGAGTTGCTCTGCGAATCTATTCTCTTTGTGTAGAGGTAACAGAAAGTTTCCGGGCTCTATATGAGAACTGAAATGCCGATGATGTCACTGTATGCTTTTATGAGAAAGTATGCACCAATTGAGGTTGCGCTCTTGACGAGAATATCTGGTTTGGACTGTCTTAACTAATTCCTAGCTACCTTCATTTATAAGCTGTCATGTTGTCTTTTAGCTATTAGGTAGGTTCCATTCTAACCATTCGATGCAAATATATTGAGACGAAGGCTTCTAGTTTGGCGGCAGATCTTTACGGCCACTACGCTTTTACAATGAGCTTAAATTTGTTGGCCCGATACCACAAGAGTGTCTTCCGCAATGTTACAAGAAAGCAATAGAGCTGTAAATACAAGCGCCGGTGACCTAAAAGGCGTCGGTGTGGTTAGTTCTTGGTTTACCGGGTATACATATATATACCTCGTGTTAAATTGGCCCAGGCCCTGATGTTTTATTCGATTGAGCTTTAGATTCGATCTCAGATTTCAGGTATCAATTTCGTTTTCGTGCGCACGAATGATTTGCCCTCTGTTACACAAGCAAATTTCATCATGCACACGAAAACGTTTGAACGTTTCGCCTTACAGAAAGCCGACCCAGATTTCGTGTGTCAAATCGAACATTAAAACGTCACTACTTTTTTTTTTTTTTTGATAAAAGCGCGATTGGACGTTTCGAAGCGTTTTTCATTCACTGGTTACATTTTATATTTTTTTAAATATTTGTACATAAATAATTAACAAAAGTAGATCCACCCGATGCAATCCTTTTCTTTGCAGTGGAAAAGTTTCACGAAAATGTAAACAAACTCCACTCAAACGCAAAGCCAAAGGCACTTGTAATGGATTTGAAAAAATGGTCTGAAATAAGAAAAATATTGTTTTTTTTCGTACTAAACGGACATAAAAAGTGACCGAGATAAAAAAAAAGTGCTCTGAGAGTACCCAATCGAATACCACAGGCGTGACAAACAACAAGCTACGAAGCATTTAGACAAGGCGGTAACACAAATGCAGTTCTTCATCTGTAATTGACCAGTCAAATGTACTAACAGTCTTCAAAAGTTTCTCCCTTTAATAAACTTCGCCCAAAACAATCGAACCTTCACCAAATTGAAGCTCTCCACCTATCCATATCTACAGGTTAGCTTAGGAGCGAGCCACTGGTTTCTCTGATGGTTTAAGGAATGGCGCCATCTTTAGTTTTGAAAATTTGACTAAAAACCCTCAATCTTCCGATATGAATGTTGTTTTTTATTTTCGATCACCGCTTTTATTGTATTAGTGGAGACTGAAATGGTTGCTCAAAGGCTTACACCCTTGGCACTAAGTTGCAAGTCCTAATAGCCTATCGTTTCGACGACAGTCGGCTAGGCCCGTAACTCACAATTTCTCAGACAGGTATCATAGACGCAATGGATATCCAACACTAAAAACAAACTCAGTGCTACAACTAAACTTTTAAGAGCAGCATCCCACTCGGCCTCCACAAATCTATGAATATAATCTAAAATTTTAAGATTCGTCTTTTTAGCCGACTGGACGTAGAACGCGGGTAATGTTTTTGTTCCATTGAGACCTTCTGTAGCCTAAACGGCTTGACCATTCTTCAAGTTTGTCATTGTATGTTGATTTATGCACGCATCACTCACCCATTCCGTATGGATTTTTTTGAAAATAATACGCCTAGGAGCAACATTCAGTTGTTAGAACATGACGATCGCGAAAGCTTTGAAGTTTAGTTTATGTAGATGTTTATAGTAGGTAAGAATGAAATCACATAAAAGAACTGAATCGGAACATATGTCAGAGGTACGAAGTCGTCGGCAGCCAACATGTATAGTCGAAAATAGAATCATCCAGAGAAAAGCCCATCATGGTCGTTAAAATTTAAATGAGCCACTAGCCAGTGAAAAGTTAAGTGATCCCTGATATCCTCATCGCACAAGTTTAAGGATCAAGACTTGATCTTCATAAATGGTTTGGGTTCTGAGATATCGATCCAGTAAATCTTTAGTTCGTTGTTCCGTTCCATCCTTACAAAAGCTTATTCCACCTCCCTACCATGTCGAACAAATACGTTGGTGAACTCTCTACCAATAATGAAACTTATCTAAGCCTACCTACTGCCAATTAAAACCGTTTCAATTTTCTCTTTTCCTCTACAGATAAGAAACTACACAAAAGATATTGAAAAAGTACAAAATGATTTGGAATCCATACAAAAGGAGAATGAATCACTGCAAAAGGAATTGAATATAGCCAAACAACAAATTTTGGAATCTGAAAAGACTGCAATGGAGGTAAGTGTTTAACGAATAGGTTCGTCATCCCAGAAACTGATTTTTCCATCTATCTTCTTCCAGGCCACAAATAACGCTAAGAAGCAACACAAACTGCTGGATCGCATTAAATGCTTGGAACAGAGGGAGAATGAGCTGCAAGAGGAGACACATGAATTGCGTGAACAAAACGAACTTTTAGAATTTAGAATATTAGAATTAGAGGAGAGCAATGATAAGGTAAGTCGCCCATAAATATGCAATTGTTTTATATTTTAAAATTATTTGTTTGGGTGCCGGAAGGTAGGCAATGTGCAGTGAGTGGGTTGCTCAGAGGAGTATGCAACGGTTTCGTTCGAGTTGGACTAGTTTTCTGTACACTCCCGTTAAATGTCTGTTAACCTTCGTTAACACTCACCCATATTAAATTCACCGAGCCTGAAGTCCCAAAGTCACAAAACACCCTCACCCCAATGTCCTTTTCATTCATTAGCTTGGCCTACCAACCAATTTACCAATTTCCGCCCAGTTACATCACTTCTATTAATTTAGTGGATGATGCTTGTTTTCTGTCGACGTAGGTAAGTAATTGATTGAGATTTGAGCGGCCTAAGCTTTCTGCGTTCCATGTGGTTTATGAATAATTAGCACGCACATTGTGACCTCTTTGACTTACCAAAACCACTTAGCTTGCGATTTTTTTCCATTTTCCGTCTACATCAACTTTCTTCTGTGTCGGTATTTTTTTGTTCACTTCACTTCACGCAACATTTGGCTACTAAATAGTTGAACAAATAGAAGCACACGCCGACGACGCCAATGAACTCTTGAAAACATTATCGTGACCAAAGTCGAAAGAAACTGCGAACTATGCTAATAAATTTGGTTTGTTTTATAAACACGCTAAAAAAAAGTCGCACTCGTACCTCCCCGACGGGGAATTGAACCCCGGTCTCCCGCGTGACAGGCGGGGATACTGACCACTATACTATCGAGGATGTTGTCACTTCTTGGTATGCGACAGTATTCGACGTGGGGTCATAGAAATGGTTGCTAAAATAATCTGAGCGATCTCACTATTAGCTCTAGGGTTAGGTACTCTTAAATTTGTTTGTTGGCTGGACGGAGTACATTTACAAATTATATGAAGTGAATCACCGAGGACCGGCTTGAGTAAATAAAAAGAATGCCGGACAAAGAATTCGACGATACGGCTATAAGGCGAGGAATGTCGATGAGAAACTTAAAACATCTCGTGGAGATGTATGATTTGTGTGAAAAGGTGCAAACAAATTGGCTTTGTTTATAGTTTGAGAAAAACGGTGAACAGTTTCGTTTTCGTTGAACTTTGTATGTGAGGTTAAATTCAAGCGGGTATTATGGAGGACAGGAAGTGGTAGAGAACATTGTGACTAACAGTACGGAACCAGGGCTACAATTTTTGCCGTCGCGAGTTCCTTAAAGAAGCAGTCAGAAATGAACTCCTTATTGAGGTTTCAAGGTTGTTTAAGAGCCCTTTGTCCTTGGCGAATATTGCGGTGGTACACAACCAGCCGTAAATAAATTATCTTGTATCGAAAATTAGCGTGTAGTGCAGATGCAGTAGATATTGTCCCGTTGTGGGAATTTTACCTTTTCGTGGCAAAATAAAAAACGTCTCATTGGAAGTATGGAAAAAAATAGTTTTTCAGTGTCGGCTATTTGATTTTCTAAGAAAGAAGCAAAGCTAGTATAGCGTGTGTAATTTCAATTTTCGTGGAAATTTCTACCTTTAAAAATAGACGTGTAATATAGAAAGAAAATATATCTTCAGCTCCTTTTGATTAAGTAAAAGGAGTAAAAATGTGTATAACTAGCAGTGTTGTTATGGCGAGCAAAATTAGCCTCTTCGTGAAAATTGCTCCACACATAAAAAAATTAAAAATCATTGCGTGGGAGATATCAAAACAAATAGAGAAGAGTAGGAAATTTACCATTTCGTTTAAAATTTTAATTGGAAAAAAAAACATTCACATGGGAAAAGAACTTTGCTCAACATTAATTGCGTTCGAAATTTATATTCACTTTAAATCTCAACCGCAGGCGATTTAATGATTGTTCCCAGTTCACGTATAATCTACCAGACCGATTTCGATGATTCTTGAGACTCAGTGAAGAGTTTATTAAGATTTAATGCCACGCCTACTTTTTGGGGGCGTTTAGAAAACATTTTAACACCAGTGCCGTATCTTTTCATTTCTTAAATAAATATTAACCAATACCAGGAGGAAAAGGAATTCCTAAAGGAGCCAAAACTTTATGTTTATTCGAAAGCTGATTGACAGTCCAAAATTTAACATGATCAAATTAAATTTGTTTCACCAAACTGAAAAAAAAAAAAATAGCAACGTCTCTTCTTCATCATGGTTTTTCTTTGAGGTGGTGAGTGCTTGCGCACATTGAAAGCACCGTGTGTCGTTTGTCTGTTCGAATGTAACGATAGAAAAATATGCGATTGGCAATTGACAGCGACAGTGTTTTTTTGTTTTTTTTTTTTGATAATGCAAAGATGGCTGATGAGATTGAGATACTTGGACGTGCGGTGGATCCAAATTGATTTCGTCAAATTAAATAGAAGCAGTGTATTTTTATATCGTTCGATTTATCCCTTTTTTAATTTCGATGTTCGAAAAGCGTTCCGTAGGAAAAAAAAGTGATTTTCGCAACTGGTCCGTAGGGACCGTCGTCTTCTCACAACCATTTGTTTTGTGTGAGTTTAATTTTTGGGACGAATGGAAGGGATTGACAATATTGTATGCCGAGTCCAAACGGCTTAGTGAGAAGCTCTTCGAAGCAGTGAGCCCTCGCTTAGTAGTTCAACACTATAACCACTAAGCCACAGCGCCTCCCCTCCGTGGGAAAAGGGGAACAATTTGAGGAATCTGACAAAAAAAAATGTTCAAGCTTCATACAAAATTTGGTTGGAACATCAAAACAGCTACCTGTACAAATGTAAATTTAAATCGTCTTTTATCAACCTTTTGTAGCACCAAAAAATAATCATAAGAACTGTGATTTTTATACTAAGCGCTAATACAAATTTTACTTTTAAAAATTAGATCTTTTTTCAGAAAAAAGTCTCGAAGGCTTTTAAAAGGGAATTTGAGCATGAAAAGAGGGGAAAAAGACTCCGCTTCGTGTGAAATCCGTTTCCCACAGTTATAGTTATAGTTTTTATAGTTCACTTAATTGCACAACGACTGCGGTTTGTCACAATACCTTCAAATACATAGATATGCGAGTACCTATATAGTTGATTTTTTTCGCACTTAATCCGTACTCGTGACCTCACACAAAGAATGCGATAATAGCTTGAGATAAAAAAATGTTTAATTGCATGAGATTTATTGCTTACATAAGACTTGAAAGAAAATCTCTGTAGGTACCTACCTCTCATTTTCCATAAACAAATGTCAAGTATCTGGATTTTTACAAAGTAAAACCTACGTACCCACTCTTTTCAAGAAGAAGAATCTTCCATTCGCCACTCACTATAGCCCACACGTCACTTTTTGGTGATGGGCTCTCTGCCACATACATATTTAAGAAAACTTCATTGGAATATGAACTCATTAACTTTAGCTAACATCAGCCGTAAATAGAATCAGTATTTATTTTGGCAATCCATTGATTTAGATTCCGTGGATATAGTGGGTTGGACCCACGCCACATTAGTGGCGAATACAAATTAGCCCATTTTACCGAAATGTTGAAGATAAATCAACACTCAAAATATACCTACACCTTTCTGCAAATGAAATGACCTACACTCATTCATGTGAGTTATAAATTCCAAAAAGCAATCAAATTCCACTCTAGGGGTGGCACCAGCTGCCGACCTCAAGTTACGAGCTAATAATTTTATTCACTTTATGACAGTAATCTTAATCTCCCCTAATGACCATATTGACTCATCCACATATTTATGCGCGGTAAATGAGTCGGTTTTGTGGCCCAACTGAGAGTGCCACACACGATGGAAACAAAAAAAAAAAGATTCCTCAGGGTAGATCCGGAAATTTGTTCCATATTATTATTCATTGGATTTTGATTGAACGATCGCAGCGTGGGAAATTTTTAATGGAAAATGTTTATTGGTAAAGTCCATCATCTTTCGGAGACCACTTGACCGGTCTATAAGCAGTAGTAAGATTTGACACTCCAATGTCAAGATATTTGTTAAATGTAAACTCTATGCTTGGTTAGGCAAAAGGTCGACCGGGACGAGCATTTAGATCATTTTAGATTAATTGCTCCGTACTAAAAATGTTTTTATAAGTCTCGACTTTAAATTTACGGAAGCTCAAAACTACGAAATTTGTATGGAAAATATAGCTACTGTGTTGAATTAGTGCAAGTCATATAACAAAAAGTTTTCCTAAGTCCTCGAATTCTTAACAAGTGTCCTCCAATGCTTTTATTGTGGAACGTCATAGTACATAGTGACAAAAAAGGTATGAAAGTAATCACATTCACATTTTCGTTGAAACAAATATTTTTTGGTATAAACTCTGAACATGTGATAATGAAATACAAAAGACAACATCTTGTCGATTTGTAATTTCCCTCCGCTTTTTTTTTTTTTTTGTAGAGGAGTCAAATTTTCGTTGTTTTGAAATGGGAATCAAGCTACAACTACAGCTCATAGTACATTAGCCGTGTATTTTCGAGCTTCGATCTCAGCAAAGCAAAGTTAAGTAGGACTTTCAGCACGCAGTCACAACAACTACTGTGAGTCCTCGAAGTGTCAAGTAGAGCGTAGTTGTTGTAATTGCGTGCTGAAAGTTCTACAAGCACAGTTCAGCATCTGTTATTGTTGCAAGACAGAGTGCACTTAACATGTTTTTTGGCGTCCCTCTCATTTCGAATAGTTACATTAAGAAAGAGGGAGGGGAATTTGAACAAATTATGCAAACCCTCATGGATCTACCTATTTTTAAATAAAATGTGTTGATATAAAATAAGTCATTGCAGCCATGCCCTAAGTGATAGCTGACAGCTTCACAATTGTCTCACCTCCTGTCAAACCAAAATTGTCAAAAACCTTACTTCTTTTCTTCCTCTTACTCGGAATTCAAAGGAAGTCTTAATAAATCAATTCCCAACGTCCCCATTAAACGTTCAACTATCGAGTTTAGTAAGTCTGACAGCTCTCTTACTAGACATATCTCGGTTTTGATTGGCCGAAATCGGTCATGTGGACAGTTGTTTCAGTTGAGGTTTATGGAGGGCTAGCCGACGAATCTAGTCTAAGCATAAACTAAGTATTAAATAGACCGTCAGCTCTTACAACTTAAGAGAATGTGGCAAAATATGTGTGCCATGTTAAAGTGGATTAGCCGCACGCATACACTCGCACATATGAACGTGACAGATGCCTGACAATTCATTTTGTGGTAACATTGGAAAAAATTTATATAATTGCCCGTTATCGGGACGTGTTAAGAAAACGGTGGGTATGGTGTGGTGAATTTAGTACCAAATTATAAATATTAAAACGCGTAGGTATACATATAAAGGGTGATTTTTTAGCTGGTTTGGTTTTGGCAACACTGGTTTTGACAGCTGACGTGTGTTTAGTACCTTGTGTCACTGTCAAACAGCTTCAGTTTGGTTTGCAATTTAACCATGGATCGTCTTACAAATGAACAACGCTTGCAAAATATTGAATTTTACTATCAAAATTCGTGCTCGGTTCGAAATGTTCATCGCGCGCTGCTTCCATTTTATGATCGGCATTCTCGACCTTCTGAGCAGTCTATTCGGAAGATTGTGACCAAATTTCGCACCAAATTTACTTTGTTGGACATTAAACCACCAACACGTTTACGTACTGTGCGTAGTGAAGAAAATATTGCGGCCGTATCAGCTAGTGTGACAGAAGACCGCGAAATGTCGATTCGGCGCCGTTCCCAGCAGTTAGGCCTTTGTTACAGCACTACGTGGAAAATTTTGCGGAAGGATTTGGGCGTAAAGCCTTTTAAGATACAGCTGGTGCAAGAACTAAAGCCAGCCGACCTACCACAACGCCGAATTTTTGGTGAATGGGCTCTTGGAAAGCTGGCCGAGGATCCGCTTTTTTATCGAAAAATTGTGTTCAGCGATGAGGCTCATTTTTGGTTGAATGGGTACGTAAATAAGCAAAATTGCCGCATTTGGAGTGAAGATCAGCCAGAAGCATTGCAACAGCTACCAATGCATCCCGAAAAAGCCACTGTTTGGTGCGGTTTATGGGCCGGCGGCATTATTGGGCCATATTTCTTCAAAGATGATGCGAATCGCAGCGTTACTGTCAATGGTGAACGCTACCGAGCGATGATAACAAACTTTTTTTTTGCCCGAAATGGAAGTTCTTGACTTGCATGATATGTGGTTTCAACAAGACGGTGCCACATGCCACACAGCACGCGAAACAATGGCGCAATTGCGAGGCGAGTTTGGTGAACAGTTAATTTCACGTTTCGGGCCGGTCAATTGGCCGCCTAGATCGTGCGATTTGACACCATTAGATTATTTTTTGTGGGGGTATGCCAAGGCTAATGTGTATAGGGACAAGCCCGCTTCGATTGACGCACTGGAAGCCAACATCCATGCATTCATTCGTGAGATACCGGCCGATATGTGTGAAAGAGTATGCCAAAATTGGACTCAGCGGATGGGCTACCTGAGACGCAGCCGCGGTCAACATTTGCATGAAATTATCTTTAAACATTAAATTGCAAGGTTCAAACTATCGATTCAAATAAATATTTCATTCATTTTTTCGAATTTTTTGTGTTTTTTTTTTAAAAAAAGTTCTAAACCTCTTAAAAAATCACCCTTTACATATTAGGATTTGTTTCATTTTACCTAGATAATCTATATAGTACGGGATGTGTACATTTTTGTTGTAAACAGTAGAAATCGATAAGCTACCTATATGAATCATTGGCCAAAAAAAAAAGAAGCTTATTAGTATAAAAAAATATCTGATTAGTGATTACTAATGATTATGAATCGAATAAATTAAAAGAAAATTTTAAGCAGCAAAACTTAAATGCGTGAGACATATATCAGGGTACAAATCAGTAGACATGGTCATTTCCAGTTTTGCTTATTTACATTTCGAGTTTAGTTATTTTCCGTACATTTTAGAGAAAATAAATTTTCGTTGATTGTGTCTATTCGACTTTTTCTTTTTATTATAAATGAGCATTATTCATATTCTCGGCTGACGCAAATGTCATTTCACTAATTATATCAATTGCTCCAATTTTCTAATAAATTGAATTTGTTTTTTTTTTTTAATAAACGGAATCTTCATGAAAAGATTAAAAGTAAAAATTAAAATTTGTATTGTTCGGAGAGAAAATCATATTAAATTAATCTTCAGTATAAAAATGGCAATTTCCTAACATTATAATGATTATTTTTTGGTAATAGAAATTGTTGCTTAAGGCAAATCTCTTTTTTGTCTACATTTAGGATTTAGTGCGTTGATATTCATAGTGAAATGAAGTTTGAATGTTTTTCTGCCAGATTATTGATAGTCCAACAGTTATGACATTTGTTTCCTTTTACGCATGGAAAGTTTTTCAAAAATTGAAATTCCCACAGAAAGGTAGAGATACCACAATGCAGAAACACTGCTGAGAGTCAGTTTTTATTACACCTCCCGCCATTTAGAATTTATTTTTTTGCTGCTTCACACGCATTCACAGATAGGAAATTTAAGAGAGAATTTTCTTTTCAAAATTTGCGGGGGGAATCGGGTAGGTGCGCGGGAGCTGACGGGCTCTGAAGAGCTGAATTGCTCTTTTCAATGAAATTTGTTGGAGTACTTTTGTAATAGTGGTAGAAGACACCATAAATGAGAGATTTGGTTTTCTGTTGCTATTTTTGTTTTGTTTTCTGCAGTAATAAATACAGCCAAATCAATATATTTCAATTTAAGTTTACATTTTGCACGCATAATTTTGTAAAATATCTCTAAAAATATTCCGACAACTTCGTGTTGTGTTAAGAATTGACCTGGAAGTGCACTTTTTTTTCAATGAAACATAGAATACATCGAAAGAGCACTTTTAGATTTGCTCTTTTCATAGAAAGGGCACTTCACATATGTGGCTGACGTAGAGTGACGTTCCCGACCATTCTAGTCTTTGCGTTCAGGTTACAGCTCACCCAGACCAATCTAGTCGAATTAAGATAAATAGATTCTTGAATATGCCCAATAAAATAAAAATCTTTCGTTTTTATTAACAAAATGTTCCGATCCTCTCAATATATTCGCTTAGAAGAGGGCATTCGCTTGTGGTGTTGATTTTGATTGGTAATTTAATTAGTGCCGCATGGCTGCCAATGGAAAGGGTAATATCTATTAGTGTCGTGTATGGTATTGCCAAAATTAAAACTTGTCTGGTAGCTGTTGTCACTGGTGGAACCTTTGATTGTAAAACACTGCCATAAACTTAAAAATGTTTCCTAGTTACACTGGACGCATAATCACAGAACTTCAGTATAAAATTGCACACCAAACGTCAAATGTTATTAGAACCACAGCCAACAGATTGGCAAACTTACTTTCTCCACACTCAGTCAGAAATTTTGCGTATACCAACACTCAATTGATCACGGTCTTCAAAAATATTCACAAACCTAAGATGACATCAACAAATGCGGCGATAGAAGAACTCTGATCTCCAGTTTTAACACTTTCCCCAAACCCGAGTGCTTATGCTTATTGGTTTCATTCGATAGCAGCTTAAGGTCAAAGTCTTCATACGATTCCCTCTTCCAGTCAAAAGACACACACAATTGGAAAATTAATCATTACCAAAAGCGCGACCTACTTTAACCAAACAGAAAAGAAACACAAATCTAGGTGAAGGCTTCAGGGCGAAAAAAAAACAAAACTCTATAGAAATATAGTTGCCCAAAATCCGCCACAGCTATACCCACTCTTCAACCAGCTAAGCAAAAATTTCATTCATATACGAGTACCCCTCGCTCAAAATCGATTCATTCTTATGCCACAGAAGAAAATTTACAAACTTTTAGCTACCCAGGTGCGCGCCGCGCACTCTATCTGCAGCTATACATCGCACTTTACTAGGTGAGCCTCGTGACCGGGAGGTGGTAAAAAGTCGTGACACAAAAATGAGGTATGAAAACGAAAAAACAAAAAAAAATTGCCCATCCGACCCGACGTAAAAAAGGTTCAATTTAGCACTACTTTCTGGATAAAGTATCACTGCAAGGCAGTGCGCATCAAACCTACTCTCCTCCAAGAGAAGGTGCTCATTCGTACATGTACCGTGCACTTGGGTCCATTCGTAGGTATTGTTCAAGTTGGACTATCGCGTGCAAATGGCCAATCATAGCGGCGATGAAAACAATGCCAATGGGAACAATATTCCCTTTTTAAGATACCTCGCCGTAGAGCGCATTGCCTACTAGCTTGAAATAAGAACACAAAACGTGACTTCTATTCCAGTTGATTTGTCTTTCCATTGTTCCTTCGAACACATATCCATATCCATACAGAAACAGACACACTCCTGTATCTAATACAGCAAAACCTTTTCCATGAATGAATGGGGGCGCGTAGGCAGCGCTCTCTGTCTAGATGGTGGTCCGGTCCGGTCCACATTCACAAGAAATATTGACTTAATTAGAACGGATTTGTTTAGGCTGCCGAACCGTACGAGTACGAGTACTTTTGTCGTAACTCCTTTGAGTAGATTAATTTGCGCGAGCAAAAAAAGTAAAACGAGGCCTGAAGGCGTCTTATTTATTGCTACAGACATTGTTGTCGATTTGGGCATTTGTTTGATGGCTAATTGGCGAAAAGCGGACTTTGGCCAAACGCAACAATGCGTTGTCTTTGTGGCACTGCAAGTGACTATCTCAACTGAGTCACTCGAATGTGGCAAATGAGTCACTATGTGCATGGCGATCTAGGAACTGTGGGTGGCAGTTGATCTTTGTAAATATCGCTAGACATTACTTTTGCCACCTGCATATTGGATGACTTCAAAAATGACTTAATATAGACCGAGTTGCGGGTTTGTTTGCCACCCACCAAATGACAGCACTCCTAGGTTGGATTGTCGTCTCTAGTTGACGGCGATAAATGGCATTGACCTTGCGGCAAGGTTTTATTAATTTTTTTTTATTTATGCGTGGCAATTAATTAAGTTGTTATGTGGTGTTTATGGTTGGGTATGGAACGTGTGTGGGGCATGTGAACATGATCAAGTGTGAAAATGGTAAACAAAGTGTAGGTTGCCTATCCCATTCCTTCGATTGGAGCAACTTTTGTCTTGAACTAAAGTCGACCAAGTGGAGGATTCTGATTTATGGAAGGTATATCTCATCAAACCAATGTAAAGCTCAGTGAAACAATTCAAAGTGACTTCCTTCGAATCAGCCTGTAAGTAGGCAATTCTTTTTGTTAAGCCGCTTAAAAAAATAACAATGTGACAGCTGACAGTTCAGGGTTAGTAAAAATGGAGCGCTCATTTTCATTGTTGAGCAATATAATAATGAAGATTTGTCAGCCACAGTCCGAATTTTTCGTACAAAAAATGAAGCTAATTTTCTTACACATTTAGGTATGCGAAACGGTCATAGAAAGTTTCAATGAAAGTGTACGTACTTGCCAGCAAAGGCGTGGAGGCCATTTTTCTGATGTGCTATTCCATACATAACACCAATCTGTATATTCTATGAATCAATACAAAATTTAAGCTTTCTAATTAAAAATTATATTTTGTTTGAATTATGGGACACCCTATATAAAGAAAATATGAAATAAACAGGTCCAAACTTTTAGCCTTTGAAGTTAACACGGACGCTAGATGACGCTGCAGCAAATCAACTTCTGGATTGTTCAATAATTTGAAATAGCCGATAACTCAATGAGCTCACGGTTGGTAGGCTTTTTTCGGTGTTGCTGTGAATCTTGGTAAAAAAGGGAGTGGCACCTCTCCTACAAAGGCACTGAATTCGTGAATTAATTTTCAAATGTTCAGAATTTTAAACAACGCTTGTGAAGTGGCTTTACATCGCAACCGGCTGACTTCAGATGAGGACCAACTCAAGGATCAAACAAATTGGTAAACCACTTAAATTCGACTTCCCGAACGCGTATCGAATCCTCCATCATCCGAGAAATAAACGTACCTAAGGGGTAGGGGTAGATGACAACCCTGTAAAGTTGTTAGAAAAGCAGGGGAACAAGTTTTCTTCGACAGAAAATATTTGTAGATTGTACAGGACTAGTTAGAACAGAACATTTTCGAAATTTTAAAAATTTCAAAGCAAGAGAAATTGTCAGTTTGTTAATTTGTTCATTTAACAGACAGTCCGGCGGTACCAAAATGTCTAATCTAGGTGCCTCCATAGTCATGCATTTCCTGCTTGTAGAGCTCCTATAACCAATTTATAGGATCCACCTAATGTAAGACCATGTATGCTCCCCACCTTTTTTCTGTTATCAGCGAAAAAATAGTGATTGCTGAAATTCTAAATAGCTAAACAGCTTCTGACTAACCAAGAAATCTGACTGATATCTTAAAATAATTCTGAAAGTGTTGGCTTCTTTAAGTGTTCTATTTTGTTCGTATTGATTAAGAACTATAGCAGCAAGTTTTTCCTAGCCTATAGTGTTCACGGACCTCTTAAAAAGCCTTTCAATAAGTTTCATCGAAATCTGTTCAGTAGCTTTCACGTTAACCGGTAACAAATATTAAACCCACTACAGTCTTATTAAATTTGTAGTTCCTTCTCTTTTTCTCAGGACTTTCTCTACCACTTTGTTCGTCTGAAAAAGAGTTTAAATTCATAAAATTTCACAGAACGTAACGTTTCTATCTCCATAAAAAGTAACCACTCGCTGGGCCAGGCGAATCAAGATCGATCCCCGGAAAAACACAAATTACATAACAAGGTTTTTTTTCAACACACAAGCTCCCAAAACCTCTGTTAGAGCTTCTCAATTCAACCAACCGTTCGGCATAAAATTGTACATCCTTACAAAAACACAAATCGAATGTTTGTGAGAAGCTTTTGTACATAGATCTGTTGCGCCAATTATTAACTTTATTTAACTCCAAACTCTTGCAGCCTGTCCTGTGAAAATGAGAGTGAAAATTGCTTATGTACAGCTTTCATTTATCTTGTAAAACGCTGGAAATGAAGAGAACCATCATAATTACCTCTAATGAATTTCAGTGTTTTAATGGTCACACTTTGCGCGTTAATGGAAAGTGCGACCATGATTACGGACAAACTGGATACAGTAATTGATGCAAATCACGAGTAAAAGTTAAACTTTTCTGCTTAGATCGTTTAACAAAAATAAAAATTGATGTTATGCAATGTTCATTAAATTGTCACCGATAGTGGAGAAGACTAATTTTGATGGCTCTAAAGTCTACCTCCAAACAATTAAAAACTTATTCGGAGTTGAAGACTGTCTAAGTACCTTCAGTGCGACCAATTTGTGGAGTTTCTTTTTTTAATCATTTTTAACCTCCACCTTATATATTTTGTAGATCGCAACATGCAATTTTGTATTGAAAAATTTGTCATTGTGAGTTCGAAATATTCAGCCTGGACCCTTAAAATAATTATTGGTATCGCGGAGTTTGTTTGGCTTAAACAAAGTCGCACTTTAACCAATCGATTATTTTTAATGTCTATATCTTTCACCACACCCGATAGATAGGTAGATAGATAGACTTCAATATTTATTTAAAAGTATCCACTGCACATCCGTTACGTCCCCCTAATCGTCTTTCTTTTTCCCATTACAAAAGTGTGTCTATTAAAAAAACACATTAAACACATCGAAATTGTGTCAGATCTTCCGAATCTAATCAATCGACTACCATGCGTGCACCAGTACCCTCAGACCCCACACAACCGAAGTCATTGTCCAACGTAGACTCGCCAAGTATCCGATGGCTTCTCGCCTTCCGCTCATAATTTTATCTCTACCGCAACCACACTTCCATTGTTTGTTTTGTGTGACCAAAATTTATCAGTTATTGACTTAAAACTCAACGAGTCTCGATCGCGATAGCAGATGCACAGAGACACCAAACAAAGATCATCGGCACAGCAAAAGAACACCTGGGCGATCGTCACTATACCAAACGCCACTCACTCTAATCCATTTCGACTCGATTTTCATGAGTGAAGCGCTCGCGCGCGATCTATTCATGATCGTGCCTAGCTTCAGCGGTTGCTTAGCTTAGCCTGCACCTTTCTTCGCGCACCGACTCTCGGTTACGTGATCAGTTTCAGTTCTCATATGAACGTCGTCTAATGTGAACGCCACGGCGCAGTACATTCCACAGTGCGGTCCCTACAAGTTGTATTTAGCGCGTTGCTGTGCCTTCATAGATACTTCCAAATAGTGGTCAGTGGCCAGTCGTTGTTTCTTTTGTTGACCCTCCCCCAACTCGTGTCTAGTGACAGTTACAAAAAATAACAAAAAAAACAACTAAAAATTCAAAAGTTTTGCGCTCCAAACGTGATTGGAATTGGAATATGCGCTTCAAGCAATTGTTTTTCGCATATCAATTGTTATTCGAAATAAAGAAACCTCATTTTTGATTAATGATGATGGGATGTCTGTATGAATCCGGCATATTAGGGTGTGATCATGATAGAGGAAGTGTTGGCGGTTAAACAAAATACCCCGATGATGTGATCGCTTGGAATTGAGTTAACAACAAAATAAAAATTCACAAGAGTTGCTAATTTTTCGCTTACGTTATCTTCGCCATCCCAAAGTCAGAGATAACAAGTGAAGAAGAATCAAAAAAAAAAAAAAATACAAATAAGTGCTCCGAGAAAATTATGTTTCTTTGATCGTGTTTTCGTGTTTTCGAAAGAAGAAAACGTGATCACAAGAAAAAAAGCTCTTAACTTTGAGTACCCGCATACAGTACTCGTCGAAGAAATCCAACAGATACTGCACTTTTTTCCAAGTCAGACAAGGAGACGCGGTTGAAAAAAGATGCTGTGCAATGAGGATTTTATTACCACTGTAAGTTTTGTAAGGTTAATTGTTAGATAACCCATATAGAAGCTATAGAGATGGAGATGCACAAATAAACTCGGTATAGATACAAAGTTTAGCATTTAAGGCAATTGAGTTGTCTACTTGGAATTGATGTAATAAATTTCGACTATACGGGCATAGAGTGGGGTGCAGTGATAATGCCTTCATTGACATTTTACGATTTTGGACCTCCAACATGGTTTTGAGTATCTATTTGTTTAGTTTGATGTTGGACAGTGGTGTCTGTTGTATGGGAATGTTCTGTACTATATTTGAATGAATTTGAATTTCTGTCATCAAATTTTGGTTATGACATAAGTTTGGTTTAATAATCAGGTCATACAGTCTGCGTGTGGTGTCTTTTGAATATTCTTATTGCGCGTCTTAAGCTGAGAAGGGAAAAAAGTCCGATTTCTGAGCGGCGAGCCATTAAACAATATTCCCCTTGTCGGAAGCGACAATGTGCTGTAAAAGACATGTTCGAAGGTGTTTTGTGTGAAGGCGCATTTTCGTTTTCGGGAAAGACGAAAACCTTAAGCAGCTCTCCGAAGCACCTGTAGATATTCTTTGTTTCTGCGCTTAAATTGTTATTAGTTGTTTTAATTTGGAAATAGGTCTCCACGAAGTTAGTTCCAATAATAGGAACGATAGTTTACCTAAATCGGTCTTAAAAATTATGGCTTTCGACCTTTGTTCAAAAAACAGTTTTTCTAGTTTCATTAAGATAGCTTACCCGCTGAAAGAAATCATTCTATCCTGGTGCACGCGAATTTGTTGTCAGATTTAAATTTTGTCTAAAGCAAAAAAAATTAAATTTTGTTAACAGAGTTTTATTCATTGGCACTAACTTTTAATTAGGAAAAAGGAAAGATTGGTTGTGTGCAAAACACTAACCAAAAAATTATTTTCTTCACAGAAATTAATTAAAATAAATAAATGCACGACTGGGCCGAACGAAACTTTCTCGTTCATCAACATTTTTTATGTGTAACTTTCAAATTGTTGGATCTATTTTTAGGGTGTATAACTGTATTTGGTAATATTAGCTAAAAATAAGCTGTGCGTAGCTGTTATTGTACTTTCATTGGAAGTGGCCCGCTGTAATTATTTCAAAAATATACCATAGAATGTGAACAGAAATCGATATTTGGGTACTAATTTTTGAGAAATATTTATAACACGTCACTATTAGAATTTTTGAGAAAAACTAAGTACGGGATCTAGTTAAGAATACTTATATTATCATAAATATGTATTTTGACCAAAATCGTTGGAGCAGTTTTTGAAAAATGTTGCAGACAAAACAGTACCAAATAATGCAATATTTAGTTTGAAAAATACTATTGCTCAGCTATTTAGATGAAAACCGAGCACATGATATTATTTGGGATGTAAGCATTACTTCATTTTTAAAGTTTTATCAATATCGAAAATGGGCTTTTCGAGATGTGAGCAGTTTTCAAAATAAGCGTTTTCGGCGATTCGAATTGAAAAATTGAAAATTAACATCAATTTTACTCTATGTTTGCATTGGTCAAAATCTTTACTGCCGTTTTAAGGTTAACTAAAAAATACTAAATTTTTAAATAATGACTTCAAAAATACATTTTACGATAAAACAAAGCAAAACTGAGTTTGTCATTGAGTTAGGAATGACCATTTTACCTTAGAAATTAATTTTTATCAGCCGTTTAGGCTGTAGGCCTCGGGACATACGGACAGAATCATCGTAATGTCAGAATTGATTAACATCTCGAGTTGGAAAATTTATACGAATACAATAAATTTATCTTACTACGTAATCGAGAAAGTTAAAAAAATGTAAATTATGTCAGCACTGCGTGGATTTATTAGCTTTCGAATGGCGTTTACTTTGATTAGTTATCTCCTAAACATCGCAAGCAACATAGTGTGGCGTAAATGTCTAACCGCAGGTAACCACTAGTGGACTTATACATGGTATGATTGATTGATTTTCTCATAAAAGCGACAGTCACAAATTCTTGTAGCAGCGGCAAACTTAAGGAGCGATTTTATATTTTTATATTCTTATTTAACTAATTTGTTGAATAGATTTAAAGAGGTCACAAAAAGTCTTTAAAGCCAACCCAAAAATCGTCTTGACGGATAGTAGCGCACGTTACTTCCATTAACCGAATTTTAAAAGTTCCATAACATTTGTTGCACCTTAAACCATCAGAAGAACAGTGGGTTGGTCGCACACTTAAGGGTCAACCGTAACGTCAGCTTAAGCTAGTGTCACATGGATGGAAACTATCTTAATTTTATTCCAATGCTTAGATGCAACTGTACATTAGCTTAGGATGAATTGCTCCCATGCCATTCCATTAGGGTTCTGCCTTAAGCCAAGACACGCTCATACACTTTCATTTAATGTTCACTCTAAGGAGTAACTCCTGCATATTGATGGGCAGAACGCCTTGAACTGGTTGACTACAAAGTTTCAGATTAATCAAGTACAACAATCAAATAAATTTGCCAATTCGAACTTTATCCTTACTGCACCATTTTCATGCAAAACATTTGTGCTCGTCTGCATAAATCACCGAATATGTCCAGGCAGATTTTATTGAATAAGTAGACCTTCTTAATTTGGAAAACAATTTCCAGCATCACATGTAATCTTCACTGCACTTTGGCGCTGTTCCAAAAGAGGTATTAGGTGTTTCTCGATTCAGAATGATCGGCGCTAAATTTGTTGTCCAAAATAAACGTGCGTAACGCATTTAATTCGCTAATCCCCTGCACCGAAATAAAAGTAATGCACATTTTTATTTCTTACCCAAGAACTATTTTAGATTAAGTGCGATTTGAATTTGAAGAGATGAACTGGAAGACGTTGCTGGAGAAATAATACCACAGGCCACTTACAAGTCAAATTAAACAATGCACTCGATAGGTTAATGCACAGATAGCCAAAGGAACTCCTTGACTAAGAATATGCACATAAAAATAGCAAGCCAATGAAGTGATCTAATTCAAAAGTGAAATGGAGAATCTTTTTAGTATACACCAGGAATTTATGAATACAGTCCACTTATAAAATCAAAAAGAAAAACCTTTATAAATAAATTGTAAAAAGATGTCCTCCTCGGAATATAGTGGTTAAAAATACTCCAGCTTCAATATGGTAAATCTAGCATTCAAACCGATAATAGGGACTAATGACCTATTATAATATAAACCGTGATGAGGTCTTTAAAAGCAGATCTTCCTTTATCCTTCTTTATTTCTTTCGGTGTCTTGTAAAAAATACTCAATTCAACCGACGACCCTGATGGCTCTTAAACTACAACAGGTATCAACGTTAGCTTTAAAAAATCGCTACCAGAATTATTAAAAATGAGCCTGTTTCAAGCGATTGACTGAATTGAAGATGATTTTCGTACATTTTTGACACTTGCAGTATGTAAAACCTTAATTGATAATCAAAAAAAAGTTCCAAATCAATTCCATGGTACAAATAAAAATATTGCTGGTACATATTGAGAATATAAGTTCCTATTTCACAAGAATTTTTTATCTATAATTAAGATAAAAGGTAAACTTTCTAACTTCTGTAACCTCACGGTAACTCTGTACAAAGGAGAAACGCTGTTCAATTCAACTTCAACATTAGAGTAGCCATATCAGAGTCTGTTGATATATAGAATTTGAGCAGAATAGACGTGAGACTAACTTTGAGTACAAATATACCTTAATAGTAAAAACAGAAATTAAATATACGAAAACCAATTTTGAGATTAATTCTTTTATTACTATACTTCTAAACAAATTTAAAGGAACTTCCGTTTCTGTAAAAAAGACACATTAAATCAGCGATTTTTAAGAAAGAAAATTTTGAGATTGTCTTCGCTCGTTTTAAAATTGTTTGCCCTCGAAGATTCTCAATAAGTTTTTAAACTATATATGCTTAGAAATCCCATCACATCTGGAAAAAGAACAAATTGAGAGAATCTAGGCCTAGGTTCCTTTTATGGACTTGTTAACCCTACTGTGACTAAATATTTATTCCATTTCTTATTTTTTACATCAACCCATTTTAAGAAAAAGGCCTTAAGTTGTTTCCTTAATACCCGGCATATATCCTAGGCAGAGCCGAAATATCAGAAACACTTCTAAGAATTCGTTTATACATTCGAAACAACGAACTTTTTTGTTTCCTCGTTTATTCGCACTTAAAAGTAAAATACTGCACACATGGTTCTATTTAAAAGTTTTATTTTTTAAATAAAATTGAATTTCATTGATTTATAGTTCTTATTTGTTAAATTTACTGAGTTTGAAAATTTCAGAGTTTTCTTTTTGGGATAATGCAAGAGAAAAGAAGGATATTTTAGCTCTGAGGTTGTGAATTTTTGTACCAAAAGTCTGGCAACACTTTTTCGTAGTTTTCTGTAAGAGAAGAGATATTTTCTTCATTTTTGACATCGTATTGACATTGAGCATTGACTGCATTTGAATCATTTTTTTGCATTGTATGTTCTGAATAAGTTTAAATCGTATTTGTAGCACACATTAACCTTCAGTTTATGGCTGAAATTGTTTGACTAAAGAAATCGTTGCAGAAATTTCTGTGAACAGTCTTAGGTATTTATCCCATAGTCACCAAGCTAATTGTTATGTTACTTTTGTTAGAATCGTGTTTAAAAAATCCAATTCAGTTTGCTCACAATCGCCGCCATAATTCGCCTGTAACTGAAAAAAAGATTCTGAATATGAGACCTGAAAGTGAGGTCAACTAAGCGCAATATAAGTATGGAAATAAAATTGTTAGAGTTTGAAAACCACAATAGGATTGATTGCATAGAAGTAATCCAGCTCAAGCCAGTGTGCGATTAGTATGAATGTGCTTCACTCAGAAAAAAAAATTGTAATGCCAACAATTTTCGTTGGTTAAAATTAACCCAAATATCAAAATCTTTGATTTAAGAATGAAATTGTTGGCAATGATGTAATAAAATACTTATGAAAACTTAAAAACGAATACAAAAATAATATTTGAACCAATAACTTTTAACATACAAATTTTTAAGAATCTCAAAACTCTGCTTAACAATTTTTTTTTTCTGAGTGTTGTACTTGTGCATGTCGTGGCTATAATGGAATTGGTGGGAAATTTCCACTGGACAGTGAATTTTTGTCAATTTCATACCAATTGTGGTTGACAAAAGGAAGCTTAATAGTTCAAAGTGACCTTTGCAATCAAGAACAAAAATGGATCCAATAAATTGGTGGACTGGTACTCATCGCTGAAGCAATTGGCAACGAAGCTAAGTGTAGGCTCACTCCCTCCCAGAGGGGAAAGAATGCCTTTTCAGAATAGTTACAAACGGAGAATCGACTACCAGAATTCCACTGCCCAACAAAATCCTTCAAAAGAATCTGATGAATTATTGTTGTAGTTCGAATTAGCTACAATTCAGACAGCATTTTTTAACAAGTTTTTGTTCTCAGGGAGATAGTGCCTGATAAAAATATGTTATCACACAAAGTCCATTCTGATACAGGTCACTGTACCATTGTTTCCCACTGCTAAGTCCTGATGATGAGTTGTCCGAGCTTATCCTGCATTATGAATATTCACATTTCGAAGTCACCACCAGCAAGGCGCACTCCAAGCATCTAAATGTACCTATTGAAAGCCCTATACGCAATTGTTTTTTCGTTATACACTTCCCTTTGCATTGTATCTATTTTTAGCATTTTAATTTGCCTTGCAAATAAGCGGCTTCAAGTTTTATATCTGTATAATTACATTCGACGTTCGACCTGTTGTGCAGGTATAATTTGTATATCAGTCAATCTAATTGCATGAGCGTAGGTGGGGTCCATCATTTATAAATAATTACGTAGCCCCTTTATATTATTATATTATTAAAATAAACATTTATTATAAATAGATAATCATCAAAACAAAAACGTCCTCTCTCTCTCTCTCTCTCTCTATCTTTCCATCACATGACCGCCATTGAGCTCAAAATGCAAATTTTTCCACGTTGTTTGCCAAACGGATTTAAAAGATATTTACCCATTTGCAGTCAAACAGTGTTATCTCTCGAGCTCCACCCCAACCGTGTGTGTCGTTTGGTAAATATTTGCTCTAAAATTCGAGTCCAATTGTTGGTCACACACAGGGATACCTATTTCTTATCGATAGGAAGTGACAACAATGATTATTGTTCTGCACTTTCTTTCGGCATTGCGAAACAGGAACTGTTGCCAATCTAAGAGTCTTTTAAGTTGGTTAGCTAAAAAGACGGTTGGTTGGTACTTTTCAAAAGTAAAAAAAATATAAAATTAGCATTAGCAGCAAGAATGCCGTGCTAATTAAGAATGCAAAGCACAAGCATAACATTAACATTACTGCCTGACTGACTGAAAAATTGCTCATATTCAAATGCATGTTACTGTGATGTGTGATGTTTGGCGTATCTAACCCGTCTATAGATACAGTGGTGATTAATTTGCAAATTGAATCTGAACAATCCACCGTTCATTCTGTTTTGTAAATCCACTCAGACATGACAGCCACTTTTGGTGAGTCTCGGTTTGTATGTATATAATGGAGGGTATCATTAGGATAGTGGAATGCGGGCAGTTAAGTGTTTGTAATTCTCAAATTAGCCATAAACACTCGTACATCGTAACAGTGTTAATTGTACAGCGGAGCACTTTTGGTGGAAACACGAAAATCGAAAATATTTTCGCATACATGCCGCTTAAATCGCACTATAACCTTGTGCGCAATTTTCGCATTTTGCAAACTCCAGCAGCTTGGTGTAAAATCGCGGACAATATTTGGAATAAGTGGCGCTGTGATCTGAATTACAGATTGCTGACTTTGCCGGCACTAGTAAGGGAAGATCCAGGGTTGGCGACACAACGAGATCGATGTTCAATTTAGTAGGTGAATATAAATTGCTTTCCTTTGACGTGTGTAGATGGACGTGTGGCAAATCACCAAGTTAGACTGGATGATAGATAACGACGCTAGGAACACTTAGGCCGATATAGCTGATTGCGTATGCCAAACTAGTTTGTGCGATGCATATGCAAGTCCTAGAATTTGATCGCCTTTTGAAAGTGGATTGGAAAACAATCTTCCAAATTAAACCAAAATTTGCTGCTTGCTTGCTACGTGTATCTACATAAGACAAATCGGGGAAGTAGTGTTTACACCTTTGCATGCAAAAACTATCCACACATGAGCTCCATACCTAGCGAACACTGAATTAAAAATTTGAATCACTTATGAAGGAATGCCAAATTAACTATACCCTTAACTTGATTTTTAAGCAGTAATTCCACATCCTCATTTGTAGTCGGGTATTGTTTGCTGGTTCGAGCTTAGTAGTCAATGTGCTGCACTACTGAGAAAGGTAGCAACAGAAAAAGTATTTGTAGTTCGTAAAAAAAATGTTGGCAGTAAAAAATTTCCAAATTAAATCTTTAAAGCTACATAAAATAACCGCGTTTGCTTTTAACTATCTTCAAATCGTAGTAAAAGTTTAACAAATTGAGTGCGAAGTGGAGTGGAAGGTCAGCTCCTGACAGGGGAAAAGACTGAAAAGTATTTCCTGGGGACAATCGTGACTGTATAAACAGTGACAGGCTCACAGATGTAATAAGGAATAAGTGGCACCATTCTTAATAGCAATTTTGAAACCGAAGAGTTTTTAAACAAGTCGTGTTTGACTCAGAAAAGCAGACAAAAAAAAGGGCTCAAAAATGTTTGTGTTTCCCTTGTTTCTCGCTACTATTTTCTGTTTTTTATTTTTTAAATACGGACAGATAATGACTTCCCGCGGAGTAAACGATTCGCGTTTCGGTTGCTTCTAATGCAAAGAAGAAGATTTTCGCTCGCTGACGAGTTCATCGGAGAGTTCACAGGCGAAGAGTTTTCTTTTATTTTGATGAAATAGCTAGTGAGCGAAGGTTTGAAGAAAAAAATTACCAGAAACTGCACCATTTACCATTCGAATGAATGATGAAATGGTTGATGATGTCGCGAATGTCTATTAGAATGAACGTTCAGGTTAACGAATAACCGATATTGTATCGACGTCCAGTTTAACAAGCATGCAACTTTAAGACAACGAGAATTGACGGATACAAAAAGCCTATAAATTCTACATTCCGGCCAGACGGACTTGTGTTATTTTCGTTCAGCTTGAACTTGTTATGTATATCTTTAAAATCTGTCAGAATATCTCACATTATATGCTTTCCATTAGCATGCATCTATCGAAAATTTGACCTATAGCCTTTCAAATTTGACATGTAGTCAGAAAAGGCCCACTTCTGCAAAAAAGTGATTACTTACCTTTTTAATCCTTGGAACTTTCGACTCTACAGAAAATGAATCCATACAAAAGCGTTACCTACCTCAGCACTTTTCTTTTATGCTGGACTGCCTTTAACTATTACTTTACGGGATTTGGCTAGCAGCTAATGCTATGCCATCTTCACCTAACGACTAAACTGGGTCTTTCGACTGTAAAGAGCTCTTTTTTGGGGCTAATTATAAATAAGGAAAAACATTTTTAGCATACCGCCCTCTGAATCATTTACTTTTCAGTAGCTCCGGAACTCGTTCTTCACACAAGTTACAAGCGAACAAATTCTCAACCATAGTCACCCTTCTTGGAAATCAACAGCTTTTTGGGAGCTAAGTGTCTGTAGGCTTGCTTTTTCCTCTACGTAAAGTAGGACAAACTGCCGGTGCATCTAGTGGTCGCAGGGTCTGATAAATTGCTTTATTCAAAGGGTTCTCAAGATCTAAGGTCTCAGCTGGCGAGTGTGTTGCTATACATAGCCGATAATTCGTCTATTGTATTAAAATATTTATCAACCCAGGAGGAAAACGTACATTTGACCAACTCAAGTAACAGATCTTTTCGCAATGCTTACAATGCTTGCAATGTGGAAAGCTATGATTTTTTCATTCGAACCTTTGGTTATCAAGCGAGGTTTATAAATGACCTACATCGACAAGCGATTGATAACAGTGAACTGAAGCCAGGGCCGGTCTTAGATCTTACAATAACCATTAAAATGGAGCAATTTGTACATGGACAGATTTGACATCCCCGAGTAGAAGCCGGGATACATGGACGCAGCGTCAAAGCTCAGTAGTCATTGGCATAAGTCCTGTTCACCCTTACTGACAGCTTTTCTGAAGCAAAGATAAGATAGAATTTATATTTATATTTGAGGGTGAAGGCAGTCTGTACATATAGAAGAAAGATGACAAAACCGCAAACCTAACAGTACGTTTCTTCGTCAACAAAAAACATTGGTTCGTGAAGAATTGTAGTCTTCTAGAATTTTTTAAAGCGCAATGAATGGTCACCTATAAAACTGACATTTATATTTTAGGTCGCAATACCCCTTGCAACTGTTGCGCCCGATCTTAAAAAAATGTCGGCAATATAAAAGTACGAGGGGAACCGTCAAATCACATAAGTTTTATAGGTCCAATTTTGAAACGGTCGTCTTACGTCTGAATCATGACTGATTCAGTGGTTTTAATTTGACTTGGAACAGAGATTTCTTCTCACCTTTCGAACATAATCCGACGTTTGTCCGAAATTGATCCCAATAGCCCCGGCTTAAGTGCGACTTTGCCACATTGTCATGCCCTGAGTAATCAGTTAATTATCGTAAATAGGTTCAACGACTTTTTGCCTATCGCGCACGAGCCCGACATGTGCCACGATTAGCATTGCAATTTAATATTACGTGCGGTAGGTACTTCTAGAATTTTGTGATGACTGTCATCATAGGACGTTCCACTGACAGTTTATCTGCGTCGCACACAAGCAATTTTAAACTCGCTGTCTATTGTCATTGGCAAGCCTCATTACTCCTCGAGATGAAGTCATTTTAATAATTTGTTTGTTTATGCAAAGCAAAAATTACGATTTTTTCAAACCGTATCCGTACTTGGTTATATGCCTCACAAGCAGGTAATATTGAAGACGCGTTCCATCTTTCAGTCGTATAAAACCCCTGACAATGAAATTGAGATGACCTAAGATGATGTGAGTCACAAGTTTGGCTTTGCTTCTTCTCTCAGTCAAAATGTTCCAACTGTATCCAATTAGGTTAAGACGGAAAGTAGCATACAAGCTTTAGCTACCAATGATCTGTAATAAGTAGGTAGCCATCTAAATGTGACGTACAAAATAGGCTATTTACACCATAAATGGGCTGAAATTTAAAGCGGCCGGAGGCACTTTTAAGCCGACAAAGAGACTGTGCTCTGACTTAGAACGTTTTGCATAACTCTAGCGAAAAGTTCGCTTTTCCCGTACAAGACAACCGCATTTGTGTAGACCTTACATTTTTCGCGTCCAAGGTAAATAGTTCGCCCGTGAGGTTTGGTCAGTCAATCACTGTACTGTTGGATGTGTGTGCCATTTGACAGGCTTATATTAGATACACACAATCTATAAGTTCAAGTTGGCAACTATGGGAATCGGGGTACCTATGGGAAATAAATTTGCATTGTGTCTTGTTGCGAGTATGTCAAGTCATTGAGGTTGGACGGTGTTCGGTTTTTTTTTCTTTTTCATTCTATAATTAACTCACATTTCAGTGAAGAAAGCAGTCAAGTAAGACATGGATAATATATATATGTAGGTCACATTCGCAGGTAATGTGGGAACAGAGTTCTAAGTTTTTTTTTTTTTGAAGTATTTACACTCAAGCTCATGTCACAAGGCAGCATCTGTTAGGTGACACTTAATCCGCTCTAATGAGCAATTTTACACGCCCCCTACATTTCAATGTCAAATGGCAAACTAATTGCACGAGACATTTCCGCGGTAGACTGGATCTGTTTTCCTCATGTTTCAGTTTTAGGCATATACCTTTTGAAAGAGTCGATTGAAGGTCGTTTGAGAAGGTTGGCTCAAAAACACATTAATCTTATGAAAGGCTAAAACAGGTCAACTGAAGTTGCGTGTTGTTAGGGACATTTTATGTATTTGAAGCACGTTCGCGTACCTGTCGCAAAGGTCTGACAAACATCCGAGAGTATAACTGTCATGAAAGAGCTTCTAAATTAGCCGTTTAAACTCGGAATAAAACTGAAGGTGGAAGAGTCCATTCGTCATAAAATAAAAATCACACTCAAGAACGAATGGTTGCGAGGAGCTAGGCCTAGGGTCCTACGGACCGTTCGCGCAAACATTTTTTTTTTTTAATATTCGGATCATTTGTGGTATTTTTGGTGTGCCTTGGTAGACAAATTTTATTAAAAAAATCACAAAATATTCAGTGATAGCTGTCGTCTTGTTACAGCATTAAACCAAAACAACATTTCAGAGCCTTTCTCTATATTGAGATCTTCCCTACAAACGTACCTTTTTCTCAGCTCTTTAAAAGTCCGCCAAGATGCGATACATATTGCGACTTAGAGCCTCTTATACATCCAATCAGGTTTTAGACAGAGCGTAGAGTATACATTTGCCTTCCAAGTTCTAATGAAGATCTTGTCTTATGGTGACGAAGTTCCTTGGCTGTCGGATTGAGTGCCAGTATAGGTTCAGTTCTTTAAAGTACAACCTCAAAATTTCCATTTAACATAACGAAATGTTCATCGCAAATAACGTACCTCAGAAGGGTTGGACTGTGGTTCAGTTGTCTCGAAGATGAGCAAACACCAGAATCACATTCCAACTCATCGGTGGGCATTTCATCCACAGTTAGTGGCAGGCTTCTAAGGAAGAACTTCGACCATCAATACTTTTGAAAAGGTGTGCTAAGGCTTAAATTTTGTGGAGCGATCTACTCGTCAAAAAAATGACAATAGTGGAAGTCTCTGCAGGTATTTTTTTGCTTTGTGGATAAGTTGTATGACTCTTAGCCATGAATTAGATATTTGGCTAAAATTGTCCATCGAATCTGCATTCAAGATGATGCTATAAGACTTTGCTAGAGTTACAAAAAAAATAAAGTTAAGTTTACTCGAAGTCATCTATGAATTGTGTACTAAAGGGGTAGGTTTGCGGCCTTATTAGAATTACGAACCGGCTATCGAAATAAAGAGAAGACAGATTGAACTTGGTAAGAAAAAGAGTAATAACGATTTCGACTAATCGAAGTATTTTTTGTCCAATTTTGTTGCCGAACTATAGTCGAGTTTCATTGAACGACAGCGACTAGAATTCGTAAACAAGCACATTGGTTCGTGGTTAAAAATAGCTGCCATTGGGTCAGAAAATCTTCAGTGGATATAATATCGTCGACAGTTCCAGGGGGCTGTTTTTTACTGAGGGCTTGAAATCTAGCTTCTTAATGAACCTGAATAAAAATATCCTGAGAAGCCTAACAGGAGTATTCAGTGGCCATCGCTTCCTGAAAAAAAAAAAAACAATCCTCACCGCATTGGCCTCTCATCGGACCCTACATGCAATCTTTGTCTAGAGTGTGACGAATCCTCTTTTAACATACTCATGGAATGTCCCGGCCCTCTTTCGGAAAAATATCTTTGGCGAGGTAATTGACACATCGCCAAATCTTTCTAAAAATTTTCCATAGAAGTTCCTCGTCTTCCTGACTGCTTCCGGAGTGAAAAGAAGGCAGTGGCAGAGCCCCTGAAAGGCTCTCCTGTTTTGAAAATCTGTCTATCTAAATCGCATAAGACCTCTTGTATTGAAGAAGGTTTGTTGTGGAACTGCCTACCGATTAAGATTATTAGACACCAATGTATGTTACCTATTTCTGTCGAGCTCAGTGTTATAAGTTTTTCCTGTCCAACTGGTCTTCTGAGTAGTTTTTTTTACCAAGGAATAAGGATCGAATAAAAGCAAATATTTTGTAGGTCACAATATGCAATTTTGTATCGAAATTTTCGCCACTGTGAGGTCGAAAAAATTTAGCTTGGACACTTAAAATAATTATTAGAATAGCGGAAAGATGATGCATACTCTACTCATGTTTGCCAGACTGCAAACCATCGTAACGAAGAATCACCCAAAACTAACACCTCATTTGTTCTTTCATAAACCGCGGTCACTGGTCGGCGGTTATATAGCGTAGCTGCCTTCTTTAGAGCTTCTTTATGTTAATTGGCTTGAATTTTGGCATGTCGGTCTATCAAAAGCTTCAACGTCTTAAAGTCGCAACTTACTGCGGTGCAAACGATCGGAGCGATAAAGGTTAATCATACAGTGGATATGTAGACCAGCACGTTGATTTTTTAATGACTCTCCTAGCCAATTGGGGGCCGCTGACCTGGGGGCCGATTCCGTCTAAACGATATCATTTTTGAAACTTTGATCACCAAAATAAGTCATATTCTGCTCGATTAATTTTTGACAAACGTCAGCTGTCATTATATTTTTGAAAAATGAACTGGATTAGCTCTCAAACTTGTAATTTTAGCACTTAGTTGCTAGTTTTGGAGGTCTATCGTTTCGACGATAATCGTCTGAAAAGTTACGGAATGAGTGCCCTGGACTTCTCTACCCTTACAACCTTTACTCATTTGCAGACAAACAAACACTTTGGTTAGAAAAGGCAGTAATTCCTAAATTTAAGTTCAAATACCGACATTTCGCGCGATAATGATACCCAAGCGCGAGTTTTTGAACGAAAAAGGTACAGCTACTAGAAACTGTCGATATTTTTAGGGACCAACAAACTTTTACTGCCGATCATACACCAATCCAATCCTTGAGCTCCTAAAAATATTCAAATTCGAACGAACTATCCATCCAAACTAACTGACAGATCCAACTCTTTCTGGCTTACAACAGTCAGCTACCTAGCATAACACCTGATGCTCCAGTGCACCCAACAGCGATTACTTACATCGCCTTAGTTGATTCCCACACAATTGCAAGTTAACATGTTAAACGCTCACATTAATATCGCCTCACAATGAATGCCACTTAGCGCAGCGGCGATGCACTCTGATTTCTTTGCAAAAAAATGAATAGATCCACCTTGCCTACAGCTTATTGTTGGTGTGTTTCTTATATTTTTATTAGAAATTTTGCACACGCACGCATACCATTCACAGAACCCACTATAGCAAAAAGTATCTACAATCGCTCAACAGCTACCTAACAAGGTGTTCCGCAATATCTTCACTAAACCGTTAATTTATTCAGCCAGCACACGTACTTGCTGATATAATTGGTCATGCGATTGCGATTTTTGAAAGAGAGTACACCACTAAAAATATGGTTCACTCACTTGACTGACCATAAATACCATCTACCTTCTACGATCTGAAAGGAACTCCAATCAGCTTCGATTTTGGAGTGAGTTCAGTCTCGCTTTGAGTGATTGCATCTGCAGGTAAAGTAAAAGTATCCAAAACCACAGGGAACCTCGAAATATTGACTTTTCGGTAGAGAGTGGATACGGGTATCGGGTGCATCTATTACGCGTTAGCTCGTACCACTTGAGTAACAGCATTAATTGAAAGGGGCAGAGAAAATATGCAAACTAACTTCTTGTGCAGTGGGCTTGGGCATTTGCATATTTTTGTTCGTCTATTATGACGGCTTGAAATTTAAATTTAAAAATAGAAAGTAAATACGGTGTGAGCCCTTTGATGTGACAACTGGATATGTTTTGTTGTTGCACACACACAATTTTCATATTATGAGTGGCCCCGCCAATGAGTTGGGTCTTGGTGAACAGCCAACGTGGGATTGGCATGAAGTGTCAATCAGAGAACAAGTTACCTGGTGCGCTATTTTTAACACACAATGGGAAATTAAAATCACTATCTTGTGCGATTCGGAATGGGTAATGTTTTGAAAGGTACCAGCAGCAGCTGTGCTGTCGTGTCTGATGTAAGAATGTTAAATAAGTGCAGACCGTATTGGAACAATGAGAATTCCTTTCAGGTGACGAGTCTATGGTTGAGTGCATGCGGGATTGGAGAAATGTTTCCTTACAGAGTACAAGAGTAGGCGCAGTGGCTTAGGGAAAAAACTGCGTCACCTCTCGCGATCGTCTGACAAACATCCGATATATTTGCAGATCCCTTACATTCGTGCAAATAATGAAAAACCCACCAAAAAATTAACCTTTATAAGAAGCTATGTCTAGAGTCCCTACAGACCTGCTGCGCCAACTATTCATTTAATTTTTTAAAACAAAACAGCGAATTGGTGGAACTTTACATAGTGTACAAAATCCTGGGCAGACTTTTGATGCACAAAAGGTGCTGAAATATTAATTTCTCTCAGTTGAGTAGCTGCAAACAATCTCGATTATTAAAAAAATGTAAGTAGTCAAGACCAGCAAGCTCAAAAGCCCTCAGCTCGAACATACGTTCAAGTAAAACATAAATTCGAACTCGAACATTTTCGCCTTACAAAGGGGTCAGACTGGATCGGCGTTTTGTAAGGCGAAACGTTCAAACGTTTCCGTATGCACGAAAACGTTTTCATCTGACCCCTGTCTTTTTGCAAAGAGTGCGCAATGCGGCCACTAGAGTTGTTAAGTGCCGTTTTTGACATGTGGACGCCTTGCGAAAGAAAAGCGGGGGGAAAAGATGTCCACAATAAAGAGAAGTTGTGCGTTTTTGCAAACCTATAGCATTTCGTTTATTAAACGGAATAATAAAAACGTTTGAACGAAAAGTCGGGCATCCTTTTCTTTAATCTGTTGAAGACGACGTTGCTCGACAGAATTGTGTTTAAATGCACTTGCTGATACTGCGACTACTTCCGATGATGTATTACTCGCAAGCTCCATCTCTAGCTTGCATGCTAGATAAACGCGTCTCTCTCTATAGTCAAGCTCATTGGTGTTAACAGGGCAACTTAAATGCTTTGAGGAACTCAATTTTTTTTTCAAAGTCTTCTATAAAGATCCTGACGGGGTGGTCAGCGCTTAAACTGACACCTTCGTGTTGTATTTAACAAAGGTTCTATATTAGAATGTTGCGCATCTATATCATTAGGAATGTTGTGACCTGTTAGTGGTGAAGCATTGCTACCGACCCGTCTTTATTAAACTGAAATATCTGATCAAAATATATGACCTCCTTCCGGTTACGAATCTGGACTACGGTATCCTTCAAACTTCGACTTAATTTACTTAGTATCAGAAAAAAATTACACATTTGGTTTGCAGCAACCACCCTTGCAGCACACACTGTTCAGTGTTCCCTGTTCACTGTTCACACACAAGCCGACTCTCTAAAAATCCGCTTTTCTAAATAAACAGATTATTTCTTCTCGTTCATGTGTATCTCGGACATTAAACGAAATCGATTCATGCTCCATGTGGTAATTAAGTTAATTGCTCCTGCACTTGAAGTGCACATTGAACTGCGCATGAGTGACTCCCGCGCAATGCTCAGCTGTAAATGTTTTCAATTAAAATCAGTAAAGTCTCGCAAGACTAGCATAGTTCTTCGAACAGACATTCCCAATCGTCAGATAAAACTGGGTGAACCACTTTTGTGTGCCTGATGCGAAGAAAGCTCTCCTATCTATCCTAAGGTATCTATCATCTGAGGTGTCGAATGTATCGGACAGATTGTCGATTGTGTTGTCGCTGTTATGTTCTTTTTTACGACTAGTGAAAGTGGTATTTTTGGTTTTTCTTCTCTTCTTTTAATTATCAGTCTCACTTTCGGAAAGTCTCCTCCAAGAGCCATAAAGTCGAGAAAATATTTAGAAGCACTATACGGGAATGGGTCACAAACTTCGTTCGCTTTGTTACTTTGTAACGCGCTGTTGATTTGTTTGGACAAAAAAAAATTACATGTTGAGCATAAAATTAGACGGAGTAGATTTTTATTGAATTTAATAAGCGCATGCAACGATACCATGGACATGGGTTCATAGTACCGCCGTAATGGGGGCAATTAATGTTTTGAAGGCGTTTTCGTTTCGCAATAGACTGTTATTATAATTTTTTTTTTGTATTTGTAAATATTATCTTTGTTTTATGGAAACTGCTGGGGTTTTTAACAAAATTTTTTATATTATTTTTTGTTTTTTTTTTTGCAGTGGTCGCTGCAGAGCAACGCCACACCAAACAGAAAAAACGTGTGGAACGATGGTGGAAAGGACGCAGATGATGCGATCATATTCACAGATCGTTCGGATTCAGGAGTAACATCACCACACAGCCATCATCATATTGATGATAGGAATAACGTTATATCACCATGTGATTTAAATGTGAGTATGCTGTACAGTTATTGATTTTCCCCAACCTACATTCATAGGGACTTAGCTAATGAAAGTAGAACCCGGTTTTTTAGGCGCCGTCTAAAGGCTCCAAAATAGCTAGCTATACAAATATTAACTGTTAAATATACATCATAATTTTGCTACAATATCCAAACAAATATAAAGAACTCACTGTTTGTTTGTTCTTTGAATTTCTTTCCTATTCCGTTCTACTGACTGCGATAATACTTTGGTGAGGTGTTTTGCGCCCCAAAGGTTTCCAACTTGATGTGTACTGCATGGAGGAAATGGGCGTGGCACCTCTCATATAATGTTGTAAAATTTTAAACTCCGATGTGAATTGTTCGAAGAAAGGATGTCAAAAAATGTAGGCGGGCCACCTCTTATAGAAAAAGCAACTTTCAGAAGCCTATTTTTCGATACTTACTAAAGGAAACGCTGTAAAATTTGAAACAATGATGGGCACTGCCAAAACAAAGCATCTCGCTAAATATGGGCGGAACTGAGAAAGAGGCGTGGTACTTCAAAAAAAGTACTAAAAAAAAGCGTACCATTTTCGAGGAGAGCTAACGTTGTAAAATTTCGAGCAATGATGAAAAAGTATTGCCCGAACAAAGCAATTCGGAAATTGTGGGCGGTATTAGCCAACGGGGCGTGGCACCTGTTATTCAACACAAACTTTTTAAACACTATACATGAAAAGTAAAGTTGGATCATGGAATTATATTAAAAACCGATCATTTAACAAAATTTGGGCACTTTCCATGCAGCCAAACAATTTAAGGATAGTGAGAGTGAGAGATTATTGTACTGGCCTATCATCTGGGAAAGTCGCCACACTTGCTAAAGGGGAGAAAGCAGTGCACTCAGCTCTAAAACTAGCATTATCTTAGAGCTTTTGATGCTATAGTCTGTAGCGTTAGTAAAAGCTCTCGCACAGCCTTAAGAAGGCTTCGACTGACGCAATTTGTGCCAATATCATTTTAAGCGGCTAAAAATCATTTCTATTTTTTTTTGCTCAAATTTTGGGAATATAAGGGTCCACTTCAAAAAGTAAACCAAACAGTCAAATAATTAATGCCACCACCATACCGACAGAAAATAAATCTCTTACTTCCTCAAAGTTATGTGGGTACAATCTTAACCTATGCCCAAGGCGTTTACAGGCTGTAGATTTTTAACTTTCCCGAACAAAGTTTCGAACTCGAGATGTTAATCAATTCTGACAATACGATGATAAAGGAACTCAAAAAAGTGGGCCGCAAAATTCTGTCCGTCTGTCCCGAGGCCAACAGCCTAAACGGCTGCCCAGATTTCGTTCGAACTTGGGATCTCTAAGGTAATATGGTCATTTCTAACTTAATAGCAAACTCAGTTCTGTCTATATTATCGTACTTTTTGAAAAAAAAGTAATTTTTTTGAAATTTGGTTTTCCTTAGTTTACCTGAAATGAGCAATAACGATTTTAACCACAATGCAAAATTGTAAAATTCATGTTTTCAAATTCGATTCACCCAAAATGCTTATTTTAAGAACTGCTAATATCTCGAAAACCCCATTTTCGATTTCGATAAACCTTTAAAAACAAAATAATGCGTACATCCCGAACAATAACTTGTACTCGGTTTTCAGGTAAATAGTTAAGCAATAGTAGTTTTCAAACTAAGTATTGCAATATTTGTTACTGTTTTGTCTGTAACATTTTTCAAAAACCGCTCTAACAATTTCGGTCAAAATACATATTAAAGATAATATAAGTATTCTTAATAAGATCCCGCACTCAGTTTTTCTCGAAAAATTCGAACAAATCAATTTCTTAAATATTCCTCAAAAATGGGAAGTCATTTTCCGATTTTTGCTCACATATTTTCGGTATATTTTCGAAATAATAACAATGCCCCACTTCCAATGAAAATTGACTAACAGCTACGTAAAATTTCTTTTTAGCAACTTCTCATTTTTTTTAAACCATATTGAGTATGCACCCAAAAAATAATTCCAACAACTTGGAGCTTACACAATCAGATAACTCCCAATTCATTTGTACCAGCACTTTTGATGAACGAGAAAGTTACGTTCGACCCAGTCGTGCACTTTATTTTATAGACGGGATCACAATTTGTTTTGCCATCATTTACCGCTGGACCAATCATTGCCGTTGTCGTCATTTCAGGTTTTAAAAATATTGTATAATCGTACCATTGTGAGCTTGCGTCTTCATCCTGTGGCTTTTTAAAAAATCCTTTCAGGTAGGATGAGGTACGCTGAGCATCGAACCATCGACTGTTCTTCTGCTTCTTCTCCAACCTGCGCAACCATTACAGCAACGTAAAGTTAAAGTAACTTGTTTTCCGAATCAGCCTGCAGGTATGCAAGCATTTGTATTTGGTCCCGACTTTTAATTAACTTCAATTGCTAGTAACCACTTGCTAAGAGTAAAAGGCGCTGAAAGCAGTGTATCTACTAGAAATATCATAGATAAATGCCACCAAAACAAAATATGTCAATATAAAATATGCATTTTCTCTAGGGCCTAGATGGAAACTGCTCCACGTCACTCCTACTTGTGACAAATGCCTAGGTATAATCTAAAAATTGTCAAGTGGTGTGAAAATGTCTGAATGATTCTACTTTGCTGTCCGTTACCCCGAAAGTGTAAATTAAGAATCAGGCCCAAAACCTTCGTGTGGTACAAACGAATTTCTACAAGTGTACAAAATGTCGGTATTAAGTTACAAATTCAGTGCCGATTTTGTCACCAGTTTTAGACAGATTTATCCCGGATTTGTAAGACTTGTGCGGGCTGAGACCAAAAAATGTGCGGAAAGAGACCAATTCGAAAATCCTCAAACTGGTAAAAACTGACGTGGTGTACAAACAGACCAGGTACTTCCTACACCAACATTTTGCCACAGACAATCCACCTATGAGCATGTCATCCGCCGTAATTTTTTGCAGAGGTCTTAGACCTTCAGGCAGGTTCTTAAGATTTTCTGTGAAACCCGAAAATGTAAGGCTCCCAAAATTACAGTGGATTGTTTGTTAGATGTCCACTTGATGGAATCACCCCTAATAAGTGATCTTGTAGGTGCATTTTGTCAAATGAAGTTAGAAATGAGTGTCCATCACAGCCGAATGACACTCTTTCACCCATCGTCTAGCTTTCTAGCTCCCAACTGAATCTACGTCCATTACAAGGGTTAAGGCTTATATAAGCTGAAGCTTGTAGATCCAATGTATGCCGTCAAAAAAAAAAACACTTCTCTATATATGCACTCTCAAAACTTTGTGGAACGAGTAACCAATCTCAACTTCCCTCCTTACAGCTATTGGATCATATGACAAACGATGATCTGCGCCGGCGGCTAAGTCATATGATCAAGAAGCCCAATATCGACGAGGATGACAAGATATGCCTGCAGCAAGTGCTGGCCTTCATCCAGAATCTCGATGTTATGTCGCACGACTCACTGCCGTCCAGCGAAGAGTCATCAAGCCTAGAATACGTAAGTAGCCCTAAATAAACAAATCGGTTGACATTTGCTCAAACGACTTACTCCAGCATTGAGCGTGTTTTTTTTTTTATCAAAATTTTCCTTTCTTTCAATTTTCTAAGATCAAATCCCGAGTTTCGGACTACAGTTCATCGCCACGTTCATCGGACATCTCGCCCACCCTACTGCATCAGAAGCCATCCGCTCCGCCCACAGGTCGAATTGTCGCCACCGTCCTCCCGTACAGCAGCACCGTTTCAACGCCCAACGAATCGCCACAGCGAAAGCAACGAGCCTGGAATACGAGCAGCCTGACAGAGAGCGGCGTCTTCGAGGGTGACCTAAGCGAAGCGTCAGTCTATACCCAAACAGAGCCGGATGATTTTGCTTGCCTCGAGAGCGAAGCTCAACAGCTGAATAGGTTCCGTGAAAAGTTCGTAGAGTGTGCCACAAAATCCGCTACCGCCAAAGTACCTGCGAGCAGTTTGCAAAGCTTATCGCCCAACCTGTCCGATCAGAAACGCATTCAGTACTACAAAGAACGTTTGGAGGTGCTCGAAAGCAAGCTTCTTATCTACGAGAGTAGCGGTGACCTGCAAGCTAAGCGCCTGGCCGACCGGTTGCAGCGGGAGATCCAGTTGGAGAACTTTGTGAAGGAACTGCGCGATCGGGTGGACTTTTTGGAAGTCGAGAACTCCCAGTTGGAGGAGGAGAAGTGTGAGTTCGAGGAGGCTGAGAACGACACCCGACTGCGGCTGCAGAGGCTTGAGGTTGAGTTGGAGATTTTGAGTCAGCGCAACATTGAACTGGAGATGTCCAGGGAGGCGCTGCAAAACAAACTGAAAGACTGTCGCAGTGAGAGTGTTATTTTGCGGGAAGACCTGGCCGCGTGTCAGACGCAGGTGTGTCATTTGGAGGAGGATCGGTGCCGCTACAAGGAGAATTTTGAGTTCTTGCACAGTGCTCTGCCCACCCTGGTGCTGTTTAACACACTCACCGTGACCGGCATGGACTCGTTCCACATCCCTGAGCCGGACCTGATGGCCTACGGTCATGGAGAGGGAACGACTGGCGGTTGCAGTTGCACGATAGCTGTGGATGGCTTCAAGCGGGAGAGTCTGAACCTGCGCGAAGAAATCCGAAGCCTGAAGCGGCAAATCGGCGACTTGAATGCTCGCCATACCGAGGCCCTGGCCTGTGCTGATGGCTGCTGGGAGGACCTGGAGCGAAGCTACAACGAGCAGCTTATGGCGTCCAAGTCGAAGGAAGACAGCCTTAAGCAGAAGATAAAACAGCTCGAGGGCTGTATACAGGACGACTCGAGGGCTGCGAATGAGAAGATATGCCAGCTTGAGGATGCCGAGCGCGAGCTGCGGATGTGCTTGCAGAAGGTTTCGCGCGATCATCGCGAGATCCTCCAAGAGCACGAGCTGATCACGGAGGAGTACCATCGGGTGAAGGAGAAGTACGACCGATTGAAGGAGCACGTTGACGGCCCCATCAAGGAGGCCATGGAACGGGAGAAGACTCTGAACAAAAATCTGAAAGACGAACTCGGCTACATGCGCCGCACCAGTTGCGAACAGGAAATGCACTACTGCAATGAGTTGGACTGCTTTCAGGTGCAGTTGGATAAGCTACACAAAGAGCTGCTGCAAATCCAAGTGACTAACTCCGAGCTGAGGGAGGAGGTGTGCACGCTCGAGAAGGAGGTGATCAGTCTGCAGCATGCCAAGAAAGAGGACATCGACAAGATTCGCTGTTTGAGTGACGAAGTTCGCACAAAGGAGGACATGTGCGCTGTGCTGGAGAAGCGAGTAGAGGCGCTGATAAGTGCTCCCTACCACGTGCAGCGGCAGATGCGCAACAACGGTCGGATGATGTCGGCGAGTTGTAGCGGTGCTGTGCCCAGCCTGGCGCAGGAACTCAACGGCAGCCCAGTGAAGCGAATCAAGATGGAGGAACCCAAGGATCTGCAGACAGCTACCAAGAATCTCGGAACAGTCTTGAGCAGTATGAAGGTATGGCTTTCAGTTCTATCAACTGGGTGGATGGGAATGTTTTTATTTTCTTATTTTAGGATAGCGCTAGGGGGATTCCCTCCCACAGGCAGTTCCAAAATGTTGCCAACGATGTTAAGAAGCTGGCGGAAAGTCTTCTAGCCAGCAAATCAACAGCGGTCGAGGTAAGTCGAGCTAGCAAGACCCTGGTTATAGAGGCCGCAAGTGCTTCGGAAGAGGTTGAGAAGGACAAACCCAATCCAATGTCAGAAGTTCCATCTAAACTTGGCAAAGTCACATCGCAAAAAAAATTAAAAAGGCCCGCACGTCGATGGCTCTTTCACAAAAGGTTCTCGCAGAGCCTGCGGGCTGAGGTCCAAAGAGCTATCTCCAAGCTTAGAGTGAGAAATAAGAGAAACCACCACCTGGAGGCAGATTTAGATGAAGATCAAGACTCTCCGTCGGAAGTGTTCCAGCGCAGGCAATCGTTGGCCAGTTTCCATTCGGTGCAAGAAGATGACGACTTGTTTCTAGAGCCTGTAAGCGAAATGGAATGCTCAACGCAAACGGGTTGCTCTTCGGATACGACAACTATGGACTCAGAGTTCTTGATCGGGGCTACAAGTTTCGTCCAAGTCAGCGAAACAACTCAAACGGAGGTGGCTCTCAATACACCGATTGAGAGCTGCGCCTTGGAGCCTTCGACAGCCTTTATGGAAGAGCTTTTCTTATCCGCTCGAAAGTCGGTGGCAGAAAGTGAAAAGCTGGACAACATTGAATCGTACCTTCGACAGCGATGCAAGTATGACCAAAGCTTTCTTCAAAACCTCGAAGCTATGATGGAAGCTGCATATTCTCCGTCGGAAGGTGGCCAGGCAGAGTGTTCTGTGTTTGAAAGCCTAAGCTACGACGGGATTGTCAAATCGATGAAGTTTATAACCCAAATTGAGGAAGTCTATCGTCCGTTTAAAATTCCGGTTAGCTCCGACGGGTTATCGGAATCCGTTCTCGGGGCTTTTTTTTGGCTTAATGAATGCAAAAGTCAAAATAGATTTCCGCTGTCGCTCTGTATATTCGTTACGACCTTTTGTCAAAAGCATTTCTCATTTGTTATAAATATTTCTCATTCGATCGAAGACATCTGTTGACAGGTGGTCATACTGTCAAAAATATTTCATTTTGCCCTCGGAACGGATTCAATTGCCTTTCTCAGCAGTAATTTCAGTAATTTGTTGCTTTCTTTTACAGTTTTTGAAGACTTTGGAAGAACAACTCACGTCAAGACTTTTGAAGTTTCACTGCATGAAAATGGAATCCGAATTTCGGTGCACTGTCTATCACCCTGTTGTTA
The DNA here is from genome assembly GCA_951230905.1 of Cheilosia variabilis. Taxonomy (NCBI): domain Eukaryota; kingdom Metazoa; phylum Arthropoda; class Insecta; order Diptera; family Syrphidae; genus Cheilosia; species Cheilosia variabilis. The sequence continues at coordinate 140,640,648 of OX579676.1, read as the reverse complement.
GAAAACCAAGCATTTCCATAAATTAGTATAAAAAAAAAACTGAGCTACTATCTGAAATAACAATAAAGAAGGAAATTTTTTTGTGTATTTGCGGCATAGTTTTGATACATTTAATGCCGCACAGGGTGCCCCAAAAAATAAGTGGATTTTAAAATGGCCAACTTAATTGAGTTTTATATGCAAAATGATGCAAATCCGAATCACTTTTTAAAATTGTCTGCAAGGTTGTCTTGGGAAGTATGGACGAGCGATGTCTAGTCTATGTTGCAGTTATAGGGTGCCCAAACCGAGCACCAAAACTCAGCAAGGGAACTCACTTCATAGATTAAAATACAACCTTTAACTTTGTTCCTTCAATAAAATAATTGGGACGAATGAAAAGTTTGACAACGACAATCCGTTGAAGGATCCTGTGTAGCTTCTTAAAATAACTTTTATACCCCTACACTTTATCAGCAACAAATTAGAAGGTCAGACATACTAAACGTTATTTTAAGGACAGCTCATCCACAGTTAGCTTCAAGTCCGTGAAGACTTTAAACCCTATAGTTCGGGTGCTTTCAACCAACCACAGACGTAAATACCTCTCAGTCCTGCTTATAAACCTTGCGATTTATCAATACAGCGAAGTGACTTTATTTCGGTAGCTTTTCTTTCGGTCAGTAAACGCTGCCACTCGTGCGGTTAGCCATCATGTAGGAAGACGCCATCCGAGGGCTTGAAAGTGGGATCCATTCAATGGACCTTTTTAGACCTGGTAGTCAAATTTTGATAGTCAAACCCTGAGTAAGGGTACCTTTGAGGAAGGAAAGGTCAGCAGGAAAAAGCGGGTAGTTACCTTTATGTTACAGCCAAAGGAAGACGCGTCCCGTCAAAAGCTATTGCAGTACTTTCTCACTATCCACAGTCCTTGGTCGCTCCTACTTGTGAGTACATAGGACCAGTATAGTTGACTTGGATAAGCTCTATACCGCTGCCCCTCTTGCCGACAGAAAACCGATCTAGATCCTCTTTCGAAAACAGTCAAACGTCTAATCAAAATTTGACCTGCGAAATAATATTTCTGTTCATCTTGCTCGTTGAAAACTGTTGTACATCTTTGAGATTTTTTTTTTTAAATTTACGTCCTCAAATTCCGTGTAATTATGACCAACAAGAAGCAACCCTGTAACCGTCACACATGTCCGAACTACAAGTCCGCCCAGGCGTCGAATGAAACTCAAACGACGAGCTTGCATAGCTGCTTAAGCGAATCAGAAATATTCAATGAAAGTGCGAATGCCGAAGGCTGTCCGGATGAAGTCGAAGAGTCAAGCTCGCAGATGACGCTGCTGCAGAGAATCCGTGATCCGCATCAATTTATGCTAACCTTACAGAACATTGTTGACTTGGCTGAGAATCTGTTGGCTGCCATTGAGGACGCTATTGAGGGGGGTGCAAATAAGCTTCGTAGATCCCTATCGAGTGTCATGAGCCGAAAGGTCGATAAGATTCCGGAAACTCGGTCTGCATACAGCGACGAAGATATCCGAATCATTGTAAGTGTCCCACTGACTTTCCACATAAGGCCGAGAGTTGCCAGCGACTGGGTGTTGAGTGAGCCCATAGACGAAGACATGAGGGAACCGATTGAACCGATAAGAACCGCAAGTATATCGATGGGTCCGGGCCCAAGATCAATGTACTTCGCTGATGATGACCAGATGGGAGATAAAGAACCAGAACCCGAAGGTAGAGCTTCATCAGGTACACTGCAGGAGTTTCCCTTGCCGCAGCAGAAAGACTTGAGCCTCTGTGCACCCTGCGATTGCAAAAGGTGTCCAGAATATGACGACAACCATGCTGTAGTTTGTCCGCAAAGCTGTGGCTGCTGTGGTTGCCCTTGGAGAGGCAACACGGATACGAACCTCTGTCACAGGGAAGTCAAAATTTGTGGTTGCACTTCGTCGGCAAAACGATGCGAATGCTTACCCAACTTCGACATCTGTGCATGCCGCGACATCGCCGAGAGTAGACACGTCGAGCTATATGGAACGGACATGTATGCAGACGGGCTCTTAAAAGGTCGAACCACGGTCTTCAGCTGCGTTTTTCTATATCATACATTTTATCTTTCCTTATTGTTGTAAAAATTAATGTCTTTCCTTCTTTTTTGCAGACCGATATGGAGCCACCCAAAATGATCGTCACGGAGATCACTCAAATCTAAGCAACCAACCAAATATCGAAGCAAGTGCCGGCCCACGACAACAACCAGCTGGACCTAAAGAAACCCAACAAGCCAAAGACGACGAGAAAAACGAGCGATCTTCAACGGATCAGTACTATACCCCAAGAAGTTCATTTCTTAGCTCCAGTGAGCAGACGAGTGAATGTTGTGATGAATCCCCCAGCCCCACTTTGGTGCAGCCCAGAAACGGTTCTGCGCTTATTTGTTTTTCAAGGAAATTTAATGACTCTTTGGAAGAGCAGGTCAGCGTTCCCCCGAAGTATGTATTTTCGGAGGAATATTGGGCTCCCAAGGATTCATTTCAACAACAGCAACAACCAGCGGAAGGAGGAGACGATGAAAATGTTTTGCAACGATCAGAACAGCAAAAACGTGAAAAAATAGACAATTGCATCCAAAGCTTGTACGGACTGCACTTTATAGGAAGGTCCCCTTCATTTACACGTATAGCTTCTTCGGCACGCAACCATAGTTCAAGTGAGAATGTAGAAAGCAATCGTCAGAAAAAGATCCCATCGAATTCAAGTGACGAACCGATATTCTATACCCCTAGGGAATCAAGCGCAAATGCTCTAAGAACCAGTTCAGACATCAACCCAGGCGACAGCATGATCGAGTCAGGAATTACTCCACCGGAATCAAAAGATAGTAGACTGCTGCAACTTTTGGAGAGCATCTACGAACTGCTGCAGTGTATGAGGGAGGACTACAGACAAAGAAGAGGTGAAACCGTCGAGTCGTTGAGTGATCTTCCGCCACCGCCACCGCCACCGCCATCATCTCCATCTATCGGGCAACATATTCAAATCGCATCCGCTCCGCCGTTTAATATTTTTATAAGCCCAAAGGCCATAGAGCAAGAAGAACAGTCTGCGTGCTTGGATCCATCGCAATACACCGTAGAAACTCAAGGCATGGAATTGCTCGATCCACCCGAGAGGGACGTCGATCCTGACGATCAACAACCCAGGGCTGGGACACAGAGGCTTATACCTGTGGATGTGGATCTGTTGGACTTAGATTACTGCTTCGACTTGGAGGGTGGAAAGGAGGACGTTGTGGATAGTGGACCTCGTAATGAAGTCCAAGTCAAAATTGAGAACTTGCCTTTAGTTGAAGATGTGGATGACCCAATATCTAATGGAGTCAGCTATTCACCTCTTCGAAACTCGAACCCCTTTGAATGCCAAGAGCTTGAAACTGTTGCCTTAACGTGCTGTCCGACTAGTTCAATACAACCAGCATCTCAGTTCGATGTGGTCCCTCATGAGTCAAAAAAGATCTGTCCTTCTCAAAAAACGGGAGCCGAACTGTGTGAATGCGTTTGCGAGGATTCTAAAGAGTGTGCCGATACTTGCTGCAAGTTTCTTAGGTCCTACCACTCCAATTCGATAGAAAGTCCAGGTGATCACCAGAGTCCATCGCAGTTCAAGCGAGATTCCGGAACGTCGCAAGAAATCCAAGTGAATACAGATTCATTGCAGAGCGTTGCACTCCCCAATGCAATCCATCCAGCTCCAGTTGCAACTACAGCCAATATCGACACCGAAAGACTCCTATTAGGTGAAGAAGATCCTGGATCCGATGCACACATTTGTCACTGTCGTCAGGCAACGGCTGAACCACAAAAACCCAACGCGGTATGAGTCTTGATATTCGGATGAAGCATTTCTTAACTTTTTTCATTTCAGAGCGACTTTATCGACTCAATTATTTGTGACCTAAAAGCTATGAAGAAGGTTCGTGAAAAAGCTTGCAGGCGGCCATTTAAAACCGGCAGCCAAACACATGCAACCGACTCGAGTTTCCCAGTTACCATTGAAACGGTTCGGAAATTGGGACCAAATTCACTTTTCATTAAGTGGAAGGTTCACAACTGTGCTAATATTGCGGGCTACGAGGTAGGTTTATGATTCTTAAGTCCGGCTATAGGAAGAGATGACCCTGCGGTGCTGAAAAGCATATTTTCCATCAGAATGGTTGTGAGAAGCCTGTTTTAAACTTTTATTTGAGTACGGGTAGTAATGCTTGAAGATATGGTGGCTTTGAGCTCAAAAACTACGGAAATATATACTCAAATGCAATGCCAGAAAAGCGTCCATTTTGTGGAGCCTTTGTGTCTTCATAAAATGGGCAGCAGCCTCACTAAGCCTCATTCTCTCATCCTTCAGAGTAAACTCATAACTTGTCTGATAAATGGCATCAGAAAATCTATCAATAAAAAAATACTTTCCCTCTTTCAGATCTATCTCGACGACCGCCTAACATACCGCTACTTCAGCCGCGTCCATCGTGCAGCAGTCATTTATAATGTCAATCTCCAGTATCCACACATAATAATCCTTCGTGCTCAATCCCACATTCAGACACAGCCGCCATCATTCACTTGCAATTCAAAACCTTTAACCTCTGCAACAACGAACACAGAATCCCGAACAAATGCCGCAGCATGTTATCCACAACCAGATGGCTCTGTATGGTATCCAAGCGTCTTTCATTTTGAACCAAATTTTTTAATCAGCACCAGCTAACACTAGCTTTGATGACTGCTGTGCTGCTAAATGCTAGTCAAGAATTAAAAACAACAAACAAAAATGAAAAAAAAAATTTTCCTTAAAATTAAAAAAAAAAAAAACACAAAATTTGTTATATAGAAAATAAATTTGTATTCATAAGAATATTCTTTTCGGAAATCTCCAAATTGCATTTCAACAAAAATTAATTAAATTTAAAATTTAGCTATTAAAATAAAATTTGCAGTGCCTTAACCTTAAATCAGATTTGTATTTGTATTTTATTTCTTTTCATATTTTTTCACTCAACAAAAAATACCATTTAAGTTATTTTCTAATTTATTTAATACTTCTTTGCCAGTACACATAAGTTTGGTGTTACTGTTCTTTAGTTTTATTTGTGTTAATTTAGTTTTGTTGTAGTTTCTTTATAGTTTTGTTCATTTAATTTTTTTGTTTATTCTGATATTACATAACTTTGATTTTAATTAAGAAAAAGATCACTCTTCGGGAGCTTCCATTTAATTTAGTGGAACTAAGTTTGCAAAGGAAAAACTAAATATTCAACATAAAGTAAAAGAGGATCAAGAAATCTCAGATGTTTTGTAAATATTTTAAATTGCAATTATTTTCTTATTTAAATACATAAGTAAATAATTGATTAGGAGAAAGATAAGGAAGAAGATATTTTATTCTCAACTATGGTCATTTATTTGCATGCATTAAAACAGAAAAAAAAACAAGAAACGGAACACTTTTCTTAAAAATATATTAATTCAATAAAAATGAAAATGTTTTTAAATGTAATATGAGATTTGTTTTATTTTGAGAATTTGACTGTTGAACACTTTTATAATCTTCCACTGCGTTGTTATACATAAGGCATAGGTAGATATTGTTTCGAGATCCAGAGTGTTAAATGGAAATCATGAAAAGCGACACGTGCGACATAGGTACATAATTAATTTGAGCATAGGGTTCTTAGCTACGAATTGCCGCAACTCTATTGTATGTTAAGTTTTCATGCAGCTCTCACTTGACTGTTGATTAGACAAGAAAATTCTAATAGATTATATTTAAGTTCTATATGAGTGAGAAACAAAAGCAGCAACAGTTATTATTTGACTGATTATGCAAAAAAAACGTAATAGATTATACATAAAGATCTTTATTGTTATTACATGAGTTGGCTACAGGCGTTTTTGGCGTACGATTATCAAATTATTTCAAATGAAATGAAAGGCGAATTTTCGCATAATACTGATTCTGTCACAAATGACATTCTAATTTATTGTTGTTTATTCTGTGACATCCGATTATTATATTACTAGTCCTAATCTATGAACTAAATAGAAAAAAAACCTAAACTCATGGCAACCGTAGGAATTTATTAAATTTGCTAAAACGTCTCTAAAGCGTTATTTATTTAAGCAGTGCTTAAGCATCTACAAATTTTTTGAACAAACATTTCACCCACTTACCAAATAAAGGTGCCAGTCCATTTGAGAGTACTTTCGCTAGTAAACTCTCGAGAGTTACTCTCGGGTGGCTGTCCATTTGAGAGTAATAATTTCGAGATTTTAATCTCGCGAGTTCTTTGATAACATTTTGAGAGTAGATTCCCTGAGAGTACTCTCATAACCATGTCCACTTGATATATTTCGTCTGCTAGTGTGCTAGTTAGGTACCATTTAAAATGCATTCTTGCAAACAAGAGGTTGCCGCTGCGTTAATAATTATTAGCACTGTTCTTAAAAAAAAAAGAGTAAAGCAAAAAAGAAATGCTGGATTTAAACCATGGGTAGATTGTCGTCGTCAACTCGGTGCAGGGTCTACTCTTACAAGAGAGCTTCGAATTGAAGATGCTCAACAGTTCAGGGATTTTTTCCGTTTGACAACATGTGAAATAGAATATAAAGGGTGATTTTTAAAGAGGTTTAGAACTTTTTTTTTAAAAAAAACACAAAAAATTCGAAAAAATGAATGAAATATTTATTTGAATCGATAGTTTGAACCTAGCAATTTAATGTTTAAAGATAATTTCATGCAAATGTTGACCGCGGCTGCGTCTCAGGTAGCCCATCCGCTGAGTCCAATTTTGGCATACTCTTTCACACATATCGGCCGGTATCTCACGAATGAATGCATGGATGTTGGCTTCCAGTGCGTCAATCGAAGCGGGCTTGTCCCTATACACATTAGCCTTGGCATACCCCCACAAAAAATAATCTAATGGTGTCAAATCGCACGATCTAGGCGGCCAATTGACCGGCCCGAAACGTGAAATTAACTGTTTGTCATAGCCAGGTGAGATGGTAAGAATAGATGGTGGATGACCTATGTCCCTTGGCAGCAGTAGGCACGCTTGCGATCGCACGGCGTTAGCTCGTCGGTGGGGTGGGATCTTGCTGCCTCCCTATGCACACATGATTATCGTGCCTGGATCATAATTGATTTGCGTCGACGATAGGAAAGAGTTAAGAGAGGGAGAGAGGAGGAAACGATTCGAGAATGAATTGATAAAACGTGAGGAAAAGAAAAGAGGCATATGAACGATTGAAGCTGATGTTGTTTCAGATGTTGCGAAACATTTTGGACAAGCCCTCCCCTATGTACCTGGTGAGTCGAGGTACACCATGAATTTCTTTCGTCCACTTTTGTTAAGATATTCCCAAAAGATGCCCTTGCTAAGTATCTACCAGATCACAACCCTAATGGCTCTGAATTAAGCGCGTAGTGACGTCATATCATCATATGACAAAAAGTAACTAAAAATAGGCTCACATTTTACTTATCAGGAAATTCAATCTAAATTTATTGATTCATTGTATAGTGCTTGATGCTTCATAGTTTAGGTATAGTACTTTAAGAGATTAAGTGTGTATGTGCAAATATTTACTATTAAAGTGTGACTGTATGAATCTAATTAGGTATTAAAATTTAATTAATTTTATATTTAGGTAGGTATTTACTTCACGTTTTATATACATATATAGTATGTATAGGCTTAATTAGTTTAAGAAGTAGATAATTCAACGACCTAGCATTTCGTTTTATGAAAGCGTATGTGTATATGTATATCGTTATTTAGTTATTTAGTTATTTAAGTACTTAAGTATTTAAGTATATAAGTATTCAAGTACTCAAGTATATAAGCACTTAAGTATTTAAGTATTTAAGTATTGCCAAAGAAATTTATTAAAGCACATAAATGTGCATGTACTTACAAATTTTTCCATACGTCGAAAGTTGTGGCCACAAGTTTCCTTCGCTGGTGTGTTATGTGATGTGTGAATGTGTTTGTATGTTTTATGTTTCACTTAGGTTTTAGATAATTTAGTATTTCTTAGGCAATAATGAAGCATAAATTTATGTAATTAGGTGAGGTAATAACTAGTTACTGTAATATATGAAATAGACACTTTTCAAGGTAATATATATATATAGCTTTAGGTTATGCCGATATTAATCGAATTATGTACATTAAAAATCTTGGAAAATTTGGACAAATAAATCAAACTATGAGCACTTTTCTTAATTTTCGTTTGCACTTGTTTTGGGTTTGTAGCGATGGGGTAACGATGGGGATGATGAAGAAGGTGTCTTCAGAAGATTAACTGATCTCGCGCGCACATGTGATGTTGGGACGAATTTTCCGCGCGTGTTCCCCTTTTTCACGTCTAACACGAGACTGGTTGAGAGCACGGCGTTGATTTACGATGATCGGTATGAGAGATTCTCGATCGTTGTTGGTGCAATGCCCGGAGAATAGCACAAATGAATTAAATAGACAAAGGTTGCGGACGCTCCCTTTTCGGCTGCTGCTATACCTATATGCGGTAACATGTATCTAGCAGATTTCGGAGCAACCGAAGGTTATTTGGGCGTCCGCAAATTTCTGTGGGCACCAAATGGAGAAAATTACTATATGCATATTTTGAAAATATATAACTTACGGTTACGTACCTTTTAATTTAAATTTTCGTTGTTTTAATTTTTTTTTGGGTAATTGTGTTCAATGCTTGATGCGTCTCAGCTATGTTTTGAAAAGCGTGGTAGGGAAACTACGTATATTATAGTCTACGTATAAATAGCTAGATGATAAAAAAATTTATGCCATTTATGCAAATAAAATTTGTTAGAAACTAATAAAAGGAAAGCAGAAGAATAGACCACGCTTACCTCAGGTATTTTTCTCCGAATATATATATATATGGAGTTTTGCAGATGTCTGGCTATTCCTTTGGGGATTTTAGCACCCTACCACGATAACTATCAGCACTCAAAAGAACGAGTATGCACTTATGAATTGCGAGGTAAGTGTTTGCTGAGCTGAAGCTCTATAGTTCAGTGGTAACCAAGCTTGAACTGCGGTAATGCGAAATTTAAAGGTATGTTTGTTAAGTGTGCGGTTTGTGTATATGCTATGGGAAGTCGGCAGTTTTGTTTAAAACTGAACGAAAAATTACTTCATCTTCTCTTTCCTAGGTTTAAGGTGAACGCTACATGTGCACCAAACTCGCCTCGCAATTGCGCCATTGTTTCGCGTGCTGTGTGGCATGTGGCACCGTCTTGTTGAAGAAGTCAAGAACTTCCATTTCGGGCAAAAAAAAGTTTGTTATCATCGCTCGGTAGCGTTCACCATTGACAGTAACGCTGCGATTCGCATCATCTTTGAAGAAATATGGCCCAATAATGCCGCCGGCCCATAAACCGCACCAAACAGTGGCTTTTTCGGGATGCATTGGTAGCTGTTGCAATGCTTCTGGCTGATCTTCACTCCAAATGCGGCAATTTTGCTTATTTACGTACCCATTCAACCAAAAATGAGCCTCATCGCTGAACACAATTTTTCGATAAAAAAGCGGATCCTCGGCCAGCTTTCCAAGAGCCCATTCACCAAAAATTCGGCGTTGTGGTAGGTCGGCTGGCTTTAGTTCTTGCACCAGCTGTATCTTAAAAGGCTTTACGCCCAAATCCTTCCGCAAAATTTTCCACGTAGTGCTGTAACAAAGGCCTAACTGCTGGGAACGGCGCCGAATCGACATTTCGCGGTCTTCTGTCACACTAGCTGATACGGCCGCAATATTTTCTTCACTACGCACAGTACGTAAACGTGTTGGTGGTTTAATGTCCAACAAAGTAAATTTGGTGCGAAATTTGGTCACAATCTTCCGAATAGACTGCTCAGAAGGTCGAGAATGCCGATCATAAAATGGAAGCAGCGCGCGATGAACATTTCGAACCGAGCACGAATTTTGATAGTAAAATTCAATAATTTGCAAGCGTTGTTCATTTGTAAGACGATCCATGGTTAAATTGCAAACCAAACTGAAGCTGTTTGACAGTGACACAAGGTACTAAACACACGTCAGCTGTCAAAACCAGTGTTGCCAAAACCAAACCAGCTAAAAAATCACCCTTTATAATACAATCCGTTGGGCCTACTATTTTTAAAATTGATACCATTTTTCGTATCCCTGTCTGTACGATTGGAAGAATTGTGAGAGAAGTCTGTCCAGCAAATTTCAACAGTTTAAAAGATAAATAGTTGAGGGTAAAAACAAAAACCAAAAAAAAACTTTATTTCTAAACGTAAATTAAAAAATACTTCAAGGAACATAAATTAAGTTAATTTTTAAAAATTATCGAATTCAATGTTCATATTTCTCTAATTTCCTCCGATGTCCACTGTTTTGCCATGTCGACTCACGACAGCTGCTCGCAAAATACGAAGCATGTTGGAATTTTGCGATCTAATCTCCGATAGCGATCAGAACATGTGTCCACTTGCGATTGACTTTCAAAAGACTCGAATCTCTATAGTAAAAAGTTAATTCTCCGCGAACTACTCTCAACACTATGTCCACTTGCGAGTTTGCTCTCGAGAGCTGCTTGAGAGCTGCTCGCAGCATTTTTACTCTGAAATGGACAGGCACCTTTAAAGTTGCTATCAACAAAATTATGAAATCTATTAGTTCATCCTGTTAAAACTGACGTGAGCTGTTGTGTAATAGATTTATTTTGAGTTGGTAAAATCGAAGTTGGACATCAAAAGTAGATTTTACAAATAGAACACATTCTAATGTGGTATTCGATTGGGCTTCTTCAGATTCACTCTCAGATTTCAGAGCGATTGGAATATGTGTAGAAAACATTCAAAATGCTCGCCCACTTGTACATAAATAATTACAAAAAAATAGAAATTGAAAAATTTCACGACAATGTAAACAAACTTCACTAGTTGTCAAACTCAAACGTACTTGGATTGGTAAATCTGAAGCAAATCTGAGAAAAACTCCAGATTCTCAAAAGTGCTCTGAAATCTGAAAAAGATAGCTTTTTTTTTGTACCAAACGAACATAAAAAGTGCTCTGAGAACGCCCATCCGAATACCACATAAATACCACATGCAAAATGGGTGTGTTCAAGAATATAGTTTAGTAAATCTGACAGCTGGGTTCAATTTCGATTTTGCTTGGCCTAGATGGGTCACTCGAAATTTCTTTTCAGTTGACGTTTATGGAGTGGTAGCCGACAAACTCGATAAGAATCTCACGATTGATTACTAATACGAAGTTGACATTTCGTAAACATGGCTGACGTAGGAAATGTTACATAACCGACCTAAATCTAGTTTTTACGTTAAGGTAGGTAACATTTAGTCCACCTTAATTTCGTGGGATGGGCCATTCATATGTGTCATAAGTTTTATAGCTGTCAGAAATTAAAATACTCAAACTTCAAATAATTTTAAAGTGTTATAAGGCAGCTGTTACGATTTGATACCGTGCTTTCCCGTAGGAGAAGAGTATCAAACGGAGAGTATAAATTAAAAATGCCGATTTATTATTTTAATATCTATTGGCCCGCTGTCTTTGGCAGGGCTGCAACCAATAGTATCAGTTTATTATTTTATATTTTTGATTAGTTAATTAAGATTTGACCCGCTGTCTAGAGCTTGGCTGCGATCAATCTGATAGTTAAATTTACTCTGTCCTTCCTGCTCACAACCTTTGCCTTTTATACATTTAGTCTTCATGACCTATCTCCTATCTTCCCCCTCCTTGCACCATAGTTTCCTTAACAGTTACCATATGTGCACACGCGCTATTTTTAGGTATTGCTTAATTGTTTTCCGTTCCCATTAAAAGTACCCAAATGACATCTTGGGTGTCATTTGCCTTACGCTGGTGTCAAGTGTCATCCATTCATAATTTATTATTACGTCCCCGATAGCTCAACGTAGTAAAACTCCGATATGCAACTATTGCAGTTTTGCCATAAATGTTGGCGTGCCGCTGGGTAATCGGAGTTGGGTTACGAGTGTATCGTTTTGGGTAGATAGGCACTTGACTCATTGCGCTTGGGTGGCGTTTGGGCAAAAGGAAAACGAATGAAAACAAAGCGAATGACCTATTAATAGCCGTGCGCTCTGGTAGTGTATTTGGTGTATGGATTGAGTGGGAAAACATGAGAAGGTGATGAGTAGGGTGGGTCATGGTATGGTTGTGCGGATCACAACATCCCACCCCCCTTAGAAAAAGAAAATTCTTACCTGAAGGGTTAGAATTTTCTGCAAGAAGGCTTGGGTGTGAACAACAAAGATCTTACAAAAATTACATAATTTGAAATAAATAACTCAAGAGTTATCAGAGAATTCCACCCTTGAAGAGGTTCGTGGTTCCCTGCTGGATTATAAGTTATTACATATTATTTTTCTTAATATTAGTATTTTAATATGCTAGGTTATTTATTTTGTTTTTTTTGTTTTTTTTTTTCATATTTTGTATAAAATTAATGTATATCTATAAATGTAATATAAAAGTAATGTACATAAAAATGTTTTATTGTCTTAAAAATAGTCGGATTCTTCAAATTATAATTAGTTTTTTTTTTTTTTATAAAATTAATGTATATAAAAGTAATATAAAAGTAATAAAAACGTTTTATCGGATTCTTCAAATACACATGTTTTTTTTTTTTAAAGGTTAAAAATAGCGTAATTTTGTATAATAGATTTGCTTATAATTTGGAAATGGAAATGGAATGGGTAATACTTTCATTTTTAAACACCGGTAGTTAAAACTAACTTCGGTCCTGAAGATGAAAGGGGTTCATGTTTAATTTGGGCTTGGGATGTGGTTGGTAAAGATTCTATAGTCTCGTGGTTCGTGTTAGCATTTCCCGTTTTGGTACCTCTCTCTTTTAGGCGTTTTACTAGGCGGTAAAGGCTAAATGCAAAAATCAGCAGTAGAATAGCGTAAATCAATGTGTAGTGATGTACGTCGTGGGAGTTTAGAGATAAGAGGGACACATTTTCTTTTGCTTTAAGGTTTTTTATTCCCTCTGAAATGAGCTTAAATCCTTCTTGGCTTGAGAATTTTATAAACGCCACTGGATTAGATTTGCTGATTGCCGGGAGAGTAATATAGCTGGGGTTGTTTGATAATCCTATCTGTGTGTGCGTGTGAATGAAGTGATAAGTTTATTCCGTGAAGGATTTAAGGTCGTTATTATGGACTATTTTAATTTTGTTCCGAACTCGAATTTCAGTATTTTCTGAAGAAATGATGTTTGTTACGTCATAGGGTCCTTCCCAAAGTGATGAAAGTTTGTTTTTACGTACATGATTTCTTAACAGGACTTTATCACCAACATTAAAGAGTTTGATATTTGTTCCGATATCATAGTAATCTTTCGATTTTACCTTGTTTGTTAACAGTCGTTCGCGTGCTATTTGGAAACTGTGTTGGAGACGAGCTTTCAACTCGTTAGAATATTTTTCGTAGTTGTAACTAATTTGTGGATTTTGTTCGAGAGGATTGGGTATCCTTGCTGGATATCCATAAAGTAACTCGTGGGGAGTGTAACCAGTACTGCTATGGTTGGTTGTATTAAAAACAAAAATGGCGTAGGGTATCCACGTGTCCCATGAGAGGGGGTCTTTGTTGACATAATGTCGAAGATATTCCGCTAAGGTACGGTGGCTACGTTCTAAAGCTCCATTGGTTTGAGGGTGGTACGAGGTAGTTTGTAGTTTCTTTATTTTTAAAAGTTTACAAATATCTTTGAAAAGTTGACTTAAGAAATTTGTGCCTTGATCAGTGAGAAGTGATTCTGGGAAGCCAAAACGACACAATATTTTTTCGACGAATGCTCTAGCCACCGTAGAGGCTTCAGCATTTTGGAGCGGTATGACTTCTGTAAATTTCGTTAAGTCATCTTGAAATGTGAGCAGATATCTATTGTTATCATGGCTCACAGGTAAGGGTCCTACAATGTCTAGAGCTACTCGCTCGAAAGGGGTGGAGCTTGTCGTGGTTATTTTCATTGGTACCTTGTGGTTTCTACTTAGTTTGTTTTGCTGACATGATTTGCATTTGTGAATATATTCCTTCACATCTTTAACGAGAGTCGGCCAGAAATACCTTGTTCTTAGACGTTTTATGGTCCTGGAAATTCCTTGATGGCCACCGAATGGTGAATCGTGGTATTCGTATAGGATCTTCTCGATTTCTTGTGGATCGACTAGATTGATTCTATTGTCTGAGTAGATGAATAAGGTGATTTTTGTTTGAGAGAATACTTGCAGTATGCAGTTTTTAAGGCGACAGTTTATTGGTTCGCTAGATGGAATGGAAATATCAATTTGCTCTGCGGCTTCTTTTAAACAATAGTCTCGAATTTTTAAAAGGGTTTTTTCAAAAAAGGATGTGTCTGTTGTATATAATGGAAGAGTGGTAATGATATACGTAGAGGATTTTACTGCGTTTGGGTAGGTTTTTATTTCGTTTGGATTCGGGCGAGTATAGCTAGTAATATTTTTGAGTAATTCTTCCTCTTGACGTTTTTCGTGAGATAAAATGAAAATTTGAATGGGTGAACGGTGTTCGGTGAGAGTTATTGGCTTAAATGTTTCGACTATCTTACATTCTGTTGGTGGAAGTGTGATTTCTTCGCTACTCACCAGGACTATTTCGTCAACGTCTTGGCTTCTTGCCTTGCTTCTAGTAGTGACTAAAACTCTGCCTGTTGTTGCTGCATCACTGCTTTTTGCTGGGATACGACTGAGAGCATCCGCATTGGAGTTGTATTTTCCTGCCTTGTACACAATGCTATATTCGTATTCGGCTAGTAATATTCTCCAACGACCTAGTCTTGACGTCGGATCTTTAAGGTTCATAAGCCATTGTAGTGGCTTATGGTCCGTACATATCGTGAATTTTCGTCCGTAGATGTAAGGTCTGAATTGTTGGACAGCATAGACGATCGCCAATAGTTCCTTTTCGGTAGTGCTGTACCGAGTTTCGGCGTCGTTCAGTGTTCGACTGGCATAGCAAATTGGTTTGTCTTGACCAATGTCTCCTTGTGATAGTACGGCTCCCAGCCCAATGTCACTGGCGTCGGTTGTCACTATGAAGTCTTTGCTAAAGTCTGGGTATGCTAAGATGGGAGGTTTTATAAGTTTACCTTTTAGAGTTTGGAACGCCTCATCGCAGAATGCATCCCATTTAAATACGACATTCTTCTTCAACAATTTGGTTAGTGGCTTTGCTATGGTTGAGAAATTTTCGATAAACCGTCTATAGTATCCTATGAACCCAAGGAATGATTTTATTCCTTTTACGTTTTTGGGTGTTGGATATGTTTCTGCTGCCTTAATCTTTTCGGGATCTGGTTTCAGACCGTGTTTAGTAATAATATGACCAAGATACATGAGCTCCTTTTTCAGAAAGTTACATTTGTCTGGTTGAAGCTTTAAGTTATGTTCTCGTAAGCGGTCAAATATACTTGTAAGTTTGTTATTATGGTCTTTAAGGTCATATCCGTAAAGGACTATGTCATCGACATAAACAAAACAGTCAAAACCTTGTAGGCCAATCAAAACAGTGTTCATCAACCGCTGGAAAGTTGCGGGAGCATTTCTTAAGCCAAATGGCATGCGATTGTATTCATAGTGACCATATGGAGTGCTGAAAGCAGTTTTGCATCTGTCTTCGTCATCCATTAGGATTTGATGAAATCCGCTTGCCAAATCGAGGGTGCTAAAGTAGGATGCTCTGCCTAACTGATCCAGAATGTCGGTGATGTTTGGCAGAGGATATGCATCGGCAACTGTTAGTTCGTTTAGTTTGCGAAAATCAACTACGACACGCCATCGCTTGTTGCCCTCCTTGTCTGGTTTCTTGGGTACAAGAAGTAGAGGAGAATTCCATGGGCTAGCGCTTGGCTGAATAATGTCGTTTTGTAGCATATCATTCACCTGTTTGTGGACCTCGGTTTTGTGTGAGTCAGGAAGCCTATATGGTCTGACAAACGAAGGAGGTTTGTATTGGTCTGTTATGATCCTATGTTTCGATGTCTCTGTAAATGTAAGGTTATCGCCTTCAAGAAAAAATAAATCATTGTACTCTCTACATATTTTAAAAATAGATTGTTTCTCTTCCAGGTTACAGTGACTGAGATCAATGACGGATTGTAGTGTATTTAATCTACCTTTAATTATGTCATTCGATTGGTTGGATACCAGGTTAAAATTATCCAACTTATCCCATTCAAGATCAAAATCTTCGATGTTTATTCGTTGTTCAGTTTCCAACGTGTTCATCATTAATATTTTTATTCTTGAGTTGTTGGGTCTGACTAAAGTTTCGCCCACGTATAAGCCTGGCATGATTTGTTTCTTTTGTATGATAATATCTCCAAATGTGGATTCATATTTATCATTTAACTGAACGTTCAATACCTGTTGGCTTCGGGGTTGAATGACAATTGGTCTTTGCTCATTTATGGGTGTTAGTTTGGAATTCGATTTTCCAGCCCTTGTGCCCGTAGGCAATTCCTCGTAAGGAATGACTGTTATTTTATCTGGATCTTCGAAATTGTCGTTATTTAATTTATTATTATTCTTGAAGTCAGTCTTACTTTGTGCTGGGTCTTTCTTGGCCTCAGTCTTACTTTGTGCTGGGTCTTTCTTGGCCTCAGTCTTACTTCGTGCTGGACTTATTATATTTTGCTCAGTCTTATTGGCTATTGCTGAGTCTATTGTTACCACAGTCTTATTTTCTGCTGAGGTTCCTTTGTCCTCAGTCTTACGTTGTGCTGGGTTATTTATTTTATTTTTCTCAGTCTTATTGGCTATTGCTGAGTCTTTTGGCTGAAAACCTGAAGTGAAATTCTTTCCTACTTCTAATAAACTGGGCTTAGGTATTATTAGTAGATTTTGCTTGTAGTCAATTACACATTTAAACTTGGTTAAAAAATCGTTACCTATTATACCATCATATGGTAGATTGATTTCTTTGGTAAGTAGGTGGAAAGGATGATCTAAATGCATGGAATGTTCGGTTGTCTTTAATTCCATAGTACCGTTTACCAGTCCCAGGGTTTTTAAAGAGTCCCCGGCTATGGTGGAGATGGTATATAGACCATTCTCGCTTTCCAAACCTTTTATCTGAGAATTTTTTAGCAAGCAAATATCGGCTCCAGTGTCTATCAGAAAGGTAGTGTACGTTTTATCCGAGGGACTAAATCTGAGTCGTATCGTTGGCTCCTTGAATTCCGGACAGAACGATACGAGAAACTTCAAGTTTAGTGTTGGATTTGATGGACCTCGGCTTGGGTGATAATTCGAGAGGAATTGCCGGTTGATTCCTCCCGAGAGTTCTCGTTTCCCGATTCGGGCATCGGATTTGCGTTGGAATATCTTACGCCGCGATTATCTTGGGGCCAGGAATTGTTGGGAGGTCTTCCGCTAAAACCGGGATCGGCAGTGTTATTGCCTCTGGACCTCGCATTATTTTGCGCACTTTGTACTGCCGGTGCGCCCTGAGGGTAGTTCATTTGAGGTTCAATTCTGGACAAACGCAATCTACATTCATTTTGAGTGTGGTTACGTTTCCCACAATAGTTGCACCTAATCAAATTCACTTCTTGTTTAATGGGTGGTCTAGGGAGGTTTGGAAGCTGCCGGTTTCGGTAACACGTTTGTTCCGTGTGGCCTGGTATTCCGCAAATTTCGCAAATGGGCTTTTGCGTGTAAGAGGGCCTCGTAAGTAATTTTGGAGGAACGGTTAATCTTTCCAATCTCGTAGCATGGTCTTCTGCGTAGGTGATAGCACTTTTAAGGTCTGTTTCCCCATGAGCTTGGACCATGATCCTAAGAATGTCATTTCGTAGGCCGTCCTCGAATGCCTGTATTGCCAACTTATTATTTTCGGCATTCAGAAAGGTTCGCACTGAGATATCACTAGTGCTATGAAGAGTGGCAGATTTTAGAGTGTTTAATAAGCTGCCCACCCTGTTGCCGAACTCTGTAATAGTCTCTCTTCGCCTTTGTTTCGCAGCTAGGAGGTCATTCTGAGCGGAATATCGAGACTTTGTTTCTTTGAATTCTGTCTCCAGCATAGACTTTAGTTCTTCCCAGGTGTTGATGGTACTGAACTGTACTAGTTCGAAAGCGGGGCCTTGAAGTCGAGTTTTGACGATATTTAAAAACATTGGCTTCTCGTTGGCCTGGGCCGAGGAAAAAAGTATATCACCGCAGGAAGTGAACTTATTGAGTTCAACGGGATCACCGTTGAATAACGGGACTATATTAAATATGTCCGTAATGGTGACTTTGAATTCCATTTTCACCGGGATGTCTACTTCGTTAAAAGGTGGACAGTTTAAAATTCCAATCTCTTCAGGAGGAGAATGGAAGGGGAGGATTTTGAACAGGCCAGCAGTGATTAATGCTTGCCTATGAGCTTGTCTCGTAACACGCCTAATGTTTACAGCCCACGTGACTGAGTGATGGAAGTAAACGAACCCAAAAACTTTACAGGGTAAAATAGGAATGGGAGAAGATAGGAAAAGGTAACAATAGTATAGTTAGGTATGTATGTTTGTTTGTATGTAATTATATATGTATATACAAAGAAAAAATGTTGTCTAAAAAAAAAAAAAAATACCTTATATGTTTAAATAAAAATATTGTAGTTTATTGTTGTTACTGCTGGTGCTGTTGATGTTATTGTTGTTACTGCTGGTGCTGCTGATGTTATTGTTGTTACTGCTGCTGCTGTTGAAGTTATTGTTGTTGCTGCTACTGTTGAAGTTGTTTGCCAGGCAGGCTTCACGCCCTATAGGTGCAATTACAGCCTGGTCTTTTCACTGCCCAAATGTTTGCCTCCGCGTCCTGTTTTTAGGAGTTCGCCAGGTCTTATTCTTTTTGGGACTTTGTAAAAAAAAAATTTTCACTTCAACTGGTGTATAGCCCCAGTAACGCTTCACTACACAACACTTTAACACTTTTTACTTTACTGGTGTATAGCCCCAGTACGCCTCAGAAGTGTTTTAACCTCTGTAGTTGGTTTGGTAGTCGGGACCTCTATTTGGGTATCCCACCGCTGCCACCAATGTTACGATTTGATACCGTGCTTTCCCGTAGGAGAAGAGTATCAAACGGAGAGTATAAATTAAAAATGCCGATTTATTATTTTAATATCTATTGGCCCGCTGTCTTTGGCAGGGCTGCAACCAATAGTATCAGTTTATTATTTTATATTTTTGATTAGTTAATTAAGATTTGACCCGCTGTCTAGAGCTTGGCTGCGATCAATCTGATAGTTAAATTTACTCTGTCCTTCCTGCTCACAACCTTTGCCTTTTATACATTTAGTCTTCATGACCTATCTCCTATCTTCCCCCTCCTTGCACCATAGTTTCCTTAACAGTTACCATATGTGCACACGCGCTATTTTTAGGTATTGCTTAATTGTTTTCCGTTCCCATTAAAAGTACCCAAATGACATCTTGGGTGTCATTTGCCTTACGCTGGTGTCAAGTGTCATCCATTCATAATTTATTATTACGTCCCCGATAGCTCAACGTAGTAAAACTCCGATATGCAACTATTGCAGTTTTGCCATAAATGTTGGCGTGCCGCTGGGTAATCGGAGTTGGGTTACGAGTGTATCGTTTTGGGTAGATAGGCACTTGACTCATTGCGCTTGGGTGGCGTTTGGGCAAAAGGAAAACGAATGAAAACAAAGCGAATGACCTATTAATAGCCGTGCGCTCTGGTAGTGTATTTGGTGTATGGATTGAGTGGGAAAACATGAGAAGGTGATGAGTAGGGTGGGTCATGGTATGGTTGTGCGGATCACAACACAGCTTACCTATCATAGTTTTCTAATACGAAATCTTAGAGAAAACAAAATGGCGGATTGACGAACCGAACGGCAAGAAAATTTCATGTTGAGGGTTTTAGTTCAATTTGCTTTTCGTAGTTCACAGCCAAATCTTCGTCACAATATCAAGTAGCTGTTCAAGAAAAATGAGTGTACTCTAAAAAAGTTAAACAACAAACAAATCATTTTAATTTTTTTATTAACAAAAAAAAAAATTATAATAATACAAATACACTGTGTAGTTATTTACTAATAGTACACAATCAGTTGGCGCAGTTCCTTCATAGAGGACAAAAATTAATAACAATATTGTTAGCCCGAAAGGTAAATAAAAAAAACAATTTTCACAAATAAACACAAAAACTAAAAACATGTCCCCGCCGTGTCGTCATTGTTTTTCCTGGCTTTTTCTATTATTTTCATTCGGAACTTGTATGGAGGTATGAGTCGATGCGTAACTTTATACTTATATGAGGATCGCAGTGTGTATATGTATGTGTCATTGTTAGCACTGTCAGATAATATGTACAACGTTTTAGTTTAATTCTAATTTTCCATTCTTACTACCTAAAGTTACACATTAGCATGATAGTACTGGGCCTTTATCTCCTTAGGCAGGGCTCGCATGTGCCGGGCTTCACGAAGCTCGGATGGCATTCGGGGCACTTGGGGTTCTCGCCGTACCATCGATCGTTGAGTGACGTTTGCTCGTCAATTCGCCTTTGGGGGATCTTCAGCTGGAACGAGTTGAATGTGTCCGAGAGCTCGTAGCCGGTTCGACCGTTCTCTAGGGGAAAGAGATAGTCCGGTACAAGGAGATCTTTTCTCAGCTGCTGGATGTCCTGCTCGGTGGGAAGTGTGGGGGAGATTTTATTCTGATCCGTTCCGGGGGAGGAGTATTCCTTGATCGACCGTGATGTCGGTGTTCTGGAAGTGGACGAGTCTATGGAGCGCTGGGTTTTGTTCGACAGAAATGGATTGCTGGCATATTGCTGGGGATTTGTCGTTTTGGTGGTTGTTGTACTGGCTGAGCTGACTTGATCGGAAGTGTAGGTGAGTGGAGCGTCTTGCTCCTCGCGTCCGTCAACACCGATTGGCGGGTCGAACTTTGGCGGTTCGAGGCCGTTCGAGGGGACCTTCCATTCGTAGTAGATCGGTGGACCTTGTGTTGTGGCGGTGTCGTGAAGGATCAGATCTGACAGTGGAGGCAGGAGATCTCGAGATGGTGCGTCTATGTCGTTGGTCTTAGGTGGTGTGAAAGGCGATGGGAGTGGGAAACTCTTGGCGCCTTTTTCCGGGACGCTATAGTCCAGGGCGGAATCGGTCGAGGGAGTTGGTTTCGGTTCGACTGGTGATCTCGACTTCGGTGACGTCGACTCTAGAGCTGCAAATGGCTTTCCTGCGACAGTTGTCGGTCTTGTCGGAGCTCGCGTTGTTGTGGTGGTGGTCGTTGCCTGCGTTGTTGGCTTAATGAAGGACACTTTGAACGGAGCCGCTGTGGAACTTTGCAGCGGTATCGCCGTGGATGGAGTGTCATCCTGATTGTAGATCGGATACATAAATGGCGGCTCATAGATACGCGAGGGTGTCTTGATAGCAGGCGCCTTTGTCGGTCGCTTCGCGTGGCGATCTTCGGCTGAGTTATCACCCGAGCTGTTGTACCTAGTGCTGTGAGCCGTGCCTAGGTCAGAACTCTCCTCCGAAGTGTCCAACCTCTGACTGACAAACGGCTTCGCAGTGGTAATCTTGTTGAAGAACGCGGTCGTGAACTGCGGCTGCGGCGGTGAACCGACTGCTGTTGCAGGTACTACAGTTGGCCTCCTTGTAGGTGCTGTGGGAGCTGAGGGAGCTGGCGGCAAAATATCGCGACTAGGTTGCGGTATCTTCCATCGGGTGGGTGTTGGCGGAGGGTTATTCTGAACTATGGGTTTATCCGAGCCCTTTCGTTGGTCAGTGTCTGTGATGAGGTTCTGAACGGGAGCGAATTGCTGGCAAGGAGATTTTATTAGAAATTAGAAAAGCAAACTTGCCAGTGCTTTCAACTCACCTTATACTGGTTTCGAAATGATTCTCCCGAATAGTCCGGGGCGTAGGGTCGATCGAGTAGGTCAGGTCGTGGTGTTCGTAGATGGTTCTCCTCGTCGGGCACAAACGGCTTGTCGCGCTGGCCTGAAAACACCCAAAGATAGGCAATGCATTTGTAAATATGATTGTCAGCGTAAATCACTGCATAGTTATGGGCTTACCGATCAGTAAATTCGCCGTATAGTCCATTTCCGCTTTCGAGCAATTCACCATGTACCAGTGGTCGCAGATCAACATCCGCTGCTGGAATAGAGTTGTATTCGGGCACGAGTAGGTGAATTGCCGGCCTAGGCCGTCGCACATGTGATAAACTTGACAGCCGGTCTCGATGTCGGCGTAGTAACCGGACGGTCGGCCGGTGCAAGAGAACGATGTCCGTGGGAACTTTCGGTGTGCGCCGATGGCATTCTGGCTCTGCAAAGAAAAGGGTGTTTGTTAAATCGGGGTTGGAGAGATGGTTTTTTATAAAGCCGAACACATGAGACAGATGTGATCTTTGTCTTTTTAAAGCAGACATAGATGACTTGGTAAGGCAGCGACTTATCTATAAAAAGTTTTTTGAATGTAGCTGAGTGGCGGGCCTTCCTCGATTGACCTTACCCAGACCGCATCAGCTCCATCTAAAGTTAAATAAGACCGCGATTAGCTTGAGTGTTTCCTTCTGCGTTTATTTAAATACTAAAATCCAATCCAAGTCAAGTCAACAACAACACAGCCAGCGTTTCGATTACATCAAAGTGAAGATAAGCAAATCAAACGGCAACCTTTCACCTTCTGCGGGATGGGGTTTTTTTTTTTAATTTTTGCAATCACATCGTAACAAAGTATCTTGCAATCATCTCTACCCCATTTGCGGTCTAGATGATTGCCTGTGCAAAATTGTACAATTAGAATTTGAAAGCTCTAGCGAAGGTTAAGATCAACCAGCCAAAGGTAAATTTGTTCACGGCGTCCAAGTCGAATCACTTAGTTAAATTAAATGGCCACTGATGCCAGCTATTGGGTCAGCATAATCGTATGGGGCTGCTTCGACGCGAAAGTTGAATCATTAACTTCGAAGAGAACACCACCAAGGTTGGCCGCTGCTACTGGAATACCATGACTTATCATGAATGAATCGAAAATCACCATGTAACCTATACATACCCACTGCCAGTTTGGATAATTCGGATAATTAATTATTGATTTTTCAAATTATTGGCTTTTCCATTCGATATGATGGATTGCAATGAAACGCATGGTGATTAATAGAAAATGCATCTCTGATTTGAATCACAGATTTAAGCGCCACCTCGCATTCATACGGTAACAATTCGAAACGAATAAATTACGCCTCTACGAAGCGTGACGAATGCGACGTGTGGACGCAAGTGAGACTTCTTTCGTTATGTATACTACTAGAATACCTGTCTTGGGGGGAGAACAAAAGACTTAAAAGAGATTAAATGAGATACCTATACCCATCTGCATAATTTCTTTAAGCCATACATAAGAAGAAAATACAAAATTATTCTACTTCGCAAATACAGTCCCATACATCATAGAGCAGGTACTTCCGGGATTCGTATGTATGCAGCATTCCTGCATAATATGGCGATTTAAATTTGACACTTTATCCGATTATGTCCGTAAATTGTTTCTCATGTGGGAGAAATGTCATAATTATGCTAAAATGGGTTATTTTGCTGAGTAGCTAAGTGGTCTATACTTTAGCAAGTTGATCTCCATTTCTATTAAGTATCTTCCAACTTGTTATGGCATCAGGGTTACGGTGACAATATGTTTAAAAAATATGTCTAAAAATTATATTGACCGTTGAAATCTTGGACCCCAATCGTTGTGGTAGTACTGTAAGGTGCTGAAGCATGGACTTCTTGGTACTGTTTGAGAGAAAGACTTGAGTCTTGCATGGGACTGTTTTTAAATTGTTTATCGAAGGGTGGAAAAAGAGTGTTCAGAAATTAAAGGGCGCACCACGCTTTCAAAACAGCCAAAAGCTATTGTTGAGAAATATTAAATTCTTGTTAATTTTAATTTATTTTTGTTATTCATTTATTGTTTATTAATTTACTACCTATTTCTAAAATTTCTGTAAAAACCTATCTTTTGCCTCACTGTACTTAGTACAACCAATGTCTGAGCTTTTCTCTTGTCGCAACAACACTCTACGCACTACACGAACAATTGGCATGGCACGCGCAGTTGCTTTACCTGCATTGTGCGAATTGTTTTTGTATTCCGCTTTGTGCTGTTGTTCGTCTTCGTGCTGCTGCGCTTGAAATAAGAGAAAATCTTTCACTTGGATTTGAGTCGCAGCACGCACAATTTCATCTAAAATCTGGTATCGTATAACTATAATAAAGATTATAATTAATTTGTTGAATTTTCCTTTGTCTGCTGTTTCCTCAAAAGAAAATCGATGAAATCATCGCTTAAGGTTTCTTCTAAACCGATCCATTCGTCAACAGCTATTCATATATCAATCCTAAAATTAATTTTCATTCCTTTGCCTACCAGGCAGTTCAAGCTATATTCCTAAGTTACGTTCCCGAATGTACAGAAAGTGCCTAACATTTTTGAGACTCTGAGATATTGTCCTTGTAGCTTTCTCAGTACAAACACAATTCGACACTTTTGAAATTTAAATTTAAAGTTTTTATTCAACACTATGAAGAACCATAGCATTGACATGGTTTTCAAATGGCCTTCCTTCTAAGAATAACTTAAAGCGGTCAGGTACGGAAAAATCCATCAGGTGGTGGCAGTATCTGTGCTGCAAGCCAATCTGTTCGTCAAGAGTCAAGAAACGTACAAATAATCGTGCCGAGGAGCGCATCAAGAATTGATTAAAAATGGATCAAAAAAGTGACGAAAAACGAACAAAAAAACTCGTCAAATAGGAAAAGAAAGAAAAACTTATGAAAAACGGTTTAAGAAACACAATAAAAACCCTCTCAAACGTGCGGCTAAAAACTCTACGATCTCATCACAAACACGTAAAGTAGCGCGTGAGCAACTCGTCGAAATTGCCTTAAAGACCGCATTAAAATTGCGTCGAAAATCGTGTCAATGAGGGCATAAAAAGGCTTCAGAAAATGTATCAATAAATTCGTGAAAAATAAATGGAAAACCGGTCTAAAAACGCTTCAAAAAATTCATCAAAAAGGGCAAAAAATGTCAAAAAACGCTTTAAAAATGGTTAAAAAAAAAACACGTCAAAAACGGTAAAAACAAGGGCGAAGAACCGAAAAATTAATAGCGAACACAAATCACATTAAAAACGCGTCAAAAACAAGTCGATAAATGTCACAAAAGGCTTATCTAAAAGTGTATCAAAAATAAGTCTGAAAAGGACCAAAAATCGCTTTGAAAAACGCAACAAAAAAAGTTCGAAAATAAATCGAAAACGCCTTAGAAAAAAAACACATTGAAAACGCGTCAAAAACAAATCGATCAATGTTTCATAAGGCTTATCTAAAAGTGTATCAAAAACTCGTCAAAAATAAGTCTGAAAAGGACCAAAAATCGCTTTGAAAAAAGCTACAAAAATCGTTCGAAAGTGCATCGAAAACGACTCAGAAGAAGAAGTTTCAAAAACTTTGGCTATTTTTGTCACTTTTGCTAGATATTTTTTTTGTAAAGAGGGATCACAGTCGCACATTGCAATTTAAAAGGAAAAACCCTGGTCGATATAGCTGCTAAAGTAAAAAATATATGCTGATTCTTTATTAGTAGTCCGTGCCATCAGTCAAGCGGTTAGATATAGTCCTGTGCGTTGCGAAAGATCAGGAGGTATGGAAGGCCCACTAAACATGCAACCCTCGTTATTTATATATATATTTAATCAGGTCAACAATTTGTATTTTGGACTATACTCGTCATTTTGTATAATTTAAAGAAATGAAAGACAACTTTAGATTTCTTTTTGCCTCGCCGTACCTCTGGTGGTTCTGCTGCTGTTTTCAATGCATTTGCAGCAATTATTTACTTTGTATTTGTTTTTTACGTATTTTTTGACAACCTTCTCTACAATTCCTTTCAGTGAGGTCATAGATAACGGACTGCAAAAATTCGCGGACAGTAAGATCTAATCAGCCTTGGGATTGTGAAGGTTACTCATCAAGAAATCATAAGCTTACACTCACCAACGAAGCGCCAAAGTGCAATGGCAGTCTTAGAGCGGAGTTCTCGGGTTATCCCCTTCTAAACGCGTGGCTACTATCCCAGATGATAGGCCCCTCTGCGGTTATCGAATTTATCCTAGTATCCAGTTTCTAAGAAACGGTTTTCTTGTTTTACTGTGCATGTTGTTTCATATTTCAAAATATTTCTACTTTGGCTCTCAATAGTGTTAAGATATAGCGATTTTCATTAATTATTTTCATAGGGGAAATGCTATCCAAAATCACCCCACATTTTGAAAAAAAATTGTCTCTTACATTTTATTAACAACCTCATCCTTAAAAATGAATAAATAAATAGTTGGCGCAACAGCTCCGTAGGGACCCCTAGGCAATGTTGCCGCAGAAAAAAACAAAATTATTGACCATCGAAGTAAATTCTATTTCACAAACTTTATTTACCACGAGATGTAGAACATTGTCAACGGCGACGCGGCGAGACAGAAAAATATAGTTGTATTTTCTCGTTCCCTCCCATTCAGATTCGCACTCGCAGTTTGACGTTTTGCAAAACTTGTGCTCTGTGAAAACAAGCAAATGCATTGACAAAAATTGGTAGAAGTTTGTTCGAAAGGAAAAAGTGCTGCCAGTTCAACTTTTCAATATTTTTTTACGAGAAAAACAAAAAAAAAGATTTTAATGGGACAAAAGTGTAACAAAGCGAAAAACGAAGTAACATTGCAACAAAATTATAAAATAATTAAAAAGTGTAACACTTTTGTTAAGCTTGTATCATTGTGGCAGCTTTGACCTAGGCCTCTTTTGTCACAAGTATCAGACGTTCGCGAGTGATGGCTCTAATGTGTGTGCTCTTTGGGCGATATAATGCGCCCATTCCGCAATCTATCGTGTTGTACTAGAAACACCCTCAGAAGACAAACAAATGTGGGGACGGATAACGATTTTGACGTAAAATCGACAAAATTGATGCATTCGCTTAGTGTTGTAGAAAATCCTACACTAACTTTCCAAATTAAAAAACCCCAGTTGACTAAATAGGTAGAACACTAATTTACCAATACCATCTGTCTGTCTACTATCAGCGCCCATAAAGCCTTCGCTTAGAACAACACTTAAAAACTGCCTGCGCATGAATTTTCCTCTCATAAAACTGTTTAAATAACAGAGATTGTGTTTTCCTAAGCTGCCATCTTGAAAAATCACCAAGACGATTGTTTAACGTGACCTTAGCTACTTCTTTTAATTACGGTGTGACATTGGATCCACTGATTACTATTATTGGTGTGACGTGTCCCATAACCAATACCACAATACCAACGCAGCTGTATGATTCGCACAAATTCGCAGACCACAGAGATCTGTGCTCAGAATACCAAACTGTAGCTCTCCTCGTTATCTGCTTGTATCTTTCATTGTTTCACTCATTTTCGCAACCATATCTCAGACGTAATGAGGAAGACAGTCGGGTCACTGGCACAATTTCGCTCCGAAGATTCACGCAAAACGCAGCGCATTCTGCTGTAATCTCATTACATAACCTCCGACGTTCAAACTGAACGATATTTGCGAGGGTATCAATCCGTCAGTTGCAGTGTATACATTTGCACACTTGGAACTGAGAAGCCCCCCACCCACTGGGACCGATTGATCAATATGTTTGCAGACATCTGGGCGGTTGCACTGCGGCAAATAAATGTGCTTGCGAAATTGATAAGACACTGACTGCTGACTATCTGCCTAAAAAATGCATATTCATCGGGCAGCCAGCTACTGGGCTGATTGATCTCTGACATCATTGTGAAGAATGTGACAAAGCGTGGCCATAAATCCAGCGTCGTTTTGTCAACTAACCATTGTTAATCTGCATACACTTACCCACACTCACAGTTAGTTAGAGGCAGATTAATCACTGTTCATCCGCTCCCGTGCATTGTTGTTATGGAGTTGACAAAATGTTTTCTCGTCTCGATCTCGATAACAATCGGCTGTTGAGTTGGAGTTGGAGTTGTTGATTATGTTCACCAGCTGATGGAGGTTGACTGCCTGCTGCTTAGCAAGAAACACAAATAGCTATTGGCCACATGCGGTTCTAAACAATTCGCGTGGTGTAATCGTCATCGTCAAATGGGTTTCTGTTTCTCCTTGCAGTTGATTCCCAAGCATTTATATCTCTCAAGTGATTTCAAGGAACTGTTTAGAATTTCACTTAAACAAAAGGACAGTTAAAAAAAAAATAGTGATGCATATTTTGTCAATATGCACTGTTATGACAGCAAAAATGAAAAAAAAAATTGGCTGCCGAAACCCGGGATCGAACCGGGGACCTTTAGATCTTCAGTCTAACGCTCTCCCAACTGAGCTATTTCGGCAGATGTAAACTCAATGACCAACCGTGTTCCCATTCAATGGGAACTTTAAGAAATTATTTTCGCACAAAATTTTAAACACGATATTGCTCGAGATTACAAAAATTGTGATTTTGTCCTGACTGGACTGGATGTGGGTGGATTTGTGTCACAAACTGCCGGTTTGCATTGTGTGTACTAACAAAAGTCTGTACTTGGCTCAAATCAAACAATTTTGAAACTTGTTTAGACGCTAAAACGATTTGAACCAAAATTTCTGACTGAGTCGAACCCCGCAGCTATCGGTTAAAATCCGGAAGTTCCATTTTAATTCAATTTGTAGTTCTTATCAAAATCGGTTTTAGTAATTGGATTTTACTAACACCCGGGAATAATATTTTAGCTTGTTATCCATCCGTCAGACTTGTGTCAACGACGGGTGTGTTGACAAATAAATAAAACACCTAACCGCAGGAGTTCCTAAGGCCTTGGAAAATGTTCTCCCGAGCATTGTCTCGCAAGTTTATCGGCGAATTTGCTCCTCTGAATGCCAGTGTCGACTCCACTGGAACCCAAACAAGTTTCAAAGGATTGAGTCTTAACAAAAAAAAAAGTTAAGTGGTGGGAATAACACGTCACACTTTACAGGTTTTTCTTCTACATACTGCAAGTGTGCGTACGTCGTATATCTAAGCGAGGAGCCACAACTGGCTAAGGTTTTTCAGAAGAAGAGAAAATATTTATTTTTGGTCGCTTTTTGTTTTAAAATAAAAGAAAAACGCTAGTAGCCGGCAGTTAGTGCCATTCGGGAAAGCTCCCATGAATTATAAGGATAAGGTATACAAGATTACGGCAATTTGCATGATACCTTCGTTTTACTGTTAAATTTGACAGCTTGTCGACACAGAAATGCATGGGATGTTTAATTGTGATTTGTGATTATTTTGTGTATCAGCGCAAGGTAAGACAAAATGCAAAGTAGGTGGGGCGAGATTTTGGACATGCATACGTTTTCGCTTTTTATTGTGTCTCTTGTCCTCGTTACACACTAGAAAAAGCAAAGAGAACCTAAAAACTTTGCAAACAAATGTCGTAGCCCCGTATTTTCTTCATTCGTGAAAGTGAAAGATCCTATCTACGGGGTAGCGGACCAAAGAGGACGCTCAAAGCTGCTATGTAACTCTGACAGCTGGCTGACTCGCTTAAGTTTGGCCTAGATAGGTCACGAGGGCAGTCACTTTAGTTGACCTTTAGGGAGGGGTAGCCGGAAAATCTAGTTAAGAATTTCCTGACTGAGTATTAAGTTGACATTTTGGTTATGTGGTTGAAATCGTTAGAGTGAAATTATCGACCACACTTGTTTTTGCATTCAAAGGCTACAAAATCTGATAAACCCATTGATCTAGCCTAACTAAATTTTCGAATTTCGGATATTGCAAAACGAGAAAAGCAGGGATTTACACCTTCTAATGGGGGACCATTTTATAGGTTGTACGAATCATTGATATTTGAAAGGCGCTTAACAGAATTATCTATTAAGCTCTTATATAGAAAATGCATGTTTCACTTCATCAAAACATTAGGAACTAGGTACCATTCTAGCCTTTTGCTTCAAGCTAACTCACTATAGATCCGTAAATTCTGGTGCTCTGCAAGGCTCTGTTTAGTCTCCGACTTGTTTCTCCCTATCATAATGGATCCCCTACCTAAACACTCTGATTTGAGAAGAAACATTTTGTATACGCCTCAATTTGAACTCTTTTTATAGCTTTTTGCTTCCTAGGCAACCACAATGTTAGGGCGACAAAAATTCGATATATAAATGTATTTGCACTAAAGTTATTGTTCGGTACTATACCGAATGTTGCGTCACGAGAGTCCCACCCCCGCTGGTACGACGCCCCCGATGAGCCAACCAGAGCACACACCCAGATCATGACATTGTCGTCATAAGATCTGCTAACGTCGCGGTTATGCCAATGCCATGCCACGATCATTGTCCCCCACGACAATGTGTTAATCACCGCATTCCAACGACTCATATCGCCGCCAACAATAAACAAATCGAATGACAATGCACTGGGCATATGAGTATCTGTGATATGGGACACGACGAACGATTCATCGCTGGGAGCGAATCATCGTCTATCTATCCACTTGCCATGGTGCTCGGACACCCGATACCTCGCGCCAAAGTAATGACCCAATTCCTATGGGGAATAAATACGGCATGGGCAATGGCACTGGATAGACAGTTGAACGCGAATTCCACAGGCAGATACGAGATATGGACGCAAGGAAAATACTTCTGCTGGTCGCGGGTGTTGGCGCGATCATGTATCTCGTGCGGTGGGCATCCAAGGCATGGGCCTGGTACCAAGTGCTGGATGCACTGAATATATGGGATTTCTGATGACAACGCAGCTTGGCGCGTTGTCTGGCGCTGGCTTCCTATGGGGAAGTCAGCTTCAACTCGAGGCAGTCTTTCCGAATCTCTTACCCGTGGCGGTTCTCATACGAGAAAATAAAATAAAATAAAATAGGAAATAAATTGTGATAACTTAAATTAGTGTTTAATTTATTTCTTCTCTGGACTTTCTAGACTGAATCGGACGTAACATACCCGAACATTTGGTGCCTCCTGTGAGGAATTAGACTCTGTGCATTTATGTGTAACTGTTGCGCCGAGCGCCTATTTGTGTTGTGTGTGGCATTAGTGGTCTGTGTGTCACTCGCTCTCCTCAGAGCGTTAATCGTACTGTGCTCTCTCTGAGTTAAGTGTCCCTGGCGACCCCTGTTATCCCCTTTTAAAGACAATCGAAGTGAGTTCCAATGGCGGAATTGAATCTGCGTTCGAGTGCCGTGTCGTCGATCCACCGCTACCATGCGAGGGTGATGTCAGCCGATCTCAAGGCGGCAGACGTGCCGCAGCTGCAGCAAGAGCTGCGGGCCGTGACGGCCCAATTCGAGAAATTTAACCGTCTCCATGAGTCTCTAACCCCCGCCGAGCCAGGGGACATGGCTGCCCATGATCAACTGGAGCAGCGAGTTGAGCAGGTGTACAACGAGGTCTGTACCGCGATACAGAGACGTCTCAACGCTCTCGCCACGCCTGTACCCCCGCCAGCAACTCCAGCCCCAGCTCCCACGGCATCGACGAGCTCTGCCAAAATGGACATGCGCCTGGATCCGATTTCCATCCCGACCTTCGATGGCCACCCACAGAACTGGCTAGCTTTTAAAGACGCGTTCGTACACCTGGTCCACGACGCAGATTTGGCTGAGGCCTTCAAGCTCCAGCACCTCCGGACAGCTGTCCGCAACGTGGGCCTAGTCGGGAACATATATTCTGGCGGCTACGAGGAGCTGTGGAAACAGCTCAAGGACCGCTACGACAACCCTCGGGTCCTAGCCGAAACGCACGTCAGCCGTCTGCTGAACCTACCGGCAGCTCATACCGAGACTGCCGTGGTCTTGCATCGCATCGTGGATACGGTGCAGGAAGCACTCCGGGCGCTTCGCGTGATGAAGCAGCCCGTGGACAGCTGGGATACGTTCGTGGTCCCCCTGGTGGTATCTCGGCTACCACCCGCTACCCAGCACGCATGGCGGATGAGTAGTCCCGCCAAGGAGATTCCCACACTCGCTGGACTGACGGAGTTCCTACTGATGCGAGCTCATAGTCTGGCCACCGAGGTCACATTCTCGCTCACACCGCGCCGACAGGAGGTCCGCGCCCCGCAGCCTGCGAAACCACGCCCTCCGGTGCGAGCGATGGCAACCACTTCCCAGGAGGGACGGTGCGTCCACTGCCAGGGACCCCATCGCTTGTATCAGTGCCGCACGTTTAGTCAGATGGATGTAAACCAGCGGCTCAAGGTAACCCGGACCACTGGGGTCTGTTTTAATTGCTTGTCCCCCGGGCACAGCGCTCCTAGCTGCCCGTCGAATGTTCTCTGCCGAAAGTGCGACGGCAGACACCACACTTTGCTGTGTCGATCCACGGCTGCGCCGCAGCCTCGACGACCATCCCAAAGCGGACCCGGTCCCCAAGCCCCGGGAAAGGAGGAAGCGACGCAGCCACCGAAGAAGGGGCCCGCTCCGGACCAGGCCGGACCCTCGAACTGGTCCTGGTACCAGGACCGTCCCCATGGACCTCCGGATGTCTTCATGGAGGACAACAACAATTGACTGGCTCGACCCGATACTACCGTCCTGCTGGCGACGGCGCTCGTCCACGCATCCAACCCAACCTCGGACCAGCACTGTCCCGCACGAGCCCTCTGCGATCCTGGGTCGCAGGTAAGTTTTGTGACAACCAGACTAACGTCTGCTCTCAATCTCCGTAGATCTAGACTGGAGGTTGCTATTCAAGGCATTGGCGCCTCCAACAACGCTATGGTTCGTGACCAGGTGACAGTGTCACTTCGGTCCACGCAATGGAACTATACGATCACCATCCAAGCACTGGTGATCCCGGCCATCTGCTCCACTCTCCCAGCAGATCCGGTCGACGTCAACCAATGGCCCCACCTGGCTGGTCTGGACTTGGCAGACACGCATATGGGAACACCTGGTCCCATCGACATCCTGCTGGGTGCCGACGTCTGGGGTCGCCTCGTCCTGAGTCATGTCATACATGGGCGACTGGACGAACCCCATGCTCAACAAACCCGCCTTGGATGGGTAATCTTTGGTCCTGCCGCATTGGGGCCGCCGGCCCAACCCATCCAATCACTCCACCTCCAAACGACGGATGAGCCAGCCTTGGAGCTCAAGCTTGATGAACTCGTCAAGAACTTCTGGAAGCTGGAAGAAGTTCCTACCGACGAGACCCGAGAAGATGAGTGCAGCCGACATTTCGCAGCCACGCATACGCGCACTACAGAGGGACGGTACATGGTCCAGATCCCTTTCCGACATGATGCATCGCCACTGGGTGCATCCTACCGAAGTGCCTTACGCCAGTTCTACTCCCTGGAGCGGCGTCTCCAGAACAATCCTGAGTTGCGGGAGAAATACATCGCCTTCATGCAGGAGTATGAAGGACTTGGCCCCATGGAGCGGGTCGATCAACACGGCGATCACCCCCACTGCTACTACATCCCTCATCATGCGGTCATCAGCAAGTTCCGCGTGGTGTTCAACGCATCCGCCCGGACCACCACTGGAGTCTCGCTCAACGACGTCCAGCTGGTGGGTCCGACAGTTCAAGACTCACTCGTCAATGTGATCTTGCGATTCCGACGCTACCAGGTAGCGCTCACTGCCGACGTGGAGAAGATGTTCCGCCAGGTCTTAGTGGCTCCCGAGCATCGCGACTACCAACGGATTCTCTGGCGAGAATCACCGTCCGCCGAGCTAATGGTCTTTCGCTTGACGACGGTTACATATGGCATGGCCTCAAGTCCGTACACATCGGTGCGCGCTATGATCCAGTGCGCCCAGGACAACCACCACCTGGTTCGCCATCCGCTGCGATCTCGAGCGGCGAAGCAGACGATCGAGCAGTCATTCTATGTGGATGATCTCCTCACCAGCTGTGACAGCATCTCTGAAGCGGTCGGACTGGCCGCTGATGTCAGCAAGGTCCTCATGGCGGGCCACTTTAAGCTGCGCAAATGGAACTCGAATTGCGCAAAGGTAATATCCTTGGCCTCTAATCATATTTCGTCTTCTTCTCTTTCCACAGAGCTTGTCATCGAGTGCCCAACGGCAACAGTCCTGGGCCTCCGTTGGGATCCTGCTGCTGACGAGCTCTTCTTCCGAGTGGAAACAGAAGCAACTGGGTCGCCTCCTACTAAGCGACGAGTCCTGAGCGAAGTGGCTCAACTATTCGATCCCACGGGCCTCCTCGCCCCCGTGGTCATCGTGGGTAAGGTCTTCATACAGACCCTCTGGTCGGCTGGCGTCAACTGGGACGAACCGCTAGCTGCCGAACTCTGCACTGCTTGGACTGCATTTCGGCAGGGCCTGCTCGCACTCAACCGGGTGCGGGTACCCCGATGGCTGGGCATGCATCGCCAGCATGCTGTCTCTATCCACGGGTTCTGTGATGCCAGTGCCCGTGCATATGCTGCTGTCATCTACCTGAAGACCACGTATGCGGACGAACAGGTCAAGGTCTCACTACTGACCGCCCGGACGAAGGTGGCCCCACTCAAGGGAGCTACCATTCCAAGACTGGAACTGTGCGCTGCGAGCCTGCTGGCAGCCACCCTCGAGCACATCCGCAATGCATTGGGTTTGCAGTCTGCCCCCTACTACCTGTGGTCAGACTCTACGATCGTCTTGTGCTGGTTGCGCAAGGAGCCTTCCACGCTCAAGCCGTACGCCGCCAACCGAGTGCGGCAAATCCAGGAGACAACCTCCCCAGGGCGATGGTATCACGTGCGATCCGCCCAGAACCCCGCCGACTGCGCCAGCCGTGGTCTTGGTGCTGATGAACTACTACAACACTCATTATGGTGGCAGGGTCCGCATTGGTTGGCACACGGACCGCTGCCTCTCAGCCCAGCCGGGCAGCTGCCTGACGAGGACTTCGCTCAGGTAGCCACGGAGCTCAAGACGTCCCCCCTGGCGGGCGTCACCACTATGGTACCTGTCTTGACAACCAGGCGTCGAGATGGTGTCCTCATCCCACTAACAGAGCGGTTTGGCTCTTTGCAACGGCTACTCCACACGGTAGCCTACATGCTCCGATGGCGGAGTACCTCGCGTCATCTCCTGCGGAAACCTGTGGTCGGCGCGGATGAGCTCGACCAGGCCATGGAACGATTGGTAGCTATTGAGCAGGCCGCTCACTTCGCCTCCGAGATCCATCGACTACGGAACAGGTCACCCTTGACCAGTTCCAGCCCACTGCTATCACTCAACCCATACCTGGATGCCAGAGGCATCCTACGAGTCGGAGGTCGACTCACACACGCTTCGCTTCCTCACGAGCAGAAGTTCCCCATCGTGTTGCCAAAGAAGGGAGCCCTGGTGGGCCTCCTCATACTACGCGCACATCAGACAACTCTGCATGGTGGCGTGCAACTGATGCTGCATACGTTGCGCCAGAGGTATTGGATCCTGCATGGCCGACAACTGGTTCGCACTCACTTACACAAGTGCACCGTCTGCCGACGGCAACGCGGCGCCGTCCTCCGACAACAGATGGCTACTCTGCCCACTCATCGAGTCAACGAAGCCCGCCCGTTCCTAGCTACCGGCGTGGACTACTGTGGTCCCTTCACGGTCCGGGTTGGGACAAAGCGTTCTCGCACCACAGTCAAAGCCTACCTGGCGATCTTCGTCTGCATGGCCACGAAGGCTGTGCACATCGAGGTCGTTGAAGATCTTTCATCACAGGCTTTCATGGATGCCTTCACCCGATTCGTCAGCAGGCGTGGACCCTGCCCTAACCTCTACAGCGATAACGGGACCGCGTTCGTTGGAGCGAACCGGTGCCTCAAAGAAGATCTTGCCAACTTCCAGTCCCACTACAACCAGCAGGCGTTGGCCCATGCTGGGACAAAATGGCACTTCATCACCCCTGCTGCACCCCACCAAGGTGGTTTGTGGGAAGCCGCAGTGAAGTCCGCCAAACACCACTTGGTCCGACTGATCGGGTCTCAAGCTCTTTGGTACCATCAGCTACACACGCTGGCCACACGCATCGAAGCATGCCTTAATTCTCGTCCGTTGGTCCCACTCCATGATGATCCCGAGGATAAGCTGGCCCTCACTCCAGGCGACTTCCTCATTGGCGCCCCCCTCATCGCCATCCCAGAGCCCCCGATCAGTGACGTCCCCCTGAACCGGCTGAAGCAGTACCAATGGATCCGAAGGGTACATCAAGACTTCTGGCAGAGATGGAGCGAGGAGTATTTGGCGACTCTTCAGACCCGCAACAAATGGGCTAACCGAGAGCCCAACATTCAACTCAACGACGTCGTCTTGGTTCGACATGAGAACCTACCCCCGAGTCATTGGAGACTGGGTAGAGTGATCGCAGTGCACCCGGGCAGTGACGCCCTGGTCCGCAACGTGACCCTGCGCACTCAGGCTGGCGAGTGCCGACGCCCGGTACAAAAGCTGTGCCGTCTGCTAGAGGCTTGAGCCTCCTCCCATTACACGTTCGCCTAGAAGTTCTACAGTGGCCTTCCGACCCTTCCACGAGAGAGGAGCCGTTACGATATTGAAATATCGACCACTTTGGTTTCATCATGACGCAATAGTGGCTAGATTGGACTACATCGTTTGCGCCAAATCTTCCGCATCACATCACATCTTCTTTCGAACCGGATGGTTCGACCGGGCAGAATGTTCGGTACTATACCGAATGTTGCGTCACGAGAGTCCCACCCCCGCTGGTACGACGCCCCCGATGAGCCAAGCAGAGCACACACCCAGATCATGACATTGTCGTCATAAGATCTGCTAACGTCGCGGTTATGCCAATGCCATGCCACGATCATTGTCCCCCACGACAATGTGTTAATCACCGCATTCCAACGACTCATATCGCCGCCAACAATAAACAAATCGAATGACAATGCACTGGGCATATGAGTATCTGTGATATGGGACACGACGAACGATTCATCGCTGGGAGCGAATCATCGTCTATCTATCCACTTGCCATGGTGCTCGGACACCCGATACCTCGCGCCAAAGTAATGACCCAATTCCTATGGGGAATAAATACGGCATGGGCAATGGCACTGGATAGACAGTTGAACGCGAATTCCACAGGCAGATACGAGATATGGACGCAAGGAAAATACTTCTGCTGGTCGCGGGTGTTGGCGCGATCATGTATCTCGTGCGGTGGGCATCCAAGGCATGGGCCTGGTACCAAGTGCTGGATGCACTGAATATATGGGATTTCTGATGACAACGCAGCTTGGCGCGTTGTCTGGCGCTGGCTTCCTATGGGGAAGTCAGCTTCAACTCGAGGCAGTCTTTCCGAATCTCTTACCCGTGGCGGTTCTCATACGAGAAAATAAAATAAAATAAAATAGGAAATAAATTGTGATAACTTAAATTAGTGTTTAATTTATTTCTTCTCTGGACTTTCTAGACTGAATCGGACGTAACATACCCGAACAGTTATATATCTACAACTACATCCACCCGACTGGACACAGGGAGGGTTATTTAATCTTTGAAGTCACTGTCAATAACAACTCTGTAGTACAAAGAAAAAGTGACCATCAGTATTACAGAAAAAAATATGTATAAAACGAGTCAACAGATTGCAATTGCAAGTGTCATCATTTGTCACAGAGGTATTTACACTTCCCGTCAATTTTAAAGGTCCAGGAATTTATTTAAAACTTTTGTAACATTACAATTTCTTATGCAATTATGAATGATACTAGTATTCTCATGGGGCATCCAAAATAACTAAGATGCCTGATGTCGCCCGGAACTGTATATAACTTTTACTTATAGCTACATTTAGAAGTTGTATTATTTCTATGACCTATATAAGGCCACCGCCAAAACTTAACAAATAAGCCAGTAAATAGCACAAAATCAGATATTCATTTGAATTATTTAGTTTTAATTTAGTAAACAGGTGTTAGTTAACTTAACAGAATGAAGGCTTAAAATGCGACTAGAGCTAGGGAGTAGAGAGGCCAGAATCTACGCACCAAAAAAGATGATTGTTTCTTTATAGTTTTCCGTATTTTAACAAACAACATTAATATTAAGACAAAAACTCGATAAATAAATACATTTGCGAGGTTCACTAACTGTTTCCAAGAGAATTACCTACGTATAAATAAAGTGGTTTACATCCAGCGGCGTTTATTCAAAGGTGCGCAGGTGTTCTCTATCCAAATTTATGATAATAATGCACTGAACTTGAGTTCATTATGAAACACATTATTTCTGTTTTTTTTTTTTGCAATAATTTATATTTTTAGTTGATCAGTTTTTGTAAATGAATAGTTGAAATCAACACAAGATGTGGGAAGAATTGTATCGAACTAAAATCCAAATATCCCTGTATCAATAATTCCAATTCACAGTCAAAGTGACTTGGTGGTAATGAAACTCACCTATCGGGGTGTTCATCTCGCTTTAGAGACCGTGGACAGGCAAAATAACATACAAAAAAAAAAAATAGTGATTGCATCAAGCTTTGGTTGCGTGATTGCCATTCTATAAGCAGTCTTCTGTTGGCCTTGCCTGCTTTTTTCAAATTATCTGATCATTGCTGTAAATAAGCACATTGTTTCCCAATAGAAAAATTAAAAAACAAAGAACAAAAAATAAATATACCTATAAAAAAACTTAGTAATGTGATCATTGTCTATCACATCCTCGTAGTGTCCTGGAATGGAACAAAAGAAAAACTATCTTACTGCAGTAGAAAATATAGTGAACACCCTACTGAAAGCACCACAGCACTTCACTGTTTACATCCAACCACAAAGGAGTTCCTTTTTATTACTTAAAGAGTCATTATCAATAACATCACTGCAGTACAAAGAAAATGTGACCAACCTAATAATGATACCAGTATCACAGAAAAAAAAAATACATTAACTGAGCTAACAAATTGCAAGTGATGACAATTCTCGCAGAAGTAAATACAGTTCCCGTCACTGTTATAGGTGCAGAGTTTTGATAAATATTTTTTTTTATAGCACAATGTAAGTTGGAACTTATCCGTTACTTTTTTCTCCTTAGTAAACATACTCCGTCACCATTTTAACTAT
This sequence comes from Cheilosia variabilis, assembly GCA_951230905.1. Classification (NCBI taxonomy): domain Eukaryota; kingdom Metazoa; phylum Arthropoda; class Insecta; order Diptera; family Syrphidae; genus Cheilosia; species Cheilosia variabilis. The sequence continues at coordinate 140,601,436 of OX579676.1, read as the reverse complement.
TCTGTATTTATCACCTAACGCACGTCAGTACTACAGGATATTGTATCCAACATGCTAGTACATACGTTGTGTTCAGATCTATCCCACTTACTCGACAATACGTCAAAAGAATAGTCCAATGTCGCGCTTCCCTTGAGCAAGAGCCTTCTTTAAAAAAAAAACAAAGTATGACCTACTCACTCAACAAACCAAATGTGCTAAAAAAAAATTTTCCAAATGGCATTTTAGAATCAAAGATGATTGGGCAATATGTCTAAAACCCTAAGTATTTCATTTGTAAGAAAGTGAAAATGTAAACCACTACAGTCTTATTAATTAGAATTTGTTATACGCGCCTAAACACCTGTATAGTTATGCAGTGTATAAGTATTTCTACAGCCTGTACATACACCCTTCCACAAATTGTTATTTATAAAACATTTTTCCATGTATACTAGTTATACAGGGCTTGCGTCAAAAAAGGTACTGAAAAGGAGAAATCTATTACATTTATCTGTCCGAAAAGATAAAAAAAATTAAGCATCTTGTGAGAAATGCAAAATTCAAATACAAATAGGAAAAGGAATACAAAAATTGAAAAGTAAGAAGAAATGAATGAAGAAAGAATGATTTTTGGGACTCCTAAGAAACGGTAGTCTTATGCAAATTAAAACGAATTTTTAAAACAATTTGAAATATCTCATTTCTGCACATATTTCTTATTGAGGACACTTGTATAATCTTGAAAATTGAAAATAAAAATGCCGATACAATCCAATTTATTTTTGATTTCATTTAAAATAAAATGGGACAGATTTTTTTAAGTCAAAATGACATTTCGATACTATTCGACCTCTATACAAGCTCTAAACAATGTCCAAGCGCGTTTAGCTTATACAAGCTCTATACAACGTCGAATAATTTTTAGAAATAAGGTTTATGCGTTTAGAGGCATTTTAAAGGGTTCATAACTTTATACACTCTTTATAAAACGTTTATAAATAAGGCTGCTAATGTACAAAGCAGAGACAATACTGAGACCACCAACTCCGGCCGATTTCCCGTTACTTAGCCTACAAGCTATATTTTTATGGAGTGTTCACGTTAATAATAATAAACATGTTCACGTTGGGTGCGCTAGTATTCTTACATAGAAAATCGTATTGACAAATGTCACGGAACTTCAAAAATTCCGGCTCACCAACACACTCCCAGGAGGTATGAGACACTTCCGCTGTGGGCAAAGTTGTTGAAATTGTTCGTTACGTGTGAATAGTACTTTTGTTAAGGAATAAGTGTACATTTGCTTAAAATATTTATGAAAAATGAACAATGTAGATTGGTTGAATGAAAATAAAAGCATTTTGAACAAATTTTCTTCATTATTAAGGAATAATTTACACACGAAATAGAAGTTGATGATATCCAAAAGCGGAAAATACACAACCATGTTTGACAGAATATGTTTTTAGTATATAAAACATATATTTTAGGTAGTTTAATTAACCAAACAAATCAAATTATTCGCCTTTTAACAATTTATAATAACTAAACAATGACATTCAGTAATAAAAAAAATGTGGAATTCCCGAACTCTTTCACATTTCCCCACGGTTGCCGAGGTTGGCAGCATTTATTTTTGTATTTTTTGTATGTTTTTGCATGTCACACGGATTCTTTTTTGACATCACACCGATAGAAAAACAAAATGGCGAATTTGAAAAAAAATTGAGGGGGCCAGCGGCAAGAGGATTGTGTGTTGGAGGTCTCAGTATGGTTTGTCTATGGTACAAAGTCTAAATAGATATGAATCAGAATCTGAGTATGTCGTTCTCTGTTCTCTGTCGTGTTGTATTGTGGTATTCACCGATCCTCTCTCAAACTCTCTTTGAGATTTTCAGATTTTACACTTGGGTTCAATCGTCAATATGTCAAATCGAATGAGATTTCTTCAATTGTTTTCTATTCGAAGGCTATATTTTATTTTTAATTATTTGAAATGGGCACCCTCATTTATTTATACTCATGTTTATTATTATTAATAAATAATAATTTGTTTAGTGTTCGTAAATGTCATGCAACTCTGAAAAGAAATCCTGATTATGCACAGGTCCACCCTGTGTTAAAAAGTATTCCGCTCTATGCCGAGTTCGGCGAGTAAAGTTATCCGCTCGTTATTTCATGCAATGAAAGATACTCGGCGTTTATTAGTGACATTACCCTGCTTAAGCCGTCGCGCATGGGTCGATTAAAGCGCCATTGGGAAGTGTTTTTCCAACAGATGGAGCCTTGAACCGTGAAATCTAATGCCAAGTAGCAAAATGGAAGCTCTCATGCAAAAGTATGCTGCTCCACAGCGAAATAATAATAGTGCTGAATGAACTTTATAGTCTTAGAAAAACTAAACGCACCTAAACAAGGGTGGCATTTATTCCATTGCACTTAATGGATGCCCACAATGTCAGCTCCAGATGGCCGGCTGCATTTTACACAAACCGCTGATCTTATTTTATTGACGCCAAGTGTACTTTGCACAATTTTTATTGACTTATCATAAACAGTTCTCATTTCACTTAAAATGTTTTCGCAATTGTCTGACCTTGAGGTTTCTGGAAAACCCCTGAGATACGAGAACTCGCAGATTGCTATAAAAACTCAGCGCAGGTCTCGCCGCTGATCAGTATAGTTGCTCGACCTCAACAAGATGATTCAATTAGTATTGTACGGTCTGCTGGCTTCCGCCCTTATCATCGACGCATCTCCAGCGGGACTAGCAAGAGCCCCGCTTAATGTCGCCGCGGAGGCACGTCGCCTGGTGCACCAGACAAACTGGGCAGCTGTAGCAACTATTTCGACACTCAAATCAATCGAAGGATACCCGATGGCAACTGTTTTGTCAACAGCTGACAGCAATGCAGCCGCATCTAATGGAGATATATACTTTTACATGATGGATGTAGATCTGTCGGCGATGGATACAAGCAAGGACAATAGGATTACATTTTTGTTCAGTGATGCACAAGACGGTGGCTGCAACAAGAGGGAAGACGATCCCTGGTCGCATCAGTGTGCCAGAGCTATGATCTCGGGACGTATCATCAAGGTTAGTATGCTTGAAGTTATGCCTTGTATGCAATATTAATAAATACCATCTGCAATTTTAGTTGGACAAGAATACCGATGAGTACACTCGCGGTTGGAATGCATTTGTATCTCGCCATTCAAAAGCGTCACAGTGGGCTGCCAGCGGTCGTAAGTTCAAGTCAATGTATTGTTGTTTGACAGTTGTGTAAGCGCTTTCTTTACAGATAACTTTTACCTCTGCAAATTGGACATCACGAATGTGTTAGTATTTTCTGGCTACGGCGGATACAAAAATGCTACCCCTGAGGAATATCATGCTGGAACTGACTCTATTGATGCAAAGGATGCGTAAGTTGTGAAGAAGATTCAAATAAAGATTTTACGACAAATGTCAGGACATTATGCTGTGATTTTTTATTTTATTATAAAGTGTCGACGATAGTTTAAAAAAACTGAGCGTTCTCGAAATATTTTCATTGAAGTGCAAAAACTAACGAATTGTTTTCAAGTTTCATGCGAGTCATTGTCGTTCCCAATAAAAGGACAAACAAACCAAAGTTCCCACCAATTTGCGAATTATTTTGGTGATAAATCGAGTGCCGATTTTCTACTTGCAAGCACAGAAATTCATTTGAATAGCCAGTGACTGCATGAATCCATCCATCATTAAGTAATCGAGCCAAGCGAATGTTTTAGGAGGGTGATACTTTTTAAAATCGGCTTTGAAGCTCTCCAAGCTGAAGTAGATCAAATGCGAATTTTCAGCTAAATCTGTTTATAAGACCCAGTACAGGTTTATGAATGTTGAAGGACGTACTCGTAGTAAAGTGAAACCTTTCCTAAAGGACGTTAGTGCAATATCATTAATCTCAAACCTGATCGTCATCGAAACGATTTATATTCGAAAGTAACTACTTCGAGGCACAGTGACTCAGTGGTTAGTATGATGCACTACTTGGACTGATCGTTCTCAAGTTCGATCCCCGAAAATTAAGGATTCTTTTCACTGCTCTAATTTCTGCTAAGAAAAACATTCGAGAGTATAACTGCAACGAGGAAGCTAATCGTCGCTTCCATTAGTTTAAAATAAAAAATAAAAACACACCCAACTGAATGGATTTGTGAAGCTGCCAGCTATTTATTCAATCGTTTTTACTGAAGTAAACGTTTTGCTTTAATTAACTTTGAAACGAAAGGAATTTTCATTACGTGCGGAAGGTAAGTAACTTAAGCTTAATTTTTAGTCGCAAGTCAAAGCCGACATTTGTTTGACGGAATCGTAAGGCTGAAATTCCCTTGGAAAGTGGCTACAAAAATTAGTATTATTCGTAGACAGTTGACAGGAGGGGACAGATTTACTTCTACGTGTCAAATGCGGATATGCCAGTGATGGATACAAACTACACATTTGCATTCAGTCATGTACCAAAATCTTACTTGAACTGAAAAAGTGGTCTTTTTGATAACTTTAAAAAGTATAAAATCTTACTTGAACTAAAAAAGTGGCAATTTTGATCATTTTTAAAAAAAATTATGCCACTGGTCTTAAGTCCCAAAAGGAGCTATTTGCCGCCTAAAAGTAAACTAAATAAAAATGCCGACCAACCAATTTTAGTTTCAGCTATTTCCAAGGAATATTATACGCGAGACCGCGGGCGTTATCCAAAAATGCATTCAGAAAGCAGTGCGCAATTAAAATTGTGACCAAAACAATTATGCCAACAGACGAAGTCTTATCAGAGTAGGTACAGCTGAACTGTAGATTGCAAGTGTGACCTTGCAAATCCACTTCGGATCCACAGATTTGTTTCTATAACTTCTTATGGCTTCTTGGCAGTGCATACGAGTCTTGGTATAGCACTGACATTTTGACGAGTTTGGTGCAAATGTGACCGCTAAAAAATTTCTCTCCAAGGCTAATTGAAGATAGTCTTTTTCAGGGTGTAAAAAAAATTATTAGGTCTTTCGCAAAAAATTTTAATACATAATTCGAAATTTTTGTGATCACTTTTTTTTGGTAGTTTTCTATTTTATCAAAAACTAGAAGACATTTTATGTCTTCATCTGGTTTGCAGTGTTCGAAAGAATTTATAGGGGTTGTGGTCACAATGCCAATTCAGTACCTCAGTTCAGAATTTTGAAGCAAAATTAGTAGCTACAAATTTGATTTTTTTTATTAATTGTTTATTTTTAAATTTTGATTTTGAAAACAATTAATTAATAAACTGTTGAGAGAAAAAAACTTAATAGTATAAAAAATTGATTTCTGGACTCTAAAATTGATGTACTACTTTATTGTCGTTGGGCCTTACTAATAATCCTTTTTAACCTTCACACTAAATATTTTCTTAATCACAATATGCAATTTTGTATGGAAAATTATTCAATTGTTAGTTCGAAAAATTTAGCCTTTCCACTAAAAATGATTATTATTACCGCGGGTTGTTTTTTTACATTTTTTTTTCATATTATGTTGTAAATATTGCTTGTAATAAGCCCCCTACAAAAATCCGTTCTCACTTTTTGCCTCCTATGACAATCTCCTCTGATGTGCGGATGGGATGGTACATGGAAATGGAAGTTTATGAGTGTTTTTAGTGCCTCATTGCTGGATGTAGTCCATTCCCCATTAGGATTCTTGAAGACAAAACCAGACATTGATGGATATTTGAAAATAGTTAACACGGACGGGTCTTTATGACTCTCTCTTTTGTATAGGCAGAGGGTGTGTTTATATATATCTCAGTTTTCTTAGAATGGCGAGAATTTAAGTGAGTTGAAGCATTTACTACTATCTTTAGCAATTTAGGTAGGTAATTGCTGCACAAACTTGGCTCACTTTCAATTTTGTAACCGCGGGCTAGCTCAAATGAAGGCTTCTTTGATGGATTAAGCGACTTTTTTTTTGCATTATTGATGGTGCTTTAGGTAGGTAAGCTATGTGGTTGAGCTGTTAAGTGGAATTCCTTACCTAATGGACTTCGATTGGCTTAAAAAAAATATATATTTATCTCTAGGTGCCTTTAAAACCGCACCAAGCAACAATAGTTCTAACGAGCCACAAAATAACTCAGAATTCCATTCCCGAATGATGCTTGTAGTTTTGTAGCTGCTAAAGTAAATTAAAAAATTCATCAGTTGTTGTTTACTCGTACTCTGGAACTCAGTAAAAAATATTTTTCAGAACTTAAACCTTATTTTCCAATTAAATTTAATGAAGAGAAGTCACTATAGGCTATCACTACCAGTAACTCACACAAATATATAAGTGTTCACCATAAAATTGGCAGTCCATGTGGCCGAACATAAATCCCCTTCAAAGTGAATGTAAGTCGTAATGTTTTTCAAGAGGACGCCCCTACAATTTCCAAGTCCACCCAATTACAACTCCTTCACCACCAACTAGAAGCGACATCTGCCCAGAAAAATAGATGAAAAAAAAACACTCAATGCCCTCTTTTACTAGTGGCGCGAAAATCATTTACCATTCGCTTTGTCACACCAAGTATCATCGAACGAGAAAAAATGTCCATCCCATCATGTGCAACAAGAGGATGGCAGATGACACTTGTTCGGTAACAAAAGTGGCAGCACTGCCTAGTGGTCACGTTCAGCACTCGACGGTTATTATTACAAACATAGAAAATATTTCCAAGTACCAAAACGTCCGTCTTCAGATTTTAGACTGCAAATTGAAGTTACGCTACCGACGCACTTCTTTAGAAACCATTAACGGGGGACAAGTGGAATGTTCCATAGCATGGAATTGGAAATTGTGTCATGGCTTCTTCGGAAATGAAGGAGCAATTGTTATATGTGCGGCTTGTGTAAGAAATAATAATTCGCTTCATCATCTGTAATGGAAATAAATGTGATCTTCTTATTATGCGGACTTATAATTGCTTTATAATCCAAAGTGGTCTTGAGTATCGGTATCGGCATGGGTATGGGTATGTGTATGGGTAATTGAAACGCAAGCCCATCTGTATAATACCTAGTTGAATTAATTGAATTGACCGATGGGTGGCCTCGACGGTTGCTGTTGGACGAGTGTCATTACATTTGTCGTCTTTTAATTGGTTCGACACGATTTTTTTCTTTTCAAAAAAGTTTTGCTGCCAGTGAAACTGACATCGATGAGTGAAATCTTAACTAAAGAACATCAGAAGTTCATTTGAAGTTTGTAAATAATAATACATAGGCTTGGTGTAAGCAAAAAAAGCATTACTAGGGCGTATACGTACTATTTTCAAATGAAACAGAAATCGGTAGGATAAATGAAAAGGTAGCAGGGTGAATGCAGGCGGGTATCACTTTAGAAAAACCCAGCTGCTTCAGTGGATGGGGATGTTCATCAGGCGAGAATTTGTTATGCTACTCCCACACCTCCTACAAAATGGCTTGAACGACCCATGAAAACTTAAACTTTAAAATTTATTTGTAATGGAAATACGTTTAAATTTTACTTTTAAACAATTTAAGTTTCAAAGAGATTTTTGATTTTCCCCTTTTTTAAGCTTTCCCCTCCTTTTCCCCTTTTTATTGAAAATGCGCCAAAATTGGCCAAAGCTTATTTGTAATGTAAATATGCCAAAGTTGTACAAAATTGGCGCTTTTACTATCAATCAGGGACCACTGAGCTGGCCCTAAGAATTTTTTTTCAAAAACACATCAAAAACATAGGTAATGCACACAGCGAATAAAGCTCGTCACAAAATTGTAAATTACTATGGCAATAAAGCGACCCATCCGCAATGAACTCGAACAAGATTGTGTAATATTTTTCTGCGCTTCACAAAAGTTTAATGAGTTCCTAAGCATACACGACTTCTGAAGATGTATAGCCAAGAGGTTGACCTATAAGTACTTTTTTAGTGAGGTGTTGGGCAACTGAAAACTACGAGTGGTACAAGAGTTCCTGCATGTTAGAGAGAGTTTGAAAGGAATTATAAAAGTAAAAATAAAGATAAATAATTTTGAAGTAAAATTTTTCAAAAACTAATCGAAATAAATTTGATTACAGCCATTTAAAATCCCGTTTACTTGAATAAATTGTTGAATTGCAAATATTTTCCAAGGGCCTGATTCGCGTTTAATGATTTAAGTGTCTACTACCTGTAGCCCCCGGCCGGCGTCGTTCGTGTCATTGAATTTAGGTTCGAACAGTTGATCAAAAGACATTCAAAAATATCAGTCCAAAAGAAACTTGCAGGGGACACAACTTTTTTGTTGGGAGATATTCAACTGAGTCAAATATTTTTAAACGCAAAGTTTGACACAGAAAAAATATACATCTTTGATATTTTTTTCCCCCTAGCTTGTACAGATTGAGAGTGGGAGGAGAGGGGTCATCATGGTACTAGGTACGAAATATGCACCAAAATACAACCAACACATATTTTTTTCAATTTCACACAAACAAACCCCAAATGAATATTTAAACCACGTCGATTTTACTTAAAGGATTTCATATCACGTCAATTTGTTTTAATTGTCACTTTCGATACCTTAGAGAATATGACCTCAATTGTTGGGGATGCCTATAGCAACTCCACCCATCCGCTTGTCAAATGTACCTCTCATTACCACCTCGTCTACTTATAATTACACTCCTAACCGACAAAAAGAACAAATAAACCCAAACGCACATTAATCACCAGTAGAAAAAAAAAACACAATCGGCCTCAAGTACCATGCAATTATTATTATCGTGGAAGACGCACTTCTTTTGGAGAGGAAAAACTTGCAAAACCTTATAGGAAATACGTCCCGCCCTTAACCTTAATTCTATCGAGTCGAATGCAACCATAAATTCCACCCAGAGCTCTGTAACACACGCATAGACAACGCACCAAGGTTGATGTGGTCATGAGAACAAAATTGCAACTTTGAATAAGTGTACAAGTGCAGTGGCGTCGCGCACATTTTCCACCTCCCGGGAAATATGAACCATTGAGATCTAAAAGCAATCAAGACGAAATGTGTTTAGCCAACTTGAGGTAGTAACACTCTAATTGGATTCAGTTGTTTTTGACGCTACACTCGCCCCGAACCCATCGCAAGACATTCCATTTCGAGACATATCCGATTGCAAGACAACAATCCGACTTGAAGGCGGGTGTAGAAAATTAACATGGAGCAATTACCGCTCCCATTTACAACGTTTCAAGCTGAATGTTATTAATCGGCTAATTCCACTGATGTTTGGATTGTAAATTTGTCCAAAAGATTGGAGCTTACGTCGAGTCATCTTTAATAATAGGTTTTGCGGGAGAATAACAGCGCGCTTCAGTGAAAGACAGGGAGGTGGAGCAGATGTAGCCGCAGAGAGGTATTAGTATACTGTTGCTAATGCTAATGTGGATTTAAAGGTCGGGCTGGAAGTTGTTGTTAGCAGTGGCCAAAATGGAGGCCGGCTTTTAGAGGTCTTCGGAAGTGGTGTTGTAGCTGTTATTCTGTCAGTAAAGAGCGGATTATTTACGGTGGAATATGTGCTGAGAAGAGTAAAGACTGAAAAGGGAGAAGCATTTGGAAGGTGATTTAAGTGAAAAGAGGGTTGTCATATGTTAATCGATTTCAAATTGACGAAGAGCTATTTTTACTTAGTCATTACCCTTAGTTGAAAAGTGGTGTATTTAGTGGAAGAATGTAGTTTTTGTTGAGTGCGGATTATCAATATTAAACATATCATAGCAAAAGAGCAACTTAAAATCGTCCATATTGTTGAATGAAAGAGAAAAGTCTCATCCGCACACGAAATATAACTCCATGTGCGCAAGTGCGCCATCAGCACATTATTGCTTACAGAACACAAAATTACACCAGAAATGGGAATAAAACGTAGGAATTGTGTTAGATAAGTAGATATGAATAATGAAACATATAAATTTGTATGTCCTCGAATGTGCGTAATACCTTAAGATCACAATCGTTAACGCACACGAACTAAAATATATTTTGGGTGTAAGGATGTGCATCTAGTTCTCGCATTCGCAGCATAAGAGTACGAACGCAGTTACAAGTCAATAAAATCATCAGTGTTGCATCATGTGCGCTTACATGTTTATGAAATATAGCTCAGTTTTGTTAAAGAAATTTGCACAAGTTGGTTAGCTGGTAAGCTAAGATATCATTCAAAATAATTTGACGTTACTTCAATTCACAATACTTTTTTTATACCACCCAGTGTGATATTAGATTTTTCGCAGACATTTGCTTTGCATCTGTCTCATTGGACTTTTAATAAAAACACCGACAAAAATCTTCGAAGAAAATATTTAAATATTGAAGAATGTGTTTCCACCTTTAAACTCTTCCCATTTTACGAAAAATTTATCTGTAAATCTTTAAGAAAAATTTCGGCTTACACTTCCAGTAATTCGAAAGAAATTGAAAACAAATTTGAAAGCTGTTTATTTTTTTTGTATTTGTGTTTAATTTTTGATTTATTGTTCCACTTTACGTAAAAAATTATTTTAGGCATTATTTTATTGAAAAAAACATTTTTTTTTAAGTTAGGCATTTTTTCGTTAAAAGTGGTTGGCAGCGCTGGAGCCAGCTCAGACAACTTAAGAGAATTTGCCTACCAGCTGTTTTCCGTGTTACTATGTGGGAAAGTTTGTGTGGCATGTTAAAGTAAATTAGCCGCACGCATACACTTGCACATAGTAACCTGACAGTTCGTTTGGTTTTTTTTTTCTTTTACTACACCTCCTTTGTTTTTGCTGCTACACATGCATTCACAGATAGGCAGTTTTATTTTCAAAATTAGCGGGGACAATGGTGGTTTCATAAGTTTCATTGATATTCATTTCATTTCAAAGAATACCAATTAATTAAACTTCATATTTCATGCATTTGTAAATTTACGTTTTAAGCAATAGATTGCAATTTTTGTATGTAAAATAAAATGCATTATTTTTCTTGTACAATAGCGCATTAAACGAAAATGAAAATTGTGATATAATTTGTGTAGTAGTAGTTAATAATAATGAATAAGAAAACACTTCATTTAAAAGTATTTCCTGCACAATAAAATATTTCCTGACGATTCCAAAAATACACACGTATTTGTTCAAGTTTTGACTTCTTTCGGCGCTCCCGGAGTGCAAGTGTTTTTTTTATTAATTTGTATAAGGAAATGTTTAAATTTTCGGGCAGAACCCCGATTTTTTCTACTACAAATTTCTACACACAGATATAAATTACGGGTCGTTCACATGCATAGATTCTCACCTCAAAAATGATTGCCTAGTTTCGATATTCTTTTTGAAAAATCTCATAAAAGTCGGCGCAGTGGGTAAGTGTGATAAATTACTGAATGTGGGCTCCCGGTTCAACCCCCAAAAAAACAACTCTATTCGATTTTATCTACTTACTTATTCTTTGAAAACATCTGATAAATATCCGAGAGTATAACTTAGTCGTATCTGCTACGGGGTTACTTCGAAAATGAGTTTTTGAAATTTGAATTAAATGACAGATGAACTTCCGTAGGTGAACTCCCGCATATATCGTTTTGTAACAAATTTTCCCTAGAATTTAGACCGCTTGGTTGTCCAAGTACTTAATTATTTGGTATGTCTATTCAATTCGCCAGAAAAAATTAATGAATGGTTGTGAGAAACTAGGCCTGAGCGGACCTGTTACACCAACTTTTTATTTATTTATTCTAATAGAGGGTATAACTTGGCAGACTTAACGAGGTCTGCGATCAGTGATCTGGAGATGTTTATTAGTGCCAGCAGACAGTAAGAACCAAGATCTTTGACGATGCGTCAATGGCAACATTTAGGTATATTTAGAGAGAGGGAGAAGGAGAGATTTTGTCCGAACCAGGGGCGGGAAAGAAAAAGGTGTAACTAATACGAGAGCTTTTCCGGGAAAGATGGTGTAACATCAAAAAGTGTTAGGATTTTAATTGAGTAGAAGAATTCAAAAGGTTCTCTCAACCTACTTGAACCAAATCGGATATCCTGAGCTAAGGAGACTTGCATCTCGCAATACCCTCGCTTTTGAGACCCGCAATTTTTGACGAAATTCCCCATGGTGATTTGTTTGTTTAATTCACTGTCAATAAATTCAAAATACAGTGGACGTCCAGTATAACGAATGATATAATGTTTGATTTCATTCATTATATCGAGCGCGTTCGTTAAATCGATCGATTTTTTTTTACTTTTAAAAAAAAAAAAAAAAAGAAGAAGAAGAAAAAAACAAATCGTGGGCACCATTCGTTATATAGTACTATGTAAACTTTTCATTTAATTATATGTATTACTAAAATATTGTTATCCAGTTTAAGCGGTAATGAAATGTAAATCTAAAAAGCTTTCGTTATATCGAAAATTCGCTATATCGGTCGTTATAATGGACGTCCACTGTGCCAGTTTTGCTTAGCCTTGCATCTGACCGATGTGATGTGTCTGAATTTTTGTTGGCCTGGAGTGATTGCGTCATATGATTAACAATTATTAGTCTACGGAGATAGTCCGATGCTCGGCTGTGTTCAATTTACAAAAGTTTTTGGCACACGAAGCACATCAAAATTTGGAATCGTTGCTCAAATGTCTAAAGTTCCCTCAGTTCTTGTTAAAACTTATTGATTGAAGCTGCCCCTGTGGTTCATCTCAGCAGGGTCGTAATTTTAATTCCATTCTTTTCAGAAGTAAGCGATTCTAAAGGCAATTTAATTCATTCAGAACAATGGGTGACAAATATTTAACCCACTTTTTGCGTTTCGATTGGGCACTTTTAATTATACACACTTGTATGCAAATGTCCATTAATTGTGCGTGACTCTTGAAAAAAAAAACTCCTCAATTATGCAAATTCCATAATTATGCTTAGCTACTGCGTTTTTTATACTTGGTTGCGCATGACATTACACGGCGCCAGTTTAGTGATTTATGGTTTTGGTTGCGACAGACCTTGTAACACACATTCCAACGAATTTTCCAGAAACTATACCACATTCTCAAGCACAAATGACATTTACAAAGCCACACACTAAGCCTACTATTCTACTTTTACCAATGACTCATACGGCAGCCATTTGTTTAGCGACAATTTTCCACCTGCGGCTAATAATAGCACCTCACTGTAGTTTAAATGCAAATTCAATGTGAGACCACTCCTTATACTTATATTTTATAAAAATCTTCTAACGGAATCGTAATGTCGCTCCGAACATGCACGTTGCCCTTAACTTTTCGTGAATTTCAAATGTGCTAACAAATTCGTCGTGATTGGGCGCCAATTTCAGTTGCATGGGGAGTAGGACCCCCCTAGGAGTGTCCATGGATCTAACAATTCGACACTGCGCAGTCGAATTAAGTGTACGATGTCATCGTCATGGTCTGTTACCTTGTGTATGTCATTTCAATTGAGAAAATCATGTTTGAATATTACTTAAACGCCCCCATACAGATTCACAATGCCACAGCGAGCACAGCGGAATGTGCAGACTTTTATGACAATTGTGGCTGTCGTTAGGTTTGTCTTTTCTTGTTTGGGTGCACCTCGGATGTGCGTTCTTTCACGAGTATCAGATTGTGGAGTTGGATGATAGCATGTGATCATTTTTGAAATTTTGCAAATCTTGCACCGATTACATCGTGATTTGAAGTGGACGAAAGAAGTTCTAATAAAAAAACGAGTGTGCTTTAGATCACGTGACTGAAGTAAAACTTCTTTAGCTCAATCTATATGTATGTTCTCGCAAACGAACTACTGACTGAGATATATATATATTTCCTACACTGGCTATAAGAGGAAGAGAGAAAGAAAATTATTTTATTTTTTTAATTTTTAAAATAATTGCTTGTTTAAAAAAAAAACTTTAATAAAACATACGACTTTTCAATTCAATAAGGAACGTAGTAGTAACTTTGTCAGTCTTAAAGCAATAACAACGTCAACAACGTTATGCACAAAATTAGCAGCTGCTAGAAGCATCATTGGAGTCATGGAATCATCTACCATTTTCGATCCTTTTTTCTTATAACAAACCTTTAACAAATTAGAGTTTTATATCTATATATAAATAATATGATTAATTAACCTAGAGAAACAGAAAATATTTCGAAGTTTACCATCTGTCAAAAGAAGAAAATGAGTGCATTCGGTAATTTTTTGAATAATGAATAAAACAGGTTTATATGGATGGTGATGACGCATATGCACATAATGCAATGCGTTCACTTAGAAACAAAAAACACCAAATTTGGTAAAAAAAAATACCAAAGTGGCGTGCACTGTGTCTTAGATATATGACAAATAACTGGCTGTGAAAGAAAGAGAGAAAGAAAATGTATGCTCGCACCTCTCTCTCTTGCTCCTACAGTGTGATACAGACAATAGGCCTGCAATGCAGTGATTACAGACTTTAGAGACAGGTTATCCCACGGTTATACCCGAAGTATCCCTTTTATCCCTCGCCAAAATATAAAAAATCCTACATTTATCCCACGAAATATTAAATTAAAAAAAACATGTATTTTATTAAATTCTGTCTTTTTTATTAGTAACAAATACGAGTTACATTATACATTAACTATGCAAGCTTACCAAAAAATAAATACATATTAAGTTACGTTTGTATATAATACAAAAAGAAATATAAAATTGCATGCGGCATTAAAATGAAAATAATATTCAACATAAAATAAATATCTTATGAATTATTTGAAAATGACTGGTATGCAAGAAACTTTATCTCGGTTTCAAGTTTCATTATTCTTGATTTTTCGTACAAAAACTACACAGAAATTTGACTTGAGAATGAGGTAAGGCTTTTTTACATACATTCCAATGTTTACAAAATAAGTAAATTGATTATTTTAAAAAATACTCGTGAATTCATTCACAGATATGTCATTTTATGAAACAGTTTAGGGAAATAAAAAAAGATAATGAAAGCATTCAGATATTTTGAATGACTTTTTTTTTAAACATGAAAATATTTAATTTGATCGTAGGTTGAAGAATTTTTGTATTCTTAATGAAATGTGCAATTAGGAACAAAATTTGACCAAAAAGTAAAATACCTTTCTTTTTGTACTATGAGCTCTGAAAAATCCCTTTGTCCCTTTTAGCTTATTATAAGTGAGAAAATCCCGCAAAAAGGGATAAATCCCCCGATCTGGTATCACTGCTGCACTGTGTGCTGTGTCTTAGATATACGAAACGTAGCTGGCTATGAGAGAAAGAGAGAAAGAAAATGAGTGCCAACACCTCTCTCTCTCTTGCCCCTACAAGTCTCTCTTTCTTTCTATCTTTACTAACTTATATCTCCCTCTCAACTTCCGTTCGCAATTTTCGTAACGCTTTCGTGACGCATTCACCAGTCAACCCCCCAAGTAAAGCGTACCTAAGTTTTACTTCAAAAAATTGATTGTATGAATTAAACTAAAAATTGTTGATTTCCTCAGCAAAAAGCTCCGCAGACTTCCCTAAATATGAATTTATCACAGAGCTCGAAATTCGAATAAGCCCGCTTATCCACTCCGTCTCTTTGATTATAAACATAAACGTGTGTTTTAGATGAGTTCGCAAAATGATCTCACAAACTGATTCACTTCCTCCCTCAAGCCATTAAATCGACCCACAAGATCATTTGCATTTTCTGTCAAAAACCACAACTCTCCTCGCATCAAATCCAAACTACGCGTAGTTGTTCTTCATTTATACAAACTGCGACTGAAAGCCACACAACAGAAGAAGAAAACAAAAAACCTCATGAAAAACATTTTTCGCAACAAGTTACAATTCTTTTTGTTGCAACGTCATCTCATGAGTGTGACGCTTCGTTAAGTTTCTGAAGCAATTTTTCCCATTGCTACAATTTCACGCTAACCAAACAAATAACATAAACAAACGAAAAGTTGTTTACATCTATTCTTTCTTTTTTTTTTTTTTGTGTGTCTACTCTTCTTTATTAAATCTGCGAAACATGTGTCGGATATGATTGCATGATGCTTCAGTTTGGCGCCCAATGAAAGGCCAGAACAAAAACAAATAAAAATTTCCATAATTTTGCGCAATGCCACTTAAAATAGAGTAAACAATAAAAAATTGTTTGAGCTGGAAAATTCGTTGGAATTTTTTAAGCATTTCACACGCTTGCATATCATTTTCGTTATGGGAAGCCGCAACGCACGACCTTCGCTTAATTGAATACTTTGGCATCGGAAATAAATTTGGCACCAACCTCGCTTCCAAAATTATAATTACATACATAAACTAGCGAGACTGTGTCGCTAATCATATTTAAATTCGCAAAATTAGATAATTTTTTTTTTAATTCATAGTTTGCATGACAATCATGTGGATTGACGTGAACTCAGTTTTGTGTACCCATACTCCCGCGCATTCATTGAGAAGGGAAGAGTAATTAATTCGCTGCAGGGGTTTTTCATAAAATGATGCAAATTGATGTTATACAATCACAATCTGCTCAGAAACTGCTCTCGAAGAAGACGAGCCACAATGGCTTGGTTGTGATCAGTCTTAATGAGTGAACCACGAACGAGTTTCATTGTTAATTAATTTCCAAGTGATTTATGGTGGCTACTTTTGTTTAGTTGTGTGTGGAATTTCGGTTTTTTTTTGTTTGTACTCTAATAGCTGTTATTGGCATCATTACCTATTATAAATGGAGTCCGCAATAGAAAGGTTTGGTGGACTCACGTGCGGGTTTTGAGTGATTTCTGATTTGTGTGCGAATGGAATTTCTTTGAACGAATATTTTACGCAATAAGAGGCGGATTTTTTAAATTGAGCTGTTAAAATAAGAAGATTGTAATTTTTTTTAGACTCTCCGTAACTCTAAATCTTATGCCAACAATTTTAAATCATCAAGAGCAATCACTCAAACAAGTAGAGAAGACATGTCAGACCTTAAGCAACCCTCTTATCCGGAGCCATAGACCAGATAGAATTGAAGCAAGAAAATTTAATTGGTGTTTCTGGAAATAGCAAATAATAGTATTTTACAAAACTGTGAATGATCGAAAAGAACAAGCATAGTACTTCACTCGAGAATGTTTTGCAGAACGGATACAACCAGGTAATTTTGCATAAAGCGCGTCGAGCTTAAAATGACCAGAAATCTGCTGAAAATTTTTCGCTAAGTGTCTAGTAATTCGCAAGTGTACTCAAAGTCATATTTCAAAGACAGCATTTATCGCCAAGTTACTTACACGAGACAGTATTATAAGGTACTCGTATCGAAAAGGGATCTCTTCAAATTGTCTAGGGAACTAAAATATATTTTTATCAAAGTGTGTCTGTGGATCATAACCTTAAAGGGAATCTTCTGTCGAGGACTGTTTAAGCAGGAATTAATTTATAATTATTATCACAAAATGATGATATTCGATGGAGTTTAATAATATTATAATCTTAGCTGCATTTAGTGTACTCCGTTCAAAATCAAAAAGCACCATAAACATCGAGCAAATAGTGCGTCAAACATTTGACCGCTTTTGATCTTTATAATCTTTATGATGTTAAAATATACCGAAGAAGTCTTTGCGTTTAAGCCCGCGAAGGCGCAAAACCTCATCCTATATCCTTCTGCCTTCTAAACCAAAAGGACAGTTATTTTGTCGAGAAATTCGAAATCACAGAGTGGCATTCTCATTTGCTTATCCGTTTTTTTTTCTCGTACCGATTTCGGTGTCATTTCAAAACCGATTTGTTTGAAATATGGACTAAATGAAAGGTGAATTTCCGTATCCGAATTCCCCCGTTTAAAAGTAAAAAATAGGAGCGAATTGGTGGGAGTTTTTGCAGCTCGATTAAGATCATCTACCGTTATTACTCAAAGTCTGTACCACTTATTTGACCCTTTTCTAGCGAATCACTTATGCAAATGCAGAAGAAGGCCCCAAGATGACCAAAATGAAAAGCTTACTTACTTCTACTATTAGATAGACAGGCGCAATGTCGCCATATTCGTGAATTTAGTTATTCGTTACTGTATCTCAGACAGCACTTGTCCAGCAATAATTTCTGCAGAAGCGAGGATGGACCCTAATTAGGAGCACCGTAATATCTTCAGTTCTGCACGCTAGCATACCAACTCAACTTAATTTTTGAAGGAACAAAAAGTTTGCATGGGTGGTAGTCAGGGTGTTTTTTTTTTTTTAGAGGTATAGAATTTTGAAATGGAATAAAACAAAGATGATTTTTTTTAAATTGAAATGAAATTTAGGTACTTTATAAGATAATCTTCTGGCATTTTAATTTAGTTATGATTTCTGGCATATGACCACCACGGCTGGCTCGGACGTAGTCTAATCTGGAGGTCCAATTTTCGATGACTTTTTCCACCATTTGTTGCCGTATAACATCAACAACGAGGCATATGTTGTCCTCCAAGTGGTCAAACGGCGTAGACTAGCGACTTCACATATCCCCACAGAAAATAGTCAAGCGGCGGTAATTCGCATGATCTTGGAGGCCAATTCACGGGTCCGCAAAGTGAAACTATGCGGTTACCAAACGTTTCCTTCAATAAACCAATTGTGGCACGAGCTGTGTGACATGTTGCGCCGTCTTGTTGAAACCACAGCTCCTGCACAACATGGTTGTTCAATTAATGAACGAAAAAGTCAGTAATCATGGCTCTATAGCGGTCACCATTGAGTGTAACGTTCTGGCCAGCATCGTTTTCAAAGAAGTACGGACCAATTATTCCACCAACCCAAACAAACAAAACAAACAGTCAGTTTTTGTGGATGTAACGGTGTCTTAACATACACTTCATACACTTGAGGATTATCATCACTCCAAATACGGCAGTTTTGTTTATTGACGTATCCATTCAACCAAAAGTGAGCTTCATCGCTAAACAAAATTCGCTTATGAATATTGGGATACGTATTTCGAACAGAATCATGTTTTTAAAATAAAGTTGTAAAATTTGGAAGCGTTGTTCAGGCGTCAGTCTATTCATGTTGAAATGCCAAACAGAACTAAAAAAAAATCACTTGACAGCTGACAAAATGGCCGCCAGTTAAAATAGTGTTGCCAACTTAAAGTTCTATACCTCTAAAAAAAAAACACCCTTATCACTTTCATTACTTTATTGAGTCAATCACAAACCCAAGTGACTTATGTCCCTGCAAAAGTCTCTTACCTCATATATATATAGTTGAATATACTTCCTGAAAGATTTTGAGAGACCCACAACTAAGAAGAGGTTAGGTATACCTGAAAATCTGTGAAGGTCTGCTTAAATCATGTCATCAAGCTAGGTGGCTAGTAGCGCAAAACATGCTACAGCGAGAAAAAGATTTTCTACAGCCGAAAGTTATATACCATACCAGCAGGTGTGCTCTTTTTGGACATTAATACCTCGTAGAACAGGCATGTCAAAGATGCGGCCCTCGTTCCATGACCGCCCCTCGAGACAATTACCTGCGGTCCGCGACATCAATTCAAGGATCTTCTAATTTCAATTGCTGTCGCGCCTAGTATAGAATCAAAATTTTAACGTCTCTATATAAGGGTCCGCCAAATTTGGCGGACCCTTTATAACTTTTTCTTAAATAAAATATTTTTGAAATACTTTTTACTTTATACGTAGTATATCAAGCTGACATACTTAAGACAAAAAAAAAAAGAGTTTGAGTTTGACACCCCGCTGTAGATCATTATTGATCAAGGAGAACAAAAAGTCATTCCCAAAAAGTTTCGTGCCTATATGTCATTCATTTGTTATATGACGGTTTTTTTTAGGTAGAACATTTTAAAAAATATTTTGATACTTCATCAGAGAACACGTCAGGAATGAGAATATCGTCCAATAAAGGGAGTGGATATCTACTCGTCATACGTAGCAAAAATCAATTTTCTATCATGCTGTCCATGATAGAAGAGCGACAGATACCTGCCGTAGAACAGTATTGAGCAAGAGCTACCGCAGTTACAAAAGACTTCGAGGCTTCCAAGTCGTAATGGCAAGAACTCACCAAGTAGTACACACAAGTGAAACACAATATTAGTAAAAGTAAAATGCCAGTCAAATTATTTTGATTCATCGCTCGCGTAACCCATAAAACGCCCATTGACTGCTTTATAGCTTCGCTTGCCACATAGTGTAGCAGCTTAGTTCCGGTAGTCATGTCTGCCTTCAAAATCTGAGTGGCTTCCTGCAAAGCTCTTTACAGTCAATTTCTTAAAGTACATCACTGTACCAAGTGATACAGAAATTTAATAACCCCATAAGCAAATATTTTACGATACCTTAAATTGAATTTCATCCATTATTCGCTATATAAGATGACCTAGATGCAAATATCGCCTGCCAAACGATAATGTCAAGCTTAAGGAATCCCTCAGACCGACTTGTGCTTAAATAAAACCTCAATTACCGCGATTTATACCGCATGCTACTAATTATTTTTTACACTCTTCTAACGACTTAATAAATCAAAGAAACCTACCTCCACTCATCCGCGTCAGTGCCACGCGGAAATAAATATGTCACACACGACCTACACCTCGGCAAAATAATTACTAAAACTTAAATATTCACACCGGCGAACATAAATCCTGAAAGATTGATCAAAAACGCAAATAAAATAAACAACCCAAAGGAATGACTGTGACTATGACTACCACTTGCACTGTAATCTTATCAAATTCAATCACAGGACAAATAAAATACCGCCAACCCTCACGGGCTTGTAACTGAATAAATTACTGCTGGAAAATTCAGATGCACTGCCGATAAAATGGCAAAACTGCTCATCTGCATGGCTGTGTAAAATTATTCTTCAATAAAAATCAATGAATGCAAATGCTTGTAGGCTTTGGTATTTTTATTATGTACATGCTGGCCTTTGCATTGTCTCTTACCCGAAGCTAGATCAAAAAGAACGAAATAGAACTCACCTGGCCAATACCGCATCCAATGCAACAGATCCAGATAAGGATCGGTAGAGTAATCCAACTGTGATTGCGGTCAAACATTTTAATCGAATTCATGTCGCTGTTTCGTATCTGTGGATGAAAAAAATTGAATTTAAAAATAAACTTGTTTATGTGGGTGAAATTTTATATTCAAAGAATTGTGGGCATGTCAATAAACGAGTTGTAGCCACGTTCTTCAGGGGAATCTACTATCAAAAATATTATAAGGTCGTGCTTATAAAGCATTATATTGGGGAAGAGCATTTTGCCATTAACAAAAATTCGTGGCGCTAATGGAGACTGATGTAGAGCACAGCGATCCACATAAGATGAAAACGAGATTTTGGATTTATTCTTTGATTTACTACTTTTCCAAAAAATGTGGGCTTCAAGTTTAATTGGGTTGTCGACCGAAGTAAGTTTGTCGGTTGTTTTTAATGAAGAGTGTCATCAATGTCATTTGGTAGTGATTTAAGTTCTCTGTCGGTATAAATTGGAAGTGGAATGCATTTAAAACAAAGTGTGTGAATAAATCTGCGGTATTTTAATTTAAAAGATATTTGCCGGCAATTAGGAACTCGTTTTTTTTAAATGGTATTTACATTTATTATGGTTATGGTTTTGGTAGAATGGATATTAGGAAGTCAGGGGCAGATTTAAATAGCGAAGACAAGGAGCCAACGAGCCATAAATTGAATTATGGCATCTCTTCCGATTTACTTTGTAAATAAAAGTTTATTAAAAGTATTCAATATGTAAGAAACTTCACATTTTAAACACTGACTAAGCCATTTTAATACGGAAAACCGGAATGGTGTTGGATATGGTCCATCTATTTCTGGTTTTAAAGCTATAGGCAAACATTTTCTAATTTACTCGTTATTTTACATTGGAATAAAAGCAACGAGAAAACCATTTTACAGATGTCAAGCATGTTACTGTTCTTGTTCATACTTACTGTCAGTCAATGTATTCTATATTAGAAT
Source organism: Cheilosia variabilis (assembly GCA_951230905.1). Lineage (NCBI taxonomy): Eukaryota > Metazoa > Arthropoda > Insecta > Diptera > Syrphidae > Cheilosia > Cheilosia variabilis. The sequence goes on along the minus strand of OX579676.1, from coordinate 140,579,465 downwards.
AAATTGAAAAAAAAAACCCATCGGAAGTGACTTGCATCAATCTTGCTTTAGATTTTTCATCTAATCCATATTTAGAATGAGCTTGGCTATGCCATTATATTGTGTCGTTTTTTATACTAGAAAAATAAAGTTTCAATTGCCCATATTATTTCATTTTCCACGAAATTTATTTCTGCCTTGAGTTGCATCTTCAAGTTCTTATTTTAAGAAGGAGGGAGTCATGATCAGGAGCTGAACTTGACACTAATTAATGTGAGACTTTAACGAAAAGCACAACGATAATCAGAACAAGTCTTTCAAAGGTAGATTGGTTAAAAAGTGTTCTCATAAAAGCGCATCGCGAGTGGGCGAACAAATTGATTTTAAAATATTTATGATCAGCAGATTCTTATTTTTATTTTTCCCAAACAATTATAATTCTATTGATCTAGTAGCTGATTTACAAAAAAACTATTTCCGAAAATATTGTCGTGATCCAAAAATTCGCTAATGAAAAATTCAATCGAACTAAACCTTAACCTAATCATAAAAATGCGTTCCACAAACAAAATTACCTTTTGGCTTTTAAATTTGCATAAAAGAAAATCGATTTGAGCGTTGGTTCAGCTGAAGCTTTTACGAATTTTTATTGAGTGAAATAGAGCCAAGTACGCTCAAATTCGTTTTGATAAGATTTTTTGCAGTTGCATTGTACCTTATTCCAATTTAAAGACAGGATTTATTTTATAATCAGAAGCAGGGACCTTAGCTACTTTAATTGGATTTAGAATTAGATATTACAGCTGGTCAAAAAAATAGGTGTGAGTGCTTTGTTATTAGTTGATTCGTTCTTGTTGCTAAATAACAGTTGTTTTGCCAACAAGACTTGCAACAATATACATTTTTATTAAGAAATGCTTAGTTCCGTTAGTATGACGCCAAGCTTATTGCATTTACTTAGTGTACTGTTAAGTATTTTATTAATTTTCGTTGCAATACCATTTTTTACGTTTTAAGGGCTGGACATAAAAATAGGTGTGCTTAGTTAAATTGTTAAAATGTTGCGATTTGTTGCAAAAGTGCTACTAAAAAGTAATTAACTTTAAAGGTGAGTTTGTTTTTTACTTACTTTATCCCAATTTTTGTTTAAGTTTTTTTATTAAATCATAATTTAAGATGGGTCGAAAAGTCCACTGCTCTGCTGAAGAAAGGCAATTAGTTAAACGGTTACGGGGTGAGGGAAAAACCTATAAAATTATAGCAGATGCCCTAGGGAGGTCACAGAACTTCGTAACCAATGCTCTTAAGCGAACATTAGAAGCAGAACTAAGAGGAAGGCCGAAAAAAACCAAAGCTACTACTGACCGCCGCATTTTACTTTTAGCGAAGTCAAATCCGTTATTTTCGTCACGGACTATAGGCGCACAAATTGGGGATGGAATCAGTGCACGCACAATCCGCAGGAGACTACAGAACTGCAATCCCCCAGGAAGAGTCGCCAGAAAAGTTGCACTCATAAGAGCTAAGAACGTAAGGTCCCGAAAAGAATTTTCCTTAAGCCATAGTTGGAAGTTGGAATGGACATGAAGAAGTGAAAAAATATTAATATTCTGTGGAGTGACGATACAAAAATAAATTTGTTCACCTCGGATTGTGGGCGTAACGTAAGGTATTCTTTAAGGAAAAGAATAACATCCTCGCTATACACTAAAGACCATTAAACGTGGTGGAGGAAATATAATGGTATGGGGCTGTGTTTCCTGGTATGGTGTTGGTCCTATATTTCGTGTCAATAACATCATGACAAAATATGGATATAGGGAAATCTTGGAAAATGTCATGCTTCCATTTTCCGAGGACAACATGCCCCTCCGATGGCATTTCCAGCAGGACAATGATCCAAAACATACGGCTGGTATTTTGAAAGATTGGTTTCGGGATCAAAACATCTCCGTAGTTTCATGGCCAAGTCAATCTCCAGATCTCAATCCCATTGAGAACTTGTGGGATGAACTGAAAAGAAAATTGAGGGGTCAGTTCTTCACAAATGGGAATCAACTGTGGGAAGCCGTGCAAAAGGAATGGTATTCCATTCCTCCTGAAACGTGCCAGAAATTGGTAGGATCAATGCCACGTCGACTCCAAAAAGTTTTGGAAAATAATGGAGGATACTCAGGTTATTAGAGTAAGTTAAAAAAACAGCAAAAAAATTAATACAATCTATAATCAATGATTATTGAGGAACACACCTTTTTTTTTTGTCCAAGCGGAAAACAGAACTCCAAAATTTTTTGTTATTTTTTTTTTTTAATTATTCGAAAAATAAACAGATAATTTAATTTTCCATATGTTTTAAAAACTGTAAATTTTATTAATAAAATTAAAAAAACAAGAAACCAATGGAAGAAATACGAAAAAATTTAGTTTTTTAAAAAACATGTTCTCACACCTATTTTTTGTACCAGCTGTGTATATACAATGATTTGTGAAAAAGTGCTGTAAAGGGTAAACTGTTTTGGTGTATGTCGCGACTTTTGGCCCTATTCATTGTTCTCCAAATGTCTGTTTACTGAAAGTGAATCAGAACGTTGTCAACATAAACTGTGTAATATCTGTAGCGCTCAGAGTTTAGGACAAGGTTTTATAAATTATTATGCACAGTATACACGTGTGTGTCAACAAATTATGGTAAAAAATCAGTTCATCTGTAAATTATATTTAAAATGACAACATTTGTGCATATTTATTGCAGAACAAACGGGCAGCCTTGAGTAGAAGAATTAACTAAAAATACAACTCATGTAGCTATATTCTTATAAAAGACTTTCCCAAATCTATAAATAAGTATACGCGTGATCTGTGTAGATAGTCATCTTACAAATCAACCTTAAATTTGAAAGTCCCAAAACTAGTAAGCCTTTCGAAGAAATCGCATAAAGTGGAGTAGCACAATCGGCAGTGGTAACCTCTAATCAAAGATGTACACATTTTATATATAAGACAATAAAACTTTAATTAGTTTCTAGATTAGGTACCCACTTTCATGACCTGCTTCGGCTTACGAACCTCCACTTTATCAGCGAATGGTTAAAATTTCTCGATCACTACTAGAGATATCGAACCAATGTACAACTTCATCGAAAGGCAGATTGCGGACAGATTGCTGGTCAAACAGGTGTTTCCTTAGAACAAGTTGTACTATTTTTGTGCACATGGTAATTATAGCTCATTAAAACCACGCGCTTAACTTCACACAAATAGTACTAGACAACAATACAGTTATTTCGATTGGAATCGCCAAGATGACATTTAAAAAAAAAAGAAAACACAACACCAATTTAAACTGCGTTGAATATTCAAATATAAATCTCTCCTTCTCCTTATTGATGGCGTGATCCTCTAATCACAATTTACTTGGCTTGTACCCATAATTAATTTGACACAATTACTCAAGTCCCCCCGGGTGCGACCGAGTTCGTAAATTCATGTCACCAAAGAGACGAGAGACGAATTCTCCCACGAACATGCGATACGAAACGCAACGCTGACGCTGAGTGCTTTTGAATTAATTAACATTTAAATCCTTCTAGCGACTTGAGATTGAGATTGAATCCGAATTCTTCAAATCGTGGGAGATACAGTTAAAAGCTCTTGATCGCGTGCAACGTAGTCGCCGTTGTCGCCGCCGCCAATAGTGCATAGGAAATAAGCATATAACTTTTTGTGACGCCAGGAGGTTGCCTGTGTCGATTATTTGAAATAGATTGTCTCAGTTGGTGTTGTGTATCTCAATTGGAGTTCTGTTACGGTTTCTTGGAAAACCTTCAGACGTTTTGGTTCGCATCAAGGGGCGTACTGAAATGGGGCGGACACGGTTTGTATTGTCTTTTGCTTGGTTACGACAATTTGATTTCCAAGCGATTGCATTGAAATGGAAGTTTTGTAGTTTATTTCTACCTGACATGGGATTGCGGATAGTTGAGAGACGAATCGATTGTTTTTACAGATAGCGTGTTAATTGAGAGGTTGAGTTATAACGCGAAGTTGGGCGATCAATTTAGACGGGTTTACTGACAGTATCACAGCTGTCGGAAATGTGATTGGTGAATGGTAATCGTTTCGGATGGGTGCAAATGTATATGGTGCCAGATAAAATTTTTGATTGCTGTCTTGCATTTGCTATTTTTAAGCAAAATATTATGTTATTCCAAGGTTTCACATTCGCTTATTGGTTGTAGGTGTTAGGTTTCATTTTGGTTGGTTGGTTGGTTTGAGTGGCTGTATTCTGACGAGGGAAGAACACAAATAACGCATTGAGCGCCGTTTTGAGACCGTAACTAATGGAACCTGAAGATAAAAGGGGGAGAAGGATGTTAAAGGAGCAGAAATTCGATGGGGTTTCATTTTATGCGCATACCTTTCAATATGTTGTCATATCTCCAAGGATTATTCAGAAATTTAAAGATTCTATTTTGCAATGACGACTTTATTGGATGTCAAAACAAAATGGAGGCAGAGTGACATATATCCACTATCGTCACCGACATTACTCTTTTTAGCGATACCAAATCATTGTCAGAACTTTTTTATTGCACTTATTTAAATAACTGACTCAGAGTCCATTGTATTCAAATGAAAAATTGACAAAACTGCTCCCGATTCGAGTGTCTAGGAATTTAATGTAACCGTCGATTTGTGCGACGGCGAGTGTTTTTATGGATTTTGTTTGAGAATCGTATATTTTCTCGGTTCAAAATCGTATTTGTCGTATTTTCTAATTTTACGGGTACAAAAAATGCGTTTAAGAGCGTAGAAGTACAAGGTGGCGCAAAAATAGCATTCCGATGTTTTTTGGCTGTAATTTAAAAAAAAAATGAAAAACTTTGATTCTTCTTGTGGATTATTTTTATTTGGTCTTTTAATTTTTTTTACATCAAGTCGAGAATATGATGTCATGTAGATGGCCGCCGCCACAGTTGATTGTCATTTGAGCCCTTTTTATGGCATTTTCCATCACTTTGGACAAAACTTCCGGCGAAAGGTTCTCACATTCTTGACGGATATTGTCTTTAAGAGCTGCAAGAGTCTGAGGCTTGTTGACATAAACCCGCGACTTCAAAAAGCCCCACAAAAAGGAGTCTGGAGCGGTCAAATCAGGCGATCTTGCTGACCAGTGCAAATCGCCAAAACGGGAGATTAGGCGCCCGGGAAATGCATCTTTCAGCATATCGGTTGTGGCACGTGCAGTGTGTGCCGTTGCACCGTCCTGTTGGAACCACATGTTTTCCAATCCCAATTCATCAAGTTGCGGCAAAAAGAACTCGTTGATCATTGCTCTGTGGCGCTCACCATTCACAGTAACCGTTTGGCCCGCGACGTCTTCGAAGAAAAAAGGTCCGATGACTCAATAGCAATATTCTCTGCAGAACGGCTATTCCGGGGTCTGCCACGCCTGGCAGCATCTCGTGTTGTGCCAGTCTCTTCGAGGCGAGCGGCTAAACGTCGCAGTGTTTCACCAGTAGGCGTTGGACGGCTAGGAAATCTGCGACGAAATTCACGTTGTGCCAAAGTCACCGACCTATTATTGCTCAAATAAATAGTCGCCAATATTCCGCCTTCTGGAGCAGTGTAGCGTAACATTGTTTATTAACGTGTATTTCGCATGTGTTTACTACACAAATGTCAAATCAGAACTGACATTAGGGGCCAATCGCAAAATTTATAGCACTTTCTGATAGGAGGATTATTTTTGCGCCACCTTGTATTTTGTACTTAATTTGAATGTTATTTCGAAATGTTCGAGAACCTTATCAGTTTCGCTTTGGTCCGTCCGAACCCACTAGACTAATTGTGTTCCTAGGTCTATCTCAGAAACTAATTGATGAAGAAGGCTGAAATTTGCACACAACATCTGGTATAACCTCTAGTTAACGAAAAATACCTATGGTAGTGATCGATTGGTTATAGAGTAATTTGGTGAAAACAAATATTTTCATTCGCACATAAAGCGACTTACAAAAAAATTTAGCATGATCGTAGCTATATATGTGCCGAAGACTGTTTTGCGCGAAAGCTAATATTTTAAAAGATATTTACAAAAAACTGTCAATCACTACCTATATAAAGTACGCTCCTTTTAACCATTTTTCATTCGCTATTGGTGTGTTCTCTTAATCGACTCCAATTGGAATTTTCAACGCATACTGAACTCTACTCACGCTCATTCACACACGGACACCACCATAGACAAACCATACTGAGACCCCCACCCCAAACTCGCAATCCTCTTGCCTTTTACTTTTTAATTCATTTTTTATTCAATTCATTCTTTAAACTTATATACTAGACAAAAATGATTAAATCTAATTTAACTAACATTAATCCTCTTGCCGCTGGCCCCCTAAATTTTTTTTCAAATTCGCCATTATGTTTTCCTATCGGTGTTAGTTCAATTAAGAATCCGTCTGACGTGCAAAACCATACAAAACATACAAAAAATAAATACTACTACGGGAATACCACATTTTTATATTACTGAATGCCATTGGTTGGTTATTATAAATTGTTAAAAGGCGAATAATTCGATTTGTTTGGTCAATAAAACTACCTAAAGGAGATGTTCTATATACTAGAAACATATTAGGACAAACATGGTTGTGTATTTTCAACTTTTGGATATCATTTACTTCGATTTCGTATGTAAATTTTTCTTATAAATAATGAAGAAATTTGTTCAAAATGTTTTTATTTTCTCTCAACCAATCTAGATTGTTAATTTTTCATGAATATTTTAAGCAAATGTACACTTATTCCTAAAAAAAAATATTATTCACACATAACGAACAATTTCAAGTTCCACGGATAAAATTCTATGAACGCTGCCAGCAACTTTGCCCAAAGCGGAAGTTGCGTATGCAAGGTGCGAGTCAGTTGATAACTCAGAATTTTTGAATTTACGTGACATTTGTCAATACGAATTTCTATGTAACAAGCGCACTTAGCATTTGTCACCCAATTAAAAATATCGCTTGTAGGCAAGTACGGGAAATCGGCCGAAGTTTTTGGTCTCAGTATTGTCTATGATTAATACCATTTTTCCTGCATTATTTGTTTCGGATTAATTTTGCCAAAACGTCTCATTTTTCATACATTTTTCTAACTTTTGCTAAAAGACTTTACATTCGACATTTAGGATAAATCGCATTTAGCGGTCAAAGTATAACCTGCTGTTGTAAGATAAAGAACGAAACGGAAAGCAATTCGTATTATTGTACAGATATGCAACTCCTAAAAGTCCTAATGTGCTTTCGTGACATTGAATATTGTTTGTTGTTTACTAAACATTATTTCCAGTTAATCAGCAATATTAATTAAATATTGTGCAATATAAAGGGTGATACTAACGACCCGCAAACACCCTTAATGTCTTATCTTAAAATCACGACTTCATACAGCAAGGACAGCCCCATTATACAAAAGTTTTACCCTATTAAACCATCAACTTATTTTTTTCTCTTTCGCGGTGGCAGTCGCATGTTTCCTTTAATTTCAATCATGCAGAAATAATTGATTAAAATTTCGCAGGCTATGGAACTGCAAATACATACAAAATACGAGTAGGAACACTCATATACAAGCCGAACATTCACAACGTAAAGCCGCGATTCCAGTAGCATGAGCTTAACTAACTGAATTCTCAAAAAGGCTAGCCACCGCACAATTTACAGTACAGAGATATCATATAGGTGTACATTTATATCTTTCAGTTGAAATATTTTACATCTATTTAATACATATTGATTAATTAATTTTTTTGAAGGAAAAGAACGAAAAAAAACCTCCATTTGACAAAAAAGTAAAAAACATATATACATTGAAGATATATGCACATCGATATAGCAATAAATAAAAAAGTAAAATAAAATAAATAAATAACACATAAAAACATAATAAATAAATAAATAAGTAAATATGTAAATAAATAAATATATCAATAAATAGCAAAAATAATTTTAAAAATAAAAAAGGTATTAATAATAATTAATGCAAATATAATATGCAAACAAATAAGGTTGATAATCAGAGAAAACAACACAAGAAATTAGTTTATTCTTAGGTGAGTAGTATTTAACTCATTCACTAGGGGGTTATCAGCGAAGTTATGTTCAAAATGTTTTTATTTTCGCTCAACCAATCTACATTGTTAATTTTTCATGAATATTTTAAGCAAATGTACACTTATTCCTAAAAAAAAATATTATTCACACATAACGAACAATTTCAAGTTCCACGGATAAAATTCTATGAACGCTGCCAGCAACTTTGCCCAAAGCGGAAGTTGCATATGCAAGGTGCGAGTCAGTTGATAACTCAGAATTTTTGAATTTACGTGACATTTGTCAATACGAATTTGTATGTAACAAGCGCACTTAGCATTTGTCACCCAATTAAAAATATCGCTTGTAGGCAAGTAACGGGAAATCGGCCGAAGTTTTTGGTCTCAGTATTGTCTATGATTAATACCATTTTTCCTGCATTATTTGTTTCGGATTAATTTTGCCATAACGTCTCATTTTTTATACATTTTTCTAGCTTTTGCTAAAAGACTTTACATTCGACATTTAGGATAAATCGCATTTAGCGGTCAAAGTATAACCTGCTGTTGTAAGATAAAGAACGAAACGGAAAGCAATTCGTATTATTGTACATATATGCAACTCCTAAAAGTCCAAATGTGCTTTCGTGACATTGAATATTGTTTGTTGTTTACTAAACATTATTTCCAGTTAATCAGCAATATTAATTAAATATTGTGCAATATAAAGGGTGATACTAACGACCCGCAAACACCCTTAATGTCTTATCTTAAAATCACGACTTCATACAGCAAGGACAGCCCCATTATACAAAAGTTTTACCCTATTAAACCATCAACTTATTTTTTTCTCTTTCGCGGTGGCAGTCGCATGTTTCCTTTAATTTCAATCATGCAGAAATAATTGATTAAAATTTCGCAGGCTATGGAACTGCAAATACATACAAAATACGAGTAGGAACACTCATATACAAGCCGAACATTCACAACGTAAAGCCGCGATTCCAGTAGCATGAGCTTAACTAACTGAATTCTCAAAAAGGCTAGCCACCGCACAATTTACAGTACAGAGATATCATATAGGTGTACATTTATATCTTTCAGTTGAAATATTTTACATCTATTTAATACATATTGATTAATTAATTTTTTTGAAGGAAAAGAACGAAAAAAAACCTCCATTTGACAAAAAAGTAAAAAACATATATACATTGAAGATATATGCACATCGATATAGCAATAAATAAAAAAGTAAAATAAAATAAATAAATAACACATAAAAACATAATAAATAAATAAATAAGTAAATATGTAAATAAATAAATATATCAATAAATAGCAAAAATAATTTTAAAAATAAAAAAGGTATTAATAATAATTAATGCAAATATAATATGCAAACAAATAAGGTTGATAATCAGAGAAAACAACACAAGAAATTAGTTTATTCTTAGGTGAGTAGTATTTAACTCATTCACTAGGGGGTTATCAGCGAAGTTACATCTATTCAAAAAAACTTGGTTTAGTTTCCTGATTCTCTCGGAGATCAACTCAACATTAACTCTGTTATGCAAATCTAGGGTAGAGTAGTGCCAAGGGAGGTTTAGCAGCATTTTTAAAAGTTTGTTTTACTGTATTTGTAATTTTTTAATATGGCAGTCTGCACATTCACCCCACACTTGATAGCCATATAATAAAATTGACTGGAAGATGACTTTGTGCATAAGTATTTTATTTTCATTTGACAATAAAAGGATATGGCATCTTAATAGCAATACCGGTTTTGTGTTGTGTCCTTTTAGTATGTTCCTTAAAGTTTAACTTTTGATCCATATAGACTCCTAAATAGAATTCCAAATAAATCTCTAAATTAAATGCAAGGGAGAGAATATGTTTTCATCGATTCCGTGTTTATTCCAATAAAATAGATAGGTTGAGAATATTTTATTTGTACTGCAGTTTATGCTAAAATCGGAAACCCTAAAATCGGTAGCTTTGGAGTAAACGTAACGCAAACAAAACATCTTAACGCAGCAGTATTTCAAATGAATTAGGTAATGCTTCTATTAGAGCAGATATATCTAATGGATATATCTTATGGACTGCTCTGGTTTCTATGTCGTCAGGTATCTCTGAGAAGATGTACCGACGGAAGCAGAAAAGAAAAAAAAACCAGCTACGGTTGCTGCTACAAATACTGTGAACAAATACGACATTGAGAACCTGTAATCGAAAGAGACTTCTAGAACCGATCTTATACCGAGAACATTATCTCACAATGAGCTATATTGAACAGGCCATTGAGCTATAAGTCAGAATTCCAGTTGCAACACTTACAGAAAGACTCATTGACACCGGGAGCGAGTTATGAGTTTCACGCGAAACTCCTGGACCCTGGTTTGTTCAGGACCCAAAACCTATAGCTTTCTACAACCATCTGTTAACAGGAGTTTTCACTTTGGTTCTGCTACAGCACTACATAAACCAATTGTATCTTGCTGGTGTTGTAGTTATACGAGTGAGATCGTAAAATGGTAGTATAAGTAACAAGTCATCGAAGCACGAACGTTACAAAAAACAAACTGTAAAGTAATTGTAGAATTGCACACGAATAATAAAATACAACTGCACAAAGAATGTGCAGTTTTTATTTGTATATTCCAACACAAATATTTTGCTTTAGTCACAAATTGCTTTGTTCTTACAACAATCCGGGAACGGTAAACTCTCGTCTGTATGAATTTCAACTCTGCCATTATCGCCGCAAATAATTTTCCCGCAGTATTGATTCTTGTCTTCAACAACATCGCCAGGTGACATAACCAAATCACCCATAACGCATTTGCCTGGATATCCTATCAGCGGAAAATGTGCTCTATATAAAATGTGACTAATGTAAAATCAAACTTACTCGTATTCCTAAATATCCCTTTAGCAACACCTGCGAAGGAGGATGTGACAAAGGCACATACAAAAATAACTATGCAAACGGTTAATTTCATCTCAGTTTGAAGTATCAGCGTAAACTGATTGAATTTCTGTGAATTAAAATATATTTAAATAGCATGTGGCTTACAAAAACAAAAACGCATATAAATGTATTAACCCCATTATCAACTAAATGTCATCGAAGAGTGTCCGAGTACGTTATCTCTACTTTATATTAATTTACTTACCTTTTTTTCATCTTCAAGTGTATTTATGACTTACTAATGAGTGAGTATTCGATTTTAATTATATACCTCCTTAACAACTTAATTTACAGAGAAAAAAAAAACATTAACATTTCACAAATAAGTATTTGTCTACAAATTTTATATTTGCACAGTCGGATTTGTTACACAAACTCATATGTAATGAAAATGTAAATAAAAGTGTTGCCAGCTGACATTTGTGACCAGTATGAAATGGTGATAAGTTTCAAGCCTTGAACAATTTGTTAGTAAACATTTTTTTCTGAGGGTTATAGTTCTTTCCGGGTACGGATGCGCTTTAATTCTTAGTAGTTTTAGGTTGTGATGAAATAAATGTATTGCACGACTGTTTAGTCGTGTTTAGATAACTAGCTAACAGTTTAAAGCATCACCAAAAATGTTCGCCAAAATCGAGTTGTCGAGCAAAAACCAAGGTTTAAAACTAATTAGTGGTTTTATACGTGGCTTATTTAATTCAATTCAAGTTTGACAAATTTATTTTACTTTCTGATTTGCGCTTTATGGGGACCGCGCTGAAAGCTTATTATACGAAGTTTAAGAGACAAAAATGCGTAATTGCGATACATATGTAGTATTTAGTTCGACTTTAATTGTTATACATATCAATATTAAGTTTAACAATAACAATGATTTCACTACATTTCTATGAGTACTTTTTACTTTATTTATATTTTTATTTTACTAATTTAAAAAACCCGACTGAGTGTAAAAAAGGAATTAAAAATATATGAACAAGAAGCATTTAAGTACCTATACCTAACTAATTCTAAATTTTTACATCGAAAGCTGATAGAGATTAAAATTTAGAAACTATTAAAAATAAGACAATAGCTAGTGATTTATAGGAAATTTACTGGCAATTCGTCCCAAAATCGAAAAACTCCCATAAAATTAGTTATTGTGAGAAGCTAGGCCTAGGTCCTCACGGACTATTTATTTTGAAACATGTATTTATCGTTATATTAATTACAGTAAAACTTGCGTACACTTTCTTAATATTTTTTTACAAAAATGAAATGAAACGATTGCTTGTTTAATAATTAAGTGTTACATACTTATAAAAGGTAACAACTGTAACTCATAGAAGACTGGCAAAACCTATGTATCCTGCAACTTGGTTTTCTATGGACAGCGAGGCCAAACTAGTTTATCTTGTTTGGGACATTGTAGACCGAAATTACTTTATCAACTTAAGATTAGAAAAACTGCGTTCGCCACTTGCAACGATCAATGATAAATCTGGTTGTTGGGATATAACTCTTGAAGATTGAGTTTGTTGGAAAAAGTTTAAATTCCTGATAAGTGTTGCCTGAATGTCTTCGAGGTAGCGTTGCAGAACTTAAATTTGATCGCACAACAAATCTCCATCAAAATCAGACTTAAAGTTGACCGTTAACTTTCCTTGCAGTACTTTCTTATTTTGTTTTTTTTTTTGTTTTTTCAATGTTAAAGAAGAAGTTCCACGTGCCAGAAAAATCTTGCATCTGTTGAAATCTTTCCTTCATAGATATAAGCAAGATGTGCAAAAGAGAACTTTAATTTATTTATTTGTTTGTCAACAAAGTAGCCGTTTGGACCCGGCATAATATTGTAGATCCCTTCCATTCGTCCCAAAAATGAAAAACTCACACAAACAAATGGTTGTGAGAAGCTAGGCCTAGGGTCCCTACAGACCTGTTGCGCCAACCTCAAGAGACTCGAGCCCAATAAGTTGCAATCGGGCTGAATAATGGGGTAAGTTATTAAAATCAGACCAAGGAAGACGTCTGAGGGCAAACCTAAGAAATCATTTCTGAATAGCTTTGATTCTTACAACAACATGAGTCTTGTAGTATGGACAGCAAAAAATAGACGCATATTCTCCCGGCGATCGAACAAAAGTCAAATATAAAATTTTCAGCGAAAACGGGTCGGTGAACACCCTAGCATAACGTTTAAGCATTCCCCATGCTCTTTTGGTTTTATTTGTGATATATTCATAGTGGTAAATGTAGGAAACTTTACTATCTAAAATTTGTTTATCATATTATATAAATGCGGAATAACATTACTGTCGAAGGAATAAGCGTGAATGTAAGGCGAGGTACGACGGGAAAAAGTAAAGACCAAACATTTACTAACATTAAGGGACAATTAGTTTTTAGTGCACCACAAAACGCATTCAATCTATCAAAACTATTGGGGTCATTGCATTAAAAGTATATTTTAAAATCATCGGCAAACATCAGGATATTGCAATGTGGAACAAATTTGACAAATTTTGAACAGCATTGACGGATTAAAAAGTTAGAGTGAGCCTGTGTGACTTCCTTGAGGGACACCGGATGTTACCCTGATCTCTTTTGATAAGTGTCCCCGAAACTTTAAAAATTGGTATCTGTTTTCTAAATATGATGATAGCCATCTAAGAAACACTGTAGGAAACCCTAAGCGTTCAAGTTTGTAAAGAAGAAGCTTTTGGTAAACTACATAAGTCAAACGCTTAAATTTAATCAATGTAAATTGCATCGATCTGATTACCCTTAGATAGTAACAATGGATCTATTTTTTACAAACCATGTCGGTTACTGCAAACTAAATTTTTACAAAAAAAAAAAAATAACTTATACTCGTATCAGTCACCAACTCATCAAACAGTTTAGGAATGGACTATTGTTTACAGATCCCTCTGTAGTTTTCAATATTATTTTTCCTACCGGATTTAAATATTGGTACTATAAAAGAATTTTTCCATAGGGAAGGAATGAAAGATGGGCAACACATTTTTAAAAATCCTGCTGGAATACCATTGGGTCTAGGATTGAAATTGAGAGGCAAACAGATTCTTGTACACCCGGTCGCGCTGGATAAAGGGAAAAGTTTTAACGTCATTCATTTAGAAATCCACAAACGAACAGTCATTGAATATTGTTAAATATTCTAATAATATTCTGTTCACTTAATACATCATAAGTTATGCCAATAATTTAGCCAAGTTCCTTTTCAAAATTGTGACCTTGATCTGTTAACGTCAGAGCTAAAAAATTGCTGCACCATTATTAGCTGAACATTCTTTTGTCGTCGGTGGATTTTTAAATTCCATTTGCATAGAAAGCACAAAGATCTTGCGAATCTTCACAGTAGAAGGAAGCAAGATAAAATATTAGTTACATATATATGTACATATATAGGCAGTACGATTATTTTTAACGTTTTTGTATAAACGCTATTGAATGTACTAAAAGAATAAGTGCTTTACTGTTGTAATCGAAAACTATGCAGAAGAAAAGAACATCAAACAGTTAAATTTTAGGGCCGCTATTCGTCAGATTTTACAAAGTTTTCTCAACTCCCAGGCGAGATAAAGGACGGTGGGTTCCTAGTAAGCTTTGACATGCTCATCACTTTTGAGGATTAATCTGCCGACGACTCGATGGCAACAATTTCGTTGCGCTTTACTTTCCAAATTTAGGGGGCTATGTTGTCAAATCTACCATGTCAAAAAAATTGAAAGGGGTCTTTGCGTTTCTTGCTTGCAACTGGTCTATAGATCAGTCGAAAAGCGTATGGGAATTTATCCCAGGCAAGTTACGCAAAACCCTAAATCAATCATTTGAATCATTTGATGTTGAAAAAATTCCACTTAGTTGCCGTAGTGACTTCATATCCGCTCTTTACCCAGATTCATCACCGCCCTTAAAACCGCATCATACCCTAAACCGCTCTTACTTAAAATCCATTAACAACGGTCCTTATAACGATGAATATTCAAAAAAAGTGTTTACCACATCGAAGACTCGCCCCGCAGAGCCTTACCACTGCTATATCATATGCAATCTGCCTAATTGATATGAATTCAATCCATCTTGTTAATCAGAGGGAATCCGCCGACAGCACAACAATCACAGCCGGCTCATCTAAGAAACGTAGAGTTACCACAGAGCGGCACGTGCTATTATACAGCCAGTTCAGTATAATCAGCATCCAATGCCATCGATCTCTGGCGATATACGCGCACCAAACAGTAACTAACAACAATAACTGACAACGCAGCTAGTGAACTAACAAGACAAGACACCACGTTCGTTTGAAGTGTCGGCAGTACCACCTACCAATCTCTTTGAAAACACGTTACATCCGCGGACCTGTGCCTAACGAGGAAAATCAAAATTTAAAAGCCTCGCACCTGGCCAAGCGATAATTACAGCTGAGCGGAGGTTAGTTAATGGGAAACCGAAACTGGTGACACCAGCCAAAATAAACAAGCAACGTTATGACTCTACTTGTTTTTGAATACGCCAGCGAGGTCTCCTTGGTCGGAATTAGGGTCTTTATTAATTGGAAGCCCACCACTGACATCTTTCTCTCACTTGAGTGAGACTCGTATTCAAATTGAAAGGAACGGTAATTGTTGCGCAGTGTTATTTTTAATTACATGCAAAGGCAGTTAAAAATTAATTTGCTTGTGCGATGCAATGGTGAAAATATGACAGACAATAGGCCCGACAGTGTTATGAAATGAGCGCAGTTTCCGTTTGCCCATTTCTACATTTGTTACATCTATTGTCAGCGCTGACCCGGTCGTTAATATCTGTGGGAAGATTTTAACGAATATCTCTCAATTTCTGTTAACATTGTATAAGGTTGTTTGCTTGGAGAGGTGAATAGCATTTAATTGATACTACAAATTAATTGGAAAGCGACGTCAATTGCGATGGCAAGTGAGTCAGCAGTTGAGGTGTCAAATGTCTCAAGTCAAGTGGAGTTTATTGTTTATCCAAATACAGCTGGAGGCGCGGAATGTGGCGGATCATTACTGCCATTAGATGGTTTGAGTAAACAAATTAAATTGAGCTTTGAATTTATTTGCATAGAATTTCAATTTGTTACTATCTGAACTTATGGGGAAGGTATGCTGAACATTTTTTTAAGTATTCATTCATTCGTATTGATTCATATAGCTGAAAGTGGAAATGACTGCCTTCATTATGCGTTATGTCGCGTGAAATCAATTAAGCTTATAAAGTGGGCAATCTTTGCATCGGGCAAAGGCTTCATTTTCTTGCGGACAACATTACTTTCGGAGTACGATCGTTGGTGGACTTTTTAAGGGATGCATTTCAAGCGATATCAAAAACCCAAATTCCAACTTAAGGTTTTTTTCCGCTGCGCCGGAAATTATAGATCCGAGATTATAATCGTCATGAAAGAGCTTCTCAATTGGCCGTTTGGACTCATCGTAAAATTGAAGATTCTTCGTGAAAAACTCACACAAGACGAATGGTTGTGAGCAGTGTTACCACTTCAAAAAAATAAAGCGAAGTAGATTTGACCCAAAAAGTGAAGTAGATTCAAGAAAAGGGAAGTAGATTTTAAAGTCATAGTTTTAATGATATATTTAATTCCATATTAGTTGTATATATACAACATGTCCAAAAAAACCTTTTAAAATCCACAAAATATTTTTGTTTTATTAAAATAAAGTCTTAAATTTTTCCATGTTTTTTTAGAAAATAATATTATGAATGCTGCAAAAAAATTATAATTTTATTCACATTCTTGATAACTTCAAAATATCTTTTCATCGTTTTTGTAATATTTCTTTCGAGTATTTGGCTAAACTTTTCGGAACAGACAGGGACCAAAAGCAAACGCATCGCCTCTTTGGAAAATAATAATAAGCGTTAGAAAATTTTAATAAATTTTGTGTTTAAAGTCAAGTTTGTAGCAATTAATTCTTTTGAAATGTGAGTCGGTGCTTAAATGAAAGAGTTTAAAACATTTATTAAATAATTTTTTTTTTGGAAGTACATTTACGGTTTTCTTATTGAAATTGGAGCGGATTAAATAATGGAATTCTAAATTGAAGTAGATATAAAGAATTTAACGATAGTGTCAAGTAGGGAGCAGATTTTAATTTTTTTTTTTCAAAATTGAAGTAAAGTGGCATCGCTGGTTGGAGAAGCTAGGCCTCGCTTATATCAAGCGATTCCCCAAATGAATTAAATATAAAGATATTTTAAATAAAACTGTTTTCAGATACTACCCGAGCAACGGAGTTTTTAAACCAAGAGTTCAGTTTCAGTCTACAGAGGTGTTCACTGACCACTTTACCTAGGATCTTAGTAGTAACTGAAGAACTACATAGATGCATATCCTGTGTAATGTGGGCTCAAGGAGCAATACGGCTTTATACACATTCATTCGAGTAGAATAGAACTCCCAAACAACGCGGAAGAAAGAAGAAAAAGCCCTCGCCACTTTGAAGCAATCCGGCTCGAAGGACCATGTTGAACAGCCGCAGATCTGCTGTATGTTTACAAATTCTTTATTTCTTAGAATGCGATAGAAAATCTTTTTAAAAAAATAGGTGGACAAAAACCATACATAACAGGGTTGAGGTCCATTATTTAGGATCGTTTTCAGGATCCCCGCTTCTAGTGAGTGGAATGTCCCACTCGATGCAAGTCTCCTGCAAGCCGGTAAAGTTTAGTTTATTTGTATCTACGTAAGTTTTACTTAATCATTATACTCTTAATGTAATAGGAAACTTAAACCAGTACGGATGCATCAAAAAACTTTTAAAGTCACCATTTTTCCACTTCGGCGAGGTCTTCCGCTAAGGCGTTGTCCCTCCGGTAAGACTCCAAAGGCCAGAGCATTCGTATGCATTACTTGTAAAGGGTCATTCATTTTTCTGTTTCGAAAGTTAAGCTAAATAAAACACACACAGCGATACATTTTTGATGAAAATTTTATTTCATTTTAATGTTTGGACTTTGCATTAAGTGTGAAATTTGAAATTCAAATGGCCGCCTCGGGAAGATTCGAAGCATGCGTTTCTTATAGTAGCTGATATATTCTTATAGTAGCCCACAAGGTTATATCTTTCTACAGCATGATATTGACCGCATGCAGGAACGGTGTAAGGAGAACTATATGCAGCCAAACCTAAAGAAATGTAAATGTGTGTCCTTCACAAGGCGTGAAAATCCAACTACACCGATTTATTTTATTAATGATGAAGTTGTTGAAAGTGTGGATCACTTTAATGATCTTGGTGTTATCTTTGACAAGAAGCTCAACTTTAGCCTCCATTTGGATTCCATTGTCAGTAAGGTAAGACGCCGATTGGGACTTATAAAACGTTTTTCAAAAGAATTTAAGGACCCATATACGTATCACCAAACTTCTATACTGTTCTCTAGTCCAACCTGTTTTGGAATATTGTAGTCCTGTTTAGTCTCCGAGCTACGAATCTGGAATTTCAAGAATTGAAAGCATTCAAAAACAATTTCGTTTTCTTGCATTACGAGATTTACATTGGGACCCCGAGGTTCGGCTTTCCTCCTACATAAGTCGATTAAAGTTGCTGAATATGCAGACATTGGAAAAACGAAGAACAAAAACTACACCTATATTCTTAGTTCTATAAACATCAATACTAGACCGAGGGCAACAAGGAATGGGGACGTTCAAGTATCTACGTTTGAATCACCACTTTTGAAGTAAGTTTTCATAATTTTAACGCGTTGTTCGATTGTTAAGCGATCCATTTTCGTAGGTGGCAAACATTGAACTAATATTATGACACTTCAAAGGACAGCTGAGTTTGACAGGTGTCAAATGCCAGCGCTACCCACTTGAAACCACGAAATGAATGACCCATTATATCTATAGGTCTGTTCCTTTACTTTTGTATTAAGAATGGAAAAGACTGTCAAAATGGCAGTGGTAGGGATAAATTCTCTCGCAGAGAGAGACACTTGCGAAAAATTTAGGGAACGCTTTTGTAGTAATCAAAAAATTCAAAAAATTTGTACGAAAAGTCGTTAAAATATAGTATTAACTTGAAGAATTTGCTAATTTACAAACAAAATTAGTTGATTCTTCTACCTAGCGATGAAAGTGATTCGCAATTAATTTAACTTCTTCTTCATGAATCCGAGAACATGAAAGATTTTGTACTGATTGAACAGGGGTAATATCTTGCTCTCTCGGTGACGCTCTCTTTTACGAATTTTTCGAGTTAAGGAACGGCATTTAGTAAGAATTCGTAAAAATTCGTAAGAATTAGTAAAAATGTTATTTAAAAGTAAAGGCCTTATATGTCCTCGCTATCTTATACGTAAACTACCGGTGAGCCATTTTTTGAGCAGGTCGAAGTCGTAGCTGTCACAGATATTATTGTTTGTCATTCTACAAACCCGTCAATGCAAAGAATCTTGCTCCCTCAGCGATCGAGGATATCGTCATTTGCTTTAGACAAGGTCCAATCGCCATAAATGAGGGCTGGAATTATAAGGATCCTGTACAGAAATTTCTTAGTCGATCGAGGATAGTGCGCAATTGCATTCTTAACCTAATGAAACAAAGATCGGCTGCCAAGATATTTTTGTTAAAACCCATGGGATCCTCAAAGATTTTATTTTTTTCTGCACAATCGACACATGTTATTGATTCATAATCATTTATTTAATCAAACAAGTTCCCTACTAATGACAATCGCGGGAATCATTAACAGCCCCACCGGCCGGCGGCGCCTAATGACATTTCTAAGCCAACGAAAGGAAGTCTCATAATAGAATATCACCTAACCTAACATTTGCAACAAATTATTACACATTGTCCCAGAGCTAGCTGCCAAAGGGAAAATGAAAACAGAAAAAAAACACCTGTCACAGTTTCGTCACCACAATTGGGCAATATAAAAACAAAACACCACCACCTTCCTTTCTCATACTGGTAGCGGTAGCGGCCCTAGAAAAAAAAGCGAAACGATGCCAAAAGAAGCGGACAAAAGAAAAACCCTCTGACATTTTCCAACTTCCTTTTCGTTCCTCTTTTCCTCAATTATCACACAAAACGAACAGCGACCAGAAAATGGAATAAAAAGACCCACCACAAGCGAGCTGATGAAGCTGATCACAATTCACAAGATGCAAGTCCATGTGCTCACTGCTTACTAAGCCATGTAAGCAAATGTTTTTGTTGCCATTTTGTTTGCGCGAATAAATCGTCGTTGGAGGCAGCACAACAAATGGTGCTGGCGGCGGCGGCAAAGCAGAGACATTTTTCTTGAGGAAGCACCACCAAGCGCCTTTTCAGATTCCCTTTCGTTTGGAGACTGCTTCGCCTGGGATCTTGTGTTTTTGTCAGATTTTTTTGTTATTTCGTTCGTTTGTTGACCTTTTGGCGAATTGTTTTTCTGTTTTGATCTGTTTCGCCTGTTCCTTGTTATGGTTTTGTTTTAACCTTCTTAACTGGTGCAAAACGTGCGCATGCGATGTGAGTAAAAATCTGTTCCACAAAATGGGACTTTCCCTTCCCATTTGGAAGACATGATATTTTGACATTTGGAACATGCAAAATGTGACGGTTTCAATTGAATGTCAGTGGAATGATAACCTGACGGATCCCAAATTTGGCCTTTATGGGGACTTATCTCGGGTGGGTATTTGGTCCCAAATTTAACCTTTGCGAGGACACGTCTCAGATTCGTATCTTGTGTTGTAAATTTTCAAATAAATTGAGGTCAACGAATATTCACCAACCGAGTGCGTCGAAAATGATGGCACAATGTCATCATCTGTGTTTATTGTTTGTGGCATGCACGCATGGAACTGTTGCGTGTCTGTGCTAACGTCAGTCTTGCGTGACTAAAGAGGTGTCAGTTACGCTATAAGAAGACATTAATAGAAGTAAAATTATGCGATTCATAATTGGTTTGTGTTTATGAAACACGGGTACACAGAAGCTTCCGCTAAACAGGACTAATTAGCCAAAAGGTAGTTTTGAAAAATGTTGTCGCATACATTTTGGTTGCATCAATCACACGAGTGCATGTTCTTACTAAGCTTTGTTGGTAAGTCAGGTAAGGCGCAGGAAATGTACTTGCAATTTAGAACAAATTTTAAAACAACACTGGTTGGTTACTTGTAGGACACTTTTTCGTTTTAAGTTCTTCAGGCTTGTATGGCCGAATGGAAAATAACCCTAGTGGGAAGAACTTCTGTACTGGAGCGGATATCGTTCTCTAAGGCTATGCAGACGGCGTTGCTGGTTGTAGGCGTTCGAGTCTTCATTTATTTCAGCCTCGTTGAAGACTTAACCTGCTAAAAGGGTTTGTTTTGACGGGATGGCTCCTTACCCTTCTAGCGAGGTACTCAAAGATAGTTGCAATTTTATCCAGTATTTTCAGAAGTATCCTCAACATTTAAGAAAGAGATCTTTTATCGAAACGTCATACTTAATTAAATGTTCTTTCATTTAACAAGCCACCACTTTGGGTGTACAATCTTCCAGGAGTCTTTTTGGATAGTGATGCAAATATACAACGCAACAGCCTGTAGAGCTTTCAGTAGTTAAAATTTGAGTATTAATGGAGAAGTGGTCTTTGGCAAAGGCGCAACAAATATATGCTGCCCACAAGAAGTTCATACAAAACCGACGCCTTAACACAAAAAGTTTGGCAAATAATCCGCATCCGCAAGTCACAATATTCTCCAACTAAGATCCACATTCCAATACTGACAAGCCGCAAGATTAGGCTGACCAGGCGACCTCTTTCTATCTAACAAAAAAAATGTTCGATATCTTTTTGGAAAATATGCAATTCGTCCTCTTTTTGGGATTTCTCAGCCTACGGAATTTTTCGACACCACAAAACTTTTTTTCAAAACTAATTCAGAAATTTTCTGCATATTTCTGGTGTGAACACGGCCTAAAATATATTTTTAGCCGAACTCATTCACTTCAGAACACAACAGGCAACGCCATCTGTTGTTTTTTTTTTATCAATCGTCTGATTGACAACTCAATTTCTGTTTAAAGTAAATACCTAAAGGGTGATTTTTTAGCTGGTTTGGTTTTGGCAACACTGGTTTTGACAGCTGACGTGTGTTTAGTACCTTGTGTCACTGTCAAACAGCTTCAGTTTGGTTTGCAATTTAACCATGGATCGTCTTACAAATGAACAACGCTTGCAAATTATTGAATTTTACTATCAAAATTCGTGCTCGGTTCGAAATGTTCATCGCGCGCTGCTTCCATTTTATGATCGGCATTCTCGACCTTCTGAGCAGTCTATTCGGAAGATTGTGACCAAATTTCGCACCAAATTTACTTTGTTGGACATTAAACCACCAACACGTTTACGTACTGTGCGTAGTGAAGAAAATATTGCGCCCGTATCAGCTAGTGTGACAGAAGACCGCGAAATGTCGATTCGGCGCCGTTCCCAGCAGTTAGGCCTTTGTTACAGCACTACGTGGAAAATTTTGCGGAAGGATTTGGGCGTAAAGCCTTTTAAGATACAGCTGGTGCAAGAACTAAAGCCAGCCGACCTACCACAACGCCGAATTTTTGGTGAATGGGCTCTTGGAAAGCTGGCCGAGGATCCGCTTTTTTATCGAAAAATTGTGTTCAGCGATGAGGCTCATTTTTGGTTGAATGGGTACGTAAATAAGCAAAATTGCCGCATTTGGAGTGAAGATCAGCCAGAAGCATTGCAACAGCTACCAATGCATCCCGAAGAAGCCACTGTTTGGTGCGGTTTATGGGCCGGCGGCATTATTGGGCCATATTTCTTCAAAGATGATGCGAATCGCAGCGTTACTGTCAATGGTGAACGCTACCGAGCGATGATAACAAACTTTTTTTTGCCCGAAATGGAAGTTCTTGACTTGCATGATATGTGGTTTCAACAAGACGGTGCCACATGCCACACAGCACGCGAAACAATGGCGCAATTGCGAGGCGAGTTTGGTGAACAGTTAATTTCACGTTTCGGGCCGGTCAATTGGCCGCCTAGATCGTGCGATTTGACACCATTAGATTATTTTTTGTGGGGGTATGCCAAGGCTAATGTGTATAGGGACAAGCCCGCTTCGATTGACGCACTGGAAGCCAACATCCATGCATTCATTCGTGAGATACCGGCCGATATGTGTGAAAGAGTATGCCAAAATTGGACTCAGCGGATGGGCTACCTGAGACGCAGCCGCGGTCAACATTTGCATGAAATTATCTTTAAACATTAAATTGCAAGGTTCAAACTATCGATTCAAATAAATATTTCATTCATTTTTTCGAATTTTTTGTGTTTTTTTTTTTAAAAAAGTTCTAAACCTCTTAAAAAATCACCCTTTACATCGGTTTGTTTTGTTATGTTTTGTTTAGGTATCGTGTGTGTTTTTTTTTAAGTGAAAATAAGTGATACCAAATGCGTATATGTACGTTTCACGAAGAACTACAAAAAAAACTACCCAATGTTTACACAAAAAAATGTAAATGAACGACATGTTGTGTTTCGCCCTTCTTGCAATTCGTAGTTCTCTGTGGCAAACAAAGGAAAAATAGATCTAGACCAGCAATTACAAACTCAAGAACTCAAATCTTATATATACAATCTGGGAGTTCCTCTAAAAAAGTTACAGGATTTCTGATACCAAAACATTCTAAATTGCAGGCAGTGCCGGCTCAGCCAAACTAGCGCCCTGTGCAAGATTCACCGAAAGCGCCCTTTTTTCATATCTACACACATGCATAAGTCTTTTCCACATCAGAAGGTAGACTTTCAATGCGTTCTTTTTTTATTGCGGTATTTTTTGTTTGGAGATCTTTGAACTAGATGCTCTTGTAAAATGTAAGTTGATGTGCAAGGAACAGAGTGAAATATTTTGAGATTATGTAGGTAAGAAGTGAACTTGCATAGGTCTAGTGTGATTTTTTATTTTGCAATATTTTGAGTTAGATTCTCCTTGAAGTTGTAACATTGCAAGTGATGTGAGTTAATGTGCAAAAAATAATTCAACACAGGTGTGTTATGTTGGGCTTATTTGAACAAGCTTTTTGTTTTAAACGGCAGTATTTGTTTACGCAAGATAAAATATTTTTTTTCTTTCCTAGAAATGCGCCCCAGAACTTGGCGCCCTATGCATTTCCACATTTTGCACATATGGTTGATCCGGCCCTGTTGGAGGACCAGGTGTCTGCAGCTGAAGGTGCACTATCACACTATAGTCCACCACTTGCGACTTCGATCCGTTGATTACAGTCATAAGTTATTGAAATGTATTTTGCCAGATTCGAAAATTGCTCAGCACACTTTCATCGCGTGAACAAAAACAGAAGCACTTGTTGTCAATCCGCGATAGTAATAATCATTTTTAGTGGCGAGACTAAATTTTTAGAACTCACAGTGGCGAAATTTCAATGCAAAATTGCATATTGTGAAGGTTAAAAATGATTATTAGTAAGGCCCAGTATATTTTGTTATTTTGGTTATTGTTCTTTGTTCTTAAATTTTTCATGAGATTTTTTAAGGTGTCCTCTTTTTGCATCTACAATTACAAAACCTATATTTTTTGAGCGCCATATATAAGTTCTTTGACAGACTCCAACTACAGAGGATTTTGGGTATACTTGGTGGACTTTATTTACATATTTCGTTGAAAAACTTTCTTTTGGTTCCCTAATCCAAATAATTTGTAAAAAGACTTGACGAACAGCCTTCAATTGGGTCCAAGGTGTGTGGCGTGAAAATTCAAAAACTAGTCGACCGATTTCACTAAAAATCAATCAGTCTGTTTCTATTTATGCGGGCACGATTTAGGAAGTAGCTTAAATTAAGCGAAATAGGTGGCGCTGCTTTTCTTTACATTATGCCACCAAAACGGATCTTGATTTTGATTTAAATTTATTGATTATGTGTAGAAATTCCTCTGTCATTGGAGCTAAGCTTGGATTGGACGTAGACGTGGTCGAAATATGGAACACGGAATAAGTTGCTTGGTAGCTTTTATATATTTAAGGAAGTGCAGGCTCCCTTCTTTTCTTTTTGTACTGACTAAGAAATATTTAAGTAATGGCAGCTTAATGGCAGTTAAGTCTGAAATAAAAAAACACAATTCAGTCAAAAACGCCCCAAAAAGTAGGAGTGGCAAAGAACAAAATAGCCTATAGTCTTCCCGAAGCATTAAGAATTATTAAAAAAAAATGTATCTACGTCTCTAGTAGTTTTCAAGTCAATCTGTAACCGACTTACACCACATACGGTTTTGTTATACGTATGTATAGTTATGTCAAATTGCTATACTGCTATAAGTTTGACAGTACACAAGTTGAGTTCCGCCTATGATCGAAATTCTAAGATGGTAAGCAAGTACTTTGTCTAGCAATGTTTGCAGGAACATTTTACTGACCCAAACATTTTTATAGTTTGTGAAAAAAATACTAATAAGTCCGCTTACATTTCCAATGGGCAATGTGGATATTTTTTATGTCCAACAAATTTAATTAGTGGCCTTTTAAATTGCCTATATTTTTTGCAAATAAATTCAGATAAAATTATTGAACTTGTTTACTTGTTTAGCTTAGCTACCTCCATATCAGCATAAAACAATGTTGGGTGCAAAATTGGCACTTTTATCATACTGTCCGATTTGAAGCCATTTTAATAAATTTTATACAATACTGTCACCGTAGTTGATTGTCAACATTTCTGACAGGTGACCATATGGACCACCCATGAATGAGCTACAAACAAACCTGTGCCAGACTGTGACGAATCTGTCTCTCACACCTAACCCATTGCGTAATGTTCTGCATTCCTCAATCGAATTATAATAAACCAGGTTTTATGCGTCAACATTATTATTCAACCGACATTCAAATCTGCCAGCTAATAGACCTCTTTAATTTATATCACCCTCATCTTCCCAGAGCCTTTATTTGTCCAATGCACATATAACTTTCGCAGCACTTAGGTAAACTGCTTGCTCACATGGGTAAACAAATTCAGAAAATGCCAAAGTTCGTCACAACGGCATCAACTGAATTATTCCACAATCTGTACTTGACCAGATGCACACCGACCATAGACTAGGCGACTTTTTCTGCTCGAAAATGTTGCAAAAAAAAAAAAAATCCAGACTTGGTTGCCGAGATAAATAAGATGCGCTATCTTGCGAGCCACCATTTTGGCTGACCCAATGAATAAGGAAATTAATTGCCGACTCTTTGAACATCTGCATTAGTCAGAGGTCTAAATTGAGTCGCACGGCAGACGCTTTGATTCCATACATGGGGAGTTATGTGCTGCCGCCAGTCGCCACCGGCTGCAATCGATACTCGCGCGCACACGAGTTGGTACAAAAAAAAAAAAACACACCTCGAGTCGAGAGAGCCCCACATAGACGTCCATATGCTGGATGAGGTAACAGCCATGAACTTTAATTTTCCGATACGAGCACATTCCTTTCTTGGATTACACTCAACTGACTTTCACTTGATATAGATTTTTCTATCAGCGAGAAAAAACTATTTTGTTTCTTCTTGATTAATCAGAGAGGTTGCACATGACCTTTGGCGGATCTATTAATCGTTTGATAAATTAAGATGTTTTAACAGTGAACAGTGGCGGCTATTAGTGGTAAAGCGATCTGGAAAAAGTTTGTTCGGTGTAAACGCTGTAGCATAATATGGCCCAATGGATGCCAGAATGAAAGGAACGAGTAGGAAAGAGAACAGCTAATAAATTTTCATGAAAACTTTAATGCATTTTTTAAGGTCCCACTGAAATGTTTACATCAACTTCTAAAGATTGCCATCGCTTTTAGATCCTAGTGACGTATTTTTCGCGGTGAATGAGCATTTTGTGATTGATAGGTTTTAGATTTTTTCCGTTATAATGCCGAATTCACAATGTCGCGTTGAACGCGTGCATGCGTCGGCGCGCTTTGACACGCTTTATCGAAACTTTATGATTTTAAAGCGAGCGAGCAACAATTTCGTAAAACGAAATTCAGCTTTAAAGCGAATGCGCGTTGAGAGAATAGAGTACGACAGATTAAAAGTTCGGTTTGGTTTAAACTTATGTACACAAATAGAGAGCAGAATTCAAATTCCAAGTCTACTCTCTTTTTTCTTGTAGCTGCAATGTTTGTGCAGGAATTAAAAAAGGATTCTCCGAAATAGATCAAAAGAAATCATTCATAACGTAATGCAAAGAACAACCTTAACAAAGATACAAGACCAATGATTATTTTTTTTTTATTCAAGAAAATCTAAAGAAATAAGTAATGGGTGTTTTTTTTAGAGGTATAGAACTTCGAATTGAAATAAAACACAAAAAAATCGTTTTAATGTCCATCAATTTGGCTTTATTGGAAGGATAATTTTATGCCATTAATGTTTAAATATGATTTCGGGCATGTGGCCGCCGCGGCTGCTTCGAATAAAGCCAAGTCTAGAGGTCCAATTTTCAACCACTTTTCCGAGTTTTTGGGGCTGTATATCGGCAATAACGCCACGAATGTTGACTTCCAAGTCCCCCAACGTTTCTGATTTGTTGGCGTAGGCGAGCGACTTCACATATCCCCAAAGAAAATAATCCAATCGTGCCAAATAACACGATCTTGGTGGTCAATTGACAGGTCCATTCCGCGAAATTATGCGCTCATCGAATGTTTCCTTCAATAAACCGATTGTGACGTGCGCCGTCTTGTTGGAACCACATCTCATCCACATTCATGCCATCCAATTCGGGAACAAAATAGTCGGTTATCATGGCTCTATACCGGTCTCCATTAACGGTAACTGACTCTCCAGCATCATTTCGGAAGAAGTATGACCCAATGACTCTACCAGCCCCTAGAGCACACCAAACAGTCAGTTTTTGTGGATGTAATGGCGTCTCAAGGGTCTCATGTGGATTCTTTTCACTCCAAATGCGGCAACTTTGCTTGTTGGCGTAGCCATTCAACCAAAGATGAGCCTCATCACTGAACAAAATTTTGCGATGAAAATCAGCATCGATATCAATTTTCGGCTCATACACCAAAATCACGACGCATTGCATGGTCTCGCGGTTTTAATGCTTGCACAAGCTGGATCTTGTTAGGTCGTAAGCTAAGATCTTTGCGCAAAATCTTCCACAAAGTTAATGGACAAAGCTCCAATTGCTGTGCACGGTGGCGAATCGATTCATCCGGGTCCTCTTCAACACTTTGCTCTACAGCGGCAATTGTTTCTTCGGTGCGCACTGTTCGACGTCTCTGCGGATGCGTATTATCACATAGAGTAAACGCTCTGATGGACGATTATGTCGACCATAAAATGAACGGAGCTTGCGGTAAACTTCGCGAACTGAACCATTATTTTCGAAATAAATTTGCACGATTTGCAAGCGTTGTTCATTTGTCTTGATGAAATGGCAAACCAAACTAGAAATAAATCACTTGACAGCTGACAAAATGGCCGGCAGTTAAAATAGTGTTGCCAACTTAAAGTTCTATACCTCTAAAAAAAAACACCCTGTATTAGCTCCACAATAAAAAGGTATTCGTCATTTTCACACACTAAATTAATTAATTTGCATGAAAAAACATCATATTGCTTTTTAAAACTTGTTCTGTGCCACTCCAACTAAGAGCGGCACACCCCATGAAATCAAATCGAAAGTCTCAATATATTATCCATACCAAATGTCAAACTCACAGTTTGGCCCAAGGCACACTTTTAGTTTTGACATTAGTTTCAGTTGCACCATTTGCATATTTTGCATAAAATGGTAATCTACTCAGTGAAATTCGAAGGAGAAATCACTGGCGAATCGCCAAATACCCACGTGGGAGAACTAAGCGCGAACGCAAGTATGAACAATATGTTTGCTTATGGACAACCTTCAACTGAAGCGGAAGCGAACTGCTCTGATTTTTTATATATGACCATTCAAATGCCGATATCGACAGCGAGTGCAATCGTATTAGTTGCAAAAATTGTTTGCAGTACGATTCTCGAGCGACAGTTATTGCTTTTTTTTTTTTCAATAATTCATTGTATGGATATAAACACCTTAAACCCAGCGATTAGCATTTGATTATCTTAGATTTTCCTGGAAGAAAATTCGGAACCGCTGGCGAGCTCATCTGAGAATCCCGAGCTATATGAATTTCACATCAAATGAAGTCCCAGTAAATGTCGAAGAAGGCATCAAAATATTCATTTGCGAATTGCCAAACACCCACGAGAAAAAAACATGCGCAAACATTAAGACGGGTTTAGGCGAACGCGTTTAAGAAAGTTAGCCATACTAAATAATACGAATATGATTTGGAGTTTGTGGTTCTTCGCGATTATGTCAGACCGATTTTAGAGCCTAGGTAGATATATGTGGAATTATGCGTTGGTTGTCAATAAATTTTTTAAAAATTCATTAAAAACTATCCAATTCGCATTTCATTCGCTACGAAGTTCCCTGGAAGAAGATTTTTTTTCCCGGTGAGTTCATCTGAGAATCCCAGGCGATACCTGACTATCGAGTAAAATGCTTGATTTCGTGGCGAATGTTAATGGAAGTATTGTCGGTTACTCGCCAAAACCCATGCGAAAGATCAAAATATAGAAAAGCTAGTGAGGAAATGATTGTGGTCATAAAGCGAAAAAAGCCAAATAAAACAAAAATAAATGCAGAAACCAACTTCGCGATATATTCACCTAGGGAAGAGATTGTCAGTTATTTTCAATTCAATTCAATTCATTTATTAAATGGTTTGTACATTAAGATATGATCTTTTATAGTACTTAGTAATTTATACATCAGTTATACTAATTCAAAATACTTAAATCTAATAACAATATTTATCTTAATCTAAGTTTGAGACAGGGTAGAGGGAAGAGTAAATAAAGAAAGGGAGTGCATGATGATGTCTATTTTTGTTTTCATAATATTTTAATCTAGGAAACAGATTCGCAGTTATTTTGTGGGAGGTCGATATCAGTTTAAATGGTTTTTTACCATATTTTTGGAATGTTAATAAATGTTTTCTGGCAAGTGTGCAACATTCTGGCAATGTCCACAAATCTGCAGTTGCCCCCACTGTTGAGCTACAAGTAAAGTGACAATCGTCACAAGAAAAAAATTAGCAAACGCGATTGTTTATTTAAATTGCAAAAGATGCATTAACATTGACCAAGTAGCGAGTTGTGTTTTTTTTTTCACCAAGCTGCATGTCAATATTTGTATTTTATTTATTTGTACATCAATCAACCGGCATAATGTTTTTTTCTAGCTACACCGGCGGGCGCTGCGATGATTCAAGCAGCAATGTCACCATTCGCCCATTTAATTCGTATAAACAAATTGACAAGAATGTATCTGTATTCATTTTTGGAGCCATGCGAATATTGTGTGGGAAAATTTTGTTGGAGTAAACAAATTCATGTGGGTTGTTACAAAATTGCTAAAATACACTAAATTCAATCAACGCTGTGAGGTCATTCCGAGGATGACTTTCGGAATGTTCTGTGCGTTATCTTTTTA
This sequence comes from Cheilosia variabilis, assembly GCA_951230905.1. NCBI lineage: Eukaryota > Metazoa > Arthropoda > Insecta > Diptera > Syrphidae > Cheilosia > Cheilosia variabilis. Next base: position 140,548,873 of record OX579676.1, on the reverse strand, counting down.
TAGATCTGGTCTGGTCAGGTGGATGTGATTCGTGATTGAATGTGAATACTATGACTTGTTTAATGGGTTGAGCTCTCATTTGGTTTGGGTTTCCTTAAGTCGGAAATTGGTAACAGCAGACTGAAATAAATTTGGTGTAATTAGCTGTGTGAGATCTGTTTCGACAGTCTCAAAGCAAATGTAAAATATATGTCACAATCCTAACCACAAAATTATATTGAACACTTTTGTCACCCAAGTGGGAAACACCCATACACGGAGTCAATCGGAAGTGACTCGGTTTAGGGGAAAGAACTAGAAATGTTTTGTGGTTTTGCGGTTTTTTCAGCAAGACGCCTAAGCGTTACGACAAAGGCTAGTTTGAAATTTACTATAAGCGAAATATACGTGACCGTTTGAAGTTCGGTTATTGAAAAAGATGATTTGTAACCCGATGACTTATTATTGTTATTTACGACCAGTTTGGGTGTAATGAAGTAAACGTGCTTTACGCTCACGTTGTCATCTCGGAGAGTGGTTGCCTAACTCCTTGCGGTTTTTAAACACATTATTAGCAGCAAATGAATATCGTCAAAAGCGTTTAAATATTTTGAAAATACTCGCGTGTCTTACATTATTGTGCTAATGACTGTAGTGGAGAGTTGACTGAGGTATAATGATCGCGATATACTGATGGATATCCACTCGATGTTATTTTTATACGCCGCGCCGGCCTCCTAATTGCATGCGGGTAATGTTGTGGAAATAGTTGATGCCCCTAGTTGTTGGTTTTCGACCATTTCAATATAATACTGAGGCAAATTATGGAGCTTGCTTTTGTTAATCGTATTTATTCTCAGACGCATAAGTGCGAACTAATGCTAATGAAAGTGGGAGAGGGAACAAATCAAATACGCCTGCGGGATGCGTTAGCCACCCACCCATTTACCTTATGAAGAATGATCTATCAGCATTTTCTCGTATACTTTTGTATGAAAGAAGACTGTTTTAGCATAGCCCGGGGCAAGTTTTTTTTGGTGTTTCACGCACCCAGATTTGTCGATTCCTAATGAATTTGTTTTCGTTCTAAAAATGCCTGCGTATAGATGTTAATGCGTTGGGGTATTATTGCCTAGCTCAACAATGGGGTCTACAGGTGCAGCCTTTTCAACAGTTTGGACAAGGCCAAGCCTTAAGCCTAGCATCTGACAACTACAATACGAATTTTGGTGTTCAAATGTTTCCGTAGTGTTTCTCTAATGAAATGATCCGACTTTCCGTCTGTGTAACAGAAATTAATATGCTCTGGGATTTTCTAGAATTTTACTCTAGAATTTGACACATTATTTGTCAAGATTGGCTGAGCTTGTAAATGGAATTGTACGAAGAGATATATTATAGGAAGGGGACACTGCGAGTAAACTTGCCTTGGTTGTTGCTTATTAAGTCGGTTTAAAAATGAATGCGTTTTGGAGATGCATGTTTATTTAGCGGCCAGAAATTTTACTGAGCATTCGCACGTTTTTTACCAACTATACGACTACGTTAAGGCAAGTGACAGTAGTTCACCATTCAGGCAATTAATACGTAACGCATTTTTATGCATATAAATCAACAACTCTCTGTTTTCTATATTTCTATTGTTTGTGGAAGATATTTATGTAGATAAAGATGAAGAATATCCAAAAATTCTGAATATCATCATAAAAAAATGCTATTACGATTTCGGTTCTTATTTTTCAGACCGGCATGGAGTTAATTTTCCCTATCGGAAGTCAAACAGATGAATGGGGAATAGTTATGGAAATTCCTATTTGGAATTCCATATTTCTCATAATTTTCCTTTAGATTTTCTTTTACGTTTGGTGTCTGTTGGTTAATTTATGAAGTGAAGGTCGAAATGTTAAATACACTTGAAATCCTATCAAACGCTATACATTTTCGTAAGTCTTAAAGTAAAAGCATTCGAAAAAGTTCTCCTAAAACGACTTCTAAAAGACACTGATCCCAAACCATCAGTTTGAATTTAGAAATAAATACTCAACTATAGATCAGGTCCTAGGCAATTGAGAAGTAAGGCCTTGTCAAGAACCACTAAGGAGATTTTATATAAGACCCTCATCATCCCAGTCCTACTCTATGGCGCAGAATCATGGACACTATCAAAGGCGGATGAAGATCTCCTTGGTCGTTTTGAACGAAAAATTCTTCGACTGATTTTCGGTCCCGTTTGCGTTGACGGGCTTTGGAGGAGGAGATTTAACAGCGAACTCTACGAGCTGTACAGCGACATCGACCTGGTCAGAAAAGTGCGCATCAGTCGACTAAGATGGCTAGGACATGTAGAGCGAATGGACACCAGCGCTCCGGCCCGAAGAGTATTCGACTCCAACCCGGAGGGACAACGCAGTAGAGGAAGACCTCGCCTTAGGTGGCGCGCGCAAGTGGAAGGGGACCTCAACCAACTTGGAGTGCGCAACTGGAGGCAGTTAGCCAAAGATCGCGCTAACTGGAGAGGCGTTTTGGTTGAGGCCCAGGTCCACCCCGGACTGTTGCGCTACCTAAGTAAGTAAGTAAGTAAGTAAGTAAGTAAGTATAGATCAGGTCCATAGAATAACTGATATAATAGAAAAAGCTCTAGAAGAAAAACAAATATGCTCTACTATCTTCCATGATCTAACACAGGCTTTTGATAAAGTTTGGCACAAAGGATTAGTCCGCAAGCTACAAAAATATCTCCCAAAACAATACTCAGAAATACTAGAGTCGTATATAATGCAACGATTATTTAGAATTAAGCAAGAAGATGAGTATTCCACTTTGAAAGATATCAAAGCTGGAGTACCGCAAGGTAGTGTGTGGGGGCCTGTGCTGTTCCTCCTATACACGAACGACCTACTATAAAATGACGAAACTTCTGTTGCTACTTTTGCAGACGATACTGCTGTACTTGCAGTAGGAAAAACAGTACAGAGAGTCACAGAAAAACTGCAAAGAACAGTAAATGATATATCTAAATGGACGAAAAAATGGCAAATGTTAACTTTACCAATAAAAAAGTACAACACATACCAGTGTACATAAATAATAAAGTAATTCTACATTCGAACTCCGCTAAGTACTTAGGCTTGACTCTGGACGCAAGGTTGCGCTGAAAAGCTCATGTCAAGAAAACACGTGATGAACTAAATATCCGATATAATAAATATATTGGCTCATAGGGAGGTATTCATGTATCTCAATTTACAATAAACTGCTTCTATACAAGCAAATACTAAAACCAATCTGGACATATGGCCTCCAGCAGTGGGGGCGTACATTGTATTTACAAGCAAGACAAATCTTCAAAGCATTCAACGCTTTCAAAATAAAGTACTACGCAATATTGTTAATGCGCCGTGGCACATACGTAATACTGATCTACATAGGGATCTACAAATTGAAATGGTAGAGGACGAGGTCAGGAAGGTCGCCAGAAGACATGCTAATTTAGAAGTAGTCCAAATACTTAATAATAATAATTTAGTTAGAAGATTAAGAAGAGTAAAACCTTTTGAACTAGTTAACTATGTAATGTTTGTAATAATAAAATCACACGAACAAAGTGATAATGAATTAAAAACCTAAAGGTGACAAACCAAAGTTAGTTCCCTAAAACATACCATAACAAGTACATAAGTACATATTAGAACCAAATTGCTGATTAGTCTGACGACTAGGTGCGATTGTTGGAAGGTAGGATGGTAACATCATGCGTTTTTAGTGGGTGCTTCAAGTCCCACACTATCGCAAGGCTCGGGTGCGATGTCTTTTAACCATTTTCACCTAGCTACACGCAAAAAAAAAGAAAAAAGTAAAAGCAGCCAGCCAATTCTATGAATGCACCCCTTTGATGTGTTGAATTTCATCACTAAGGCGAATCTTGGAAAACCATCTTTATCCAAATTAAGGCATATTTGAAATCTCTAAACCGAAGAACTTCGGCTTTGGAGTTCCTTTATTATTAAAACTAAATTAAACTTAAATTCGATCCATTCCAAAAATAACAAAACAAAACGATGAGGATCTAGGTCCCTACGGGCTTGATGCGGTAACTTTTCATTTGTTTAACAAATTAAGCCGCGTGACGAAGAGTAAAAGTGATACCTAAGTATATGTGTGTGTGTATTCGGGTACTGCTCTGAAGTTATATAGGTTGCCCTGAACATTAAACCACCATAAAGAACACTTTTTTGAACAGAATTATGGAGAAAGCCCACCTGAGATGGTCAAATCTTAAATGCATACATCTAGTATCTGACGCACTTTGGCTCAGTGGCTCAGTGAATAGCGTACTGGAACAGTTCACCACCTTGGGCTAACATTCAGCTTCTTAAAAAAAAATTATAGGTCTGTCCCGTTCGTCCCTAAAACTAAAAACTCACACAATCGAATATTTGTAAAGTTTAGGCCTAGGGTACCTACACGGACCTTTTTTTTTGTCATAATTTATTCGTTTAAGTTTAAAAGCTATCTGTAGAACAACATGGGATTCCCGTTAGGACACCATCATTTTATAAAGCATTCCAAATGGTTTATGACTTGGACTAGCAGGTACGAACATTTGAAGGTTCTGCAATGATTCTGCAAACAGAGGGAAATAGGTTTATAGCACACATTCTAGCACGCAGAAAACTCGCTTATTTAAAGTCAACCAAGCTTCGGAACTACCAAGTTATACTGTTAATATAGTTTAGTTAAAAATAACTGACTTATGAATTCCCTTCAAATTTTCTCGGTCCTGAAAAATAACAAACTAACTCTGTAGAACTTAACCAACTAGTTGATATTAATCAAGAGACTTGGTTGACAACAACTGATAAAGTGTGTTTTTTCACAGTATGCATTGAACCTTTTTATCTCGGTACTTTTTAACAACGAATATTGTTTTTTTTCAACAGAGACTTAAATAATTTTAACCCATTTTTTTAAACAAGCAAAAATCGCACTCGGTTAGAGGCAATTTTAAGCGTGTTGAGAAAGTAGAGCTCAAACTTTCCTGGCAAGGGTACTTCTTCCAAAGGGCTACTTGGCTACTGCTGTGTCAAGATCTTTCCCATTCGCTCCCTAGAAATCTCTATGGGCCTTTTTCCACGCATTGTGCCGATAATATGACCTTACTTTTTCAAACGCAGCGCAGGGGCTTAGTGGCTAGTGTGTTGGACTACTAAGCGAGGGATCCCAGGTTCGAGTCCCGAAATAACTCAAATTCCAACTTAAGGTTTTTTTCCACTGCGCCACCTCGTCTGACAAACATGAGAGCATATATGTCATAAAAGAGCTTCTCAATTAGCCGTTCGGACTCTGCAGCAAATTGTTGATCCCTTTCATTCGTCCCGAAAACGAATGGTTGTGAGGAGCTAGACCTAGGGTCCCTCCGGACCTCTTGCACCAACTATTTATTTATTTTGAATTTTTCAAACCGCTTTTAAGCCTAACCTTACCCAAGTGCTCAAAAGCTCAAACGTGTTCAAAGGGTTTCTAGTGCCATTGCCCTCATTAGACCTTTGAATTCTAAATTTGTTTTGTACCTAGCATAAAGTTCTGAAAAGTGTGTTTTATTCTTTAACTACTTCCGAAAGTAAATAGAAACTTTAACATTTTCGTCAAATATGTCTGAAATCAGAGATTAACAAATAAAACCGAATCACATGATAAACATTTAAATTAATTAGTTTAAAAAAAACTCACCTCAAGCCTTCAAGTTTGTCCTCTCGAACGCCGCGGTGTGTATAGATTCACGAGCAAAAATCACTCTGGTAGGTTTACAACAAAACCGATCTTAAGTTTAAACTTTAGCACAGATTTCTCATTGACGTCGGAATTATTAATTTTAATGCACTATAAACTTCAATCCTTTTTGGTAAAATCGGACACAATCAGATGCGCCAGGGAAAAACTTAAAGAAAAAAAAATCAATCAAACCCCGATATGTCGCTGGTTAATGCCAAACCAAGCCCGTTCGTCAATTTATACTTCGCAACTAGACAAATTTGGCACATTTCTCATTAATCATCAAAAGAAAATCGAAATATACAACCAAAATGTAAAATAATGATTTTCCACACAAATATCAAGCCGTGTTACATACAAACAAATCTACTCTCCAAGAAGACGTTACATCCATTTACGTCAGAATCGTACGTTAGTGCACTTTAAAGATCGCCAATGATCTCTCAAGGAAAACCTCTTGCGCGTAGATGAGTCGATTTAGTTGAACAAAATTTGAATTCGGTTTCGGGTGGACACACTTTTTTTTGTAGATTCCCAACCAGTTAACCAGGGATTTGGTCAGATTTTGCAAGTGGTTCGGCGGTGGACCGTTTTTCGTTAAAGTGAGCCAAAAATATTAGCAAGGCATTCCGCGTTTCCGTGAACACATCCGATCTCAACGGTGATTGTCAAAGAACTAAAATTCCATTCATGATCGAAGATTCCATTTCACACACAGTTGTGTTAAGCCGCAGTCTGCGGTTTGGATGGAAGATATGCGCACTGATGTTTGAGGGGGAGCTGTCTCAGCTGTTTCTCTGAGGGCGATGGAGGAGATGCTGCTGGTGGTTGGGCTGTAGCGCTGTAGGCGCTCGCACTAGCTCTATGAGAACGAAGAGATGCAAAACAAAACAGAAAGCTTAAAATGGTTGAGGTAAGGTGTTAGATACGCTATCAGATTTATGACACAAAGTTTAAAAAATAAGAAAAAGGTGTTTGAAAACATTTGCGGCGGATAATTTGCAGTGCGGCTTTAATTTTCTTCTTTTATTATTTGTGCTGGGATTATTATTTTTAATGGCACAATTGCGAATTGTTGCATATATCGATGGCGATTTTGTAAAATGTTGCGTTACATCGGAATGCCGTGATGAATAAGTTTTGTGATGCACGGAAGAAGGTGAATATTACCAGAAGTTTCTACTGAGCGAAACTTAGAGTGCAGATAGATGCCGCGGAGTGTTTACATAGGATTGGAAATAAGATTGGGAGCGGGCTATGGTATGGGCTTTCTTCGGTCTTCATGATGAGGGCAGTGATGCCAGACTACAAGATATATGTTTTTATTCAAGATTTTTGAGCTCCAAAATATGTATAGGAGTTTTTACCTCAAATTTGAAGATTTTTGATATCAATAACTTTTTAAATCTAACAAATTAAAAGAACCTTTTCTATTGAAGAAACCCGTTTTCTATTAATTCCATTATAATGTATAATGTGAATCGAAAAGAGCCCATGCAAAATTTCTGTTTCACTTTCCATCAACTGAATTTTAACGAATTTGATAAAATAACTGATGTAACGTATAGGGCCGGCCCAACCATTACGTGCAAGATGTGCAAATGCACAGGTCTGCGGGCGCATTGCTAGGAGAGAAAAAATAATTTTATCTTGAGCGAACAAATACTGCCATTTGCATTTTAAACAAAAAGCTTGTTCAAATTAGCCCAAAATAACAACATCCATGCTGCATTATGAAGGAGAATCTAACTCAAAATGTCGCAAAATAAAAAATTCCACTAGACCTATGCAAGTTAATTTCTTACCTACATAATCTCAAAATATTTCACCCTGTTCATGTAGGTATATTTCTTGCACATCCACTTACATTTTACAAGAGAATCTAGCTCAAAAATCTCAAAAAAAAAAAAATACCTCAATAAAATAAAAACGCATTGAAAGTCAACCTCCTGGGTGATGTGGAAAAGACTTATGCATGTGTTCAAATATGAAAAAAAGGGCGCTTTCTGTAAATCTTGCACAGGGCGCTGGTTTGGCTGCAGCCGGCACTGGTAACGTGTTTTCGGAAAAATGTTTTAGGAGTAAAAATAGCGGATGGAAACTTCGCATTTCCAATCTCAAAAGATTTTATTTTCAATATTTTATCTCTTCCACATTCCTCAGCAAATGTTGAAATAATATTTTCTGGTGTAAATTTAAATAAAACTAAAATTCGTAATCGTTTGACAACTGAAACAGTTGTTGAAATCGTATTCCTTACAAAGGATTTGTCGCGCTTTAATTCTAATTCAATTTAATTGAAATTCTAATTCAATTTAATTGAAATATGTTCCAAAATTTCAAAAAGCATTAACTTTAATTTATAGCCACCGTTTTTTTTATAGACATTTATTTATTTATTTGTACTTCAAAATTGCAATTTTTATATTTTGAACAAAATCTTGAAAAAATAATTTTTTATTTCGGAAAAACAAGATTTTCCGATTTTTTATCTGGGAACACTGGATGAGGGATCACTTGGTTAGTAGTTTAACACAGTAACCATTAAGCCATAGCGATTTCCCATTTAATCCGTTTTGAAATATATAGTAGGGTGAACATTTTCTGGATTTGTTTTCTTGTGGTACCGACTATTTTTTGTCACAAACTATTAAAATTATAATAACTTGCAAATATCCACACAACAGAAGTATGCAAAATACATTGCATATTTATAGGCTATATGACGTAAGGTACGTCTTTTCTGATTCATAAAAAAACAGCAATGTAAAAACTGTAAAAACGAACTTATGTTAGGACGCGGTCAGATTTTGGAAGCTGAGTTTCTATAAATTTGTTTAACGCGCATTTTAAGAGCTCACAATAAAAATGTAGATACCTAAACATAAGTACGGTAAATGTTCTTGTAGAACTTTAAGTATCTTGTTATTTTCAGAAAATATATCTTGTTCTAGTTGAAAATATATGAACAAATTTTAAAAGACTTTTGAAGTGAAACTTTTCTTCCATCGCTTTGAATTTTTTAGTCCATCTATCGCATGTCGCAGTGGGGATAAAGTGAACGACACTCGGCAGAGCAATGGCGCTTATAGCTCGCATCAGCTGCCCGTGTAGCATTTACATTCTCACTTATTCGTGCAAGTACACCGCGGCATTTGTGTGTTTTGATCAGTTTATTAATGTAAATGTTCTAATTCACTTGATCGTGATGGATAACGACACAGCTAGTGGGTCAAATAAACCGGTCAACGAGGGAAAAACCAAGAATAGTGCGAAAATATCCGAAGATGAATTAATTTTACGCCGTAAGAGACAGAATGCTGAGAGAGTTCGTGCTTATAGGGAAACGAAAAAGGTTCTTGGTGAGCTAGCTTAAAATATCTCCTACTGTTTAAAACGATCTGTTACTAGTCAATAAATTTTAATTTTGAGTGCTTGAATTTATTTCAACTCATTTCATATGAATATTTGATGAAGTATTAGCCGATTGAAGTAGAAGCCGAACTACACTCTGAACCGGCGGAAAAAATGAGTAGACTGATAACAGATGTCATGCCGAGTACTAGCAGGGGTCCAGCGTCGAGTCCTGAGATTAAGAACGCAATTTTAACACTCTAAATCGAATAATTTTCCGAAAATTTTCAGCTAAATGCCTAAAAAAGTTTCGCTTGCTTCGTGGTTTCATAAAAGTACACAATGTTTCTTTAAAGCATTTAGCAAATTAAAAAAGAAATTATAGGAAAGTTAATAACTTAAGAAAAATCTTTCGACTTGAACTCTTAAACGAAAATTGTCATATGCTATGAAGTAACCATTTTTTGAAGTGAATGCATAATTTGTTCGCTTTTGGTGTTTTTTATTTACTGCACAAATATTTCGTAGAAAGTTTTTTTTTTAAATTATTAAGTTTTCAGTCAAAACTTGTCCGTTAAATCATCATGTACTTCGGTGTTTATATTGGTCTCTAAGTTATCAACAAGTCGAAGAAATATGCGACTGGTAACTTTGCAACTAATTTTATTTGTCAAACATTTTAATATTCAAATATTTTAACTTTAGCAGAGTCCGATTTACATACTAAAGCACCCAGTTACAGTTGAATACTCGTAAAACTAATTTTTCAACTTGGTTTTATCATTATTGTTAAATGAGTTTTGTCTGGAATGATTTAATTGTTAAGAATTGTTAACAAAAATTTCAGTTGAAATTCGCCTACGAAAGTTCACCTTAAACCTCAAAATCAAAATTTGTGGTATTGTTAAATTTATGCTCGCAGTATGACTGCGAACCTAAAAGATCTTGAATCAGGGCCAGAGTCTTCCAAGACAAGTTTGCACTTAGTCGGAAATAAATCAAGATCCTTAATTACAGCTTTGCTATCTACGAGGACACCAACAACTAAGACTAGAACATGTTTCGCGATAGTATTTTTGTGGCAGTAATTTCCGGTAGTATTTTAATTTTTTAAATGATCCATAATAGTCTTGAACTACTCGGTATACCTGGTGCTCTCTTCGGCCTCTTCGTTCCCCAGCACTGAACGCTGAACTTGTAATCGCCATTGTTAAACGTCAAAAGAAGATATAGTAATCCGCATCGACAAATGGCTTACTAAGAGATAATTTTTTTATCTGAAATACCGTTTAATTAAGTTGCTCGACTTGCGTCTTGAAGCCACCTTCCGAGGCTTACTTTTCTGGTCTTTGGTGTTACTGAATTTTTTTATGAACGATCAAGGTTCGTTTATCAAAATCGAAATTTGAGTAATCGACAGTTTTTCGGTTGGTTATTTACAAGGCTTAGAGACTATAGTAAATTATTAATCAATCAAAATTACGCGCTGCCTAACTGGCTATCGAGCCATGACCCATGAGTCTAAACCTTTCTTACAATGGCTTCCTTGCTGTTAAAATGAAGAGGAGAGAGTCATCTATCACTATAGCTGTCTATGCAACAACACCCTTTTTGCCCAATATACCACTTTAACTTTATAGCTTTATGGAACTAGGTTTTGAACGAAGATTGGTAAGAGGTCCAAGTGATGTCAGAAGTCCCAAAGTCTAAATGTCTAGTTGTGGATTAGGTTGCGACTACCATTCTTTAATGTGAATCAAGGTTCGAGCCACCTTAGGTAGGCTTGGTCTTTCCCTACTGCGTGGACCTTTTTAGATAGAACGAAGAGCGGACCGAAGGTTCCACTTCATTTCTTCTTTATGCCACAGCAAAGTAATTTTTGTATTGCTGTAGTATTGCTACAGTCCTTTGGAACCCCTTGTAACCTGCTCAATAACATTGCCGCAACTATTGTGCCTCCTACCGTCTTTTGACATCGATGGTAGAATCCTTTGTCTAATCATCTGACAAAGCTCTAAAATCCTCTGCTCCTTGGACAAGTATTCCCATTACCTCAAGCAAACATGTACAAATGTAGGTCCATACGATTGAAGTTCTCCCTTTGAAGTTCTATGCGCACCATTTTGTGTAACTCTGCACCACTCACCCTAGCCGCATAGCGGCAACAAACCACAACAAAACAGCTTCACATCAATCTGTTTACAAGAGATTCGTTTCGAATCTATCACTCGCCTCAGTTTCAGTTAAATCCACTAGAAGTCATGCAACCGCATCCGTGAGTACAACAGCCATTGAATGTGTTGCGCTACATTTGAATGGTCTGCGCGCTTCATGCTCGACGACATGCCACCGAGAGCGCTTCACCAACGCCAGCCAAAGGTGGGAGGTGGGCCGAGCGATTCCAACTTCCAACCGTGTAATCACCTTTTAGTGGGAGCTGTCGAGGTTAGAGCCATGGCAGAGGCTACACGACAACTCCGGGTGGGCGGGGATGGTGCGCGATTTCTTTTCGATGCACGCCGATATGCGATTTTTCGCTATTCAAATATTTTCGGGGGAGTGGTGGTGGTGGTGGTGGTGAGAGCCCATCTTTGCATCCACTGCACATAGAACAGATCGCTTTTGTGCTTTACCAACTATTCGAGTAGCAACATCGTCGCCGATGCTGGAAACGTGTGTCGCGATAGAGATCTTGGACCTAGGCGCGATCTACTCTGCATAGATCGTTAGATATCTTCTGATCTCACAGAGAATGTTGTTTGCGGGAACAATGTGATCGTAAATCGATTGTCGGAGAGGAATTACCTGGCGGCGCGACACGGCATTGGTGTAGCTTCTAACGAACAGGTTGACTTTATCATTGGAATTCTCATTCGAACTCCGAGTCCACTAATTAATGGTTTTTGATGATCCACTCTCTAAGAAACAATTTATGACGGCACTTAGTGACGCTCGCGGTGTCCTAATTTAGTTCGACTTGGCTTGCAAAGTCTGTTTGCCCGCATATAAGTCATCCTCTGTATAAATTGTCCATTGTTTCGCGCAGCTGGAAACTCGGCGCAAAGAAGTGCTCCAGAGTGATGAAAAGAAATGAAATATGAGACAGTGAGAACAGTATTAGAGCAGACCCGTGATGGTCTTCTTCTACCAATTTATTTTGTTTTTTTTTTTTGTTTCTTGGCTGCTAACTTTTAAATGGGATTAATTCATCTTCGGATTGAAAGTGTTGCGAAATTTGTTGAGAGTATTTGTTTTTTTTGTCTATCAAAATTTGTAATCTGATGCAAGGGGGATTTTGCAATCGCGCGCACGGTGGAAAGTGATCTGCTTTTGGTTTCGGTTTGAAAAGTAATTGTTGTTAATAGAGTTTTAAGGTGGTCATAGTCATGATCATGAAGAGTTTTATGCTGACTGTCTGTCTGCAAGAAAGATGGTATCGGCAGTTGCTTCTTTAATATGTAATCTGATGGAGTGGTGAGTGAAAGATGGTAGGTTGGTAGTGATGACCAGCGTTGCCACGTCATTCTGGCGTTTGAGCACCGTTTTTAAAAAAACTGTCATTTTCAAATTTTTAAAGTAAAATAAAAATTAAAAAATAATATGTACACATTTAATTTTTTTTTTAAATCGCCCCTGTGATATATGCCTGCGAAGTACCGATTTTGGAAATTACATTTTTGAATGGTGTAAGTGCTACAATATTGTTTGTTTCTCTGCAATCCAAAACGAATTGATATAATTGCATAGTGCATATCAAAACTCATTTTATTACTTCGTTTATCTTCGGTAAAACTCAACCCTTTCCACATCTCCATGTGAGTGTGCCAAACATAGCAATTTTGAGGTGATTAAATACAATAATTAAATTAGCAAAAAGGCAAACAGAAGAACGCATTGCATTTCAAGAGAAATGAACTGGTATAAAACGGTGGCTGCATTCAAAGAAAGGTAAAAAAAAGGCGGTGTGCAGCGGCAGCGTTAAAAAAGCACTAAAATAATTTTTTAAGCACTAAAAAACGCCCAAGCGCTAATTCTACTGTTTCGGCACGAAAAATAAATTTTCGGCACTAAAATTAACGCTGAAAGCACTGACTTGGTAACGCTGGGGATGAAGCGTGTTTGCATTAAAAAGAGAGATAAAAAGAGTGATGTGAAGAACTAAAGGTGATGCTTTGTTCTTTGTACAAGGTGGCGCAAAAGTAATCCTCCTATCAGAAAATGCTATAAATTTTGCGATTGGCCCCTAATGTGAGTTCTGTTTTGACATTGTAGTAAACACATGCGAAATACACGTTAATAAACAATGTTACGCTACACTGCTCCAGAACGCGGAATATTGGTAACTATTTATTTGAGCAATAATCGGTCGGTGACTTGGCACAGCGTGAATTTCGTCGCAGATTTCCTAGCCGTCCAACGCCTACTGGTGAAACACTGCGACGTTTAGCCGCTCGCCTCGAAGAGACTGGCACAACACGAGATGCTGCCAGGCGTGGCAGACCCCGGAGTAGCCGTTCTGCAGAGAATATTGCTATTGAGTCATCGGACCTTTTTTCTTCGAAGACGTCGCGGGCCAAACGGTTACTGTGAATGGTGAGCGCTACAGAGCAATGATCAACGATTTCGTTTTGCCGCAACTTGATGAATTGGGATTGGAAAACATGTGGTTCCAACAGGACGGTGCAACGGCACACACTGCACGTGCCACAACCGATATGCTGAAGGATGCATTTCCCGGGCGCCTAATCTCCCGTTTTGGCGATTTGCACTGGCCAGCATGATCGCCTGATTTGACCGCTCCAGACTCCTTTTTGTGGGGCTTTTTGAAGTCGCGGGTTTATGTCAACAAGCCTCAGACTCTTGCAGCTCTTAAAGACAATATCCGTCAAGAATGTGAGAACCTTTCGCCAGAAGTTTTGTCCAAAGTGATGGAAAATGCCATAAAAAGGGCTCAAATGACAATCAACTGTGGCGGCGGCCATTTACATGACATCATATTCTCGACTTGATGTAAAAAAAATTAAAATACCAAATAAAAATAATCCACAAGAAGAATCAAAGTTTTTCATTTTTTTTTTTAATTACAGCCAAAAAACATCGGAAGGTTATTTCTGCGCCACCTTGTAGTACCTATGTCATATCATCATTATGGTGATTATATTTTTTCCTTACTCACTTAGGAGTTAATCAGTGAAGAGAAGCAGCTGACTTTCGGTAAATTTGTGCTTGGTGGTGCTAGTTTATGTGTCCGGTTTTTTCTTTTACACTTGATGGCCTTAACTCATAAGTAGAAGTCAAATTGTGTTTTCCCTTTTGCTTCTTTTTTTCATCTCTTGTTCGTCTGCTTCCTCTTTCTTTCTTCTTTTTTCCACCTTTCTCCTTAAACATGTTTGCGTCTGCCTTTCTCCCCCTTCTTCATTTTGCTAATATGTTTCTTCTTCTTCTTTTGTATAAATAAATAAATAAATAAATAGTTGGCGCAACAGGTCTGTAAGGACCCTAGGTCCAGCTTCTCACAACCATTCGTTTCATGTGAGTTTCTCATTTTTGGGACGAATGAAAGGGATCTACAATTTTGCTTCTTCATGACAGTTATACTCTCGGATGTTTGTTAGACGTTCGCGAGAGATGGCGCAGCGGAAAAAAACCATGAGTTAGAATTTTGGGTTTTTTCGGGATTCGAACCTCGGACCCCTCGCTTAGTAGTCCAACACACTAACCACTAAGCCACTGCGCCAACTTGTTCTTCTTCTTTTGTTTACGGATTTACGGATCTCTGTAGAATGTCATAAGCATTAGGGAACAATTTTTGACAAAGGGGCGCGGCACTTCGCTTTTAAAGGCAAATCTGCTAATTTTGTTACTTACTTTCTCCTTTGTATAATATGTCTTTCTCTTCATCTAGTTCGTTGTCCTTCCGAGATGACGTAGCTGTCGTAGCCAACTGCGTCACACTGCCTAAACCATCAGATATAGGTCGCTGTAAAGCTCATGAAGTCCGCTATTCAATCTTCTTCTGCAAAAACCTGCGAGTATCGACGCAAACAGGACGGAAAACCTTATAACACATCTAAGTTGAGCAGAGTCTTACATTAAGTCTCATAGGGTCATAATTGATAAAATTCGTATACTGTGTCTTTATAGTATTTCTTGAAAGAGTCTTCCAATTACTTCCTTGTTCAAAGGAAACAGCGACTGGTAAGTGTAAACCTTTATATCGTCATTTTTGAAATTTATTTCGGTGTCCCAATTTATGCCAACAAAGTCCCTAACATCCTCAAAGTTATAGGTCGGGCCGGGTGATCATCTCTGTAGGTCTCTTAACTAGTCTTGTACATAAGTTTCGGTGTTTTTGAAAGCGCCTCGGCATTGATCAATTTTGGTGTCTTTTTTTAAAATGCCCGACGACAGGTAATGTCACGTTACGTCCCGCAGCAAAATCAACGCATTTTGTTCTACCATATCCGAGGTCAATCAACAATTTAATGAGTTCATCAACTGTGTAAACAACTATTCAACAATTGAATGCATTCATCAACTAGGGGTGTGGGGCTATTTAACAATTGAATGAGTTAGTCAAATAGATGTACGGCAAGGCCTTAACAATTAAATGGTTTGATCAATTTAGAAATTGAGTGAATTGAGCAAATAGTTGTGCATAGCAATTTAACATATTGATGAACGAGTTCAGTGACAACATGTTCAACTGTCAGTTGTCGCAGTTTGTGCACAATTTAAAAAAAAAGGTTGAACCCAATTTATTGTAGTGAACGACCTGCATTAAGTTTAAAAATCGTTGATGTCCAACGCCAACAATAATCTCCAACCATCCCCCATATTGCATATTGATTGCAAAAAGTTGGAAGCTTAGTTACTTATAAGTTTCGCACGTAGTGTGCAACCAGCATTATTCGTGTCAATTTACTACTCAACCGCATCCATTAGAGAAGGCTTCAAAATAAAGCACCCCTTGATACGACAAGAACTCCTTGACCCAAATTATACGTGATCACGAAACTTGATTACGAAGATCTTTTTGTCTCGCCATATAGACACGCTCAAATTAGTTCCGTTCCGATATCGTTCCGTCGCATATTGATGAGCTTCATCATAACATTATGCAAATATTTTCCCAAAATTTACATACAGTTCCATTCGTAAGACTTACCTCCACATAAAAAGAAGATGATGCTGTCATCTCCTCTAATATAGTTCCCATGAAATCAAATTCCGTTGATTGCATCTCTCAAGCAGTAACAACCATGACCTTTTTTGATCTTAAGATTACAATTTTTAGCCAAAATGTGTAACACTGCACCCGACAGTAGTTGTTGGAAATGTATCCGCTTGTGAACTCATTTGCCTGTCAATGGCACACCACTGCCACTTGACCTCCAAGCTGCCGAAGACGGCACACCTCCACTCTTTGAAAGAGACCGAAACTGGGAAAACAGAATCAGCCTCAAACTGCGACTTGTACTGCTTTCATGATCAAAGCCAATCCATTTTGTAGCAGAGCAGTACGGCACCACCGCATCACTGATCGACACAATTTGCGATCAATTGCGGCGGCTGCATAATCAGAGGCATTGAATCAATCTACCGACCTAATGGGAGTTTAATTCTGGCATTTTGCCACGGATTGCCATCCTCAGCACTGAAATGACGACAAACTGCATTTCAAAGGTGCTGAGAGGGAGCTGCTCGAGAACGACCATCCCTCAGAAGCAAAATTGAATGTCAAGTTTGACAGCGCCGTGATGTAGATGCCACTCACTGACAGGCAGTGCCACTTACTGACAGGGCTGCTCCATCATAACACTGCCGAACCTCGCATACGAGCCAGAGCCACTTCAAGTCCATTGTGACGACTGCCGATGGATTTATTATTTCTCGCGTCTCTCCATCTCCATTAATTCGATTCGCTTCAATCAGTTTGCCATCAACAAGAGTTTTCTTAAAAGTCATGTCTTCGCTAGATACGAGTGTCCCTCAGCTTGGATCGGATGAGGTCCACAAGGGGAGGGGGGTCAAGAGTCTAATTTACTTTTAACTAGGACAATAGGCGGCAGTGTTGAAATGTATCTAATTGCACAACTCATCGAAACATAATCGTCCAAAATTTATATCGTTTTTGGCAATGAATCCACACTCCACACCACACGGTGTGGAACGAAGTTGAATTTCGCGCCCGATATTCGTTACACAACTTGCGGGATGGATATTACAACTTGTGTGAAGGTGAACGTCGGACGTATCTATATTATTGCTGTGCGGTGAGTTGTAATAATTCAAATGTTTGTTCTTCTTGTGGTTGAGGAGCGTGTGTGCTTGCGATCGCCCTAGGACGATGCGGACAAGTTGTTTCGTAGAAAAAAATTTGGAAGCTCTTTGGTTGATGGATTACTTGTAGATGAGAAGTAATTAGGACAACACATGCGTGGAACTAGTGTGGAACACTTTTGAACGGGCAAACGAATTAAGACGATAACAATGAGGCCAAACTTTTCAATTGATCTTCGGCTGAGGTGTTTCGAAGAGCAACAGAAAAGACTTGAGTCTTGGAAGAGCTACGATGAGATGGAGTCGTCAAAATGTAGTTAACTCCTGCGATTGGTTTAGTGTTCGATATTGAAAGATGCCTGGCCGATCTGACTGCGAGAAGGGGAGGATATCTAATGATCTGTGAACTATACTTTCAAATAGGTCTTGAGATACCGCGCTTAATCAACGGAAGCTGAATGGAAGGTAGGTGGTATGAGGGGAAAAGATGGGCTGAGCTATTTCAGAGGGAATGTGTAAATTTTTTTCAATATACAGAATTGTACTTTCTTCTAGGTGAAAGTTTATAAATCGCGCACCTTTTTGTCATTGTGAGGCGCATCTGGCCCTCGGCAGTGCTGATATTCAAAGAGATTCTTTAAAGCTTCCGCTGATCTTTTCTATAAAATAGAGCTACGAATAGTATTTTGCAAGGATCAGCCGAAGTTCGCGTTTTACATACGTAAAAGGAAGACGTTCGCCACAAAAATGAAAAATAAAAAAATCTCGCAAACAAAAGGTTGATACAAAATCGGTTCACACCTACAGCCTACAGCGCCACCTGTTGAGAAATTTTCGAATTTTCATTTTTCCTAAGCCATCCCTGATTTAAGGCAAACAAAATAAAAAAAATCTTTCAAATCCGTCCAGCCGTCGAACAAAATGTATGGAAATTCATGTGTTTTTTACGCACGCACAGCACACACATACATTTTCCGCTTTCAAGCAAACTTCACAAAACCCATATATAGACCAATACCAAAGATGTGTGAAGGATTTGTTAAAATCGGTAAATGCGTTAAGGCGTGCATCGGCGCCAAACGAACACAGTTTTAAGCCTCAATTTTTATACATATATAGATTCAAGTTGAGATAGACCGCTTTTAGATTAGTTCTTTACGAAAGCAGCCATTTTGATGGAGAGCAAGGCGACTTCAGGCAAAAGTCGTGTCCTTCTCTGTATAGATATATTCTAACCCAAAGTGTTCTTAGCAAACTGTTGCATTATGGATGAGCTAGAAGTGGAGGACATCACGATAAGCTCCCTCGCGGCCGGGTCGTGTGTGCGAGGAGGTCAAATGGACGAGCAGATACCAAGCACTAGTCCAAGAGAGGGACTTTATTGGGTATGGCCGCATCGAGCAAACGGAATATAAAAATATAAAAATAGCCAATTGGACCTTCGAGTCCTAGTCCCCATAATCTCGAAAGCAAAGACCGAGGCTCCGCATATACAACCATTGCGTAAGTCAAAGCAGTCGATGTAAATGACTAGAAGCAACGAGCCCTCAATCGCGAGAGAATAGAAGGCTGCAGTGCCTTAGGTAGAGACAGAGCTGTAAACACTCGTGTCATTTTATTCAATTACTATACGTCAATATATGATAAGGGCAAGATGTTGGGACTCTTCCCACCACTGAAAGAAATCAAAGCTAACGAAATCTAAAAAAACCGGCCAAGTGCGAGTGTCACTCTCGCACCGAAGGTTCTGAACTAAGAGTAGAGAAAACGCTCTGGACCCCAATTCGCAAAAATTCTCGCATACGTTTATCTGTCAAAATCTCTGATACGATGCGAAAAACTGAAATTTGCAATTCTCGAAAACCGTATACGAGAACTTCTCTTCGAATTGTACTCGTCTGCCTTTTCCATGCGGATTTGCGTCTCGCATACGGAATTGCTTACTGACGATTAGATCGGTTGATTGTTGCAGTTATCTTCTATGCAGTTTTGCTAACTTCCAATTGCAAAAAATCGAGGGGAACACAAAATCTGCAAACTCATCTGATTTTTCAATACCAATTAAATAAGCTTTTATATTATATTTACCTTTTCTTGAGCTGTTAAATCGCTTGATTTAAATTGGTCAAGCATATGTGTAGCCAAGAAATCGATAAACTCCTGTGCCAAGCGCTTATTTTGGCGAAATAAATTTATAAACTTTGTATGAGAGAGTTCAAAGCAATCTTGAGGCCTCGAATAGCTCGGTATATTTCCGTTGCGCCTAACTGCTCCATCGCCAAATCAACAAATGCTAAGCCTAAATCACAAAAAGAATCCTCTGCGAAAACACATAAATGTTCAAGTATTTAGTAGATATATCTGTGGCCATAAGCCATAACCGCCTAAGTTTTTTTTTCATACTTTTCAGGAGAGCAGATTAAAGTGTCAAATCATCACTTCAAATCAGGGATATTTGTTTCTAAGCTTATTTTTTTCGTTCGAAAAACTTTTGTTAAAAAAAAGATTATGGTCATAAAATATTAAGTGGAAGTAGATTTAAATGCTGAACACGATAGTGACTATAACTTCATTTTGTCCTAACTCGAGTTAAGCGGTTATGGCTTGTGGCCACTGATATAGCTACAAGTATTTTAAAATATGTATCTCTTTTTTTTGTCAATCGAAAATAATAATTCCAAACCAATTTAAATTTGAATATTGGTTTTTGATTTGATGGGATTTTGCTTCAAAACCTGTCAAAATCGTTTATTTGACGTACTCCAAATGCTACCTCAATCGAGAGGTGAATATAATTTTCGCATAGGTGGAAAAAAAACCCGTACAGCTTTGAAATACCAATTTTTCAAATTTTATGCGAAAATTTCAGGCGGATTAAGAATACACCATCAGCAAATGAAAATGGTTAAACAAGAAATAAACGGTTCTTTTTTGCTAATGAAAATATTATTACAATTATATTATAAAACGCCATAGATTCAATTCATCATTAAACACAAAAAGTCAGAACATAGCAAACACTCTCGCACAAATACGGTCAAATAATGAAATATTAACGCAGTAAATAACGTACTGGACTAAGTTTTTCCTGATGCAATTCTCAGAGAAAAATACTGATAGCTGAGAGTAAAAGTAAGGCGAGTATAGGTACAATTTTCAATTTAATACAATGATGGAAAATAAATATTATTAGCAAATAGCGATGAGTAAAAGGTGGCAGATTTCAAGTTCAGGTTGGTAGAATTTCCGAAAGTGTAAAAAGTGGTAGAAATACCACTAAAGTGGAAGTCCCATCACTGCGACTACCTGCCTAGTGCGAGTGCGTAGGTACTGTGTGCAGCAACAAGGAAAACAAACTGTTTTTTTCTTAAATTAACCATGTGGGAAATTTGTGGGAATTTTGACTAGGTCCAGAAGGGAAAAATGGGAAAAATTTCCCTTCCCGTGGGAAAAACCATCTCAAGGACAATTCAACACTGCTTAGTGCTTCGCTCTCACGTCTTCGTAGTGTCCTGGAATGTTCTATTCTATTCGCCTGGTGCAACAGGGAACGTGGGCTACTTTTACAGCTATATGGCTGCGGATGGCTACCCAATTACAACTGCTTTGGCGACAGCTGACCCATCTGGAAGAATATACTTCTACATGTTGCACACAGATATACCAGATATGGATACAACCAATGACACCAGGATAACGTTTACATTCGGTGACGCAATTAGAGCTCGTTTCAACAGAAGTGCGATCACGGCAGTTGCATAGTCGTAGTATCGACTATGCAACTGCCGTGATTTCGGGACATGTTAGGAAGGTCTGTGTTTGAGCGTACGCTTCGTGGTTATAATGTTTAAACTTAATGTGCTGCAAATTTAAGTAAGAGTCGGAAACTGAGAAGATTCGTGCCCGCAGTTTGAAAGTGTTTCTTGATCAACATCCAGAGGCGCATTTTTGGAGCAATTCTAGTCTTAGTACATAAGTTAAAGCCGATGTTTTTGTGGCAACATTTCTTACAGCTAACTTTAATTACAGTTCGCTTCTCCCTGTGCAAATTGAAGGTCACAAATGTGCTCCTGATGCAACGTGTGTAAATCAATTTAAGACTCGCCCTGATATCGCTACAGAGGCTCGACGCCTAGCGCATCAGGCTGAAAACCCTACTTTGCTTATTGATTTGGCAGAGCAAAGAATTCCGACGGCTCAGTTCTACTTTTACGTTTCGAAACTATGCCATGGATGGACACAGAAAATGAGTACACGTTCTTATTAAAGAATAAACAGCCATTTGATTGTGATTTAAAAGTCAGTCCATGGGCGCCGAACTGTGCAACAGCCAAGATCGCGGGACATCTTAAGAAGGTTATTGTTACAGATAAACCTATGATTATGATTATAGTAAGTTTTGTATTGTTATCTGCAATTTTAGTTGGATGTGGGACTTGATGAGTACTTTCCTGCAGCGCTATCCAACGGCGCTTCCTTCGATTTTAGTTGACTTCGTCGTATTGAAATTGAATATCACAACAGTTGCAGTCGACTATCAAGGCAGACCTTCCTTTTCATGCTGCATCTCAGGAATATTACGCTGCAACTGAATCGGTTCGGTGACAGAGTTTGAATAGCAACAATTTTTGGTTATAAACGATTTCAAAATACATAAAGAAAGAGTTATGAGATTTCGAAGATCAAAGCTATTGAATGGAATAAGTCAACAGGCACTTGTACCTGTCATCTGCCGATAATACTCTTTCCTTTTGTGTAAACAACACAAAACAGTAGACAGATGTCATACCATCATATGCGGCTTAAAGCAAAAGGAGGCCTTTGCATGCAGTTGGCAGAAGACGCACTCTATGTTAGCGGAATGGGTATACTCCGAATATCTGACTTTTATCAGCCTTTCTTCCATGATCATGGTCTTCAGTGACGGACATATACCATGCAACAGTTGGCAAAAAGGCGCTGAGCTGATGCTGTTACAAACCGCGGGAAACCAAATATCTGATCAAGGTGGCTTAGCCATTCATAATTTATTTGAGTTATAGACGTGAAGTTTAGCCACTCGATTGTCAGTAGCCGAAAATATATATGAGACTTTCAAAGCAGCCAAGATCATGATGGATGTCTTAGCCCATACTTCAACGCATTGAAACACGAAATCATTTCGGAAGCAAATGTCAAACGCATGCCACATCAGCTGTCCGATATAGATATGCCAATCATTCGCACTCGCATCATTCCATGTATCGGCGCAAGGTAGTATGCGCCTTTGTTCTTCGCACGCACCGTGAGCAACAAATTACCAAACACCAACAGGCGAAAGTATGTGTGCATGTCAATTCCACTTCAGTAGCTCTCCGCAGCGAATGCAAGTTTCTCCACTAAAACCTTATTAAGGAAGTTCGTTGCTCAACTCTTTTGTTTGCATAACAACTGATGTCGGCGCAGACCGACGCGACGCCAACGCCTCCTTATATTAACATTTGGGATTAAACTCAGTTTCTTAGTTGGCTACGTTATTTTATGGAGAATGTAAATGTACAAAATATATGGCTTCTGATTAATTTTGCGCAGATTGAGTGATTCGTTTTTGAAATTCTGTCAAAATTTTACTTGGCGGGATGTCAGTCTCTATGCGACTTCCGACAACATCCTGAACGGTCAACTGTTTGTTCTGATCGAAGAATATATCGATGACTATACGAACGCCTGCGTAGTTAAACAAATATTAGCTTTAACCGCAAACTACGCACGTATTGCTACTAACCACTTGGTGTCTTGCAAATTGTTGTCTTGCTTTGGTAAGACGACTCGGCAGCGGCTATGGGTTCTTGTTGCTGCTGCAAAACTGTCACTGAATGTCGTGGTCTTTTTTCTCTCGGCGCCGCTTTTGGGGGGTCACTTGTGGTTCTCGAGAGATTCATGAAGCTCTTTTGTTTTTCAAGTGGCGCGATCTGTGTGTCGTTTCGCATTTCAATGCTTGGAGGCCTAAAAAGGAAATTTTGCAGACAGATACCTGTGTATGGTTTCATGGTATCTGTTACCTGACAGTCATATCGGACTCACTGCTTCCTCGCAGATCCTGAACGTTGGTGTCCAAACTGTCAAAAAATGAACTCGAACTGCTATCTGTCATCGGAATATCCGCTCTTGCTCCAAAATATGCAGACTTTGTGGAAACTATTGAGGAGTACGAGGTTTTTGCGGAGTCCGACTTCAGGGCTGTATCGTATTTACGAATCATATCTCGTACTCGCATTCCGTTCGAAGACTGTTTTTTGATAGGCGTTTCGGAGTGGTCGCTAAATGCGTTTACGTTGACTTTTGGGTCCATAATTTTGAGGGTTTCTAAAAGCGGTTACGGAATTGGAAAATTTTGTCAAGGAAGAGAATCCGCTTTGAGTTAAGCAGAACAAAAAATTGATAAAAAAAATACTAGAAAAACAGTAGTCGAGTTGAGAGCGTATCCGGCGCTGGCTATGTTTTAAATGTCGAAATTTAATAAAAGCTCTAAGTAATATAATATTGCAAGGCAGTAAAGTATTTTGTTTATTGATGGCTTTAAAGGGGCTTTGTGGATTCGTCTGTCTTCTTTTTCTTTTTCTTTTTCTTCTTCTACTTCCTTAATTTTCTTCTTCTTCTATTAGTTGTTGTTTGTATTGTTGTAACTCTTGTTACGGTGTTGTTGTTGTTGTTGTTGCAACACTAAATGCAACACGTCCGTCTTTTTGTCTTTTATACGCTTCCAGAATCATATTCCCATTGGATATCTTTGAACCCGCCAAACATGAATGGTTCTTCGGAGCGTCTTCCTAATACATAACAATCGAAGTTTTTAGAAGTTGAAGGGGGCGTGGCGCTTCCAAACGCCGTACTTAGTACAGAGTGGAAATATGCTTTGTATTTCGTGGTAAATCCTGCAGCTATAGTTGCAAAATTGGGTTCATATCTGTATATTATTTGTGTGTGGCGTTTTGAAAAATATGGGCGCTATTTGTTCATGGAAAATTAGTTAAAACAACATAAGTACCTACTAGATTTTTCGAAATAAGTTTTTACGTTTTAACACCGCTTATGTGTAGACATTGTGCTGAGAACAAAACCAACATTATTTCATACATAAAACACACAGAAATTCGAGCGCGGATAGACAACCACAAGGATAGGTTGTCTATCCGCGCTTGTAAAAAAATAAAAATGTCATTTTAGCAATCACCGATTGAAAGTGACAGTAAATATTGCAGCTTCTTAGGCCTCCTCAATATCTATAAGAACAAACCTTAGAAAGTTTGTGGCATCGTCAAAATTATTTTCTCAAAAAAGGGCTTAATGACGCACGAACAGCATGTAAAAGTTGAGTTCTTTTGCCTATTCATTTAGAGTTGTGGACGTCAGAAGGAAAAACAGTTGACAATTGCATTTCTCCAAATTGATGCATATGTCCTGGCTGCGCAGCCATTTTCAAGTCCAGAAGATCAACTGCATTGTGCTACACTTCACCATATGCCCCCAGCCCCCCAAAAAAAGACGACGAATAATAAGAGAGACACAAACAAAGAAAAAAGCGTACAAGCCAGAAGTAAGGGGATATATCGATAGACAAATGTCACTTTGACAATGAGTTTCGATAGTCTGCCAAAATGTAAAATGGTCATATTTAGCTCCGAAATCTGCTAATCCAAACTAGGGACATTGTAGTCGAGTAATAGTCCGTGATTCGAAACACAATTGCAAATAATTGCCGGGACAACGCATTGAGAAAAAGGAAATGTCGAACCTCTTAAGAGTGAAAGAATTGTTTCTTTATTTGTCTGAACCAACAACCCGATGCGATGTAAATTATTTTTTTACCAATTGTAGCAAAACTTATGACAAAAAAAAATGCATCCTTCCTTTTGCGAAACTTAACCTTTCGTTTGGTTAATATTTCATAAGAAATCGGCTTTGAAATAACGACCTAATCGGTACGACAAAAAAAAAACACCTATTTCATACCATCCTCGTAGCAGGAAACAGTTTCCCTATGTCAAAGAAAAGTTTTGATTTTCATTACAGCCGCAAATCAACCCCTTATTAGTGGGGACCTTCGGATTTCTTGTTTACTAAGTCTGACAGCTGACTGGCTAAATGTATCTTAGTTTTTATTGGCCCAAATTGATCACGTGAATATTTCTTTCACTAACCTTTTATGGAAGGGTAGCTGACGAGTCCAGTCAAGAAAATCTTACCTGCATTACTCAGTTGACATTTCGAAGTGTCAAGGTTCAAAATAAACAGGCAGACGCAGAATACAAATACAATTTAAGTTGATTAGTCAACTAGTTTAAAAAGATTAATACTGCATTTACAATATCACACATACCTTACACGGAAGATTAGAAGGATGCCCTATACTAAACAGCCGTCTGACTGAAAGGGACAGCATTACCTAACACGCTAAAATACATGGCACTTACATTGGTCGGCCATCTTGTTTACGTAGTAGGAATTATGGGAAAGTACAGCATGTTGATATTTTTATAGCGATGGCTTACGAAATTTCGCTTTCCTATAAAACAAAATGGCTTCCGGAAAGAACAATAATTTTTTTTATTTCCCATAACTGATTGATGAATTGTTGGTTTAATTGACTGACACAAATAACCACTCTTATTACACGAGTTTCAAATTAGAAATAGAAATGTTTTCAAGTGATGACTGAAATGTTGGTCGCCGGAACATTTTTTTAATTCCGTTTAGTTGTCTATAATTGTGTGGCCACAAGTCATAACCGCCTAAGTTGGTTTTTCATGCTTTTCAGGAGAGCAGATCAAAGTTTCAAATCATCACTTCAAATCCGGAATATTTGTTTCTAAGCTTCTTTTTTTCTTTGCAAAGCTTCTGTTTAAAAAAAGATATGGTCATAAAAAATTAAGTGGGTAGATTTAAATATACTGAGCACGATGTGTCTATAACTTTATTTTGCTCTAAATTGGAGTTAAGCGGTTGTGGTTTGTGGCCACTGAATTATGGGTAGAACATCCATGACACTTTAGCTGTCCGGTTTGTAATCTCATTCTTCAGATTATCTCTAATTAAATGTCGTGAATAAGACTGTTAAAGATTAATTTTAAACCTTAAACCCTACCCTGGGGTCCAGCGTGATGCATAAACTAAACTTTCGTGGATATTTTTTTCAACTACAAACCACACGATGCGTCTCGTCATTAGTAATTTTTAATTGCGCGTGCGGTGCAGTCCTAATTATAACAACTTCCGGGTCCCATAGACCATAGGAATACTTGGTCAACTTTACCTACAAATCTCCAAGTTCTCCGCGGAGATATTTAAAAAAAGAAACGGCCATTAGTTGAGCCCAATCCACCTGTAAATGGAAAAAAAGATGCGCAATATGTCCAAGGGATAATGACCGGAAGACGAAAATTAGATGTGGCAGGTGCCGGCATAGCCGGTCTGTGTGCCAAGAATGCCTCGATTCTAAACTTTAAAATATTTGTAATATCAAACTACGCGTGTGATCCTAATAATAAATAATTTATATTAAAACGTCTTTTTGTTTTTGAAATAAAAACAAAAATATATTGGGGTTTTCTGGACCCCAGGGTAGGAATGGTGTTTTTCCAGGGATGGCCTGTACTTAACCTCAAGATTTGTGTCTGGTAAAAACGCAACATAAGTCTAAGCGCCAAAGGACTGTTTCCTAATCCAGCTGTCACAAGTCAAGGGGATTGAATGAAAAATAATATTTAACCACTCGACGTATACTTATTCAAGGTACACCGCTGTCCTACGAATTTTCTACGCCTCAACACAGATGGCCATCTTATACCTCCTCGTATCTAATCACCTTTCAAAGAAACCATTCAAAACATTTACACTCCAATTACGTAACATTTGCACCGCAAGTCCTCCCCACGAACATTTCGAATCGCATTCACATTCTCCTAATCTATTTTAAACAGACACACAACAGTCAATAAAATCGACCCGAACAGTTTCTCAATTGTCTAGATCAAAAAGTCATTAACGGACTTTTTGGATCATCTGTCAAAGGCACGGACCCCACCTCCATCGTTTCTGAATTCGGTAATTTAATAGGTGAAACTATTTCAATGTAATTATAATCCACATGTTGGGCGGTTGCCAGTTTTCTTATGTTTATCGAACGCAAATATACTTTTGTTTTTTCTTTTTTGATTAATATCGCCGGACCATCGCCAAGTTAATTGTGTTTGGATTTATCTGGGGGACGTTTTCGAAGGTATTTTTGCAATGTTGGAAGGTTAATTTAAGAGGATTATTGGTTCAGTAAAACGTTTTGACACATGATTTGCCAGAGCAATGAATTTATTGTGGACTTGTCGTGCTACTGTCATTTAGCTAAGGGTACCAATATTTGAATAGGAAGAGCTCTGCAAATTCTTGCTCGAGAGCTCTTTGGATTCACTAAAGTCATACGTGGATGTCGTCATTTTCCCACCGCCATGATTGATTACAGTTTAGACCCAAATAGCCCAAGCTGGCAAAGCATCCATACATCTCAACTAATTATCATGACGGAAGCCAGGGATGCATCAGAAGCCGACTCGAAATAAAAAAATCAATCATGACGCAATGGAATTCTATAATCATTTCATTTTGATTCATCACGCGGTGTACAAAGCTATGACCCTTTCACACGCTTGTCTGCAGTCATACTTACAGTCAATGTGCGGAGGTCTTCTGGAAAATGGTCGTAGAAAAACCATCCAATCCAAGGGGGTGCGGTTAAGTGATTCATCCCAAAGAAAGGCAAAGTCTGCAAAGGCCTTTTCGATTCGTATAAAAATCCGGTTAAAAAAAAAGCGATAGTAAATTTGCGGCTTCTGTCTCCTCTGACCGGTACATAGCTGGCAAGAGGAAACAAATCTGGTGGGGCTTACACTGGAATTACGTAATCATTTAATTACCACGATGGATATCTCTCTGTGGACCAACAATATAGTGATGTACGCAGTGGATGCTGATGAGATGACCTGCGTAACTTTATAACGGCGCGTTCTTGCCGTACACCAGACAGGGAGCTTCTCAATCTATACTCTATACAAGGGGCATCTTGCTAAATGGGGTTATCACAATTAACCTCATAAGTTGTGTAAATTAGGTCCGTGATGCACGTGACTTTGTTATGAAAACAAAGTATATCTACACGACTGCAATGAGTTGAAATTGTAGATCTTAATCTTGACACCCATTATCGGACTGAATTGTTATCACAGTATAATTTGACGTCAATCAGTGAGTCACGTTGTGGCGGCGGCACGCCAAAGATGAATTTTCATTTGTTGAGCTTTTGGAATTTGTTTTGGTTTCAAGCACATTGATGAAGATTGTATTCTTTGTTTACATTCCGGGCTAGGTCAAGGTGAACTTAATCGCCTAGCCAGCCCACGAGTAGTCTAGTGCTGATACAAAGGGTGTTCGCTTTAGGCACATGTTTTGAAATTTCTATTGTAGTTCCTAAAATAACATCCTGGTAATAATGAAGATATGGTGAGGTACTGTCGAAAGGTAGGCATTAAAGGAATATTTTTGCTTTTTTAAGCCATCGATGTCAAGTAAAGCTGAGGTGTGACATGCTCATGCTGCGTGATCAATTGAATAAATGCTGGTGGTTTAGATTCTGAGAAAAAACTATTTACGCAGATTAAACGCCAAACAAAACATGAGCTAGATTATATCGAAGTCCACTTCAACTTAACTCTAAATTCTTACCCAAGCGACGAAATAATATATCTGGGTTCAAAAGAAATACCGATCTACTTAAATCTAATCACTTTGGTT
The DNA here is from genome assembly GCA_951230905.1 of Cheilosia variabilis. Taxonomy (NCBI): domain Eukaryota; kingdom Metazoa; phylum Arthropoda; class Insecta; order Diptera; family Syrphidae; genus Cheilosia; species Cheilosia variabilis. The sequence continues at coordinate 140,519,665 of OX579676.1, read as the reverse complement.
CAGATCCTGTACTAAAACCAAATGCAAATGTATTGAAGTTGATGGATTTAATAAGTTCGTATTAAAATGTAATCAGAGTAATTGTTATACAGTAGACGTCCATTATAAGGAACATCCGATATAGCGAATTTTCGATATAACGAAAGCTCTTTAGATTTACATTAGTATCTCTATATAACGAATGGTGCACACGATTTGTTATCCGATATAACGAACGCAGAAATAAATTGGATTAAAAACCATGGAAGTATTTAAATGGCAAGAACTTCATCTATTCAATTTAACATTAAATAAAACGGTTAAATAACACACTTTTAATGAGTTCTTTTTTGAAAAGAAAAGTATACAAAATTCGATCGATATAACGAACGCGCTCGATATAATGAATGACATCAAACATTATATCATTCGTTATACTGGACGTCCACTGTATTTCAAGTCACCTACAACTCATTTGTTATAAGTTTTTGATTAAAATACTATTTTATTATAGACCGGGTTAGATTGTAGAACAAAAATACTGGATTTTAATCTTAAAAGATTAAAGTTCAGAAAATTCGTATTAAAATGAACATTTTAATAAAACAATTATTAAATTTGAATATAAACGACAACACAGGTATGTTCACTTAAATGCCTATAACTCCTATGACCTATAAACATAAATAAACACCGTATATATACATACAATCCTTGGTATTGACGTCACCATTTATTTGAAACAAAATTTGTCCACGCATTAAGAGGACATCAATTCAAACACAATGCGACTTTTTTTGATGTAGAAGGAGATAGATGACAAACAAAATGTGCCTACAGCGCCACCTGTTGAGAATTTTCCCCATCCCTGATTCAAGTAAAACAAAATATAAAAAAAAACATTCAAATCCGAATAACCCGACTATATAGATATTAAGATGTGGAAAAAAACCCAAAATGTACTGAAATTCATGTGTTTTTTCACACACGCACAACGCACACACACGTTTTCCGATTTCAACCAAACTTCACAAAACCCATATATAGACCAATTATCAAAGATGTGTGAAAGTTTTGTTGAAATCGGTAAATGCGTTAAGGCGTGAATCGGCGACAAACGAACACAATTTTAAGACTCAATTTTTATATATATAGATATAGATTACTACGTTATTTTTATTTCTTAATTCTACTACCGTAAACGGTCCTAAGTAACTACATATTTTCGAATTTTTGTCCTCCCTACTTTAGCTGTTTTTTATTATCAGCGTGATCTGATTCGGATCAGATCACGAAAATAAAACAGAACGGATCATTGAAAAGTTTAATTTTGGAATTGTGGCAACAGTTGCCTTCAAAAGCAAAACAGATAATACAGGGTATTTCAAACTTCATATTGCCACCAGCCATCTTGCAAATATTCTTCTCAACGTGACGTCACACAAGGCACATGTCATTTCACTTGCAATGTCGGGGGTGTTACCATATTTGAATCAAATTTGCATAATTTTTCTTTTCAAATATATTTTTGTGAAACAAATTTAGTATTTTATGTTCAAATATGCAACACATGAACAATATTTTGCTGCTGCCGCTTGAGTTTATCTTGGCATACTAAGGTGTATCCAGACCACCGAAACATATCAGAAATGTTTATGAAATGTTTCTGAAGCAAATCGGTGAGAGTGAGAGAGAAAAAGAAATAATAATCGAAAAACAGGAAAAACAGCGCTCACTTTCTGCAAGGATACTTGTAAAACAAAAATTATTTCCCCTCATGATTGGGTAACTGTGAAACATTTCATAATATTTTTTTGGTGTCCAGATCCAAACCAGCAAAACATTTTTAAACATTCCATACAAATTGTTTTGTCTAATAAGTGTTTTAGAAATATTTATGGGACATGTAGGATTGTAGGTATTTCATAGTTTATCAAATGTTTGGCTGGTCTGGACATACCTTTATAAACATAACTCGGAATACGGACAGGGAGTTTATTCGAATGCGAAATAAATCAATTGATTTTTTTGTGTTCCATTTTTTAGTCTGGCAACGTGATTGTGTGGCTATCGTTTACAGGCACACCAACATTTAAAAATAAAACAAGCCACCTAGTCGGAAATAGTAGAAATAATTTTCAGATCATGATCATGATTCGTGATCTCGATGAGAAGCAGGATCATGTGCTGTTGTTGTAAGTGCATGTAAATCGGTGACCTATATGGATCATAGCTGATAATAAAAAACAGCTATTGAAGCAGTACCTACGTGAATTGTTTTAGCCATACATCCCACCCATTTTTATCCACAGTTTTATCTGTGGCCACAAAACATAACCGCTAAAATCGACATTAGACGAAATTGAGATTTTGATGCTATTAGATTCAGCGTACTCTAACCTGTTTTGTAATTTTTTTTTCAGCTTTATATCTTTATATCTTTAAAAAAGAGGCCACAATTTCAAAAAAAAACCTAACAGCTTAAGTCACTAAATTCAATTAACTTGGAATTTCACGCGTTTGTCAAAAACTTTAAACTGCTCTCCTGAAAAATGAGTAAAACAGACTTTAGCGGGTTTTCCTTGTGACCACAGATATATGATCGTATATATTCATTAAACATTCGGTGACTGCGTTCGACAGTTCCAAGGGTTTGATGATGATAAGCAGTTGATGTAATATTATCTATTTTGAGGTATTTACATAAATCATTTATTATGGAATTCTTATATTTCGTACCCATGTCCGTAATGAACGTCTTCATTGGACCATTAGCCTTTGCAACTGTTCTTGAACTTTTGTTCGGTATTAGTATGGTTACAAGATATTTTGTAAGGTCACATATGAGTGTGACTGCATATTCATTTCCGTTATCTGATTTTGGAAGCGGTCCAATAGTATCCACTACTACAGTACCAAAAGCTGATTGAGGTGCTGGCGTTATGGCCATCGGTGTCTTAGTATGTTGTGTTGTTTTTGCCAGTTGACATTGTTTGCATGCTTTAATAGATTTTGTTATGTCTTCTTTAATTTTTTTTCAATGAAAATGTCTCTTTACTTTTCAGTACGTACGTGTAATGATGTATGACCTCCTTCTGCGGGGTCGTTATGGTACCTCAACAGTATTTCTTCTTTATCGTTTATGATGGTCACCTTTGGTAATTTTAAATTTTTTTAATACATTATTGCCCATTTCGAAAATTTGTTCGCTAAGTGCCATTTGAAGTTGATTGATTTTGAGTACACCTGCCGCTCCTTCAAGCCTTTGGAAAAATTGATTTAGATCGATTTTTCCATTAATGTACATACCATCAAGATTTATTCGTGTTAATACTACTATTCCTTTCTTCAAAAACATTTGTTGGAAGAGAATTTTATTTGCACGAATTTTTTAACGTCATTCCAGCATACCAATAATAATTTTTAGTGTCCAGGCTAAATCTTCCGAACTCACAATGGCGAAATTTTCCATATGGAATTGCATATTGCGACCTACAAAATATTTAGTATGAAGGTTAAAAATTATTAGTAAGGCCCATTGTATTTATAATGACTTCGTTGGGCTTTTCCTTATTTTGCATTTAATTTGATGAATCAATACCTGCGCAGGTTTGCCTTTTTTGTTGAGTTTCCGATCGTGTTGTTTAGAATTATATTTACTTTAATATTTTGCTCTTTAAGTACGTCAATGGTTATACGCTTTTGATTTTGATTTTTTTTTTTCCCTTGAGATATTCCACAGCAAAATCTCTTTTTTTCTTCTTTTAGTCGCCTTCGTTTCGTCAATGGCACATCCACCAGTGACAGTTCGCCTTGTTCTACCAATGACGTCAATGTCGTCCTCGTACCAACTTGAGAAAAATTGACCCGCCAGTGAGTTTCGCACATCCTTCTCAAGTATTGACGAGTGGAAAAGTTTTCCTGCGACACCTGGTGGATAAAAAAGGGAATATGTAGAGATCTATAGAATTTTGACGTCTATTTGTTTTGCAAAGGACTTGGAATACGTGTGCTTTCGTGTAAGAAAATTAATTGAAAACAAACTGAATTTGCAAGTCTAAGTATACTACTTGTTCGAAAGTTGTATAGTGTGAGTCAATTCATGTTGTAAAACTAGCACAGAAGTCTGTTCAAAGTAGTGTTGAATGTAATGTAAACAAAGAATAAATTTGCTCTTGTATATATATATTGGTTGCTTTTTATCTTATAAAAAGGGTGTTAATTATGATTTTTACAGATTTGCTTGCTTTCATGATGGAGGATCCTGCCAGCTTAGAAGTTTCTAAGGTTGTCACAATATCGCTCTGTGAAGTAATTCACTATTTCAGTGGTGTTAAAAGGTCTATCCGGGAAGGCGAAGAAATAGTGAAAGCTGGTTGGATACATAAGATTGGCCTCTCGCCACCTCCATCCGTAGATGAAGTTACTGAGCTGGTGGTATAGCTGGGAAAGGCGCCTTTCACAAGTTTGGTTCTATACTGAAAACCATCCTGTGTATTCGGGAAATTGGGAAATTTTGTCCCGATCCTAATGAAAAGAACTTAAGATTTCCGAACTACTTTTGGAAGATGGTACAATGTGTTTCCCTCTTTACGATATGAATTGTCTTCCGCATTTTCTATACAAAAATAAGAACTTAGTATTCACTTTTATATCAATACTTATCGCACTCACTTTTAAGATATTATTTTTCTGTTATAAAATGAGTTTTTCTCTTATATTTAAATATATATTTTGAATTTAGTACACAATTTCTCACAATAACTTCACGATTTTTCATAGAAATACATACCAGCTGACAAAATCTATAGCAACCTACCGATGGGAAAATTTACCGCCAGGGGTTAGCCTCCATTCGTCAATTATAATTTGAAAGTTATATGACAGCGGATCGCCTTATCTTCTATAATTTTTCTAGTCTCACTCCTAACAGGTTCAGAGTAGAACATCGAGTGTAAGTGATAATCTTTCTTCCATCCCGCGCACTTTATACGCTTTGGCCAAGCTCAAGCAATTGACTTTCACGTGATCTTTGCCATACGAACCGCAACCTCTATAGCCACTTCAGGTCTTAAAGTTCAACCGCACGATATGATTATGTGGGCTTAAGTCCATGTCAATTATTAAATAAATAAATAAGTAACAAAACCTCCGGAAGTTCCATTACAGTTTAAAAACTCCGGAGATTAATCCCAATACACTCTTACATACCTTAATTTTAATTTAAGTGCATGCGCCCAGAAGAACGACATTGTAACCGAAGATTGTTCAAAGTCGCACCTACGACGTTGCCCAATGTACAGTCAAACACCACCTGGATGCAATGGCCTGTCGCAAGGCTCAAATTAACTCGCTAACGATTCAGCCTTCAACAGATCTCTTCACTTCCAGCATATCTACGAGCATACTTGGTAATCTCCAAAATTTAAATCCCTCTGTCTCAGTAATTACTGGCTTCGCAAAGATTTTGTCCAACAAACAAATCTGTTTGAATGAACTTGACGATTGAGCCACTTGCTGTAATCACTGCTTTATTCCGATGGAAGGCTGTCAAATTATCTACCTTAAATAGTTTTCCAACTGAAGATGATCATACCCATCCGCAGTCAAGGTAGTCTCATGTCGTCCATGTCAATTGGCTCAAAGCAGATCGGCTAATGCAATCAGACGTCAAGTATGTTGACTTTTTGACTTTTGTGTCCATTTTTTTACACCACCTAAATATCGCATTGCAATGCTATGTATATATCAAGGTGCGAGAGAAGCTTCCCCTATTTCCATCTCAAGTGTGGCATTTCGGCAGATGCATTTTTGGAATTTTTCAAGTAGTTGCCTCCTATATGTTTGAATATATCGGAAGGGGGAGCTCGCTGCCTTATTGATTGCCATCCGTGACGAGGTGATGAAGTGATGAAGTGATGCAGTGGAAATGTCGATTGAGAAAATTGTGCGGTCTTGAGTTGGATAATTGGGTCAAATGTCGGAATGCTTTGTGTAGGTATAGACTAACCGCCATATCGGTGGGCAGATGCTGCACAAGCGAAATTGGATGGTGAGATGGAAAACTTTCCGCGATAGCAGATGGAGGTGTCACGAATGTGCACGTAGGATGTGCCATAGTTGAGGGAAAACTCTTCCGGATCACTATTGGTACCTACGTGCTGGGCATTTGAATCGGGGGCACGATTGTGAGTAAAGCTTGCGAATAAAATTGCCAGCATATGGCTCAAAAGGTTGGCACTGAGCTGAAGTACAGTATCAATCGCAAGAAGAGATTCTGAAATCAATCTGATGAGCATTTCTGTTGGGATATATTTAAGTAAACGGATCTGGTTGATCTTTAGGGACATCCGTGGCAAAATGACTGATTGCGGCAGCTATAATCATATTTTAAATCCTCCTATACTATAGATAAACACTTGAGCTTTATTTGCATCTAAATCTTATTTTATTGTATGGTCTTGTCTGGCACACAGAGCAGTCTTATTTCATTAATGGGTTCCAATTTGCTTAATCATACTCCCATCTTCGGCTAACCGCCATCTACTCCACAGAGTACTAAAAATCCTTTTAAGTCAGGTTACATATCCCTATACGTTGCAATTTTAGACACACAAACTTTTGCTTACCTCAACTATCCGAAGGCCTTCAAAAATTACTTTTTAGTACCAAAGTGATAAATATTGTCTTCTTGAATAATGTTGTCAGCCGGTAAGGTAGGCTCCAAGGCCAGATTGAGTGTATAGGTTTGTGATACAGCATACCTCCGCTTTACTTAACCAGCCGGCAACTCAAAGGAATAACTTTTAGTACTCAACACAGAAAGCTAGCTCCGAAGCTGGATGATATGTCTGTATAGTCTTATCTTAAAGCTAAACTCCTCTGTCCTGCTTATACAAGCCCTTCCGACAAGCCGTAAGAAATATTTTAGCACTTAACTGACAAACACTGTCCACCAGGCGGCAATCAGGGAGAATGATTTTTAGTACTTAATTGAAAAAAATGAGTCTAATTGATGTAACTACCTACACATACTTGACTTATAGGTGAACCCATGTCTTCTTTACCGAACCATCTGATGAAAAAGCATATTTTAGTACTCAACTTTCAAAGTTGGTTCCGAAAGGAAGTTTTTGTACCTGCGCGAAACTGTCTTATGTGTACACACCTGTTCGCCGCTTAGCTCGAACTGCCCAAAAAATTCAAAGAATATTTTTTAGTATTGAGCTCAACCCGAAAACAAATATTTTTTAGTACTAACCTAAAAATATGGGTACAAACGAAGCTTTATATCTCTATGGGCTTGTTTTTTCGACACACCGCCTCTGATAAGTTTCAAGAAATAATACTTTTTAGTACTCAACTCTCAAAGTTGCTTCCAACTCCAACACCGAACTCATCCCTGCGATTTTTATCATGGTGCTTTTGAGGGTTTACATAAATGAGCGCATGATTACTCACCATACCCTTCTAGGTTTAAACTTGCATCACATACTTTATGCGGTTCTCTGTGCATTTCCCACAAAATTAGCCGAAACCTTTAGTCCAATATGTCAAACTATTTATTTGCATAGTGCAAATCGATTCTGCAATTATTTGCGACTGTAATTACTCATTCGCATGGCGAAATCGATGGTGAACTCCATGTAGGTAATTCGAAGAAAATCTTTTTCAAAAAGGATTCCGTGAGCCATACTCGTTCGTGACCACGCAGATATAGGTACTCGTACTAAACACATTCACCGTCAATCAACCGTATTTGCGCAAAGCTTTCTCAAATTTGTAATCATAAATCCGTCAGCATTTCTTTCGATAAATTTTATCCAACTCACACTTGGATATCCCCCTCCCACAATCTGCCAGGTGGTGCTAGCTGCTAGAGATCTTAACAACAGATCCTCGCACAAATTGAATTTCCTATAGCTCTCTGGCAAACAAATCGAGCGGAGTACTTTCAAATTGTCGTCATGTTAATCGGGTCTAACGATGCAGCAGCATACAGCGCTAGGTAGTGTAGGATTGATTCCAGGAAAACAGTCAAATAGAAGCCAGAAACCAACTGAGAGGTGTCATATTCCTCATAGATTCAGATGTGCGGTAATATGCATCCATTGGCACTTTTCGGAGGAGGGAGGGTATTCCCGGGACACGAGTGTGAGCTGTGCCGTCAATTTAAGTTATTACAGTGAATGATCGACGATAAGACTGATGACTGCTGCAGGCGGCTGACTGGAGGCTTTCCCGGAACATCTCGACGTATGACGTAGTTAGATCTTTGTCAGATGGTGTAGGTATAGTTGGAATTGTTGTTTTTTTTTTTTCCTGCGGAAGAATGAGTGTCATTTGATGAAAGGAAATAGATTTCGTATTGTGATTAAAAATCGGACAGCACTAGACTTACGTAACCTTCACTTTTAACCAGTGCACGACTGAATCGCACGAAACTTTCGGTATACCGCTCTATGAGTTCTTTTTCATTAATAACATCTGACGAAAATTAGTAATTATAAACATGAAAGTAGCATCAGACGAAAGGCTACAATCCTCTATGATTATTTATTAGACTTGACCATAGAGACTACTGGAACGGGTAGTGCTGGCTGGACATGTCGTTCCGCCAATCGCAATTAATACTTAACTCGAACCTTGCGGCTATCAAGATGTGAAGATTTTTGATGCACACTTTATTCGCTTTGCACAATCGTTAAAATTAAGTTACCTACAAGCTTCTAAACGTTTCATTCAATGCACTTCATCCCGTTTTGAACATGACATTTCCATGAACTTGTTAAAACTATTTTTGACAGACGTCGTCTATTACCAAGGTGGGGATGTAAATAGAAACGAACCCTTTTTTTTATGGCATTCGGTGAAAGGGCTCTTAGTCGCTTAAGGCTATTCATCCAAGTCTGCCTCTTACGGCAAAACGTCGTCCGTAGTGAGGTTGTTTATGTTAAAGAAACAGCCTTCAGATGTTCGATATTTATCTTGAAGGTGTTTAAAGCATGAAGGTATCTTATTACAAGCGGTCCACGGGGCTTAAAACTTTAGCCACAATAAACCAAACAGACTTTGCCAGTCTTGAGGTCAAAATTTGTTTGCTGCAGTTCAAACTTCTAACCAGGAAGGGTTTCCTAATTTACCTAATAATTGTAACTCCGTCCAGTAATGGGCTGTCGTGGTATACTTTGGGGATGTGTAGCTGGGAAGAGAGACCGTGTAGATATTGTGTAGTTGTCAAAATGTATTTTAAGACATTGCTGAACATGAGAGCCCATTTTTGATGGAATCACCTTAAAACCTGAAGTCACCAATCTTTGCACACATTAGTCTTGAGTTCTCTGTTGGAAACAAATTTTCCGAGGTACTGCTGGAAAGGATTCTAAAACGAGCTACTTTCAACTTCTTAAAACTGCTTTAGTGACGAGCAAACTTTGTTACAGGCTTGCAGGGGATATAAGGGTTTTTCAACAGGGACGCTACAAAAGTAGAGCGACAGGGACAGCAAATGACGCCGAATTTCTTGCCGCTCTTTTGACATTTCTCTTCAGTAAGGTTTGCCATTTTATGATGGAAAGATACACGAGCCAACAACGAGTCGAAATTATTAAAATTTACTACCGAAGAGTCAGTGGCCTCAACGTTAAGAGCGCTACGTCCAATTTATGGTCGTCATAATCGTCCTAGCAGATCAACAATTGAGCGTCTTGTGGAAAAATTTGAATCCACAGGCACAGTACAAAATGTTCCCGTGCCGTTGAGACAAAGAAGTGCCCGTAGTGTCGAGAATATTGCTGCCGCTGAGGCTTGAGTTGAAGAAAGCCCAAATGTGTCTCTCACGCGTCGTTCTCAAGCGTTGGGCATCTCTGTGACGTCGTTGTGGCGAATTTTGCGAAAAGATCTTGGCCTACATCCTTACAAGATTAAATTGACGCAAGAACTGAAGCCGCTTGACCACCAGAACCGTCGTATGTTCGTGAATTGGGCTGAGCAACAACTTGAAAATGATTCGGATTTTCATCGAAAAATCATCTTCAGCGATGAGGCTCATTTCTGGTTGAATGGCTTCGTCAATAAACAAAATATGCGGTATTGGTCAGGCAGCAATCCAAACGTACTCCATGAGTCATCATTGCATCCCGAAAAAATTACGGTTTGGTGTGGTTTATGGGCCGGCGGCGTCATTGGGCCGTACTTCTTCCGTGATGATCAAGACCGGCACGTTACTGTGAATGGGAATCGCTACCGTTCAATGATAACCGAATATTTTTGGCCCCAATTGGATGATATGGACTTGGAGGACATGTGGTTCCAACAGGACGGCGCCACAAGCCACACAGCGAATGTCACAATCAATTTCTTGGAAACCAAGTTTGGAGAACGTGTTATCTCACGAAATGGTCCAGTCGATTGGCCGCCTCGGTCGTGCGATTTGACGCCGTTAGACTATATCCTGTGGGGCTACGTCAAGTCTATGGTCTATGCCAACAAGCCAGCGACGATTGATGAACTTCGTACGAATGTCGAACGTGAAATTGCAGCAGTATCGGCCGATTTATGCTTGAAAACCGTCGAAAATTGGGTTCAGCGTCTGGACTTATGCAAGCGTACATAACGGCATCAAACGTACTTTCACAGGAATAAAGAACTTCATTGATATCCAAAAACGTTTTTCTTTTATTTACAAAAACGTTTGTAGCGCTCTTATTGAAAAACCCTTTATTTCTAAACGACAGGAAGATCACAAGAAGCGCGATTGGCCTTAAAACCTAAAAATCAAAATGGTCCCGCACACCCCTTTCTAACCTAAAACACCAATCATGAGCGAAACTGTCACCTATCTGAAAGCATCGTGGGCTGCTGACAAAATTTGCGTCGCCATTCCGAAGAGACTAAGACGACGAGCAATACCTACCTAGGTTAATAAGTCGTCTGATATCTTTCTTAGGCAATGAAATACTCCTTTAAAAAAATTTCAGTGCTGACTACAACCAAGTTGGCAATACTTTCTTCGACATATTTCTTTCACGTTCCAGTTATGCGTACAGGAAGACTCGGTTATATTGCCTTTTACATTGTCAAACACATGATAGCATATAGTGACACAGCTGTCATATGGGTGGTTTAACAAGTTGTAAGGTCGCCAGCGTGGCGCTGAATATATTAAAAATGTATTCAAATTACATTTTTCAGCTGCTGGCAGCTTGTTTTTTTGACATTTCAAGATTAAAAAAAAAAATGAATTGTCATACGGGCTCAAAGTGACGGCGTCTTATTCCTCATTAAAAATAAAATAGTTTTTTTTTTTATGAGTCAAACTGACCAGCCGGAGTACTGAACTGATTCTATCCCATGACAGGCGTTCTGATTAAATGATAAATCGCTGAGTTTTATTTGACAGCAAATGTCAGAACGGGTTAGCACTACCTACATTTCTCATTTAAAAGTTTTCAAGCAGATTATATCGCCTTCCCCCAAATTAAATGCGCAAATGTTGCCCACACCACTGCGGCCATTATCAAAGCGTCAAATGCATTTCTGATTAGCATCCGTCACTGTCAAACTGTCATGTATTACACCTTCCACTCGTTTATGTCTCGGCCGCCGCGGGCCGTCTTCCTGTCGTAAATGTCTGATGATTTTTAACAAATTTTCTCACTTGATATCTATATATCTTTTCCAAATTGCCATTGAAATTATAATATAGCCACCGTAGTATAAAAATCGACCAAAGTTCGCACAAGCAACATTAACCCGTCTGGTAACAGTTTCACACATTTCTAGGTCAGCATATATTTTGACTGTGGCAGTTCCCACCTCATTTGGCAACAATCTGCTGCAAAACAATGGCATCAATTGGAGTATCATCCTTTTACCGATTAATGCCATTAATTACTCTCGGCAAGGTCACTTTCACGATTCTTCGATTCGTTCCACAATGTGCCCACGCGAATGACCTTACACACAGCGGTGTTGCGTTCAGGTTAAATATGGTAAATTCCATCAAGATCGATGCGCAATTGGTCACATAATTGCAATCCATTCGATGTGCGTCACGGTTTCTTTTCTTTTTCTTTCATGCCCTTTTGTGGAGTGAATTGAATAATGGTATGGACATTGCCGGGGGCTAGTCGCGCGCTGAATAAGCCTTTTATTTATTGGCAACGTCTCTGCCCATGTCGTGTTGAATGAATCCGAATGGAGGGTGAATTGATTCAATGACGTCTATCTGAGTATTGATATAGGTACCTATAAAATGCAAGTTCATCTGCAGTTATGCGGTTCCTTTTGCTTTTAATCGAAATTGAAATTACTTGATTAGGTTAATGGTGTGGTTTACACAGGGCGTGACGCGACGCCAACGGTCTGTGGCTGGGCTCTGAAATATGGCTTTTGTGAAAATCGACTTGGGGTCAAAGATGAGCTTTGGGTGTTCGAAGCGCGTATCTATATACAAAACCTTGGAAGCTGTGTTGGCGCTTCAAGGGAAACATTTCCAAACAATCAGATGTAATCCAGAGTGGATGCGGAGCTGCACAGTACCCATCTAAAGGCTAGAGATATATTAGGTTCCTTGAGGGTTTTCGTTTTCTCTCAAAGGCTGTAGGACTTAGAATATGGGTTAGGTTAGGTTAAGTTAGGTGAGGGTGTGAGATTGTCACAAAAACCAGGAACCAGAGGCGGCCCATCGCCATCCCCAGGAAACCATTTCGTTTGGAGACCTAAGCCAATTCGCCCAAACATTAAATTTCCCTATAGAATTTAAGTATGGTCTCAATATTGTTTGAGGAACCAACCTCCTCTAAGGTCTAAGCTATTAAATAAGTATACCTGCCGAGGTGTTTTCTTCTAGTCCGAGTAATTGTTTGACATTCACATAGAAAGTGGGAGATGTCTTCCGCGACTTGTAGGTCTTCACAGTACCTGCATATATCCGTATGAGCTAAGCCTAGTCTCATGGCATGCGACCTCAGAAGGCAATGCCCAGAGAATACTCTCTACCATTAATCTTTAGTTTTTCCTACTGAGATTGATTAATTCTTCAGACGTTCTCCGATTGAAAACGGGCCACAGTGCCTTTGAAACCATATGCCCTTCTAGCTGTGACCACCTTGTGGCTGCTTTATTCGGAGTCTTAGAACATACATTTTAAAGAAAATTTCAAATGCGGGCATGAGTTCTGAAGTGTAGATGTGATGTCTAAAAAAGAATTAATTTAAAAAGCCAAAAAAAAAAAAGAATTTAAAGATTAATTGACAATCGGAGACTATATACCTACACAATCTAACAAATACATGTATGAGTATTGAGTACCCTCCGACTGCCAAATAGTTAGTTATAGGTACTTAAATGCGTATTGTTCATATCTTTTAAATTCTTTTTTTTTCGGTCGGGCTTTTTGGCTTTTTAAATTAATTTTTTAGCCTATGGCACTCCGGGGAAGAATACGAATATTTTGACACCTCACTCTTCAAAATCGGTGAAGCCGTTTAGGCTACAAGGTGTCCCGTAGGAACGTACATAGGTTACGCGCGAAACACATAACCCTCCCTGTGTCCAGGCGGGTAAAAGTACGCAGCTCTATCCAGAAGGTATACGACCCAGTTTCTGTGGGCATTACCAATAACCATTTTTAGTTTCGACTCCAAATTTGAGTAGTTCACAGTGGCTATATTTTCCATACAAATTTCGTAATTGTGAACTTCCGTAAATTTAAAGTCGAGACTAAAATTTGTTATTAGTCATACTGCAGTGCTGCCAGAAATTTTCTAACAGAATATGCTAAATTAAAAAATAATTATATGAAGGAATGAAAAAGAATATGGCAACATTTAAAACAACGACTTTAACAAAAAAAAAAAGTTTTGTTGTTTTCGATTTCGCTTTTCATGTTAGATTTGGCAAAAAAATCAATCTTTTTTTTGATCTAAATCTCTTTAGAGAAATCTCGATTTTTTCTCAGATTTCACACATACTTTCACTAATAGCAATGTGTATACACAGCTGGCGGATAGGAATTGTTTATCGTTGGAAGGATTGCTTTTTTAAGTGAATTATTAATTTTTCGAGTATGGAAACGATTCTTTATATTAAATTATTTCGAAATGCGTTATTATAAATGTGTAAAAATCAATTGAAATGGATTTCTAGTGCAAGTGAAAAAAAAATATTTTTTGCGGCCAACTGAATACACACAAGAACCAATAAAATTCGAATTTTATGTTCGATTTGGCAGCAGAAATCTGAAATCTCAGATCAAAATCTGAAAAGCCAAATCGAAAACGACATTAGAAAAACAATACGCCATAAATATACGGATATAAATTTGCCTGTCGATTTAGGAAGAAACTTAAATTTATTTGAGCAGCAATACACGGCTCACGCGCAGTTGGTTTATTCTTAAAATTTTTGTTTTTAAGGTTTAACACTTTGACAGCTGAGACTTCAAATTGACAAATTGTCATACAAATCTTCAGTAAAGGCACCAAGTGACAAAGAACAGAAACAGGAACAGAAACAGAACAGAAAGTATTTTCGTTCTGTAGTAAATTCTGGTTCTGTTTACGTTGCTCGCTCAGCTACACAAAACTGAAACAGAAACAGATCCATAAAAACATGTCGCTGCAGCAAAATATTGGGTGACAGTCATTATACATTATTTGGTGATTTCTCAGGGAATCTATTATACTCTCCTCTTCGTCTACTAAAAACTTTTTCTTCCGTTTTTCGTTTGTTATTCATACGTGGTCATCACACTATACATATGTGTACGATGCGAAACAAACAGCCAGATGACTGATGCAGAAAAATCCAAACAAAAAAAACCTCTCCTCCACTATAAATTGGCATTTCTGTTACTCGCAGCAACAGAAACAATCAATGTAGACTTTCTTCTTTCTAAGTTCTTTCATCAAACAGCCATTTTTCTGTCGCTAAATTCTGTTGCTGAAAAAATTATGTTCTGTTCCTAAGGGGCTGTTCACAAATTACGTAACGCCCCCCCCCCCCCCCCCCATTGTAACAAATCGTAACAAATTCCGAAGACCCCCACCCCCCAAGAGGAATAACGTAACAAAAGTTAAAACTTTGAATTTCATGAAAATGATAGGTTTTTTGCGTACATTAATATTATATTTAGTGTAATTTTTTTTAAAAAAAGAAGAAAATTGGTTACGTAACTTTTAATAAATAGCTCCCCCCCTCCCCCGTAACAAACCGTAACAAATTTTCAAAACAAAAAATTAAAAGTTTTAATATACTCGATTTAGCATAAATAAAGCTAAAATGGCACCACTCATACTCATCAGCCCACACTAAACTTGGCATTGTGATCTTGGAAATTTTAGAATGGACTTCGGCGGTAAGGATCTTCTGAGCTCAGTTTTTACCACGTCTTATAACCATCACCTGCATCACCTTAGTCATCCCTAAGATGAATGTACAGTAGGGGGCCTAAAAAAACTTTCAAGTTTATCACCGACACCCTTGTGATTTGGACTGAGACCCACACCATTTTCAAAGAGGTTTGTCTCGCGAAAACGATTGAGGAGTTCTTAAGTTCAGCCATAAGTTGTTAAGTAAGTAAAGCCCACTTTTTGTGTCACTAAATATAATTCAAACCTTATTTTAGTTTTTTTAGAGGGTTGCTATAAGGTCCATCTTATATCGACTTAAGCCTATGAGAAGCTACAAGATTCATTTCTGCCAGACTCTCCAAGTAGAATTACTCCCCGAAGCCCAAACCCGGTCAACTACGTACTCTATAGCATAAACTAAGTTCTATAGTCACCTATGTGTTTAATGTCCTTATTAAATAATTTTCAGCTTCGAATTTTCACTCTCCTCCTTTGGGACTAAAATTCCATACGTGCTTCAAAATTAATGATGTCGGAAGAAGATAACGAACAAGTTGAAAATGCAAATACCTACCAATCCAAAGAGCTGGCAAAGCGTACTAAGCAGCTCGAAAAACTGAACGAATATGTTCAACAAATGGCGTATAAGCCTACAAAGCCTCCACTTGCATCTGAACGAACTGAGAGCCTGGCACAAACGCGTAAGAAAAACATTGTTGGCACCTATGCGGAACACAGGGATGATCTAAAACCGACGGGACGATCCGATCGAGTTGGTCGATTCGTATCAAAATATGAAACTATTACCACCGAGTGAGTGAACCACTTAGTGCAGTAAAAATATTCTGATCCTCTTCCTTGTAGAAAATTAGAAGAATTCATCCAGCAGCATCGCAAAAACCAAGCTAAGTTGGAGGAACTGAGGAACCGTCAACGGGTTCTCTACCACCAGACCATGTCCAAACTACAGAATCAGTGCAAGCAACAAGTGATGAACTTGATTGTGAACAAATTCGCCAAGGAAATCGTGACAAGGGCTACTCAAATTGAGCTATCGGATTTGGAGACAGAAAGCTATCAGCGCTTGAAGAAGTCGCTCGTGTGTAACATGTATCTGGCTCTGAAGGTACCAAATGATCAGCAGTCGCAAGATTATAGGATTTACAACAAATTAGCTGCAGCTCTGGCGCACCTCATACTTCAGGCGCTTTTTATGGCACAGAAGGCGAAAGATGAGGTGGGTGATGATCGCGGGAGTCTTATCACAAACCAGGGGACAGTGGGGAAGAGCGCTGCAATCGGTTAAAGTTGCACTGAGCGGTTCAAGGGAGGGTTACTTTAATATTCTAAGGAGCTTTAATATTGTAGTGCAGCTTAAAACTTTGTAATTTTTTTGTTTAAATAAATGGCCACCCAAAAATATATGATCCAAGGCCATAAAACATAAACGAGTGCGTGAGCCTAATTTTTGGCACGAATATGGAAGGGTCTACAATTGGTAATACCATCAGATATTTTAAGGACGTCGCAACAGGTTGGCCAGCGGAAAAGAACTTAGGCGTGATTTCTATTTTTTCAGGTGTCGAACCGGGAAGCACACGTTATCGTAAAGACGATAAATTTATTTTCATGCCTTAGTCTTGTCGTTATTAAAACTTTACCTCCGCAGCGCTGAAATACTCAGTCATTTAAGCAAATCTTTTTTCGGGATGTATAAGCATTACTTGGTTTTTAGGGTTTTATCGAAATCCAAAATGGGGTTTTCGAGATATGAGCAGTTTTTAAAGTGAGCGTTTCCAGTGATTCGAATTGAAAATTAAGAACGCAATAATTGTGAAAATATTTTACTCTAAGTTTGCATTTTGGTCAAAATCACGCCGTTTTGAGGTAAACTAGGGAAAACTATATTTTTCAAAAATGACTTTTTTCAAAAATCTATTTTACGATAATACAGAGAAAAACTGAGTTTTCCATTAAGTTAGAAAGGACCATATTACCTTAGAAATTAATTTTTGTTACAATCGTAAGGACCGTTTTCGAGATATGTACAAATTTCAAAAGTACCGTTACTCGATTTTTTTTAGCGGAAAACTGAGTATGCAGTTATGTTTAACTCACCTACTTAAGCTTGAATATCAATTTTTGTTGAAATCGTTAGAGCCGTTTTCGAACAAATCAAACTGGTATGAACATTTTGTATGGGAAGTACCATTAATATTGAGGTTACCATGCCAAAAAAAACGGCCCCGAACTGTTAGCCCCCAAACTTTAAGTCCGAAGTTTGAAGGAAATCCGTTCAGCCGCTTAGGCTGTAGGCCTCGGGACATACAGACAGACAGACAGACGGACAGAATTTTGCGACCCACTTAGTGTCAGAATTGATTAACATCTCGAGTTCGAAATTTTGTACGAATACAATATCTTTCTCTTACTACGTAATGGAGAAAGTTAAAAAGCATCCCAAAAATACCTGATGCGCTGTTGATTCGCCGGCAAAAAAGTAAGACTTTGTATCGCCTTCTTGATAGAACATCGACACTGTACTCCCAGAAAATTTTTCAGAAGTTTACAGGAAGTGGGACAGTGGGAAATCGGCTTAAGGTGCAATTTGTACTTTTCTAGGGGTTTAACCAGGAACACTTCACTCAATTTGCTCATCTACTTAACTTCAGAAGGCGTCAACAGTGCGTGATGAACCACAGCTTCAACCAAGAAGCCCCTCCAGAGAGCTCTAGGGACCGAGCTGCCTCTTGTTGCACATATTAAGTTGGTTGCGCTCACTCCATATTGTCACCTAAGATGGGGTCCTACTCTGCTGCTCTGTTTCTCGCTGGTGGGCCCAAGGACTAGTCTGCATGCCACGTTTTTGCTCCCTAACGCTCGTTGTTGCATAGACGTGCCAGGCTTTTTTGACGAAGTTAACGTCACTTCACGGTATGGCCCGCCAAGTTAGGCGTTGAAACTTCCAAGCGGTCCCACAATATTCATCCGTTTCCAACAAAGTCCATTCCGTTTGCACCAGACAGAAGGACCGAAATGGTTGGAGGTTTGTTCAAAATCTCCCTGGTTCAATTAAAGACATTTTTCCTCCCTAGACGTCTTATCGGCCAGAAGAAACATCAGTTGACAAGAGTGAGTCTCCGCTTGATCTCTGCGTCGATGTCCTTTTACGGGATAATACTCGTACAGGCAAAAACTTGTACATTAATCTCCGTTGCCACGGCAATATTATTATGCGACCTCCGCCCTTGAAAAGCCAGAAATATTCATCGCCATCTACAGTCATTCCGTTACCAACCGCATCTCACCTCCCTCACATTGTGAAATTTCGAAATGCCAAACAATTTGCAGCCATTAAATGTGACTGTTGTAATTGTTAGGGGAAAAAAATATAAAAAGCCTTTTCGATGAGCACTCGAATCAATCTTTCAATCCCAGATAAGAGGAGCGCCCACCATCTGATCGCAGTTACCAATCTCACGACCACACGTCTCACAGATGAGACTCTGAGTGACTCTGACTCGTGTCTACGAATCACGTCCTATCACTTACACACCACATTGGCAGCCCTGCAATTATGCTCGAAATGGAATCACAGTTGAATAATATCAAAGCCCCCAATTTGGATGCGCTGCTGACAATAACGCCGCACAGCTTAATTAAACAGAATGACGAATCATGCCAACAGCAATCTGCGGATAATTGTCAACATTAGTCGAAGTCAAACTGAAGATGACAGTTGTAGGATTGTAGGAGGCGAAGCTCGTGTGGCGGCATACCAACATACCGAAGAAGCCATGCTCTTGAGATGACAAACTATTATCTGACGTTTGATAGGAAATGCGTTGGTGTGTAGCCACCCTTTCCATCAGTAGGTAGGTATCTTGCGATCTTTCTCTTTCGAGCAATTTTCGACGCCAATCTGATGGCGATGTTGATAAATTGCTTAATCCTATTATTGTGCGAAGTGATCAACATTTCCAACAATGGACATGATCTTGATCGAGTGCGAACAGTGTTGAAGTGTGGAGCGTGTCTGTTCTTCAAGTTGCCACTTAAGATGGCAAACTTTGCATAATCTCGCTGTTGATCGAGTTGTTTATTGTTGTTGTATGGGAAATCCATGTACGAGCGCATTTATACCAACTTCAGACCGGATCTCGTTTTTGAATGAAACCTTTTCAATTTAAATGTTTCACATCTTTCATACTTTCGCTCTCAAAGTGAAGCACACATCCATTTTGTTTGGTGCCAGTCCGACTGAGAAATGGGTACGTCATGTTTGTAGTCAAAGGTGAGAAGCGTTTTTGTTTGAAGACAAGAAGCAAGGCCGATTTAATAAAATTATGTATTTGAATTCCCTTGTTTACGCAGCTTTTTTTTTTTTTTGTTTGTTTGGGTGAAGTGCAATGGCAACCTTGGGCAAATAGCGAGGTATTAAGTCATCGACATGCCCCTGCTGTCGACTCTATACAAATCCTTTTGAAGATCTTTGAAGCTCGCACTTGGTAACATTTGTGACCCAGAGGGGGCAAAAACGAATGTAGACAACACTTTGCGATCATGTTTTTTGGTTATAAGTACAGCGACCACTGTGTGTTTTTGTGAAGGACCCTTCTGAGCGTAGTGAACTATTAAATCGTGCATGATTCTAATTCAATGATGTCCAATTGTAGACTCATGTGTGGCTAAATCTGTTGAAGTGAGATCGTGATTGTTCAATCGGTGTATACCTGGCTTACTATGCCAGTTGCAGTCTTACGAAAAGTGTTGAGTCTTATCGGCTTAAATGTGTGCTTCTGCTTATGAATGGCGTGGGTTTTCGCTTCAAATTCTGAGAATATTCTTGTGGACATTCTTGTCACATCCTTCTTAAGGCCCATTCACATGAGAGCGAACACCAAACTGACGACGACCAAAAATATTCGTACATTTGAAATTTTATTCAGATGAACAACTTTCTTGGTCACTGCAGTTGAGTCATTATGTCGCTTTTCATTAGACAAAATGAAGCTACCAGAATCGAAAAAATCACTTCTGAGACAGTTCCAGTGGCAAAAAAATACTCTTCTGGTGATTCTGAGAAGATAATTTCGCTTCTCGTTTTGAAGTCATAATCCACTCAAGAAGCAGTTAAGGACCATTCACATGAGTGCGAATTGTGAATAGGCGAATTGCGAACAAATCAATTTAACTGCATTTATGAATTGAAAATTTCTATTTGTTCTACCACAAAAGCATTATATTTAATTTATATAACATTTAATCTTGATTTAAACAGCAAAATTTACGATTTCAGCAAATTTTTCCGCGAATTGAAAATTTTTGCAGCGAATTGTCACTGTCACAATAGATACCTACACATAATACAGTCGCGATCCACAAAAATCCGTTCGAACTTAACCTTTAAAAATAACACTGATAAGCGGGAATCTGTGACATAAAAAAGTTTTCATGTGAATGAACTATCAGAAACTACGAATATTCGCTTGGTCGCAGTTCGCTCTCATTGTCAATTAGTCAGGTATAGGTACTTTTGGTGTCTTGTTCATATCTCTTTCTTTTTTTACAGTCAGGCGGGTTTTTGTGTTTTTTTTAAATAAAGTTTTTTTTTATTTTTATCTTTTATGTTCAAGCTTTTGCCGCTAACAAAAAAACCTCGCTGTGAACCAGAGACAATACTAAGAACACCAACTTTGGCCGATTTCCCGTTACTTAGCCTAAAAGCTATATTTTTACGGAGTGGTCACGATTTGGTGCGCTAGTATTGTTACATATAAATTCGTATTGACAATTGTCACGTAAGTTCAAAAATTCCGGTTCACCAACACACTTCCAAAAAAATATGAGCCACTTCCGCTTCACTTCCACTTCAGTATGGTTTGTCTATGCTGCGTCACAGTTTATTCGAAATCCACATTAAAACGCGGCCCACAAACAGGGGAATCATAAATCGATCGAACTTAACCTCCAAATCGAAATGTCGTTGCCTTTTGTTTGTTGAAAAGTAGATAAAGAAAAATTCATATTTTGCGAATCTGAGGTTCAACGTGTTCCTTTATTCGTTGGTTATTTTGAATTACCATGAGCGAATTCTCTCACACTCAATGGAATATGACATTTAAGCAATATTTGCCCAGAAAGAATGGGAACAGACCTATTTATTCGCGGGTGTCAGATAAATCGTTTCACTTGAATTTACTGTCAAAACTTGTAAAAGCTCGTGCGTTTATAGGTTTTTGGTCACTCTCATATGAACAGGGCTTTAACTGTCTGATCTTCAATATCTTCCCTAGCTATGAAAAAAATAGCAGCGTCAGCATACAGTGCCAGTTCCCAGTTGACCACTTTTTACCGCAATTCGGATGTTATATACAGTAAAGTTCGCAGCACTGACCCTTGAGGAGCTTCATGTTTTACCTTCTTTGGATAAGAATGCTTGCTGTTAAATTTAAACCTTTGGTAAGGCGGTTTCCAAGATATGAGGCTCCATTTGACTCCTACGATTGCTTTCTTAAAATCCATAAGAACCTTTCTTTTCGATAGGTATGCTAAAAGCATATCAAGGCGATATTTTTTTAAAGGTTTACTGAACTCAAAATTACCACTGAAAGTCGTGAAGTTGCGGTGATGAGTCTCGATTAATTTACCTATCTTCCAACTTAGTCTAGAAGCTCCTTGGGTTTTATAGCAGTGCAAGTTTGAAATAAAGAACTGGGTGGTGCTGTTTATATCAGGCCTGTTTTTTGAGCTTCGATCTCAGCATGGCAAAGTAAAGTACGATTTTTAGCAAGCAAATACAACAACTAGGTTCTACTTGACACTTCGAGGCTTTGTGGCTTTGCCTTTCTAAAACGTATTTCTTCTTGGGCGAACAAAGCGAATTATCTTATATCTTCACCATGGTGGTGTTTCTCTATGTGGTGATTGCTCTCTGCTTGGAACGGAAGAAAGAACGTTTTTCAAAGTCTGGATCTGAGACATTGGCATGTAATGAGCTACTTTCGCAGAGAGAATGGTTGTATTCGATTTCCATCTGCATTCGCTATTTGAACTAAAATTTTTGTCTCGATTTTTTGTCGATCACAAAACTACAAGCGTCGAATGACGAATGGTATGATTCACAAAACCAAAGTGAAAAATCGACAAACGGCTTTCGATAAAAGCAGCTTTACGTCAACTGTTTTTCTCACTTGTAATACATAGGCCGAGCTAAAAAAGAAAACAACTGATTTAGCAATAAAACCAAACATGTATACAAAGTTGGAATTGTTTTTTTTATTTTTATTTTTCATTTTTTTTTTTTTTTGTTTGTTTCTTTTTAATTGTATTTATTCTTATATTATAATTATTTTAACTTGTTTTTTTTTCTCTTTTGTATAGATTTATTACGATATTTACAAATCTATTGTTTTTGTTTTTGTTTAGCTTAAAACTACTCAAAATGATAACAATTTTCGGACGAGCTTAACTTGTAAATTTCAGTTATTTGTTTTCTTTTTGTTTTATTTGTTTGAAGAAAAGCAAGTTTAATTGTTGTGTACGTGTGTCTTAGATGCAGAAAATATTTTCCAACTGTTTTCCAGAGCCATTATCGTCATAATCGATACACAGTGGTTTTAGGAATAATTCGAAAGTTTCTTCTACGATTTTTCTTATTAATTTTTTTTTTGTTTCTGTTCTAGTCATGGGTGAATTAAAATTTTTTTTTTATTGTCAAAATGACATTTTATATTCTTATTTGTATATCATTATTAATAATTTGCTTTTCTCTACTATTTCTCCTCTAAGAGTTTTTTTATTTTATTTTTTTAGTTTGCCTTCAATCAAAACGACAGTTTTTTCTTTTGTTTTTGTGTATTGTTTTGCAAAGCGCATTTTGTCTGCAAAAAACGAAAATGTGTATGTTTTTCTGGACAATTTGCAAATTTATTTGTTTCTATAAAATACAATCTCTGGTTGTACATAAAAAGCACGCAAAGCTATAAAAAATCTTCTAAAGATTTCTTAAAAAATATTTTTATTTTAGTTTTTTATTAAATTGTTAATTTGTGTATCATTTTCAATGGAAAAATAATTTGCAAAATAGAAAACAACTCATTTATCCTGAGAGGAATTGTGTCACATGCGTGTTCTCTATAAGTGTAATGTTGTATGTGCATTTATGGGACGAATTGTTTTGCATTTATTTATGGCAAGCTTGTTTTTACATAATTTCTACTTAAAATTGTTGTTTATCCTAGGTCTAGTGTTTATTTTGTTTATAATAAAAATTTCTCACTAACACGTGTTTTTTTTTTTTTTGTTAGTTGTAGTTGCTTTGGAAAAATAAGGAGATAAAGACAGTGGTGCAGCGAGGAGAAACTTCTGGCAATGTGTGGTGTCTTATGCAGTTTCTTAAACATAAAAGAAGAGGTATGTATCTAATATTTGTTTGAGAATGTTTATTTAATAGCTGTCCATTTGTTTATTGAATTTAATCGGTGTTTTATGTGGTTTTGAATCACGATTCTTACGATTATTGTTTTATTTTTTTCTCTAAATATAGTAATTAATTTTTTATTTTCTTTTACTCCTTTAATATAAATATATATTTATGTATGCTTTTTAAGACTTTATTATATTAGAAATAAAACATTAAATTAGGAATTTTTACTTGAAATAGTGCTTTTGTTTTTTTGTTTTTATCTATAATAAAAATTATACATAGTTATGGTATCTTTTTTATTTTAAAAAAGAAAGAGTTGTTTTGTTTATATAGTATTTATTAATAATTTTAAGTATTATGGGATGTTTTATTTTTCTTACAGGCACGATAAATATTTTATGTTTTTATTTATGATTTAAATCGCATTTTATTTGTTTTTAAAAATGGTAAGTCGTAATTGAACACGTAAATGCTTTGTCAAATGTTGTTTGTAGCCGGGCGGGAGATGTTTATCTCGTCCTCATTGTATTCAATTTTTTGGCAACTATTTGTATAAAAAAAGGTGGATACTGCAATTTAAATTCTGAATACTGGATTTGACGTTTAAAATTGTTCCTACACGAAAGCACGCGAACAGATCTAATGTTAGTGGAGATGTGGATAAGGTCGGAAAAGTTTAATAGTCAAATTAAAGAACCTGGCTATATAGAGATGAAGTTTCTAAAATAAAAATAGGCAGCACCCGGAGGTTTTGTGACATAAAATATTATCATATAAGTTTATGGCTGCGAGGGGTTGTGTTCTCTTTTGTGACAATCCTGCACGGAAGCATAGTTGCTATCATTGGGGCAGATGTAAAATTTTAACTTCGATTTATCAGTATAAAACTCAATTGCAAAAAGGAACAGGACTCAACTTTCCCTTTTCTGTTAGCTTTGCAATATGTAGCGCCTCTTAAAGACTTCATTTTCCTGAAAGAGCTCTCGCGTTTAACTAATTCCCAAAAAAGGCCGACGCAAAACTACGGCTATACTTTAAATCATTACAGTATTGAATCTTACCATATCTAATTTCTACAAGGCGACCGATTAGCAAGCCACAGGCAGCAAGCATACCTATTGGGCTATGTGAACTATTTAATAAGTAAATAATAAAGAGCCGTTGCCTTGTACAATTTGAAGGCATAGTTCCGTACTAAAGAAGATAGCCTCTTACAAATTACTACAAGGTATCAACAAAAGTGCCTAAAGATCTATACTTTCCCCAGCTCTATTTCTTCTTCATATCAGTGATCTGCTTATGGGTAGGTCTGTGATTATTCACCCCTATCGAGGTATCCGTTCGGAAAAAATTCCGATACGAAAGTCCAATTTGATCGGAACCCAAATTGCGTTCGAAGTATCCGTTTCGGATACAATTAGTTGTCGGAGAGCTTCAGAGAAAATGTGCCATGTAGCTGTTAAAAGTAAGTGGCATAACGCGGTTCCACACACGGCGACAAGGTGCGCTTTATGTCATCGGAGAATTTTTCCGAAAGTTGTATCGGAACGGATATCTCGAAGGAATTTCTCCGATTTGTACGAATTCCGAATTCGAAACCCTAATCGCAGCCCTAATCACAGCGCTTTTAAAGTGAACTATTTATAGCACAAGTCGCTGACCTACGTGCAAATAAAACGCCTGTCGTCGTTTATGCAGCCATTTTAGCAGAAGCAATACCAATTTGGCGCCCTAAAGCGTTTTGATAGGTTCGGTGAATAAAAGTACTAATAAGTACAGATTTGACAAGATGAAAAAAATGTTGGTAAAATATCGACTGTTGAAAAAAAAAAAACGACAATGGCAATATCAATATCAACGAGATCTCTTTGAAGGGTTGCAGTTATCTTATTAAACTTAAGGCTTAAGTACATAATGTTAAGAGGGTAATTCAATGGCTAGATGTATATGTCCAACTCCCCCGACTACAAATTTTTCAAATTGTTTTAAAATTACGGCAGTTTTTCTTTTTCTTTTGTTTCGATATTTTTTTTTGCTTTAACTTTACGGAAAAAGTATATATATGGTAAAAATTATCTTATCAATATGGGGAGGCATGTATTTGTTGTTATTCGTTTTAGATATCTTCTTTATCATTTTATTGCTTTTTGTTTAGGTCCTTTTACTTTCTTTGTTTTTATACTATAAAATGCGAATATAAATGTAAATCATTTTTATATGTATATAAAAATAAAAATAAAACAAACAAAATTGTCTATAAACTTTGCAACATAAATATACCTATATACGCATATCATATAATTTCAATTAAACGCAACAAAATAAAAAAAAAACATACATGCATCACAAGAAAAAACATACAGTATATAATAGACACAAATATCAACGCAAAACTAATAAGGAATCATCATCAATTATAATAATAATAATAAGTCTAAGATAGTTACATGGTAAACAACAACAGGACGCAATTGCTCATCTAAATAAATACAGTAATTGCTACATTTTAAATATAAATATGAATGGTATACTTATAAAATAGTACTTTGTGACGTAATGATTTTAATCGCTTTTTTCGCTTAGTTTTGATTTTTTTTTTTTTTGTTTTTAAGTTTTTCTTCCACTTCCACAAAGTGTTTGTTGTTTTTTTTTTATTATAATTTTTTTTCGGATACTTAAATACAAAAATGTAATTCTTATTGGATATAACAAAGTTTAACTTAATTACTTCTGCCTTTATCAAAAAAAAAAAAAAAAAAGGATTTGCTTTGCCCATTTGAATGGCGTAATTGCGTCTATGGCGTCAAAGTCAAATCAGTGTTAAAATCTGTTGGGTTTGTGTATATTGTTTTGTATGAATCATTGAACACTAACAAGAGAAAACTACACACATGCAAGATTATATTAACTCTCTGCTGGCTGATTTGTTGTAAACTCTGTGATTCCATCGCTTTCCATTGACTCGAGTATATCGGTTACATAGGCAGCGACATCTGTGTGACTACGTTCGCCACGTTGTATGAACGGCATTTGTAGGAGACGACTGTATTTAGGGCGTTCACTTTCGTTTTTAATTAAGCTGAAATGTAATGTTGCAATCAAATTTGTGTAAGATTCGAATAATCCTGAAACCATTTTCCAAAATTAATCAGAGGAAATGATTCAAAGCAGAAAGAACAGTTATGAGGAGAACAGGGACAGTTTCAAAAGAAAGCAACTTCAAGTTCCTCCGTAGGTATGAGGTGGCAACTCGCGATTCCTCCCTATGAAGGCTAGAGTTTTGTTTTCCTACGCAAGAAACTCTTTCTTAAGTTTGCAATACAGCAGCTTTTAAGGCGATTTTGAATTCCAAAAAAATTATTGTTTATATAGGCTGGTATCCTGCTCGCGCTAAATTTAAGCGTCCCTAGTCTCCCCTTCGTTTCTCCATTGGCACTACAAATCCGTATAAAATAGGCCAACAATTTTCTCATAAGCATTTGGTTGTTTGAGTTCCTTTTTTTAGGACGAATGGAAGGGACGTGGCTGGCGTGAACGGTTGAATTTCAGGTTGCATCGAGAACTATCTCGGATATTTGTCAAACGTTTGCAGGAGGTGCCGCAGTGAAAAACACTTTGGCGACAATCGACGACCTTGAGGCAATTTTGATAAATGCTTTTCTAAACATCAAATTCTCAGAAACACCTGGCCATCCTACTCCCAGTAAATGCCTTAAGAGAGAAGATGAGAAAATTGAGCAGATGTACGGATGTAAATGCATCTGTGTTTGAAAATAAAGCGAGACTACCAAAGCCGCGAAATCCAACGTAGTATCGGACTACGCTGAGCTGCCTTCGCCAAAGCGACATAGCCAGGTTACTAGTGTTTTTTTTTTTTTTTTTTTTTTCATAATATCACTTATGGAGCAAGGACAATAGCGATTGAATAACAGAACTCCAGCCAAGAAAGATTCAAACTCAGGTTTCGTGCTCAAGACAATAAGACTGAATATCGGTTTCAAAGACTAATCAAACAGGGATGACAAAGCGCCCGGTCTGCGTGAATGGGAGCAACGTGCCCAGTATTGCAGGAAATGGAAAGCTGCAGTGTTTTCGGCAGAGATTATTTACAAGCGGTAAATACGTAATCGCAGCTCCCTCACTATTAATGATGTATACAAGAGAAGCGGCGCTCTTCGAACGTTGGCCAGAGCGTAGAAAACGATCTACGATTAAACTGCAATTGCCACAAGGCAGGTTATACTAGTCCCATAACAATTGGCATTGTCCCATTGACCCTTTACCTAGATTAATGAAAAACTAGCAACAAAGCTGTGAGCTGTGTCCAAAGCGGGTAGTACTGGTTTGTTAGTTAATAAAATTCAGAGCTACGTCAGGCTTTTCTGGTGTCTCGATTCATTCCAAACCCGAATAACAAGGATCCTGGCACTGCAGTGTTTTGGTTTATTTTTAACCAGTACAGAGAATCCAACTTTCTTGACTTAAAAAAAAACCTTATCTGATTTGTTTTTATGGGTAGCTTTGTGCAAACGCTCTATAATCCAAACAAATATTTTGCAATATCAACTTTCCTGATCGTTCAACAGGCGCCTTGGGCAATAAACACTCCAGCGAAACAAAAAATTCCAAAAAAACACTTTCTGAAATCACTACGAAGATGTTGTTAGGAGAGCTTTTTGAGCTTTTTACCAATCCGTATCAAAGCTGCACCAATAAGTACAAACTCTGCCGCGCCAAACAATATATCCCATATGGTCTAGTGGCTAGGATATCTGGCTTTCACCCAGAAGGCCCGGGTTCGATTCCCGGTATGGGAAGATACTTTTTTTTTTTTTTTGCTTTAACTTACCACGTATTTACAAAGTCTACAAATTCGGTAGAAAACTCCATTCCGTTGTAGGATGCGAGTAATCGCGGCGGATCACCTTGGACAACCTAAACAATTAAAACCAATGAAATCTCTTTCAAGTTAGGCATATATCTGTGTGATTGGCTTACCTGACACAACTGCTCAAAGACAGAGTCCCACTTTTTGTAGGGGAAATTGCCAGTAGCTACCTCCATTAACGTGATACCCAAGGACCAAACATCACTTCGGACATCATAGCCCTTCGCCCTTTCAGGATCGATCCTCTCGGGCTATAAACAAAATTACAATCACTTACATACAAACAAAAATATAAATTCATCAACTTACCGCCATATAAGGCCGACAACCGGCATCCTTTGTCTTTGCTATTGAATCGACCAGCTGGCCAGAGATACCAAAGTCACACAACTTGATGTCACCACGTTTATGTAGCAGGATATTGCTCGGCTTGACATCCCTATGAATTATTTTCAACTTTTCTTTGAGATAATTTAACGCATTCACTGTTGCCACGGTGATTTTGGCCAAAATTGACTCGGGAATCCTCTGGCATTTCCTTTCGTAAATATATTTATAAAATTTATCCAACGACGTGTCCATTAGCTCCATACAAATCCAACAGTCACCCTCTTTGAAGAGCGCTCCAAAGAATTGAACAATATAATTGCACTCATTCGATTTCATTACCACCTCGAGATCCATCAGCAACTGCTTTTGTTCCTTCTCATCGACAGTGGAACGGATACGCTTTACGGCCATCACAAATTCGGTTTTTTTGAAAATCATCTTATTTACAGCACCGAAAGCACCTCGTCCGATCTCGCCCAGATCCTCCATGTCGTCCGAAGTGAACTGGTACACATGCTGACCAAACTGCAGTTTACCCGATGCTTGGATCTTAATGCGTTCCCGGGTTCTGTCTGGCAGCGGTGCTGGGATGACGGGTCCATCAGCGAGACTCAATGTGAGTTGTTTCTTGCGTTCGGGCTGTTGCCGCAAATGAAGACTATTCAGACTCAGTTCACCTGAGGGGATACGGGGTCGGGCACCTGCAAAAAGTGGTCATTTCATTTAATTTAATAAAAGTCCTAATGGGGTGTTCGTTGAAGTGGGGAGAATGCGTTTAAGGGTTTGATTGAAAAGAAAACGACAAAAAAACTGTTTAGTCAGATGGAAAGACTTATTACAGGAAAGAATCAAACAAAGACAAACCTTCCTTGTTTGCCTAAAAACCATAAATAGGAAATGGAGAATTTCCTGATAGCAGGGGAGGTTTTAAGGTTATCTGAGTAGAAAAACTCTTCCTTTCAATTGACCAAGTTCTTCCTCGTCGGGTATCATTTTGCGTTTTTAGGTAAATTGATTACCCCCATTCTATCTGTGATCAAGTGGCATTTGCGTTTAAGAATGCCTGATGAAACTTGTAGCTGGAATCTTAGCCGCTGTGCAGCTATCTTATCAATAATTAGACATTGACATTTCGTCGATTAGATAAAGATTTAAAAACGTAGACATCAGTTGTTCCGGAATGAGGCATAGCGAAAGATTTTGGTAACATTAACCTGCAGTAACATAACAGGTACAAATTTCTGCAATACAACGGTACCAGCTGCCGTCTTCTGCAGTTGTTCTTGTATTGTTTTCTAAACGAGTCCGTGCACAGTGGACCGTATGATTCTTAGACTTCTAAGGCAGCTGGAGAGACCTCGCGCTGATGCTATTCGCACGACGTTAGGGACACGGCTACGGTTGAACGCAGAATATAGGGGTAATGCGGTTCGCTTCGCTCGCTTAAAGGGATCTAAACTCCAGTTTTTCATTTTCGGGCACGAGCCTGTTCGTTTTAAGCCCCAACTTATTTCTTAAAATACCATTTTTAATTATTACGTTACGTCAAATACGTGCCGTCGACCTAAGCCGTGTCCCTAACGTCGTGCGAATAGCCACTTCGGAAAAATGTTGCCCCATATCCACAAATGAAAATTTGGTCAGGATGAAGTTTGATTTCGTAAAACGTTTCGTAGGTCTCGCTATCGATTCCTATCTTTAGAACTTGCATACGAATCTCAACTGTTAAATAAATATCACAAAAGTATTCTATCTCTTGTCTCGACTCTGTATGCTATGCCTGCATTCCTATTTGCAGACAATAATCGTCAGCCGAACAAATTGCGCATGCATCGATTGCAACTGCGTACTTCTTCAGCGATCATGTTAGGTTCATAATGCACCAAAGTGTTTAAACCTATCTGAGTTCTGCACTTTACACCAATTCACACCCCCTTGTGAACGAATACTCCCACCAACCACTGTACAATTTTCTATTTACCTGACAAATTATTTTGACGTTCCGCCATTTTTCGTACAGAGAAAAACCCTTTAACAAATTTGTATATTTTGCACACGCGAAAAAAAAACCGTGTAAATAAACTATGCGGCACCGAACACGCTCCTTCTGTGTAACTCACGACGACCAATTTTATGGAAAACACAAAGAAAAGAAAACTAAAGAAAAATCGCCCTTCCGCGCACGTAAAAGAAAAACTCGAAACGAAAATTCGCTATCGAATTTTTGTCGTTTAATTCCCTTTTTTTCTTTTTGATGTTTAATGGGTTCGTTCCATTTCGACGGCCGGGGTTGGTGAGATTGTGCTGTTTTCTAGTTGAATTATCGAAGTGAATAACAATTCACAACGAGATGGAATCCAAAAAAAGTCGCACTTAATTGTTCTCCGTGATGATTTTGGATGATTTTCACAAAGAAAATTGAATTTATAGTTTTGGTTTTTTTACAAAAATAATTTTCTTTTCTAGTTACAGCACACACAGAGGAAGCACACACTGCGAAAAGACGAAACACGAAAGGTGAAGTAGAATGAATTGACGAAGAGAGCGCACTGCGAGAAGTGTCAAATTGATTAATTTTTGAGAGCGTGGTGAATTTGAATTGTGTCATCGGGTATATGGGTTTGTTGGAAAAGTTTTGGGGTGGAAAGTGGATGATATTCCGACCTTATAGGGAGGTAATAAAAACAAAATCGTAGCTCGAAAAGCAGTTCGTTTGGTTTCTTAAACAAATTTATTGTTTTTATTGGCAGTTTGTTTTCCAATATATAAATACTTCAAATTGACAAATTGTCATAAACATTTTCAGTAACACCAAATTCACAAAATGTCGATGGATGCGTTTGTATACCAAAATAAACTACTTATGCAATTTAAAGCTTAAAAATGTTAGATTTAGCATAAAAGCTCTCAGAGCACTTTCTTTGCTCTTGGACACTTTTTATGTTCGATTTGAAAGGAAAAAAGAAAAAAAATTTTCGATTTCAGAGCCCTTTTGCGGATCTAGATTTTTATTCAGAGTAGTTAGCTTTAGATTTACCAGTACAAGTAAATCAGTGCGTTTGAGTGTGACAATTAGTGGAGTTTGTTTACGTTTTTGTGAAATGTTTCAAATGCAAAGAAACCCATTGCACCGGGAGGATCTATTTTTGTAAATTATTTAAATACAAACGTTTAGAAATCAATCTGGGTGCAAATTTCGATTGTTTTTATATAAAATTCAACCAGCGAATGGAAAACGCTTAGAAAAGTGTCCAAGGATACACGTCCTATCGCACGAATATCAAAATAAAAAAAAAAAGAGGGCAATTCGTGACGTTTTTATTTTCGATAAGACACATGAAATCTAAAATCTGAGAGGGAATCTGGAGAAGCCCAATCGAATACCACATAAAAGCTAATCTGAGTCTTGTCCATTTTAATTAATTAATTTCTTCTCCTTCGAACTATTACAACTGAAAACGCTGTAGCTACAATTGTTGAGAACGGCGTAATTATACACTCCGAGTTCTTTACTACATTAGCTAGCTACCTACTGTTTCTTCACAAGCCTAAATTCAGTTTCCGTCATGTTGTGACATTTATCCGAAAATAAGCTGATGGTTATTATTCAGCGCAATTTGTACGCTTACTTGATGAACTAGTCCGGTCAAAGCAACGTCATTCCTTCATTTCATCTTTGAAGCTTGGTGATATGTCATTTTCACTTGCACATTGCACTTTGCACGGCTCTCAGAGCTCTGTCAGAATTCGCTCTCTTCACGCGACGCATTTCTGTTTGCTTGCACTCCGAATTATTTCTTGTTTATTTTCTGCATCGCGATTAAAAAAAAAACAGTGTTTTTCACATCACAGAAAGTATACATAAAAACAGCATCTACACTGTCAATTAATCATCAATTAGTGTTTCACTTGCAACAACTGGCATCATTCATCACAATGAATGATATTCATTGTCTATCAAATTTTATCGATTATTCGCCGTCGATTCATGAGCCCCTGAAGCACAGCAATCGCATCAAGGTGAGTCTCCTACAGTATACAGCATCCCACCCAGACATTTCATTTTATTCATCTAATTCTAGTACACTTGCTTTGACATCTCGGACAATTACATCATATTTGGAGCCACCTCTGGATCGTTGTATCTCTTTAATCGGCGCATTTGCAAATTTCTGCACCTCATCCCCAATAAACATGGACCAGTCACACAGCTGGAGATCTCTTCGGGGGAGAAATATGTTGCATTTTCAACAAAGAAAGGAACAATTTGCGTTTATGTAATCAACTTGTCGGCAAACTCTTCGCCGCAAGTGATTTATGCTCCCCTGGGACCGGAGGTCCAGGTCACATGCATCCATTGGACCCTGGACGAAAAACAGTTCTACTATGGGGACAATAGAGGCCAAGTGAACTTGGTTGTGCTGAATTCATTCATTGTAAGCAGACAGAACGGTGTGTAATGTGAAAATTGTAGTAATTTCCGTACGTTTCTGCAGGGGCGTAGTCTGCTGAATCTCACAGTGCATCCAATTCTGTTCCTGGATCAGCCTGTCGTGCAGATCGATGACTTCGAATCCCTCCTCCTTGTGTCGAACTGGGCAAAGTGTATTCTCTGCAACACGGAGTTCGAGGAGTACAAACAGGTAAGTTCATGCATCGTCATTGTAAATATATTGCCAAGGTGTACCGCACAGCACATCTGCGTTGTTATCTCACTTTTGTTTTGAGGGTGGAATTTTCCTTATCTGTCGCACAGTGGCATTGTGTTGTGTCATCCGAATGCATGTGTTCAGTCTTGAACTGAAGCATATCTCAATCTCTGTTCGCAGATTGGAAATCGTCTCCGGGACGGAGCTTTTGGCGCCTGCTTCGCCATGTCCACCAACGAATCACTGACACCATCACGAATTTACTGCGCCCGTCCAGGCTCCAGGCTTTGGGAAGTAGACTTCGAGGGCGAAGTCCTGCAAACGCATCAATTTAAAGTCGCCCTCGCCTGCCCACCAAGTAAAATACAAAAATCCACCGATTCCGAGATTGAGGCGATGCTAAAGTACTCCGATGAGAATAGCGAGCTACTTGACTTCCAACCGCAGACCCTGTCGTTCAGCAAACTGCAAATGCTGTCACAAGACTTCTTGCTCACATACACCGAGTTGGGACTGTATATCTTCGATGTGCGCACTTCATCGGTGGTCTTGTGGTGTAACCAGTTCGAGAGGATTGCCGACTGCCGTGTATTTGGTCCAGAGGGCGAGATTGTCATATTCACACAAACAGGCTCTATGTACAGCGTGAGCCTGCTGACGTTGCAGTCGCATGCAATGAGCTTAGTGCGCTCCGAGAAACTGTTGGAGTGCAGTTTCCTGCTAAAGAAAAATCTGCGATACTTCGCGGAAAAGGCACGAGAGGACTACGACCTGATTATCTTGAACCATATCAAAAATTTCCTTATCGAACAGCAGCAGTACGAGTTGCTGAACGATCTCTCGGTGATCTTTGACAGCATCGCTCAGAATGAGGGTGACACCAGCTCCGGCAGTTCAGCGGAGCGAAAGAGCGCGAATAGTCAAGGCGTCTCACAGCGGCCCTTCGATGCTGTAGATCAGCGCACAGAAGGAGTGTATGTTCTGGAGAACTCTTTCTGCGACAACCTTCGTGTGAAGGAGAAGGATAAACATTTCAAGGACGCTCTGCTGACCGTGACTGGAAAGTTTGGCAAGAACATCATCAAGTACAAGTTCAACATCTTCTCCGACGAGCAAAAAAGCCTGGTTAGCGACCTTATCCCTCGCAATCAACGAATTCTTCCGTTCCAGCACATTAAGGAGAGCGACGGCGAGATTGTCTGCCGACGAAAGCTACCACCGACGCCACCAAGAGGGCGACACATTACCGACGAGGAGAAGATCATCTACAATCTCTTCTTGATTTCCCGATCGTCGCAGATCAGCAACACGAATTTCTTGGAGCGCTACCGCCATCTCTTCGACGAGTACACTTCGCGCGAGATCATTGGCATTCTATCCAAGCTAGAGGCAGTAATGCTGGAGAACGGAGACACCGATACCCAAGCCAAAAAGAACTGCTACGTGATGTACTTCAATTACTTGAATCCCGAGCTCATCTGGGAGGTCGACGAAGTATCAAGAGAGTTCATCATCCAGGGATTTATCCTGCTCAACGCCAGCCAAGATGCAGTGCGGTGCGACAACTGTGGGTTTCCCATCCGCTTTGACAATTCTTGCCAATTCCACGAACTGGGCGAAGTACTCATGCGATACTTGTGGTCTCGCAATGAGCACGGCAGATGCTTTGACATTCTGAAGGACGTCCCAGCTCTCTTCGACGTGCTGGCAAAGTTTTACATGGCCGATGGACATGTGGAGAAGATCATCCCCATCGTCATGAACTTTGGACAGCCCGAACTGTTGGAGGAAGCCGGCAGAGGCTTCTACTACCCAGCATGGGATCGCTGTTTCGACAAATTCGTGGCACTGCAACAGGGCCGACTGAGCTGTATCAACTGCGAACGCATCACTGTCGTCGAGAATGTCAATCGGCATTTCTTCTACACATGGAATTGTTTCCTCAACATATCCCTAGAGTTTCTCGGAGCCAAGGAGATCTTGGCGTTAGTCTATAAGTATTCAAAATATATTCCAAACGACGCTATCGATAGAGAGTTCTATACGAAGTGCATGCTGAAGTAAGGCCCCGAGCCTCGAGAGAGATATTATATGATTGATCCTAGATATACGGTACATATATGTATAATCACATTACTGTTAAGCTACGCTTAATCAACTGCTTATCCTGCTGAATATAAGAATTTATATACGTTCCACCTGAGTGCTGGTAGGTTTTTAAGGCACTTGGGTAGTTTTTTTTTTTTTTGGAAATTTGTTTATTTGAAATTTCTGCGCGATGTTCTGTTTTATGTTTAAGAAAAAAAATTAATAAAAAGTATTAACTTGATGTGATGCCAAAACGAACAAGAAATAAAGTGTTTCATTCTGTAAAGAGGATGCTGTTGGTTTTGTTTTTTGTCCCTTCAAGGCTGGGAAGCAAGGAAAGGAAGCTACTATACAATAACAAGAGCTCGTAAAGAAATGGAATCCAGAATTAAGAAAGGAGGTAAAGTGAGTATGAGGACAGTAGACAAAACAATGACAGTAAAGGGTATGGTCTGCTTTGAATTGGCCTATCCCTTTCAACACTTTCAGAGAAACACGAATATTTACGTCTTTTGATAATTGACACTAAAATGTATTGGAGGTTAGTTTATAGTTATAGTTGTTTTAGCATTCTTTGAACGTAACTGATACTTTGTCTCACTTGAGCGGTCAATGAGGTTTATTGTACATGGATAATACATTCCAAATAGATGCGATAGAGGCACTGGTAACCTGTAAAGTATATTTTGGATATTTTTCTGTTATTAACTCTCATAATCCACACTGATCCACCCGGCGAAGTTTGGATAATCTTCCTGTATACACTGGCATTACTCTCTAAACTAGTTGCTTGCATTTTGTTCTTCCGATTGGGTTTTGGCGAACGCCAGCCGTACCTTTTACTGGGACTCTTAAATAAACTCTCTGGTGGCCGAAATCTTCTGCCGGGGAACTTGAAGCGAACGAAATGCGAATGTTTTTGTTGTTGCAGCACCTTTACTCATTA
Source organism: Cheilosia variabilis (assembly GCA_951230905.1). Lineage (NCBI taxonomy): Eukaryota > Metazoa > Arthropoda > Insecta > Diptera > Syrphidae > Cheilosia > Cheilosia variabilis. Next base: position 140,483,001 of record OX579676.1, on the reverse strand, counting down.
TTCTTCGATTCGTCTCTAGTTCTAAGTCCGAGGAATTGGGCAACTTCAAAGCATTTCTAGAGTTTGTGTATTTTGATGGGGAACTGAAACTCTGTTGTACGTCGTGCGGGCCTCCGTTGCAGTTTGGGCATGTGTTCTCAATGTATTGGGGTCCAGGCGAGCCTGAGTTGTCCTGGTTGGTCGTGGGAGTTGTTTCTCTTCGGTGGCAATTGGTGAGGGTAGGGATGCCAGATCTGAAAAATTAGCTGTGGGGACATTTTTGCATTTGAAGTGATAAAAACGTTTTTATTTTAGTTTTCATTTATATGTTGTAATAAGCAAAAAAAGTCTTTTAATTCATTAGTATATTTTATGCTATGGCGGAGACCCAGACCACTGAACTATCATCATCAGATTAAGGCCCACTTCACACTGTGTAGGAACTTATGATTGACGCTAACTACGGCTAGCGCTATAGTGGCGGTTCAGCTTTGAGCCCAAGCACTAAGATGTTCCTCTTTGTTACCACGACTCGTGTGACCTAGTTTATGATGATTGTTAATGGTGTGATGCGTTCGGTGCCTATATCCAACCTGTGGAATTGAGAAAACGGATTATGTTTAATATACCTTTACCCGAAATATCGCTAAGGTCGTCGAAACAAGGTTGGTTTAGTGTGCGCAATCTAGCTCTTGCTAGTGCCGGACATTTGCAGATAAAATGGGAGAGAGTTTCTTTCTCATGTATATTTCCGCAACTGCGGGATTGAGGATTGTGGTTGTGTGGGATCCACGGCTAGCACTATAGTAATTATTATTAATTGTAATTTATTTTATCTAAAATTGAAGTAATAATAGGGCAACAAGTCTAAAGGTGGGACATTTTACGGGACACATTTTTAGTGCGGGACATTTTGCGGGACACTTGCGGGACAAAAGCCCTATAGCGGGACAGTCCCGCACTGAGCGGTACGTTGGCTACAGAGGTCTTGTGTGAGATGGTCTATTATTCTTCGAGGAAGTCTGTGATGCAAAGTATCGCGATCGCGACTAGCATAGACAAACTCTGGCGATCAGTCTAGTTTGCTTTATCGCAGGTGTTTTTGACAGGAAAGTTCCTTTATATTGGGGACGTTAAAGTAGGTATCTAGTTTAGCATGTCTGACAGCTCTCTCACTAGATGAAACTCCGCTCTGATTAGGGGAAATCGGTCGTGAGAGCAGATGTTTCAGTTGACGTTTATGGAGGGGTAGCCGACGAATCTAGTCGAGAAATTCGTGACTGAGTACTAAGTTGACAGTTCTGATATGTGGCTGACGTAGAAAAAGTGACGTTCCCGACCAATCTAGTTTCTACCATAGACAAACCATACTAGTATTGTCTCTGGTCTCAGTATTGTCTCTGGTTTCTACGTTCAGGTTACATCTCATCCAGACCAATCTAGTCGGCTTAAGATAACTAGATTCTTGAATGTGCCCATTGACTATTTGTAAGAATGGTTTGATGAAATCTGACAGCTTAGGGCTTTAAAATCTTGCCATCATGAACCAGTAGAGCTAGCGCTTATGATTGACATCTCTATAAAGTTATATGTCAATGCGTTACAACTTGTTAACTGTCTTGTAGAAAAATCTGTCAATAAAGTATAAATTCTAACAATGTCAGTGTCAAATAAGAAGAAAAAATCAAGTGACAGATAAAAACTTGTAAGGAAACAATGTCAATAGTCCTGTTCCTTTAGGTAGGTACTCTTAAATTTTACAAATTTTTACTAACTTACGAATTTTTACTCAATGCCGTTCCTAACACGAAAAATTCGGTCTGGCATCATTTCGTTACAAAATTGGTGTACATTTTCTGGAAAAGCGTAATTAAACATTCCACCATTGAAATGTTTTTTAACAAAATTATTTGTAAAAACGGAAAGTTTAAAGTAAAGTCCGAACAGCTCTGGCTATATAAATTCTGCTTTGTTTTTCTACAAGTTACTTCAACGTTTAAGCCATAAATCTGTACTATAAAAATTGGAAATTGGAGTCCGTTGAACAATTTTTTTTTTATAAAAATAGCTGAATTCACAGATTAGATGTTTTGTGATTTAATGATAGTTAATAATAAGCCCTAAGTTCTTTACCAATAAATGTGCTCCTCTATTTCTTTAACGACCGCGAAAGTTTCTCGCATTTGCGCAATAGTTCCTCCAATGAAAGAGCTTACTGTCAGTTTCTAAACCATGAACTAGCTAACTCAAATGTCTCACTTGTTCGTCATTATCATGTCAGGGGTCTCGCAAAACATGTGCTATATCAATTTTGCGTTACTTCTACATTGTACGTCAAAAACTAAAGATTGACAGCTGACAGTTCAGAGTTATTAAAAATGGAAGACAACTCGTCTTCATTGGCCGCATTACATTGCCCGCTAGATGACAAGCAGCATGTCAAATTCCATATAAAAAAAATTTACATTTCCCCAATTTATTTTATATGGAGTTTGACATGCCGCTAGTCATCTAGCGGGCAATGGAACGCGGCCATTGTTAAACGATATTTCAAAAATAATAAAGCTCTAACAGCTACAGTTCGCACGTCAGCGTTCCTTCAACTACCGTTAGCCTCGTTTTCCTGACTGTTTCGTCAGTCGTCAAAATGCTCGAACTGAGGGTTCACAAAATTCATTATTCAACTCCCCGACCAAACTGTAGTCACTAACACTTCCTTACGCGGAGCAATGCTTCATTGTTCTCAAATTATATTCCATAACAATGGAAACACCATCCCGCCCACGCCAACACAGATCAATCATACCAACCAGACAGTATAGAATTGTGAGTAACGCTACGCTACGATGTACCTATTCGTTCGGTAAAAGATTTTCCTGAAGCATTTCTGACATATGCCAACAAAGGCGAAGAACATATTGAAATCCCAAAATAGCACGCAGTCACTCGCGCTCTCTACCCAGTTTCAGACAGTCCGACAGACATCTACATCAGCTTTAGTGCTACCAAACCGACAATAGAAATACAACGTCGCACATCTACGAAACTATCTTTGGCTATATGGAAAAAGACGAATGATGATGGTTGGTTGCATGTTATCTACCCGCAACACATACGTACAGTTGTTTCGATTTTTTTCCCTACGACAACGACGACGTCGACCTCCAATTCCTGTGGGAGGTGAAAAAGGTTCACGAGCAGACACTGAAACTGAGTCCAAAAGGCAAGACTCCAAATGCAAATCATCAGCATTTTGTGGGCAACGTACGGATGTCGTGGCATGCACAGCAGCAGCAACCAGCGACACCGAACAGAAAAATACATTTATTGGCGGGAAATGCAGCCGAGTGACGTGCCGTAGTTTTTTGCCCCCAAAAATGGTCGACGGCTACTGCGTTTGGTTTGTAACACCCTCTCGCTCGAAGGTGGCATGAAAGTGGAAAAATGAAACAAATTCGACTCCTTTACTGTACGTTCGGGTGGTAATGCCATCGCCTGGTGTGGTGATGCCTGTCTGAATGTCAGTGGTTTCGCTGTCTGTCTGGTTCGGTTGTGTACGAGTATGTGCCATAATGTCGGGGTTCCTGGATCCCTTGCCTTCGACTATATAAGTGCAATTGAGGTGAGGCCGTCGTTCCTTACATGGAGAGGAATATAATATTTATATATAAAAATGTTGGATGTGCCCATGACATGGGGTAATATTTGCCATCATAGCTGTCTGAATTCAATTCCACAAATGGCTTTATAAGAGCTACATCTAATGGCAGCATAACGTCCGATGGAGCTGTCATTTACTATATCATTTTGTTGCAGAAAGTGCATGAAAGTCCAAAACGACTGAATAATAAGTAAAGCGACGCAAAATGTTAATAAATTGTCAGATCCCCGCCGTGCATCGTAGGTATATAATTACAACCTCCGTGTTCACAATAAGAGTGCCATAATGGGGACCAATTTCTAAAACGTATTTAAAATATTTCAATACCGCTTACCACGTAGAAGCTCCTTAACCAATTGTCCGCAGATTATGCAACAAATTCCCCGAACATCGAAACACTAATCGATTAATAATCCCATCTGCCACACAACTGCGACCCCAACCTATAGAGTGCAATCCAAATGAAATCATTTCGCTCAACCAATGTCCGGCAAAATGTCCATTTGCCAACCAAACAGCCTTTCAATTCTTCCCATATCTAATTAATTGTGCAAACAAATCGAAATAGATTCATATTCGCCCATTCAAATCGAAAATTTTCAAATCCATTATAAATTCATTTTAAATAAATGTCCAATTTATTTTTCTAATTAAATCTCCTGCATAAAATAAATACTACACCGCGCGCCGGCCGTCGACCTCGTTCCGACTCCACTGTCAATAGATTCACATTTCTCTATAGCTGTTGAAAATTAAATTTGCACTCTACATTGCAAACGCTCTGGCTATTATGTGACGATCACCACATTCACCGCGCCGTCCTCAACGAATTTCTATTCAATCGGCAAACGATATAGCCAACCGGAAACCAATTTTGACAAAATTAACAAAAAAATCGAAGAAAAAAAAATGCTGCCCATTCAAAATGATATTTTAAAACGCTCAATTGACCGTTAGAATTTCGCTCTTATCATTCGCAACGAACGAGTAAAAAACAACAACCCCCCACTCCAGCGAGTAATAAATTTCTATCCCACCCCGTTCCAATTCCAAGTGCACACACAACGGTCAGGCTATGTGCGTGGAACATATCCAAATTGACCACGAAAAATAATTTCACTATCCACGAACCCGCAGTATTTGTGTCGATTTAGTTTGCATAGTTGGCAATTATTACGAGAGAGGCAGACCGACAAAAAGTCATTGCTGCCAGCCACTGTCGAAATTTGTTACGTATACGCAGTGGTGGACGGCACGGCGGCGATGACCGGTTAAAAACGAGTGCAGCAACGCGGCGACAACCGACAACATTCCGATGACCAATTCGCACTTTGTCCTTTGGCCAGCGATGTGAACTGGAAACGTGTAAAAAGTGTTTCGGTCAGAAATAGGGTCGAATGCGCTTTTTAGAAATATAGTTACCGGATGGGAGTATACAAGAAAAAAAAAGTACTTAATGAAAAGCTGAGAGCTATCATCATCGGGTTTCGTATTTAATTGTAAATATAAACGGTATGTCTGTGTGTGTAGTCATGACACACAATTCGCGTTTGGACCACACACCACACTCCTGGCAAACCAAACTGAGCAGACAAATGGAAATTGTGCGGTAGTTTTGTCGGTGCGCTGTCACTAATTGATATCGCGTGGCGGTTGTCTGCTTCCGGTGATGGTTATGCCAGGCGCTGTTATGTGGCCTTTTTGTAGCATACCTAGTCGTGGACAGTGGCATTATCGTCGAGGGGGGTATAACAGGTGCAGTTTTTATTTCGACTTTAATTAGTTAGGTAGCGCAGCGGAATGGGGCATGTTCAAAAAGGTAGTCATCGAAGTCGACTGGAATTGTCTGTACTAGATTTATCCTGAGTGAAAAAAATATATTGCTCGTTAATGTCACTTTTAGTACGTCGGCCACATAATATTAAATATCAACTGAGTAACTAGTCACGAAAATTTTGGCTAAGTTTGGAGCGGCATAAAGTTCGTTCCACTTCTCAGCTCATTTCATATAAATACGTCAACTTGACCAAACTAGTCCAAAAGCAACCGAAGCACATTAAGTCAGGCAGATGTCAGACTAACTTAACACTAGAGTTTTGTAGGTCTTTACTTAAAGACATCAAATCAGACAGCTGTCAAACTGACTTAACAAGAGTTTTGAAGGTCCCCACTAAAACATATCAAGACAGCCAGCTGTCAGACTTCAAACTAAAGTTTTGAGCGTCCTTATATTGATGTCTGTGATAATGTCACCTATGAAAGATGCAATAAAGCATACCTTCTAACAAAGATGGGCAAACGTGACTTTGTATATCAGAAAAACAGTGTGGAAAAAGTAAAACAGCTTTTTATATGTAATAGCATTTTGTTCAAATATTGTTATTCCACCCATAATTCCTATAACATTAACTTATCAGCAAATTAGCTTGATAAACAAGGTTCCATTTCAGTATTTTTTAAACTTTTCAGCAATTTTTTAACGAGATTATTCTAAATCCATCTTGGTTTTTTTTTCCTCGAAGTTTTACAGCTGTCACTTGGTTTTTCCACTTCTCGTTTGACACTGACTTCGTTAAAACTTTTAAACTGACTGATTTTTCTGAAATAGAGTTCACAAATTGTAGGGCATTGACATAAGACTGCTGTTGTTCAAATTTAGAACAAATTTAGAAACAGTCAAATGTCATGTGACGTTTATCGATTTGGATGAATAGCAGTCAACATAAATGTAATTATGGGTACTCAGCAAACCAGATGAATCTCGCTCCAGTTCAGCGGCAGAATATTTCGTTCGCCGGCGAGTTCAGCTCAGAGTCCCAGGCGATGTTTCATGTCAAATCATAGATGTCGCGGCGAATCCCGCTTGGAAACTCATTTGACGTTCGCCAAAACACAATCGGAAGAACAAAATTCGGACAGCTCGCTTAGATGAATATGCGAGTTGGTGACTATGACGTCACAAGAAAGTCACCATTAAACCCTGAATACACCCAACGCTGAATACTGCTGAATTTAATTATTGACGGATAATGACAGCTGAGATCCAAGCGATATTTCCCGTGATTTTCGTACTTTTTGTCGCTAATAAATTATAAATTATTATAACGTTGCTAGAAGCAGTTGAACCAGTAATAATATATCTTAAGCACAATGCGAACGCATAGAAGAAGATTTTGCAATCTTTTTGTGCACGGAAAGAATTGAAAATCACCAATTGCAAATTTTTGAGTTGCAATTTACTAATTATATATTTTTCGTATATCACAACGATTTTGTCTTGGATTGATATAAAAATTGGTAATTTGACATTGAAAACGGCGGAGAATACCAAATTCTGTTTGTTGAAATTTACGATTAGAAGTATCAATTCGAGCTTCTTTTATTTGTAGTGATTTGCGAAATTGTTTCGAGCAATTTACCACTCCAATAGGTCAATTTCTCAAACACCACTTTACAATCTGAAATTGCAAAAAAATATTTGGTGATTTACAAACACAGAATGATGAATCAATAAAACCTTATAATAATTTAACACATGAAACTGAAAACGTATATTGACGTAGAGAAGTCGTAAATTGCAAAATATTTTTTGTAATTGCCATGGAATCAACTACCTGATGTGTGGAATCTTCCATAGTCCATGTACCTATCGAAATCCTTTTAAATCCTTTCTCTTTATGGTTGAATGTACAAGGTGGCGCAAAAATAACCTTCCGATGTTTTTTGGCTGTAATTTAAAAAAAAAATATCAAAAACTTTGATTCTTCTTGTGGATTATTTTTATTTGGTCTTTTAATTTTTTTTACATCAAGTCGAGAATATGATGTCATGTAAATGGCCGCTGCCACAGTTGATTGTCATTTGAGCCCTTTTTATGGCATTTTCCATCACTTTGGACAAAACTTCCGGCGATAGGTCCTCACATTCTTGACGGATATTGTCTTTAAGAGCTGCAACAGTCTGAGGCTTATTGACATAAACCCGTGACTTCAAAAAGCCCCACAAAAAGAAGTCTGGAGCGGTGAAATCAGGCGATCTTGCTGGCCAGTGCAAATCGCCAAAACGGGAGATTAGGCGCCCGGGAAATGCATCCTTCAGCATATCGGTTGTGGCACGTGCAGTGTGTGCCGTTGCACCGTCCTGTTGGAACCACATGTTTTCCAATCCCAATTCATCAAGTTGCGGCAAAAAGAACTCGTTGATCATTGCTCTGTAGCGCTCACCATTCACAGTAACCGTTTGGCCCGCGACGTCTTCGAAGAAAAAAGGTCCGATGGCTACAGCAGCAATATTCTCTGCAGAACGGCTACTTCGGGGTCTGCCCCTGGCAGCATCTCGTGTTGTGCCAGTCTCTTCGAGGCGAGCGGCTAAACGTCGCAGTGTTTCACCAGTAGGAGTTGGACGGCTAGGAATTCTGCGATGAAATTCACGTTGTGCCAAAGTCACCGACCTATTATTGCTCAAATAAATAGTCGCCAATATTCCGCCTTCTGGAGCAGTGTAGCGTAACATTGTTTATTAACGTGTATTTCGCATGTGTTTACTACACAAATGTCAAAACAGAACTGACATTAGGGGCCAATCGCAAAATTTATAGCATTTTCTGATAGGAGGATTACTTTTGCGCCACCTTGTATATATGTGGTATTGCTAGATAGCTGCAATCATGAAGTTATATTTTCATTGTGCACATTGCGTGTCGGAGCAGAGACAGGCAGTCGTTATTCAATCTTTGTTTAAAGCAGTCGGGTTAAAGTTGTTTAACAAGTTCGTATGGATAGTGAGTGTACTACTAATTATAAAGCATCATGGAATATATTTTGTAAGTACCTATTGAATAATTCCAAAAACGCCGAAGTATGCATATAGATCTGTTTTTTTTTCAGAATGTACATCTCGCTATTCGAAAAGAAGTAAATTGGAATGGATTGTAAAATATGTAATCGAAACGAATTGCAAAGGTTCTTATCAATGTCAAGTTCATCTAAATATTTTTTTTGTTTTTTTTTTAAATTTCAGCATAGACCGAAAAACCAGCCCAGACAAATCCCGTTGTCTCCGGACGATATGGCGCCGCATGATTTTATTGGATATCAGGAGGAATACGGATATAAATATTATGTATAATAACACAACTATGAATTTTGACTTGTAAATTACAAGATATAAGTTGTAAATTAAGAATTAAGCTTTCTAATTTAACGACAACAAACATTTTCAATTTAATACGGTGATGCCTCAAATCACCACTCGAGAATAGTAAATTGCAAAATATGAATTGCAAAATGATAAAAATAAGTTGCAATTTACGATTGAAAATTTGTAAATTGCAACTTCTGAAGTAGTAAATCTACTCCTGCCAGTTCGCAAATCACACTATTGAGTTGCAATTCAGGACTAAATTGTTGTAATTTGCTAAGGGAGGAAATCGTAATTTACAACTGAAAAGTGGTAATTTACGGATTGTTTTTGCAATTTACAATCCATGTAATTTCAAATTGATAACTATTTGTGTCAAATTGATAACTATTTGTGTCAAATTGCGATCGGTTATGGCAATATCTATTTCTCGTTTGATCGCATTATTGATATTGAAAAATGTTGATTCACGACTTTTGAGGATCAATATCATCACTTCGCTCAGTTTCTAGAATTGCGAATAAAAAGTCGTGAATTAGTAAATCCTTAGCTAAGCTCTAAAACTAGACAAACTTTTCGTGATTCTGCGCTTATTTTTCTTGATTTGATCTTAAAATTCTTTCCGTGATGGTGGATCAGGGTGATCATGTAGAATATCTAAAAAAAATACGTCAGAGTTTAACATTTCTGTTTTTGCAATTATTTGTTATGTTGAAGTAGACTATTTAGCACCGCAACGCAGTAAAAGGAAACATAATGTCCCAGAAAATGCATTCGTTTTGTATAATACGTCGATACCCTGCTTCTTTTTTTGAAAATAGAAAACGTCACTTTATACCTGTGATAAGTATTTGCGTTCATGATTTTCCACTGCGAGTTCTCTCTTCGCGATTACATTGACCTTGGGTCTTAACCTATCATTAAAAACGCTCCACATCAAATTTGTTTGGGCGCCAGTTAAGGTCCTCAAACAATTTCATCACAAGTGCTTGGCGAATATTAACACATATTTGACTTTGCGAGCTGAAGCTTACACATATCTTCTACCAGTATCAACACGTTAGAAAGCTTCATAAATATTTCTTGGCAACATTTCATAAAATTATTACGACATACATAAAAAAAACCGGCTCCAAAACCTATAACCAACTTATATACACCCACGCATTTATAAACCAAAGCAAACAGTATTTATAATGTTAATTCCAGAAGCTCTGTACCCCGGTACCGGCTACTGGCTACTTAAATAAAAGCCTTATTCATAACTGCATTTCCGAGACATTATTGGAGCGGCATAAAATTCGTTCCACTTCTCAGCTCATTTCATATAAATTCCACACACTTGTTGGTGGGGGTTGTTTCCGTCCATCAACATTTTATGCATCATAAACCGGAAACGTTCATCACTATACAATTTATCGGCCGCGCCGACAAATACAACGGTAAGCTGCTGGTGTCCGTTTCGCACAACTAACTCAAGGTAGAAATAATAAAACCGCGCGCAAAGTAATCATAACACTAAAGTAAATCTCCTTCTTTGGATTTTAACTATCCGGCCGTAAAAATCCCCCCCCCCCCCCCCCCCCCCCCTCTCGCTCTTTCTCTCTCTCTGTTTGGTGCTTTACGTTTGCAAATGGGAATTTCGGGATATTTAATTACCAAACTCTATAGCTGCGACGAAAGCGTAACTTAAATCGCAATTAGCCAAGTTAATTCCTTTTTCTGCTTTTCAGTTTATATGGTCTTGCGGCATTTGTACTTAATGCGTATAACCTTTACTATACAGTCGTTGGATGCATCTCCTCCATTGTTCTCCATTTTTGTAGGGGTTCGTCCAATCTGTGCGGTCACATCATCATCGTCATCGTTGTCGGAGCCGTTGTCGTCGTCGTCATCATCATCGTCCTTGGTAAATGCGGCAGAAATAAAAGAGCAAGGTCCTTTGAAACAAGGGACCGATTGCTATGGGAGAAAACACATCTGCACCTTCATTCGGATACTGGTCACTTTGGACTTGGTTGTTGGTTGTCCTTTCGCAGTATACTCGTAGTAATTAATAAAAGGGAATATTTGCGGGGTGTCGACATATGGCCACAATGGCCCCTCAGCCACCCATGGAGCTATAATTAATATTCGCAGGGTCATGGAGGAGATAATAATTTCTGCTATCCCCGGCGACGACGCCAGGACTCTCCTCTTCGATTCGAGTAGTTGAGTAGGTATTATATCCGCTCCAGTCTCATTATGAAGAACAACAATAAAATCCCTGATGGAATTCCATCTACCCAAAATATGGCCAAGATGGGTTGGGGCGCTGAATGGTTAGTTAGATCACAATGGTTCAATGCGAAGTTGAAAAGGAATAAGTTATTGCCACTCCCGATTTTATTATCACTGTTATTCTCTAATTAATTGCAAATGATTTCTGCCAAGGAATTGGGACGGCAAACGACGGCGCATGATGGGGTGGTTCGTCGTTGTTGTTTTAACTGTTAATGGATTTTCTGTTTTTTGATTTGATCGGGGTCGGTGATAATGATGGCGGCCTGGGGCGGGTGGATACGGATAGTGTCTAAAATGCGATGAATTATTCCGAGTGATTAAATTTGAAAATTTTAATTGAGTAATTGATTACCTAGCAGATTTATTGAAATGATGATGGCCACATCGCGAGGACTTATCCTAAGTGAAATTTTTGAGCATTATTAGTTTGAGAAGGATTCAGGGAGCGGATAACAAGGTGCGAGATATGTCGATTTTGACATGGAAGTGATTCGTCGGATTGCATATGAACGCGATAGGAAAAGTGTTCGATTATATCTCTCGGAGCCGCGTTAGCCAATTCCGTAAACAGCTATGTATAAGAATTTGTCGGTCCTGAATATATCTGACTTTTGCCAATAAAGCAAGAAGTACTTTGCTACCAATTGATAAACAAAATAGAGAGGATGACAACGGAAATTCATTCCCGACGTTACTTTCCAGGGTGTTGCCAATATGGCGGGCTACGTTACATTGACAGTTTTCACCCCCCAGCATAAATAAAATTTACTTTTGATACACGAATGCTGAATATTTATGTGTTTGGTATTTATTATTAGCCAAATAAATATTAACGACATCTTCAGAATATCATCACGCTGTCATCTTTCAGTCGAAAGCAGTGACACTTGCATGCATGCAGATTGACACAATAATATGAACAGTGACTTTGACAGCCACCACACAATTTTTAGAGCCACTGGTTTTGAATCCTTTACCAACTTTTATCGGCCGGCTTTCATTTTGATTGCTCCTTATACCTTTTTTCAGGCTTAGTATTCAATATACAGCTATGTTCCGCATTTCGGTAGCTTTAGCAGATATGTATAGGTTTTCAAACATTTTTGTTGCAGGCGGCCGTTTCGCCCCCTTATCAAATTCCGCTTTCATTTTGCGGAAATGCTTGTTAAAGGCAATTATGGGCCGATTTAAGAAATGTTAATGCCAGAGCTGTTAGAAATGTCTTGATATAGGGTTTATATTATGTTCTTTTATGAAAGAAGGAACGCCCCGCTGTCCCCCTCAATCCCGCCCACATTTTGGGAAGTGCTTTCCTCAAACTCTGCACATTACAAATTTAACAGTTTTAGCTTTCATAAGTGTCACGAAATAGCGTTTTAAATATTTTGTATGGAATGTGCCACGCCCCTTTTCCAAATTTAGCCTTAATTTCGTCAATCTAAGCACGGATAATAAATATCTAATATCAAATTTTGTAAGTGCCAAAATATGTTTTTTTTGTTTTCAATATAATTATCGTCGTTGTGCCACGCCCCCTAAATAAAAACTTCAGCTATTTCAAATGGCAATATATAAAATATTTTTAATTTCTTTTTATTTGTTGAAATTATCTACTAGTATATTAACTGTATCAGGGAATAGCGATAGATTCGAATATTGACATGGGGTGCCAATAACTTGTTCAAATTGGACCACAGTTGATGACACTGCCAATAACTGTACTTTTGACGGTACCAACAACTATAGTATACGACAGTTATTTGTTTCAGACTTTTGAAAATGCGTCAACAGAAAAAAATTTACAATATATATGAGGATCGGCTAGAACCAACAATAATTTTTTTTAATTAAAATTTCATTAAATTCGTTTATGTTATGCTCCTTAAAAGCTTTTAGTTGTTAAATACACGTTAAATGCATTAAATTAAATTAATTTTATATTGTTTTATATTATTCATTTAAATATAAACTTATCAAACTGTAGCGTTTATGTAAAATAAAGAAAATTGAATGCATTTTTATAAACCGGTAGCTATTCGTATTATTTAATCATAATTTTTGTCTGGCAACAACTCCAGCTCCGTAGAGTGCCAACTAATGTATAGGGGTGTCAACTACTCCATTTTTGGAGAGACATTTTTTATAATGCATTAAATTCTAGATTAAAACTCGAAAAATACGTTTTTAGTAAAAAGCAAATTCCTTAAAAGGAAGGATTAAGAAAAAAACAGTAGCAGATGTGTTTTTATCATTTCACAGTCATATATGTGAATGTTATATTTTCCAGAAGGATTGCGAATTTTGCTGAATGAAATTTCCACCTTTTGCTAGGTAGGTATGGTTTTCTTAAAATTACAGTAGAATATACAAGGCCAAACCAAATTTATAGAGCGTTATCGAACATTCAAAAAGACCTTCAAGCTTGCAGCGCAACCAAAATATTCTGCAATGACCTGCAATGGTTTTAACTAAAGACCTATTGACGATGGGAAGGGTCTTCCCAAGAAGAATATTTATAACTCAAGCTAACAACAAAACACCATATCTGGTCATAAAGTCGCTCGCTGGAGTTCTCTTCACTTTGAACAATTTTCAACTTCTACCGCATCGACTCTGGAAAAGTCATTCACTAAAAGTAAAGAAATTGAATCACTACTCCACACTTCTGCTCTCAACTTCTGTCACAAAATCACACACAGTCTCACATCAGACACACACATTACAGTGCATTTGATGGCACTAAATCCGACGTCATCATGAATCAACTTGTGCAGATCACCACCCGCCACCCATTTCATTCGACGACGCATCCCTCTCTAGCTGCCAAGTGCCTCAGATTTGTTAAGAACTCGCTGTCTTATCTGGAGCAGAAGAAAATTCTTCCAACGGAAGATTGCCAGGACTCTCTTGATGCTGATGCATCTTGCTCTTCAATGTCAACACACGCGTATATATGCATGTGCGCGCTCTACCACATTGTTTGCCTTCAGGTTTGCCACCGCAAGTCTCGGAATGCAAATTTACAGTATAACACGCATTCCGACGAGGATGCAGCAGCACTCCTCTATAGAAGGCAGCAGGAGATGGCATATTCTTAGGCAATCATTTTCGGTATGCGCGATGTGCAAATGCATGCGAACGCTATTATCCTTGTGGGTATTTGATGCGAGTGAAAATTTCCTCTTGACATGCAGTGGTATAAAGTGGTAAGGATATAAGGAGGCGCCGGTGATAGTGCGAAGGAAAAGAGATTTTTCATTCGCGGTTGGCTTGTAAGTGATGCGTGGCACTTTTTTTTACCCCTCACTCTCTGTGTGCTCTGTCTTGATGATGGTGTTGTGCAAGGATTTAGTTGTGGGTTTTGATTTTGAAAGGGAATTCTTCAGCTTCGAAGGTAATTTTGTGTGGTGCTGCATTTATAGTTGGAGAGAACAGGTTAAGGTTAAATATTTGCGACAAAAGTTGTTGTACTCGATGGGTCATGGTTGCTTTAGAAATGGTTGCGGATGAAGATGCCTGTTTGGCCGTTGAACGGGGTACTTGTGCACTAAGTGGGGACGAGGATTTTATCTCTGATTTCCCACAGAAAACTATAAGGCTTCGCAAATGTCGGCATAAGTGGAGTGGGAGGCTCGAAACCAAATGGGCGTAATGTAAAACACTCAGCACTGGTTAAAATCGGTGGAGCACCCTTAAACATCAACATAAAGTCTGATCCTAAATGTTCTGCATGGTAAACCTTTATTTAAACTAACTCACGAGTTGTAGGGAATTTACTTGTGACTATTATACTAAGTACATGAAGGTTGCACAGTAAGTTCTCAATAGGTAACCTACCTCACATGATGAGTTTTGGTAATTGGAGAAGTAAAATAGACCTAGGACCTTTTTACACTTATCGTTCTAATTTAAATTCTAAGATGGATTCTTAGATGCAGGCTGTGAATGTGAAGCTTTCTGCACTTTAGTTTACAAACCAAAAAAAAAATATTCAGATCATATTTGGAATGCATGTCAACTATGCCTTTTAAAAGGACCTTCGGATGCACTGCACTGATGAGTGAGTATTAGTGGAGTATTAGTGTTAATAGAATGCTTCAGA
Organism: Cheilosia variabilis; assembly: GCA_951230905.1. Classification (NCBI taxonomy): domain Eukaryota; kingdom Metazoa; phylum Arthropoda; class Insecta; order Diptera; family Syrphidae; genus Cheilosia; species Cheilosia variabilis. The sequence continues at coordinate 140,467,837 of OX579676.1, read as the reverse complement.
AAAACTGTCGCATGAGGGGGTAGTGTAAAAAGGTACCAAACCTTGCCAAGGTACACAGTAACACGAGGCTCAATAAACCATAAAGGTGCAGTGGATTAGGCTGCAGTAAGCCGTTTGACAGGTCATCATTATCTAAGCTAGTAGCGGCTCTTACTGGTCATAACTTCACAAGAGACCACACAATGGAACTAATCAAAGATGACGATGTAGAGGCTGCGTAGACAAAGAAGTCCACGAGCTCACACCTCATTTCCTTTGCCACTGTCCTAGTCTCTGTCACTTGAGGAAGAGCACACTTGAAATCGATTACTTCCATGACTTAGGAGAACTTTCTGATTTCTCACTGTTTGACCTTGACAGGTTTTTCAGGACATCGGTGTGGCTAGACAGCGTCTGGTAATCACAAGGGGGATGGATATGAAGGCAACCGGTGCAGCACCAACAGTTAACCCCCAAAAAGCGCATCACAATGTGTCCACGAGGCAGGGCCGGACCAACCATATGTGCAAATGCACAGGGCGCCAAGTTCTGAGGGCGCAATGCTAGGAAAGAAATTTTTGTTTTTTCTTCCGCGAACAAATACTGTCATTTGCATTTTAAACAAAAAGCTTGTTCAAATAAGCCCAAAATAACAACATCCATCATACCTGTGCGGAATTATTTTTTTCACACTAACTCACATCACTTGCAATGTTGCAACTTCAAGGAGAATCTAACTCAAAATATCGCAAAATGAAAAATCCCACTAGACATAATTATGCAAGTTCACTTCTCACCTACATAATCTCAAAATATTCCACCCTGTTCATGTAGGTATATTCCTTGCACATCCACTTACATTTCACAAGAGAATCTAGTTCAAAGATCTCAAAACAAAAAATACCGCTATAAAAAAAACGCATTGAAAGTCTACCTTCTGCGTGATGTGGAAAAGACTTATATGCTTTCTGTAAATCTTGCACAGGCCGTTTGTTTGGCTGGAGCCGGCACTGCCACGAGGACCTAAGTGCGGCATTGAAAGGTTCACCCAGCTTTACCTACCCGTTTACCTGACCTTACCTAGTGGATTAAGCTTTCTTTGTTAGCAATACATATGTATATGGAAAAGTAAAGTAATCACTACAGAAGAAATAAAAATATGCACGGCAGTAAGTCTTCCTTTGAATGCCCTAGCAGTAATCAACCATCATAATAGCTGAATAATAACCATCGTTTGGTTAGATGCTGCTAAGTTAATAAGGGCCTCTATTTAGAAAGCCTCATAATTTTGTTCATCTGCATTCCAGTAACCATTGTATCGCTCTTCTTAAGTGACTTAATTGAAATGTCCTCCTTTCTCTTTACTTAAATCAAGCAGATTTTCAGGGAAACCATTTAAATGACTAAAGACGAAATTAAGCTTAAAAGTTTTGTTGCCGAGTGACTAAAAGTGGGCCGAGTATATCCAAAGTATATCCAAAGAAATTTTTTATCCCAAAAAAATCAACTCAATCTACGCAGATTTTTGAAATTTGTAGGCCTCCCCGGTGATCTAGCCCATCTCTAATGCCGATCTTTGTAAGCCTTAGATTCAGCTTTAACTCTATAATCCAACAGGCACATCGTGAGAATTTTTGTATACCCGATTTTGATCCTATTAGTGTCGCCGGTGATAATAGGTGGCTCTGTTTCTATAGTGTTTAGCTTTAAGATCGTCCATCTGTAGGACTGCGCTAATTTCCAAAACCAATAAGCGGACTAGGATCCAGCTTTAACCAGTCTCCTTCTCTTTAAGTTTCTTCAACCGGCGAAGTTTTTCTTTACTTTTGAAAACCATATTCCAAGAATATAAGGTGCTAGCGGACCCTCACACCCGCTATGCTAGCCGTTTAAATTTAAATTTAGAAACACACGTTTTGCTTCGGTAGGAGTCGAAGGGCTTCCAAAATGTACGAATTTTTTTTTATCCAAAACAATTTTTCTGATCACTCGATTAATTTGTATTAAAAAATGGATGGGATGAGGTTTATTGGGATTTGAGCTATGTAAGGACGCCATTTGTGTGTCGAAGAGACATAGTTGTGACAGAGTTGTTACAGAGTTGATACAGAGTTGTGACAGAGTTGTTCCAGAGTAGAACTAAATAAAGTACAAAATGACACTGAGAGTTGAGACAGAGTCGTGACAGAATATAACCGAAAATAAAGTAAAATTAACACTCAGAGTTGCAGCCATAGACAAACCATACTGAGGCCCCCAACTCACAATCCTCTTGCCGCTGGACCCCTCAGTTTTTTTTTTAAATTCGCCATTTTAAATGCTGCCAACCTCGGCAACCGTTGGGAAATGTGAAAGAGTTCGGGAATTCCACATTTTTGTGTTACTGAATGCCATTGGTTAGTTATTATTAATTGTTAAAAGGCGAATAATTTGATTTGGTTGGTTAGTAAAATTATCTAAAGTTGATGTTCTATATACTAGAAACATATTAGGACAAACATGGTTGTGTATTTTCCGCTTTTGGATATCATCAACTTCGATTTCGTGTGTAAATTTTTCTTAAATAATGAAGAAAATTTGCTCAAAATGTTTTCATTTTCCAATCAACCAATCTACATTGTTAATTTTTCTAGACATTTTAAGCAAATGTCCACTTATTCCTAAAAAAAAAATATTATCCACAAGTAACGAACAATTTCAAATTAAACGGATAAAATTCTATGAACTCTGCCAGCAACTTTGCCCACAGCGGAAGTGTCTCATATCTCCTGGGAGTGTGTTGGTGAGCAGAATTTTTGAAGTTTCGTTACATTTGTCAATACGATTTTCTATGTAACAATACTAGCGCACCAAACGTGAACACTCCATAAAAATATAGCTTGTAGGCTAAGTAACGGGAAATCGGCCGGAGTTGGTGGTCTCAGTATTGTCTCTGGTTGCAGCCTAGCTTGGACAGCGGGTAAAAGTGTAAAAGACAAAAATCCAGATTCGGTTTAATTTTCAACGCTCAGCACTCTTCCCTCTCGACAAGAGGAAGCACGGTGCTGCTTGTAACATGTTCTCATGGAAATTTGTAACCTATCAATCGGTCTTCCCAGTCACGAGTCGTGTTCGAAAAGCCTTCCGTGGGGTCACCATAATCATGGGAATTTCAGATATATATCACAAAATACATTCAAACTATAAACTTTTCCTGAAATTTCATCAAAACACTTACATTTTACCATGATTATCAACACTGAACGCCCATAAAAAACGGCTCATGTAAATCGTGTTTTATCAAAATGTTCTAGTACTAAAAAAAAAAATAATAGTAATGTAACAAACCGCGGTTTTTATACAAAAGTTAAATTTAACGTGATTTTCTTTCCGTGTAATACAAATTTTATTTAAAAAAAATGTATTTTGACGCAAAAAGTATTGTGGGATTTTAAAAGGGGTAAAAAGGGAAAAAGGGTAAAAATGACCACGCTTCATGATCGTGGGAGTCATTCCAATAATAAGAAATATCGCATTTATCACTAAACGAAACAGAATTTTTGTAAAAAAACTTTACGAACGAAATTACGCTGTGTGCCGAACGATTTCTTTCCTTTCTTTTTTGTTACCATTCGATGTGTTCAATATTCCTTTGAATATGGATAACTCATGTGCGTCCATCTAAGCGCAACGAAACAAATGTCGAATAGAGACATTGGCTACATACACTCAAAACTTATCGGTGTATGAGCAACCGATCGCGTGCTACCCTTACCGCTTCGGAACTATTTTCGATGGGATTCCATCAATGACAGACGTGTCCTTGGAATCAATCGTCCACTTTCCATCAACAACAGCGAAATGACGCTCATTCGTCAGTCAGCTTTATTCCAGTTTAGTTGATATAAATACTGCTCACCGTAATTCCTATAGTGAAATACCTAAGTGAAATAAATGTACATATGCATAAAATCGTTTTCTTTTTATTTCCATAAGTATACAGTCCACTAGCCAATACCATAAAGCAAAATGCTCACGAAGTTGGTAATTACCCACTATCTGGGATCACTGAGCCGAAAGCCTTTGCAGTTAGCACTTAGCAGTAGTTAAATTTTAAATTAGCAGTTCATTTGAAATTCGTTGTAAATAGTAAATAAATAATAATAAAAAAAGCATTTAAGAAAAAAATTGTAAATGAAATACTTCGTAAGGTTTTTGCGGACATACAACTTTGACTTTCAGTTGTACAAATGTCATAGAAAATGTACCAATATCATGTATGCCCTGTCCAGTAACAATTTCAACCTTCATTTTAAATTACAGGGGGGACTTATTTGGGTGTGTACAAGTTCGCCAACATTCCCTGCGTGCATGTAACAAAACAAAAAATGTGAATTGAATTTTCTCACTCTTTCGCTATTGAATTGTATTCTTAACCAAAATAAATGACAACTTGAATGGCAAATTATTTCCCACAGCTCGAAGGAAGACAAAAAAAAAATGCTACTAACAAATTGGATTTGCACAATACGCTCATTACTCAGGCAGCTTTATTCCAGTTAAGTTGATATAAACTGCTCACCGTAATTCGAACTAATCAAAGCCAGAGTCGACTGCAAGATGCCATTGAAGTTGACGATCAATGGAAGTCAATTTGAAGGTTAAGTTCGCAGTTAGTACGAATATCTCGTCGGCATTCATTTAAGATCTTTTTTTGTGTTCTCTCAATTTCAGCGGACCTTAGGAGACTGTCGCCCAATATAACACTCAACACTTATATCCGGGAACATGTTGGTCTGACGGGTACAAAGTTTATGTGCCTTGAGGGTGGCTGTGGGGTGTGCATTTGTGTGATCAGGTCAAGGCATCCAGCGAGTGGAATGGAACGAATTTCCGCTGTGAATTCGGTAAGTAAGCCCAGATGCAGCTGAGCGATATCTCAAACAACCTTTCGTCTATAGTGCCTAACCCTTTTGAACATTTGCGACGGCTGGGATGTGACAACGATTGAAGGCATTGGCAACAAGCCCAATGGCTATCATCCGATCCAGCAGCAGTTGGCCACTCTTCATGGCAGCCAATGTGGATACTGTTCGCCGGGTATAGTGATGAATATGTACGGCCTGTTGGGGTCTGCCGCAGGCGAGGTCACAATGAAGGAGGTGGAAAACTCATTCGGTGGTAATATCTGTCGTTGCACGGGCTATCGCCCTATTTTGGACGCAATGAAGTCATTTGCCTTGGACAGTGATGGGAATGTTGAGTGCCCCGATATTGAGGATCTAGGCAGTCCATGTCCCAAGACAGGTGAGACGTGTGGCCGGCAGTGTAAGATGTCACCGGTAGCCTACAAAAATGGAGTCAAATGGTTTTGGCCGAGCACCTTAAGCGATCTGTATGACATCGTTAAAAGTGTTGCCAGCGAGGAGTACATGTTGGTGGCTGGCAATACCGCACATGGCGTCTATCGGCGATCGGAAGACATTGCCAACTTCATTGATGTGAATAGAATTTCCGATCTGCACACCCACTCGATGGATGGAAGCCAGTTGACATTGGGGGCAAACCTTAGCCTCACGGAGGCAATGCAGATCTTTCAAAATGCCGCCAACAGAGCAGGGTTCGAGTATTGCCAAGAGTTGCATAGCCACTTTGATTTGATTGCCAATGTTCCGGTCAGAAATGTAAGTAAAAGTTGAATATTTAAATTTCCCCAAATAAAATTCCAATCAAAGTGCTCTGGAATTTTTACAGCGGCTTAAATTGCTAATGTTTCATCGGTCTTTTGACCCGGTTTTTTTTAAATCCAATAACATCGGTCGTTAAACTAGACCTTGTACAAATTATGGTGAAGACCGGTGGCTTTGTTGGTAAACTGACTTTATTACATGCACTTAGTAGCACTTGTACATCGTAGCATGTCGTAAATCGTTTCTGCAGCTTACAACAAAAGTACGACAAAAAAAAAAATGCGATGTGGGAAGAAACTACTTAAAATAATCAAGATAAAGAAAAACATTCACATGCAATCACATTTAAATAGTCTTTGACATGATGGCAAAGCATTCGTTGTCGTCTTATAGCAGCCGTTTTCGTTTGTACGTGCATCGCAATCAAATTACTTGCATTTTAGGTTTGCGATCAATGTCATGCAAAATGAGTTGTTTATGAAAAATGTTTTATTTGATTTGTTTTAAGCATAACTTAGTAAATAAAAGAAAAATGTGCATAAAATGCTTTACTGATTTGGAATAGATTGCGTTTTACCCTATCTATTATTTTGACCGTTTGTGAGGTCAACTCTTTTTAACTTTCTCCATTACGTAGTAAGAGAAAGATATCGTAGGTATTCATACAAAATTTCGAACTCGAGATGTTAATCAATTCTGACATTACGGTGATGGAGCAACCCCAAAAAATGCGCCGCCAAGTTCTGTCTGTCTGTCTAAACGACTGCCCGGATTTCGTTCAAACTTCGGATTTGGAGCCGTTTTTGTTTTGCATGGTAACCTCAATATTAATGTGGTACTTCCCATATAAAATGTTCGTACCAGTTTGATTTGTTCGAAAACGGCTCTAACGATTTACACCAAAATTGATATTTAAGAAGGTGAAGTTAATATAACTGCATAATCAGCTTTCAGCTAAAAAAACGAATAACGGTACTTTGGAAATATGGACATACAATTGTAACAGAAGTTCATTTAGAAGGCTAAATGGTCATTTCTATCTTAATGGCAAGCTTACTTTTTCTCTGTATTATCGTAAAATTAATTTTTGAAAAAAGTATTTTAAAAACTGCTCATATCCCGAAAACCCCATTTTCGATTTCGATAAAACTTTAAAAACCAAGTAATGCTAACATCCCGATTAATAACTTGTACTCGGTTTTAAGCTAAATAACTAAGCAATCATTTTTCAAACTAAACATTGCAATATTTTGTACTGTTTTGTTTGCCAAATTTTACAAAAACAGCTCTAACGATCTTGGACCAAAATACATATCAAATATGATTATAAGTATTCGAAATAAGATCCCGTACTTAGTTTTTCTCAAAAAATTCGAACAAATCAATTTCTTAAATATTTCTCAAAAATGGCTGTATTCCCATATTTTGGGTATAATTTTAAAATAATAACAATGCCCCAACTTCCAATGAAAATCCAATAACAGCTACTCAAAACTTCTTTTTAGCAAATATTACCAACATCTAATTATTTTCAACCATATCCCTAAAAATATTTCCAACAATTTTACACAATCAGCAACTTCCACTTCATTTACATTAAAACTTTTGATGAACATGAATGTTACGTTCGACCCAGTCGTGCACTTTATTTTTATTCATTGGATTCAAAATTCTTACTTTAGAGATTACTACAAGCATTTCCGCAGCTCCGACAGCATTTAGTATCATAGTATGTAGCTTTCAAAAAATGCATTTAAATTAGGTATAGACGTCTTTCATAAAATGTTACGTTACTATTCTACTGCGACTTTATTGCGCACTCAACCCTTGTTGCAGCCGGAAATTATTTCCCTCTCTATGGCAGTTGCTGTGAAGTTTTTCTTTCCTATTTTTAAGCCAAGCTGTTGGGTTTCCAAATCCGCTTCTTTCTTAATGGATTCTGAAGACTTTTGAATACATACATGGTATGTTGAAAAAATTCCGCATATCGAATCTGAAATGGAGTCGGATTCGTTTGCTAAAACACCAACGACCAATATTTTATCGCATTCTTGGGAAAAGTTGAACAAACTTTTTCGGGGAGCTAGAAAATCAAAAATTTCTAGCGAATTTAAATTATCAAGTTGAATTTATGTTTCGCTAGAAACCTATTAAATTAAGATCGCTTATTACGAATGATAAAAATTCAGTTTTATAATTAAAAAAATAAATAAGTTTGTTAAAATTGCTTTCAACTTAAAAATATGTTACATAGTTATAAAGGTGGTTGTGTCTTCGTGGTTTAGGTGTTGGACTACTAAGCGAGGGGCCGGAGGTTCGATTCCCGGAAAAACACAAATACCATCTTAGAGTTTTTTTTCCCACTGCGCTACATCCGGGGAACAACTGACAAACATCCGAGAGTATAACTGTCATGAAAGAGCTTCTCAATTATAGCCGTTTGGACTTGGCTTAAAATTGTAAAATTCGTCCCACAAATGAAAAACTCACCCAAAACGTTTGGTTGTGAGAAGCTAGGCCTAGGTTCCCCACAGACCTGTCGCTCCAAACTTTTTTTATTTTATTTTACAAAGTTACTGGTATACAAGATATTTTGAATCTAACTATCCCAAAAAATCAGAGCTATATTTTCACACTTAACCGAAACCGCATTCTGGGCAGATGTCATTTGTGGTTTCCTTCGGCATATACCATTTTCCGATGCTGTTTGCTATTTCGTTTTTGTCCAAAAATCTGTTTCAGAAGTCAGCTCACAGGTGTTCATTATTGGGTAAAGCTTATCCACATGGATTGGTGGCAGTCATGTCTCATTCCAGGCTATAGGTATCCCAGAAATTTTTCTTCCAAAAGCTGCCCAATTTTGTAACTATCTAAGCAACTTAATTCAAACGTCGCAATTTCCACAGATGGGAACACTTGCCGGCAATTTGATGCTAAAGCACAAACATCCAGAATTTCCGTCCGACGTATTCGTAACCTTTGAAGCAGTCAACGTCATGGTGGCAATTGGATATGACAAAGGAACCAGAAGCGTTCCTCTGGCTGAGTTTCTAAAAACCGACATGCGGGGAAGAGTTATAATATCCCTAACACTGACACCATATCCCAAGGATAGGTACACTTTCAGATCTTTTAAGGTAAGAATTTGCCCAGAAACATTTCTTCCTTTATGTGGATTCGTCTTTTTGTTTCAGATAATGCCTCGAGCTCAAAACGCCCATGCCTACGTAAACGGCGCATTCCTCTTAGAGCTGAACAGGACCAGCGGAAGAGTTGATTCCGCCCGGATGTGCTTTGGAGGCATCAGCCCCACCTTCACGCATGCATACGCAGCGGAGAATGTTATAAAACGAAAGAATTTGTTTTCCAATGATGTCCTCCTATCCGTATTTGAATGGCTGTACCTAGAGCTGAAACCCGACATCGCTCCAACAGCCGCATCTGTGGAATACCGCAGGAAACTCGCATGCGGCTTGTTTTATAAATTTATTCTCTCAGTGGCACCGCACGATAGGGTCAACGGCAGACTCAAGAGCGGCGGCGAGACGCTGAAACGCCCACTTTCATCCGGTCAGCAGACATTTGAAACCAATTTGGAGACCTCTCCCATAGCACAGCCGGTTAGAAAGCTGGAAGCCATGGTCCAGTGCTCGGGGGAGGCTGCGTACATGAATGACCTTCCATTGCAGCTAAGGCAGGTTTGGTGCGCGTTCGTAGGTGCCACTAGGGTCGGTGTCAAGATCACATCAATCGACGCCGCGGACGCTTTGAAAATTTCCGGAGTCTTAGCGTTCTACTCAGCAAACGATATTCCAGGGGTTAACTCGTTTGTCAGCCCCAAGTCCATATTTATCGACGAGGACGAGGAGATATTCTGCGCTGGTAAGGTGAAGTACCACAACCAACCTGCGGGCATGATTGTTGCCAACACCAGCGAGTTGGCCAACTTCGCTGCCTCAAAGGTGACTGTCAGTTACTCCAATGAGAATCCAAAAGTATTTTCCACCATGAAAGACGTCATGCAGGCGAACCAGCTGGACCGTATGATTGACGTTATCGTTTCTCCAATAAAAGAGTTTAAACTTGGGTCGCAAGTGAGCGTCTCGGCGTCGGGTGCCCTTGAACTCGGCCAGCAGTACCACTTCACCATGGAGCCGCATAGCACAGTGGCCGTGCCCATAGAAGGCCACTTAGAGGTCTACTCTTCAACCCAGGGGATGGACATGACACAGTATGCAATCGCCAAGTGCCTCCAGATGAACATGAGTGACGTTCGGCTGAAAGTGCGTCGACTTGGTGGAGGTTTTGGTGCCAAGATCTCCCGGAGCAACCATACAGCGTGTGCTGCTTCTCTAGCTGCGGTTAAGCTCAATCGGCCCGCCCGCTTTGTGCAGACACTCGAGTCCATGACGGCGACCGTTGGCAAACGGTGGGCGTGCTACAGCGAGTATGAGTTCTACACTACCGCCGCAGGCCGGATAATTGGCCTTCAGAACATGATCTACGAAGACGCCGGCCACTCAACGAGCGAGAATGCCATCGCAGCTTTTATAGAGCCTGCTATGAGGAGTTGCTACGACTTCCGGGACAACCTTAAAATCGACGCAAAAATCGTAGTGACAGATGCGACGAGTCACACCTGGTGCCGAGCTCCAAGCACGCTGGAAGGCTTCGCCATGATTGAGAACATCATGGAGCATATAGCCTTCGAGACGAGGCTTGATCCTGCAGATGTTCGCTTGGAGAATATCGCTGCCGACCATAAGATGCGTGCGCTGTTTGCGAAATTCCTCAACACCACCGATTACAGGCAGCGAAGGAGGCAAATCGATTTGTTCAACGACGCGAATCGGTGGCGCAAGCGAGGAATCGGCATTTCCCTCATGCAGTTCCATGTCGTACACTTTGCGCCATTCCCGGCAACAGTGTCCATCTACCATGGCGACGGCTCAGTCACCGTGGGTCATGGTGGCATCGAAATGGGTCAGGGCTTGAACACAAAAGTCGCCCAGGTGGCCGCCTACATATTGGGAGTTCCCCTGGAGATGATTCGCATTGAGGCCAGTGACTCCTTGAACGGCGCCAATGCAATGTTCACCGGAGCGTCCATTGGATCCGAGAGTGTTTGCTTTGTACGTTCAACCGCGGTAAGGACTTTGATTTATTCCCCATGATGAAAAAATTCCATTGCAGGCTGTTCGGAAGGCTTGCGAAGTTCTTCTGGAGCGCCTTCGTCCCATTCGAGAGACCATGCAGACGGCCGCATGGCCGTTGATTGTGGAAGAAGCACACGGCCGCGGGGTGAACCTCATCGCTAGTGACTACTACAAGCTGGGGGACCTGGAGCCATATTTCATCTACGGCATGTCGCTGACAGAAGTGGAAATCGACATCCTCACCGGGAACCATCTCATCAGCCGGGTGGACATTCTGGAAGACACCGGCGAGAGCCTCAATCCTGCGGTAGACGTTGGACAAATCGAGGGCGCCTTTGTCATGGGCCTCGGGTACTATTTGACTGAGCAACTGATCTACGATCGCGCGACAGGCGAGCTGTTGACAAATCGCACATGGAACTATAAGCCGCCCGGGTGCAAGGACATTCCCATCGATTTTAGGATCAAACTCGTTCAGGTGAAGCCGAATGCGGCTGGTTTCATGAGGTCCAAAAGTAAGTAGTCCACGGTGTGTCTGATCGGAGGTACTTAAGGTCTCTTTTGCAGCTACCGGGGAGCCAGGAATCTGTTTGGCGGTCTCTGTGCTGTTTGCGATCCAACATGCCCTGCAGTCGGCCAGGAGAGATGCAGGCCTAACGAGGAAGTGGATCAGTCTGGGGGCGCCAACGACACCGGAGCATGTTTTCCTGAACTCCGGATCGGATGTTAGTCAGTTTAAGCTGTAGAAAGGCTCAGCTAAGTTTTTAAAATAAAATGGGGACAAAGAGACCGCAATCAACTCTACAGAAAGATTCTCTTTAAAAGTTGAGTGAGTGCATGGAAGTCACAGGCTAAAATAATCCGTCCCGATTTACACGCAGGTAAACACCCCCCTCCGACCGATGATGATCTCCGTTTCGACCCGGTTTCCGGTACTGCCATTCATTGCCAGAAATCTATTTCTCACAAGTGCATGATTTCCTGTTATCGGTTCGCATCACACCCACGATTCCCCTTGGTTACCATTAAACCGCAGGACTCACCACTTTGCTGAGTGCCCCCTCCCCGTTTGCACCGATTCTGTCTGCTCAAGGAAACATCGTCTATATCATCTTGGTGTTTGAAAAATTGAAAAAGCCCAAAAGTAGAAGACGGCAGTGTAGGGAATTTGTTGTCTTCAAAAATTCACCGGCTTCATCTTGCACCGCATCCTTCCATGTGACTGTTACCTACCAACTTGCGATCCTTCCTGCTGCATGCAACATTCAGGAAATGAGTAACGACGATGACAGGGACGACGTATATCTATACATACCAGCGCACGTATATACAATGGGAATACCGCACCACCGTCACGGAATATGGTAAAATATGGAATTTTTCCTGAAATCTCCGAGTTCGTTATATCCTGCGAGAAGATGAGAAATATGTGTATTTTCCTTTTTTCCTTCATTCCCCCCCTAACACTATCGACCACTCTGGAGCTATGACAGTGGCGAACAGGATACACTTGCACTATTTTTCCAACTGCTGCTGGGTGGTATATGCTCCTAGTTCCTTGTTCCTTGTGCACTATGCAATTTTATTTTTTTGCCGTTTCAGCATTTTTGGTCGATAGGGGTTGGCTGGTTGGTTCATATTTTTAATACACTCTGGCGATGCTTTATCTTGCGGGGAATTGTAAACAAAACGGATGAAAGGATCTTTTCTATTGTAGAAACTAAAGTGATAATTGCTGTCAGTTGAGAGTTGGTTTTGATGTAAAAAACGCTTTTAAAATGTATTTTTAACGGTCTTCTTTTGGGTATATATATAGGTGAGGTATTTGAACGAAGTAATGGGCAATTCAATTTGGTGAATGATTCAATCGCATTTGCGGCTAAATGGTGAAAGTGGTGACCCTTTTCGGGTATGGTAAATGAAGCAGTTTGACGTAGTCTGGCAGCGCTGCCATTTGGAAATCGGTTTTCCAGTCAGATCTAACTGAAAAAAAAACAGTAAAAAAACTAAAATACAGTCAAAAAAACAGTCTTCGAAATGCAAACAAACCAGCTAAAAATTAAGCCGAAATAAATCAACGAATAAAAAAAAAAAAAAACATAAATAAACCTTTACTTAAAACAAAAAAAAAGACTCAGAATCATTTACTGCATTACAATAATAGAAAATTCAACTTTTTAGCGCCTTAATTGTCTCCTCATCATCTTCATCATTTGCATCTATAGCTGTTTTTTATTATCAGCTATGATCCATATAGATCATCGATTTACATGCACTTTTACAACAACAGCACATGATCCTGCTTCTCATCGAGATCACGAATCATGATCTGAAAATGTATTCCACTATTTCCGGCTGCGTTGTTTCTTTCATTCTTGAATGTTGGTGTGCCTGTAAACCATTGCCACACAATCGCACTGCCAGACTAAAAAATGGAACACAAAATGATTTTTTCCGCATTCGAATAAAGTCCCTGTCCGTATTCCGAGCTATTTTGTTTTTTCTCTTTCTATAAAGGTATGTCCAGACCAGCCAAACATTTGATAAACAATTAAATACCTTCATGTTGCATATTTATTTCTCAAGCACTTATTAAACAAAGCAATTCTTATGAAATGCTTAGAAATGTTTTGCTGGTTTGGATCTGGACACCAGAAAAACGTTTATGAAATGTTTCACAGTTACCCAATCGTGACGGGAAATAATTTTTTTTTTACAAGTATCCCTGCAGAAAGTGAGCGCTGTTTTTCGATTATTATTTGTTTTTAAATAAAATAAAAATGTCCAGAAAAGCTTTGAATAACTAATGAGAAAGTAATTCATTCAATACGATTATTTGAATGAAATCGCGTGTCGCGTGATTGCCAAGACCAAAATTACAAAAATAAAAACTTTACTTGCTGCTAATAATCCCACCACATTCTTTTCTTCTCGTCCAAAACAGGATAAAGTTGAAACATTTAACAAACATTTATCCCCGTATTAATAAACAAATAAGTATACAAACATTTTACGTAACTGCTGAGTAACGAGTTGATAACTTTTACGCAGTGTTTATTAATACGAGGGTTAGTAAATAAAATTCTGAAATCTTTCATAAATGTTTATAAAATCTAACCGATTTGCTTCAGACACATTTCATAACCATTTCTGAAATGTGTCGGTGGTCTGGACACACCTTAATATGCAAAGATAAACTCAAGCGGTAGCAGCAAATATTGTTCGTGTGTTACGTATTTGAACATAAAATACTAAATTTGTTTCACAAAAATATATTTGAAAAGAAAAATTAGGCAAATTTGATTCAAATATGGTAACACCCCCGACTTTGCAAGTGAAATGACATGTGCCTTGTGTGACGTCACGTTGAGAATAATATTTGCAATATGGCTGGCGGCAATATGAAGTTTGAAATACCCTGTATTATCTGTTTTGTTTTTGAAAGCAACTGTTACCACAATTCCAAAATTAAACTTTTCAATGATCCGTTTTGTTTTATTTTCGTGATCTGATTCGGATCAGATCACGCTGATAATAAAAAAACAGCTTATGTCGGATATTGTTTTGCTGCTTTTATAAGTAATATTAGTACCAACTTTTTTTGTAGCTTCGGACGGTTTGTCAAAGTAAGAGAAGCATTTGTAAGATAGCAAAGGAAGCTCATACTTATGTCAATGCAAACGTATAAAATTGTTGATTGCAGTAGTGGCATATGTTTTCAAGCTCCGAGCAAAAATATGGAATTCAAGCAAATTTTGTTTAATTAAACATTTTTTCTTCACCTCAAATTTTAGAATGTAGGTATACTGATTAAACAGAGTTGAAACGAAACATTTAAAAAGTTAAACAAAATCCAGCTAAAAAAACAGCCGGCGGATTGTACAAAATCTTCCAGCTAAATGCGTATCAATCAAGGAACCCAAAAAAAAAAAAACAATCCTGAGTGCAGTCTCTAAAAATGTCATCAGATCCAAAACCAGGCTAAGAGCTACACTTGCCAATCGCTTTTAATTTGCCCTAAGAAATAAATTGAGTATTGAAGGCTTTAAGACTTTCCAAAATAAGGTGGTTTCTAATCTATTGAAGAAGATTCTCATCGGTGGAAAAAGCACACATTTTCTAGCAAAGAGTTTAATGCCCAACTCTGTCAAATGGCTTTGGAATTTAATTTTCATGAAGCTGAAGCGGGTCGGCTATTGTTTGTCCGATTTTCTGTGTCCCGAAAAAGAATGGATGTAAGTACTATTGGTCGGTAATTGGTGAGATAAGATGGTTCGACTTTTTAGGGATGGCCTGGACAAAGAAAAGGTATCCAAACGAATGTGACAAAATTCCAACGTGAAAGGTGACTTCTCTAGAATGATGGATGAGATACAGTCTGCGTCAGCGGATTTAAAACTATAAAGTAGAAACGGTTGGAGTCAGAAAAGTGATGTGGGGCACATCCTATGCGGCATTCTACAAATATACATCTGGAGACAGTCTAGGAGCATTGAGCTAGGAATGCCATACGTCCCCCTTTAGGGGGGACAGTCCTCCTTTTTCATACAAAAATGCTGTTTGTCCCCCCTAATACAAAGCACTGTCCCCCTTATTAAGTCAAAATTCAATAAAAGAAATCATTCAATTGAAAATTTTGAACTTAATTTTTTTTAGCTGAATACTTATTTTTTTACTTTTTATTTTCCTTTGTTTCTCTTAAATAAAGTATGGAGATGAATAATTTTGATGCTTTTTCCTAATTTTTAGAAATGAAATAAAATATGTACCTACTAATAAAACTTATTTTTATTTCACATTTTTTTTGTCTCTGGTGTTAAAAAAAAAAAAATGTTGTCCCCCTTTTTGAACACTTGTCCCCCCTAGAAAACTCACGATGTACCCCTTTTTGTATTTTTTAATATCGCAACCCTACATTCAGCTGAAACTTTCAGCTAGCTTTATCTAAAGGACAGCCAGCTGAAATGTCATTGCTTGCGCGTTGGGAGCGAAATTTCTTACACCCTTTGGAAATTAATTAAAGAGCTTTCTTTTGCCCCAACTGTGAAAATTGTTCTCGGTTAATATTGAGCATTGCCGTCATTTCTGACTCGAATACACTTTTTTTCGGATTTCCTCGGGTGGCAAGTCTTAATTCCTTGGAGTAAAGAAGTGATTACATTTGACATCATATAAGCAGCGGCATCCACGTCGCTTTTCGAGGAAAGATAGCAAATTGTGAAAAGTCATGAATTAAGAAATTAACTTCATGACGTGTGGCTGATATGGTGCAGTCTTGCAACGAGCCTAGATAGGATATCACTTCAAGGTTTAGTGGGTTAATGGGTTCGGTATCAATAAAATGTAGCAATTGCTTTTACTCAAATTAAATGTTTAAATTGAAGCATTTGCTACGTTTCGAATGAATAAAAACTGATTTCAGTTAACACTGACTTTTGACATGTTCGAAAAGCGGCGCTTTTCGTGTCACGCGGAGTGTGGACTGTGGACTGTTTGATATATAGACACAATCATTTCTAGGTACGTGGGTGATCCGGGCTTTTCGGTTAACCTTTAACAGCCTCTCGCAAATTCATAGTTCTTCTTTGACTACATAATTAAACAAATATTTACAACTAGCCGACGACGATTGGATATAATTCTCGCCACCTGAAGAAGAAATGAAACATCAACAAGCTATTTGGCAAACAAAAATAATGCCTAAATGGATAGACTGCATTTATATTTCTGAATTTATTTTTTTTTTAATTTATTTTACTTGTTTAATTTTTCACCAAAGACGTTAAAATCTCAAGGAAAATTCAAAAACTCAAATTTACTGGTCAGGTTTGACAGGAACTGCAAGGTAAGTACATATACAACAATGTAACTAAAATAAATAAATAGTTGGCGCAACAGGTCTGTAGGGACCCAAGGCCTAGCTTCTCACAACTATTCGTTTGTGTGAGTTTTTAATTTTTGGGACGAATGGAAGGGATCTACAATTTTTTGCCGGCTCCAAACGGCTAATTGAGAAGTTATACTCTCGGATGTTTGTCAGACGTTCGCGAGAGGTGGCGCAGCGGAAAAAAACATAAGTTGGAATTTGGGTTTTTTCGGGATTCGAACCTGGGACCCCTCGCTTAGTAGTCCACCGCACTAACCACTAAGCCACTGCGCCTACAGCAAAGTAACTGCTATGTTCAAATTTTCGAACTTAATGTAGCAAAGCAGGTTTTTATTAATGCCGATTCAAAGCAATTGCCCAGAGTTTTTACTTTGCAACAACCTTTTGCTTAAAGCAAATGTTAGTTTACGACCTAATGTCTGTTACACGTGTTGGCTCTTTTACACGCCTCAATCTTGGCAGAGATCTGTGTATGAATTGTTTCTGGTGATGTTTTGGAGCCAGTCAGATCTGTTGAACCCGAAGAAACATGTACTCGTAATATTAAAATAAAATTTGTGCACATATCAACAGTAAAATTCGTAATCGAAACAGAAAATAAACACTCACGAAAAACACAATTCCGAAGCTACTACTTACTTATGGTTGTATCTTCTTTTAAAAATAATGTTGCTGTTACATGGCCCTTTAAAAGGGAATCCATGCACCTTCTTGGATTCAGAGCCATTTCGCGGATAATATGACAGAACACGGGAAATGGTCGCTTTGTTGGTTGACTTCCTTGCCAATTTCTAGAAAGCACGACTGTCCTGGTCCATATCAAGTTGAGATGGTCAGAGAGACGGTATTCTATATCGGTCAACAGTTTAACAAAGAAGTCCCCAATCCAGGTAGTTGTCTCTTTTTGAAGGCGCGCATTTTGTCTAAAGAAACAGTTGAAACATTGAACACAATCGCCAAGAGTTCCCACTTTAGGAGTATTTTTTCGCAGTAGATTGTCTAAAAAAAAACAGTAGATTGCATTTTTTTTGCAGTATTTTTTTTTTAAACAAAACCTAGGTAATTAACAAAAAATAAAAATAACAATACAAAATTGAAACGAGTGTTTAAGCAAAACAGAAAAATTCATTAATATTAATTAACAAAACAAAAAAAACATAAATACATCCTATTTTTTTTTTTTTAAATTGCAGATAAGAAATTAAATTACTTTCGAAAAGTTTTATTGTTACGTTTTTTGCTAAACGGGATACATTTTCTCGATCTACATGTGCGTAAGAGTACCTACTTTAAAAATGCAGTCGATTTAATTTGTTGGCAGTAGATAAAAGTTCCGAAAAAATACTGCAATTTCAGCAAAGTGGCATCGCTGAATCGAATGTTTGTTCAATTTCTTTTTGTGGAGTAGAAGCTGAATCGAGGAGAAAAATATGTGGTAGGCAGATATATGTAGTTATCCACTTCTGAGCATTACATTGCCGTCTCCAATTACCATTAGATTATGTTCCTTATAAGTTTAAGAAAACGAGTTGGCGGCGCTGAAGCTTGTATAATTGAAAATTTGTCCATGTTCTCCCAGATTCCAGGGTATCTACTGCTATTACTACGTGATATGCTATGTGAATTTCTAAAAGGTCTACTTTTCGATTTACGGTTTTCCAGTCTAACAAAAACCGTCAACGACCAATATACAGTAACTCATTTTGCTCTACAATCCTCGGCCAGAAAAGCACACCAAAACTTAATGATCCCTAACGTAGAATGAGCATAATTATCTTTCATTCAATTGAATACCTTCCAATCCATTGAAGGCATTCGTCAAATTCCTCGGCACATCTGAAAAGCAATCAAATAAAACACTTTACACTCGATTTACCACCACACCAGGAATACGACTAGGTACTCAATTTTCATCAACCTTTATACAAGACACAACATTAATCCAGACAGGCAATATCATTAAGATCTCGCTTTCTCAGTGAACCGCCGAAACCATATCATTATCCTTCAAACTTCACATAATTTACAATCCATTAACAACAGCGAGTCCTTACCCAAAGGAGTTCTTCATTCAAAATCGCATATACCCACATTCACCCAATGAATCATTCTCACGTGCACACCTCCTCGTCTAACGTCTCATCTTCCAAGCCACGGTGTATGATATGAAGGAAGCTACGCCTTTCTACATTTGATTTTCTTCCTTCACAGTCGACTGGAGAAAAACGTGAAAAATCTGATTACGATATTAGCCCAGCACTCCCATCACATGAACCCGCGCACAAATCAAATAAATTTGCATTTGAATTCGCTTCACTTGTTTCGCCGTTTCACCGAAATCAAAAAGAGAGAAATCAAATCAAACAACCATTTTGTTTTTTTTTTCGCGGATTTCCCTTTTTGTTTGCAGTTCGTATGTGTGGTGCATATCAATCTCAAAGGGCCAGTCCACGTCGAAAATCCCACACCATCTGCTGTAGGTATACTTTGTTCGGTGTGGATTCAAGGTTGGCAGGGGGAACCGTTATGAATGCGTTTTCCTTTCCTTTTATTTCTAATTTGATTATTCCCAATAGTTTTTTTTTTCTACTCCACAGGTATACCTAGACCTAGACCTACTGCTGAAGAGTTCATCTCAAAGGATGAGGCGGGGAGAACATTTCAAATCCCCCGGGGAGTGGACATTTTTTTTTCGGTCGTATTTCATATACAGTGGCTGTCCGGGGCGGTGAAACACGATCCAACGCAATTGCCAGCAATCAGAGAAGTCTTTGTTGTTTCCCCGACCACCACTTGCCGGATGCAACGTAATTTAGGGAATAGGGATTTCGTTACATGCTTACTCTTGTGCGGATTTTTATTTTCCACCCGCTTGGTGAGGCCATAACCAAATTGGCAGGTAATAAATAGAACAAACGAAATTTATGAATGCAAACCTTGAGGCGGGTTTGACGGTTTTGATGTTTGTTGCTTTCTGCCAGCCGAAGGGTTGTTCTAGGGGAGGAATTCAATTGTGCTGCTGGTTTTTGGTACAAAAATTTTATTCGATTGAAGGAACAAAATTGCTTTAAAATTGCTTATTTTGTAGGGCGAAATGAACGGCTGAACAGAAAAGGTGGGGCAACGTCGCAGGTATCTCCTTAACATCGGCTGAAACTTGAGCAAACATTTTTGAGGACTGGTTTAAAGACTGTCTGTATTTTTTTGTATGCCTATTCAAAATATTTGTACTACTTGTGCCCTTTCTATATATATATATTCTGCTACTTTTTACTTCAAACCTATATGAAAAGGAAGCAAAGCACGAACGAAAACAACGCGACACTTGATTACTACCAGTCCAGGGGCAAACGCTTATCAATGAGCGCCATCTGTGAGCTGATTTCACTAAACTAAAAAGGTTGCGCGAAAACGAAGTAAGCTTGTATCCAAAAATTTGCTCTAGATTCTGACGGATAAACCGGGACCAACCACAATTTGTTTTTATATCATCCTCTTAGTCTTTCCTATAGGTCGACAGACGTTTTTTTACATCCAACAATGATCGCAGTAGGCACAAAAAACTGTACCATCAATTAATATTTCGTTGACAAAAATGAGCAGTAAACTTAAAATGCATTCCAGTCTTACCCTAACGTGGTTGAGAATTCTTAATCTACATCATTCCCATCGTAAACCATAGCGAAATTACTTTCGTACAAGGCTTTTAAAATGTTTGCCATTTTGCTTGATATACCAATCATTTGTAGTTTAAAAAAGAGCACCTTTCAGGACACGGAGTCAGCTCGAAAGTCTACAAATAAACCTTTGATTTTTATTTCTTCCGTTTTACATATCTACAGCGGTGGACAAAAGTATTTTGACATTAGAAAAATAAGATTGTTGCTACGATTTCTTATGATATATTTCTTCTCAATAGTTAATAAATTTTAAATTTTAATAAATTTATTTAAAAGTTTTAAATTTATAAATAATATATTAAGCTACTTAAAATTCAAAAAATGATAATGTCTAATATTACAGTTTAGAAAAAAAGTCGAAAAAAATATTAATAAAAAGTAAACCCTCCTTTGACATCAATCACCTTTGTAAGCGTACAGGAATTGATTTTACCAATTAAATATCCTGCCAAAGTCCTTGAACTTCAGCAATCGTCTCCCCGCACGTTCTTGATAAGTCTGAGCTTCGTTTTCTTTTTATATAATCCCACACATTGTCTATTATATTGAGATCGAGATTTTGTGGTGGCCAATCTAATGTATTGACTTCGGCATTCCTCAAAAATGCAGTTATCATGTGAGCCTTGTGGCATGGAGCGTTGTCCTGCTGCAGTATAAATGATTGTCCAATGAGCCGGTCACCGGAAGTGAATGCGTAGTCATTAAGGATAAGTAAATATTTGTCCTTGTTCATTGTTCCATCAATTGGTATAAAATCGTCCACGCCATTGAAGCACACGCAACCCCAGAACATAACCGATCCTCCACCATGTGGTACCCGTTGGCACACAGGCCTCATTTTTTTGCGATCATTCTTTGGCAACCTGCAATACATCTTTTTCTTCGATCCATGATATTCAAAAGAGCTTTCATCTGTCCATAATACTTGTTCCCAAAACGATTGCGACTTGTTTATGTAGGATTTGGCGAATGTTAACCTTTTCAGCTTATTTTTTGTTGAAATGAATGGAATTGCACGAGCTATATAAGTAGAAAAATCGGCCTCCCTTAGCCGTATTTCGATAGTTTTTCTACTTAGGTATCGATATTTTATGGTGCTCTTTGAGCTCAATCGACACAGCTTTTGGTGTAATAAGCACATTTTCTTTAAATTTCCTCAGTATTATGCGATCCTCTATATCTATAGGATTGGTTTTGCGTGGTCTTCCCGATCTGGCCTTATTTTTTAGTGAATCATTCTCTTTTTTTTTGTTTATTTGGTAATAATTTGTTTGGCTAGGTCCGTTGTAAAATTTGCTAAGGTATTCTACAAAAATACCTGCATTATACTTTCATTCATTTCATTTCTAATAAGTTCACTTATTTCACGTGTGCCCATAATTTAACAAAAAATGCAATCAATCACTGATTATTATAAATAAAGACAAGAAAAATCACTTACAAAATTAGACCACGTGCTTTTTACCGCAAGCGAATCATCGAAAATGAAAATGAAAAGCAATGTCAAAATACTTTTGTCCAGCCAAAGAATCATAACCTGATACGCAGATTATCATAGAAAAGAAATGTGTTACGTTATCAGTGCAATCTTTTGCTCTCTTAAGGCTTTTAATATCGTCTCCCTTTTAAAAATTGAATGGATAACGTTACTTCTCTCAAGTTTGGAGAAATAAGCGGTTTAAGATTTGGCAATGTGTTGTCAAAATACTTTGTCCGTCTCTTTCTCTCTAGATAACTTATCTTGATGGATATGCTTTCACCGATTTTTGAGGGAATATTTGCGTCCTCCTCCTACTTTCTTATTCGGAGAAGTCACCGTCATGAAGAAGGAAAAAAAAAATTCGTGCCGTATGCCGCTTCTCGAGGTCATTGTACTTAGGGTGCTTGGCTTCATCTGCTGTCCATCTGCTGCCGGGGAAATATAAGTGGTAAGCATCATGTTCGCCATATATGCAGCTCGTCCCTACTTTTTCCATCTTTTGGAGGTACCCATCCAAGTGAGTTTAAGAACTGTGTGACGAAGAAGTTCACTTTGCCAATTTCCGGTGCAGTCCATCTACCACATATTTCACAGATCGAGCATCTTTAACACATTTGTCCGCTTAGCTCCTTCGCCTTGTCGTCTTATTCTCGTATATACTTACACATTTTTTCCGCTTCGCTGGAAGATCAATAAGTGTCACTCCCGCGATCAAGAGGACAGCTGGATCCGACACTGTTCGGAAAAAACTTGTAAATTAGACTGCCCTTAGTCTGTGTATTGAATCGATTTTCTTGCTGCACACGTACATTTCCATTCAGAAAAGTGTCAAATGGATGATCGACAGTAGCAGTTTTCTTTTATCTATCTTGAGTTCCACCATGCTGAGTGATAAAGTGTACTTTAGAGATCGCTCAAATGCGGAATTTATTTCCTGCCAGAAAGTGGTAGTTTGGAGTCTAGGGATTCTAAAAAGTTAAGCTGGTTATGATCTTAGAGCCATTAACAAATTTGACAGTCGTCGGAAAAGTCGCCTAATTACATGCAGCCAGAGTAAGGCCATAGCATGCTATTCGGACCATCTTCAATATCGAAATGTACCTTCCAGAGGATCAGATGAGTAGAGAAGGATTGGAATAAAATGTCCCTTCTGTATTTTCTTCTATAAATGCCTGGAACTACTGTCATAGTCCCATTTGCAATGGGTCGTATGAATAAAATGTAGCAATTGCTTTTACTCAAGAGAAATGTCAAAATCGAGGCATTTGCTACATTTCGTATGAATAAAAACCAATTTCAGTTAGTTCCAACTTTTGACATGTTCGAAAAGCGGCGGCACAGACCTTTTACTCAGATCGGTATGAATAAAACATATCAGACAAAGCAAATGCTATGCAAATTCTGAGTCTGCTATTTAGTTGACTCAGACCTTTTGCTAAATATTTTCTACGCACCTTTTTTACATAAAACAATCTAAGCATTGTGAATTTTCGATGTTTTGTTTATAAATAGTTAAATTTGGTTTTGTTCGTGCAGGAAAACCAAACAAAACATGGATGCGATACGTTTTCACATTATACCTGTTTTACCTGTTGTTGTTAACGTTGGGGCTGATAAAAAACAGTATAAACAAAGAAGAATTGGTGCCGATAAATATAAATAGCTTCTAACAATTGTTTCGTTTCACGTGTGAAAATGTGGACATTTTGGCTACTACTTTTTGAAATGATAATTTTGAGATGCGTGATGGTGCTATTTCAAATATCCAGAAAATTAAATCTTTCCTAAGGTATTTAGGAGATTCGGGTTTTCAGGTAAACATTTCAAAATTCATGCCTTAACAAGTGAACAATTTATGTGTTTAGGTTGGTGTTGGAGAAGATCTTGGTGTTTATCAGTCAACCGTTTCGTTAACTAATTGGTATGTGTACCAAAAAATAGTGCAACAAGCCGATGATTGGATACATTTTCCGACAACTGAGGAAGAATTCAAACATCACCAAGCGGTTTGGCAAATAACATTTTTATTTCCAGGTATAATTGGAGCTTTTGATCATTTTACCACAAAAATTTGAAAATAAATTCAAAATAAACAAACCACCGGACAGTTGTCACTTGTCAAGTTTGACAGAAATTGCGAGGCAAGGCCATGTAGAGCGAAGTAAATGCTATGTTCGAATTTTCGAACTTACTTTAGCAAACAAGATTTTTATTCATACCGATTTGCTAAGGGCTTTTACTTTGCTAAAACCTTTTATTCAAAGCATATGCTAGTTTTCATTCATACGACCCAATGTAATAACCCATTCAACGCCTAAAAATCAAATGGTCCACTAGCCTATGCTCTAGAAAGAAAAGGTCAGCATATGTACCATGAAACCCCCCTAGTAGTGTAAGTAAAATTGAAACCCAACACACTGCCACCCCGTGCAATTAGCTATCAATTTCGAACCCCCCTTTCGCCAATAAAATCCACGTGAAGACCATAATCCGTCCGGAAGAAGAAGAAGAAGAAGAAGCAAAAAAAGGCAACCTCATCGAATCAACCCGATCAATAGCATCTAATGGAACGAGAATTTCAAGTGCCGCTCTTTATGAGTTTCCCCCCCAGTATAATACACACACACCCACACATGCTGGAGTGGCGACCTGCCTGTAATAAAATTTATGACCAGTTCATTAATTTCAAAATGAAGGTGAAATTTGTGAATTTTTCTTTTCCATCCTGAGCATGACGGTTGCGCTTGCTGTACGGAACTTGAAGTTAAATGGATAAGGGGTATACCGTATTCCGTATGCAGTGCGACTGATGGCGGTTAGTTCTAAAGGAGAACGAGTAAGTGAAGTGTTCACTCATTTACAAGTGAAATTGAAATTGGACTCGTAAAAGGGAAATCATTTCCCATTTAGTCGAAAGAGTGAATCAGAATGAAGAATGTATCAAGGGTGGAGAACAGAGAACAGAGAACAGACTATAAGGAAACGAAAATGGTGACTGGGGTGAAATTACGAGAAATCATCGCCACTTTCTAGCCGATGGAGTGGAAAAGAGGAATTCTTTCGAGTGAATTAATTCGCACAAGTAAATGTTGATGTTTATTTGAATATCAGTGGTAGCTGTTGTTGCTGCTGTCTAAGGCTATAGGCTACTTTAGAGAGGCAAATCACAAAAGTTGAACCTTTTGAAAAAGAAAATATTCCTCGAATGTAAGAAGATCTGATGGTTTTAGTTGTCGCTCTCAGTATAGTAGTGTCTTCAATTTATTGGGACTTTTTAAGAGATCATCAGATTGGTTTCTATAATTGACAGCAGTTTTTAGGTCCTTTCAGTCAAAAATAAAAAACTTTCCCAACGCTTTGACACCACACAACAAGCTCCTGTCACGGGTAGGTATATCCTTTTTAGTCTTTTTTCGACCGTAAGGTATTTGTCCGGATAGATTTTAAAACTATGGCAGGAAATCCGGTTGTCGCAGTTGCATTGTAAATTATTCGCATTAAGATATAGGATATGTTTTCCCCCGGTTCATAAGCTTAGATCTAAGCAGGAATTATTTTTGAAACACGTTCTAGCTCCTAGCTTTGGAATGCCTTGGCCGATAGGAACAGAGTTTATATCATTATAAAGTTTTATTACGTAAAAAGATTTAAGTCTACATCTTAAATTAAATCAATTCATATTTTTTACCCGACTGGACACAGGGAGGGTTATGTGTTTCGCGCGTATCCTATGTACGTTCCTACGGGACGCCCTGTAGCCTAAGCGGCTTGGCCGACTGACTGTAAAAAAAAGAATTAAAAGTATATGAACAAGACGCGATTAAGTACCTATATAACTACATATTTGGCAGTCCTGCAGTATAGGTACTTAAATGAGTCTTGTTCATATATTTTTAAAACTTTTTTTTAAGGTGCTTGTAGGTACGTTCAATTATATTTGACGTGGGTGAAAACTAAATCCGCGATACTAATAAAAAATTGTATTGTACAGGCAAAGTTTTTCGAATTCACAATGGCGAAATTTTGCATAAAAAATTACATATTACGACCTAAAAAATATATGAGGTGACGGTTAAAAATGATTATTAGATACAAATTATTTATTAGGCTCAATGTTTTAAGTTTGGTGTTAGAGAAGATCTTGGGGCTTACAATCGAAACTGAAGAAAAATAACTTTGCAAACGTTTTGGCTGCAATAGGTATACAGTTTTTCCATCTTTTTGAAACGCATCCATTTTATCTCCCATATCGAAAACGATTTTTTCTTATTCTTTCTTCCGAACCACTCCGATGCGTTGGAAGAGGGAGTTCCTAACTCCGTACCACGAGAGTCTCTGAGATCCGCCATGGTTTTAATAACATCAACAATTTTTGCTTGGTAAATATTGCATAAAAAATTGGCCAATGTTTTCTAAACTACACCGAGTTCAGCTGCATTTGTTCTAGAGAAAAAAGAACAAAATTCAATTTCCTACAAGGATCGCTTTTATTTCTAAAAAAAATGCTACCCGCATTACTTAATTGTGGGCAAAATGAGAGAAATCAACCCTTAATTTTTCCATGCAGTCGACTCTTTCAAGAAGTATTTTCTTATTTCTTGTTGATCGCAACGGCTGCCTCCAAATATTTGGTGCCCTCCTCTTCATCTGAACTCGTGTCCGAGGATGAAGAACTGCTACATAAGGCGCCAAGAAGATCGCTAATATTAACACACGAATTGAAAATTAATTGGTTTATATTCATACCACTAATTTTGACAATTTACATTTTCGAAAAAAAAATCTTAAGCTCGTTTTAGAACGCGATTAAAAATTCTAATTTTATTTTTTCGCATATTCGAACTAGCATAGATATAACCCAAATAGTGCTTGGTGAACAAGTCCAAAAAACTTACATTTATGAGCCTCGTAAACTAATAATCGCTTTAAGAGCGCTTTATAAATACCGGCTTCAGTCATTTTTATGATAACAATGACCAAAGTACTTTAAAAAAATGTTGTCTCTTTTTCAAAACATACTGTTTTTGAGCTAAACCCAATTTTGGAAAAAGCCATTCTACAATTTTTCGGAGAAAAACTGAGTAAGCAGTCTCGCACCCTCTGTCTACCTGATACAAAATATAAATTTTAGTAAAAATCTCTGCAGGCATTTTGGTACAAATTAAGCTCGTTTAAAGCCCCAATATGAGAAGTGCCGTCAAAATTAATGCGAATACGTATCTGAAGGCCCAAAAACTCCAAATCAGAAATTTGAAACAAATCCGTCGAACCGTTTAAGCTGAAGGCCTGAGGAGCAAACCAAGAAACGTACGGAATTGTGGGACCCCCATTTTTCAAGTTATCCTATTATCGAAAATTTCCACGAAAATAATATCTTTTTCTTACTACGTAAGAAAGAAAGTTGAAAATAAGCTTTGTCTTATCTCAGGAATCGGCCTCCTCCATCAAAAGCACGCGCATTCCAACCTGGCTCCTCCACCTGTTGTACATTCAGTTTGTGCAAGACCATTTTGTAGGTTCCTTTGCTTCCAAGCGAACCCTCATCACATTGCTAATGTACAAACGGTAATAAATCCTACACTTTATTTCACGACGCATTTATAATCGCACGAACTGTAGATAAGATGGCAAGAGGTAGACCTTTACCTTTCACTGAACATAGGTAGGTGCCTACGATAATGGAGTGAAAGCGACGCTAGTTATGTGTTAATCCAACCCGTCGGAGTAACCTTTTTGGCAAAGATAACGTGTCGGGATTGTGTGAACTTACTTTTTGGATTAAAAGTTGCACGCAAACGACGAATGCGATACAATTAATTTAGGCGTCTAGCTTGAAACCCTTTTCGGGAAGAGGAAGAAGACTAATTCTTTTCGATTACAAAATTCAGAAAGATTAAAGGACGACCCTTCATCCTGTCGACTTTCAAGTTGAAAAGAGCACGCCCCTACCAAATCCTACACCAATTAAATTTCCTATGCCCATACAAAGTCAATCCCGTCTGTACCTTCCTAAAGGTAACCTCCTATATCGTCACGTCAGATTCTGCGAACGAACCGTCATGCAGCAAATTTTTACGCATCCCTATGCCATAGACAACCTACCCGAAGGCCAGGGACTAATTGAAAATTACCATGATATTTTTGCTCATGTTGCTAATGGGAAAGTTTCTATAACTCAACGTACTTGTATCGTTCCTTGCGGATGACGGGGTAGGTATGCCGGTCGACGGAAAGATTTCGTGTACTTTTGCTAATTAAAACCACATATTCGGGATAAGTTTCTCGTGCTGCCATAAGCTATGTTACTGGCCGCATAAGGGAATGTGTGTGTTCGCCTTACGCATATGCAAATATTCAGAGAGTTTCGCCTGGCACCTTTGATATGCATGATGTGGTTTCGTGTGAGCTGGAAGTTGGATATAACGTTCTGGTTTTTGAAAATGTATACCAAGAGGAACTAGAGAGACACCACTCGGAAAAGTGGGGAAATTGGAAATTCATCCTATGGCGGTGTGCACAAGAGCACGGAGCAGAGTGTATCCTCCCGTAGATATTAATTTTGCTAAAAACTTTCTCGCGATGAAATTAATTTCATCTACGATGGGGTAAGCCGAGAACGATGAGCAATGAAATTAACAAGTTGATGGCGTTAAGTGAAATTTTTCAAAACTTTCAAATGGAAATTGCTACAAGTGCTGTAGATGATGGTTATATATATTTTTTTAAAATACCAACTGTTCCTATATATTCAACCCTACAACCTCTGACTGCCGAGGAACACTCTACACGACCTACTCGTATGTACATACTTCCCGACTAGATAGAGTTTCCCGTCAGGGATGACAGCAAGCTGAATAAAAACATGAACTGCGACTGGTGTCCCCCGAAATGTTTTCCAAACTTCCCGCCCAGCTTCTATGTGCACCCGGGACGTTCGGAGCACCCGAATCCGGGGAACATCGAACAGCTGCACAGCCTCACGCACCAGATTATGCCGAAATTCTTCGATGGCATCGAACTGGGGGTTCGCAACTCTTTGGCACCGGATAAAGTCGTTACAATGAATTGGATTCTAAGCCACACAAGACCTTCAGGCTTTCGAATCGGCGGAATCTATTGCACCCGTCGCCATGACAATATTTTGGTGAGTTGTTTGTATATCCTTTGAGCTGAATACCTGATACTCTCCGCGATAGGAAACACCAATGCTCTGCGCGGACATAAATCCCAGCTCTTTGTCGTCAAATATCAGATGTGTATACCATCCGTGGCGGAGCCTTCGCCTTGGGGCGATTCTTCAAAAATCGAATGCGCTCTTCTATAAAACATTTTCAGCGGAACTGCATTGTCCGAGCACAACGTACACGGCCAACCTTTATAATCCCTCTAAGGAGCAAGGCAGGTGTACGTTTTCGTTTCTGCGTAGCGTCACGAGTCATTTTGCCATGGGCGCTGAGCTGCTAGTCGAATGGAATGAACCGAAACATACGAAAGCTGATGCGGCATTTGCAATGAGGTGGGTTTTGTCTTACCCGAGTTGAGCATAGGCATTGAACTTTTGAATGAACGATATAGGTATACGCGACATCGCTACTCGATGGCGCTGACCGTCTCACGACAGGGTTTCGATGTGAGCTACTGGCAACGCATCCACAAGTCGATTCAGATGGGCAGCTCATTGGCATTCAACAGGAACACCCAGAAGGCTCTGGCGTCCGTGTGCTATCAGTGGAATTTCCATGACACCACTGTTCGTGGCATGGTCGATTCGGATATGTCTGTCGGATTTATGTACTACAGGTGGGTGCGGTGTGGTGTGGTATTACGTTGACCTTGTGTCGTTTTAATCGATTTTGAGGGCGACTCTTTGTTTCCCGGTATTGCATTGCAGGACATTATCACACGTCCCATGTGCTTTCGGACTGAGTCTGTTGTACAGTGTGCCCATCAATCGGTTCGCCTTTGGGATTAAAATGGATCTGGACCCGGGCATAAACTGTGGATAGCGGTTGTGGCGACTATGCACCTTTTCCTCTGTGTAAATTGTTGGCCTTTAAGCGGTGAATTATATTTTGAGAGTGATATTGGTTAAATGTAAAAATTAGTGAATTCTTTTGATTTCTCAATTGGAAAAAGATTCACTGACTTAGTATAGCAGATAGATGTGTGCGATGTGGATGGCTTTTATTAGAGAATTTAAAGGCGTTGCTCGAAGTCGTTTAAAGTGTCCGCTTAGTGGAGCTTTCAGAGGCCACTTTCATGGTGGGTTTAGAAACACGTATATTCAACTACACGAAAGGATATAAACGCCAACATGAATGAGGGGCTGGGTTATTGCAAAGTTTGGTTTATAGCCAGGCTTGAAGGGAAGCAGTTTACGAGCCCCTGGAGGTCACACCGTGGGTGACGGACAACGTCAGGGGTGTGCCTTGCTGAAGAACGTTTCAAAAGTTGACATATTATTATGTGTAAGTTGTCTGCTCTTTTCTGTTTACTTTTCCTGGAGTAGTCTTAACACACACTCTCAAGGATTGCAGTGAAAAAAAATTCCAAAAAGGGTTTAAAAACGTATTGATAATACACACAAAAAGTGTTAAGAAAGCAGTCAAAAAGGGTTGAAAGCCGCGTCTAAAGACGTGTTTAAATTGGAGTCGAAAATTTTTCCCATAAAGCATACAAAACTCGTCGAATAGGAGGCTAAAAATGCGTCAAAAAGACCGTCAAAAGACTCCTGAAACGCATAGCGCATCAAAAAATGGGCTGAAAACGAGTTGAAAAACTCGTAGAAAATCTTTTTAAAAAACATTTCCAAATTGCGCCAAAAACTCATCGAAAACGCTTTGAAAGCTGCATCGAAAATCGAGCACAAAATACGCCGAAAATTGCATCCAAAGACACGTTCCGAAAAGTGTCACAAAACACTTGAAAAATCGCGTCTAAAAACGTGTCGTGTCTTGACAAGAAACGCGTGTAAAAACTCCCCGAAAGAAGGCCAAAAATGCGTCGAAAAACTCTTTTGAAACGCATCAAAAAATGGGCTGAAAAACGAGTTAAAAAACTCGTAACAAATCGCGTGTTAAAAAACTCTTTCCAAATTGCGCCAAAAACTCGTCGAAAACGCTTTGAAAGTTGCATCCAAAATCGAGCCCAAAATACGTCGAAAATTACATCCAAAGAAACGCACCGAAAAGCGTCACAAGAACTCTTTAAAATCGCATCAAAAAACGTGTCGAAAAGCGTGCCTAATATGCGTACAAGATCTCGTTAAAATCCTCTTCCGAAACACGGTAAAAAATTTGTCCAAATACTCGTCTAAAGCCACAAAAAAACCAAGTTGAATAACGCATTGAGCAACGAGTCTATATAATCGTCCAAAAACTAGAAAAAAACGCGTCAAAGATGCGTCCGAAAACTGTCTTAAAACGCCTCCAAAAACGCGTCAAAAAAGAGGCGAAAAATGCACCCAAAACACGCATCGAAATTGGGCTAAGAAAATAATCCTAAATACGTTAAAAAGCGCCTCCAAAAATCTGTTGTAAAATACAAGAAAAATGTGCACAAAAAACGCTCCGAAAAACCTGTTGAGAAATACGTCGAAAACGCGTAAAAAAATTCGTAGAAAATCTCGTTGAAATTGTACACAAAAAATATATCCAAAAAACGAGTTACAAAGTTCGTTGCAAACAAGTCAAAAGACTCTACAAAAAAAAAAAATACAAAATCTCTTCGAAAAACTAGCCCAAAATATAACAAAAAAACTAATCGAAAAAAGCTTCCAAAAGCAAGTCGAAAAATGTCCATTATTGTGTCGGAAAATTCGCAAAAAAATCCTTCTAAAAACGCACAAAAAACAAGTCAAATAAGTATCTACAAACTCGTACAAAAACGCTCCCAAAAATACTAAGAAAAAATTAGTCAAATTGAGTCAAAATTGCACGTATCAAAAACTACTGCCAAAAGCAAAAGCGTTTACCGGTAGTTAAAGTACCTTCATACTATAAAGGTGTCAACTTGAACTCAGTTATTACTTTTTCATAGTGCTCAAAATTGACATGCCGCACTTTTATCTGACATAAACACCTAGTGAGACTTTCAGAAGAGGCAAGTGGAGAGTAGTAGCTGTAGTTCAGTGCTCAAGAAGAATGTTCTATTATTCATACCTCAGCAAGGCGCGCCTTTCAAACCCCTATTTTAAAAAAAAATAGGGGTTTGAAAAACTTTAGCAGAGCGAAATAGTGAAACGGGTGCTCCGGAATCGGATTTCCATTATCAGTGTCACTACTCACTAACCCCCCTAAACTAACAGGCGAAAACTACGCAACCTCTTCGATATGCAGCTCCTCGTAAACATCTATTTTTTTTATTTCAGTTCAAAACACTTGGACCATCATTCAAAAGGAATTAAATTCGTGGGAAACTTTCGCACTGGTGCAATGAAATATCCTTCCCCCTATTGCTCTCCCGGTGGCTGACACTACAGCATTTTCTCTCTCCCTTTGCCATGGTAAGTTCAATTCGGTGTCCATGAATTTGCTCACAAAAAAAAATGCCAGCGCGTGAAACTAAACGCCCGCAGGTTAACACAAACGAATCTATCAGTCGCTTAAAAGGATAATAAAATTAACACGAAAAAAGGACATTCGATTTGATGGACTATTCGGATAGGGATCCATCACCAATGCATATTGAATGTCTGTCGCAGGACTTTTTAATGTCCGTTTTTGAGCGTTTTCTTAGTTCGTCCTTGGAAAAGGTCACACAAACGATAATGACGATGATAATGATGTTCGTCTTTATTTTTAATGAAATTCCGGATTCCATTTCCATTATTATTCTATTAGCACTTTTATAGTTTAGTGCACTAAAAATTCTCAAGTGGTCCTTCGAGCCGGATGACGAGGAATTTCTTTCGCAAACTTTCCAGTTTCGCTCTTCAAATTATAGTCGTCATGAAACTTCTTTACAGGCAATTTGAAAAGTTTTACGAAATGAGATCCCGAACAAATGCCAACACACACTTGGTTGACATTCAAATTCACACGCGCTTACATAACCTATACACAGACACATCCATGCATGCACAGTACACTAACTCAAGGACGCACTTAACATTGTATAGTTCTATTCCCTCAAAGAAGGTATTAAATTACAATTACTATTCGGAAAAGTTTTGTTGCGTAAGTGTTAATTGTTATGTTCGGCGTTGGTACATGGTACCCCCCCTGTGAACATATACGCACGAATCCACTTTGCAACTCTAGTGTGCTCTGGTGGATGATGGAATTTATGGGGAATTTGATAACCTCAAACATCACTAGTGTGGTGCGTCTATAATCCGCCACTTTCACGGGCGTGTCGCTGCTGTTGGCTCCTACATGCTGTCGATTGTAAAACGAAACCCGCTGAGCTTTGGGGGCGAGCCTCATTTAGGACTAGGAGTACTCAGTAGTCACCGAGCATCATAAAAGTTGTCACCCCTTGCAGTACGTATGGCTGCGGATGTAGCTGATTTTTTTTTTTATCCGCCTTGTGGAAATTTTGTAATTATGCTTAATGGAAATTGGGTGGGTGTGTGCCGTGCCGGGTGTATGCAAATATTTAACGATGAACTTTCTGATAGTTGTCACCTATTTTGAGTTCATTATTTAATTAGTGAGGGTGTTTTAGCTTGTTAGATGATGTTTGAGAGGGTTGTTCGCTATGGAGATGGTTATTATTATGGTGTGCTGATATATGGCACCCTATATGTGTAGGGGGTGATGTGAAAATTAGTGGGGGTGTATACACAGTTTAGATAAATATGCAGACAAAGTTACGTGCCACTCGTGCGGTAATTCGTAAACGAAAACAATTTCAAGTCCAAAATTGTTCATAAATGATTTAGGGGAGGTGTACCTGGGGAGGAGGCTTGAAGTGCTGCTTAGGTAGTTGAATACTAGTTTAGGTACCTTAAGGGCCAACCAATTTCGACGTGACATTTAGTACTGGGAATGAGTGCACTTATTGACGGAAGCACATCAGAAATCTACTCACTCGTAGCAGCTGGAATTTCGTCACTTCCGTTTCCATAAACCAGTCTTTTAGACTACCAAATGGCTGGACAGCCGCTGCACTATGTCTAAAATGAGGCATTGATATCTGACATCGCAGTCATATATGCATTCGAAATAAAATCCAATCATCTAAAGCTACTCTCGCAAGTCTCTAAATGAGATCCTGACCATAGAGACTATAGAGAAAACCTGGAAAATCCTGGCGTTAAATTTAATATTTTTGGGGCTGAGAGGGCGAGAAAATATTGAAATTTAATTTTTTGCATGTATTCAAATTAAAGAACTGATAAAAGATTTATTAATTTTAAATAATGTCTGCTAATACAAAATATGTCTGGAATATTAAATTTTATTGTTGAGGAAGATGGGTTTCAATGCAAAAGTATTAAAATCAAACCCTTATTTATATTGAAAAATTAAAAAAAATGTATTACGTTTGTATTCGAATTAAATAAACTGCAGATTTAAATCTAATACTTTCACCCTTAAATTCATTACTTCTTTTGCTTTTTATAAACCCATGGAATATTAAAATATAATACACTCTTATTATATTTTAATACTTCTTTAGATTTGATTTAAATATCTTTGGGATATATTTCAACATCGAAAATATTTTATTTTAATACTAATTTTTATTGGTTTTAAATATTATAATACATATAAAATGTTGTAAAGCGTAGGCAAATTCCCGTGGTCTTTTATCACCTTTGCAAATAATCCTATAGAGTGCCGCTGTGCTTCCTTTAAAAGGTATATTTTTCTAGAAATTTCAATGAAGGAGAACTCATGTATTTCCGAATTATCTTATTAATTATTCAGCCAATTACTTACTTTTTGGAATGTAAAGGGTGATTTTTTAGCTGGTTTTGTTTTGGCAACACTGGTTTTGACAGCTGACGTGTGTTTAGTACCTTGTGTCACTGTCAAACAGCTTCAGTTTGGTTTGCAATTTAACCATGGATCGTCTTACAAATGAACAACGCTTGCAAATTATTGAATTTTACTATCAAAATTCGTGCTCGGTTCGAAATGTTCATCGCGCGCTGCTTCCATTTTATGATCGGCATTCTCGACCTTCTGAGCAGTCTATTCGGAAGATTGTGACCAAATTTCGCACCAAATTTACTTTGTTGGACATTAAACCACCAACACGTTTACGTACTGTGCGCAGTGAAGAAAATATTGCGGCCGTATCAGCTAGTGTGACAGAAGACCGCGAAATGTCGATTCGGCGCCGTTCCCAGCAGTTAGGCCTTTGTTACAGCACTACGTGGAAAATTTTGCGGAAGGATTTGGGCGTAAAGCCTTTTAAGATACAGCTGGTGCAAGAACTAAAGCCAGCCGACCTACCACAACGCCGAATTTTTGGTGAATGGGCTCTTGGAAAGCTGGCCGAGGATCCGCTTTTTTATCGAAAAATTGTGTTCAGCGATGAGGCTCATTTTTGGTTGAATGGGTACGTAAATAAGCAAAATTGCCGCATTTGGAGTGAAGATCAGCCAGAAGCATTGCAACAGCTACCAATGCATCCCGAAAAAGCCACTGTTTGGTGCGGTTTATGGGCCGGCGGCATTATTGGGCCATATTTCTTCAAAGATGATGCGAATCGCAGCGTTACTGTCAATGGTGAACGCTACCGAGCGATGATAACAAACTTTTTTTTGCCCGAAATGGAAGTTCTTGACTTGCATGATATGTGGTTTCAACAAGACGGTGCCACATGCCACACAGCACGCGAAACAATGGCGCAATTGCGAGGCGAGTTTGGTGAACAGTTAATTTCACGTTTCGGGCCGGTCAATTGGCCGCCTAGATCGTGCGATTTGACACCATTAGATTATTTTTTGTGGGGGTATGCCAAGGCTAATGTGTATAGGGACAAGCCCGCTTCGATTGACGCACTGGAAGCCAACATCCATGCATTCATTCGTGAGATACCGGCCGATATGTGTGAAAGAGTATGCCAAAATTGGACTCAGCGGATGGGCTACCTGAGACGCAGCCGCGGTCAACATTTGCATGAAATTATCTTTAAACATTAAATTGCAAGGTTCAAACTATCGATTCAAATAAATATTTCATTCATTTTTTCGAATTTTTTGTGTTTTTTTTTTAAAAAAAGTTCTAAACCTCTTAAAAAATCACCCTTTAGATCTTCATTTCTGAGACTATGAACTCGAATCTCTTAAGGAAAAAAGAAAATATCATACATCTTACAAGAATACTTTGAAGTTAAAGTTACTTACTTGTAAGGAGAATATTTTCATTGGATATGAATTTAGCCCCCTTTTCAGCATGATTTTTTATTCTTAAAACATTTGTCTTTTAAAATAACTTTTTTAAAATGCACTCACACAATTCACTCTACCTGTCATCTGACTTTGAGGTTCTCATGCTTCGAAAGAAGTGTACAAAATTGTCATTGGCTGCTTTAAGGTATTTCTGCCATCCCTTAAAACAGGAGGTCACCGTTCCTACCAATCTCTCAGCACCATGTCCTTACATCCAAAATCAGAATATATATCAGAATATGATAATCGAAGAAGATTGATGTTCCTATTTAAATTTTGGTGTACAGAAATACCTACCTGCATAAGAGTAGACCATTCTATCTTAACCTTAAAGCTCGCAACTCTGCCTCAAATAGGTATAGTATTTGAGGCAGAGTTGCGAGCTTTAAGGTTAAGATAGAATGGTCAGCCTGAGACTTGTGAGTGTATCCTCCACTGCTTGACCTACAACTTGCTTCCGAACTGAACAGAAATCCTGTCTGGGACACTCGAGCCTCGCATTCTCTTTCAGTTATACCTAAAACTTGAAATCCTGCCTGCGACACTGGAGCCTTGCATTCTCTTTCAGTTATACAGACCAAGAGCTCTGGACAAGTGCGATAGCCTGAGGTCAGAATGCCGAACCCGGTTTTTAAGAAAAGAGGTTCAGTCTTTCTTGGACAGAGATTGAAAAACCCTGGTTGCATGGTATTTACAACAAACTGGCCGAAGTCATAAAATGCCTCGAAAAATGCCTAAAAAAACGCCTGAAAAAACGCCTCGAAAAACGCCTCAGAAAACGCCTGAAAAAACCCCTCAAAAAACGCCTAGAAATACGCCTTAAGAAACGCCTGAAAAAAAACGATTGAAAAAACGCATCGAAAAACGCCTCAAAAAACGACTCCAAAAACTACTGCAAAAACGATTGAAAAAACGCATCGAAAAACGCCTCAAAAAACGACTCCAAAAACGCCTGCAAAAACGCCTGGAAAAACGATTGAAAAAACGCCTCGAACAACGCCTGAAAAAACGCCTCGAAATATGCTTCAAGAAACGCCTGAAGAAACGCATTGAAAAAACGAATCGAAAAACGACTGAAAAAACGCCTCAAAAAACACCTGAAAAAAACAATTGAAAAAACGCCTCAGAAAACGCCTGAAAAACGCCTCGAAATACGCCTCAAAAAACGCCTCAAAAAACGCCTGGAAAAACTCCTCAAAAAACGCCTCGAAAAACGCCTCAAAAAACGCCTGAAAAAACGCCTCGAGAAACGCCTCAAAAACCTCCTGAAAAAACGCCTCAGAAAACGCTACTAACAACCAAATTTAGACTCGACTCGGCAATAGTCGAATTTAAAATAAACTGTGTACCAATAATCAAGTTATCTTTGACGCAGGCAATGCGAGAACTATTGTTGACTGTGTCAAACCATTGGCTGATATCATTGATAGCAAAATAAACAATGCTGCAATGATAGTCAAAAAACCAAGCATGGGAAACAGTTGCTTCTATATTTCACTCAAAATACAACCAACTGCCAATTTCAGCAAATTATTTGAAAGCTCAGAAAAAATTATAACGCTTTTGAGTTATACTGTTATAATTTTGTTCTAAAGTCGGATTTAGTTAAAGTTCCGATTACTTTGGTTGTTGGTACCTAGAAATTAAAAGTCGAAACTATAGTTAGTTTCGAAATTAGTTACGCTCGAGTTTACGGTTTGGTTGTTGGTAAGGACCAATGTGAATTGGAAACGTAAATTGACGCAGAGAAATCGTAAATTACAAAATATTTTTTGCAATTTCCGTGGAATCAACTACCTGATGTGTGGAATCTTTTTATGCACAGTTCATAGTCCATGTACCTATCGAAATCCTTTTAAGTCCTTTCTTTTTATGGATGAATGTAGATATGTGGTATTGCTAGACAGCTGCAATCATGAAGCCAAATCTACATTGTGCACATTGCGTGTCGGTGTAGAGACAGGCAGTCGGTATTAAATCTTTGCTCAAAACAGTCGGGTTTAAGTGGTTTTAGAATAACTAATTCGTAGTGATATTCAGTATACTAACCAACGGAATATAATGCATTCTGGAATCTATTTTGTAAGTACCTATTGAATAGTAAAAAAAAAGCTGAAGTAGGTACCATATAAATCTGTATTTTTTTTTTTTTCAGAATATCGCTATAATTAGAAAAGAACAATAATTTCAAATGAACTCTAAAATATCAAATGGGTTCTAAAATATGTAATCAAAAAGGTTTGTTAAGGTTTTAATTATTGGCAAGTTCTACTAAATAATTTGTGTGTGTATGTATTTTAAATTGCAGCGTAGACAGAAAAACCACCCCAGACAAATCCCGTTGGCTTCGGACGATATGGCGTCGTATGATTCTCACGGATATCAGGAGGAAAACAAAATTATAATACAGCTATGAATTCTGATTTGTAAATTACAAAATATAAATTGTAAATTAAGAATTAAGTTTTCTAGAAGAAAAATTTTAAATTTAATACGGCGATTCCTTAAATGTAAATTGAAAAATATGAATTGTAAATTGATAAAAAAAGTTTCAATTTACGACTAAGAATTTTGTAAATTGCAACTACTGAAGTAGTAAATCTACTCCTGTTAGTTTGCAAATCGCCACTATTGAGTTGCAATTCAAGACTAAATGGTTGTAATTTGCTAAGGGAGGAAATCGTTATTTACAACAGAAAAGTGGTAACTTACGAATTGTTTTTGCAATTTACAATCCATGTAATTTCAAATTGATAACTATTTGTGTCAAATTGCGATCTGTTATGGCAATATCTATTTCTCGTTTGATCGCATTATTGATATTGAAAAGTGTTGATTCACGACTTTTGAGGGTCAATGTCATTACTTCGCTCAGTTTCTAGAATTGCGAATAAAAAGTCGTGAATTAGTAAATCCTTAGCTAAGCTCTAAAACTAGACGAACTTTTCGTGATTCTGCGCTTATTTTTCTTGATTTGATATTAAAATTCTTTCCGTGTGTTGCAGACCTTAAAGGTGCTAAAATAGTTTCCAGCCACCCAAAAGATCCACGACTTAAAAACCCTTCATCTTGTTGGCATCAACTACATCTAGTGGAAGTTTAACAGGCTTCAGGACTTTTCTTGTGA
Source organism: Cheilosia variabilis (assembly GCA_951230905.1). Taxonomy (NCBI): domain Eukaryota; kingdom Metazoa; phylum Arthropoda; class Insecta; order Diptera; family Syrphidae; genus Cheilosia; species Cheilosia variabilis. The sequence goes on along the minus strand of OX579676.1, from coordinate 140,428,512 downwards.
GCTAAGAAATGTCTCCTGTGTCTGTCTCAAGTCGATGCCGATGTAGGGAAACCCCTGAGCAAAAGGATAACGAACATATACGTTCGTTGATTGAAACGAAACAATAAACTGCGACTCCCGAGCTAAAAAATGCCGAATGCCTAATAGGCCCAGGCTTTACAAAAAGCAACACAACAACCGTTTTCCATTTTGAATTTATTTTTCTTACTTAAAAACATTAATGTGCTTCCGTATCGTCTTCATCATGACCTCAGCCTGAGGGTTGGTAGAGTCCCTCAGCAGTGATATGACTTCGCCAATGCCATTTGGTGGCTTGCCCTGATCAGCGTCGGCCGCTATTGCGTACAGAGTGCCGGCACAGGCTCCGCGCTTCCCCTCCCAATGTTCCGGACTGGGATCTAGCCTAGAATGCAAAACAAACTTTTTTAAAAATGACCATCAGCAATATTGTGTTAGACCCTACTTTTCGAGCATATCAAACGCCTTGGCCGAGACCCAGAACTCAGCACACTTGTAGCTCTCATTCGCAATCAGCTGGAGTAGGAGAAATGCCTCGGAGTTGGTGTCACGGGTGATGAACAGGTTCCACGCCTGAAAGGGTTCACTTTAAAGTTTTATTTCGACCTTCCAAAGCAACTGCATCCTCTAAACTGCACTCGGAGCTAGCTCACCTGTTCGGGATGTCCGGCGTGTATATGACACTTGGCCAGCACCATGCAGTACGTGTGCTGGTTCCGTATATCCACGTCGGTAATGTGCACCAGCAGCTCCTCCGCCTCTTTGTAGTAGCCAGTCGCACACTTGGCCTGGGCGTAATTATAGTTGAAGGTGTCATTGTTTACGAAGTAGCTTCGAATGGAATTCATGTACACAAGGACCTCCTCGAATTGTCCGTACAAAAAGAACGCCGACGCCATGCTCTGTCGGCCCGGTATCGTGTCACATTCAGTCGAGGAGCTGCCAACCAAATGGAGATTCTGTTGCGCTGTCTTGATGTGCTCCTTCTGCAAAACACGCACAAACACACAAGAAATATCTAATAAGAGCCAGATTGCATCGGAATGTATGCGCGCTCACCGAACCCAATTGCTGGCCGAGGGCCGCATGCACGACCCCCTTAAGGATATACTCGTGCGGCACAGTCGGCTGAATTTCCTTCATCAGACTGTGCGCCTCCTGGACATCGCCATTACGCAAATAGTAGATGGCCAAATTTAATCGTGCCTCCGGCACTATATTTAACAATGCCGGAAACGTTTGCATGGCGCCCTCGCCATTCCGGAACACCACCAGGTTGTGTTTGATGAGGTCCGCACCGAACGTCCCATTGTCGGCGATGTTCTTAATCTCCTGCTCCGCGACACGTCCGTTGAACAAACGAAACCGATTGCATGCCTTCAAATTGATGGCAATTGTACTGTCCGGATGCTTGGCCAAATAGACGTCCAACACTTCCTGCGACATGTCGTAGTAGTCCAGCTTGTAGAAGCACAGTGCGAGGTAAACGTTCAGCGCCAAGTAGTCCCTGCAAACAAACGGAAAAGCAAACGCAAATTGCACAAGATCCAGTTGTATGACAGACGTTGATAGGCGTCATCGCCGTCGTCGCCTCGTTGTCGTCGGTGCTTACTTGTTATCGAGCAGAATCCTTTTGTAGATATCGATTGCCTCCTGATAGTGGGCCCGGAGGTAGTGCATCGAGGCGAGGCTCAGTTGGTCTTCGACGACATCCTGCAGGGATTCATGCAGCGCCATTAATTGTTCCTCGTTGTTGAACTTGTGCGCCAGGTGAAAGAGCAGACGCACCTTCAGTTGGGTATTCGGAATGTGTTCCATCATTTGGTGGGCCTCCTCGTACATGCCCAAATAGAACATGCAAACAGCGACATTCAGATTAACATCGGTGGCGTTGAGCAGTTCCAGTGATTTTATGGTCTTGTACTGGTCCAAGGCCTGTTGGTAGTCACCCAGGTGGAAGCTGCAGAAGGCGATCCATTGGTCTGCGAGGCGTCTACGTTCGGCGTCATCTTCTTCGTTGCCAAACTGTAAGGAGAGCGGGCACAGGTTGGAAGAGTGTTTAGAAATTTGCTGTGTTTACCTCGAGGAAAGCCCGGGCACCGGTGTAGTCGCGCTGCAATATGAAATCCTCGAGCGTGGGCAGGGACTTTTTCGCCTGCTGGACTGTGGTCGCGCTTTGAATGTGCCGGGAGCTGGCCGAGTCGGTCTTGCCGCGGGAGAGAATCTGCAAGAGTTTTGTTTTCTCAAACAGACTACAGTGATAACTTTTGAAAATCTTGCCATATTTTAATTTTTGTATCCTTCCTACTACACTGAAATGGGGAAACTGTTTGTTTGGGCTTTTTTGAATGTGTTGTCGTTTATGGTTACTAGGGCGATGGCGCATGCGGTTCAAGAGTGGTTGGTTGGGTTTGGTTGCAATGTCGTTGCATAGAAATTTCTGCTAAAGGGAAAACCAGAGTGGAGTCGATTTGGCTGCGTCATGTGTCGCTGTCAAAATGTGACACGGGAAACTATCCTAAAAGGGACATTTTGGGCAGATCCATGTTTTTAAAATGAGAGTACTATTTGCATGTTTTTTTTTTCTAAATTTATGTGGTCTAAAATAAGGCCCACTTTAGCTGCGCTGGTTTTGGCATTTTATTAGCTGGTGAGATCAACATTAATTTAGCTAGAGTAAGGTAAGTGTTGCCAGCTAAAGGATTAATTTGAAGTATGTCTACAAATTGAAGTCGGTTTGTTGCCTGAATTTTTAAGTAAGAAAATAAGAAAATCAGAAAATATAAATGTAAATTAAGTGATGTAAGGACATAGGAAAGTAAGAAATTAAGGAATTAAGAAACGTGGAAAGTTAGGAAGTAAGAACGAATGAAAATAAGAAAGTAAGTGAACAAAATGATGGCCTAAGGAAGTAGAAATTAAGAAAGTAAATAGTATGGAAGTAAGAAAGTACGAATGTGGAAAGCTAGAGAGTTTGGAAATAAGAAATTAAGAAAGTAAAAGTTTAATATATAAAAGTAAGAAAATATATTTAAGACAAATCGAAATATTTATTTATTTTTAATTTTAGTTTTTTTACAATGTTTCTCGAAGTTTTAACCAAATACGTGCATTTTGATATAAATAAAACGATCATTTATTGCAAAAATGATCGTTTTATTTATATCAAGACAAAATGATAAGGGCTCTAGTAGTTGTGAGTAGCTATCTAATTATCGGTTATCACCTTTATGGTAAGGGCTGCGTTTTCGTTGCTGAATAAGTCTATGAAATGACCCAGGTGGAGGTTGACAGCCCTATTATGTCTATCAAATATCAACACGATATTTGATAATAATTGATACATATCAACAAAATGAATGAATCGGTATTATGGTTATCAACCTATCAACATTTTTGATGAATTTTGAATTGTATTAGATTTAAGATCTATTGTGAATAGTTATACCGATAAACTTGGTATTACGGTTGTCAGAAAAATTGATATTCATCAAATTTTCTATCAACCACAAATTTCTTGTTGATACACATCAAATATTCGGGCGGTTAAAGATTTCTATTAACATCAAACCATTAAATTTATTTCCTTGTTTTTATTGTTAAAAAAAATTTAGACCGAAATGTGGTCAGTAGAGTTATTTTTTGAGCCAGTAAACAAAAACCAAATACAAATTAGAAACGTCAAACTTCAAAACAGAACCCATTCTCAATGATATTTTGATTAGCATAATACCAAATTATCGATGAATTGATAGATGTTATCAAGTATCAAACAATTGATATTTTTTGATAGCCATAAAGGGATGTGAGGTTTGTTTCAAAAAGTGAGTTCTCCAATTAATTCAGAGCAAAATTGAATAGCACTGAGTCTACGGGGCAAGGAGCTGAAGGCCCATCCATATCTTCTGTTCGAAGTTTGCACAAGCTGCATACTTTGTGGCACTTTAAAATAATTTTCTTTGCGTGATATACATCGTTATTATGTTGATTCTAGAAAATGTTGCTATAAGCCAATTTACTTGATTTTTTTTTATGAGATAATAATGAATTGATAATAATTATGAAATATAGATGTTTGGATGAAAATTCAGCAAATATTTAATCAGGGCTTTCGGCAATTCCGAGGGAAACAAAATTCCCCCCGAACATTTTTTGTTCCCTGGAAAATATTCCTCCTATCGCAAATCTTCATCGGAACTTATTTCCCCCGGAATTTTTCGAAAATATATTCGAATGCATTGACAGTTGTCAATTGTGATTTTTGCAATTGTGAATTAAGCTTATATGTAGCAATATTTTGCAAATATTTGTTTTAAACCAATTAATTTTGTTATTTTGAGCAATTGAAAAGACGCGCATTGGATTTATTCGTATTTTAGTAAAAAAAAAGTATTCGATTCGATAAAATAGGAAACAAAAAAATATATGAAGGCCGAGAAACAAATTCAATAAGAAAAAAATGAAGTGAAACTGAACAGAAGAAATTTATGAGATAAATCCAATCCCTTAGAGTTATCACAGTCGTTGTGTAGAAATCAAATAGCGTTGCAATAAAGCTATTTCATATTCGTCCTTTATTAAATTTCACCAGTACTACAAGGTCAATAAACCAATGTTCAACCATTTGCTAGATTTTCTCTCAGACAACCCGCCAACAATAAATATCAAGATTTTCATCGAATACATTTACCATCATCTCCAGTTTTTTTTTGATTAGTTGAGCTACGCCTATTAAATACATGCATGATTAAAAATATTTGCCCTCTTTGAAGTATACCAATAATTCTAAGCCACTTCTATTTTCTCGCTTCAAATCAACCAATTAAAAAATAATGTCCACGACTGGGTCGAACGTAACATTCTCGTTCATCAAAAGTTTTGATGTAAGTGAAGTGGGAGTTGCTGATTGTGTAAGCTCCAAGTTGTTGGAAATAGTTTTAGGGTGCACATTCAAAATGGTTGAAAAAAATGTCAAGTTGGTAATATTTGCAAAAATAAGTTTTACGTAGCTGTTATTTGAAGTTGGAGCATTGTTACTATTTCCGAAAATTATACCGAAAATATGTGAATACAGATAGTAGGGTAGTAATTTTTGATAAATTTTTAAGAAATTGATTTGTTCGAATTTCTTGAGAAAAACTAAGTACGTGATCTTATTTGAAATACTTATTTATCTTTAATATGTATTTTGGTCAAAATCGTTAAAGTGGTTTTTGTAAAATTTGGCAGACAAAACAATACCAAATATTGTCTGGTTTAAAAAATAAAATTGTTATTGTAGCTGAAAACCGAGTACAAGTTATTGTTCGGGATGTAAGCATTACTTGGTTTTTAGGGTTTTATCGAAATCGGTTTTCGAGACATGAGCAGTTTTTAAAGTGAGCGTTTCCAGTGATTCGAATTGAAAATTAAGGACGCAATAATTTTGAAAACATCAATTTTACTCTAAGTTTGCATTTTTGTCAAAATCATGCCGTTTTGAGGTAAACTAGGGAAAACTATATTTTTCAAAAATGTCTTTTTTCAAAAATCTATTTTACGATAATACAGAGAAAAACTGAGTTTTCCATTAAGTTAGAAATGACCATATTACCTTAGAAATTATTTTTTTTTACAATCGTACCGTTTTCGAGATATGTCCAAATTTCAAAAGTACCGTTACCCGATTACTTAGCGGAAAACTGAGTATGCAGTTATGTTTACCTCACCTACTTAAGCTTGAATATCAATTTTTGTTGAAATCGTTAGAGCCGTTTTCGAACAAGTCAAACTAGTATGAACATTTTGTATGGGAAGCACCATAAATATTGCGGTTACAATGCAAAAATAAAACGGCCCCGAACTGTAAGCCCCCAAACTTTAAATCCGAAGCTTGAACGAAATCCGTTCAGCCGCTTAGGCTGTAGGCCTCGGGACATACAGACAGACAGTCGGACAGAATTTTGCGACCCACTTTTTTGAGTTCGCCTACCATCGTAATGTCAGAATTGATTAACATCTCGAGTTCGAAATTTTGTACGAATACAATATCTTTTTCTTACTACGTAATGGAGAAAGTTAAAAAAAGGCAAAAAACTTCAAACTCCCATAGGAACTGCTTACGTTTTGAATTTCCACCTACAAATTTACGGTGGCATCCGATCAACTTCCGTGGGGAATTTTTGTTCATGTTACCAAGTTATTCCGGGGGGAATTTATACCTTCTTCAAAATTCTTGCCGATACCTATTTTTGAAAAATGGCAAATATTTCGGGGGCAATTTTGTTCACGAGAGCCCCTTAACGTTTGAATTTTTCTGAAATTTCCACGATTCTGATGCTCTCTTTATTTTTCCCACGGAAGGCTTTTCAAACATAGAAATTCTCTCAAAAATGGAGAAACCCCACGATAAAATAACATTTGCCAACCAACCTGTAGATTCTTTCTCTCTCTCTTCTTGAAACCTCTTGGGTACTTTTTCCTAAACCTATAACAATTTTACTTCCAAGACGGCAGAGACATTCAATCAGACCTGGCCCCCATCCCAACCCTGTTTGACGAAGTGCGATGCCACTTTTACTTTGCAAGAAGTATTTACATTTAAAAAATTGCTAATTGTGAAGTGAAAAGTGGTTTGGCGAAACAGGGCCCTGTGTTAGCCTTCTGTTAAACGCAAGCTCTTAAAGTGTTCTCTTTTTTTAGTTACCAAATAAAATTGGATGCAATATAAACAAAATTTCCCTACACATACACTGCGACTGAACCACAATTCATTTACCACAGCACAAAAGCAAACAAAGTCATTTGAAACCCCAGATCAAACGGCGAATACGATACGTGCACATACGAGTACCTATACGTGGTTTTAAGATGCTTAACTCATTCAGACATCCCGTCTCTACGGAGCAGCAAAACCAAATATCCCTTTATGTGGGGGAAAGTTTTGGTTCTCAGCTTCTGTTGCCTTATCGCAGACTTTACAAATCATTAGATTTTCAAATCCGATGATTTCTATGGCAACCCAACCAAAAGTCAACCGCACACAGCCAAAGAAGCACTATTATGCAGAGCCAGGGACACTCTACATAAAGGATCCCTATCAAATGGCGCTAGATTTATTATTTATTGATTTTGAAAAGGGTTTGCCTTCTTTTTGCGGTGGTAGTTTTAACAACAATCTAGCCACTAGCAGTCCTAATTAGGACGAAGTTTAGCTAGACACAAGTTTGCCAAGTTAGTCTTGAAAATTCGATGGACCATCCTTGAAATTACAAGAAAATCGTTTTGTTGTAGGTGAAGTGCTAATTGGTATAGAACTGGAATGTATCGTTTTTGAAATTCATTGGAAAGTGTTTTTTTTCTTTCATTTAGCATTTGGAAAGTTACCTGGTCATTTATTCGGATTATATCTGGTGTTTTGCTGTTGAACGTTTTAAGGTGCTTAGCTCGAGAAAAGTTTATTGCGGAGAAAAATGTGGCTTGTCAGGCGATTGTAGGTGGGAAGTCTCTTCAGTGTCCTACTGCTGGCATTCCATTTTTTTGATTAAAAAGACATCCATTTGATAAATTCGACTCAAGGATCGCCACTTGTCAAGTCGCTTAAAGTTAAAAAAAAAAAAAACGCAACAGGTCCGTAGGGACCCTAGAGGCCTAGCTTCTCACAACCATTCGTCTTGTGTGAGTTTTTTATTTTTGGGACGAATGGAAGGGATCTACAATTTTATGCCGGGTCCAAACGGCTAATTGAGAAGCTCCTTCATGTCAGTTATACTCTCGGATGTTTGTCAGACGTCCGCGAGAAGTGGCGCAGTGGAAAAAAGCATTAAGCTGGAATTTGGCTTTTTCGGGATTCGAACCTCACTTAGTAGTCCAACATACTAACCACTAAGCCACTGCGCCGGCCTCTAAAAGATTTAACTCTTTTAAATCGTACATTTTCTGTCACCGACAATTTTTGAACTCAACTTTGGTACCACAGCGTTTTTGGCAGCTTTCTACTGTAAAAAAAAGTGGATCGACAAGGAATACCCTTATGCCACTCGATCTCGCAACTTGAACCCATGTCTCCAGCATCCCAGCCGCAGCCCTCTCCATTTCAGCGCTAAGCTACCGAGTTCGCCATCAACCATACCAACGATAAAAGTGGACCCCAAAAAGACGCCTCTAATACTTGCCAAAAGGGAGGTCCCCTCCATCTTAGTTAGCAGAATTTTACGAACTTTCAAGACTCTAAATCCACCTCTTATCATCTTTGACAGCTGATTAACAAATTTTAAAAGTTTAGCTACGACAATAAAAAAAACAACCACCGTGAACCTGTTAGCGAATTGCAACTTTTCCTTTTTCGTCTACAAAGTTTCACATTATTTTTTTGTCCCGCCAAAGGGACACAAAATTCCATGCAGCACTCACCTAATAGCTGTTCCACCTTTTATCTCCATCTTAACCGTTCGCAGGACCAACAAAAAACAAAGTAAACTCTTAATTTCTATTTTTAATTTGAGTGATTATCTTCCACTTAAACGTTACCCGCTCTCATAGACAATCTTAAAAATATATTCACCCTCGCAGCTCCTTGAACAACTTAAGGCGGTGTAAACGGAAAGTAACTCGTAAGAAAACTCTCAAATTCCATTAAGGATAATAAATTTTGTAAGTGATATAGCAACGGATAGGAGAAAGTTTGCGCAAACATTCCTCCGAGGGGACTCCTGCTGAGCCTGCCATAAGTTTTGCACACGTTCCTCGCACATGTGCATTGGTATTGGTGTATGCACACAGATTTTCGGCGTTTCTACTTAATTGCCTTGCACATTGCATACACCTTTTCGGGTAGATGCTTTTTGCTTAATAATTTCCCAATTTGTGAGTGGAAACTACTTCCGATTTCCGAATGGCTGCCGAACCAGACGACAACGACGAACGACTGCTTGCTTATTAAAAAGTTTTTCAGTCATGCAACGTGTCTCTGCTCCGTGGAAAATGGATAAAAAAAATCAGTCTCCTACTACACTCATGACGATGGTATGGGTTGCAAGTTGCAAGTTGCAAATTTGTAACTTCCGACTGTGAGATTGCGTTCGCCAAAGAATGAAGTTGTTTCTACATTTCCTTAAAGGAGCTGGCCTGGGAGTTTACGCTTTACTTAAAAATTTCTCTCGAAAATTGTATTCTCCTAGCAAACAGCAGTTGTTATTAGAGTCGAAAAAAAATCACGAAGCAGATGTCCAATTTGACAGATAAGGAGGCGAAGCTGTGCGAAAGCATAAGTCAGCGGTTTGAAGGCGAAGGGGTTCTGGAAGAGATCAGATGTCAACTGCTGTCACGTTTGGTTGCCATGATGCGTGGCGGTGGGACTGATCATGCGGAGCAAAAGAATGCCAAACCAAATGCAAGGACCGTGTTGTTGAATCAGTTGATTATGGAGTACCTCCATTGGCATCAGTTTAATTACTCAGCTGAGATGTTCGCCATGGAGACTGGCGCTACGAATGCCAGTCCCAATCGTGATTTGCTCGAAGCAGCCTTGGGTGGGTTTCGAATGAAGGAACTGCCCATTTTGTTGGAAATCGTGTTGGGCCTGTGGCGAAAGGAACAAGGCGACGGTCACGAAGTGTAATATTGTTTTGAGTGAAATAAAATGTTTCTTGATGGAGCGAGTAGTTTGAGACTTGTTGGATGTTGTCCCCGTGTAAATTTAGTGGGCTTACTGGCTGCTCCACAGAAAATACGAGCCTCTTTATGGAAGTGGAACGCACGGCTCAGAAGGTGCTCTACTTGAACAGGTCACCAGCAAAGAAGAAGCTTATGACATTTGCACGATTTTTTCAATTTTTTTTTGTAAATTTTGACAGTTTTTTGACAGCGGAATTAATGGGATGTTGTATTGTGACGTATTTGTGCACGGTAAGAGTAAATGCGACGCACCTTTGGCGGAATATAATATACAAGACTACGTCATAAATGCGTTATCCTTTTTGACTAAGTCCTTGACTAAGTACAAGCAAGGAGAACTTAAATTTATCCAAGCCGAAAGTCGTAATCTTGTATTTGCTGCATTCATCTTAGCCACCACTGTGGTTAAGGTGAACGTAAGCAAAAGATATGCTCATCTGTGCTGAATGTCATGTCTGTGGTAGCAGGTGGAGAAGTTTAAGTATATCGGAGTCGATGGAAGGAGCAATGTTGTGTTTTCCTTTATAAATGGTCAGCCTGTGATGATTGGTGAATTTTGAGAGAGCTTGGCCATTATGTCAGTGGTGCAGTGGCTTAGTGGTTAGTATGTTTTACTACTAATCGAGGGTTTCTTAGTTCAATCCCCGGAAACACACAAATTATATTTGAAGGTTTTTTCCACATCAAGAAAAAGCTTCTCAATGATCCGTTTGGATTCGGCAATAAATTGTCGATCCCTTCCATTCGTTCCAAAAATGGGAAACTCAGAAAAAAAACGAATGGTTGTGAGAAGCTAGGACTTCCGGACCTATTGCGCCAAATATTTTAAATTTTGCTTTTTAGACTATTATGTCATCGATACGGAGGATCCAGCTTGATTGGTCTCAGTCTCAGATTAAATAACGAACACCGAAATACGTGAGGTTGTCGATGAACATTTATTATTTATAGAATATTTCTCCGAACGGATCAGTAAATGTTCCAAAGCTATCAACCAGTCTCCTCTACCAGTGCAATGTTTGCCCTTGATAATTTGGTGTCGGTATTGGAAGAAGGTCAGAAGGTGTCACCACGTGACACTTATAGAATCGTGACAGTAAATAATAGCTAAGCGGGGTCTTAAAAACGGTCCATTCAAGATGCAAGACTTCTTAAATTGCAAACGTGCTGAGGTATTTAAAAGTTGTTGTCTCTTGTCTTTTGGTTCTTTAAGTTGGCAACACTATTTTAACTGGCGGCCATTTTGTCAGCTGTCAAGTGATTTATTTTTAGTTTGGTTTGAATAGACTGACGCCTGAACAGCGCTTACAAATTGTGCAAATTTATTTTGAAAATCATGGTACTGTTCGAAATACGTATCCCAATATTCATAATGCCGAATTCACAAGGTCGCGTTGAACGCGTGCGTGCGTCGGCGTGCTTTGACACGCTTTATCTAATCTTTACGATTTTAAATGACAAAGCGCGCGAGCCAACATTTTGTAAAACGAAATGCTGCTTTGAAGCGAATGCGCGATGAGAGAGTAGAGGATGACAGATTAAAAGTTCGGTTTGGTTTTAAATAATGTACCCAAATAGAGAGCAGAATTCAAATTTCAAGTCTACTCTCTTTTTGTCTGTAGCTGTAATTTTTGTGCAAGAATTAAAAAAGGATTCTCCAAAATCGATAAAAGAAATCATTCATAAGAATAATGTAAGGAACAACCTTAACAAAGATACAAAACCAATGATTCATATTTTTTTTCTAACCAAGAAAATCTGAAGAAATAAGTATTAGCTCCACAAAAAAAAAGTATTCGTCATTTTCACTAACTAATTTAATTAATTTGCATTAAAAAAACATCATATTGCTTCTTAAAACTTGTGTGTGATAAACATTAGTGATTCTGTGCCACTCCAACTAAGATCGGCACACCCCATGACATAAAATCAAACAATTCAAAATTCTAAAGTTGTCAAACGCGCGTGAGAGTAGAGAGTAGGTCTACTCAGGCGTCGCATTTAACTTTACGATATTTATGATCTAAAGTCGATTCAACGCCTTAAGTTGTATTTTGTGTGGCAGCATATGAACGCTTTATTTCTACATAATCTGTCAACGCACGCGCGCGTCAACGCGACATTGTGAATTGAGCATAAGCGAATTTTGTTTAGCGATGAAGCTCACTTTTGGTTGAATGGATACGTCAATAAACAAAACTGCCGTATTTGGAGTGATGATAATCCTCAAGTGTATGTTGAGACACCGTTACATCCACAAAAACAGACTGTTTGGTGTGCTTTATGGGTTGGTGGAATAATTGGTCCGTACTTTCTTAAAAACGATGCTGGCCAGAACGTTACAGTCAACGGTGACCGCTATAGAGGCATGACTTTTTCGTTCATCAATTGAACAACCACGATGTGCAGGAGCTGTGGTTTCAACAAGACGGCGCAACATGTCACACAGCTCGTGGCACAATTGATTTATTGGAGGAACGTTTGGTAACCGCATAGTTTCACGTTGCGGACCCTTGAATTGGCCTCCAAGATCGTGCGATTTAACGCCGCTTGACTATTTTCTGTGGGGATATGTGAATACGCTGATAAGCCCGAAACGATTGACCACTTGGAGGACAACATTCACCGCGTTATTGCCGATATACGGCCAGAAATGTTGGAAAAAGTTATCGAAAATTGGACCTCCAGATTAGACTACGTCCGAGCCAGCCGTGGCGGTCATTTGCAGAAATCATATTTAAATTATAATGCCAGAAGATTATCTTTCGAATAATGTAAATTTCACGTCAATTTCAATTTCAATTTCAATTTAAAATTAAAAAAAAACATCTTTGTTTTATTCCATTTCAAAGTTCTATACCTCTAAAACAAAACACCCTTTATTAGCGTTTAAAAAACTCCTCGAAACATTGAGTTTGTGTCAAGAACGTAAATAACATCGCATCTAAACTTTGGAAGGCAACAATGATGGATATGAAGAGCCTACACCTCAAGCTTCTTACACGTTTGACTTTAACTTTCGATTACAAATAATTTTTTTTTTTTTAAGATCGCCCCTTCCTGCTCTGTCCGCTGCCTTACATTGAATTTCACAAAAAATCAAGTGTCCCAGTTAGTGGGTCACAAGAACGCAACGTCCACCAAACTGCGACGATGCATTGTCGTAGCCAAAAAAATACACCCAGAGCTGCCCTTCATCGACCTCAAGTGCGAGTATCCCCAAATCGAGCACAGTGCTCGGAATCGCTTATCCGACGCCAACAAAACCAAAGTCACAATAGTGAATCCAAAAACAAGCAAACACGTTGTAATCTGAGGGAATTATTTAATATTTCCCCACCATATATGTGTTTCGTCCGCCCACCAGGTTACCATAAGGCTGATGGGTGGCTGGGTGGTTGCCGCCGCCGAGGTCATAGCTACCCTCTTTGGGGTAGCTATGACCAGATGACATGTAAAGGAGCATGTTCTTGCCCTAAAATCCTAAAATGACCACTTAAATTGTTATAAACAAGGCGGCTGGTGATGCTTTTGTTTTTGTTAGTGCTCCCGGACGGGTGCTTCTGATCCGATTCATGACACAAACTCACTTTAAGTGGAATCACCATATTAAAATGAATGTCATCCTTGCTGTGTTTTTGTACAGGCAGTGGTCGTTCCAACAGCCCCCCTTCCCATTATTTGGTTTCGTTCTTGTGTGCATGATAGGAACGACGACGTCGACGACGACGACGACGATGATGATGATGTTGGCCGTATTTATGCATGTCAAAGCAGATATCTTGTGTCCTACATAAAAAGCAGAAACAGAAGGACTTCTCTCAGTCTGTAGGTGTTTGTGGCGACTAGGAACAGGATTCTTGGAATGACCACTCAACGATAAGATGTGTGTGATGTTATGTCATGTTCCATGTTCAAATCGGCCATCAAAAAGGAAGAGACATACGTCCCCCGCCTCGAGGGTGGGGAGCATTTTTGAATGCCACGTGACAATACGAACCAGGATTGATATTTTGTTTATTGAGGGACGTTCATCCTATTTGGTGTTTCTTCTTTTGTATGTGCAAGGACATCTTTGGCCCCCAAGATGATACGAACCTTGTTCGTTCGATTTACAATTACATATTCAAAAGGACATAAGTGGGGAAAAACTAGATTCCTCTTCGGGTGTGTGTGTGTGTGTGAGGAATCAATTTTGTACAGTATTTGAGAGAAGGTGTGATCTGCTGTGATGTCCTTTTCAAATGCTGGGATCTCGGCAATCTAATTGGATTTGTGGCTATTTTCGGTCGAGGAACATCTCTCGAGGAATTGTTATTGTTCTTGTTGGACGAGCAGCATTTAAGAGAAAGGACATTTCTTACCAGTTATAAACCGGCCGAAATGAAATGAATCACTTGAAGCTTGTTACAGTTAGTGCGCCTGAATGGGCAAATTTGGAAGTGTAGATAATTTTTCCTGCAGCAGCTGGTATACCGGTCATACGGGGGATACTCGTATGTTGTCAATTTGAAGATCCATTGCGGAGGGCAGTTGCTGTCCTGTGGCAGGAGGCTTTTGCTTTTTGATTGTTGATGAAGTGCGAGTACTTTTGCAATTTGCATGGGGGAATGGGGCAAATTTAATTACACCATTCTAAAGGATATCGGATTGTTGGGATTAAATGGAAGTTTTGTGACCTTGTGTACGTGGGAGGTCTTCGTTTGGGCAGGGAAATCCTTTGATGTACAGCAATATACATACTCAATGTGCATATAGGACTCTAGCAGCTTCGAGATTAGTACTTTGGTTTTTATGCGAAGATTGGTTCAGTGATGGAAGCCCGATTTGGAGCAGGTTAGAGGTGTGGTAGGAGCTATGAAAGCATATTAAGTAATTGCATTCAAGCTTTAGAAGGAAAGTTTGGTAGAATTGGCGAGGGGGTTCTAGAAGTGGTACACATACACGGCGATGAGGGTCATTAAGGATTGGATGTGTCCAGAGGGATGTGTTCCTTTTTCCTTTTTGAGTTTTATGGCACTGCAGCCCGGCCTTATGGAAGGCTGTTCTCAGATATGCACGCCATGTTTGTTGAGGTCCCCTTGACTTCAACATACACTCTCTTACAATCGGTAGGGAAAAAGCAGGTCGCCTATTATTATGCAATGTATTTTCTTTTGCTTCATTTTATATCATTTGTGAGTCAGCATGTCTGCTATAACTTATCATATGGGAAAAAATAATACGAGCGGGAGGTCAGCCACAAACGTTCGCCTTTCATTTGGTCCTTATTTTATGAAAATCGGTTGTGAAATGACACCGTAATCGGTTCGACAAAAAGGTGCGTAATGATGTTCTCCACGTAGTCTATACCGCTGAACTGTTTTCATTGCAAATTCTTCTCCAATAACACAAACTGGCCCGAATTTACACAGAGCAGTTATAGCTGGAAGCAAGTGATCATGTGAAAGAAACCTCATAGCGCGTCACCCTGTAAGAACTTTTGTGACAGGGATGGAAAAGTCGATACAAATGCGTTTGCTCGAGTACAAAAGTACAATTTGCCTTAATTCGATACAATTTATCCATCTGTATTATATTAAATTTAGTTTTTTGAATTTTTCCCTAATGAAAAAAAGAATATTGAACAAATTAACAATAAATATAGAGCACTTGCCGATTGCTAAATAATTCAGCTATTTAAATATTATTCAATTTGAGAATTTTGGGCTGAAGTAAATTCAATTAAAAACGAGTGTAATGAGCTGATGTTTGAAAATATTTACAAAATTGCTCAAGCCGTTCTCGCTATTCCTCACTCATCAGCAAATGTCGAAAGGATTTGTTCTTGCCAAGCATTAATAAAGTCGAAATGTCGAAACCGACTTCAAGTCGACACTTGCTGGGCTTTGATTGAAACAACAAATTTGATTAGAAACTCATCCTGTTCTGAGTTTCAAGTTCAGGGCAATATTTTGAAGATGAATGTGCAAATTGAGAGTATATAGCCTGAAGAGCTCATAGATTAAAAATATGAACTATTTTTTGTAGGTTTGTATAGTTTTTCTATGAAGTCATTAATGTTTTGTTAATTTATTTTTGTTTATGTTTTTGAAAATAAAATATTTTGAATTCACTTCTGTATACTTCTGGCTCCATTTCAGTACGATCTACAAAAGTTTTCCCTGTTTTGTGATATTGAAAGGTTAGGAATAGGTTGTGTTTCTGCTGATGGAAGTTCTCCAATAACAGTTCGTGCCTAAAGAAGTTGTCGAAGGGGCAAACTTAAAATTGGGAATGAAATATTTTCAGTATTGACGACACGCGATATTTTCAGACTTGTTTCAGGCATAAAACATTTTCAGAACTGACTCGGACTCTCAAAATATTTCAGAACTGTCCCGACGACGAAATATTTTCAGTTTTAAAACGCATACGAAATATTTTCAAAGCTTACCCGCCTGGTTGACGGTCTTTTCGTCCGCCATTGGCAGTATTTGGGGCTCATACTGCCCATCAACGGTATTATGGTCTTTATCGCCGTTTAACAATCTGCTGAGTGGTCCTTACAAATTACTAGCACTGGCAGCATACCGCACTCTTCTCTTGTTGGTCTTTGCAGGCTTCAGTTTGGCCTGTGCAGTGTCGACACTGCTTTTGGTAAAGCCTTCTAAACTCAGTCTGGAAGTGCTTTTAGTCTGTGCTCTTCTTTTCCCTTGTGTCAAAAATGTCATGTTTTTTCTCACGTAGCAAAATGTGCCCCATCCAAGGCTGCATAAACCCGTTCGTCACCGAAAAAATAGGTTTCGTTTGATCTTTCCGCCGTTTTACCAGTCACTTGAAATGGGCACTTTTCACAACTCCTCCTGAACTGATCTTTTGGTCCAGCGGCACTGTGCTTTCTATGCGATTTAGATCGACAGAGGCCTCTCCGTTCGGTGTCAATCTTGGTTACGCTGCATCTTCTCGTTGTTTGAGGAAATCTATGCTCACTCCTGTGCAGGGTCGATGTTTGTTTAAACTCGCGGTTTGGTAAGTTTTAGGTATTTGAGTCAACCCGCTTGAGAGCTGATTGGGGGGGGGGGGGGGGGGGGGGGGGAAAGCCAATAAACAGCCACTTCCCACCGTCCATCCTTTTCGATCGGCAATTTGCTATTTTACCACGAATCCGCCGCCAAATCAGTATACATCGGTCACTTTCAATTTGGTCGACAGCCGCCATTCCGCCCATTTGCGCTCTGAACAAATATTCCGCACATCCTGCCTAGTACATATTTGATATCCGCCATTGCCATCGGCCAAAACTAAATACACACAAGCACCTCTCCATAAATCAGGAGCACTTTAAAAATTAATTTCGCTATTTGTTCGGATTATGCTAAACAGCGCGAGTGCATATATGCGGGCCAGGTGCGTATCCTAGAACGGTCCGCATAATATCGAGGGCATTATTCGCTGCATATGCGAACGTTCCCACTCGCACACAAATATACATAGAGCGCGCTTTGAAATGATTTTCTAATTTATTTGATTTTATGCGTGGACATTTTGCTGGCCAGCAAATTGACAGGACATTTGTGGAAATTATAGACTGCCTCAGCGGCGGCATGCTCTAGGGGCGGCGCGCCGATGATTGAGAACACATATACGCCATGGCTGCAATTAAAAGGATGCATTCGCAAACAACTATGGAAGAGACTCTGCTAAGGATATGTCACAATCCAAATGAATTCATATTGCTTTCCGGACTTGGGAGTATACCTCGCAACGTAGCGCGCACTCAAATCGATTTGGATATTCCGGGGACGAGATTTATTTGCGGGTACACAAAATGATTATTAAATTGAAATTTAACCCCCCTCGCAGTGGCACCTACAGCGCCCGACGCAAATGGTATCAATATTTGCCAAGCGGCACCGTTGTTGATGGGATTCCGAAATATACGTTGCATTCTAGAGGTGTTTGCGTTTTGAAAAGGCCAAAAGCTGACGGATGCTAGCAGGAATCTCTCTCGAGCTGATTATGTTGACGAGTGCACACGGATGGTTGGATGGGTAATTTTATGTGCACCAGATTTGACGAAATGAAATTTATGTGTGTGGCGTTGGTTTTGGGGTTTTTCGAAAAGTCGTAAATATTCAGAACGAGATGCGATGAGGTTGTATTTTTGCATTTTTGTATAGCTACCCCTGAAAAGCGAGGGCCCATAGTGAGTCGAGGTAGGTGGGTAATTAGGTGGATGCCACTTAAGCTGATGGACAGGGAGAAGCGTGTGCGTGATGCTGATCGGTTCTTTGTAATGAGGTCAGAAGTTGAATTGTGTTGGGAAATACAAAGTGTATGTATTTTGCTCCCTTTTGGAAGTTAGAATTTTTCAAGGGTAGTCCGAAATGGAGATGGTTGTGAATAAAGTTCTTATGGACCATTGGCAGCTTTTCCATTTTTCCATTCTTGCAGTGGGTGGTGTCGGAATAGTAGGCCCCTCTTGCCCAAGGCCTTAAGCAAAAGACTTGGTGGTTGGTTAGGCGGCGCACTGTGGTCCAAAAAGGCAAATCTCTCGGCAAAAATACTAACTTCTCTGTTTTATTTTTATTGTTTTGTTATTTATTTCTAATAGAAATATAAACGGAGCTTCAAAAACAGCAAACAAAATAATTTTCTGCTAACTAGTTTGACTTATATCTTTTCGAAGTTGCTCAATCTTGTTCTAAAGTAAAAAAAAACAGAAAAAACTAACTTTGTTTGCAATTATGACATATTAAACGAAAAAGCGTAGTTTTCTTGAATGTATTCTAGTTGTTTTATATACCTATAGGTAAATTAAAATTAAAACAAAAAAAATTACCTAATTTTTTTAATAAATAAAATTAAAAAAAACACCCTTTTTTAGCACTTTTTTTGGTTGGAGTAGAGCTACAAAAATATTCTCGCGAGGAAAATTGCAAACGATAGTTGACCATTTATTAAACCATATGCAAAATTGTAGCTGCAACTATTCGAAATGTTCGGAGAAATTGTTATTTGCTTGAAAAAAGTCGTGTTCCAAGTGCTGAAATTTTGGCCATAAAAGCAAATTTTCTTATGTGGAATATTTCAGTTATTTTGTTAATTAAAGGAGAGCGTGAAATTTTCTTCTTATATCAATTAAAAATAGTTTTTATATTATTTCGATCGTTAAAAAATCTACCCACTTCGACTCCTTTTTATATTGGCCAATTGGTTTTAGTAGTCCGCCCACTTTAACGACTCTTTTTGAATAAATTCCTCCTAAACCAAAAGGGTTTTCGAGGTGTGCTGTAACTGAGTATCTTCGAATTACTTAAATGATTGTAAATCATTATTGTTATTATTCTTAAAGTATACGTAAACATGGATTAGCTTGGTAAAAGAAAGGAATTAATTGATTTATTGCCTAAACATTACAAAAAGTTGAAAGAAATATTTAATTGCGGACTATTAGGTTAGAATTATAAATTTTCCTCTGTTACCCCACATTGGAATGCTTAAATTTCACAGGTAGAACAATCCTTGTGCATGTACATATGGTATTAGTTTTCAAAAGGCTTCACTGAAAAGCGAAGCGTGCAAATTAGATATCAATCAAATCAAATCAAATCAAATATTCCAAACAGAACCTATATCATCAGATCCACTTATTTCATCTCTAAGACACGTTAGATGCCAAAAAGAACTTCAAAAAAGTCATTGCCCAGAACTAATAAGTCTATTAAATGTTGAAAATGATGACGATGATGGCAATGATTTTTTTTTTGAAAATAAAGATCTATACTATGTATTTTTTTACAAGATTTGTAAAATTTTACCTGTTTTTAAAGTTTTTCTTAAAATTCTCTGTTATTCCTTTTTCAAATAAAATCTTACTTCAGCCTAAGATTTAGAAACAACCTGTAAAGAAATTTTCCTAAAACACACTTTTATAGGCTTGGAAATTTCCTTTAAGAAGAAAAAAAAATTGTAGCGATGTCTTGATGCATTAAAAAGTTATGGTGTTTGCAAATGACTTTGTTGCATTTTGGACCACAGTGCGGCGAGGTAAATTTCCCAGTAAAGTAAAAAAAAATATTACGACACAGCGACAATCTTCGGATATGGATGAATTATTTGACAGCAAGTTTCGAAACTTCAGGTGAAATATCGCATACTTGATATAGGTGGAAGCTATTACTACAGCCATAAGAAAGTAAAATATGGTGGCAAAGCTCCGGGAGAAGTAAAGCTCTGTAAGACAAAAACTTAGGACGCATTTTGGTCTAAGTACACTTCGTTGAAAATTAACTTTCAAGACCTTGATCCTAGGAAATTTTCTCAACGCCAATCAACATTGCTGTGAGCCGAAACATTATCATCCCTATTTACATACCAACTCCACAGCTCAGTCTGCAGAAGGGACTTGAGGTTTCTTTGGTTTCCAGATCATCCGTCAAAGATATTGATCATGACGCGATAGTTGCCAGGCATACCCCTGGAGAATTTGATACTCTAAGCGGCCACCAAAAACTGATAGCCCTACGGCAGACTTAGCATCAGTGTTGCCATTCTGACCGGATTCCGGTCATATCTGACCGAAATGTTTTCACTCTGACCGGAGAAAATTTTGAAATCCGGTCTAACCGATTTTTGACCGAAACGAAAAAATTCTTTAACCGGAAAAACCCTATTTTGACCTGAAAAATAATATTGTTCTAGAACATAGAATGATACTTGGCCATACTTAACGAACACGCTCACAATTTCATGCAGAAACCAATTTATTGTGAATAATCCTAGAATGAAGCGCTCTCACAAACTGTGAGCATTCAAACAGAAGTGAATACGATTTAGCATATTTTGCAATTCCGGTGTTGGTTTTACCTATTTCAAACACAGAAGTGGAGTGGAAAGATAATTTTTCAGCAAAACGGTGTGATGTGATGCAAAGCTTTTCAACGAATTTTTTGTTTTTTTTTGTTTTATTAGATTTAAGATTTCGAGAGTTTAGAAAAATAAAGTCACTACATACATTTAATATAATATAATTTTTTTTTATTTTTAGTTAAAATATATTACTATATTGCATTTTTGACCGGACTTCTGGTCAAAAATTCTTATTTTATCTCTTGACCGGATTTTCTAACCGAATTTAAGAAAAAATAAAATCGGTCATTCGGTCAGATTTGACCGGATTCATTTATTTTTAGTGGCAACACTGCTTAGCATCCCGAAAGTGAGTGGCGCTTGAATATACAACGTCGCAACAATGGGCTGTATGAAGATTCTGCGTAGAAAGGTTTTAATTGACAGAGAACAGAACTTTTACCAACCGCGACCCAATCAGCAAACACTTCACCTTAAATTGAGTGCTAAGGATCAGTAGGAAAAGTGTGTCAACGAAAGGTTTGTCACCGGTTTGCTGCATATCAATAAAAGAGTGGAGTCTGGTAATAGGCTTACATTTGGTGCTAAGAACTTATAAAGAATACTTTTCCAGACTGTAAAACAGCGGGCGCAGTCAACAATCCGCTGTCAGAATAATCCGTTATACATGAATGATGATAGTCAAAACTCCCCCCTACCCTTACAAAACGAAGTAGGGAGAGGTTTTGAGATAGAGATTGTAGAGATTGCTTAAAAATAAACTATGATCTTCTGCTTCGGCAATGTAGGCGGTTTTGCTATCTAAAACCAAATCCCAATGATCGTCGAGCCTTGTGCGTACCGGATATTTTTAGGACGATTGCTCCATCATGCAGGTAGGTCGAAAGTTGCGCGGCTTGGTGTAGGGCGGAAGAGTCTTTTAAAAATTCCTTCAATTTAGATTTGTCCAGCACAGATGTTATGTTGCCTGTGTTCAAAATAAACGGGTCTAGTCTATTCTGGTAAAGATCGTTAAGCATGGACAGTTCGGTGGATTGCTTGTTTTGTACCTCTAGTAGTTTGGAGGTCACTAGTGTGATTATCTCGCTTATCTCCACTTTGAATCTTAGAGCAGCGATTAGCTTGTTTGCTATGGCTGCGAAATTATTAAAATCCACGGTGATGTTTACGAGATTTTTCGCAATTTGTTCCACCTCTGCCGACAATATTTTTACGGGCGTGCAGCCTGTTTGTCTTTTATGATGTCAAATGTTTTCCTGTCGTTTCCATCCAAAAGTTGAAGTTGGTTGTATATCTTGTGATAGTCCCAAATGCTCAATGAAAAAAAATTTCAATCGTTTCAATGGCTCTTCTGTTTCTGCGTTGGACAAAAAGTGTTGCAGGCGGAAGTTCCTCGCATGAAAGTTGGCTTTGCACATATCGGTAAAATTCAACACGGTCGAGTAGTCCATCGGTGTCATCTTGGTGAGAATCGTCCATGAATCCTTGTAAAATACTGCATGTCCCACCCTTTCAAATAAAACTGGAGAGTGTGGTAGTTCTTCGAGTCGAAATGGTACTGCCTCGAGGATAACAACAAAAATTAATTTGAATAACAACCTATACATTTATTTAAATTTTAATATAATTTTAATACTAGGCAGAACAAGATAGTAAATAGTAATAAATAGGTTTTCGGCAACTTTTATCTGAAATAAAGAGATTTTAATTATTTGTTTAAAAATTGCGATCAGTAATTTAATTAATTGCAAAGACGCCTTAGTTGGTTGTAATGTACTCTCCTGGTTTTGCTACTTTTATTACTGAATTAACCAGCTCGGTTAATGAAAATATCTCATAGGGACCCAGCCAGATCGGTGAAAATTTGTTTTTCTGACAGAGTTTCGGAGCAACACCTTTTGGCCGACCACTAACGAAACACGATTTATGTGACGATCGTACTGTTTCTTTGAAACAGGGATTCCGCCTTCTTTTTCGTCCCGAACCTGGGGGCCTGGATTTAAGGTCCTCTCAGCAAGAGTATTATTTTCTGATTGCTCGATGTGACCGAGCCAAAGTAGTCGACGTATTTTGGCTTCTTGGACCACATCAACATCTTGGTGTAGCTCAAAGGGTTCACGGTTGTATCTTCTCGTCCATTCTCTCTCCTCGTACAGAGGACCAGTGTTGGCACTAAATAAAATAAATCCAATCAAATATGACCGAATGGGCGATTTTTATTTTTTTAAATTCGGTCAGAAAATCAAAAGATAAAATACGAATTTTTGACCAGAAATCCGGTCAATTAGAGAATTTTTTTGTTTCGGTTAAAAATCGGTTAGACCGGATTTCAACATTTTCTCCGGTAAGTTTGAAGAGACTTAGGTCAGATATGACCAGAATCCGGTCAGAATGGCAGCACTGCAGAGGACCGACATTCCTTTGAAGAATTTTTCTTCCGAAGGATCCTCCTATCAGCTCTCCCTTTCTGGTTGTCGTCCAGCACTCGACACCTTAAAGCACACCTCATAATGATAAATGAAGGAGTTACTCATGTCGTTTTCGATTTGGCTTTTCAGATTTTGATCTGAGATTTCAGATTTCTGCTGCCAAATGGAACATAAAATCCGAATTTTATTGGTTGTTGTGTGTATTCAGTTGATTTTTACACATTTATAACAACGCATTTCGAAATAATTTAATATAAATAATCGTTTCCATAATCAAAAATTAATAATTCAGTAAAAAAAGCAACCCTTCCAACGATAAACAATTCGTAACCGCCAGCTGTGTGTCATACACATTGGTATTAGTGAAAGTATGTGTGAAATCTGAGAAAAAATCGAGATTTCACTAAAGAGAGTCAGATCAAAAAAAAGATTGACTTTTTTGCCAAATCGAACATGAAAAGCAATCTCAATCAAAAAAAAAATTGTTTTTTTCTCAAAAAAATTGATCTTTTTGCCAAATCGAAAACGCCATAAATTTTTGACTGGAAAATACCAACTGTCACTAATAACATAATGACAGCCATTGCAGTAAGCACTTATCAATAAAGGACTGACAGAATTTAATTACTTATACCAGCTACAGCTTCACATAAAAATTTAAACCATAAGGGGAACCTTGCTATACAAACATTCACTGCGGTTCCTTAACGAGTCACACTGTTCGTCTGTTAAGACTACTGAATCTGCATCACTCGGTACTTCCACACAACTCGCAACAATAGCACAGACGATGTGCGCGCCTGCATTTATCCTTACAGTATACACAATCAATCAGCCACATGTATGTGGGTTGTACCTCTACCTGCATGTAACATTGGCGCGACAGTATTTTCCACGACGCCATATAATATTCCGCACGGATTCACGAATACTACAGGGCACTAATGAAGCGCATTACCATAACCTCGTTAAGCATTCAGCCATCCAACGAGTGACGACTGACGAGACTGTGAACTGTGTGTCCCAAAAAATGCTCGAGGAAAATAAATGACAAAAAAAAACCCCCCCCTACACATTGCATTGGTCATCTGATAGAAAACCTTCCATCGGAACCGAACTTTACCCGTGTCGGCGGCACCATAATGACTCTTAATGCAAACGCATTCTACGCATTAATTGCATTCCATCGGCACCCCCTCGGTATTCTGCGCCCATCCCTCTGTATCAGTTGAATGCGGAATTACGCTCATTGAATTTGCATACGAAATTGTACGCACGTCCGCGCTATGATAGCCAGTCCTTTGCCATGCGATGACCGAACGCTGTCATCAGTGCGTAGTCCCATCTCATTCCGGATTGAAGTTCAATTTCAGTCGTACAAGGCAGCCGAGCGGCCGGCGTAAACGCATATCTGCTATGGTGGTAGTGTATGGACGCCTGCTTGAGCATTCAAATCGTGTTTGATAAGCAATTAAGTTTGCAATTATTGAAATCAATACCTGACATCCTGGTGCCTGTCATCAATCATTCAATTAAATTCTCCACCCCAACGAGTTGGGTTTTGGCTGCGCTAATGACCAGGGTTTCATAAAATTTCACATCGTGACGAGGTAATTAGAGAGCTATTGAGAACGGGATGCGCCAAGGGTGTTGCACCGGAATGGGGCGGTGATTCTGATTTTATATGTGTGTCTCCCTCCCCATGGCCATACCCATCGTTGAAGTGTCCGATGATTGACTATTGTGTGCAAAGTTCGAAAAGGGATTTGCAAAGGATTGTGTTGTCCTTGTCCGTTGTGCCTGTGTACGATTTATTCGACCAGTGCCATTACTGGTCTAACTATTGTCGAGCTGTGGTGCTGATTGTTTAGCGGCGGCAGAGTTTGTGGGTGCAATTTGTTAAATGCGATTTAAATATTGACAAGTGTTGGGTGTGAGTGATTTTTGTCATGGTAGCTGATAGATTTTAAATAGAATAATATTGTGATGGCTAGAGGTTGCAGGGCTGATATTCTTTTTTTTTTAACGAATGGCACTTTTTGGCCTACTATTTGACGGACAGGAAGACACAGCCCATCTCTACCTGAGACTCTGTGGGGATAAATTTTAAATGAGATTGGTATCAATCGCTTTCAATGCGCACTTACTCCAGACATCCGTCGTTACCGCTCACGACTCAGTCCGCCCGAGTTAGTGGCACCCAATTGAGTCAATAGCTCCATTTTGATTCCATCGGAGTTCGGAATTACTCCCCAACAGGCTATAGGGAGATTCACTTCAACCTGTCGCTTTTTCGTTTCATCTCAGACTTTGTTTCGTCCTTTAGAATAATTGCTCAGTGAGCCAGAGAAAGCCTCACTTCTGCATTACATCTTTATATTGCTGTTCCGAATTACTGCCCAATTCCCTGGTGCTTCTTCGTTTCAGCCTTTCCGTTGCATACTTCAGGGAAGTTAAGTGTGTAGATATTATGAAACTCTAGAGTTTTTTCTATTTGTCCGAATTCGACGTAAAAACTACTGAACGGATTTCGTCAAAACTTTCTTTTAAATGTTTCTGTTAACTCCAAGAAGACTGTAGGCTATTTATTGCCACGCCTACATTCGAGGGGCGTCTTATTTTTAGAAAAATACATTTCTACCTTATTAAATTTCACTTTATCACAAATTCCTACCTCTTTTTTTCTATCCAAGGTTTTCTAAGCGACAGCCGATATGGACTTCGCAATTGTCGTTCCACTGGAGGCTTGTTGAGCTATGTAAATTACCCTAGCAATCGAAAAACATGGTAAATTCGGAGCCGTAGCACCACTTGCTGGCATTCGAAAAACATGACAAATCCTGAGCCGTATCACTGGCTTAATTTTAAAAAATCTACGTCCGCAAAATAAAGTTACCTAAGGTTAGACAACGATTAGAATGGAAAAGAAGTAACCGGTGAGATTATTAGAAATTGAATGCTCGTCTTAGCCTTTGACTCGTCGTAGATGTTTATTAAATAGAATTTTCTCTACTTTTCTATTGTAGGTTATAAGGAATTCTGCAAAGAGCTAGGTATTCGCCATATTATATGCTCAGCGGTTTCGCCTTCGTCGAGACATATTCGCCACAATAAGAGTTGACTAGGTGCATCGAAAGCCTTGATGAATGATGACCGTTAAGGTAGCCTTCTAATTATTGAATGGCTGAATTGCCCTTTCGGCTTGCCTTAGGCCAGGTATATAGCTATTCTCCCAATCTGTGATACAGATGTTGTGCTCCCAGGTTTTTAAAGTCGAACTCACACCTGATTTAGGAACTAAACGGTTTTGGTCTTATAAGTGGTAGAGGCTGCAGGGGATTGTTATGTTTTTTCCTTATCCTGTTTGTTTTTTAAATCATTAGGTAGGTATATATTAATACTTGAACATACAAAGTTTCCGTACATTTTTTTAGTATTTATTATGAAGTGAGTAGAATGAAACTTATATCATTCGAAAGGTACTAATGCCATAGATGTGCACAAACGGAAAATTGTGGGTATATGTCGCTATTAAGGCTCGTAAAATTAAGTAATAAATTCCCCATACAAAACAGGTTATTGAAAGGATTTTGGTTTCAATTCAATTTTTGTCGTCGCCATATTACTATACTAACTAACGTATTCAAATATAAACCATCTTAGATTAGAACCTGTTTCCGATGGCGCAGCTCATTTACGTATTTTTTCGATATCTAGATGTCGCTCTTTTCGTTTATAAAAAAAAAACATAAACAACGAAAATAATTGTGGTAAGTTTTTTAGTATAACATAGGTACCTACTTATAAAAGGTATGGTCGATTTTCGACCACAAGCGATACTAGTCCTTTTTATTATTCAATATACAATTCAATATAACAAGTAGGAGTTTTTTTTTTGTTCAAACCACAAAAAATGTTTCACGAGAAAAAAATTCCACTTCTCGTTTCTTTTTAGTTTAACAGGTCGTATCTCATACGAATTTATTTATTTCTATTTTTGACAATACACAGTTCTTAGTGACAGTATTAAAATTAATTAAAATAAAAATATTGATGACTTAATCACTTGAAAAAGTTTAGACATGTTTTTAATTTTCTTTTGTCAAAATTATACACTAAAAATAGAGTTACAGTCCACCAAGTATATAAGAAGCCTCTGATATAAGAAATTAAAAAGAAAAGAAAAATTATTTACTACACATAAAGAAAAAATTATTTTTCTTACATGCCGGTAATTTTCTTTTAAATAGTAAATTTGTTATTGAAGAGTAATTTTTTATGTCCGAACGTTTCTTATATGCAATTTTTTTTATAGTTGTGTTCGCTACTTATATATGAAACTTTTTGTTCTTATTATTTATTTTGCATATTCACATTATCATCTATTATTTTTTTGCATATCGCCAAACAAAACGTTATTTGCCCTACCGTCTAACACTAATTCTAATAATTTCATGTAATGCAATGTTCTGTTATCACTCTCTCTTTACATTTTGTTATTCTTCTTTGTGATGTTGTTCGTTGCCACTTGTGCTAAAGTTTGTCATAATTTCTTTCTTTTTCGACATCCAACCAGCAAGCTGCAAACATCAATGGTATAGTATTACAAGTATCTATCAATAAATACCCATCGCTTCCAATTCACTAATTTTGTCGTTGTGAAGCATACGCATGCTGTAGTCTCGTAGTCGATCTTAATCGGCCTCAATTCGTCGTACGTTTTCGAGAAAATAATATAAAACACGGTGCGTTTCTTATATCAGCTCTTTTTTTTATGAACTTATAGAGAAAAGACGCGGTGTTTAAACATGCATTTCTTATAAGTGATTTGGTCTTAAATGAGTGTTTCTTATATCCGTGATGGACTGTATAGTGAAATTTAAGGTCGCCAAAGGTAGATATTTATAAATATACTTATTCCTTACAAGCGCAAGGTAGTGAAAATATTTAAAATCGCCTGCAAGATTGCAGGAACTGGCATGAATAATTAAATTTATTTGTCGTTACTTATTTTCAAGCCTTTGCAGTTTCGTGAAACGCTTGTAGAACTTGTTCATACAAAGTAAGAAACTGCCTGTGAAATGTACTGGAAGATTTGAAAATTGGGGTCATGGACTTGTGGTAATTTGAATACAAATTGGGTGCAGGTGTTTCCCAAGATTTTCGGAGGAATTATTCCACTAAGTGTGAGTATACAATTTGGATGCAACCGCAGATGATGTCAAAAATTATTATTATTTTTTTTTTTAAGTTGGGGTTTTCCCTGGGTAAATTCATTCCTTAGAAGTTTTGTTTTTTTAATCGTGGATTGCTGACATTCCTTGATTTGGATTCTTAATTTTGTACTCGCAGCAGTTGGTTAAGTTCAAGTTCTTAGTTTAGTTAGTCTGACAGCTGTCGGACTAGATGTATCTCGGTTTTGATTGGCTGAAATCGGTCATATGAGCAGCTGTTTCAGTCGACGTTTATGTAGGGGTAGCCGACGAATCTATAGTCACGAAATTCGTGACTGAGTACTAAGTTGACAGTTGGCATATGGAGCGCAATAGATCATCAAAAAAATGCAGTAGATTGGAGCTTTTCGCAGTATATTTTTTAATTTACTAAAAGCAAAGATCAATTGCTTAAAACTATATAAATAATCCCTTTAATGTTTTTTCATACAATAAATTCACAGTAAGTTGGCTTCGTTCAGACTTAGTTTAAGTATTAATACTTTGTTTATGGTTCAGACGTTCTTTACAGCGGCTATTTTTATGCATGGTTTCTGTACAGCTGTCCAAGAGAAGGTTTATCAAACAAAAAAAGTGCAGTAGATTAGATTTAGTTGCAGCAGATTTATTTTTGCGAAAAGTGCAGTAGATCTACTTCTATTGCAGCGCAGTGGCACCGCAGGACTCGTAATGTTAACCCAGTGTGCTTGAACTCAAAGAAAACCTATTTAATCTAAGAAGATCTACTAAACCTAGCGCAAGTCTCTTAAAAGTTTGCTACATGACAGCCTGTAAATATTTACGAGCTCCTATCACTACCATAAACGATGAAATCGTTACTTTTTCGCATACATCTGGAAACATTCAGGCGGGGCATTATTAAATTAATATTGCCCGGCAATATAAATACATACAAATTAATACAATACATGTAATCGCACCATACATTTTTTTTATTATTATTAGCAAAGAATCATTTTAGCTGTGAAATGGAAAAGTGCCATGTTGAGTGGTTTTTAAAATCAGTGGTCGTATCCATTTTTTTTTTAATAACAACAATAAAAATATGATTATGGCTGTTTGTTAAACAAATAATTAAAATTTTGTGCGCAGTGAATGACGAATTTCAGTTGATCTTAGAGGGCAATTTTTGTGCTCACGAATAAGGTCGACGTAGTGATTTTGACAGATATCCAACCTATGCCAGTAACACGACCACGAACTATCTGAGGGAATTCCTCTCGTCTTGGCTCACAAACTAATTAGTACGAACTACGCATTCCACAATAATTTTGACATGCTGACTCAAAACCCGTGTTCCAATTTAGCCATTCACCGCAGTGCACATTGTCAATTTATTAATTCTCACAAATTAATTAGTTCGACGTGACTTAGCCATTACATCGCTTTAGTTGTGGCTGATGTGGCGGCGGTGGGTGCCATTACACATTCCGAAATAATTCGGCTACTTCAAGTGGGCTTGTGCGTGAATATTGTAATACACCCCCTTAAGTTACCCGAAATATTAATAGGTACCGATGGCACCACCTACTATCATAGCGACGACGCCCGCACAAATTAATCAATTTTAATCAAGTTCATAATTAATGAGATTGGATTAGGATTCGCAGCCAGGGATGTGAACTCTTTGTGGAAATTAAAATCGACATCTCGAGAAAATTAGACGAAAACTTTCCCAAGTGGAAGGCAAACATCGTTTGGAGTCTCGAATCCGTTTCAGTATTTCTTTGTGTCCTCGCATTCTGGTGGATATTCCATTCAGAAAAGTGTTTCTCGTTTTTATTGCTGAAGAAACGGTTTTCCAGCGGGAAACACTGTTCAAAAGGAGAACCGTCAGCCGGCGAAAAGGACTTGCAGAGTTAGGTGTAAGGGTTTATTAGACGCGCAGAAACGAAGCCTTCTTGTTGAAACGAGAACACAATGGTAGGTTCGTTTCGTTCGTCCTTGTTTGTACAGGAATAACAAAAGAACTCAGCAGCCTGTGAGTGATGGGAGAATAAACGTCTACTACAAACAAATTGACTGCGAAATTGACAAACAAATAAATGAAGTGCAAAGGCAATGGCAAACGCGCGGCGCGGAATGGCAGAAAGCACATGATTTGCCTGCACAAGAAAATTGAATGCAAATTGCAGGAAATATTTGTTTTGCTAGCTATTTCCATTTTCTTTTGCGGAATTGAAAATTTCACTGGAAGACATCATGCAGAAGGGGAGGCGAGGAGGTACCTATAGAAAAAGGTGCGCAAATTGCCATTATTCGTGTGTTGGGCTCTGGTTCCAACACTGTGAGTGCTTGCTGTGTTGTCAATGTTTGTTCGGAGCAAATTGGATGTTGTTTGAGACAAATAATATGCCTTTTGCCGATTTATGGATATACGAGCGACGGATATACACGCGCGATTCGTAATTTGCTCCATATTCGGAATTGGAGTCATCGAGCGCTGGGTCTCATTCTGTTTGTTTTCCAAAAACACTCCGCAGTGTTGCACTAGAGTTGCACATGTTCTGTGCTTTTGGTTTCCCGTTAAGCGCGGAATATAAAATCAGTAATTTGCATTTTGCATCTGCAGGATATATTGTTAAGAATTGAGAACTCGCTGAAGAACGAAATTGGGGTGTAGAACTCTTAGTTGTAGAGCCTTGAATCGAGAAAGTCGAACTCGGACATAGTAAAGTTTTTTTTTGTAGGAAACGGATAAATACGTATGAGCTCTCAAGGAATGGTGTAAAAAAACGGTAGCATATAAGCGCTATGAGTACTTTGAGAATTAAAAGTAAGTAAAAGTAAGAATCCGGTTCTTTTTGGTATCATCAGGCAGTGAACAGCAAGAACTGTTGTCCCCGTGTGAAAGCTGACGCGGGCTACATATACAAAGACATGTTTTTTTTTTATTTTAAATATGTTCGAAACGATTTTAAAAATGTGCTAAGTCGAAAATTGCTATTAGAATCGCGTCAAAACTCACTTGTCAAAACTGCCTTAGAAAACTCGTCAATAAATTAGTCGGAAAGGCGTTTAAAGTGTGTCAAAAATACATAAAGACTTGTCTGTAAACTAGTCAAAAAGTCGTTTAAAAACTGCTCGGAAAACTGTCAAAAATGCGTCTGAAAACTCGCCAAAAAGCGTCTAAGAATGAGTACGTTAAATTAACTCATTCTTCGACGCTTTTGTGAGTTAATGAGTTTAAAAGCCGTTTTTGAGTTATGTTAAAATCGAAATAAATAAGTGAACATTTTTAATAGCACGCATCACGCGGCTTTTAAGAAAATTTTACTTTTTCACAAAAAATTACGACTGTGCGCAACTAAAGCAAAATTTAAAAAAAAATGGATTAATTTAAATTCATATACTTGAAACAGATCTCTCTCTCTTCTTCCCTCTTTTCTTAACTGCTGCCGATGGGTGAGTGCAGCTCAATCTCTCCATTGAAGGGTTCACAGTGCAGACGTTTTTAACAAGTTAATTTAACGAACTCATTCTTGCTTTTATGATGAGTTAAGAAGTTATTCAAAAACACTTAAGAAACTGCATCAAAAACCGAGTCAAAAATTCGTTAAAGAACTTTTTTACCCGCTTTACAAATCGCTATAGGAAAATGAGCCCAAAAAGTTAAAAACAAAAACCCAGTCCAATATGTCTGAAAAACAATTAAATAATTCACAAGTAAACAAGTTAAAGAACATATAAGAAAAACTTATTGAGAGACTAGTCAAACACGTGTAAAAAACTGTTCTAAAAATTAGTCAACTAAAAAAACGCTGTAAAAATGAGGTAAAAAAACTAGTCAAAAACCTGTTAGAGAACTAGCCAAAAACGTGTCAGAAAGCCTGTCGAAAAACTAGCCTAGAAAGTATTCAAAAAGCCCTTTAAAAACTCGTAAAAAGCTAGTCAAAAAAGAGTTGAAAAGCTCATCAAAAACAAGTCAGGAACTCATGAAAAATGCGTTAAGAAGCTCGTCAAATAATAAGTAGGAAACGAGATAAAAAAAACTGTCAAATATGTACATAAAAAAACAGTTAAAAAACACAGGTCCGCTCTTTACCGGATTCATCCTTAAAGACATATTCAAAAGCTTCCTTGGTATATTTACAAAGCCTTACATCGGACCTAGTAACTGGTTTGCGGCATAAGAACGTCCCCAGCTCAAGCCTTCGCCCAATAGTAATCTCGTTGACATATCCGACAGCGACTTTCACCTTTCGGCGTGGTCCAAGTATAGTTTGATCTTTGCTGACCTTATCTCATCAATTAATAGAGTCACACATGACTGAAACTATTAAATTATATCTACCTTACAGTTTACTAGGCAACACTCTTTCAAAACTTCTATTGCTACATGACAATCATAGTTTGCAACTCGTCCCCTGAAATATGTCGTATTTCCAGAAAAATGCACCTTACAACAACTTAAGAGTAGAACTGAATTATAAATATCACCTCCCTACCTCCCGGCACGACGTTCAAGTTTCATTATAGATTCGCCTTTCCCAAGAGTTGTTGTTGTTAATGTTGAAAAAGAACGCTCCATCCCAGGTAAAGATACTTGAAACTTGCTTTAAATCAGCTTGGAAAAGGAGACCATTTGTTGGCCAATCAGGTGCAGTAGATCAGAATGTTTGAATTTGATTTCAAAATAAATCCAAATGCGGCCCAAAGTCATATGAAGCCCATTAAAAAAAATATGAAGGTAAGTTACCCACCCCTAAATATGAGCTCAAATTCTTGAAACTCCATTTGACGATGGGACGTAATAAACTTTAACTACATACCTCACTTTCGTTGAAGTTCAAATTCAAATTCCCATATCGATCTGAATTCCCTGCATCAAAATTCATTCGAACAGATTCTTTAACATTCCCACTGGCAAGCGCCATGCAGTACTACCCGCACTTGCATATTTGATATAGCCCCGCTGAAATGCATCAAACTTTCGCTCTATCAGTCTTCGAAATTCTCGGCATTTGATAAAATATTGCACCGGAAAGTTACGAGAGCCAATGCCCAGCAAAAGGATCCAAACTTTAGTCAACAATGGCACTTCCTTGACGCAAAAATTAATTTCATTAATATAAACCGAAAAGTTTCCCTCTCACTCACATAAATACACAGATACGTGTGCACCAAAGTGAACTGAGCCAAAGTAACAAACTGCCAACTATTCGCGCCATTAATCCCGAGAATATGCTCTGCCGAAGAATTTGCTTCCAAAAGCGGAGTCCTTTGTTAAGACACTTGCACGCAAAATCCAAAAAATGCCCTTCCGGTTAATTTATGGCTATCGAAGCACTTACCCACTGTATGCTGTATAGTTGGGCAAAATATCCAAATATACGCCTAATTTGCGAGTAACAAATAAATAATTTTACCAATTTCGAGGCGGCTACAGCAATGTAGCGAAAACTTTCAAGGAAACGAAAACTTTTCAGTTTTCTCCTCAAACCCCTCCAGAGAAAGGTGTATGTGCCAAATGTTGCCAATAAGGGAAGCTCTCGGCTCTCGCCTCGGCCAGTTCTTTGCGTCGTTGTACTACTTCAAAATGTCGCCAACTATGACAGCCACTGGTGTCAGGGGGAGCGAAATAACTTAATTTGTTATTTGGCAGTGATCCCCGACTGCCTATGATGGTATGGAGGCAAATGGCGCACAACGCACCCGCGAACTTTCATTATGGTTATTAGATGATGGCGGTGTTGGGCGCCATATGCCATTCTAACGACGAGGACTAAGTTGTGTTTTCCGTTATGCAAAGTTCGCCCCAGCAAGTGTTTTGCGAAACATTTTTCGACAGGTGAAACGCACTTTTGTTGGTGTTGGTGATGGTGTTGGATTTGGATCTTTTTTTTCTGTTCTTTTTTTTTTTGCAAATGACAAACTGTGGCAAGGAGGACATTTTGTTTTCCTTTAGGACCGACATCTGTTTATGTTTCTCATGATTGTGCTGTGGCAGTTTTTGGAAGAGTTAGTGGTCGGGGTGAGTGTTGCTCTTGCTATATGGAAAGGGTTATAATACGGGTTGGGGTGGGGGTGAAGCAAATTGTATATGGCAGCCATTTGCCAGGTTTAGAGAAATTTGCATTTACATATATACAAATTATGAGTAAGAAAAGTTTTCGGGTAAATTGAGGTATTCTTTTTGTTGTTACTGTTGTTGGGGGCCTTGGCGCCAAATGTTGCCAAATAAAACGATTAAGGTATGGAAGATGTGTAGTTGAAGGTAGGACGAAATTTTGAATTCTTTAGGACGTTGAATTAATACGTTTAGCAGTAGGGTTTATTTAATGCTCAGTGATCGAGGAAAGGGTTCGTTAGAAGTTAGAAAGTTAGACTTTTGCAAAAGGAAATTAGTCTATGTGTATGTTTAGATGCGATGCAGATAGTTTTTCCGACGAACTAGAGAAGGGGATGATTGTCAGGCGTCAAGGGAAAGTCTCATATAATGCGACAACTGAAGATGTAAAGGGTGTTTGTTTTTTTAGAGGTATAGAACTTTGAAATGGAATAAAAAAAAGATGTTTCTTTTTTTAAATTGACATGAAATTTACTTTATTCGAAAGATAATATTCTGGCATTATAATTTAAATATGATTTCTTTCAATAAATCAATTGAGGCACGAGCTGCGTGACATGGTGCGCCGTCTTGTTGAAACCACAGCTCCTGCACATCATGGTTGTTCAATTGATGAACGAAAAAGTCAGTAATCATGGATCTATATCGGTCACCATTGACTGTAACGTTCTGGCCAGCATCGTTTTTAAAGAAGTACGGACCAATTATTCCACCAACCCATAAAGCACACCAAACAGTCAGTTTATGTGAATTTTTGTGGAGTTATTGTGGAACCCTATTTCCCATCAATGGTCTCGACGAGCTAAGGTCAACACCAACCTTAATGGAGCAGCAGGCAAAAAAGCTAAAACTAGATGTGGCGCTTTTCATAATGCGTCGCCATAAGTTCTAACAAAAGATCAATCAATAAACTAAAGAAAACAAATTTTTTAAAAAATGACTTTTTTCAAAAATCCATTTTACGATACAGAGAAAAAAAAAAGTTAATTTAAAAAACCAAAAAACCCGACTGACTGTAAAAAAAAAGAATTAAAAAGATTTGAGCAAGACGCATTTAAGAACCTATACCTAACTTAGTGACAATCGGAGACTATATACCTACACAGCCTAATAACTGACTCCGACTGCCAAATAGTAAGAATGTGTCTTGTTCACATCTTTTAAATTCTTTTTGAAGTATAACTTCTTTAGGCACACTTGACTTCGGGGGTAAGCTGGTGAATGCGTCACGAAAACGTTACGGAAATCGCGAACGGAAGTTGAGAGGCAGATATAAGTTAGTGAAGATAGAAGGAGATGGAGTGACGTTTCGTTTCGTATATCTAAGCCACAGCCCACAGTGCAGCAGTGATACCAGATCGGGGGATTTATGCCTTTTTGCGGGATTTTCTCACTTATAATAAGCTACAAGGTACGAAAGGATTTTTCAGACCTCATAGTACAAAAAGAAAAGGATTTCACTTTTTGGTAAATTTTTGTTCCTAATTGCTCATTTCATTAAGAATAAAAAAATTTGTCAACCTACGGTCAAATTAAATATTTTCATGTTTAGAAAATTGTCATTCAAAATATCTGAATGCTTTCATTTTCTTTTTTTTATTTCCCTAAACTGTTTCTAAATGACAAATCACGAGTATTTCTTAAAATAATATATTTATTTATTTTGTAAGCATTGGAATGTATGCAAAAAAGCCTTTCCTCATTCTCAAATCAAATGTCATTGTGTCATTTTTGTATGAAAAATCAAGAATAATGAGACTTGAAACCGAGATAAAGTTTCAAATAATTCATAAGATATTTATTTGATGTTGAATATTATTTTCATTTTAATGCCGAATGCAATTTTATGTTCCATTTTGTAGCGTTTTAAAAATGTGTAAGATGTACCTAAATTTCTATTTTTGTTTTAAGGGATGTTTTGGGTATAACCGTGGGATAACCTGCCTCTAAAGTCTGGTATCACTGCAGTGCATGCCTATTGTCTGTATTACACTGTAGGAGCAAGAGAGTCGCACCTCACCTCACCTCGCACCGCCAGGGCCCGACCAACCATATGTGCAAGATGTGCAAATGCACAGGGCGCTAACTTCTGGGGGCGCATTGCTAGGAAAGAAATATTAATTTTATCTTGCGTGAACAAATACTGTCATTTGCATTTTAAAGAAAAAGCTTGTTCAAATAAGCCCAAAATAACAACAGCCATCACACCTGTGCTGAATTATTTCTTGCACATTAACTCACATCACTTGCATTGTTGCAACTTCAAGGAGAATCTAACTCAAAATATCGCAAAATAAAAAATTCCACTAGACCTATGCAAGTTCACTTCTTACCTAGATAATCTCAAAATATTCCACCCTTTTCATGTAGGTATATTCCTTGCACATCTCAAAATAAAATCTCCTGGTTGATGTGGAAAAGACTTATTCATGTGTGCAGATATGAAAAAAGGGCCCTTTCTGTAAATCTTGCACAGGCCGCTAGTTTGGCTGGAACCGCCACTGCGCACCGCACACATTTTCTTTCTCTATTTCTTTCATAACCAGTTATTTTTCGTATATACAGACACAGGTCACGCCCATTCCACGGTTGCCACTTTGGTATTTTTTTTATCCAAATTTGGTAATGTTTTTTTTTGCTTTTTGAGTTTCGGTAATTTGGTAATTTTTATCTGGTTATGGTAACTTTTTGAGCAGATGTACCAAGAATATGAAATCGATATCAACTCATTTAAATGCTACCTTACTGTTTCTGAGTGAACGTATTGCATTATTTGCATATGCGTCATCACCATCCATATAAACCTGTTTAATTCATTATGCAAAAATTTACCGAATGCTCTCATTTTCTTCTTTTGACAGATGGTAAACTTCGAAATATTTTCTGTTTCTGTTTATAACTTCTTTGAGATATGGATAGGTTAATTAATCATATTATTTATATACAGACATAAGACTCTAATTTGTTAAAGTTTTGTTAAAAGAAAAAAGGATCGAAAATGGTAGATGATCCCATGCCTTCTAGCAGCTGGTAATTTTGTGCAGAACGTTGTTTAGTTGTTTAAAGACTGACAAAGTTCCTACTACGTTCCTTATTGAATTGAAAAGTCTTGTGTTTTTTTTTTTGCCCTTTTGTCTGTATCACACTGTAGGAGCAAGAGACAGCAGTGCGCGCACACATTTTCTTTTTCTCTTCCTCTCATAGCCAGTGTATATAATATCTCAGCCAGTATTTCGTTTGCGAGTACATACAATCAGTGTTAGCGGCACAGCCAGCCGCAGATTGTAATACTGCTATGATTATTTTTTGGTACTAGAAAATTTTAATAAAAGACGATTTACTAAAACGGTTTTTTTTGTGCTTTTTCCCTTTATCCCACGGAAGACTTTTCGGACATCGCAATTACCACAAAAAAAAGGGATAAATCCCACGATATTATAACACTACATACAATCATATAGAATTATGGATGGAGCTAAAGAAGTTTTACTTCAGCCGTGTGGTCTAAAGCACACTCTTTTTTTTTATTTACAGTCAGTCAGTTTTTCGCTAAAAAGTACCACGCATCTACATCGACCAGACGCCGTGCCTCGCAATAAGCCATCAGCCGGTCGTCCCTAAGGCGAATTTTGGTCAAAGACTTGCGCATGTTCCTTTACAAAGTCCAGTCCGTGTATCAGCTGCTGCCTGTCGACCGCCAAACGCGTGTAACCTACGCCCAAGCCATCCTCAATCTCGAGGACGAAGTGGACGATTTTTCGACCAAATCATAATGAGCGATGAGGCTCATTTCCACCTCAGCGGGTACGTGAACAAGCAAAACTATCGCTTCTGGGGTACCGAAAATCCACGAGTAATGCACGAGGAGCCATTACACCCGCAACGACAACAGTGGACGGTGCGCGATATAGGGCCATGTTAACCGATTTTTTTCTGCCGCAATTGGACGAATTAGGACTGGAGGGCATGTGGTTCCAACAGAACGGAGATACGGCACACACTGCGCGAGCCACAACCGATATTCTGAAGGCGGCGTTCCCGGGTCGCTTCATCTCTCGTTTTGGCGATTTGCACTGGCCCGCAAGATAGCCCGACTTAACCGTTCCAGACTTTTTTTTTGGGGGGTTTTTTGAAGTCCCGTGTTTACGTGAACAAGCCCGAGACCCTAGAAGCCCTCAAGGACAACATTCAACATGAGTGCAAGAATCTGTCGCCCGAAGTTCTCGCCGAAGTGATGAAAAATGCCCTAAAACGAGCCCGTCTGGCAATCAATTGTGACGGCGCCCATTTGGTCGATATCATATTGGTTCTCGACTTGACCAATCAAATTCTAAAGGTTCAAATAAACATAATCAGAAAACAGAATCGAAGTTTTTCATTTAGAAAAATAAATGAGAGCAAATCAACTTCGGATGACTTCTTTTGGCCCACCTTGTACCTCCACGTATGTTGATTGCTGTTTAAAAATTCAAGGAGAAGATGGTCACTCTCTTCTCTCTCTCTTCTGTTTTAATTTTAAGGATCTGACCGTATATTGGATTGGTTGACTAAAACCACATTCACTGGTAGAAGTCATTCAGTTTGGTTGAGGTGGCCTGTGGGCTTAAATTCAGATACTGTCCTCCCCAATTCATTTTGGTCGGGTGGACAGAAGTCATGGCTTACTTTTTTCATGTGAAATACTTCCTTCAGCGTGACAGCGGATTTTGGGTCGTCTTCCCTCTGTCAGTGATGGTTCACTGATATCAACTATTGTTGCTGCCTCCCCCTGCAGCAGTCTTTTAATTCATTTCGTTGATTCTTCAAACCGATTCGCTTGCAAATGCAAACGTTCGACCATAGATAACAGCCGACGATATAAATCCGTTGTGCGCCCTCGTTTTCCATATGCAGCTCCTTATTGCATATAACCCATCTTTGTGCACAACCATTTATAACTTTTTTAGATTTCATTGGAGAATTTTAATAAATTCTTCAATTGCTTTCGGCTCTTCTGGAACATGTTCCACTGGCCGAATTGCTCTATGTCTTTCTCCTCCATTCATTTGGTCCGTCATCAACTTAATTTGACACAATTTTATAACCAAACCGAAAAACATTTCTCAATTTGGACAAAATTGCAATTTATTCAAAGGACTACTTCACCGCCACTTAACCCCAATTTGGAGCAAATCTCTAAATCAAATCCTCGTCCTGCTGCAAACTGTGTCTCTCTGTCGTCAAGTCGTCGTGTCGTCGTTCTCCACACTGCGGAAAGTGTATTCTGCATTTCATCCAGCTGCAGTGCAATTTCACTCGCAATATTCTGGGTTCGTCGAAACACCAACCAGATTGAAGAAGGATTTTGCACGATTAAAACCACACCACAAGTGGAACGAATAAAGCAGCACAAAAATAAAATGAAACCGAAACATTTCACCACTATCTGTTAGATAGATAGAGAGAAAGAAAGAATTCCAAGGAAGATAAGAGGACAACGACGACGACGATGATGATGACTACGAATGCAACTTGCACTCAAGAGGATATTCTCTGTTCTCACAGCCTTCTGGTCTTCTTGCATTATATCCCAATGACCATTGGGACCACTTCTGTTTTTGAAGAAGAAAAAAAGAAAACTCTGACCAAAACCAAAATGCAGACAAAATTTTAAATAGAAACCCAAATGAATGCGAACAGAAGACATTTTTCCATCGAGTGGCTGGGTCCTTAACCTACTTCAGAGGCAAACACTCGGACATTCTGCATTCTCTCAGGCGATGGTATAATTTCAAGGACTACCCTACCCTCCCCATTTAATTTATTTAATATTAACAAAAAAACTAAAAGTGTCCCTCTACCGTAATAAAATTTCATTGCTAATCACGAAGATAGAGAGCAA
Organism: Cheilosia variabilis; assembly: GCA_951230905.1. Classification (NCBI taxonomy): domain Eukaryota; kingdom Metazoa; phylum Arthropoda; class Insecta; order Diptera; family Syrphidae; genus Cheilosia; species Cheilosia variabilis. The sequence goes on along the minus strand of OX579676.1, from coordinate 140,388,372 downwards.
ACGCGCACAAATACGGATAACGAAAATCCTTTTACCTGTAATTGGATTTTTCCACGGCATATAATCCGACCAACCCACAAACACCCATGGAACTTTGGAAATTATGATTACTTTCGTTGAACTTTTGACGCGTGAAACCGCACAAATCGCACCAAACATCCTTTGCTTTGCACACTTTCAAGGAATCTTTTATGCTACCTTCCGGCCTACATACAAGAAGTATAGAGGCCCAATGAAATCACATCGGCAATCGAAAGGATCCGTTGCCGACGAAATGGTAATCGAAAAATCATCTCCCCCAGGTGTGTGCGTGTGTGTGCCTCTGAAGCGGGAGAAGTGATTTTGACACCCGGCATAATAAGTTCGTTTGTTAATTTGTTATCCTGTGATATGGTTTTGTTAAGGCGGTGGTGCTAAGGACGGGTATCTAATACGTATTTGGCTTACGGCATAGAAAGGTGGTGGTTCCACCTTAGTTGTATGCGGAAAAGAAACGGTCCTTTCCAGAGATATTCTGTCGAATGCATGCCACTTTTTTCCGGTCACAGGGAAGTGCGGGAGAAAAATACGAATGGCTATGTCAAAGGATTGAACATCTGCGATTGAATTTCGGATGTGATTCAGAACGATCCAAGAGGAAATCCTTATTCATATTTCGCCTCTATATTTGTGCACTGGGAGACCGCAAAAAGGCGATTCCTTCAACAAGGAAAAAAAAAGAAGAAACTTGCTAATCAGGAAAATTGCCAACTTTGTGGGTTTTCGTTGTGGAAAACGTTAGACTTTTAAAAGGAATGGCAACGAAAAAAAGGCCAATTCTAAGGATAAGGATGAACACGATGATAGAATTGAAAATTTCCTTCCATTCTGTTGGGTGTGTCATTTTTTTTAAGGACCTCTCTGCTCGTTACCACTTCGAGTTATGTCTGCGCTAGGTGGTACCTGTCTCCTGGAAAAGGATTTCTGTCCTCTGATCTTAGGTAGACTATGCTATGGATGGTTTGTTTGAGTAGACGGTTTAGTGTGAAGTTTGACAGTTGTCAGCTGTACTTTATGAGGCAAGTGTCGTTAAGTGAATTTAGGTTTCGAATCATCTTACTAGCCCGAGTTTGTACTAAGATCGTAAGGCCTCGCTACGTGTAAAAAAATCCACCAAGAGTAGTCCTCGAACAAAGTTTCTTTTGCAGGCTTATGACTCACAGTCAGTTGTTGATGGAAAAAGCATGATTCCCAGCAAAACGTGCTCCTAAAACAGATCTACTGCTGAGCGCATATCCGCCACTTCTGCTTGGAACGTCTCTTGAAGTGTAAATCACTTAAATCAAAAAGAAAAATTCATTTAAGCCCTTGAGAAAGCCTTCCATAACCATCCAAAGCTTTCAGTTTTGCAGTTTTCCAAAAATAAAAGGTAAAAGTTAAATCCCCACACATATCGTCAAAGTAAAACCGTCAAGTGCATATCTCCCGTAGCTTATACCTCCCTTCAACTATAATTTTCGACCTCATCGCTATCAAGTGCGGATATCATCTAAGTGGCCATAAGTAAAGCTTTCATGTCTATTAGAGCCTATTGCGGGCACTTTGTTGTGAAATGACTTCCGGGGTCATCAACGTCTATGGCCAGTGGTTAGTGAATTTGAGCGTAAGCAAGGATACATGAGTTGTTGGTGTTGCTGTTGCTGCTGCTTGTTGGGCTTCTATATACATGGAAATTGTGTATGGTACACGAAAAGGAAATGGCCACGACGAAGGAGTTATTCTTTTATTTTCCATTCAATTTCACATTTTCTAATGGCACTCAAGGAAAAACTGTACAGCCGGCCCAGCAGCAAGTAGGTACTTCCTGAACAAGGTGAAAGACGGACGTTCTTTTCTTTCTTTTTTTTTTTGTTCAAATGTTGTTTGTGTGTGGGTTTTTTTGTTGTTGTCATTGAGTGAGGAAGTTCATTTGGCGTATGAATGGACGGCTTGTACACTTAATGGGCGAGGTAGGATATAGTCGGTTAGAGTCTGTCGTTGAGTTGATCTATAATTGACCAATTGTCTGGATAAGAAAGTGGTGAGACATTTTTTTTAACGACTGCTTGGTGAGAATATAAAAGTATAATAGAAAGGAAAGTGATCTACCTATAATGCTTGACCAAATAAGCAAACAAATCACCTAAGCCTTTTACGTACAGCTTCTGCATTCCGGACTATCACTTGTGGGTGTATCCTTACAACATAAAGCCCCATACCCACTTTGGGCTACAGCTAAATTTACACCGGCATACATGTGAAACTCCGCCAATTAGAGGCAACCGCACAAACCGCATTTTATAATCACGATACGCAAGCCAAAATTAGCTTCCAATTGCGAGTTCAGGACATTGATCCTCCTACATAGCAGCAGCAGCACAAATTGTTTCATTAAATTGGAATTAAACTCATAATCACCAACCGACTCCGCAAAACCGCCAGAATAACAATTGGCATCCCTTACATATCCAGATGCGAGGTTTTAATCGATTATTCCCCAAAAAAAGAAAACAAAACGCTTCCCATGATTACCCAACAAATATGTAGTTACCACGAACACATATAACGCCGTTTCTATTGAACGGTTGCCTCCCTGCGCGAATAAAAGCAACCGAATACCACAATTGCACTTGAGTCTAATAAAATGCCGACATGCACCTGCAAAATCCACAGCCACCACTTAACAATTCACTTATGGGCCGCATGCAGTCCGTTTCCATATCCGCCAACAGAAACCCCCTTCCGTTCGTTCCTACCCCCTTCGAATTAATTGAGCGTATTTAGTCGAAAATTATTTTCAATTAAAACGCACACTAGGGTGGATTCCCTCAAAACAAATCGAGTACTGCTATTGCTATTAGCTACCCACCAAACGCCGCACAGTCAGACAGGACAAAGTTGTGCTGGCTGGTTGCACTGGCAAAAATTATTAACGCATCGGATATTTTGAAAAAATTCCCGCCGAAAGTGCGTAGCCAAATCGAAATTATGCACCGGTAGGCGTTACGTGGTGGGGTGGGTGTTTTTTTTTGTGTATGTGTCCAACTGAAGACCGGCGACAGCGGCGCTGGCTTTGTCCCGCTGTCATCATTGTTGGCCACTGAATTTTTCCTATTAAGTGTTCAGACAAAAAAAAAAATGGCCGACTGTCATTATATTCGTGTTACTAAAATTGGACCGCCACCAGCGAATTTAAATTCATTCGACGGCAAAACGGGTTGATGAATGTGGGCGTGGCAGTACAATTATTGGCTTTTGTTCGACGAAAAATTTCACTCGTTTACTTCTGTCTCATTAATCATTTTGGCGTGTGGAACGGTCGACATGCTGGTGCACAATACACGCCAGGATTATTGGGGTTTTGGTTGGAAATTGTGTCGATTGCGCGGCAACTGTAAATAAATTGTTTTTCGAACACGGACTTCAATGTTTGTAGCCGATATTTGTTCACCGGGGGAGCTTTTCGCCTGTTCGACGATGGCGAATTTACAAAATGTTAATGATTCAAATTAGAGCCAGACGAATGGATACGCAGTCAGCGGGAGTTAAATTGTTTTCCAATTAAATGTATTTAGCGAATATGTGAATGGTTTTCTGTTGAATAATGAAATTAACAAATGAGCGTATATTATGGGACTGCGTTGGTGGAACAAATTGCGCTTAGCTCTCGTCGTTGGTTAGCAAATATTTGAAGATTCGCCAAGTGTCTTCAAAATGTGAAAGCTGCTGGAATTGGTGAAGTTCTGAGGGGCCGCTTCTAGTTGAGCACTAGCACTAGAATTTTTACTAAATTTCCAATATTTGAATATCCGATAAAAACGAATTTGAACTCCATCCAAAACTTGTAATGCGGTTTTCGGCGCACCATACCACATATGGGAATGAATTCCTTAAATGTTGTAAGACAACAGCAGGCGCAGTGGCTTAGTGGTTAGTATGTTGGACTACTTAGCGAGGGGTCCCAGGTTCGAATCCCGAAAAAGCCCAAAATTCCTTTTTTCCGCTACGCCACCTCTCGGGAACGTCTGACAAACATCCGAGAGTATAACTGTAATGAAGAAGCTCCTCAATTAGCCGTTTGGACCCGGCATAAAATTGTATATCCCTTCCATTCGTCCTAAAAATGAAAAACTCACACAGACCTGTTGCGCCAACTATTTATTTATTTTTATTATAAGACAACAGATGAATATAATCATTGATGCAAGTAAAAACTATTAGCCCCTCTTGTGGGTATTATCACAAGACATAACACAGTACAGCCGCGCAATAGGCGGTGGTAAGTTGGTGCATGAGGACACTCCACAGTTTCTTTGCCACTGACTCTGCCATATCAAATGAATAATTCTCGAAAGGCACTTTTTGGAAGACTTAGAAGATATCAATGAAAATTCTATAAAAGACTTGCATACATTTTTAAAAGCCTCGGAATGGCTTGACATATTTCAAAGGTTTCTATACTGTGGGGGTCTTGGACTTGGAAGATCTCTCTGGCACTTTAATAAAAGACTTGCATACATTTTTAAAAGCTTCGGAATTGCTTGTTAATCTCATTTCATAGGTTTCCATAGTGTGGGGGTCATAAAATCTGAAGGCTCCGTTTTTTTTTGGCGACCTCGGGTATAATGGTCATTCCAACGAAGTTTGTCATAAACACCGAGAAGGGAGATTCGGGCTTCCATTTACGGACAGCAGATAGCATTGTGTTTTAAAAGCAAATTCTAAAAGTGCCCAGAATGCTGACATAATGCCAAAAAAGCTGACCCAACGGACTTCGCCTCGTCCAATATTTGGTGAAAATAGAATAAAATCAAGTATTAATTTTGATTTAATTAAATTTTCTATTCGTTGTGAATCACATTGCTCATGAGCTTTGTGACCGCTAAACGCGTTCCGTTGCATAATTTTGGATGATTGAGAACCAACCTTCAATTGTAAATTGCTCGGTGGCAAGCCAGGCACATCCAATGAATTCAAAAACTCAGTTGGATAGTTGGTTGCTTCGCCTTCGTTTGTTACACAGTCGATAGATTTGAAGGAATGCAGGGAACATCCTTGTTCTTTGCCGCTAAAATTGCTCTTTCACTTAACCAATTGTAGTTTTTGTGGTTAGCAATGATGTTCGGAAACACTTTGTTGATGAGCTCCTTTTTCGTTGCAAAAATTCGGCGGAAACGGAATCAATCCATTCGATGCGTCGAGAGGAACACGGCCATTACCGATAATTAGCAGTTGATTGGAGAACATTTCGACAGATGGATCGTTTAAAGTTTTTTCACATAACGCCACAATGTCGATGATTTGAGGCAAGCATTGATCTCATCGGCAGCGGAAGATCGTGGTATTGCTGGTACTTTTTGCCGGAAATCGCCTGAGAGTAAATTCAATGCACACCTAAAATGTCTTGCGTCATTACACAGATCTTTCATAGTGCGATTCAGGGCTTCTAACGCACGTTTATTCGAAATTGTGCATTCGTCCCAGATAATGATTTTACTTGCTACCAAAACCTTGGCCATTGCTGATTGTTTCGCTATGTTACATGTTGGTTCTTCAACCGCTTGAAGGTTTAATTGCAATTTCAATGCCGAATGAGCGGTTCGGCAACCTTCGCTATTGCAGAAGAAGCAACTGCTACAGCAATTTTCGACCTTGCACGAACTGTAACCAAAATCAATGATATGAGGAATGTCTTGCCAGTGCCACCAGGCGCATCAAGGAAAAACAAGCCAACATTTCCATCATCAATTGCCTTCATCAACGTATCGTACACTTCTTTTTATCATGTTCGTTTTTAATATGTGACAAAAACAATTGTCACATAAATCTGGCGCAAAAACAATTGTCGCAAAAAATTGTCAAAAACAAAAATTGTCACAACGTAACGTAAACATAAACGGCATCTATCATGAAGATGGCGTCGTAAAATCGCTCCATACAAAATGTCTGGGAAAATTAATTTTCTTCATAATTTTTTTTTCGGTTATTTTTCGGGCGTTTTCTTGGGTATTCTTCTTGTTTGGCCGGAGACCAGTCCGAATTGTTGCGAATCATCGAAATCGGTCTAGGCGTTCTTGAGTTATAAGCGTAGTAACTAACGTCACTCTCTTTTATATATTTAGATTATATTTTGTTGCCGAAAAGAAATCCAAAGCAGTTAAAAAGGGCAAAGAGCTCACAAATAAACGTGTATGAGATAAATTTTCGTTTGAAAATTGAAAACTTCGTGCCTTAAATATCTGTATTACCTAGAGAACCATCGATATAAACATGTACATTGCACAGTTCTGGTGAAATTTCATGTTTCAAAACAATAGAGCGGCTTCTGTTTTGTTTCGATGAAAAGGGGCTGAATGAGTACGTACTATGTGACGGAGTGCTAATAAATACAAGGATTCTGTTTCAGTGTCGTCTCGTCGATACAAAGTCCATTGAATCGGCTTAGTGCTTATTTTGAAATATCTGATTCAATCTGATTTCAGTTTTCGGAAGACTTTGGATTAAAAATTTGTTTCAACCGAGCAAAAATCGCAACCGATTAGAGCCAAATTTTGAGCATGTAAGTTAATGCAACGAAGTAATTTTTCGCACCGATTCGATACCAACAACAATCTGCCCAAAGCACCGCACATTCACCCCAGCGCTTTTATTCACCTGTATCAGCACATCCGTTTCAACTGCATCAACTAGCACCCAGCACCACCGCGCATTAACCCCAGCACATTAGTTTCGACGCACTTTCAATATTTTCTTATTATCAGCACTTTTTAACCGACCTAGCTTAAGTTTATTTTGGTAATGTAACGTAGAGATATTTAGAATTAAAGAAAAAATAAAGTTGAGTTCATTTTTGATAACCGAACGGGAAGGTTCTTTTATTTGTACATTTTTTATACCCCTTTCGATGAAACATTTGAAGAAAATCTTCTCTTCGTGAAACAAGGGGACAACCTTACTTCAGGTAGCGGTACCGAAGGAGAGTAATTATTGCCCCAGACCTTCAGATAAGAGTAAATAACTCCAGTGCTCTGCCTTCTAAAAAAAACATCCAATAAAACTTGACTGGCAGATTTGGACTCTTAAAGATTCTGCAACGACGAAAATATCACGTGTGAATGCGAAGTAATATCTCGCAAATGCAGGAAGTTTCTCGGCAGGTACTTCTTGAAATATCAAATAACAAAAAACAAAGGGCTAATCGGTTTCAGTAAGAAGGTTGTTTCTCAAGGGAAATGCTAAGATTTTGTTCTCCCATTGTAGCTTACTGCGATTGGTTCCCTACGGATTGCGATGAGTCTTATGTTGCCTATTGCCGTATTAGACCTATCACTCCCTCATGCTCTTTTTGGCTAACCTAACCTATATTAGCCTCCAAAACTCAAAAAATGACCGTAAAATTGTACGGTGATCTTTATAAAGAAACAATAAAGTACCTCACTGGCACGCTGCACTGAGGTTCAAACACAGCAAGCCTAAGCCTTGTCCGCATGGAGCTTAATACCGTTAATACCGTTGCTCTTCATTTAAATCCAAATGAAAGTTTGCTCAAATCCATGCCACTGTGCATCATTTTGGTACCCTCCTGTGCCATTGTCGTTGATATTATTTGCATTTTGTAAAATCCCCTTTAAGTGCACTCCACTCCAACTTCTAAAAATCGCACTCCAGCCGAGTGTTCTCCAAACACTGATTGCACCACCGCCCGACCGGCTCATAAATTTAGTTTCCCAATCTGAAAATCTCATTGAAAACTACTAAAAGGTTCAACATGAACCTTCAATTACATGAGAAACCTAAAACAAATTTGTACTCCCAACAACGACGACTACCGTCGAAGGACCCTCAATGTCAATCGACAAGCCTTTCCTTTAATCACACAAACACACACACACACAAACAGGCAGTCCTTTTACGTAATAAAATGGCTATATGCTGAGGACGGCGTATGTATATGGTCGCGCATTCAAAAACTTCAATTTTCCAAAATTGACGTACACACCACTCTATTTCACTCGTCTGCTCGTTGTGCACTGGATCAAAGTTCCTAATGCAATTATGCACTGGGATATGATTTCTCTATCACAAAGTTCACCGAACAAGGACTTTGTCTGCTGATGGTGCGGTTGAGGTATGGCAGTGGTGAATTACATTGCTCCTATTATTTGCATTTTAAATAATCCACCGACAGATTTTCATAGGCGGATAGTAAGAAGGGAGATTGGAACTGGAACGCTGTGGGACAGCAAACATTTTTGAATTAGAATTCAGAATCTGAAACCCTTCCCCGTTCGTTGGCCTGGCGGCGGATCCTTTATTCACTATAGATAGAATGTAAATTTTCCACATCCTGCGCCAATCGATCCACAGAAGCTTGTCGTATAGCCAGGAAGTTTTTGCGGCACAGACGTTCCTTTGTGTGTGAATGGCTGAAGTCGTCGCAACGCGCACACAATAGCGGCACAGGCAAATATTTATTAAATCAGTTTCATGGGTGGGCGCTGTGCCTGTATTTGTGCGATTGGTAATTGTCTCCTATTGTGAATATTTGAAGTCGATCCTGACGAAAATCCTCCTCGAAACAATGAGTCCTTTTGGTGTAACATGTTTATGCAAATTATTGTGTTTCCCAAATGCAGGACTAGCCGATATTTTCTGCACAACAACCCAATGAAACTGATTGTACGTACCTCGGGGCAACCACGGCGTATGTGGAACATTTTTCTCTCTTTTGTGTGGCGGGTGGGGACTCCTGTCAGTGTACAATGCATTTGGGGGCAATTTACCCCCCAAAAGTGTGTAGAAAGTTATTTTCATCGAGTTTTCGGCAGAGCATTCAGCCAGCAGCGCTTCTATTGGAGACCGATTTCGAAACGGTCACAGTGCCAACAACTTGTGTTCGTCCCCGCAAAAGTGCCCTTTTATTGAATTTTAGTTTTTCACAAAGGGGTGAACGGCGAACAGAAGGCGGAAGGAAACGAGATATTGTTCAATATTCTCGAATGAATTGTAAATTGAGATTTTACGGTTGCAAGGATGAGAATGGCTTAGGGAAATGGATCATCGACTTTGGTCAATTGGTTGGTTGACTGCGACAAGTTTTACGATGACATTCGAAGGGTTTCCGTTTTTTTTTTTTTTTTCTATTAACTGAATGGGAAGCCAATAGTTTATGGAAAATTGAGTCGAGTTGAGGTTGTTCGATATTGTGCCCCCGTTTCCTGTCAATAAGAAAAGGGTTTATATGCAGTAATTTGGTCGGGGGAAATGGACAGTAATCCGGAACATGGGAGCCCCAAGCTGATGGCCTATTGTGCTACGATTAAGCAATGGTTTCCATATTCAAGTTGGAGGCGCTTTTACGAAAGTTAATTATCCGTAGAAAAAAGCCACAGGGAGGGTGCATAATTGGCCGAATGTGGGACATGGGTTGCAAGGAGCGCCGCAATCAATGCAAGCTCTAAAGTTGGTATTTTCATATTTCGCATGAAGGCGCTGTAGAAAAAGCTCCTATAGTGAGTGATACTGCAGAAATTTAGAAATTTAGGCATCATTATGACAGTTGAGGGAACGCTTTACAAGAAATTGAGGAAACAAATTCGCTATCGGTCTAATATGATCCATAGAACGGGATGAAGTCGATGGTTCCAGTGGGTGTTGCAATGATCTCCTCGACCATCTCCTCGATAATATTCAGGAGCATTGAGCTAAGAAAGATGTTAGAAACGTCATCAGTGAATTCGGAGTCAAAATAAATGTGGGATTGGGCCAGACAAGCGAACATCACACTAGACAGAACACATTAACGGATAACGCACACAGAGACAGACAGCAACAGTAACGAACGAACCGGTTAGGGAAAAGTCAGACAAGAAAAACGAACGAACAACGAGAACGAGTGCAGTTCGCATTCTACTTCCATCGCTGATAGACGTTGGCCCTCAGGCAACGCAACCTAAGAAAGTCGCCAAACTTTATATAACCAACATTAATTGAATCAAATATATGTCCTTTGAATTTTAAGTGATCGTATTTTAATTCTGTCTGGACAACGAGCGAGGAAGAGGATCGTAGGATCCTGGCATAAAATCCTACATAAATATGGAGGCCATCTTACTTTGTGCAATCGGAAGGCATAGAGTGTACGAAAACACATCTAGAAGCGAAATAAGCTTTATTGACTTTGTGGCAGGACGTAGCGTTAATGCAGCTGACACAATGTTTACCTCATTTGAAATTTTTGAAGGAATTATCCTGTTTCCAGATCAGCAAACCGATCATGTTGCCATCGACGTAAGGCACTTCTTGAGCATTCTAGATATCCGAACCATGCGAGTTGCTAACATTGGCTTGGACCTCGCCTTTACGTGACCAAAGATTGATTGCAGATGGAGAACTATGGAGGACTAAACCTTGAAGTGCTGCAATTACAGAAAATCAGTACAAACTTTTCCGACTGCATATCTTTAAATACATATATCGAATAGCGAGCATCATGCGCTGAGGACCAGTTATATCGAAGACATTAAGAAATCAGAAATGTCTCAGATAATGCCCTGCAATAATATTCTGGTCGGAACATTCTACAAAACCAACAAGTGAAAGGCATGAACAGTTCGTAAGCTTCACGAGCAAAAGAGGAAGACAGAGCATTGACTATCCGGAGAGGTGGGCGATTGAGAAAACAGAGAGGTGCATCTTCAGGAACATTCTTTAGAAGTTCTACACCGCAAAATAAAACAGGAACTAGTTAAGACAACAGGATCCGAATAGAAAGGCGGGTGGATCTGACTAGGTGGCATCGCTAGTTAGACTTGTAGTCGGTGTTGAGAAAGGATATGGGAAAACCAGCTAATTTCCACTGTCATGCAGATCGAACTCCCCAATCTAGCTTTTCAAAGTCAAGGTTTTCATTCACCTAAGCGAAGTTAAGTGTGGTATAGCAGGTCCAATGAGGCTGCTGATCAGACAGGCCACCAGCCGAGCTACTTTAAGTAGGGAGAGAGGACTTTATGGAGAGTATTAACCTACTCATTTTCAAGTTTGGTGGGAAGGAACTATTTTTTTTTATAAATGCACACAAAACATAATTCTCTCGCTCATCTCAGATAAAGCTAACTGATGTTGCAAAAGGGTTGCGAAAAGGTTATGCGCTCATATGAAGACTTCATCATTCAAACAAACATCTAAAACTTGGAGGTAGTTAGGACCCTCATCGATATTAAGTCTAAAAATGACATGGCATCAAAAACCCCTCTTTCATAAGCCTAAGACAATTCAGCAGTAACATCAACCAGTCTTTCTATATGGCGGAAAATAATGAGCCTTAACGAAGGCGAATGATGATATTCTTGTTCGTATCGAGGACAAGATTCTCCAACGGATTTTATTTAGTCAAAAATGTGCAATTCAGTCGCCTAAGATGGCTAGCACTTGTTGAGCCGAGAAATCCTTGTCTCTAACCCAGGTACAATGAAGTAGAGAAAGACTTTGCCTTAGGTGGCACTCAAAACTGCAAGGGGACCTGCAACAAACTTTTAGTGTGAAACTGGAGAGGCATTTTGGTTGAGGCCGAGGTACACCTCCATTTATAAATAATTTATTTACTTATAATTTAAAAATTGTATGTATTGTGTACACTTAACGTTAAAACTACTTCCCCAATCCGCGCAATCCTCTTAAAGAAATATAGGACCAAGCGTGGATCAACAAATAGCTTTTATTTCATTTCATTTTGTCAACTCAATCTGAATCAAGCTAAATATGCACTTATGCCGGTCCATCTGTTGTTGCCTCAACGTCGATGACGGGGAAACAGCAAACGAACAAAGACAACGCCACACACGATTTCCTGCTCACAGGGTGTACCTCATTGGAAAATCGTGTGTGGCGTTATTTTTGTTCATTTTCTGTTTGTAAAATGAGAAAGCATGTGCCTCCAAATGAAGGAACCAGCAAGAGCCGACATATTATGTCAAACCTAGTTCCACACCCAACTGCAGTTTAGAGCTGATTCACAACTTGAATCTTTTTCCAGTCCAACTAAATATATTGTTCTGCAGCCACGATCCCAAAATATGTACACCCCCTTTTAACAAAATGCACAGAGGAAGTCCTTTTGCGATTTTGTTGTTATTTAACTCGACATACAGCTTCCATTATTAAATTTTGCTTCAAAGCACCTACAGATCCTTTCTTAAGGCGCCCTCCAAGCGACTCGCTACAATAATTTAACTTCAAAGCGTTCGTAATCGAGAACGTGCCCTCGAACTTAAAAAAAAAAAAAACAACCACCACCCTCAGGCTTACAGGGCGTACAATTTGCGTATCAATTGTTCGCCGCTTCTTTGTCAGATTTTCCGCCAACCAAAGAAAGATAATTAAACAACCCCCTCGAAGGACCTTTCTCTGTGGAAAAATAAACAAGGATATAACCATTTTTCATTTTTCTTCCCGCATCCTGAACGCATCTGGTGGGTCTGGGTACTCGTATATCGATAGCTCGGCGGCATCGGCACAAAAACAACAATCTGCCACAAATTTAATTAGATCTGGCATCGCTTTGGCGGTTTTTGACAGACCGCCGCTATTGAGGTTGCGATGTGGAGTGCGGCTTGGTCCTCTACTCCAACACCTCGCGCTTCCTTCGTGGATGAGCAAAATCGGTGCGGGATTGAATTCATTTTTTTTTTTTTCGTACAACACGGGGAGCGGGTGGCATTGTCTACGACAGGAGGTCTCTCACGCCTATTACCCAGCGGCACGACGCGCGGCAGCGGTTGACGCGATAGTCCTTCGCTGTGATGGAAATCCAGATAATTGGAAAGTTTTTGAGTGAGGATTGATTCTAATTGAATCCGTAATGAGATGAAATGGAAATTGATGAATTATTTTTGAATCGCTCCCTCCCCCCACTGAAGGATATAGCTGGGTGTGCGGTTGGTTATGAATCCTGTTCTGTCTGTAGCTTTTGATGGCACGCGATATTGTGGCTGCCATTTGAATGGAGTGGGTACGAGATGGTTGACCATAATGGCAAAACTTTGATTGGATCTGGCACTCATCTGTTAACCGCACACAGTTGAGTGCGCCCACCGAAGGTATATAGGTACATTTGGCTGTGTGTGGTGATGGGAAATTATTGCGGTGGTATCGTGTTAATAATAATTTTTGTGGATACAAATTATAGAAATCGGAAATTAGATTCACGAATCCTGAGTCCTGAATCTGATTGTGAATTGCTTCTGATTCTTGTGGTTATCTTGGTTCGCTGTTAGTGTGGGTGGATATAAACAGTAGTGGGCGAAATAATTTGTATTTCGATTTGGTTCTATGGGAATTTGTGTGGCGGAGGCGTGTCTATTGATGGGTATTCATAATAAATTAGATGGATCTATATCATGAGGATAATATGCTCTTAAAGAGAGTGCTGGTAGTTTGTGAAGAGGGAATGGAGATGGTTTTCAAACTTTGTCTGCGTTATCCAGTAGAAATGTAATCTGGAGGGAGCTTCTTTGTTAGATATATAAGAGAAAATCAGTACCACATTTTTGCCGATGAATTAAGGTATAACCCGGGGCTTTTAGTCTGTATTGAACTAGTTCATTGCATATGTTGGGTAAGCTGAAGATAGCAAACGTATTCCAGAGAAACGACATTGGGCATGCAGGAGGAGCTCATCTTCAGTTAAATGCAAAAGCGGACAATCTGGCTCTGGTTTAACAATTGGTTTATATCACATCAGATTCAAATAAGGTTGTGTGCATCAACTTTGTGAAGCAACATATTAGTACTGGATCCTGCACTTTTGGTGCTGGCTCTATATCAAAGACTGTGGCCCCTTCGAGTTCATTTATTTAAGACCTCTTCCTCTGAACGCGTTTTGCTTTTTACTGCTCTACCACTAGAGCGCAGTCTCCTCGGCATGGTTCTTAAGTCGGTATGATTCTAGATGTAATTCTAGCTTAGGCGATATGGGGAATCCATGGGAAATTCATGACAGGCGGGCCACAGTCAGGCCAAGAATGGACTATTGCCATCGACGCGGTTGCATTGGGGCTGGATGAAAGAGAAAAATAACAAAATGCTACGAGTACCTACCTTTTTCTTAGAATTTATAGGCGAAGTGAACGGGAGCACAAATTAGTTCCTGAAGAGGATGTGAAAGCTTTCTATGCTGACTATGCAAAGATGTACTTCAATACAGAATTAATATTAAAAAACATTTTACTGATTCAATGTACAAATAAAAATCTTTCTTGCGATACAAAATCACAGGCAGAAAGTACCAATATTTGGTTAATAGTACGATTGCCATTCGTGGATACAATTCTTCGGTTTAAAGGACACAAGTTGAAATCCAAAGATTATCAGAAAATTCATTGAAATTATTTGCGGTACAGAAAAACAATTTCAAATTTCATTTGCGAATTTAAATGAAAAAGAGTGTTTTCAAAAAAAAAATATTTTTTTTTTCTTTCGACAGCAATTAGAAAATATTAATTTAAACTTAGTATTCTTAAATAGTATAAGGAAATGACTTTTTTCGTTTAACCATTCTAAAATAGATGTTTTTTTTAACACAGATAATGCAACAAGTTTCTATATACTTTTTTTTTCTTTATATAATTATATGAAACTTAATCTTTTACTTTCCATATTTTGCCATTCTCTGTTTTTTTTTCCCTTAGGGTAATTGATTATATTTTTTCTTGCACACTAAGTGGAAGTTTTTTTTTAAACTTATTTTTTTTTCTCTTCACTTGAAGAGTTTTTTTTTACTATATACATGTACATATATTTAGTTATTATTATTTTTTTTTTATTAAATATTTTTTCTCTTATGTTAGGAGTTTTTTTTTAAATTATGTAATTATAAAGTCTGTAAATTGTAAAATGGTAAACTTAAATAAATAAACAATAAACAAAACTGATACGTAAATTCGCCTCTTGGGATATATTAGACAATATTTTAATCAAAAAACTTAAAGCTTAATTTAACTTGGATTGCATTTTTATATATAAAGGGTCTTTCATTAGCGACTTGAAAACTTCAAAATTTCAGTGTGAACGCACCTGTTCAGCTAAACTTTAAACTGTCGAAAGTGTCTTGAAAACGGAAATCACTAAGAAACTCTTCCTATCAATTTTGGTAACAACTTTATTTCGTGACGGTTCGAATGAGACTCAATCCAAAAAAAATAATTTTGAATCGACTAAAACTAGATACATACAGGTGAGCGTGAGACCGAGCATTAGCCGAAATGTAATACGCGTGTGTGGTCTCACGCTGAAAATTAAACAATGCAAATTCTGATTAGGTTTTGTTGCAACTTAGCTTATCTTAACAGCATCCTTAAGCCGATTACCGAACTGTCAATGTGAAAATATTCAGTAAAATCAACATTTTCATCATGGTGAAGTACACGAAGAACGTTTAAAAATAATTTATATTTACTACCGAAATTCCGAGTCGATGGCCGCAACTTTCAGCGTTAACGCCAATTTTCATCGCAAAAAAGCGCATTGTTGCGCATTGTTGGCTAAACGGCTTTGTCAATCAGCAAAAAATGCGTTACTGGTTAGGTGAGAACCCTCATGTGCTTTATGAAACAGCACTTTATCCGCAAAAAGTCCGCACTGTTTGGTGCGGTTTGGCGGTCGTTTTTTTTCGTCGATGAAAAAGACCGGCACGTTACGGTAAATGGTATAAAAAAAAAAAAGTTGTTAAGTCCTTAATGAAAGAACCTTTATTTAAGTTCGTTGATATAAAATAAACAAATTTATTATTTTGTATTTTTTAATTACCTTGTGTCAGCAAACTTGTGAAGCAAAAGGAGGAAAAAAATTTTGTAATTATTTTTTAAAGGAGAAAAAGTGTCGTTTTGTTTAAATAAAAATAAAATACTAAGTAGGAAGTATCACTTTTTCAAAAAAACATATTTGTCAAAATTTCATCCATTTTCTTCAAAGGATAGTTTATAATGATTAATAATAATAGTGCCAAAAATGATAAAAATTACTTACTGGCTCACGTCCGGGTGGTCCGACATTTCTGGATTATGCCTTTCCTCCGGGAAAGAGCAACAACAACTCACACGATGCCAATATAGGAGATATACATAAATGTATGACGATTTGCCACAAAAATAATATTTTTTTTTTGTTTATGACTAGTATGCTGCTCCAGGAAAGCTAAAATTAAGCGCCTCTCCATTGCTTATCTCCACCGCTTCGCTTAATTTTGACAGTGTAGGTTCGGTCAAACAAAAATGTGCTCGAATTTTTTATTTTTTTTTTTATTTGTACTTCCTCAAAAACCTTTTCCAGGTAATCCTCGTTAAAATAATCCATTTCTAAAAGAAATTAAATTAACAATAACGATTTTTTTTGTGTTGAACTTACCATTACTGTTTTTTTGCTTTCGTGTGAAATATCGATATTTTCCCTGATCTGTCAAAATTTAGCTGTGGAAAAATGTATTTTGCATTAAATTCTGTAGAGATTTTTCGTACAGCGGCTAACAAATTTAGCTTGAACTGCGTACAGCTTTGCTTAAATGCTTTGATTAATTTTATCTTTGGAGACATTTTTGTATGGGGACTTAATTTAAGCGCGAGCAGCATACTAGCCTTTACTTATTAAATTTTTTTTAAAAATCAGACCACTCGGATCCGTGCTACCGTAATAAGCCGCGAGTGTGTAAGTTATAAGCGGTTGAAAATTATAAGGTGCACGTTCAATATAGTTGGAAAAAAGAAGAAGCGAAGAATATTTGATAAAAATTAAGTTTTTCGTGATTAAATTGCATTTTTATTTTTAGTGAGGTATTGAGTATTACAAAAATTTACCGTATGTGAGCACAGTTAAGGATTTGGGAAGTAATTTTTTGGGAATATTTTTAATAGGTACTGCTTTGTTTGAATATTAGAAAAACTAAGTACCTACGGGATGTTATTTAGGTTTTTTTTTACTATCCTAAATACGTGTTCGAGTTTTGCAAAACTATACAGACAAAATAGTAAATAAGTAAGTAAGGTAGAAAAATACTATTGCTATAAATTAAATATTAGGTATTATTCGGGATATAAGCCAAGTATATAACTTGGTTTTAAAAAGTTCATCAAATTCAATAATGTGGTTGTTTTTGAGATGTGACCAGTCTTAAAAAGTAGCGTGGTCGGTGATTCGATTGGAAAATGAAGAACGCAGTAATTTTGAAAACATAAATTTTACTCCAAGTATGAATTTTGGTTAAAATCGGAAGTGACGTTCCCATGTAAACTAGAGAAAATCAAATTCTCAAAAATTGTCTTTTTTCAAAAATCGATTGTAATATAGAAGAGACAAAACTATAAGTTTGCTATTAACTGAGAAATGGATTTCTGTTACAATCGTATGGATCGTTTTCGAGACAAGTCTAATTTTCAAAAGTACTGTTATTCGATTTGGTAGGAAAAACCGGAGATCACCTACTTAAAATCAAATATTTGGAGTTTGAAAATGTTATATGGGCAGTACCTACCATTGGGTTAGACAAAAAAATAAATAAATAAATATTTGGCGCAACAGGTCCGTAGGCCTTGCTTCTCACAACCATTAGTTTTGTCTGAGTTGTTCATTTTTGGGACGTAGATTAAATTGAGAAGGCAAGAAATGTGATATCGTGAAATAAAGATAAGGAACCCTATTTCGTAAAATGAGGGAAATTGTGTCCAATATTGCAAGGATTCTTCAAAAAACATCAGCATCTGTTGTCATTAATTGCCAATGTGAATCGGCAATCGGACCAACTGATCAAATAAATTCACATCAATGTTACTGACCCACGGATGTAACCAATCAACTGGCTTTTCGTCACAGTCCAAAAAACATACCCCTTCCAGGAAAATTACGAAACTTTCATCTGTCAAATGGGACAAAAGTTCCTCTTATTCCCATACACACTCTCGCACTCTCTAAAAATGATGTCAATTTTTGTTTCATATTTGCGGGAATGTACGTAATATTTTTTTTGCGGTCCATTTGATGGTGAACAACGGAAAACTTTATCCTCTGAAAAAAGAAAAGAAAAACACAATTGGTTCGAGTACATCTTATAGCCACCAGTGGGTGAAACTGTTAGGATTCTATGAAATAATACGAAGGTGTTTGAGTATTCGGCTAAAATGGTGTTTTCGTTTTAAAAGAATTTCTGCCAAAACCAAGCACGAAGGACCGTGCAATACCACAACAATTGGAAAAGTTTCTATTGCCAGATAAGAGCTTGGCGCACATATTCGGTGATAGGAATTTTTGGTTTAGCACGAAAGCATGCGGTGGAAGGATGACGGGGTAGATTATGTGCACGGAGGTGAAGTTTTTAAAAAGATTGTTCATGAACTTAGAAGTCCTTCTGTATACGTATGTGGAAGTTACGACTCTGTGGAAAGTGCAGAGGAAATGTTGGTGTCGGGGGGTTTTTGCCGAAAGTGATGTCGAGAAATCGACGCCAAAAGTGAAGATAACAAAAGGGTTGTAGAAAGTTTGATGCACTCTGATGGTCTAGAAGAGTGAGGGTGTTTGGATTGATATACAAATCGACAGTTCGTGGGATGCCTTTCTGTCATGTCATACCTTGAGGGGTTTACAGCGAATTTCGAAAGATATTTCCATTTCCAAATGCCACTACAACTCTTCACCGGAGAGTCAAAAAGTAAAAAAATCTCTTTTTGAAGACAATAGGAGTAATATACTGACGGGCATTCTTCTGAACATATTAAAACTGCCTACACGTCTTGATTTCGCACGTGTTTGCCAAACATACCCACGTTTTTTGAAGGCCTTCCACCTCCCTCGTGAGCGCACTTTCAGTTTTCGAAAACGTCTCCATTTTGCCATCGCGCCGGCACGCGAAATGCCTCATCTCCTGTAAGTCATAAAGTCAATTGCGTGTTTGTAATATCGAATCATCTCTCATCGCACTACACTCACTGCCATATCTGGCATCTTGACAGCAGCGTCACGCAATATTACCACGAACTTTCGCCTGCCAATAAATCATCATCTGCATCATATCAAGGAAGGAAAAGAATCTCAAAAACAAACAGCAAAATAAAAACGAAATCCAAAAGGAAGACACAACCCCAACGCGGCGCGGCGGCAAAACCTGGGGGGTGCAATGGAATGATTATTTTAATTCGTAAATTTAACGCTTTAACGCCACCGTGAATGAGCATAAACTCGGTGCGAAGCGTTCTCCGCATTGTTATATCTTGTGTTATCTTTGGATCTTCTTCGTTTGAACGCCCTTCAAACAGATACCCACACCGCCGTCTGTCATATTTCATTATACTGACTAGTGAGGGTGCAGTAGCAGTTGTTGTTTAAAACGCGAGCGTACTAGATGATGTTGCGAGATGGAGCCGTTTAAAATGGTCTCTGTGAATTGCCACTCTGTGTTGTGTTTGTGTATAGTATTTTCGTGCTCGACGCGGCATGTCTCCATGAGTAACACTCTTTTATGTTATATTTTTTCGCGCGCGCGGCTTTCTCCTTCTTTATAATCGCCAAATCAAGGATATTAATTTAATATTAATCCCAGTGTCTGGCGAATGGGTGCGTGAAGGCGGAAACGTTTTTATTTTCAGTTTAATACATTTTTCTCTCTCGACTTTTCCGCTGTGCGGTGCCTTTGCTTTTATGCGTTTTATGAACCCACAAGAGCATTTCTGGGTGAAAACATATTTCCTTGTACACACAGCCGTAATTGGAATTTTAATGACCGACAGCCACACACACACTGTGGGTGAGAGTGCGTGCTGTGTGTACAATTGGGTGGAACAGTTGTTGCTCATAAAGTGCATGTAAGAGTCGTGAACCTAAATTTGATGGTTTTCATTAGCTCGGGTAATAAATGGTGTTGAACATGACGCTCGAAGTTCGGCCTAAACAGGGCTCGGTATATGGCTGCGGGTGCGGATATGGGAACGAATTAAATTTCACACAGATATCACACACGCGAGGCCGTGCTTAAGCTGCAACATGTGTCAGAAGTGAAACGATATTTTGATTGCACAACAGACACAGAGGGATTAAATCAAGTGGCGTTTTGCCCTTTTGCTAACTTTTTTAGAGTGTCCTTTTTGGGAGAGTTCTATCTTCCCACCTCAGGTCAATTTATTCGCCGACTTGTGCTCCGTTGCATTCCGCCAGCCAGCTCATAAATTGATCAATTAGATCTATCCAATTAATTTGCATCCTTGCAAACGGAAGTAGCATCTTCAATAACCCAGGGTCCTGCTGCAGTTGCTTTTCGACTTCCATCGTCCTCCTGCTGCCCCAGAAATGCAATTACTCAAAGTTGATTTTTCCTCATTTATTTCATCAGCATACCCCTGCCCAAACCCACTTCCAATGATGGTGTATGGCAAAAATATGAGCTCCATCAATTTAATTTAATTCCATACTCCTCCTCCACCTCAGTCTGAACAGTCACAGGACTTCTGAGTTCAGTGATCATCTCAATCCATGGTCCCTTGGTCACCCAATTAAATATGAATAAAACCAAACTTCCGGTTTGCGTGGGGTGGACGTAAAAAAAAACCGAGCAAATCAAATCGAGTCCCCTTCGAGGCGAAATTAGCTCACTCAACCAGGACGAAAGCGTTTTGACCTGATTTGTTATACAGAGAGTTTCAACCGGATCACGATTCTTGCCATCGAATTAATTTATTAAACCCCACCCCCTTCCCACCACTCGCACCGAATCAATGCTCATAATTTCATTCTCTGGTTAGAAGAGCAAAAAGCTTAAGGACTTCTTACAAATACAGTCCCTCTTATGCATGAGAATAACGAAGGAATTGCAGAGAATTTAATTGGAAATTTATTACCAATGAACATTCAATTTTTACAGTTCGTAGGGATTTAGAGGAAATCTGCGAAGTCGTAGAAAAAAAAGAAATATGAAACCTTGCTCCGTTAGCGTTGCAATTTTTCTTTGCAGCGCCTTTCTATCGTTGTCGTTTTCGATGTCCTTCGCTAAAGTGAGCAATTAATGGGAAGAAAATTTATTGCACGTCTCCTTGCATTAGACTGGGAAAGTGAATGAAATACTTGCAAGGAAAGAAGTGGCGAACGGTAAATGTACATCTACCAATATGCAGCCATGGTTTCCTTTTGTATAACAGTTTCCCTTCGAGGGTCTGTCGTGAATTGTATTGAGGGAAATTTTTATTAAAAACCTCGAGTTGTGGAAAAAAAGCAACTCTTTAAAATGAAGAAAGATTCTTTCAAAGAATTGGTGGCGCAAAGGGGAAATGGAAATTTTTCATTCGAAGAAAATTGTTCAACAAAGGGAAGTCATTTAAGCGGCGTAATTATGGTGTGGGTTTTCAGGATGTGGATGCCTAAGGCCAAGGCCACGCACTGAGCGGCAAACGGCAGAGCGGCAAAAAGCTGAGCGGCAAAAAAAATGTAAGACATATGAAATTGTATGGTTGTGTTTTGGCCACGCGGTCGCTGAGCGGCAGAGCGGCGTCGCTGGTCGCTTAGCTATCAATTCTGTTGTATTATTTTAGTGTAGTGCAGGGATGGAATATGCCATTTTCGATTTGTACTGAAAATTGTTGTAAGATCATACTGATATGGAGCCAGTTCTTTTTTTCGTATACAGAATATATTTTATTTTCAAAAACATAAACAAAAATAAATTAACAAAACAAAACTATCTTAATCGCTCAAGAATTGCCGCTTAATGTTCACTTGCCGCTTAAAATTGCCGCTCTGCCGCTCAGTGTGTGGCCTTGGTCTAAGGTAGCTCGGACCATAAGGTGGGAATAATTTTTTTGATTTCTACATCATTACACACATGTGGAAGCACCCGATCCGAAGAATTTCTTGAGGTAAAAGAAAGCTTTAAATAACTGCACTGTATAAAAAGTAAAATTAATATACAACATACAATAACTAAGAAATTACTTATTTTCTAAAAACAACAGAAGCTGAAACTGAATGCAGTAATTTTTGGAAATACTGAAGGGACTTTTGGCTTTAAGAATTTGTGTTTATAAAACTCAGAAAGTTCCGTGAAGAAGTTTTAATTAAAATTCTATCAAAAACACTTGCAACCTTGTAAGACGTTCGTTTTAGGAGCGATTTATTGACGCTTTATTAAATTTGAAATCGCCATTAAAAATAAAAATTTGTTTATTTTCTATTAGAAATTTTAGTTGAGACTTCCAACATAAGTATTTGTATCAAAGCCGTTGCTGGCTTAACATCAAAATCCAATTTTAATGAGCGATTTATACCCCTAATAATGATTTAATTAGGGCTACCAGATTGAAATAAAACGAGAAATCTTAGGGTGGCGGCAATTTTTCATTGGGGTACAAAATTTGAACGAACATCAAAATGCTCTTGGTTTTCAGTGTTAGAGTTTGAAGAAATAAAAATGACAAAATATTTTCTAATACATATTTCATTTAACAAATTCGTTCAATGGATATATATTCAGTTGTGAAAGTTTGTATGACACTTCCTATGCATGTGTTTAATACTGCTTCGAAAGTCCAACCATTGAAATGGCCCAAAAAAAAAAAACGAAAAAAGGCCCCACAAAATTATGTAGTAATCAACAACAACGTTTGATAGTCTGATTGGGGTGATTTTTCATAATTTTGTGGCCTTTTGTCATTGATAATTTGGGTAAAATGTAATTTTTGTTTGTGAAATTATACCATATGCCTGTAATATTATTGGGTTTTTTTTTTAGAATGAACGAAATAAATAATTTGCATCGGATAAAATGTCACCCCAAAGTAATGAAAAATGGCCTCAAATTCAATAAAAAGAAATGGTCTGTAAACTTTTTTATTATTTTAAATAAAAGCTTGAATTGTATTTTCAACGTTTTGCCTGCAGTACGGACACTTATAGTTTTGGCTGCTTCCGCTACTGCCGCGGCCATTAATTTTAAGTCGCATTCAGAGCAAACTAAAAAGTGCTTGCAAAGCAAAAAAAAAGAATATTTACCCGCAAGTCCCGAAAACTTAATTTTCTTTTCTTTAATTTTCTTAGGCTTAAAGTCATCTCAGGTTTCAAATAACTTTAAATTTTAATTTTAGAAAATTTGAGAAAATAAAAGTTAACAATTCGCGCGAATTGAAATGAGTGACGCCGTTGTATCAACAGTATACTTCGCGTTTCTTTTCGTAGAAATTTGTTTTGATACCAAAATAAGAAAATGAAAAATGGCCCCTAAAATATTCAAGAAGACACCAAAACAAGGAAAATACTCCCGAATTTCGTAACCATTTTGTTTGTTGCTTGCCATGCATTATTTTGGTACAATTTTTAATTTTTTATGCTGGCAGTTTGGGCCCGTTCTGCATTTATTTGGAGCAATATTGCATAAATGGAATGCGGTCATTTTGCATTATGAAATATTACCCCATTTTTTGAGGCCTTTTTAAATTTTTTTTTTAGGCCATTTTTCATTGGGGCATAATTTCATGGAGCCCTCTTCTGTACCCATTTTAAGTTTTTGGGAACAACGTCATTTTTAAGACGAAAAATGGTATGGTAGCCTTAAATTTTATTTACTCACTTTCCAAAAGCTTTTAATGTTAGTATTTATATTTTCTTATTGCCTATTATTTTGTATGGAGATGATTTGACATCCTCCTATTTGACAAAACTCTTTCAAGATATTCAAAATGTTGATATTGAACTACCGCAAGTTGCATCGCCGAAATTTGCATTTGAGGCAAGGATAATGAAAAACATTCAGAGAGAAACAAATCTGTATAATAAAACCGAATCCAAAATTTTTATGTCGAAGCAGAAATCTCACTAACTAATTCCATGATTTAAAAATGTATTTTTCTTAAATGTGTGCAATAAATATGTGCAGGTTAGAAATTATCTCCTTCTTCTTATTCTATTGACGAATGGAGGCTAACCCCTGGCGGTAAATTTTCGCATCGGTAGGTTGTCATCTGGTATGTATTTCTATGAAAAATCGAGAAGTTATTGTGAGAAATTGTGTACTAAATTCAAAATATACATTTAATATAAGAAAAAAAACTCATTTTATAACAGAAAAATAATGTATTAAAAGTGAGTGCGATATAAAATTGATTGATATAAAAGTGAATACTAAGTTTTTATTTTTGTATAGAAAATGCAGAAGACAATTCATATCGTAAAGAGGGAAATACATTCTACCATCTTCCAAAAGAAGTTCGGAACTCTTAAGTTCTTTTCATTAGGATCGGGACAAAATTTCCCAATTTCCCGAAGACACAGGATGGTTTTCAGTATAGAACCAAACTTGTGAAAGGAGCCTTTCCCAGCCCAAAACTTCCGAATTCAGCAATCAAAATTGCAGAAAATTTAATGAAATTGATGATGCAGCTACCACCAGCATCAGTAACTTCATCTATGGATGGAGGTGGGGAGAGGCCAATCTTATGTATCCAGCCAGCTTTCACTATTTATTCGCCTTCCCGGATAGACCTTTTAACACCACTGAAAAACTGAAATAGTCAATTACTTCACAGAGCGATATTGTGACAACCTTAGAAACTTCTAAGCTGGCAGGATCCTCCATCATCAAAGCAAGCAAATCTGTAAAAATCAAAAATCAATCAAAAATCAAAAATCGCCAACAAAAGCTGTTGTCACAACAGTGTGTAACAAATCGAAACTATAACCGAAAAAGGATAAAAAGTATAAATTGTAAATGAACAAACCCAGAGTCAATCGTTCGAAAGCAAAAGCAAATCTGCTTCGCTAAGCTATATCCATATCATCCCCCATTCGTTATCTCATTACATTGAAATAATTTACAGCGCTCACTCTGTGGCTCGCTAAATAATAATAAATGTGCAATAAAAAGCGCACTTCCAGCGCTTATCGCTGTTTGGGATATAATTCACTATACACACTCGGTAATCAGTGCTGTTCAAATACCCTCAAGGATAAAAATGATTCCAAAGCATCTTTAGCGCCCACACCAGACACCACACGCCGATTCTCTCAGTCAAACAAATATGCAGCCGAATGGATAATAAATTATCCATTTGTGCAAGTGTGCATCCCTGAAATCGGCTGAGCCGATAATAATTGTGCACCAAACCAACCGACAGTGTAGGCAAAAATAAGAGATCAACTCAGTAGTCATAGTCAGTGGCCGTGCCGCGCCCACCCCCTCCGATGGCCATTGCATCGCTCGTAATTCATTTTTAGAAAATGCAATAAAAAGCCACCTGCAAGCGGAATGCAAATAATAAATTGCGCCCATAAAATCATAATACAACGATGATAATAATAATGCACCAGCCAAGGACGACAATGACGACATACACTGCAAATGCAAACATGCATCTTTCAAGCTCTGCTCTGCTTCTGGCAGTATAGCCCTTCAATGCGGGCGAGCTGTATCCCTAATTGCATTTGCAATTTGAGAAAGACACTGAGTGGGGGGAAGCATGTGTTTTGCAAGAGCTAAAACTCCCAACTGCCATAGATATCCATATATATGTACCTGTAATGAAGGATGTAGTGTCCCAGGCCCTTGCACCATCGAACTGCTTTCGGTATTCGTGATAAATACTTTTTGCATGTCGCATGCTTTGTTTGTGCACACAGTTTTGTGTGACGAGGTCTGCGATACAATTGTACGTTATTGCTGTACAATTCAAACAGCACTATGCATGTAATTGCATTTTCGGAGGACTTTCTCCGCAAATGTAGTTGTGTGTGCACAAATGGTTTGGCAAAATGTTTAAGGATACGCCTGGCTGGCATATTATTACTATTTCGCTAGATGGAATTTTTCATATTCTTTAGTTGCCTTGGATAGCCGGTTTTGTGTGCTCGAGGATTATGCAGAGATATTATGTTTATTTTGTGGGAATTTGTCGCAAGGAGCTGTTACATTGCCAACATTTTTCAAATTATGATAAATGTGTTTTTGGAAAGGCAGGATGCACTGGAGAAATATTTACA
Organism: Cheilosia variabilis; assembly: GCA_951230905.1. NCBI lineage: Eukaryota > Metazoa > Arthropoda > Insecta > Diptera > Syrphidae > Cheilosia > Cheilosia variabilis. Next base: position 140,362,362 of record OX579676.1, on the reverse strand, counting down.
TTTACCAAGTGGAATTCATTTCCCTTTTTCGTATTTGTATATATTTTCGTTTTTAATTTTGAAACTTTAACGCAGATGTTTGTAGGAGTTTTAGAAAATTTTACATTAAGTGTTTTGATGGTCTTTTTATGTGAGATATAGCCCATTTCTCATTCGGACTTCAAGGTAGCTGGGTATAAAAGTCAAGTGGGGAGAGGCTTCCGGGAATCGAGATCTTCGAGACGGTTTGCTTGTAAATATTGCCAGAGATAAAGCATCCCGAGGGGTAGTTTTTTGTGGAGGATTTTACTTCGTTAAAACTTGTATGCATCAGCGCTGAGTGTCAATTCCTGAATTTTTGAAAGCCTGTGTAAAGGTTACTCTAGTGAAACAAATTTTGAGAGGTTATTCGATTGTTTTTCGAAGCCTTTTTTAAAGAGTCTTTTTGACGTTTATTATTTAATATGGGCTCTTTATTTGTAATTGTTCGTTTTTTATCTTAATAAGTTTTATACTTCCTCGCTTGTTAACATCTACTGGAAGAGTGCATCGCTTCTATAGAACGGCCGATCTTATTGGCTGATAGAAGCTTGTGTCCCATTGGCTTATTCCTTTGCTTAATCTTTACTTGTAGATGGGCCCATAAGAGGCCCATCTGTGATAATCTACTACATTACAGTTTGAGGCCCATTTGTGATGACCTACTACATTACAATTTTAAGGCCTCTTTGATTTGCCTTTGGATTCATTTTCGGCGCGATTTTTATAAGTTTCAATTCGTTTTTTGGCAAGTTTTTTAAAACTTTTTTTTTGAAGCATTTTGAAAACGATTTCGAACATTTTTTGTTCCGTTTTTCGAATAGTTGCTTGGCCCTCTATCGACTTATTTCTGACGAGTTTTTAAAACCGTTTTACGTGAGCTCTTTGAGACATTTATTGACCAGCTTACGACGCATTTTTCATTCGTTTTTGATAGGTTTTTGATATCCTTATGCTTGCCGTTCACTATGGAATTTCAAGTCGGCTTTTGCCTTCTTTTTTTGACGTGTTTTGGGCATTTATTATATTTTTTTTTAACATTATATTTTTGATTCATTTTTAATGCATTTCTTGACTCTTATTTTGATGCGTTTTCGACAGTTTTTCTTATACCCTTGTTGAAAAAGATTTTCGAAGCCTTTTTACTGCGGTTTTTGATGCATTTTCGACGAGTTTCTCACGTGTTTCTTAAAGTATTTGTGACGAGTTTGTTGTCGTATTTTTGAAAGGTTTTTCGTTGCGTTTTTTAAAGCGTTTTGAAAAAAGTTTTTCGACTCATTTTTGACGAGTTCTGTTGCGTATTTCTGACGAGTTTTTTCGACACTATTTTGTTATGTTTTTGATCAATCTTAGACACTTTTATTTTAATGCTTCTTGACTCCGCCTTTCCCACGTCGAGATTGACCTGCCCTTTAAGGAACCAAAGGCCACTTTCGTAGTTGATTTTGCAATTGCTCCTGCAACACTATACTTTAATCGACACTGTCTGCTTATTTTGATGGATTTCTTCAACTAGATTTATGATGTTCCCTTGGATAATAGTGGTCAATATATGAATGTCGCAAGAGTTCTATTCCACGTGACTCCCAACCAACGTCTTGTCGATTATCCCACCATTTGAAATGATGAATAACTTCCCCCAGAGAGCAGCGCGGTCTAACCGAGTTGCGATATTAAAATTCTTTACACAAGTCCATTCCGGCCTACAATAAATTACGCCAGCTGAAAAGCAATTTCATTCCTTAAAATTCTTGATGACAATCAAATTGCAGCTAATCAACTAAGTAGATACGTATAGTCGTATACTCGTAGTGACTTAAAAACCCTCAGCCTATGCTCACGAAAAGATTGATATCTTTTGATTAAAACTTCGTCCAACAAAAGCACATAACCCGCAAGCTGACCACGCTGAACCAAAAGGGACTACATTTCACAATAAATAGCCACATAAAAAGGACACTTTATTCACTTTCTGTGTCATAGATTTATCGTTGTTTTCATAGATTAAATACTAATTAACAGGACGCAACCGAATGTGCGTACTCGTCTCCGAACCGAACAACATACCACACACAGTGTTGACATAGTATCCTTGTATCCCTGAAACTGTTTAATACTCGATGAACGGTTTTCCGGTGAATCCTACTTATAGGCATCGCATCAGCAAAATCGAGGAACACATTGTAACATCGAACATCGTTTGACCCTTTTGACTTTTTTTGTTAAAGAAGGGTCTCCATTTCGTTGTGTCAACCCCCAACCTCAACCAAAATGCACTTATATTTCACTCTCGTCCCCGTGAAGTGTTTTCGGGTAATTTATCCTATAGCAAGGATAATTTATGTGTCTACTATGACCCAACAGAATTATTTATTCTGTATCCTGGAATTGCTTGTTATGATGTAAGAGAGGAGTTAACTACAACGGAAAGGATTGGTATTTGATATGTTTTACATTTTTTGTGTTTGCATATATTCCTGCCTCCTGTGTTGCCTGTTTCGTGTTTTATTGGGTTTTTTATTCAGCTTTTTGCTGGATGGATAGCAACCCTTTTTAAATGTGTCTTCTTTTTTTTCCTACAACAAAATGAATTAAGGACGAAGGGATTGGACAGTGATTGGGTGTGTTTATTTGCTATAGGTATAGGGAGGAGGAGCGGATTTAATTCTTCTTTTTTTCTGGTTTTATTGTGATAGAGAAATGTCTGATTAATGTACTCGTACAATTTGAAATTGTCTACAACTGTCATTTTTTTGTTAATTAGACAAAAATTAATTTGACAAAAATTTTAAAAAAGAAGGCACACGTGCGTCTCCTCATCCATTTTGAAAAGCTTAGTAGGTATACCAATCCTAAGGCAACTATATGGGACTATCGAAAAGGCTCTGTATCGTTGTCTCTATTGGAGCGGAACGAAAGGGGAGTTTGCGATGTGCATTTGAATGTAATCAACTGCGGCAAAAATGGAGAATACGTGATAAAGTGATGAAACATCAGGACGGAAGGTGGTGCGAATCAAAATTCCGTGTTAGTAGTGCGTCCCCGGGAAATTTGGACCTAAGAAGGTATTTATTTGTGTACAGTACCAATGCGTTTGATATTACAACCTTCCATTTTAAAGCTTACAAGTTTTTGCTACTTTCTTGGAAACTATAAAACAAAGCAAATTATAGATATAGAAAGAGAGAGAGAGATATTTGTTTGTTTATTTGTTTATTTGTTTATTTGTTTATTTATTTAAGTCTACCATTTTACAATTTACAGACTATATAATTACATAATTTTTAAAAAAAACAAAAAAAAGTCTTAACATAAGAGAAAAAAATATTTAATAATAAAAACAAAAAAAAAAAAAATAATAATAAGATATAGAATGAGGGAAAATAAGACCTTTGCCCCTAGCGGTAAACAAATGATGTGCGAGAAATCAGATTAAATTGCGAAGCCAAAAAAATGTATGGATAGATCTAAGCCCGAAAGGCAATAATTTCAAGTTTAGAGCGTTCACTAAGGGCCAATAACATAGAATAAAATAAATGTTAGTTTTAAATTAAATTTACTCGTTTACTCCGTAAGTTAAAGAAAGATGCAATAAAAGCAAATTTAAAATGAAAATCTGAAATGTCTTTCCTTTTCAAAAGTTTAAGGACGAATCCAAGGGATCTTAAATTGTAAGTCAAGTCCGAACGTCTTCATCGAGAGGCTTTTTCCAGTGGCGTAGCGTGGGTAAGGGCCGCCCGGGGCAGACCCAATTTATGCTGCCCCTAGTAATTTTTTCACACACTACAAAAAAAAAACCTTTGTCTACGATTATACCCACACATAATTATGTAGGTAGTATGTCAATAAACTTGGAAAAATTTCTCTTCAAAATTTTATCAACTTTTGTTCGTACTACTTTCCAGCAAGTGAAGTAGAAATTAAGCCGCAAATTTAATTTTTCCCATATTGGTTACTTCCCGATTTCCCAATCTCTAAGCGGATACAAATTACTTACCTCAGAATATCAAACAAATAACGGTAATTACATTAAACTTTAATTATCTAAATTAAAATTCTTCAGATAACCCAGGATTCGATTGTTTTTTTTTTTTGTAATTTAGCTTTTCAAATTTTTTAATTTAATTACATTGAATTATTTTGTAAAGCATTAAATTAACTACATTAAATTATTTTTATTTATTAATTAATTAAAATCATTAATAAATAAATAAATTATTTCATAACTTAAATTTGTTTAAAAAAAAACTATTTCTAAATGAAAGGATGAAGGCATTTAATTTAGTTTTAAGTAAAAGGAAAAAAAGTTACATAGGTAGGCTTCATTCACAAGAAACTTTTTTTTTATTTACCGAAAACTTCTTTATCATTTAATTTTCCTAAATTTCATCAGGGCAAAATCTCTTACTTTGAGTTTCAATGGTCTTTGTGATTTCCTGCTCTATAGCCATGATTAGATAGTCTTATTTAGAGTGCTCATTTTGAATAAGCTTCAATTTTGAGAAACTCCTCTCACAGCTGGCATTACCTACTTAATTTACGAATTTTAGAGGAAAATCTAGTAGGACCTTCCATTCATACTATAAAAATATATATTCATATAAACGAATGGTTTCAAGAAGCTAGGCCTAGGGGTCTATGCGGGCCGTTGTGTTAGAGTAGCTTAGGCTTCGACTATAGGTAGGAACTTTTTGCTGAATTATTGAATTATATAAATTGTAGCAATTCACCTCGTTCAAATACTTTTTTGACATCAAAGGTCTTGGAGAGACTGGCCGGACCTAAAATTGAATTGCCTATCAGATGGATGCTAAATGGTCACAAGTCTATTACACTTCCAATGTAGATACTGCAGACAATATCTAATGTAGTATGCGAAGGTTAGAGTACGAATTTTTTAGATTGTCGTTGCCTGGCAGGTAGGCCATTGGACTTTCATTATCCAGGTTGAATGGCTTCGGTTTGTTTTGCCTTGAAGCGAAGTTCGCCTTCAGAGGTGTTTTTTCCGTATCCCTAACATCAACTGTGGCAAGGCTTGATTGTTCATGACTACAGGTCCTTCTGATTGCCTGGCTTGAAGTTTCGAGATGTTGAAGCATTATAACCATGTATTCAGGTCTTTCCCTAAAATTCTTTGCAGAATTACAGAAGTTCCATTTTCCAACCTGACCAAAGGCTATAACACTTCCAAAACCCATACGCCCCTTAGCAGCCGGACGCATTGAAAAAGTGTCTACACCCTTTTAACTTCTTACATTTTTTAATAATTCCCACTAATTTTCTAAATAAAAAACATTAAAACTCTCTTCAAAATCAATACAAACATCCTATTTGAATGAAACTGCATTTAAGTAGAGGCTCAGCTGAAATCATGCTCTCACACAGAGCACAGCTTTTTAATCACACAAAAGCCCTTGGCCTGCATTCCACCATTTGCGATCATCAGATGTAGAAGGGCATCACATTAACCCCATCAACCCTTGAAACATTAATCAAGCATTCAGTTAAAGCCGTGAATAGGCCGATTACAATGCAACGGGGAGAGATAAATACCAAACTGAATGGCTGGCATTTAGATTACCATGCAATATCCTGACCATAAAGGCAATAATATTCCATTGTCCCGTTTACCAAATTCAAGTGCGTTGCCAAGGCTAATTGTGTCCACACTCAAAAATGATTTATGCTCCCTAAATCAATCATCAATTATTTTATGGACAGGTAGTATCTCTAAAGCATACCCCTCCTCCATTGCACAAGGCATATCCTTTTCACCATAATGGAGAATGACAGGACACACTCCCGTGCACCGTGATGAGCGCACATAAATTAAGCACTCAAAAAAGTCTACGAGCCCACTCAAATGATAATTTAATTATTTAACGGATATTCGTTGTTAATTATATAGAGTCGAAGGAGAAGGACAAACAAAAAAACATCCTTATCACTAGAGTTATACCCTTTTTAACGCATTCACAAAACGAATATGAATTTAGAGGCACTTTTTGATTCCGGTAAATAATTTAGTCAGGCACAGAGGTTGCCGACTCACGAGAAGTGGTTTATTAATATTAAAGGGGTATGGTAGTGGCGTACATCTCTTTGCATGGCAAGCAGATAAGCGAAGCATTTCGCTTTTTAAAATGTTCAACACGAAAGGGTGTGTCGGTCGAAATAACCTTTTTCATGCTGTTTGCTTATCGCTGCGGTATTAAAATTTCAACACGAAATCGAAAAAGCGTGGGCGGGAAATGGTTATCCAGTGGAAAAAAAAAAAAACACAATCTCCTTGTCATCAGGTGGCGACTTGAGGAAGGATTGCGTGTGGATTACATAGGATGATGACAATGTAATCTTAGGTGGCATATTTTTTGCCCAAACGGGGTTAAATGAATATCGAAGAGTAAAAGTTTTGATTCTTTTTCCGGATTGAATTAGGTGAGGTGAAGTAAAATTTACTTTTAGGGATAGGGAAACGAATTACTGAGTTTTTTTTGATGTGTACATCGGTCCTAAACAAATTTTTCTACGAAAAATGCAGACCGAAACAGGGCTGGAAGCTGGTATCTGGAATTGAACTGGTTGGCTGGTTTATATGGTTGTTTTCAAGGGAAAACACAATTAGCGCTTGAGTGCCCTTATGGAGCCACAACTCGAGGGACCTGCAGATAATGAGGTAAAGGCATATTAGAAAAGCTCAAAATCGGGCTGTTTAGTTTGGAAATGTAATATGTTTATTAAAAGGGATAAATTGGATTTTCGAGAGATCATGGTTATGGCTTACCTAGTGCGAAGTGTCTGGCTTTGGCTGGGCCCGGAAACTCACAAAAAAAATGGAACACTGTTTCACTCTCATTTGAATCAGCGTATAGCGGGTGTTTTGCCTTAAGGGGGGTGCTAAGTTTTGCTGCGCGCATCCGGTCTAGTAAGTTCTTTGTTCTGGCATCGTCGTAGGTTGGCCAAATCTTTCTTGAAATGACGCAGCTCGTCAGATTCGTCTCCGCCTTTGTAGTGAAGGCGCAGGAGAATATCCCTTTTTATGAATCCCAGCGGAGGGTAAATTTCTTTCGCATAGATACGTATGGCTTTTTATTCCCCTCTGTGTTCTAATGACCGGGAACCCTGACGGGAGGGATTTAAAACGGATTACTTGCCCTGGCCAGTGTCCCTGCAATCCACAACAAGCTTGGTCGAATCGAAAGCCTCGCGAACTGGTTCTTGACGAAGATACTTATTTTTAACTTTCTCCATTACGTAGTAAGAGAAAGATATTGTATTTCGAGCTCGAGATGTTAATCAATTCTGATATTACGATGATAGAGGAACTCACAAAAGTGGGTCGCAAAATTCTGTCCGTCTGTCCGAGGCCTACAGCCTAAGCAACTGCCCGGATTTCGTTCAAACTTCGGATTTGCAGTTTGGGGTCTTACAGTTCGGGGACGTTTTTTTTTTTTGCATGGTAACCTCAATATTAGTGGTACTTCCCATACAAAATGTTCATACCAGTTTGATTTGTTCGAAGACGGCTCTTACGATTTCAACCAAAATTGATATTATAAGCTTTAGTAGGTGAGGTTAACATGACTGCATACTCATTTTTCCGCTGAAATGTCTAATAACGGTACTTTTGAAATATGAACATAACTCGAAAAGCGGTCTACACGATTGTAACAAAAATTAATTTCTAAGGTAATATGGTAATTTATAACTTAATGGCGAGCTCACTTTTTCTCTGGATTATCGTAAAACGGATTTTTGAAAAAAGCCATTTTTTAAAATTTTGTTTTCTTTAGTTTACCTGAAAACAGCAATAACGATTTGGGCCAAAATGCAAACTTAGAGTAAAATTGATGTTTTCAAAACTATTGCGCCCTTAATTTTCAATTCGAATCTCAAAAAACGCTAATTTTAAAAACTGCTCATATCTCGAAAACCCCATTTTCGATAAAACCCTAAAAACCAAGTAATGCTTACATCCCGAACAATAAGTTGTACTCGGTTTTCAGCTAAATAGCTAAGCAATAGTATTTTTCAAACTAAACATTGCAATATTTTGACTGCGAAATAAAATCAGTATTTGAAATAAGGTACGTACTTAGTTTTTCCCAAAAAATTCGAAAAAAATATTTTTTTTTTAATTACTTATACTTCCCAATCTATTTTCACATATCTCTGCTAAATTTTTGTTATAATCTCCCCCACTTCTGATGAAGTGGAAATGAAATAACACCTACACAAAACTTCATTTTAGCAAATATTACAATGTTTTCAACCTTGTTGAATATGCACCTAAAACTTTCACAATTAGAAACTCCCACTTTATTTGCACCCATTTCTTTTATCTAGTATCGGTTCTCAGATCTTTATCTACCTACTTAAAAAAATAAGAATACAACCAAACCAACTTTTGATAAACGAGAAAGTTACATTCGACCCAGTCGTGCACTTTATTTTTTTTTTTAACATTCGAATAAGTCGGTTTTTCAATTATTTCTCAAAAATTACTACCCAAATCCTAAACTGTGTCCAATGGTATATTTTTATAAAACTCAATGCCGCACTGCTAATAAAAACGCACTTCTTATTTTTTCCAACCATCTATTCGCGTAAAAAACAAAAAAAAATGCCATAACAGATATGTAATCATGAAAACGGGCTACTTGAATGTATAAGCTATAATAATAAAATAAGGTAACAACTAACCAAACTTTTGATGAACGACAAAGTTTCATGCCACCAAGACATTACAATTTAGAAATTTATTTTCCGATATATTTTTTGGTTGATGGCTAGAGTGACTAAGAGGCTACACACACTACACCCGTGGTCAATTGGCTTTTCAGTAATTTGTCAGTGATATTTCGTTGTGAGTTCACGAATGCCCAAAGTCCTAGAATTGGTTAGTTCCAAATTGCTGTTACGCCCAAACAAACTACGACTCAAAACTGCTTCTACCAATGAAGTATGCACAAGTTCCAATTACAAGACACCTAATGGACTCTTATCTCCAGAGGGAATATCAATGTCCTTCATTAAAACTAAAAATCGTATCAACCTAACTACCAGTTAAACTACATCCACTGCACAAGATTGGCCTTTCCCATACACAAACGATGAGAAGAAATCAATTAACAGAACAGTATCCTTGTGCAAAACTGTGTCAAAGTATCTTCCTCCTTGGATGTGTGGTGAGTTCCTCCAGGGCTACGACAAGAAATTTGTAACAACATGAAAATTCACTTTAGCCGCAGGACGCACCCACCAACCAAGTGTACAAACTGAGCACAAACTCCAATCTGCATCTGCATTTAACTTCATTTAAAACTCAGCCAACCTATGTAATGACACAAAACTCGACACACACAGAGGACACTGCACAGCAACAACAGATTTAAATGCAAATATTATGAGCATTAGCAGCGCACACATAACATCCTTAAGTGGATAACTTTGCGGTCGGAATGAAAAAACCGCTTCGCAAGCCTCAAAAGAAATAGCGGGACACAAACTGGTCCTTGTGCACTGAAACTTTTCCGCATCTGGCAAACTTCGATCGCCTTAGCTCTGCTGCGAAGGCGAACACTCATTTCCAGTGTTAAATACCAGACACATGCAAACATCTTCCAAAATTCACATTCGCACACAGCAGCAGACCAGACCCAGATGAAGAAATTGAAACCATGGCCTGATGGTTATCTCCCACACTGAGAGTTGGAATTACTTTCCAAGGCGACTTTTCCATGTACTTGTACATCTAGTCAAGGTTAGGGATGGGGTAGCGCAAACAAAAAGCAAGAAGATCCTTGCACATAACCCTCCTAAAAAATAAGAAGTGTTTACAGTATGATTACAAGTTCTGCAGGTCTTTCTTTTTTTCTACACCCATGGTTCCGGATGGACCCGGACGAATTCGAAGGAAACTGGGTGTGGGAGGAATAAGCTCAGTTACTTAACCGGTTTTTAAGTTTGCTACAAAGTGAATTGCGGAAGGAATGTGTGTGTGTGCGTTTGAGGTTTTCCTTTATGGCCGCATTTTAGGTTTTTTTCCAAGGAAGTGGGGCGGGAAAACTTTTCCGGTTATTTCATTTAATCATATGTTCATGCAACTCTGGTTGAGCATACAACCAACAAATTGAAATTCACTCCCTTCAAGAAAGTTCTTTGTTTGGAAATTATTTTCCGATGGGTTTGACTGTTTTTTTTTTTGTTATGTTTAATCACTAGAGCTCTCTCAAGTGAATTAATGGATTTCCATCACCATGCACAGAGAGTTTTAGATTTGTTTGGCAGATTGGCACTTATGTCAAGCAAGAGGCTATACAAAATTGAGTTGTGCGGGGTCTTGCAAATTAGTGTACGCATAAAAATTCGTTGTGTATGCTATCGCTAAAAATGGAAAAGAGTCAAGAAGCAAAAAATGCACTTGAATAAAATTCGAAGATGGGCTTTGGAACTGAACGGAGACGTGCATGGTGCGAACTCTTTAGATTACTTTACTTGAAGATTTTCTGTTCAATTCCATTTATTTCTTGTGTTACGATTTTAATGTTTGTAGATTGTAATTGCTGATTTACACCATCACATTTGTGCACTTGAGAACGAATTTTGTTTAGTTTTCTCAAAACTAGATGTTCGGCAATATCGAACATAAAAAAAACACTCGCCGAGAAGTATTAGGTAGAGATGAATTTTATTTTATTTCATATAGTATTGGCAATGCAAGATTGAATTAAGTTCTTGTTTTGTTTATTTTCTTATTGCATAAATATTTTATTCTACGTTATTCACTGTTGCTTTAACAAGGCAAGGTATCGAACTTACAACACTGCTCTACGAAAATATACTTAACTGTCTGCCCTGGCTCCAAACATGAATTTTTCTCGACGTGTCATTATCTTGAAGAAGAAAACTGGCGGTGTCCGATTCACGCCGCGAAGTACTGCAATCATGGGAAAGAAATGTTTGCTTGCATTTGTAATATAAAACCATATGGAAATATGCGATGCACTTGTCACATTAAACCATAAATGGAATTATTGTATAGTGGGAAGGAAGTAAGAAGGCAATCAGTAATTTGAATTAAGCAAAACGTAGGCATATTTACGTATGCAAAGAAATATGTGAATGTGCTTTCGCCATATAACACGATATGAAGATATTGTATTTTGAGAAGAAGTATATGAATGGAAGATAGGATAGGCGGGTAAGATATAGGAGTTTTGCGCATGCAACAAATCCTTCCCCCCTAATTAAAGAGTGTTATTCTTTGAAGAGGAATAAGACTCGGAAAATATTTTCCAGTATTTGGTACCAGTTTGAAAGCAGAACAGGACAATTTAACAATGTTTTTGCCTAGTTTACCATTATTTTTAGTTTTTCTTTAATTTTAAATAGGTACTAGGTATGAATATATATAATTTTTTTTGTTACATTTACTTTAATATTTAGAATTTTTTTTTTTTTTTTAACGCTAACCTTTTTGGATATTTTTTAATTTGCACTAATTACTAATTACTTATTAATTGTTGTAAGTATAGTCTTTTACAATTTTTGTTTGTTACTTTTACTTTAATTTTTAGAAAATTTTTTTTTTTACGCTAAACCTTTTGGAAATTTTTCAATTTGCTCTAATTACTAATTACTTATTAATTGTTGTAAGTATAGTCTTTTACAATTTTTGTTTGTTACTTTTACTTTAATTTTTAGAAATTTTTTTTTTACGCTAAACTTTTTGGAAATTTTTCAATTTGCACTAATTACTAATTACTTACTAATTGTTGTAAGTATGTCTTTTACAATTTTTGTTGTTACTTTTACGTTAATTTTTAGAAATTTTTTTTTTTACGCTAAACTTTTTGGAAATTTTTCAATTTGCACTAATTACTAATTACTTACTAATTGTTGTAAGTATGTCTTTTACAATTTTTGTTGTTACTTTTACGTTAATTTTAAAATTTTTTTTTTTTATTAAATTTTTTTTTATTATTAACTGCACGGATTTTGGTAGTGTAAGTGATCGAGTTAACGGTTTACTGGGGGTTTCACTACATGAAGGTGTACTGTTGTTGGAGGGCTCCGTAGCGGGGTCTATAACCTGTTTTTCTATATCTTTGGGCCGTAAAGCCTTTTCACTTTGCCAGTTTCTTAAAATTTTGGGTATAGTTTTACAAACGATGACGACATAAAGAGCTAATGTAAGTACACATGATATTGAGAAGGAAGTCAATAAGGTACGGTGGCTCGAAAAGTTGACCAAAGGGAAGCATGATTGCATAATGTACTGTAGGAAAATGAAAAAGAAGATGTAAAAAAAAAATGGTGGAAAAGTGGTGGGAAAGTCAAGTGTTAATCTATTTTTGTTTTTATTCGTAGTAAGGCTTTAACCGATTGTTATGGATCACAATTTCTTTTCTACCAACTTTGATAGCTGTGTTTACGGGTCCTTTTATACTTGTTACTGTATGAGGCCCTCTCCATATGGGTGATAGTTTTCCTTTTCTGTTTTCGCTTTTGACGAGTACTTTATCCCCTACGTGAAATGAATGAGGTCTTATTGTTTTGTCAAAATAGGTTTTTGACCTGTGTTTGCTTGCTAAAAGGTTTCGCCTGGCTATGGAATATGATTTTTGTAGTCGATATCTTAGAAGATGGCAGTAATTTTCGTGATTGTATATGGGTTCAGGATCTCTTTTGAGGTTAGAAGGTATGTCAGGCGTGAACCCATAGAGACATTCCATGGGTGTGAGTTTCGTGCTATCATGAATACTATTATTATAAACGAAGGTTGCTGTTCGCAAGAACTGATCCCACGACCTGGGGTTTTCGTCAGTTATGCTTCGCAGGTACTCCACTATTGGCCGGTGTGCTCGTTCGAGTGCACCATTTGACTGGGGATGGTAGGCTGTGGTCTGCAACTTTTTTATCTTAAGCAGTTTGCAGAACCCTTTAAATAAATCACTGAGAAAGTTTGTCCCCTGATCCGTGACAATCTGTTTAGGAATACCGAAATGTGTAATTATATTATCGAAAACAACCTGAGCCACGGTTTGGGCCTCTGCATTTTGCATAGCATGGCAATCAACAATTTTCGTCAAATTATCCTGAAAGGTTAGAATATACAAATTTCCAGACTCTGACTGTTCTAATGGGCCTACGATATCTAAGTAGACTTTATCGAAAGGTTTTTCGGCGATATCAGTGATCATCATTGGCATGCGTATCAAAGGTGTTGCTTTCATGGTCTGACATTTTTTACATTTTTTGATGTAAGTTTTGATGTCTCTGAGCATGTGCCGCCACCAATATTTTTTGCGAATTCTTTTATACGTTTTTACTACACCTTGATGACCACCAAACATCGAGTCATGGTAGTCCTTGAGAATGGTTTGTATCTCTTCGGGGCTACTGATTTCTTCTATGGGTTTTGTATTTACTGCTTGTAATTCCATTGCGCTCTGTGTTATAAAGGAGGCTTTTGATTTTTCAGAATCGCTTGGTTGTGTGATTTGGGTGCTTTGACTAACTGTAGGTGCTGGCTCAGGAGATGGACTTTTCGTTTGTACTTGTAACCTCGTTACAGCATTAGATACTGCTGTTTTTATCGGTAGAATGTCCATGACTTTGTTCGGTGGTTGGTGCACCTCGGCTTGTACTTCAATTATAAAAGGCTCCGTAGTTTCTTGTGTAAGTGACTGAGATGTATTTAAATTCGCACAAAACTTGCACTCTACAGGTTCTTCAATTGTTGGCTTAGCTTTCTCGGCTTCGTATTCGGCATATGTTAGGATTTTGTCTGTAACTATACACTGTTTCGGTTGCCGTTCTTGTGCAGGTTTCGCCACATTACATTGTGGAATTCGGCTAAGGGCATCAGCATTGGTATTGTATTTGCCTGGCTTGTATTCTATTTCGTAATCGAATTCCGACAATTTGTGATGAAATCGAACGAGGCGAGTTGTAGGATCTTTCACGTTAAATACTCCCTTTAAAGGCTTATGATCTGTATATACAGTAAATTTGCGCCCTTGAAGGTAGCATCTAAAATTTTTAGTAGCCCATACGATTGCTAGTAACTCTTTCTCGATAGTAGAGTAGTTACGTTCGGCTTTGTTTAAGGTGCGGCTAGCATATGCAATGGGCTGGTCTTTACCTACATCGCCCTGGGATAGTACAGCTCCGATCGCTTCACCGCTTGCATCCGTCGTCAGATTAAAAGGCTTAGAAAAATCCGGATAGATCAATAAAGGAGGTGAGACCAAAAGTTCTTTGATTTCTTGAAAAGCTCTCTGGCATTTTTCAGTCCAGTTGAACTTTACATCCTTACGGAGTAGGTTTGTGAGGGGACGAACTATTTTAGAAAATTGTGGGATAAATTTACGGTAGTAGTTAGCGAGCCCCAGAAAAGATTGGACCTGCCTAACTGTTCGTGGGGATGGAAAATGTTGCACTGTGGCAGTTGTGCTAGGATTTGGAAGTGCCCCTAATTCTGAACATATATGTCCCAAATAAACTACTTCCTTTTGTAGGAATCTGCACTTTTCCGGCTGCAGTTTTAAGTTATTTCTTCTCAATCTATCAAAAACCCTTTTCAGTTTGATGTTATGATCAGTGAGGTTTTTCCCGTAGATGACGATGTCGTCCAGGTATACGAAGCATTCAATACCTTGTAACCCGGTAAGAACATAGTTCATCAAGCGTTGGAACGTGGCCGGCGCTCCTTTTAAGCCGAAAGGCATACGCTTAAACTCATAGTGTCCGTAGTTGGTGCTAAAAGCGGTTTTTGGTCGATCCTTCGGATCTACCAGAACCTGGTGATAGCCACTGGCTAGATCGAGCGTGGAAAAATAACGGGAATGACCGAGTTGATCAAGTATGTCCTCAATTCGAGGAAGAGGGTAAGCATCACCTATAGTGCAATCATTCAGTTTGCGAAAATCAACCACGACTCGCCATCTATTTTCACCATCCGGACCCGGCTTTTTGGGGACTACCAGGAGAGGTGAGTTCCAAGGACTTTTGCTAGGTTGGACAATGTCGTCCTCCAACATCTCCTTTAACTGATCATTAATTACTTGCCTTTTAATGTGGGGTAGTCTGTACATTCTTTGATTTATCGCTGCCTGGTCCTGCACCAATGGTATTTCATGTGTTAGAGCGGTTGTGTATGAAAGGCGATCGCCTTTTAAATGAAAAATATCGCAATACTCATTGCAGAGATTAACAATGGCAGTCTTTTCTTCAGAACAGAGATTTTTCCCTATGTTGAGCTCGTTTTCGAGTTTTACTATTCGCATGTTACGATCGTCCGAATATTCGTTGTCCGGTATGAAGTATTTTACGTGCTGAATTGAATGTTTCGTCTCTGGAGCATGTTCCTTTTCGGATTCCAGAGGAATTATTTTATAGTCTTGTGCTGGACTTAGTTGCAACCTTAATTTGTGTATGATAACTGTTTTGTTATTTATATTAAGGGCACTTATTAAATATTTCTTTTGACCTGAAGGAAAAATACAGTTAGAGAGGAAGACTCCATCACCTACTTTATCGGGCAAGCAGAGCATTTCTTCCGAAAACTCTAAAGGAATTCTTATAAGTTTTTGTGACCGTTCAGGCAGACAGACAGGCTTCTCAAGTACAACATCCAAACACTTAAATTGGTTGTAGGCGTTGTTTCTATCCAAATTGTTTTTTACTACAAAACAAGCATCCTTTGTTGAGGTTACGCAGTCAGCTTCTTGGTTGTAAGAAGCCTTAGAGACTATACGGCTTTTGGATTGGGCGACTGTTGGCTCCAATTTTGCTGTATATTGTCCCACTTCGACTGCCCTTTTAGGACTCGGAATAAAATCGGGGTAATTCAGAGGTATGCTAAACTCCTGTGCATTGGTTTTCGTACAAGGGAATTTCAGTTGATGGTTAGGCCCATCTACATTACAATGTTTTGATAGAAAGTCGTTTCCGAGTATTCCGTCATCCGAAAACGTTGCGGTCTTACCCAGTACTTGGAAGGTGCAGGGAATTTTAGATTTAACATTAAACTGTCCCTGGCAGGCACCAACACTCTTTCCTTTACCAAAAGGTGTTTGCAGTAGGCATGCCTCATCTGTTTCTAATTTTACTTCTGGCTTGAGTGACTTCTGTTTGATTAGACTAACTTCGGAGCCGGTGTCTACGATTAGCTTTGCATGACCGTTTAGGCCTATGTCGAGAGGAAGAACTATTGTGGGGACACCGTGTTTGGGCTTCCGAAGGTTCCCTTTAGTTTTGTCGTTATAAGTTAATGTCGAGCCGGGGGTTTTGGGCTCGACAGTTGGGAGTTTCCCTGGTTCTCCGATTCCCATTTCATTTTTTGTCGGCATTCGTTGACATCATGGCCGGGTCGACCACAAAAATTACATTTTTTTTGTATGTTATAGACCCTGGGTATGTTTTCCGGCGGGCCATTGGTCGCCTGGATTGAGGGGGAATTTTCATAAACTCTATGGGAATTTCTTTGATTGAAGTGATTTTTCCTATTATGGGCAAAATTGTTAGTATTTGCCTTGTTAGCTCGTCGGCAGTCTCTAATGTCGTGATTATATAGTCTGCAATTTGTGCAGAAAGGTGTATTTTTCCTACTTAGACAATCACTGTATGTATGCCCAGTTTTTCCGCAGAAGCTGCAAATCACGCCGTGATTTTGTGAATTATTTGGAAGGATTTTATTGTGGACAAAGTTATGGGATTGCTGTATATTTAAATCGAACGGTGTTACTTGGGGATTTAGCTGCGGTTGAGGAAAACTAGTATTGTTCCCGGGCCAAAAGCTCGGATTCGGGAAAATATTGTTAAAAGTTGGATTGGTAGGCGGTTGAAATTGTGCATTTAAATGCACAAGTTGTTGTGTTGGAAGGACAGTTTGTTGCAACCTTTCCATATCTAATGCTCGTTGCACTAGTTTGTCTATAGATTCATCCCCTACCGTTAATAAATATTGACAAAGATACGGATTAGAGACCCCTGTTTTTAAAGCGTTTTTGGCAAAATCTTCCAACTGTGTTTTCACAGCTGGAGTTGCTACACAGCCATATTTAAGATCCGCTGCCTCCTTGCAAAGCTGCAGCATCTGCTTTATCCTAGTGGTAAAAGCGATGAGAGCTTCCAAGGGGTACTGTCTCATTGTTATTAGTTTATTTACCACTTCTTGGTACGTTTCACGGGGCAGATAAGTGCGGTTGAGGAGCTGTTCTGCTTCCTCAAAAGATGTTATTTGATTAGATGCGACTAACAAATAAGCATCCCCTCGCAGTCTGGTAGGGAATATTTGGACAAAAGCTTGGTGTTCGGCATCAGGTAGGCATTCAAGTACCTTCTTACAACAGCCTAGAAACGTTTGTAGTTCTGTACTCAATGCAGGGCTTTGTTCACCCGAAAATAGTGGCACTATCTGCGCAGTTAGTTTGGCGATTTTGCAGTAATCTGCCGACATTTTAAAATTTGTTTCTGGTTTATTTTCTATAGTTTGCGATTCAATGGATAATTCCTCTTCAGATTCATTAACGGAAATGTCCAACCAGTTTAAAATAATTTCGCTATCCCTCAAATCACTTTCACTACTATCTTTCCGTGTTAACTTATTATCTATAGCAAGGGGTTGCGTTTGACCTTGAAAATCTAACAATTCTTTTTTAAATTGTGCAGTTGCCTCTTTCAGATGGCTAATTTTACTGAGTCTCTGCTCACGGGTTTTTTCTAATTCTCTGTTTATATTTTCACACTGCAGAACTGTTAGATTGTCATTGTTTCGCGCTTTATCTAATATTAATTCTAAATAATCACTTAAACTTACACTATTTGACAAGATCGTCCCGGATCGAAGTCTTCTAGGTGAAAATGCTGGTTGTAGTGGTTGCGGTGGTTGTCCTGTTGACGTTCCTGGTTGGTCGGCGGGATTTTCTTCTGGAGTTGAGTCCCCTCTGGTTGGTGTTGCTTGGTTCATTTACGTATTCATATACCCTCGAAACCAGACTCAGTTTCGAGTTTAAGGGTAAGGTAGTCTTGCCCAGTATAATTATTCGGATTAAGGCTTTTCAAGCTATTATCAGTTTAAAACTGTTGCTTCCTTAATCCTACCGGCTGCGCCAATTCGTTACGATTTTAATGTTTGTAGATTGTAATTGCTGATTTACACCATCACATTTGTGCACTTGAGAACGAATTTTGTTTAGTTTTCTCAAAACTAGATGTTCGGCAATATCGAACATAAAAAAAACACTCGCCGAGAAGTATTAGGTAGAGATGAATTTTATTTTATTTCATATAGTATTGGCAATGCAAGATTGAATTAAGTTCTTGTTTTGTTTATTTTCTTATTGCATAAATATTTTATTCTACGTTATTCACTGTTGCTTTAACAAGGCAAGGTATCGAACTTACAACACTGCTCTACGAAAATATACTTAACTGTCTGCCCTGGCTCCAAACATGAATTTTTCTCGACGTGTCATTATCTTGAAGAAGAAAACTGGCGGTGTCCGATTCACGCCGCGAAGTACTGCAATCATGGGAAAGAAATGTTTGCTTGCATTTGTAATATAAAACCATATGGAAATATGCGATGCACTTGTCACATTAAACCATAAATGGAATTATTGTATAGTGGGAAGGAAGTAAGAAGGCAATCAGTAATTTGAATTAAGCAAAACGTAGGCATATTTACGTATGCAAAGAAATATGTGAATGTGCTTTCGCCATATAACACGATATGAAGATATTGTATTTTGAGAAGAAGTATATGAATGGAAGATAGGATAGGCGGGTAAGATATAGGAGTTTTGCGCATGCAACACTTGTCTCTAAAACCTCATCGCTACAGTTTAGACTTTAGAGCAGTCGAATCCATTGTGCATTAGTAGCTAATTCCTGTGTTACAGTCCCAACCGATTTTAACCATCTTTCTGCAATTTGGACTTCGAACAGCGCCACTAACAGGCAATATATGAAAATTTTTTTAGCTTTCAAAATTTGTACCAAGAACAAGAACTTTTGAACTCTGGTTCTTTTTGCAGAGAAGACAGACAGGAAATTAATTTAAAGCTAATAAAAATCCTGCATGGATGAGGAATATGCACGGGAGAGTGAGACTATGCGGAGTGGGTGCGGATGTGTTGCAGTATTTTGGGTAACTTTTGCCATTTTCAACGCAACCTTAAATGGTGTGAACGGGTTTTTGCTTCTGTCTGAATGACTTTTGGTGGACGAAGGACTAAAGTTGGTCGGGGCCGGGATGAGGACGTACGTGCTTATGACTCAATGCAGGTTTTTTTTTTTTTTTTTTTGGTTGCGCCTGGAGGTGAGTAATCTTCAAAAGATACCAATGGCCCGTACCATTGGTTATGCCCGATTCAGGTATATCTCGTCTACCTACGGGCTAAACCTCACCCCTCAGAGAGGCACTATGAGATCCGGCCGCGCGCGCTCATAGTAGTATGAAATTTGTTCCTCTCATTTTTTCATTTAAGTGATGACTACGACTAAGTTACCTTAACAAGTAGTTTACGCTTCTGTAGTGTTATTCGCGTTTGGTAGGTAGCTTTCCAGCGAACGCACCTACTAATACCGTCATTACATGCGGTTTTTCCTTATGGCGCTAGGTCGAACGGTCTTGTTCTTTGCAGTCGGCGCTCAAGGTTTGTCACGTCCAGAGTACGGATTATTTCATTATTGCAGTGACCATGAATACGAGAACGAAGTTTGCGAGCAAAGTTTGTTACTTCGTTACTCACGGTAGCAATTCCTAGATCTCTGTGAATATCACTATTCCTTATATACCATGGAGCATTCACGATTGCTCTTAGCGTTTTGTTTTGGAATGTTTGTATTATAGCCATATTGCTTGGTTTGGTACAACCCCAAAGTTGTATACCGTATGTCCAAGAAGGTTTTAGCACTTGTTTATACAGGAGCAGTTTGTTGTATACGCTTAGCTTTGAATATCTTCCGAGTAGCCAATACCTTTCTCTAACTCTGATTGCGAGCTCGTCGCGCTTTTTCTTTACGTGTGGCTTCCACTTAAGTTTAGCGTCTAGGGTCATTCCTAGATATTTCGCCTCGTTTGCATATGGTATTTGTACCGAGTTAATGAAAACAGGTAAGTTGTTTATCCTTTTGTACGTGAAATTGACATGCGTCGACTTGGTCTCGTTAAGGGCAATTCGCCAGGTCTTTGTCCACTCGCATACTTTATTAAGAGCCCGTTGGAGTTTTCCAGTTGATGATTCGACTGACTCATCGATTGCGAGGATAGCCGTATCGTCTGCGAACGTTGCTACGATGGTCCCTTCATCCTGTGGTATATATCTTGTATAGAGCAGGAATAAGATTGGGCCGAGAACGCTTCCTTGAGGAACACCGGCGTGGATTTCTTTGAATTCCGAGAATTCAGTCTCATGTCTAACACGAAAGAGTCTGTTCTCAAGGTAGGATTTCAATATTTTGTATAACTTTTCCGGTAGGATTGTCCTTAGCTTATACATGAGGCCTTCGTGCCATACCTTGTCGAAGGCTTGCGATACGTCAAGAAAAGCGCTAGAGCAAATCTTTTTGCATTCTAGAGCTTTTTCAATTTCATTTGTTATTCGATACACCTGATCGATTGTGGAATGCTGAACCCGGAAGCCGAATTGATGATCTGGTATCAAGCGTCTTTCTTCGATTACTGGTTGTAATCGTTTTAGCAGAAGTTTCTCATAAACCTTAGATATTATCGGCAGTAGCGAAATAGGTCTATATGATTTCTTATCATTTGTATTCTTCCCTGGTTTCGGAACCATAATGACTTCGGCTACTTTCCATTGTCTTGGAACGTATGAGAGTCTCAGAGAAGCATTTATAATGTACAGCAGCTTAACTAGTGCTCTTTTCGGTAGTTCCTTTAGAACTTCTCCAGAACTTCTCAATGCAGGTGACACCGATGTTTGTGTGTAACACGTTGTTCGCGTGGTTAAATTTGTTCTGTATAGTCATCCTAGGGAAGTGCGACTGAAAGTGTGTTGTGGGGATGTATGTTTGTAAGCGCCAGTGAATTAGTGATTAGTGTGTGTTGGAGTTGGACTACTAAGCGAGGGGTCACAGTTTTGATCCCCGGCAAAACTAAAACTACATCTTAAGGTCTCTTCCACTGCGCAACCTCTCGCGAACGTCTGACAAACATCCGAGAGCATATAAAGGGTGATTTTTTAGCTGGTTTGGTTTTGGCAACACTGGTTTTGACAGCTGACGTGTGTTTAGTACCTTGTGTCACTGTCAAACAGCTTCAGTTTGGCTTGCAATTTAACCATGGATCGTCTTACAAATGAACAACGCTTGCAAATTATTGAATTTTACTATCAAAATTCGTGCTCGGTTCGAAATGTTCATCGCGCGCTGCTTCCATTTTATGATCGGCATTCTCGACCTTCTGAGCAGTCTATTCGGAAGATTGTGACCAAATTTCGCACCAAATTTACTTTGTTGGACATTAAACCACCAACACGTTTACGTACTGTGCGTAGTGAAGAAAATATTGCGGCCGTATCAGCTAGTGTGACAGAAGACCGCGAAATGTCGATTCGGCGCCGTTCCCAGCAGTTAGGCCTTTGTTACAGCACTACGTGGAAAATTTTGCGGAAGGATTTGGGCGTAAAGCCTTTTAAGATACAGCTGGTGCAAGAACTAAAGCCAGCCGACCTACCACAACGCCGAATTTTTGGTGAATGGGCTCTTGGAAAGCTGGCCGAGGATCCGCTTTTTTATCGAAAAATTGTGTTCAGCGATGAGGCTCATTTTTGGTTGAATGGGTACGTAAATAAGCAAAATTGCCGCATTTGGAGTGAAGATCAGCCAGAAGCATTGCAACAGCTACCAATGCATCCCGAAAAAGCCACTGTTTGTTGCGGTTTATGGGCCGGCGGCATTATTGGGCCATATTTCTTCAAAGATGATGCGAATCGCAGCGTTACTGTCAATGGTGAACGCTACCGAGCGATGATAACAAACTTTTTTTTGCCCGAAATGGAAGTTCTTGACTTGCATGATATGTGGTTTCAACAAGACGGTGCCACATGCCACACAGCACGCGAAATAATGGCGCAATTGCGAGGCGAGTTTGGTGAACAGTTAATTTCACGTTTCGGGCCGGTCAATTGGCCGCCTAGATCGTGCGATTTGACACCATTAGATTATTTTTTGTGGGGGTATGCCAAGGCTAATGTGTATAGGGACAAGCCCGCTTCGATTGACGCACTGGAAGCCAACATCCATGCATTCATTCGTGAGATACCGGCCGATATGTGTGAAAGAGTATGCCAAAATTGGACTCAGCGGATGGGCTACCTGAGACGCAGCCGCGGTCAACATTTGCATGAAATTATCTTTAAACATTAAATTGCAAGGTTCAAACTATCGATTCAAATAAATATTTCATTCATTTTTTCGAATTTTTTGTGTGTTTTTTTTTTTAAAAAAGTTCTAAACCTCTTAAAAAATCACCCTTTAGCTGACATAAAAGATATGTTTTATTTACCCTTTTAAATCGGGCTAAAATTGTAGGTCCTTTCATCTTGCTGCACCAATTCCGTTCACAAACAATAATCGTGTCTCCTTTATACAAAAAAGCAAAAAAAAAAAAAAACACAAAGTTTTATTGTCGTAAAATTGTTTGTTGGGCTTAAAAAATAGTTTTGTAATACTCTATGAATTTCGATTCAAACTGAAATTTGAGCAATATTTAACATAATATCCCAAAATAAAGCGTCCAAGTTCAGAACAATTAAAACAAGTAAAAAAATTATCATCGGCCTGACCGATGCTTTGATACCCTCCACTGCATACAAGTCATATGCAAAATGTTAGACATGTGAGTGACTACGTCCATGGTATAAAAATAAATACTATGTAATAACTTAAAAGTTATTCATTTCTAAATTATATAGCAGCAAGTATGTACGTAGGTACTTATGTTCACCCAGTTATGCACTTTTTTTTGGCATCGGCCTAATTAACGTTTCACTCCTTCATTTTAACTCTGTACTAACTATAATTTACTATAAATAACTAAACAAAAAACCGTCAACGCATCCAGCTACACAAGGGAATCCACCTTGAGCAAAAAATTGGGTGCAAATGGTGGTTGCAAGCAATTCCTCGATTATCGCGTCCGAAACTCGTTGTATGTACTACTCTGCAGACTTTACTTATTCCATGCATAGCAGCGACTCCATGAGATTGCCCTCCATTTCCAATCCAACGTAGTGTGCATTATTTCGTTCGCTGTCAAACCTTAGCCTTTGTCCAATTGTTAACAAAACACGTTCAATACTCGTCTTCGTTAAACGAAAGCTTTCCAGGGTTGAAAAATGAACTCCAATTTCAATATTTGTCCTTAATTTTACAACCCTTTGTGCATTATTTGTATTCTCTTCGTCTTCAAAGAGTGCTTCGAAACGGTTCATTATATATTTTTTTAATTATATCACCAACTGTTCACAACAAAAGCTCAACTGCAAATGATTTTCTTTCTTTGTATCTTATTGACAAACTTTTCACGATTTTAAATGTAAAGTGCAAATCTAATTTGTTTGGACGAATTCTTTGGAAATTGACAAAACTTTGCAATTTGAAAATTTGTGTTTGGTGAAACGAATTTTGCAAAGAGGTAACATTTTCAACTTTGCAAAGGAATAATTTCCTCTTTGCAAATTTGCGTTTGGAGAAACGAAATTGAAAAATTGCAAAATGCAAACTGAAAAGGGCCCAGGTTGGGCCGGTGAAATAGGGCCGAGGTACCCCTCTGTTTATGTTAGATGCCGCCACTAAGCAGTTGCTCAGTTGGTCCTTTCTTTGAAATCAAATTTCCTTTTCCAAATTTCCCTCAATCAAATTTAAACACTAGAATGCATGATCAATTTTGTTAAATTAAGAGTTTTTCACTTTTTTGTAACCCATCAAAGAGGTAAGAACTCGCCCAATAAACTTGTAAGCCCAAACCTGACTCTAATTATTTCTATCGTTATCGGCCCCCCAATATACCATCCGAACAACCGAGTATTTACCCTCCATAGACGTCAACTGAAAAAAAATCAATTCGCGTGACCCATTTAGGCCAATAAAAACTGAATACATCAAGTCGTTAATATGTCAAACTTACTAAACAGAACGTCCCCATTAGAATACTTAAATCAGGAAGTATAGCTTTGATTTCAACAACCAGACACAACCAGACATTTCACACTTATTTATGTCGGAGGAAAATGTTTCCATAAGTTATTCATGCAATTCGGTTAAGATTTTAATTCAACGGTAGGCATAAGTCTAGTTTTATCTTAAATTTAAAATTTAAAAATTAAAACTTAAATTTAACTTTAGCTGTGAGCAGACAAAAATGTTTTAGGACAAGAAAATGCATTTTCCGTCTTTCTCAAGTTGTTTTTATAACATATTTATTTATTATTTATTTCTTATTTAAAAATCTGTAAGTGATGGTCTATTTTAAGTCAAATTTTGGCTGTTTTTTAATTTTATTTTATCATTTTCTTTCTCAGCAATTATTATTATTATTAGTTGAGGAAAATGAAAAAAAAGAGTAGTTACACAATGCGCCTCCATATCTACCATTGGAAACGAGACGGCCAGCCATTTTGAAGCGAGCTGAATAGCTGAGTTGGCTGAATGCACTACCAGTCAAGTCCAGATTTTTCGAAGTTTCGGTTATCTTTTATTTGTGTTTTTTTTTATGACCAAACCCAAAACCAAAACCATTCGATTTATCCGAGTTTTTGTTTTAGGGTCTAGTGGAATTTCCGTCCCGTTTCTGTAAAATAGTGTAAGATCCATTCAGCACGAGCTTTAAGAGGTGACGATCTTAAATTTGACGTTGTTTGTACCCGTAAGACCTATCCTTTGTGAATTGGATGTCATAATGTCAAAAAACGATTACTATTGGATGTAATGGAGAGGTAGAAAATTTGAGTTGGATCAAGCTGGGATAGGCAACACTTAGTTTTGGCAGCCCCTTTCTGATGCTATAAACAATAATTGAGAACGCTTCACTGCTCCTCGAAGATCGGGGACAATCCGAGAGCATGTGATGGCTAAAAACGTATCTTAAATCATTTTTTGTGACAATGGTCCGACTCTTTAACTTCAGAGGGCTTAATTTTTTAAATCTCCCCCATTCTAGACTTGAAATAAATTAAATAAAAAGCATTGGGCGCAACAGGAAAGACCCACTGGTAGTCCTTGTTTCCCACAACAACTTGTCTGACTGAGTTCAATTTTTGGGACGAGTCAAAGGGAGTCAATATGTGCCCCTATGTAGCAGCGGAACGAAAACATTTTAAAGCCCTGCATACTCTCGAAAGTCAAGCGGTTTCGCGACATCGCGAAATGTTTGCAGTTTAGAAACAGCTTAAATAATTTTTTTCCGCAGATTAAAGTCCTTGTGGACGATCTAAGAGGTTTTGTTTCACATCCAAATAGCTATTCCCACCCTTCACCACCACCTCCGTTGCAAGCATGTTCAGTTTAAATTTGCCAGTTACTTCTGACACAAATCCCTTTAGGCGTGAATTTTGCGATAGCACACATCCAAACCAGGTCAAATCAATTATAATCCCTTCACCTATATAATACGAGCTCCTTCGGTATAACGTCTTTGTGGGCCATGTTAGTTCATCTTTGCTTACTCTCATTCGCCCCGATAAACAACCAACCCCTTAGATCCCAAAAAGTTAATTAAAACCTTCTCCGTACCGCACACATCATAATATCTTGCCACCGCGCCGTGGTGTGGTTATCCTCTGTTATCATTTCAAATCTATCGACCTATTTTGTGTATATCCTAACGTGCGCTATTGTTGCGAGTCCAAAACCGCAGCTCTATCGGTGAAAGTAAGGCAGTACCTTCATCGTAGAATATCACGTTCTATAACAAGGACGCCTTGCGATGTGCCGCAAATAGTTAGTGGTTGCGAAAAAGGTGGTAAATGTGCTCTGTTTATGCGCTCTGGGGTGGTATATACATTTCACTAATTGATGTTCCGTGTGCGGTTCCCTCTATCCGCGGATAGAAATTCTGCGGGTCGGTATAAGTTTCAATCCCTTTAGAAGGGTGGGAGATCTGTGTTACATGTGGTTGCGATACAGGCATGAATGAAAGGTGAATGCCAGCAGAGACTAAGAGAGCTCCGCACAAAGCCCTCAAATCAAACATCAATGTAGCATATAGACACACAATACAAGTATCTGCGGCAGCTATCTGTGTATAGCGGAAGAGCAGCGCCTTGTTGTAAGGATAATGGTCTTTTTCGATGGCAATTCAATTTGCCCGACGAATGGGTGAGGGGCAGTATCTTTCCCTGCGGATTTCTCATATTTCTCTGACGCAGTAGACATATTTTGACAAATGCGTTACGAGACCGCACCGCATCGCAAAGTGAATTAGGCTGCGCATACAACGGAGAAAATATCTCAAAGAGGGCTAGCCTACGAAGTTCGGGATCCTTGTTTATCGCATTGATACAATATGTCGCAAGAGTTTCTGTTTTTTTTTTTTTTTTGTGGAGTATGACGTTCCTTTTGAAAATGCGTTTTCGGTGTTCTCGACGGTAGAAAATTGGACAAGGAAATGAAATTCGAAAAGGATGCCCTCCCCCCATAAGCTCTGCGAATCCGCATCCATCATCCGCGACAGAAGGAGTTTTTACCACGATGTTGCTATTTTTTGTATGCAGATGGGTTTTTTCTTTTTTTTTCTAACCCATACCGGCTGCATGGATTTGAACACGTCTTGGTTGCTGCTATAACACAATCAACCGTGACGTGGATTTTTCGCTTTAAGTAGGAGTAGCAAACAAATATTTAGACTATGGACAAGGACATGCCTCGACGTTTTGTTACTCTCGGCCGCGTGTGCATAAAAAGTTAGTTGATTCCATAAAAAATTACAAAAAATTTTTTTTGTAATTTAAGACTTTCAATTTACATGTGAAATTATTATTCGATTTTATGGATTCATCATTCTGTGGTGGTAAATCACGAAATATTTTTTCCAATTCGAGATTGCTAAAAGGTGTTTGATGAATTTGTTCCTTAAAGTGGGAAATTGCGCCAAACGATTTCGCAAATCACCACAGACAAGTTCGAATTAATAATTTTCATCTCAGGTTTATCGCAACAAACCGAGTTTTGTAAATTCCGCCGTTTTTAATGTCTAATTCCGAATTTGCCTCAAGTTCTACAGAATGATACTTATTTTCAAAAAAAAATTGTTTAATACTTTCGCTTATTAAAAAATTGTAAAATATTTATTTATATATTTATTATGAATTTTGTATTTACATTTTAAGAAAATCTATATATATATAAATTGAGCCTTAAAATTGTGTTCGCTTGTCGCCGATTCACGCCTTAACGCATTTACCGATTTTAACCAAACTTTCGCACAACTTTGGAATTGGTCTATATATGGGTTTTCTAAAGTTTGGTTAAAATCGCAAAACGTATGTGTGTGTGAAAAAACACATGAATTTCAGTACAGTTTGGGTTTTTCCGCACATCTATATAGCCGGGTAATTCGGATTTGAATGATTTTGTTTTTTGCTTGAATTAGGGATGGTTTGGTAAAATTTAAAATTCGGAAAATTCTCAACAGGTGGCGCTGTAGGGACATTTTGTTTGTCATCTATCTCCTTCTACATCAAAAAAAGTCGCATTGTGTTTGAATTGATGTTCTCTTAATGCGTGAACAGATTTGGATTGGATTGGATTGTATATATATACGGTGTTTATATGTGTATTGGTTATACGAGTTATAGGCAATTAAGTGCACATACCTACCTGCGTTGTCGACCTCCGAAACCCCTCAACCAATTTAAATAGCTTTTGTGGATGTGTATGGCTGGTTGCAGCTTAAAGGAAAGGATCGTTTTGGTAGCCACCCGATAGGTGGCGCTGTAGTCAATCTCCAAAGCCGCTCAACTGATTTCAATGGAATTTTGTGGATGGGTATGGTTAACCCGATAGCCGTTCTTGCTCTGCTTTGGGGTGGTGAGCGCAACCGCATTGAACTCAATTTAATTCCAAGGGAGTTTTATCCGTTCAATAGAGAGGTTCAACTATCAAAAGGTATGTTAATAATTTAATCAATTTTAGGCGGCACGAAGTTCGCCGGGTCAGCTAGTAAATAAATAAAAAAAAATATAGAATTCGTAAATTGCAACTGGAAAATTTGTAAATTGGTGATTTTCAATTCTTTCCGTACGTAGTTTAGGCTTAGGCCCGTCTTTTATGTGCCTCAAAAAAAAATCTTTTTAACCTCTGCCTAGTATGCGGTCAAATGTTGGCATTCCTACTTTCTTTTCCCTTACCACAATAAGCACAGTTGAATACGTGCCTACTAATAGGTAAATACAAAATACACGCACCTGAAACAGCTAATTTGTGTATTTTCCAAAGGACACCCTTAACAACAACATGAAACTGTCCTGTCGTTAAAAAAAAATAAACTCCTCACCTCACCTCACATATAAACCTCACCAAGTAATGACATACAAACCATCACCGCACCCCCCATCATAAAGTGTCAGTTCGAACATAAAAATAAAACTTCAACCAACAATACGTTAACTTGTCCATAAATTCCACACAATACAGCTAACAAATTTGATGGAATGTAAGCCTGATGAACCATCTAGAGTCATTCTCCGCTGGGAATATTGTCTTCATTGTGTGCACATAAAAATACTTTACAAATTCCTTTCTTCGCTTTCTTTGCCATTCTAGGTCCTCTTTCTCCTTTTGCAGAAGAACCTAAAATTACCATAATCACAATTTTCCATTCATTTGTCGCTGATAAAAAAGTTTCCTCATCTCTCTTAGCGGTGTGATGTCCAACACCACACTCCTGAGCTGTTGTCCTTCGAGCAAGGAAAGCTGTTATCATTTCTTGCTCTTTTTTTTTTTTTAAATTTTATTACACTTAATTTATGCTCCATAAAAATGGGAAACAACTTTTAAAGTAACTGTCATCCTTATGCGTCTCTCTGAGGTCCATTTGCGAATGCGATGGATATGGGTGTTAAACAGGCTCCCACCAACAATGAGTCTTTCAAGGTATATTGTTTTTTTTTACGTGAGTGTAAATGGAATCAACAAAAAAAAAAACACCGCTGACAAATTTGTGATTTATATTTTGCATTTTCACAAAAAACCACCACCAACCACCACGCAGACTTGGACACACAATGGATTTTGACTTTTTCTTGGTCATCTTTGGCTGATGCCTCGGCAAAAGTTGATTTGCCTGTCATAGCTTGAGGTGGGGATCGCATTTCTATTTTCGAACGGAAAAGTTTTTAAATTAAAGTTAGGACTTGTCTGGTGATTCTAAGATAATAAGATACAGGCAGGTTGTTAGTGGAGCTTCCGCGAATTGATAGGTACGGTAACAAGTGTGTAAGCAAGGACGTCAAAACGGTAGGCCATATTTGTGAGTGCGAACTTTGAGGAGAGCAACTTCAATTATTATGATCACTGTACCTAGTCGCGGTCGCGGATAGCCTATATAGTGATTGACCGTTAGTCAGAAATGTGGTACACATTTTGGAAGTAAACCGATTTCACGAGGGAAATCATGCTCCAGTGGATCCTCCTATAATTATCTGTCATCCCCGGGAGATGTAAGTCTTTATTTTCACAATAAGAGAAGGAAAAAAGAGGAGACAACTTTCGATTTTACGCAGCTTGTATCTGCAAAGAAACGTCAATTCCATATGCCTGCCTCTTGTAAAATAGGTAAGTAAGAAGTGAACTTGCATAGGTCTAGTGGGATTTTTTATTTTGCGATATTTTTAGTTACAATTCTCCTTGAAGTTGCAATATTGCAAGTGATGTGAGTTAATGTGCAAGGAATAATTCAGCACAGGTTTTATGTCGTTATTTTGGGCTTATTTGAACAGGCTTTTCGTATAAAATGCAAATGACAGTATTTGTTCGCGCAAAATAAAATTAACTTTTCTTTCCTAGCAATGCGCCCTGGTGCGGCCCTGTGTCTGAGATACCAACGAAATTTTGTTTCCTTTGAAAGGCCTATCGATGCCAGTATGTATGGAATATAATTTTGTTTAAATGTCTGCCGCGGCTTCCCTGGATGGCGTATCCGAAGTGTCCAATTTTCAGGAAAAATCAGGCTGAATTTGACCGAAGGCATGGGTTATGTTGGCTTTGTGGGCCGCTACGGTTCGTGGCTTATTCGCATGGACCTGCGACTTCAAAAATCCCCACATGAAAATTTCTAACGGGGTAAAATCGCACGAACTTGGTGGCCAGCTCACATCGCCTCCACGTGCCGTCGTAAACTGTGTGGCTCGTAGCAGCCTATTAAAACCACATTTAATCATTTGAACGCCACAATGATACAAGTGTAACAAAAGTGTTACACTTTTTAATTATTTTATAACTTTGTTACAATGTTACGTTTTTTTTCGCTTTGTTACACTTTTTCCCATTTAATAATTTTTTTGTTTTTCTCGTTAAAAAATATTGAAAAGTTGAACTGGCAGCACTTTTTTCTTTCGAACAAACTTCTACCAATTTCCGTCAATATATTTGTTTGTTTACACAGAGCACAAGTTGTGCAAAACGTAAAACTGCGAGTGGGAATGGGAGGGAACGGGAAAATACAACAATATTTTTCTGTCTCGCCGCGTCGCCGTTGAAAATGTTCTACATCTCGCGGTAAATAAAGTTTGTGAAATATAAATTGAAATCTACTTCGAAATGTGATAAAGAGTTCCTAATAAAGATTTTCTTTAGTTATTAAATTTTTTTTGCAGTTTGTTACATTTTTTTCTTGTTTGTTACACTTTTTGAAAAAACTGCGGCAACATTGTATGCTCGTGCATGGTCATTTGGCAAAGCAGACTGAATAAATGACAGCCAATGAAAAATGACACAGATGAAGCTTCAACAATGTGGCCGCCATCAACTGTCAAAGTTCGGAAGTCCCTATTGGAAGAACAATTAGTTGATCAACTCACTCATTTGTTGAATAACTTTTGACACTAAGTTCATTAACTCAATTTTGAAATAATATTTTCGCATACCTAGTTCTCAAGTTGATCATGAGCATTGTTGATCAATTCATTTAATTTTTAAATATATTCATATATTTCATTGGTGAATAGCAATATTGATCATAAGTGCATGCAGTTGATCAACATATTCAATTATTGAATAAACTTGAAATTTTAGTTGATCAACGCAACAACTTTGTTTAGTAATTTCGTACACTCATGAATATATTTGATCAATTAATTTCACTGCTGAATAATCTAAAATAGCTGATTGATGAAAGACCTATTACGTCTAGTTGATCAACACAGTCAATTGTTGAATGGCCCACGTATATTTAGTTGATCAACACATCTATTACTGAATAATTGGTTGCGTGCACAAGAAGTCGCCCTTTCAAGGACTTTAACTTTGGATACAAGATCCAACTGACCCAATAATTCAAAGTTAGTGACTATAGCCATTTGTCCGCTGCCTGTACTTCGGAGCGTTTGGAAGAGGACTCCAATTTATTCGAAAAAATCATGTTTTGTGAAGAGCCGCATGTTTGTTTGAATGGATGTGTTAACAAGCAAATTTCTATTTCTTTCGAATTCATGAAAACTTTAAGTAGGTACTTAAGAAATATTTGTGAAATTTTGTATTTTTGTATACTGTGCATCAATACTTGAGTTGAATGCCACTTCAATGTTGGTTAGGCCATCACTGTCAGCAACGAGCGCTACAAAAGGATGCCAGCCGAGTGCTTTTACCACAAATTGAACGAAATGGAGGAAGGCGACTTGTGGTTTCAGCCGGATTTGGGCTACTTCTACTTCAACATTTCTTGATGTTTTGACCTTTCCGTGCTCCTGTGAGTGCGGAGATTCTTGTACGTACCTTCTGGGTCAAGATCGGTACATATTAGGTGGCTCTCTGTGACCCAACATTTTGCGGTTCCTTGTTATTTTCATTAATCGTGCCGAGCTCCAATTTGATATCCATCTGTCCCATTATAAATATGGAAGTCGCTCATCGTCTCATCAAGAGTTAGAGCAAGTCTCGAGCACGCCTTCTAACTCCAACTCACTTGCATGTCAGTGAGAAGAACAATCTCAGAATAAGACCCTGCTACCAAGTGTGAGTTGAGTATATGCCCTCGACTGCAACTCGCCACTTTATTACAACCATTCACAGACACCTTCCACAAGAGTATCTACCCATTTGCAGACATGTCATCAAAAAAAATTCTACCAACAGAATACAAACAAAACTGAATCCCAAATCCCAGGACTAACGACGGCCACCCCTCGAACAGACGCTAAAAAAAAGCTCTCGCACTGAAATATTCATTTCCTCTTTGGCATAAAACAAAAAAAAACCGTTCTCGTGATGAATATTTGTCACCTCTTCAGCTAAATGCACAAATTAATTGCACAGTGACGCTATATCACTGCCAGACACCACAAATGGACGCAAAAAGAATATATGCGGCCATATCCAGAGAGAAATGAATGTCTATGTCTAAACCACCACCGCACCGCGTCGGTCCGGCCGCTGTTGGTAATGTGTGCCCGGACAGACGACTGCATTAAAAGCTTTCGCTGTCCTGTTTTTCCGGCGAATAACGTCCGAAAACCAAATAACGCAGCACATCAAACATTTTTAAATGTCCTTGATGAATATTTGTCTGTGTTGACAAAAAAATTCGCCCTCATATATATGTTCACAGTCCGCGCGCAGTTAATCTGATTTGTTTAGGCTCAATTTAAACAAATTACCCTTGACGGACTTTTTTTTGCGTTGAAACTCCCTTTGAGCTAGGATCCACGTGAAAGAAATCCAAAACAATAATGCAGTTTTTTTTGGTAAGTATTCACCAAACTGACACGAGGAAGAAAAACGAATGCCTGCGTCTGCTGGAGACAACGTCAGAGAACTTGACAATTATTTACAACGGCAGCTCAACGCAGTAGAGTGGAATACTCTCGGTTCTCGGGTAGAAATGGCGTTATAGGTACTCCGAACCAGGTGGAGTAGTGAAAGGACTTTTCCCATGGTGGAATTAAAATCGAAACGGAAATAGATTCGCTGCGTGAAATCGAAGAGGAGCTTCGAGTTCGATGCCAGAGGTTCTCCTTCTGGTGCGTTGCTCACGGGGGGTAGGTATATTGGCAGACTTGCCTCGTTCGCCGGTCTTAAAGCGAACAATATTGTTGTGGCGCGGAAATGCACTAAACTTTGCGTGAGCATAAAGGGGGATAACTCAAAGGAAGTTTTCGCGTGTCGCACGTGAGTGAGCAACTATCAATTTTATAAAAAGCGTTCTTAGTTCAATGGGTTTGGTTTTTTGGTTCAATGGAGTCGTTCTGTGGAAAGCTGTTTTCTTTGGTACATGGTTTTCAGTTGAGTTCACGGCCAAAGATTGAATTTCTTAAAAATGTAGAAGCAATGGTGCAGGTTAATTGAATATCCATCGAAGCGAATCGACTGCACCTGAACTGGTGGTGGACAAAGGAACAGCAGGTCCGTGAAAAAGAGCTCATAACAAGCCCGCGATTCATATATGAAATTAAATCAAGCGAGTAGGTGCTTAATAATATCAATTAGGCTCTCGGTAAAGAGCTATGGTACTGCACATACGATACGTGGGTCAGGGGGTTTACTTTGCGAACGAGGGAGTATTGAACATTATTTGAAGTTAAAAAGCATAGCGCTCTGAGGTCCAGAAGTCTATCATGAGCCTCTCAAGAAGAGGACCTGTGGCGGAGGAATTTACATTGAAAAACATTGAATCCATACACCATGGGTCAGCAAGATATACGTGGCCACCATTCAAATTTTTGTACCGGGTGTCGCTAAGGATCACTCAGGACTATTTAAGGTGGCGAAAGAAAGAAATATCCTGGCGGATGAACTCATTAACGCATTATGTGCCAACGGCAGCTTTTACATCTCCGAAGTGGGTTGGTCTTAGAGGAATGCTTGCCCAGCTGTCTTGTCATCAAACAAAGCCCTCCAGGTTGAAATTAAAATTTTGGAGCGGGTCGAAATGCTGCTTTAAAAATTCTCTCTTCTCACACAAAAACTCTTCTTTTTTTAGTTCTGCTTTAAAATTCAGCATTTTAGAATTAAAACAATAAAATTCAGTTATTTTTCCCAGATAACAAATGTAAGGAGAAAAATACGTTAAAACAGTTTTAAATTTATAAATATGGAAAAATTAAAAGTTAAAAAAAATAAGATTTAATTTAAAAAAAAAATTAAAAGTAACAACAAGAAAACAATAAAAAGTTTTTCTTTACAAAATTCTGCAAACAATAAAAAGAGCGTTCGTTCTTCAACATTTTCCAAACCTTTTTAAGGTTCCGTCCCCAAAGGGAAAAAACGGAACCTTATTAGTTTCGCTTTTGTCCGTCCGAACCCACTAGATCAATTTTTTTTATTGTTTGCAGATCTGACAACAGATGTAACACAGAATTTTGAAAACAGAATTTTGTAAAAAAGATGCTGACCCTTCTAGAATTTTGGCCACAAATCCTTGAAATTTGCGTGGGTAGCTTACGGATCATGCCATCAGAAAATGAGTTGTTAAGTGAAGACGAAAAGCCTCGAAAGACCATCCACGGGCTACAATCTTAGCCAGAAACCACCGCTAGTTTCATTTGGCCAGACATAGTTTGATCCTTAGAGCAATTACTCTGCCAGTTCTGTGAGCTAATATTAAGCCCTTAAAAGACAAAAACCATGAAAAACTAAAAACCGAATGTAGAGAAATTTAAGACCGTGAACCTCATGAGCTGTATAAGGTTTTGGATGTAGCCCAAAATACTGGGGACGGCATTGGCACTGCCGTAAGTCAGTCCTTGCATTTCCGAGAAGAGAGACGACAGCGTAAATCGAAGCTCCGTCATTCGGAGCCAAGCGGCATCATACACGTTCAAGAAACGTCCGGCTTATGTTCTAGAAATTGGTGACTAGATCAGACAGCACAACGTATCAAGATCAACGACCGACCTTTCTATACTGAGGCTTTTTTAATGTTTATCCAAATATGTATCTAGGGCATTGGGAACTTGTTATTCACAGTTATTTATGTGTCTAATTGCATTTGGATTGCTCCAGAGCGAATCCACAAACGAAAGCTGCAAAACCGATGAGAAAATTCTGCAAAAGACTGTAACAGCTTCTGACACGCATTACTGAAAAACGTCAAATACCCACAACCCCGATGCAAGTTTCAGCAACCCACCTCTTGTCAATGCCAAACGTCCAGCTCCCAGCTACCAATCATCTCGATAACCTCCTCGCGTACTACCAATTAACAACTTTCTGTCTATTAATCCCTCAGCTCATGCTCAAAATACCCGAATTACCACAACCCTCTCGGCGGCGTTCGGCTGCTTTGCGATCAATTATTTGGACATTTGCCACCAACAACGTGCAACAAAACAAAAAAAAAAAAAATAACTTTTGCTCCCGCCCAGCAGTGAGCGGAGAAGGGTTTTTTTTTTTTTTTGTTTACGTGACACGTTTCGCCAGGTGCACCTCCTCTTGGTGGGATCCAGACTCCCACCAGGCGCGGCGTTGCTACGCCATCACGTGATCTGAAGGAGAAGAAATCTCTTTGGTTGTGCGTTGCTATATCGAAAGAAAAACTTTATCACAGACCTTAGCACCTTCCACTGCTTTTCTTCCTTCTGTTGCGCGGTTGTAATATCTTGATTTTCCCTCAGGTCAAAGTCTGCCGACTACGGCCATTCACACACACACACACGCACACATCCACCACAGCATTATACTCGTACCATCTGGGTGTAGAAGAAGACACTAAAATTGGAAGAAAAGTTAAATCGTTTCCCGGCTTCGTGCCACGAAAGAAGCGTGCGAACAAATGGTCACGTTCCAGAGGTTAAGCGCAATGCTACGCTACGGCAACTATACGAGTACACCGCGCCAGTATCTCTGCCACCGTCACCCCATTCAACTGGGTTCCTTCAGCCGAAAAGCTGAGGAAAACTTTTTAATCGGGAATTACTCTGCTGATAAAAATCCTGCATGGATGAGGAATATGCACGGGAGAGTGAGACTATGCGGAGTGGGTGCGGATGTGTTGCAGTATTTTGGGTAACTTTTGCCATTTTCAACGCAACTTTAAATGGTGTGAACGGGTTTTCCTTCTGTCTGACTGACTTTTGGTGGACAAAGGACTAAAGTTGGTCGGGGTCGGGATGAGGACGTACGTGCTTATGACTTAATGCAGGTGACACCGATGTTTGTGTGTAACACGTTGTTCGCATGGTTAAAGTTGCAATCACCTTTAAGCGTTAACAGGGATGAGTGTGAGCAACTATTTGTGCTTACACTGATATATTACATTTGGGAAATTTTATGAACAAGTTTCTGGGCAGATAGGATGTATTGATGGGAAAGCTTTTTTTTAATTTATGGGAAAGGCAGCCAGCAAGTTATGGAATAAAATTTGTCAATGAATGGCTGCTTGAAGAAGGCTTGGTTCGGCCATAAGGGATAACAAACGTCTTCCAGGTATAGGTGTTATTTTTGACCAGTAAAACAGATTCCTCCACTAATCTGAATGCCTTTTACTACCCCCAAGTGTTGTGGCATCCGGACTTTTATGAAACCAAAGCTTAGAAACAATCTGCTTCTTTTAGTCATTTAAGTGACATGAAACACTCGTCCCTTTTTCTGCTGAGTGCAGTCAGCTACGTGTTTATTTTGAAGGTGCATGCAAACAAAATTTGGTTACATTGCGCCGAACTAATAACAAATTTTAGTCTCGACTTTAAATTTACGGAAGCTCACAATTGCAAAATTTGCATGGAAAATATTGCCATTTTGAACTACTAAAATTTAAAGTCGAAGCTAAAAATGTTTATTGGTAAGGCCGATTGAGTTTATAACTGTCGTATGCTTAAATGGGTATCCGTTCCTAAGATTCAATCCATTTAAGTCAGAACGGTGTACATTGAGAACGAAAATTGAATGATCTGAAAGATATCAGCTCAAGATTACAGCGCAGTTATTAATTGACAACTTACGGAGACAAAAAATGTCTGCAGCGAAATGGCGACCATTATTGCCAGCCAGAATAATGTTTTCTTGTTGGGAACGCTGCATAAGAATAACGATTGCCCTGTGAAATTTAAGTGGCTGGTTTACCCAGTTGCAGCTATAGGATAGCAGTTGTCAGTTGCTCTGCCTCGTCCTTCAAGACGATCGCAAAATAGTACCCAGAGAAGGTAGAAAAACGTTGACAATAACTGCAAAAAAATACCCGTTCGGTGTAATTCTCCTCGGGTGTCGTTGTGGGATCTTCTCCTTAATTAAAGTTCGCACTCTTTAGGCCTGGAATTTGTGAATTTGATGTGATAGGTCCGAAAATGTTGCTATCATAGAATTTCAAAGATCGGTAACAATCCCACCGAGAGTACGATGTCTAAAAAAGTATGTAAAAAGCATTTTCAGTGACAATAGTCAGTTTCCTTTACTTCAGAGGGTTTCGTCTTCCCATTCCTCACTTGAAATCAAATAATTTATAACAAGCTTTGACGCACGCATAATATAATGTTTTGCATTTTGAATTATTAAGAATGTGTTGTACTTAAAAAAAAAATAACGTCAACTGCCCTAAGGTTGACCAGTTTTGAACTTTGACATTGAATTTTACAGCTCTGTTTATAGATATCCACAAAAACTATTAGATTATGGGGACTTTCGTTCTGTATCATAAAAGCAAGGACCAAAATTTACCAAATTTTGTCGATTCGTTTTTGATTTATATAGGAAAAAGTTCGTCGAAATGCTAACATTGACCAGTGATGCAAATGTACCATCAATAAATATTTTTATATTTTGTTATTATTTTATTTTTTTTTCTCAAAAGTTAAGCTTTAACTCGGTTTGCTTTTAATGATTATTTAATTTTTTTTTTAAATGTACATTTTTTAATACCAAAAATAAGTTAAATTAAAAGAAACCTAATTTTAACCTTTTATTTACAAGAATATTTAATTAAAATGAAACTAAATTACGAAGAATTAGTTTTATGAAGTATTTAGGGTAATTTATTTAATAAAATATTGATAATTGTTAGAAAAAGTTAAAAAGAAACAGTGATCAATGTTAGGATCCAGTCGGTCAATGTTAGGAAATGTGACAAAAATTTTCGAATACCTTTTTCAAAAACCTGAATATTTATAATTGCCTAGTATTTTTATAGACGGACAAAAATATTTTTCAATATAAAAAATGTTGAGCTACTCCCCTTAACTATTATTTGGCTATACATACGGTAGTTTTGGTACAACAGGCAAAAGTTGCCCCATTTTAGGAGCACTTGAAAAGTTGAAATTATACATAAACTACCCACCACGGTGTTTAGAAACATTTTGCTGTTTTTGGTCAATAGCCGTGTTTTTTAGAGCTTCGATCTCAGCAGAGCAAAGTAAAGTAGGATTTTTATCACGCAATTACAACAACTACGCTCTACTTGACACTTCGAGACTCAGTTGTAGTTGTTGTAATCGCGTGCTGAAAATCCTACTTTACTTTGCTTTGCTGAGATCGAAGCTCAAAAAACCACGGCTAATATTAGGGGCCCGGTCATTGTTAGGTAGGGCCAGTGGTGCCAGTTATAATTTTACAAAATATGCATTTTCTGCCTAAAAAATCGTCATTACCATAAAAGCAATAAATTGTAATTATAATTATAATAATGATAAAAACACGATTTTTTCAAGCTTTCTTTATTTTCCAACATAAAAGCTAACTTAGCCTTCTGCTGAGTACAAAAAAAAGTAACACATTTTTCAGTCTTGTGATGTTTGAAATGTAAAATTCATTGCATGGTACTTATAGAAAAAAATAAATATAATAATTAATCACAAAAAATGTATAGCACTTTTTAATTATTCCAAATACATATGGGAATTGAACTTCTTAAGAAGTGTGTCGTTTATTTTAAATTATGACATTCGCATTTGTGAAATTTTAAATAATCTTTTGAAAATAGAAAGCCGTTTACTGTACTAATTGTCAATCTATTCCTTGTTTTTGTTTTACATATTAAGCTTGATTTGGGAAAAAATTCTTTTCACATTAGCCGATGAGTTTGGGAAACTTAAAACTTTAAAAACAAATTTTATTAAAAGAGGAAACGCTTCAGATTTATTTTTTACGGAAAACGTGAAAAACCAATACACTGACACCTTATAGCCAACTTATAGCTTATACCTACCTACATTCCATACACTAGCACTAGAAAAAGTACGCTTTCATGTTTCACCTTTCATGTAGGAATTAGGAAGTGTTCTTAAAATTTGTCATGGGAAATGGGAATGAAATTTCATTTCATGTGGTGGTGATGGGAGTTGTGAGTGTAAAATGAGTTAAAAATAAATAAGTAAATAGATGGCGCAACAGGTCTGTAGGGACCATTCGTTTTGTGTTAGTTTTTCATTTTCGGGAAGAATGAAAGGGATCCAAACTGCTAAATTGAGAAGCTCTTTTTCATGACGGTTATACCTACTCTCGGATGTTTGTCAGACGTTCGTGAGAGTTGGCGCAGTGGGAAAAAAAGGCTTAGGGTATAATTTTGGGTATTTTCGGGAATCGGACCTGGTCACCCCTCACTTAGTAGTCCAACACACAAACCACTAAGCCACTGCGCCTGTGTTGGGCTTTTGATTCTGTTGTCCTGAGCTCTGACTTGTCAGCTATCACTCACTCTGAATTGTGAACGTCAAAAGCAAACCCATTTAGTTGCAAAGTAAATCAACTACCGCTTGTTTGGGTTACAGGCAATAGTGCTGTGCCTATTATTTCGCACAATTTGCAATGCAGTTGCAGATCCTGATGCCGATGATGATGGTCTTGACATCTCCCACATAAACTGATTGAATGGAAATTTTTCAATTTGTTTTGTGGCTTTCATTGAGTACTTTTCGCCATAATACCAACCGCGCTGTACTACACATAACGTACCTCACTCCTCAATACCTGTATATCGCAATCGAATGCGGCAAGAAAAATTTCAGAATGTACTCTGCACATTTTAACTGTTTTCAGTCCGCATTATCCTCCTCCCTCTGTCATTTTGCAATTTATTTTATTCATTTCGTTAAATTCTCCGATGAAAATCGAGATCCCTACGTAGGTGAGTACTTATTTTTGCATTCATCACACACACGTGGACTTGCACACGTGAAATGGTAATGGAAGAAAATTGTTCTTAAAAAGAAGAAAAAAATAAATAAACAGAAAAAGTTTCCACACCGAATTGAACTCTGTGATATGAAAGGAGATCTGCCAAATGGAAATCGGAAACAGAAACACAGCGGCCGTGTATACAGGATGTCTGGACGCAGCAGAGAAAATTTTGTGGTGTATGCATTCATGATGTTTTCTATAAAAGGATGTGGTGTATGTGAGGAGTTCAAGCAGGAGCCACACCTACCGCTAGTTGTTACTATTTTGCAATTTTCGCATTTATGGCAATGCTTTCTGTTTGACGGGGCGGCAGTGTGCGTTTTCAATATTCAATTTCATTTCACTCCATCGAGTGTTTTCTCATTTTGGCAAGGGTTATATGGGTATGTTTGTGAGTGCGGCCTGCCCATGGCAGGATAATTATAAAATAAACATTTATATCGAATGCTGTGGTTTTCCTGCAGTGAAATGAATTGTGAGTGCTTTTCAGTGCGGTCTGTGGTCGCAGTGGGACTGAGCGATGGTCGCCCACCTATTTGGGGAAATAAGTCGTTCTTATATTGAATTTTTAATCAGCGCCGTGTATTTGTTGGTAAATAACTATTTTTTTTTTAATTGAGTGCTGTGTGGTGCTGATAGGGGATTGTGAAAAAACGGGTTGCCGAAGAGTGGTTTCTTCTATCTCCAATTGCTAGCTGAAGAGTGACACTTTCCTACCTCTTTCCTAGGTAGTACCAAATATTTATTGGGTCTAAGCTCTATTATTTGTTTGCAACCCGATTGTACAGGGTGGCTGATGAAAGCCGCTACCAAAAAAAATTTAAGAACTTTTTTTTATTTAATGAATCTGGTTAATTTTTTTTTATTTTGCAGATTGATTTTTAGATTTAACAAAAATGGATAACTGGGACACTGAAACAAGAATTTGGATTGTCCGCCGCTATCACGCACTGGAGTCCGTAGTTTCGGTCCAAAGAGAATATAGGTGCACGTTTGGCGGCAATCCTCCGAGCAGATGGACCATAATGAGACTTGTTAAAAATGTAGCTGACCATGGGACAGTCGAAAGAAGACCTTACCATCGAAACCCTTCAGTTCGGACGGAGGAAAAAATCGCTGCTGTAGCTGCTGCTTTACAAAACAATCCAAGAGTTTCGACAGGAAGATAAGCTCCCTCAAAGGGGTATAAGCAGACAGACATTGCAGTCAATTATGCACAATGATTTGAACTAATTTCCATATAAAATTCAAATGGCCAACAAACTGAACGCAGCAGACTTGCCGATTCGCTTGGAATTTTGCCAGAAGATGCTTTAAATGGTGGAAGAGGACGGAAACATGTTGAACTGGCTTTTTATGTCTGACGAGGCTCATTGCGATTTAAACGGCCACATAAAAAAACAAAATTGTCGAATATGGAGTGCTTCCAACCCACAGATACTCCATGAGACGGAATTGCATTCACTTCGTGTCACAGTGTGGTGTGCAGTTTCATCACGCTGCATTGTCGGGCCCTACTTCTTTGAAGAAAACGGTCACACCGTTACGGTTACTGGCGACCGTTACTTGAGCATGTTGAGAGAGAGTTTTTCTATCCAGAATAACGCCGAATGAGAATTTCTTTCAACTCTGTGTGGTTTCAGCGAGACTTTTTTTTTTTTGGTGTTGGGAATTCGCTGAAAGTAAAAAATCATCGAAAGATGATGATGATCATCACCGAGTAACCTTCTTAGCCTCATCTTCAACCATTTCAACATTTAGATCTCTGTGCAGATCGGCGTTGCGTATGTACCAAGGTGCATTAACTACGTTCCTTAGTACTTTATTTTGGAAAACCTGAATTTTTTGTAAGTTTGTTTGGCATGTGCATTGTGCATGCCCACAATTGGAGCCCGTAGGTCCATACTGGTTTTAGAACTTGCTTGTATAACAATAACTTATTGTAGTTGGACAGGGATGAGTATCTCCCAATAAGCCAATACATTTAACTGTATCGCATGTTCAACTCATTTTTTTTTTTCTTAACGTGCGCTTTCCAACGCAGTTTAGCGTCTAGAGTCATGCCTAGATATTTAGCTGTGTTAGAAAATTCTACTACATTGTTGTTAATGTAGACTGGAATGTGTGGTACGTTTTTATACGTAAAATTAATATGGACTGACTTAAGGTCATTTAATCTAATCTGCCATTTCTTAGTCCATTCTGAAATATTGTTTATTGCCGTCTGAAGCTTTTTTGTTGCTATTTCGACAGTTGCTCCCACAGCAAGGACGGCTGTGTCATCTGCAAAAGTAGCTATGGTAGTTTCTTCACTTTCAGGCAAATCGCTAGTGAAGAGTAGGTATAAAACTGGACCTAGCACACTGCCTTGCGGTACACCAGCTTTAATCTCTCTTAATGTTGTGCACTCTGTATCTTGCTTAATTCTGAAGAATCGATCTGATATATAAGACTCCAGAATGGTTGAATACTGCTTCGGCAGTTGCTTTTGTAGTTTGTGTATCAGTCCTTTGTGCCAGACTTTATCGAAAGCTTGTGCTATATCAAGAAATACTGTAGAGCACACATTTGTCTCTTTAAATGCTTTTTCGATTTTATCTGTGATTCTATGCACCTGGTCAATTGTAGAGTGCTTGTTTCTAAACCCAAATTAATGATTTGGAAGTAGCGATTTTTCATCAATAATTTTTTGCAGACGTTTTGCCAGCATTTTTTCGAATAGCTTGGACAACATTGGTAGTATCGATATTGGGCGATATGAGGTTACTTCGCTAGGTGGTTTACCTGGTTTTGGTATCATTCTTACCTCCGCGACCTTCCACATGCTTGGCACATATCTTAATTTAAATGCAGCATTTATAATCTGCGCTAGTTTTTTTTAAACCTTTTCGAGGAAATTGTTTTAAATTTTCCCCTGTGATTAAATCGAACCCTGGGGCTTTTTTTATGTTTATGCCTTCTTTGATTTCTTTGGCAAGTTCTTTAGCTGTTACCGGCCGAATAGGTCTGTCTTCTTCGCACGTTTCTTCGTTTCCTTGATAATCTTTATCTTCATAAGGTTTGAAAACGTTCTCAAGGTACTCTGCAAAAATATTTGCTTTTTCTTCTATGCTTTTTGCCCAGTTACCTTCTCTGGTTTTTACTGGCGGAATGTGAGCTATTGGCCTGTTCATTTTCTTTGTTGCCTTCCAGAGCGAGTAGTCGGTACTAGCATCATTTGTAAGACTGGGAAGATACGTTTTTAAAGACTCGTTATTAAATTCTCTTATAGATTTTCTGAGCTTATTATTTAAGTTGTTCAGTGTGGTTTTGTCGCTTGGCGCCCTTGTCTGTTGCCAGCGTTTTCCAGCTTTCCTCTTTTCTGTAATAATTTCACATTTCACATTTCAGCAAGATTGTGCAACTCCTCACATAGCCCGGTCTGTTATGACAGAATTGCGACGAAAATTTCCCAATAAGCTGATATCCAGAAACTCCACATTCCGTTGGGCCCCCAGGTCTTTGACTTTTTCTTTTCCAATATTTTCAAAAATAAATTTGAATGAACTAAAGCAATCCATTCGAGAAACAATTGCGGCTATTCCTGTCTCAACTCTCCAAGCAGTAATGAACAATTGTTTGGTAAAATGCCGCACATGCATCAACGAGCAGGAGGGGCATTTAAATTCCATTATTTTTAAAATAATTAAGCTATATTTAATAAAATTTAATGAGCTTTAACATGAATTAAAAAAAATGAATTCCATACACTGAAAAAAAGTTACAAATTTGAGTTTATTAATGTAGCAATATTCATCAGCCACCCTGTATGTAGTAGAGAGAGTTTACGATCATTTGTCGTAAGAAGCGGTCCAAAAGGATATCATGTAGATGTAGAACCATTGCCTCATGTGTCCCATCAAACCGGCGACTCGCATTTCATTCGCTTTGAGTTCCACTTTCATTCGAAGACGCGTTCACCTGAGGATCCCATGAAATACATGAAATAGTTGATTTCGCTGTGAATGCTGATGGAAGAATAAGCTGCGGCTCATCGAATCCACAGGAAGAATAAAATCCAAACACGTGGAGGAAGCATATGCGAATGCATAGAGGAAGATAATGCGAACTTTCTGCAGACCAATTTGTAATTTTACGGCAGTGGACAATGCGAGAAAAAGAATTTGTGTAATAAATGCGTCACAGAATTTTGTTCTCTAAGGATCTTTACAAGACCAACCACATTTTTCTTCGCTTATCAAATATTAGAACCCGTTTGTCAAGGATAGACTGAAATGGTTTGTGTAAAAGATTAGGCAGGTCCATTGTTATGTGATGTGAGTGAGGGAGGGAGGGAATCGGTCAGATATTTGGACGGACTTTACTAGTTGAAGCTTTTTTTTCGGCGTGTAAAACCCTTTTTGTTAAAGCTGTGAGTATTAAATATGTGTACCTCTTTGGAGGCCTGAGGGGGATAGTAGCCCGCCCAATAATAAGTGCACAAAGTAGTCGAATGTATGTTCTAATGCTTCACGTAAATAATTAATGGAGCTATTCAATAGTTTTACATTTTTGTGTCTTTCTTTGTTGTCCCACTAGCCTTCCAAATTCCGAGCTACCTAACAAAGGGTGACCCTAACCGAACCGCAAGTAGTTAATAGGTTCTT
The DNA here is from genome assembly GCA_951230905.1 of Cheilosia variabilis. Classification (NCBI taxonomy): domain Eukaryota; kingdom Metazoa; phylum Arthropoda; class Insecta; order Diptera; family Syrphidae; genus Cheilosia; species Cheilosia variabilis. Next base: position 140,317,402 of record OX579676.1, on the reverse strand, counting down.
TCGAGAAACCATGATTCATACTGAAAACTGAAAGCAACCAGTTAACTTCCACTCTCAGCTTGAAAACAAAAATAAACAAAAGCTTGAGGATCTGATAGTCTGCTGTAGATCGTGCTTTTGGATCCATCAGGAGAGAAATCAATCCCAAAAGCTCATGGAAGTCCTAGAGTTAGTTTTAAAACAGGGTATTTACAAACAGCCTGTAGAAAAGTTGAAGTTGTTTTATAACTACCCAAGAAAGGCAGACGCTTATAGGCGCAAAATATGTTAGACAGGCCACTCATCTTTTAAGCAAGGAGGCTACTGCTACAGCGTTTGAGCCTTGAGAGTTCGCCTTCAAGAAAGCAGCAGCCCAGAAGTAAGTTATAAAAAATATTGAAAAAAGACTACATTTTTGCAAATGTCCTCCCGCGGCCATTTCAGATATTGTGGAAGCTTTTAATAGCCCTTGGAATATGTGGAAGCTTTTAATAGCCCTTTAGGCTATTGTCCTACAAAAGTATGAATATTGATCAAGGCATTATAAATTGAGTCTTCTGCTTGATTGCATTCTCCAAAGGTTGCATCTTTTAGGACAAAGTTCAGAGTCATATGTATCTATCATTCCCTATAGCTATAAGGTGTTTAGGGCTCGACTTTTTAGGAAAATGTACTCGTATGTCTTGAAAAAAAATAATATACTTTTGGGAACCCTTTTCAGGCGGTCTGGAACATACTAGATATCCAAAAAGTCACTTATCAACTTTTTCGAAAAAGATCTCAAGAAACTTGCGAAAGAACAATCTTCGACTTTACAGGTCATTAACTAGATAACCAAGTTCAATAGATCCAAACTGACTGACTGACTGACAAGACTGTCAGTTTCTGCAATACCAACAACCAATGAAGGCTCACAAAATTGGTGAAGTGAAAAGGTCGCAGCGTAGGATACAGTACGATCTTAAGAGACCTACTGGTGCTGGTGGGCAATCTGATATTGAATTTGAACAGCCAGTCCACAGATGGCTAATAGATGCAAAATGGAGGACCTCTGGCATCTTTTTCGTAGTTCTAGGTCTAAATAGGCTTTAAGCGATTCTCAGTTATATAACCAGGCAGGAGAGAACTCGCAACACTTTGGTTGGAACCTTTCATGGCACCCTGTGCTAAGGAAAATGTTGTAAAGAGCCAGTCGTGCAGATGCATATAAGTAGGGGTTTCACAAGACTGTATACGAATTGTTTCTTTCCATTTTTTGAAAGAAAAGATTATACAAGCTCCTAGGCAAGTTACCAATCACTGCGTCTGAAAGAATCGGTTATTTTTCATGGAAACTTTGTTTATGGATCTCTTTTCGACTGTTTTCTTTAGCTCATTTTTTTTCTCAAGAAACGCGATGGGCCTCTTTTCATCCCATGACTTTTATGAGCTGACCCTCATACTCCTTTGACCCTAGCATAGCTTAGAAGACTGTACAAACTTGCGGTAAGCATTTTGTGCCCCACCAATAATTTACAAATGGCTTTCAAAAATCAAACCACTCTCGAAGCAGCACAGATCACACAATCCCATTGACACCCGACTAAAATCCCAGTTACTGTCGCCCAAACCAACTGCCACAGAACGCACTCTCCATCGATTCCATCCCCTGAATGGCATATAAAATTGCGCAAAGGGGGGCATTCGCCTGCCATTAGCTTCTATTATTTTGAATAATTCATTTTACTCTCTTGGATTTTGCCAACCCCCGAGCAACCGTACCCAGAAACCACCCCAAGTTCCTGATGTCATCGGCCGCCCTTTACCGTATATATGCACAACAGGCTGAAGTGTAATCTGTTCAACAACAGTTGGGGGACAAAAAACTCAGTCCAATTGTACAATAGAGTTCTTTCGCCTTGAGGTCTTTTGCTGCCTTAGTACAGCAAAAAGCAAAACCTTCATAAAACGCTAAGCGGATCATCCGATGCGATGTGAGTGGCAGAACCTTTTTTTTTCTTATCCTATTGAATATTTCATGGCATGATGAATCCGCAAGGACCTACACACCGAACTGTATGGATACAATTCAAACTCTGTGTAGAGATGCCGCCGAAGCAAGTGTACACTCTATCCGTTGCTCGGTGAAAAGCGCAAGCAAATCAGCCAGCCTCCTGCTCCCCCCAGCCACAAATCCGAAAAGAAGGATTTGGATGATTTTAAATAATGTCTATGACTTCTTTCCCGTTGTTCGCACATATAAACTTGTGAGTGTTTTGTTGCGCACATCCGAAAATTGCTTTGTGAATTTTAGAAGACCGTCTGAACTGAGATGGAGAGCAGCTTACATTGGCGACATTTTCACGATTTAATCCTTTAAGTTCCATCCCTGTTCCATTATTGAAAACTTTAATTTTTAGGGGAAGCCCAATAAAAAAAACCATTCGTGATAAAGTGGCGAGAGGCGCAATTAATTTCCCGTTGCGCGGTTTATTCCAGTTTTTAAATTTACTTTTTTTTTTTTTTGATGTTCGAGCAAATTTTGTGGAATTGTCCTTTATGCGGCGTTTCTTCCGCGCCCGGCCAATTGACACTCTTTGGACAATTTCAATAAATTAAATTGCACGGAACAATCGAAGTGAAAATTGAATGGCCGAGTGCTGGAGTTATTTATATGCGTGGCATGGTGGACATTTTGGTTGCAAATCAACCAGCACCAGTGTTGTTTTCTCGTGGGGAGGGGTAAAAACATCAAAAAGGACTTTGTCCATTCCTACAGTGCTACATCTGTGTGGATAGTTTTTTTTTTTTAATTTTACCGAAAAAAGGTGAACAAAAATAGGACAAATAAATGGAATTCTGCTCCCGAAAGGGATAATAAATTTTATATGAGTGGTTTATTTATTTATCTATTTATGAATAAATTTAAGTGGGATGATTTTTTGATATCGCGGGGAATAGGCTCACCTGTTTCAGTAGTACCTACTCGAAATCTTAATGTAAAGCGTAAATCTTTCTAAAGCCTTCACAACTTATAAGATGTTATCTCACTGTGAACCTATTCCTTGCAATAAATAAATATGAAATATGAAGTTTCAAAACCGTCGACTTGTCATCATGTCCATCAAAAACAAGGAACGGAAACTGAAGCAAAGATTCGTCTTTGATTTTAATTAACAGCTTTTCTGAACGGTAGCGCGTTGAAATGCTGGTTTACAAAGTTCTGAAAACAATAAAAATAAAGTGCACGACTGGGCCGAACGAAACTTTCTCGTACAAAAAAAGTTTGCTTGTTATTTTGCATCTGAGAACCGATGTAAAAGAAACGGTGAATAGAATATAGGAAAAGGAATATGTAGTGTTCAATAAAATTCACTTTTGGGTTATTCATCTGATAGGCAGAGCATAAATATAAAAAACAATCGGCCTTACTAACAACCAAATTTAGACACGACTTTAGGGCAATATCGAAATTAAAATATACGGTGTACCAACAATCAAGTTATATTCGACTTTAAGATAATCGAGACTCTAACTTTCGATCCGGAGAAAGTCGAGTCTAACCCATTATTCAAGTTTAAACATCAGTCTGAAGAAAAGTCAACTGGCCGTTTTGAATTAAATAAGGTAAGATGAATTGGTAAGTTATTTAAATATGCTACAATAATATAAACCTTTTTTGTTTTTCAAGCAAAAAGCATTCCATTTATAGTTTTCTTTAATGCTGTTTCTCACTCCATTTAAATATTATGAATATTTTCAGGTCCGTATTTATGCAGATTTAGATAGATTTTTATTTTTAAATTAAAATCTATCTAAATCTGTTTATCGGATATTTCTTATGAATATAGATTTGAGAAAAACTGAGTACGGGATCTTCTTAAGAATACTTATGTTATCTTTAATATAAAAATCGTTAGAGCAGTTTTTGTAAGTAAGAGTACAAGTTATTGTTCGGGATGTAAGCATTACTTAAAACTTTAAAGTTTTACCGAAATCGAAAATGGGGTTTTCGAGATATTAGTAGTTTTTGAAATTAGCGTTTTTGGTGATTCGAATTAAAAATTAACTACGCAATAATTTTTTAAGCATAAATTTTGCTCTAAGTTTGCAATTTAGTCAAAATCGTTATTGCCGTTTTCAGGTAAACTAAAGAAAACAAAATTTTTCAAAAATTACTTTTTTCAAAAATCCATTTTACGATAATACGGAGAAAAACTGAGTTCGCCATTAAGTTATAAATCACCATATTACTTTAGAAATACATTTTTGTTACAATCGTATGGACCGTTTCCGAGATATGTCCAAATTTCAAATGTAACGTTTTACCGTCGATTTTTTTGCGGAAAACTGAGTATGCAGTTACTTTAACCTCACCTACTTAAGCTTAAATATCAATTTTTGTTAAAATCGTTAGAGCTGTTTTCGAACAAATCAAACTGGTATGAAAATTTTGTATGGGAAGTACCACTAAAATTGAGGTTACTGTGCGAAAAAAAGAAAACTGCCCGAACTGTAAGCCCCCAAACTCCAAATCCGAAGTTTAAACGAAATCCGCGTAGCCGTTTAGGCTGTAGGCCTCGGGACATACGGACAGACAGGCAGACGGACAGAATTTTGCGATCCACTTTTTTGAGTTCCTCTATCATCGACATGTCGGAATTGATTAGCATCTCGAGTTCGAAATTTTGAACGAATACAATATCTTTCTCTTACTACGTAATAGAGAAAGTAAAAAGGTATAGTAAATATTAAAAATCCCCCGCTCTTTCGTAGAGCAGAATTTAGAAAGCAGAATTTTGTAAAAATAATTTTGACCTTTTCTAAACCCCCTCGCTAAATATATTTCTCTGGAAAACTCAACTTATAGTTCTACAAAGACAAAACTATTATAGAACCGACCTCGTTTTGAACCACAATATCAACTAATAGTCGCCCAAAAAAGTATTTCACAAAAAAGACGATACAAAACGTTTCCAACCTTAATCACTGTTCTCTGAATAATTTAACAAGCTCAAGCCCTCTGTCCTCCCCTTATAATACTGAAACTGTTTAAATCTGCGACCAAAATTCTGCATTCTATGACCACACTACAAACACTCCCAGGAATTAAAATGCAACATATACGGTTAGTGGTGTTGTGGCCAAAACATGAACATCAAATGTACCGCCAAAAGTTATGACAGCCTCACTTAAAACTTCACCCGAAATTTCAAACTCACATTTCAGTAGCATATACGTTTACTCTTGGTGGCTGTGTGAGTGAGTGAGTGGTATCCTAGACACCGATAAACAAACGAGAACTGGTTAAACCGAGATGACTTTGTATTACAACTACTATACATTGCATTATGGTCGTCTTTGTTGAGGTCCTTCAATATAGCCGCCTGGTTCTTGGTTGGTTGCTGCATTGTTTGGTGGAAGGATTTTCCCAAAACAATATGCATACTTTGTGTGTAAATTTGTTGGCTAAAAGTTCGTTAAAACTTGCCTTGCCTGGCCAAACTAATCAGGGTTTTTCGCAAAATATGCCATCAATTTGAGGCGAACTTGAGGAGTTGGTGTTTCCTTTTTTGTTGTTGTTGGTTTTAATTTTGGGGGCAGATGCATGAAACGAGTGTATAGGGTGGGAGAACTATGAGGTTGTTACAAGGATGAACAGTGGAAATGCATCTTTGAATTGTGGTGCGGTTGGACAGAAAGTACTTGCCGCACTCTACGACCGACCTGCAGGATAATGGTTTGACTTAGCTTTTTGATGTTTGAACCGGCAAATGTCGGAATATATTTTGATGGACTCTGCTGATTTGAAGGGTCAAATAGTTTTTGCAATTGATTTCTGTAATGTTCTGAAAGGTCTGCTGTAGGTTGGATGGTGGTTTAACAGAAAACACGTTCAATATATGTCAATAGGGGTATAGAATAATTGGTACAACCATCAGTTACATCAGAGCAGAGATGGAGCTTCAAATAAGGCTATAAAATTCGGTATACCCAGAGTATGCATCGGGCCAAAAATCTCATCAACTGTGCTAATAAGAAAGGTGACCTTTATAAGGAAAGGAGTAGCACACCTATTAACTTATTTTAGTAGTCTTCACTGTGACTGGTTTAAATAAGCCATAGCTCGGGGCTGAAATTACCGGACAATGAACAATGATAGACGCAGTGGCTTATCGGTTAGTATGCTGCACTACAAGACGAGGGCTCTCAGGTTCGATCCAAAAAAAAAACACAAATTACATAAAAATTTTAAGGTTTTTTGTCTACTGTGGCGCCTTTCGCGAACGTCTGAAAAACATCCAAGAGTATAACTATCATGAAAGAGCTTCTCAATTAGCCGTTTTTACTCGGCATAAAATTGTAGTCCCTTCCATTCATCCAAAAAAATAATAGATACTACGGACCTGTTGCACCAACTATTTAATTTATTTTTAAATTGGATCGAAAAAATAAACAACGTTTTCCGGACCATCAACTAAATGCAATAATCCAGCAGATCCTAGCCGATTTTCAACTAGAATCCTCTCTCTAAAACTAGTTTTTCCATCTCTGAGTACGTGTAAACAAAATACCGCATAGTATTTATAACAAACTGTCAAAGTTGTTACTTGAAAGTGTCTGATGACACGGAAAGAATTGAAAATCACCAATTGCAAAATTTTGAGTTGCAGTTTACGAATTTTATATTTTTCGCAAACCACAACGAAGTTTTCGTGGATTGATACAAAAATTCGTAATTTGACATTGAAAATGGCGGAGAATACCAAATTCTGTTTGCTGAAATTTACTATTAGAAGTATCAACTCGAGCTACTTTTATTTGTAGTGATTTGCGAGATTGTTTGGCGCAATTTACCACTCCAATAGGTCAATCTCAAACACCACTTTACAATCTCAAATTTCAAAGAATATTTCCTGATTTACCAACACTGAATGATGAATCAATAAAATCTTGTAATAATTTAACACTTGAAATTGAAATCATAAATTGACGTAGAGAAATCGTAAATTACAAAATATTTTTATAATTTCCGTGGAATCAACTACCTACCTAATGTGTGGAATCTTTTTATGCACAGTCCATAGTCCATGTACCTATCGAAATGCTTTTAAGTCCTTTTTTATGGATGAATGTTTGTATGTGGATTTGCTAGACAGCTGCAATCATGAAGCCAAATCTTCTTTATGCACATTGCGTCTCGGTGCAGAGATAGGCAGTCGGTATTCAATCTTTGCTTAAAGCAGTCGAGTTAAAGTTGTTTAAGTATAACTAATTCGTATTGATAGGTTGTGTACTTCTAATTATACAGCATTCTGGAATATGTATTGTAGGTAAGTACCTATTGAATAATTCCAAAAACACTGAAGTATGCATATAAATCTATATTTTTATGTACATCTCGCTAAATTATGTAATCGAAATGAATTGTAAAGGTTCGTATCAATGTCAAGTATACATCTAAATATTATTATTATTAATTTATCTAAATTGTATTTTAAATTTCAGCATACAACGAAAAACCACCCCGACAAATCCCGTAGTCTCCGGACGATGTGGCGTCGTATGACTCCCGTGGATATCAGGAGGAAAAAGAATTATAAAATATGACTCTAAATATGTATTCAAAGTTAACCTAAATAGTAAAACTACGAATTTTGTTTTTAAATCACAAGATATAAGTTGTAAATTGAAAATAAGTTTTTCTAATTTCACGATAAAACATTTTCAATTTAATAGGGTGATGCCTCAAATCACCACTCGAGAATCTTAAATTGGAAAATGATATGAATTGCAAAATGATAAAACTAAGCTGTAATTTACATTAAAAAATTTGTAAATTGCAACCTCTGAAATAGTAAATCTACTCCTGTTAGTTCGCAAATCAACACTATTGAGTTGCAATTCAAGACTAAATGGTTGTAATTTGCTAAGGGAGGAATTCGTTATTTACAACAGAAAAGTAGTAATTTACGAATTGTTTTTGCAATTTACAATCCATGTAATGTCAAATTGATAACTATTTGTGTCAATTTGCGATCGGTTATGGCAATATGTATTTCTCGTTTGATCGCATTATTGATAATGAAAAGCATAGACAAACCATACTGAGACCCCCAACTCACAATCCTCTTGCCGCTGGGCCCTTCAATTTTTTTTTCAAATTCGCCATTTTGTATTCCTATCGGTGTTATGTCAAAAAAGAATCAGTGTGACATGCAAAAACACACAAAAACTACAAAAATAAATGCTGCCAACCGCGGCAACCGTGGGGAAATGTGAAAGAGTTCGGGAATTCCACATTTTTATATTACTGAATGCCATTGGTTAGTTATTATAAATTGTTAAAAGGCGAATAATATGATTTGTTTGGTTAGTAAAATTATATAAATATATATTTTATATACTAGAAACATATTAGGACAAACATGGTTGTGTATTTACCTCTTTTCAATATCATTAAGATCGATTTATTGTGTGAATTTTTCTTTAATAACTGAAGAAAACTTGCTCAAAATGTATTTATTTTCATGCAACCATTCTGCATTGACAATTTTTCATAAATATTTTAAGCAAATGTACACTTATTCCTAAAAATAATACTATCCACACGTATATAAATAATTTCAAATTTAACGGACAACATTTTATGAACGCTGTCAGCAGCTTTGTCCACAGCGGAAGTGGCATATGCAAGGTGCGAGCGTGTTGGTGAGCCGGAATTTTTGAAGTTACGTGACATTTGTCAATACGAATTTCTATGTAACAATACTAACGCACTTAGCGTTTTCCACCCCATGAAAATATAGCTTGAAGGCAAGTAACGGGAAATCGGCCGAAGTTGGTGGTCTCAGTATTGTCTCTGATGAAAAGTGTTGATTCACGACTTTTGAGTGTCAATATCTTCACTTCGTACAATTTCTAGAATTGCGAAAAAAACTAGACGAACTTTTCGTGATTCTGCGCTTATTTTTCTTGATTTGATCTTAAAATTCTTTCCGTGTGGTGACCATTTACTTTAACACAAGCTTTTCCCCCGAACGATATGTGGTTCTAGGCGCTACGTACCCCCTAAATCATCGCGAGAGTGGCTCAAGATTAAACCGATATAGATGAGTATCATAACTACCCAAACTTGAATATTGGATTAGGGATGTCTAACCTCAGCCATGTGTGACAGACACCATCAAATTTTGCCGGATAGTAAAAAATAATAGATTTCCAAAAAAATACCTATCCTCTTCCCAATGTTGTCCTCTGCTTGTGTTCAACATTGTGTTCCACCATACAACTCCGTTCGAATCACCACAAGCCTAATTTCCCTCGCGAAGAAATCTATTCCCACTTTTTATGCCCGCATAGAAACCATATTTCCGCAAGCTCTTGTATGATTCCAAATATGTTACAACCCCCAAGCTGTTGTGTATCAACGCAACATAAATATCTTGGTACGGTACAAGATCTGCAAATAGAAACAACAACAAAATCCTGCGGAAACAAAGGCCAACACTACAGACAAATCGAAAAACTCCAAGTCGCACAAAAAAAACAATTTCAATGTCCTCATCGGCCTATTGTTTCGCTTCCGCGAAACGAAGGCGGAAGTCCATGTTTTTCTTTTCCTTATCCCTGTCGGAGAAGAGAAAAACACACAAAAAACATGCGAACAAGCGGATGCTCTTGGTTACGGATGCGGTTACCCAGTGTGGATTTGCCAACTTCTCTAAGGGAATCGATTTTCACAGCATTTCACCTCTTCGTGTATAAGCAGTCGTCTTTGGGAGATTTGAGGATTTGAAGCCGAGACCGATGGTTGTTTGAGGGAAAAATGGTTTTTCGCGGAATCTGACAAACACTTCGATAAGTGGACTGTTGGGAGCAGATGATGGGGTCTGCTATATATACAAAGTTTCCGAGGGGAAGATGTTTTGCTATTGGACTTTCGGACAGTCACTGGATTTGTGGGAGAGCCTAACTGGTGATTTGGGGCAGCAATTTGGTTAATTTTCGTCGTGGGAAGCACTTGTGTCAAAGAAGAAAAACTTAAGTAAGGTTGTTTTTTTAAAGGAAATAGGTACTTTTTGTGAAGAGACCGACACTTTACTTAAATCAAGTCTTATGAGTATTTGTGGACGTAAAACCCGCGCCAACCAATCAGCATTGCATAACTGCTACTGTCGCGCTTTCCAACAAAAATCACATCACCTCGTGGGCGAGCCTGATTTAGGCCACAGGGGCATTTCCGATGCGGGTGAGGATTTATTTATAATTTTGATTTTCTCTGTTCATAAATTGTTAATATTGAAACTTAATAATGTAGATTTTTCGGTATCCGGTTTAAATTCTGCTTTGCAAAATTTTGTCTTCTCACACAAAAATTCAGCTAACGAAATTCTGTGTTTTTTTTTTAAATTCTGCTTTACAAACTTCTGATTTTCAAATTTAAATCAACCAAATAATTCTGCTTATTCACCTTTCTTTCCAAATAACAAATGTAAAAGGCGAGGATATAAAAAAACACAGTTTTAAATTTATAAAACATTAAAAATTATTTACTTTTCATTTTTCAATAAAAATAAAATTAAAAATAAAAAGAAACAAGAAAAAATAGATTAAATATTGACAAAAAATTTGAATTTAAAAAAAAAAAAAAAAAAAAAAAATGCGAAATTTAATTAAGAAAAGATATGAAGCAGTCAGAAATTACAACTTTTATTTATTACAATTTCATATGTTTTCTTTTTATTATACTTCATTTCGGCAGTATGAAATTGTGTTTAATCAAAATTCCTTCGACAATCGACTCGGTAAGATCTTCGAATACTCTAAGACCATTTTCCTAGGAGGTTTGTTTTAATTACTGTTACGCTGCGATTGATGGTTTAGTGAACAGACAAAACTTTTCCTCAGTTCTAAAAAAAAAATCAATAGCAGTGTCGCTTCTTTTGTTAACTTTCGTATTTCTATAATAAAAATAAAATAAAATCGTATTTTTAAAAAATAGCCACGTCATTTTTAACTTTCTCCATTACGTAGAGAAAGATATTGTATTTCGAACTCGAGATGTTAATCAATTCTGACATTACGATGATAGGCGAACTCAGAAAAGTGGGTCGCAAAATTCTGTCCGTGTGTCTGTCTGTCTGTCTGTATGTCCCGAGACCTACAGCCTAAGCGGCTGAACGGATTTCGCTCAAACTTCGGATTTAAAGTTTGGGGGCTTACAGTTCGGGGCCGTTTTTGGTACTTCGCATACAAAATGTTCATACCAGTTTGATTTGTTCGAAAACGGCTTTAACGATTTCAACAAAAGTTTATATTTAAGCTTATGTAGGTGAGGTAAACATAACTGCATACTCATTTTTCCGCTTAAAAATCGAGTAACGGTACTTTTGAAATTTGGACATATATCGAAAACGGTACATGCGATTGTAACAAAAATTCATTTCTAAGGCAATATGGTCATTTCTAACTTAATGGAAAACTCAGTTTTTCTCTGTATTATCGTACCTCAAAACGGCATGATTTTGACCAAAATGCAAACTTAGAGTAAAATTGATGTTTTCAAAATTATTGCGTCCTTAATTTTCAATTCGAATCACTGGAAACGCTCACTTTAAAAACTGCTCATATCTCGAAAACCCCACTTTCTATTTCGATAAAACCCTAAAAACCAAGTAATGCTTAGATCCCGAACAATAGCTTGTACTCGCTTTTCAGCTAAATAGTTAAGCAATAGTATTTTTCAAACTAAACAATGCCATTTGGCACTGTTTTGTCTGCAAAAATTCACTCTAACGATTTTGTTCAAAATACATATTAACGATAACATAAGTATTCTTAATAAGATCCCGTACTCAGTTTTTCTCATATCTATGTTCATTTATCAACGCTATATTTTTGTATAATCGCAATGCCCCACTTCCGATAAAAATGCGATAACAGCTACGCAGAACTTCATTTTAGCAAATATTACCCTGTTTTCAACCTTGTTGAATATGCACCTTAAAATAATTGCAGCCACTTCCTTTCACAATTAGAAACTCCCACTTCATTTGCACCCATTTCTTTTATTAGCATCGGTTCTCAGATCTTTACCTACCTACTTAATAAAATAAGAAAACAACCAACCAAACTTTTGATGAACGAGAAAGTTACGTTCGACCCAGTCGTGCACTTTATTTTATTTTCCTCCCAGGAGGAAATAAAAGGCTACAAATAAAAATTAAGAAAAGAGTTCAAATTAAAAAAAATGTTCTATCCAGAATTTTGTAAAAAGAATTTTGAACCATCCAGAATTTTTGACCCCAACCCTGACTATTAATTTATACTACTTGTCCGTGACCCTCTTATGGTCTCCGTAATTGCCTTAATTTGATCTCCTTTCAATTTTCCACAAAAAAATACAATAAATGTTATTTTCCATGAAGTGGCATTATCACTATTTGAATTTTCAAACAAAAATGTCACTCAACATTTTTGACTATAACTTTTCTAGAATTGAATTATTGAAAAATAAAAAAAAATTAATGAAAAATAAATTTAATTCGTTATCAAATCGGTAGCCGCTATAATTTCCTGTGTTTTTTAACTTGTTTTTCTATTTTTTTTTTGGCGTTATTAAAATATTTTATATATGAGAAACTAATGGACTGTCGCAACAGATATGTAGGTATGCAAATTGCACATTCTCGTAAATCGTCTTACTCCCTATAACACCCTGCATACAAACACTCGCAGCTCCTCGCAAGTTGACAGTTAATTTAAATGCAATCGCACGGGAATATATTTCCAGGACAACAGCAAAACTTGCACTTGCAGAAACTATTTCTATTTTCCTCACGACGATCAACGATAACAGTACATAAACATATGGAATTTTTTAAATCCCCGCCCTGGATCCCATTCATGTCGGTGGAAGAAATCATTATCCACCCGTCTGTGCACATGGAATATTTTTTTTCAGTCAGTGCCTACTGCAGGATCCTGTATACACCTCACTGGTGCGTGGTGGGATAAGTCTCTTCCAACTACAAACGATAATATGTTAATTTCTGTAGAGTACACACTTCTGGCGGAGGATTTTCTAATGTCGTCGTTTCGAACTTTTGCCCAGTAAATCCTGGCAATCCTTAAAGCTATGGATGGGGTTGATTGTTCAGCTTCCCAAAAGTATATCCTCGAATGCTTTTCCAAAAATTCTAACAAAATTAATTCGCATTTTTCAGTGGGCCGTGGGTGGTGGACGGGAGATTTAACTTTTCTTCAAAGTGTTCCAGCAGGGATATCGGATTGTGAAATGGATAACGGTCCATTTTCCAGATTACAAAAATACAAAAATAAAATAAAAACACAAATGCAAAGAGAGAATTTACTTTTCACACTTTTTCGGATGCAGAACGTTCTGTTCGGGGATGCGGGGCGGTGAGCGTGTTAAAGATCTAAGGGAAATTAGCTTTAAAGAAGGGAATTACGTAATGGGGATGCAAATTGTAGACCCAAATCCTTCGGAGATAGTTATTGGGTCGATTCGCAGACAGAGAAATACAGCTAGTGGGTGGACGAGGAGAGGTTTGTGAGTTTCGTTGGGAAATATTCGAATTGAAAAGTTTTTCAAAATTAAGGCGCATTTATGCAGCAAGGGGGGCTTTAAAATTCCAAAAAGGGAATTGTATGTGCATAGCAAAGAGCCTTAGATGTGGGTGGTGTCATAGAGTAGTATGGTGATATTTTTGTACTCAACTTTTTTGTATATAAAATTTCAGCATTGGGAACCGGCTTAAGTAGGATCTATAACTTGGTCATCGAAAATTTAATTCTGTTCTATATTCAAAAGGGTCAAAGGGTGGGCTGTTAGGAAAATATACTCAAAATCGACCTGCTTTTTCATCACTGGAACACTTTAAAGGTATATTACGGACTCGGGTGTCTTTCATCGAGGACATAAATGGGATTTAAAGACTCAGCAGTTTGCTAATGTTTATCGATTTATACGAATCAAATCATGCTTAAATTCAACTACAGATGTCCACCTTTCATTTGGAAAAATCGGTGTGGAAATAGCCCTGTAACTGGTACGACAAAAATGAATGTAGTCTATTTACTTAGTGGCAGTTTACAAGTAAGTTCACATCCAATCGATACCCTAGATTGCGATTGATAGGTGTTTACTGTAGTTTACTGAATCAAGTCCATGATCGAGGTATATCTCGTATATCCCCAGGCTTCAACTGGGCAACAGCATGTCTAGATCTAGATCTAGGGTTTCAAACTATGTATATAAAGTAGACCAGCAGTCTGCGGTTCCGTACTAGGGAAACCGGTACTGCAGCTCAGTAAGGAATGGTTATTTACTATTAAACCTTCTGCCTTGGTTTCTTAAATCCTAGCACGCCCCTCAATTATTTGATTAAAAAAATAGGTCTCTTCCTCATGACAACCGTCCGTCCAAGGAAGTTATCTGATTACTTAAGTCCGCAAAATGTTAGCATATAATACACGCTGCCTAACGACTAAGGTTGGGCTAGGCACCTCGTTCATGGAGAAAAGTGCGGATTGTATTTATACGTAAAGCAGGAAAACCAAGCCCTTCTTCTGTAGAGACTTCAGACAAATTAGCTCGTCGTCATTTCTCCTCAATACACTTCTAAGGTTTATTGACGTTCATGGCCATTCTGGCCAAAAAATTAGTAGAGCTCCGATTAAATGCAACAATTGAGGTTTAAGGCCACAAACGGCCGTCGCTAGGATGATTGTTATTGATAAAGTCGTCAATAAGCAAGATGGTTATACCTAGGACGATAAAGGGTTTCAATCAATTTGAAGAATTCATAAAACTTTGCAGATCAAAATTAAGATTGGCGATATTGATACTTTTTGATAATTCCGCGATACTAATAATCATTTTTAGTGTCCAAGCAACATTTTTCGAACTTTTCGAAATTTTCCATACAAAATTGCATATTGTGACCTACAAAATATTTAGTGCGGCGGTTAAAAATGATTATTACTAAGGCCCATTGCCTTCTGTTGAAGCATTCCATGAGACTATATACGTAACGAAAAATAATAGGAACAGGCACTGGGTGGACTTACAAGTCCAAGGATATGACCCGCCTTTTCTGTTACTGTGAAGCAATTTTTTGGATAAGGAGGAAGCACCTTGAAGGGTTCTAGTTTGAAAATAAATATTTAGCACAAACATAGGTTCTGTAGGGAAATTAAGTGAATGTGCGAAATGGAACTTTATGGTTTTTAGACTCTTATGATGCTCTCATAACCCTGCACAATTTAACCTCACGCCTAATGTAACCTAAAGTCGGCTACCAAGTTGTAAACAGGGAAAGCGTGGAGTGACGGTTACACAATGATTGTCCGCCTAAGGGAGGTTTCACTGAATATAATAATGTATTAGACGATCTCAGTAGTTACGATCGTGGAGTAAAGTCCACGCAGTTTATTGGTATTTACAATATTCGAATATTCGTATAAATTGAGTTGAGAATTCTCTTTACCTTGTTGATGGCTAAAATTAAGCACAACTAAAAGCCACTTGAAATCTTTGTATTAAGAGGAAAAAAACACTTAAATCTAGGTACATCTTCTAGGACTTGTAGGGCGAGAGCTACTATGACCAAAAAGTTGTAGACGTTTTTTTTAAATCCACACTAAAGTTCTTTATAATATTTGACAGCTCCGAATCGAGTTAATAATGAGCTCAGTGGTAGCTCAGTGATCAGTGTACTATTTTTCTGAGCGAGGGGTCTCTTGTTCAGTTCATGGAAAAAACTATATATCACCTCAACCTTTAGAATGCCGAGTAAAATTTTGAGACCCAAGAGACGGAATGGGGTACCATAGGTCACTCCAATTAAAGTTATGTTTTAACTGTATTCAAGTTTTTTTTTTTTTAGTATTTTTTATAGCTGAAATACTTTAACAAATGAAATTCGCAAAGTTTCTTCTTCTATAAAAAAAAAATATTTACGATTTTTTAAAGTTTTGTAATGAAAGTTGCTTATAACTTTTTTTGTGAGTATATAGATTTCTTCAAATTGATTTAAATTCTATTGGGCCTTACCAATAAACATTTTTAGTTTCGACTCTTAGTTTTAGTAGTTCACAGTGGCTATATTTGACATACAAATTTTGCAATTGTGAGCTTCTGCAAATTTAAAGTCGAGACTACATTTTTGTTATTGGTATCGCGCATTGACTTCAACTTAAAGAAAAAACTTAATAATTCTACAAAAGAAATAAAAATAAAATAAAGTTAAAAGAGATAACGATTATTCATCACTTTTAGATGAAAAAGGATGACTTGGGCATACAGTTTTCATTTCCACCTCTCTATATTCATTACAAATTAATTTGGGGCGTAAGGTACATTTGAGTTTAGATCTTTTGTCCTGATTACGGGGGCACAAGAAACAGCAGGATACCCTTGCAATTGAATTCGTGAACGCAAATGTCGAAGAATACTCAGCTCGATCTTTGTAAGCTTTTAGTTCGTTAGGGGTTTTATTTTTACGTAACGCTCCAAGTAGCATAAAGTTTTTGGTGATAAGAAATAACCCAGCTAAATCAAGCTTAGTGAAAAGGTTTTCGATAGTAATACCCATGCCGGAACCAAATAAAGGCTCGGACAAATCGACTATTGCTATAAAGACAATTAAACAAATTTTTCCTTAAATTACGAAGTGGGGTAACTTGGGTATCCCTTACCTTGTAATAAATCTTTTGTTATTAAAAAATTGACAAAAATTTGTGGTCACGTTGAATTTCAAAAAAAAAAAAAAATGCGACTGCCAAAAAAAACAGAATTTAAAGCAATTATTATTAAGCGGAATAAAGACAAAAATATGGTCGTGGGGGACCCAAAGTCTCTCAATCAGTACTCCAAAGGTTAAAGTCGTGTTTTCCACTGCGTCATCTGTATCGAAGTTCTGACAACCTTTCAAGTTTGTAATTGCCCTGAGGAAGCTTCTTTATTCTGATAAAGGACTCGCAAGCGCAAGTGGGACACACGCAAAGTGTTAGATTTTATTTATTAATATTTCATAGATATGACACAAAAACAAAATTTGTTTAAACTTATACTCTAGTGGGGTTGGCACTTTTTCGTCTACCAGATTGTTGATTAAATTTATTCAAAATAGCTTTACAAAAATGCAAGGTTAGCCCCCTACAGTAGCAACAACCGAAGTGGATTTTGTCAATCAAACTCTCATATGTGCGCCATACCTGTCCACCTCATGAGGCTGTCTCCCTCATTCTAAACTTTCGCTAAATGAATTCCAAAAATTTAAATCCCAAGACTGTAACTGTAATCCTTATCGTAATGCACACCCCGCTGAATCCGAACAAAGAACGAATTGAAACCAAATTCGAATCATCGCACATTTATCTACGCTAACAGAACGCATCGCATAGGGAACCCATCAGCCATCGCAAACGAAAATGTATGCGGACCCAACCATCATTGCGGTGACGATATAGCTGGAGCTTCTTAACCGCATCCGGTGGTGTCGTAAAGCAAATGTTGCGCGCCACACAAAAGGATAATTTTCATCAGACTTTATATCCTTTCTTTGTCGTGCGATGCAATAACTTGCACAACTCGCAGCTCGCAACTCGCAATCTGGCAGCATATGCTGTACGTGTGTAGAGCAACTTTGCTAACACGAACCCGATTTATAGCCACAGACTTTTCTTTATCTTCCCTATTCCCCAAGGAGTGGGGGTATACGTGTGCTCGTATGTGTCGAGCATAGTGTCTGGAGACTGCAGCAGCAAACTTTTACAACACGACGCGCTCAGGAAGTGTGTAAACAAAGTGACAGAAATGAAGACATCCCTGGCGGCGGCGACAGCGGTGACGGTGACATTTGACACCGCTCAGACCTCAATGTGTCGGTGGGTGTGTTTTCGGTGTCGCAATGCTTACTCCGACTCTTGGCATCGCTGAAAGAGTTACTGGAAAAGTTGATTCAGTGAACAGTGGTGATCACCTACCTGTAATTAAAATGTGAGTTATCCTGAAAACTATCCGCAAAGTTGCCCTTATGACCTGTAGACGTGCGACTTACAAATCACCAGACCGATCCACTTGCAACAGATATCTCTGTCATGTAGTAATTCCCTAACCGTCCTGAATTATTAACCAATCGCAAAGATTTATCTCAATTAGTGTCCCCATTCCATTATCCTTATCGCCCATTAATACTAATTCCATCGTCCTCTATATAGAATGCCACTTAGACAGGAGTTTTTCCGGACCATTTATTTCTACTCAGTATCCAATGAACCATTCAAAAGTGTCTCCCATATTCGAGATGAAACCGCAGAGCAAAGGACATTCATGCTGGCCATATGTCCGCACATCTTTCATTTTCTCGAAGAAAGTGAAAATGAGTTCTGACGCGCTACACAGGACATCCGTCCGAGTTGTAGTCTGAAATTAATTGAATTTCTTCCAATATGCGGAACCGCACAGAAACCGGACGAATCCTTTTCAGGATGCACAGGCACACATCGTATTCAATTCATTAAAAAATAATCAAATTGCCAAACACTTTAGTTTGAAATCCTTCAAACGAAACTACACTCTCGCAGCAGCCAAAATCTCCCAGGCGACTCTGTCTGAATAAAGTCGAAACAAAAACAACTCGAACGTTTATCCTGCAATCATTGCAATGTTTTTTTTTTGTGGTTCGTACTGTGTATATGGAGACCAAAGGACGACGTGAGGACATTTTCTATTCTCTGCTGCTTTGAGTTGGTGTTGCACACACTCGTTTCGATGAAAAGTGGAAAATTGTTATCGACATCATCATCGAGACACATGTACACTGTGCTCATGCACATACACGTATATACTCTGTATATATGCGCTGGGACAAGAGTGCGCTTGTAAAATGAAAACTTTGGAAAATCTTTTTGCCTGGGAGTAGTTTTCCCATATCCTTGGCAGAGATTTCTGAGGCGAAACCAATTTATAGTTATATCGACGAGCTTGTGTAAGGACACTCTTTGCTTGTATCGATTTGGTAAAACCTCTTCATTTGAATGGAACTTGCAAGTGGTACTCTACGAGGTGTAATAACAAGGAGTTTCCCGAAAGAACACTTTTCAACGCAATTGGGCGTTTGACAGTTGTTGTTGGCACAATTTATATGGGGAAGGCCTTAAAGTGTCAGGGGGGTGGGTAGGTTCTATTTTCTCCTAGTCAGGGGAATTAAGGAGAGATGGTGGTGGGAGTGTAAGGCAGGGTCTGGAATGTTGGCTACTTTTGGGCAAGTGGAGCAATAAACTGCGTTGCCTCATAAAGATTGGCGGTTGTGCGACGAGGTGACTTCTCTGCCACGAAAGGTGACGCCACAAAGGCACAACCTGATCTGCAAATGTTAGCGACCCTTATAAGAGGCAATGAACTTCAGGCAGGCATCACGCGGAATATATGGGCCCCAAGCAGGCCGCGTGCATCCGAGCAGCTGGTATAGAGATATTCGATGTGCAAAGCTGACAGCTTTCCAAGCGCGATGGTGCAGACTTGTGAGCGATATTTGTGATTGTGACAACAGGAACATTAAGGAACGAAGGAAAAACAGAAGCTACAGCTTCCAGGTTTTTTTTTCAACTGCGCCACCTTTCGTAAATGTCTGACAAATATCCGAAAATGTAAGTCTACTGAGGGAGGTTCTGTTGAGGAATTAAATATTTTGTTTTGTTTCTGCTTATAATTGTTAAACCTTGGTAACTTACCCTACTTCCAACTTCACTCAAGTTTATTTATGATTGTTATTCATGTTTATTGACTCTACGAAAATTACAGTACATATTCACTTAGCTCTAAAATCTAAATTCATTACCGTAACTTCTCTCTTTGTTGTCTTTTTTGATCTTGTTATTCTTTTTAGTTTAAGTAATTTTTTTTTGTTTGTATCCTATTGTAGCTTTGTAGCGCTTTTCGCTCTCTTGGTTTTTGATCGTCAAACTGTTCGGACGCATTGGTAAAGACACAACAAATGTAATATAAAATATAATACATTCATACACCCTACAGATTTAACAAAATCTTCATTACAAAACAGGAAATAAGGCCCCAAAAGAGAAAACGAAAGAAGGAGGCCCCAAATTTGGGGTGCTATTTCATAATGAAATATACCCCAATTTGAAATATGAAATAAGGCCCCACTGCGGTGAAATAAGGACCCAAAAAAATGAAATAAGGTCCCAAATTTGAACTTCAGTCAATTTCAAAAATGAAATAACACCCCAATTTCTTTTGTTGTTTTTTTTTTTTTGTGTATTTCATTGCTTTTTTATTCAATGTATTGTCTTCTTAGAAATAAATTTACAAACTACTATGTATGTATTTTTAATTAAATATTGCAACATTTCTTCGTAACATTTTCTCGTTTTTTTATTCATTAAAATGAAAAATAATGGAAATACCTAACAACAAATTTGTAAATATTTTTAAATTTGTATTTTTAGTAAAATAAACTATCTATAACATTAAGAAATAATGAAAATTTGGTACAAAAAATCGCGCGAGTGAAACAATTTTTCTAATTAAAATAATGTAACTACCTAGTCAAAATATTGAATATATATGACTAGGAGCTGGTTAATAAAATATACAAAAAGCATGTTTTTGGTCTTCAAAAATTAAATAAGGCCCCAAAAATTTATTTTGCGGTCCTACTTCATTTCTTCTTTTGGGGTTTTATTTTATAATGAAATAAGACCCCAATTTTCATCAGGAAATAAGGCCCCCAAAAAAGGAAATAACACCCCAAATTTGATTAAAAATCGTTGTTGTTGTCTCCTGTATAGTTTGTTGGGACCTTATTTCGCAGACCCCATTATTAAGCTCTGCGGATTCGTCAACAAATGGTTTCGAACTTCCATTCAGTGATGTAAGCCATCGCCTAGTTACAGGTCAGTAGAATATTGATCATAAATGGTCTAAGACAAGAATGTTCCTAAGGACATTAAGGTTAGATCTTTGGTTTGATTGAACAGGCTGCATATAAACGGGCTCAGATGAATGCACTTTGGGACGGGGGAAAACGAAATCTAATGGTGGATTTTCATACCAGACTAACTGATAAGCAAGCACACAGCATCAAGCATAAAGCCCAAGTGACCAATGTCAAAACCGTCAATGAACGATCGGAATTTAAAGGTACATGTTTAATTAAATCACAACTCCCTTCGGCTGCTTGCATTTGTTCTTTCGCCATCATCGGGTGTAGGCTTAATGCAGTCAGAGCGGAATTTGTAAGAATTGTAATAAAAGCGACGAAGATGGGTCTGCCTGAAAGCAAATAAATGCAATCTTCGTCAACTATGTCAAAAGGTCACAATCGACTGATGTGGCTTCAAAGTAGTTAGAGACTTCTTTGCCTAGCTCTACAATCACCCTGGAAAATAAAAGATACCGACGCCGAGATCAACCGGAATGTGACTTTCGCACATCACTAAATCTTAGGCTTAAGAAGACTTCAAAGTAGTAAACTCCCTGCAATCGTTCCTTCTATGAAGCTTCACCTTTCTTTTGATCCATGTCTTATAAAATTCAGTTTTGAAATACTCCGTAATCGGTACGACTTAAACGCACGTGTCGTTTGTTAATAGGGTGAGATGAGACCCTAGACCTACAGCCTGAATGGCACACATTTCTAGAATTAAAGTTATGTCGCGGCACTCTTTTTACCCTAATGCTGCTATATACACCAACTTGTCGAAAGGGGATGGAAACCGGTTGAAATGTTTTGCGCCCAGGATTCTGTGAGTCCCCTTCGGTGTAGCTAGCATCGATGGAGTGCGTGGGATAAAATTCAAACGAACGAACTTTTTACGGGCTACTGAGCGATTCTTTTATTTATTACTATTATTTAAATACTACTTTGCACATTGTATTCTCATATCCTGTACAAAAAGTTTAACTTGATGTACTGCCTTTCATATCAATAAATATCAAATATCAAAAGTCCATCTGCGAGGAGTAAGGCAGACCCTGCCTTTGGTTTGGCTATCAAACTCAAAACAGGTAGCTAGGGTTCTAGCTACCCGGACCGGTTTACTGTTTGAAGTCGTAGTCCGCGCTGGACTGTAAATAAAGCAAGCGTTCAATTGTCACTCCTGTCTTAAGTTGCGAATTGTTGAACATTTTTGCAAGTCATCCCTTTTTTGGGAGCAGATTTCAGTTCCACACAAGGCAAACTTTCAAATAGTTTCCTGCGACTTTATATTTATTTTCATCGTTCAGTGACAAAGATTCGAAAACTTTTCCGCATAAACATCGACACCCTCACCCATGTTAGAAAGACTTACAGATTCCCTTGAACGTATAAATTTCACTAAACTTGAACCAGCTTGTTGCTTAACTGCGAACAATAAGCACAAAAGTGACAACCTCTACAGAGCGCTATCTATACCTCTCCCTATGGCAAACGTCAACTAGATTTTATCATTTCAATAACTTTCAACAGTAAATTGTCCTTCCTACCCCCACATATATATATTGTCTCTCTCTCAGCAAAAGTCCCGAAAATCTAATTTATTCATTTACCTTCTCTTGTCATTTGGTTTTGAATTTCCGCATCCTGCCTCCCACGGCTGCCAGTCAAATTAAGAACAATTTTGTTCCAATTCTCCAAAGACGTCGCCCTTTAAACGGGAACAGGCAGAGTCTTTAATTGAGTTTAAAATACTCGGGCGCGAATTAAAACACTTGGTTCTTACTTTTAAAATTAAACAATATTTATTTGGAACTATGTCCTTTATTATTGAAATACTTTTTACTAATTCTAAAAGGAGCTTAAGGCTACTATGTAGTTACAATAAGACTATCGATAAATTCATCATACAGTCGTATTTATATACTTTTCTTATCTATCTACAAGGAGACCCAAGCGTACAATCGTCTTGCTTGATAATGAAGAAGAGATAATATTCCAACATTGTATACAAACGATATTATCTCTTTTACATATGTTATCATTGTAGCGTTGTGTGCAAGACTGTACTAGAGACTAAAGATATCATTGAATACAAATAATGTTATCTTTTTTCTCAATATGTTTTGCTATGGATACTTAACTCCCCCCCTTGTTAAACGAAATCGTCCCGATTTTTCGACGCTATTTTTAACATCTCTCTTTCATAAGTTTTGTTATATGCGTCAATCTTTTTTTGTTTTTGACGATCTGTTATACATTGTATAGTTTTTATCATTACGTACGTAAATGCTAAAATAACAATCAGTGTTACAATTGTGTATATAGTTGATAATATCGGTTTTTCTTCAAAAGGAATAATTAGTTTTTTTAAAGTATCTATGTTATCGAATTTGTATATTGTATCTTCTTTAATTATTTGGTCGATGTAAGACTCTGAATTATGATTTCTTAATATAACTTCTTTAATTTGCTTATGCATGTTTTTGTATATTTTATCATCTAGATTTATAGTATTTTCATAAGTAACTAAGTTTATACCATTAATTGTTTGATTATTTAGCTTATGCTTACCGCTTAATAACATAACACCGGATTCAATTTCTAAGTCGTAATCGTATTCTTGTTTAATGTTGCATTTTGAAGTTATATTCTTTAAAAGTGGAATAAGACAATTTTCTTCTTCAAAGTTAATTTCACAAATGTTTTTACTTAGATGATTTTGACAATTTCTTGTTCTTAAATAAGTTTGGTTACATAAGGCAATTGTTTTATCTGTAATGATTTTTCCATGTTTTGAATTTAAGGGTGTTACTTTATACAATTTACATGATTTAATTAGAACTGGATATTTATATATTGTGATGAAGAATTCATCAGTTCTAGCTAATAATATTTTAGAGTACTCAAGTATATTTATTATGGGTACTTGAATTATTTCATGTTGAATAATATTTTTAATGTCATCTAAGTCTAGGCTTTCTGATAAATATTCATTATTTTTTGCTGCATTAATTGTTCTGGTCAATAATAATAATTGTTCGTACACTTGTTCTATTACTAAATGTTCTTTAAGGCTCTGACCTTCGAATTGTTGCAAAATTTGTTCGAATCTAGAATTTATAGTTTTTTGTTTATTATTGTTTTCTATGAGATTATTTATACTCGTTTCTATGTTAACTAAGTCATAATGGTCAGGATTACCAAACACATATTTGAAAGCTGTTCCTAAAAAGTTAATTGATCTAGTATGCCTAGTATGTTCTTGACAAGAAGTGTATAGGTTGCTTATTCTGACTTAGTACGGCTCCAATAGCTATGTTGGATGCATCTGTAGTAAGCTCGAATGGTTTACTATAATCCGGTTGAAAAAGTTCGACTTGTTCTTTCAAATAATTTTTTAAAATTCTAATCGCTTCTAATGCTGAATCATTCAGATTTAACTTAATATTTTTACTTTGTTTTTTGTTTACTTTACCGTTATCTCCTCGTAAATATAATGTCAGGGGCTTGGCTATGCTTGCGTATCCTTTTATAAACTTACGATAGTAACCTGTAAGACCTAAAAATCCTCTCAAATCCTTTACCGTTTGTGGGACTGGAAAATTTTCTATAGCTGCTATTTTCTCAGGGTTCGTAGTGATTCTACCATGTCTGATTATGTGACCTAAGTATTCTACTTCTTCTTGAAAAAACTTACTTTTCTCATCAGATATTTTTAATGTGGCTTTATTGAGTACGTCGAATACTTGACTTATGTGCTGTATATGTTCTTCCTCAGATGAAGAATATATCAATACGTCATCAATGTAAACGTGTACGAATTTACCTACAAAGTCTCTCAAAATGTCGTCCACGCATCTCTGAAATATGCTTGGTGCATTTTTGAGCCCGAAAGGCATTCGTTTAAAATGATATTTTGCGCCATTTATAGCAAAAGCTGTTTTTTCTTTATCATCTGTTTTGATTTTAATTTGGTGGAAACCTGACTCCAAATCTAACGTTGTAAAGTACTTGGCTTTACCTAAATTTTGAATTGTCATGTTGACATCCGGAATGGGGTATCTGTCTGTTACAGTGTGAGCGTTAAGTTTTTGGAAATCAACAACCATGCGCCGTTTTGGTTTTCCTTTTTCGTCCAAACCTTTTTTAGGTACTGTCCATATGGGACTGTTATAAGGACTATGGCTTTTTTCTATTATATTGTCATGTAAGAGTTTCTGTATTTCTTTGTTTACGAATTCGTTATCTGCTATGGGATATGGATATTGTTTAACATAAACCGGATTATCATTGGTCGTCCTAATGCTTGCTTCTATAGTATCTGTAAAGGGTAACGGTCCTATGCTGTTATTAATCTTCATCAGTCTATCTATGTCTGCTTTATAAATATTATTTTCCCCAATTATGTAATTAATTTTCTGAATAGATTCGACACTGCTTATGGTAGTTAGAGTCATATTACTGAAATTTATTTCCGCGTTTAGAACTTTAAGTCCTTCATATCCTAATATCATATCAAAAGACTGAATATCCTCTAATTCAAAAAATGTTATATTTTTCTTTAATATCCTAACTACTTTCTTTGTATCTACCATAGAATAACCATGCATTGTTTTTATTTTTATAGGTTTAATTTTAATTTTTTCGCTAGAATCGCATTTTCTATTAATGTAATTATGGGTTGCACCAGTATCAATAAGAATTTTATAAATTTTCTTAGAAATAGTACTAGTTAAATTTAAGCAGGGCAACCCGTCTACTAGTTTAAATGATCTATTCTTATGTTATTATTTACCATACATTCCGTTTCATCTGCTTCTGCATATGTACTGCTGACATCGTCTCTGCGTTGTTGTCGGGAGTTATTTACTCTCTGCTGCTTGAAGTTCTGCTGATAAGATCGTTGCGGTCTGTTGTGTGTGTTGAAACTCCCGCTGTGTTCACGTTTCGCTGGTGGATTATATACATCGGGTTTGTATTGATTCCAATTTTGTCGCTGTGCATGTACAATTTGTCTCGAGTTTATCTCCATCGGCTGTGGTCCGTCATTTCTCTTGGAAGGGTTTAGGCGTGGTCCTTGATTGTGTTGCTGCATATTATCGTATTGCTTCTGGGGTTGATAATTCGTTGTTTGGCTCGAATAGTTTGGTCTTCTTTCGTTTCTGTGTTCATGTGGCATATTTTTGTGGTGCTTATCTTGAGTGAGATGTAAATGCCTGTGCACATTATCATGTTCTATTCTGCGAGCAATTGCGAATGCGTGTTCTAGATCATTTATTGTAGCTGAATATAATGATCCTCTTGTAAAGTTGTCACTCATACCATCAATGAATATACGAACTGCGTCGTCGTTAGCATTTTTAATTAGTCTGTCGATTATATTCGGCGGATCACCTGACATAGTGATTTTTGATATTATTAAATTGAGATTTTTATTTATCTCGTCGTGGTATTCAGACAGTGTGCTTCTTTTTTGCGTGATGGCTTTCATCATGTCTTGTAGCACGTATAGAGGTTCTTGATTAGAGTACGTATAATCTAATCTGTTACGTATCGCCTCAAAATTAAAAATTGTGTTATAATTAGTTAACACATTCGCGGCTGCTCCCTGTATTTTACTTTTCACTATAGTCAATGCTGCTGCGTACTTACTGTGTGTTTTGAGGTTTTTAATGCTGTCCATTAATCTGGATGCTTCTTCGCGCCACGACCGATAATTTGATTGATCGCCGTTGAAAATAGGTAGGCTTTTAAATGCGTCTAACTGTATTTCACTACCATCTGTATATGTGGTTCTTATTTCCTCTAGCACAGGTATGTTTGGTACTATGCCTAATCCAGATTTTACTTCATTTAGTTTTGTTTCTAAATTAGTGTTTATTTGATTTTGGTTAGTTATTATTGCTGCTAACCTTGCATTCTCTGTGCGTGTGTGCTCTAGGGTTTGTGTTACTGTGTTGCACCTGGTTTCTAAAGCTTCTAATCTTGCCATTAATACTGCGAGTTGTTCCATTTTGAACTCGTGTCTGTTGTCGTCGAATTTGTGTGTTTTTTTTTTTTTTTTTTTTTTTTTTCCACATATACACTTTCACTGAATTGCTTTGCTGCTTCGTACGAAGGAGCTATATTTGTACCTGCTATGCTAGGTAATTCTTGTAACCGGTAACGCGAGTGTTCTGTTTATACTAGATTTCACTACTTGTTCCCGAGGTCCGCTCGATTGAAGTTAAAAAGTATATTTAACCTCCTGGCAGGATCGCCAATTAAAACACTTGGTTCTTACTTTTAAAATTAAACAATATTTATTTGGAACTATGTCCTTTATTATTGAAATACTTTTTACTAATTCTAAAAGGAGCTTAAGGCTACTATGTAGTTACAATAAGACTATCGATAAATTCATCATACAGTCGTATTTATATACTTTTCTTATCTATCTACAAGGAGACCCAAGCGTACAATCGTCTTGCTTGATAATGAAGAAGAGATAATATTCCAACATTGTATACAAACGATATTATCTCTTTTACATATGTTATCATTGTAGCGTTGTGTGCAAGACTGTACTAGAGACTAAAGATATCATTGAATACAAATAATGTTATCTTTTTTCTCAATATGTTTTGCTATGGATACTTAACTCGCGCCTTTTGTCGCACAAGAGCGCCGACTGGAGAGTATACGTTCTCACGCAACACAAAGCAAAACTTCAAAAACACCCGTAGGTATGGCATTGCATCCTTGACAGTCTCCGTGTACACCACCCACATCGAAGACTCTGCCGAAATTAATTGTAGAATATCATTGAAGGACATAGGCGTAGGATACCTATATACAATTTATATTATCCCGCTATATACTATATAGAAAGAGAACGAAGTCAAACGGCTATATATGTGTACCCACGATGAGTACCGGATGTGAATAGAATTCCAGGACACTTTGACAAATTTTCCAAAATAATTCAGCGAGTTAATTAAAGCATTTCGAATGAAAGGAATCGGTCGGGGCTGCTGTGCCGAATGCCAATCGTGCCCAGGCATGGGTGTGTGTGTCCCATTCGGTTGTTCAGCGTTGGTGTAATAAACATGGTCTTAATTAATTCTTCCGCCCGTTGCCTTGTGCGCGTTGCCAGTGCTAAACATCTTGAACCGGCGCGGCGGCTGTTATGTCCGTGTATTTGATTTGAGTGTCCGTTTGGTTCGGTTCGGTTTTACGCCCCATGCCTTGGAGTGAGATTCAATTTGCGATGTTGCTTTGGCAACTTGGTGCGTGTTACCTACCCACTTGGGCGCCCGCATCTGCACTCCAACTACAACTACAACAATAATAACCCTATTAATAATTAGTCAAAAAGGAAATTGTTTTGTAATTCGTTGTTAAAGGAATTACAAAGAGGATCTAATTTGCTAAAAGGATTCCAGCCGTGTAGTCTTCGTTTAAAGTGTAGAGTCAGAGTACCGATTGTTTATGGTTGAAGGTTGTCTGGGGTATATCTACCTATAAACCCATTCATGCCATGAGGTAGGAGTTGCTATGGCGTCCCAAACCCATTGTGTAGAGGATATGGCTGAAAATGAGATTAGGGTATCTGGTCTGGCCTATATTTACTTAAGAATACATCGCAAGGCTGGGGATATCTATAGAGAAAGGAGGAATACTGTAGGAACATAGTTTGGTGGCTGACAGAATTATTCTCGATAAGATCATCAATAGGGCCAACCTATAATGGTTGAACTTAAGAGACCTATCAGCCGCATTTAGGGGGTTATGTATCTTGTAACACTTGGCTTACAAACGGAAAGAAAAGCAGTGCACTTTGGTACACAGGGATTTTTTTAAAACCAACTAAGTCACGGCCCTATTTTCAGGAAATCATTATGCTGTATCCTTGACAATGTGCAAGGTTTTTCCTCATTTGATTTTGACATACCATGTGAAGTAATGGACTTGAGGTATATAGAAGATTTCCAAACTATAATTAAATTTGGAGGTCAGGGTCTAGAGACTTTCGGACTCATGCATAAATACGTTCCAGGCATGGCATAAGTTCTAGCTATACCAACTTTAACCTGCTGAATGACTTAAGGAGGGATCAATATCCAATATGATTAACGTCATCTACATGGATAGTCACGACTGGAATAGGTTCAAGACCGTAGAGTCAAGAAATCTGGAATAGGAAAGACTGCTTATAGCACCAAGTCACGGTCGGCATTCTGGAATGCAAAAACGTCGTGCGCCACGAATGATTTGCTCTATTTTACGGAGGCAAATCACACGTGCACACGATAACGTTATAAAGTTTTTGACTTACAGGAGCCCTACTCTGTACCTCGTTTCGAAAGTAAAGATTTTCGAAAACGAAATTTTTCTATACTCTGTATTTCGAATGGAAAATGTACTTATGTCGCATTAAGAATTCCGAAATTATTACAAAGTACCTGACTACTAAAAGCGGTTTGTTTAGGCTATTAGAGTTTCTACTTTCCTAATGTAGCTGATGATGATTTCAGCAGAGGATGTCTTTACTTCTTCTGTGCTTATAATTTCCCTGAGAAAGAAGTTCCTTCTAATACCACAAAGGGCTGGGCATTCACATAAGATATGCTCACTTGTTTAGTCTTCTTCAAGACATAGGCGGCACTCCGAAGAGTCGGCTACATGTATTTCATTTAGGTGATATCACAAACCATGGTGCCCTGTTAGGTAGCCAACTAGATTTTTGACATATTGCCTACGTAGATTTAGAATCTTTTTGGCATTATTTCTGAAACGTTTGATTTCCTTCAATTCCTTCGTGGCCAGGAACCCACCATATTTTGGTATTGTTTCTGGTGCAGAGTGTTTGGAGGGTATTGAAGCAGTGTAAGACTGATTTGGAGTCAATGGTGGGTGAGCTAAGGGCATTTATAGCTGTTTGACTATCCGTGAATATGTGGATGTTTGCGCCTTTTATACCTGATTTGTAAATGAGGCTTGCGCATTCTTTAATGGCATGGAGAGAAAACTACGTCTTTGTGGAGAATTCATTTCGATTTGTGACCGTGAAATGTTCCGTAGGAATAGTGATAGGCCGCTATTTTTAAAGGTAAACGCTAAACCATTTATAGCTTTAGCTAGAGTTTTCAGGTTAGATTTTTGGAAAGAAACAAACAACATCGTTGGATTTTTTTCTATCGCTCGTGAACGGCTGATAAATCTGTCCCTAAGAAGCTTCTCAATGTAGGCGTTTGCACTCCACATAAAATTGGGATGCACAATTCCGTTAGTTTCCAAAATAAAAACTGACACGAAACGAATGTTTTTGAGTAACTAGGGGTAGAGTCCTATATAGACCTGCTGCACCAGTGAATGCTGTTGGACCAGCAGAGTTTGTACAATGGCCCATTTCGGTTACATAGGGAACAGTGATTTGGAAAAAAAAATGTCTACGGACTTCTATCGCTTCTTAGGTCGATGTATATGAATCGTGGGAGTCTCTTACGCTTTAGGTTGTCCAATCCAGATTATCAGTCTATTCTTCTTCAGACCTGGGCAGTCAAAAACAGATTCTATTTCTTCCGCTTTCGCATTTCAACTTCAGCATTTAAACCTACTCAGCAGTGTCTGCACCCAAAAAAAAATCTCCACTGTAAATTTTACTATATGTGGCAGTCAAATTAACAATAAATTGTAAATTTGTATAATAATTAGCGAATTCGTTCATATTCACAATTAATTGTAAGTTTTACAGAGTTTGCTTTCATTTTAGCATGGAAATTGTAAAATTGACAGCGTGTTGTCAAAAAAAATCAAAGTGTTGTCAATTTTTGGTGTTAAATATACAACCAAAATGGTGTAGAAAGTTCTTAGAACTTGCAAATACACAACATACGCATTCAAATCTTCAATCATTTTCAGTTGAAATTATACATTCAGTTGTGCTGCAACCAATTCATCCGTTTTTTTTTTGTCTGAAGCTCAGGATGTTGAAGCCAGCACATTAAATAGTCGAAAAAAATATCCTCTAGAAAACGCTTTTCAAATTTAAAACAATATAATTCAGCTTATATCCTTTTTCCAACTAACGAATAGGTATAAACGAACAAAAAACCGTTTAAATTTATGAAAAAAACTAAAAGTTAAAAGTAAAAAAAAAAAAAAACTGTTTAAAAAACGAATTAAAAATATGTGAACAAGACGCATTTAAGTACCTGTACCTAACTAATTGACAATCGGAGACTATATACCTACACAGTCTAACAGATATATGTATGGGTACTTAGTACCCTACGGCTGCCAAATAGTTAGTTATAGGTACTTAAAAGCGTCTTGTTCATATCTTTTTAATTCTTTTTTTTTACAGTCAGTCGGTTTTTTTTAATTATTTTTTTTTAATCTTAAATTGTTTAGCCTATGACACTTCGGGGAAGAATACGAATATTATGACACCTCACTCTTCAAAATCGGTCAAGCCGCTTAGGCTACAGGGAGTCCCGTAGGAACGTACAGAGGATACGCGCGCAACACATAACCCTCCCTGTGTCCAGTCGGGTAAAAAATAAGTAATAGCTTAAATCAAAAATAAATTTGAAAAAAAAAAAAATTTAAATAGGAAATTTAATTGAAAAATAAAAATTAAATATAAAAAAGTTTGAGTTTAAAAACGTTAAAAATTAAAAAAAAAAAACAGCTAGGCAATTGAAAAAAAGGAAAATATTCTCTACATCACTCTTATTTACAAAACTCTGCAAAAAATATAAAAAAAGTTTTGCAAAATGTTAAAAAGCGCTCGCTTCGGCTACCAGGATAGAGCATCTGTGTTCATATAAGCTACGTGTGTGTATATTATGTCGTTCAAGTTTGTGTTTCTTGCAACGTTTTGCAGCCCAGTATTTTTTGAAGGCATTGAAGACCCAAGTAAGTCATGGAATATACTTTCAGCACTGCAGTAGATCAGCAGTTCGACCTTTTGCTTATTTTAAGACCTCTTTTTAATGAAACTGACTAAGATTTTACCATTTACCTCAGTTTCCATTGGTATAGCTCTTCAAATTTCCATAGGCTATAGCTATAGTTCCTCATTAGGCAACAGGACGTTTACCTACTATGTCGGACGAAAGTTTTGTATGGTAATTTTATGTATTCCAACTTTTTGAGCATCGTGTGTTGGCATCTATGCGATCCTAAGGCATCTATGAACCTACAGGCTTTCTCGACCTCAGTTTACTCGAAATCTACAATGATTTTCTTCAAATGACTTATCCTTAGGTCTCCCAATCAAAAACGTTCTTCGTCTAGACTAAAGAGACAAAGAACTCCCCTGACGAAGTTCAAAGGCCACAGTGAGAGGTGCGTAAAAATAGGAGGAAAGTCTGATCCCTAGGCTTTATGTTAGGGGCTATATTGTAATTATCGAGTGGATAGTACCCAAGATCAGTGTTGCCA
The DNA here is from genome assembly GCA_951230905.1 of Cheilosia variabilis. Lineage (NCBI taxonomy): Eukaryota > Metazoa > Arthropoda > Insecta > Diptera > Syrphidae > Cheilosia > Cheilosia variabilis. The sequence continues at coordinate 140,285,042 of OX579676.1, read as the reverse complement.
TTCTGACCGGATTCCGGTCATTTCTGACCGAAATGTTTTCACTCTGACCGAAGAAAAAATCGGTCTAACCGATTTTTGACCGAAGCGAAAAAATTCTTTAACCGGAAAAACCTTTTTTGACCTGAAAAATAATATTGTTCTAGAACATAGAACTAAAGACATAAAGGATAGATTTCTACAATTTGAATGATACTTGGCCATACTTAACGAACACACTCACAATTTCTTGCAGAAACCAATTTATTGTGAATAATTTTAGAATACAGCGGCTATTCGCGGCAGTCTCATTTGAATGCTACCGCAAACTGTGACTCGGTCAGCATATTTTGCAATTCCGGTGTTGGTTTTACCAATTTTAAACACCGAAGTGGAGTGGAAAGATCATTTTTCAGCAAATCGTTGTGATGTGATGCAAACTTTTCCAAAGAATTGTTTGGTTTTTTGTTTTATTCGATTTGAAATTAGTTTAGAAAAATAAAGTCACTACATACATTTTTTAATATAATATATTTTTTTCTTCTACTTTTAGTTAAAATATATTAATATATTCCATTTTTAACCGGACTTCTGGTCAAAAATTCTTATTTTATCTGTTGACCGGATTTTCTGACCGAATTAAAAAAAAAAAAAATCGGTCATTCGGTCAGATTTGACCGGATTCATTTATTTTTAGTGGCAACACTGCCCAAGATTGCCTCCGTTAGGTCAATGTCAATGTTATATGGTGTGGGCATACTCAGGTAAGTTTCCATCGGCTTTTGATCTCTACCACCCAGGAAGATAAGTCCATCTAGTTCAGGCATAAAGTCGTAACAAAGTCCTGAGATTCAGTAAATGTTCCCCTACATTGGAACTTGTATCTCCTTCTTATGTTGCTCCCTGACTTGGTTGCGGGCCCTGTGGCCTTGAGTCATATACGTTGTAGGAGGTTTTAGAGCGTCTGTTTTTAGTATTTTCTTCGGAGCGGTTCTACGCAATGGTGATGAATAACTCGCACCGTTTGACCATGCAACTTCGTCACAATATGTCAGCGTTTTAATAGTGAATTCCGGATGAAAGCTAATCCGCAATCTCGACTTGATGTCTTTAGCAACGACATCGTCGATAAGTAGTAGGTATTTCGGTAATAGAGTAGGTATTTCAAAACATTTGCCGTTCTAATGCTATTATATAGCTATTTTCTATTTTGCACCTTGTTGCATGGAGCTCCCCCAGTCTTCCCATATCCAACACCGACTGCGATAGCAAAATGTAAATGATGCTGCCATAGATAACAGGGTTGCAAATAAGTTCTCGCTCCCTAATTATTATTATAACACTTTGTAAACTGAAAACAACAACAACAGCAGCGGCGTTTGCATTACTTATACCAACAACAACAAGAACAAAGTAAGCACATTCAGGGCGAAGTGGAGTTTCATAATATTATGCGCTACTATAGGACGTTTACGGTGCAGGATATCTGTACAGCTACACAGATAAACGCACTGAGGTGGTTTGCATTTAATTGCATCTCGCATAGTTTACCGCCTCGATGTTTTGAAATGCTGATGAAATTTTAATGACGAACGTTGGCTCAAGTTTGCTGACGGTTGGGGTAGGTAGGTAGATGGCATCAGTCCCGATATAGCAATGAATAACTTAAGCAGTTAATTTCCGGTTGCACTTGATGGTTGGAGTTGGTGCGCTGGTGCAGCAAAGTCGATTAAAGCTACTGCCGACGCATCAATATTCAGTTGAAAATATTTCATGTTCCATCCGTGGTAGAGGTGAAGCTTTTAATCGAGAACTTTATCAGTAATCGGTGGAACTGATTGGGTATGTTACGAAATTTTAGTCACATCGTCCGGCAGTGGCAACGTGAACCAGCGGTCGAAACGCCTTTTCTGGAGACAAACGGGACCGGTTATCTTCCGAAGAATTTTCTATTGCGGAACGACAGGGCATAGCTTTGCCCTTCAGTAGAGTTCGCACTGAAGGTCCAAGGATTGGAACTATTAAGGGTCATACAGCTTTTAGTTGTTCGGGAAAGGTATAAACGACGAAGTGGCCGCCCGAATAAATAGCGGCTTCCAGGAGTCTTATGTTACTCTTGATATCTGATGAAAGGTCTTAATAAGATGAACTTAAAGTTGAGGTTGACAAAGCGCGATACTAATAATCATTTTTAGTGTCCGGGCTAACTTTTTCGGACTCACAATAGCAACATTACAAAATTGTATATTGTGACCTACAAGATATATAAGGTGAAGGTTAAAAATGATTATTAGTAAGGCCCAAAGTCACTTGCAAGGCTAAAGCTGTCTTTTGTGAGGCTCTGTACATTTAATTAATGTTGGGCTCCCATTTTGGTTCAATTCGGGTCATTTATCGGTGTCCTACCGCTACTTTTGTACTTCGGATGTTGAATTTAATACCCAAGGAGCCATCCCTGATCCCTCCGGTTTACTGTCGCATTTTCGTTTCAACGGAGATGGGAATCGCTGCCCAACGAGCTATTCATTCTGTTTAAGCTTCAACCAATGGTCGCTACCTTTCTCCATTTCCTGTTGCTTTTTCGTTACAACATTTAACTCAGCAGCTTCCCCATTAATCACACCTTAAGACAACCTTCTTTAAATATGTAAGAAAAACGATATATGATATACCTACCAACAGAGGCTTTATCTAAAAATGAGAAAAAGATTAGCTGCAGCGACCATCAGAATCATACCCCGCTCCGACCATGTTTTCGTTTCTTGCCAACTTGTCTACACCTAAGCAGTAAACAGATTAAAATCGTATAAAATCCCGTGTGGCAATTTATATACTTCTCACCTGTTAACAACAAAATAACCAGCAAAACAGAATAACAACCTGTCAATCCAGGTGAATTGGTATACTGAAAAACACCCCAATATTTGGGAGCGTTTGGATTTTTTACGAAACCCAAGAAGCATCGGTCCCGTTTTCAGCTCCATTCGTCCTTGACGTATACTCGTATATACCCGCTGACAGCACAACACCATCGGAATACCTACAGCAAGCATAGCGCTCCACCACCAACAGTCATATAGAGCGCCAGCTGTATTTGGAACTCTGAAGAGTCTTCTTGAAAATTTTAAGCACGATTCCCATAAATTCTTCATTAATTTGATGTGGAAAGTCGAGTAATCTATTTTAACACCCCTCATCGGAGCGTCGAACGGAATACATAAGGAAAAACTGGGATCACCTTGTTGTGTGCGCTACCACCGCTACGAACGAGTGTATTTCCCAGCGGAGAGCGAGTCAGAGTGGAGAGCACTTGCACCAGTATGAGCGGCATGGGATGTGTTCAAAGATGTGCACCATCATCGATGGCTCAGACTCTGTGTCTCATCATAAACTGGTGTGGAAAATATTATGACATTGAGAAGTGTCAATTTGGATTAAATATTTAAGTTTCCTTTTTGCTGTTGTTGTTTGTCGCCTGAGGCTTCCACGTATGTGTGGATGGACTATACCGTCTCGAGGGTGGATTAAAACCGATACATAGAGAACGGCATATAGAATGATAGTGAATTTTTGATTGGCTGTCAATAAGCATCATAAAAATGAATACACAAGTTGGCAGTATTTCGATCACGAAATTCGGCGCGACAGTTAACGAAGACGAAGGTATTTTCAGCATCAGCCATTGGCCACATGGGAATAGCCGGCTGGAAGCTTAATTTTAATATTCCCAAAGTAAATGTATCGTTTTGCTTCGGTCAGTGGGTTTGAATGGTGGCAAATGAAATTTATTCGATTTGTGCTGATGATTGAATTTTGTGGGTTCGTCAACAGCACAATTGGATTATTAGATGGGGAGATGGATTGACGATTAGGGATTACAGATTGCATTTAGGGTCAAAGGCAGGTTCAGTCAGAAGGAGGGATTTTTTGGGAAAATATATTTCAGCTCATTTTTGCCTTCTAAGACTTGTATTAATCCAGTATTTATTTATTGAGACATGATATGTACCTATGTGCAGTCACTTTTGAGGTCGATGCGCATTTTGTAGCGTTTTTAAGCAATTCTTACCACGAACGCATTGAGAACCATTGTGATATTGGGGTGATATAAGTCGTTTTAGGGTTTTCAGGCCGGTCTTTTGGTGCATTTTTTGAAACGGTTTTTGTGCGTTTGCTCCAGTAGAGTATTTTTCGGAGGCGCTGTCGGGGCATTATTTGTAGCACTTTTCGTAGCGTTTTTCAGGGCCGTTTTGAGGACTTTTTTCTTGTGTTGGTTGGTAATTTCTAGAGGTTTTATTTGTGCAGCTTTTGGACCGAGCGTTATTTTCGCCGCTTTTTTGATATTATTCGAAATGTTTTTTTCGGGTTGTTTTTTGGTCAAATCTATGGGCGTTTTTTGTTGCGCTTTTTGAAGTGTTTTGTGTTTTGTGTGTTTTGTACGTCTTTTTCTAGTGTCATTCATTGCGTTTTTTTTTAAGTTATACGGCGTGTTTTTGTTTCATTTTTTGGGAAGACTTCTGGTCTTTTTAAGGAGCGATTTTTTGTGGGCTTTTTGAAGGGGGACACTTTTTGGTGTCAAGAACTTCTGGTCATTTTAAGGAGCGTATTGGATGCGCTTTTTGGAGGATTAATAGAAGGGTTTTTTCACAATTTTCTGGAGTTTTAAGAGCATTTTAAAGAACACAGGTTACTTTTTATAAGGCATTATTCGTAGTAATTTATGTTACGTTTTCCGTTGCGTTTTTGAATGCGTTTTCCGGGTCGTTTTATTAAGGGGTATGTTTTTAAGGTGTGATACAGTTTTCGCAAATCACAATTCGCAATTTTTACGAAGATGCCATTCGCATTCATTTTGGTTCTCGGGCGTTATTCTCAACCTTTTTTAGGGTGTTTTTGGACTTGTTCCGGGACATTTTTAACAAATTGTTTTAGTGCGTTGTTTGAATGGTCTTTTTTTTGGAACACTTGAGCGTTATTCTTGCGTTATTATAGATTTTTTAGCGTTATTTGCGCCGCTTTTTGGTTATAATTTGAGACGTTTTTCGGCGTATTTTTGGGTCGTTTTAATGAGCGCTTAGTTGCTGTTTTTTAATATTAGTTTTATGATTTTTTGAACTTCATTCACGGCACTTTTGGAAAGTTGTATGATGTGTTTTCTTTAATTTTTAGGGTAGACTTTGGGTCATTTTAAGGAGAGCTATTTGTGGCCCTTTTTTAGGGCGTTTTTGGGTGAGCATTATTCGGGTGGTTTTCGCGGGTTATTTTAAACTGCATTTGCAGCGCTTTTGGAGGCATTCTTTGAAATGGTTTCTGGGGGGACTTTTTGTGCATTCCTCGGAGTGTTCTTTTCGCCCTTTCGGAGCATTCGGAGCTTGTTTGTGCATTTTTGTACGTATTTTCTGCTGCTTTAAAGAGAGCACAACAATTTTTGTTGTCTACCGCCTGAATGTCTGACAAAAACAACTGCCTTAGAAGAAGTACGGATTGTCAGGCTGCAATTCATCAACCGCTCTAACTAAGAGGTTCGTAAACCAATTCAACAAAGGTATTAGTTCAGATTTAGAATCGCTCATAAGACTCATGTCTCATGAGTGGCGATCGTATCTTAAAGGTGTTCAAGCCGTCATAAAGATGACTCAATCCAATTGTTAACAGACGGCTTCTCTTTCATGTAAGAAGTAAAACAAACCAAACATAGTCAGGTATCCCTTTCTACGGTCCCCCAAATTACACAGTTCCTTGCAAATCAATCTAACCCACATTTCATGTGACATCGCCAGATGACACCCTCGATAAACCAACATCCACTTTCGCAATTCACAACTTACGTCACACTACCCATTTAAATTAAATGTTCAACGGCAAACATCGAAACTCGGCTACCCAAACAAGTCGGCTTACATATTTGTCCCCATTGCAGAAGTTCATCCAGAAGTTACCAAATAAAATTTTAATTATCTTTATGGGTAGAAAAACAAAATTCCCCTCCATTCAAGTGCGGACAACAAATCCAACTCATTCAGCAAGGATCAACAATCCGTTGATGGCATAACCCAGTAAGCAGTAACTATCAGCTATAGGTCACCGAAAAACAATCTCAATATCAATCATTTACAACGTACAAGTGGGCTACGACACCATTCGCGTGTGTGCCAACAGAGTTACGAGATACCCACAACCCGTTAAATGCTGTTGACAAACAACTCTCTCTCCTGGCCCTCAGGATCCGGTTGATATCCGCGATATGCAATATAAAATGCTTTTCACTCGAGTTGAGTTTGATTTTATGATTGAAAATCATAACGATTGCGTTTATTTTCGGAACCCATCGTGTTTTCTGGGTCACAGGCAGCGTTGCCAACCAATTTGACGAAAAAAATGCCTAACTTGAGAAAAAAAGATGCCTTTCAATAAAATAATGCCTAAAATAATTTTTTTAGGTACATCCAAAATTAACAACAAACTCTTTTTGAATACAAAAAACGCAGCCGAAGCAAAGTGACGAACAAAAAACAAACAACAAACACCTTTTAATTTGTTTCCAATTTCTTTCCACTTACTGGAAGTGGAAACTGGAATTATTTTTAAAGAATTACAGATAAAGTGTTCGGAGAAGATATGAATGAATGAAAGAGATGGATATCTTTCGTTCGTCTATCCCCCCAAAACCCATTTGTTTACATTGTTGTTTTTGTAATTTCAATCCCTGTCTGTGAATACATGTGAGCTACAAAAAAAGTCTACTTATGACAGACCAATAATGAAAATTCAGAACGGCCGGCCGAATGTCATAAAACATATGGTGACACTCTCTTTTAGATAGGTCTGTTAGTTAGATATACGATTTTTCGGTTACCTCCAGAATGACCCCATTGTATTAATCCGAAGTGACAACTTATTTTATATGGGCAATTTTTAACAGACTTTTTAGTTTTATACGCGGATGAATTTATATATTTAAGAGAGTGGTTGGTGTACTAGGGTTCAAATTATAAGAACTTTGAAAAGAAACATTACGAAAGCCTTATGTGCTTCTATCGGATAAATTGCGATATTTACTTGTATGGAAATTATCTACTCTTGTTTTTTAAATGCAAAAAAAATTATAATATAATTCTACGTGCAGTACTAAAATGTATTAATGTTTTGAAATAATATATTATAAACAATAAAAACTTTCAATGCCGAATTATAGTAGATAGCCTTGATAGATTAGTACGTGACTAAAATGTTGGATTTTGCAATTTATATGCAAATTGATTGGTAAGTTGTAAATAATAAATTTTAATTTATACAGCCTGTTTGTGTTCAATTTAAGAAGAAAAGTTTTTTCATTACTCTGTTAATAAAAAAGGAATTTGAATTGTAATTCGTGACTATATTGACCATTTTTGATAAAAGGCAGTAAATTAACTGTCAACCGTCAAAATTTAAATTTTCCTAGTGAACATGCCCAAACCAGTTTTCCAGGATATTTGAAAATTTTATGAATTTCGGTGGTGAATTCACCAATTTTCCGCCATCTACCGGATGAATTCACGAACTCACTTATACTAGTATAGAAATAATGAGAATGTATGCGTGACTTCATGAATTTTTCGGGAAAACAGCTTGTAGGCAGCCGCCTTTCCACTGGAAAGATATATATATCTCTGTATTCCATTATCTTTGGTTTGAATTTCTTTTTCGCCAAGATTTTTTAAGAATGTTTAAAAAAATAAAAAGTCAGTATGTTGAATCGAAGAACAAAATTTTGATAAATATTTAAAATAAAATAAAGATGCCATTTTGAAAAAAAAAACAAGCCTTAAAGAACGGCTTAATGAAATCATGCCTAAAAGGAATGAAAAAGCCTTAGTTGGCATCACTGGTCACTACCAACGGTATTCATGTCTGTGTTTGTCAAGTGAGATTGCTATGTTGGATATAATTGCAAATTTCGACCTGCGTTTGATAAATCCAGTCAAATGGTTGAAGGATGCGCGGGGAAAATCCAATCATTTGAAGCGGTTGTCTTCAGTGGCTTTCAATGAAAATAGGTTTTGTGTAACCGAATCTGCACTTGCATAGATTTTTTCAAAATGAAATGCCGCTGACAAAAAATCGCAATATTTAAGTTGGGTATGGGTAGGTATGTTGTCCTTGTCTGAGGTGCATATCCTCTCAGTGGTAGGAACTCTTTGGGGATTGAATGGCAAACGATGAGTAATCGGATTCTGAAAAGTAATATAGAAATTTTAACTTTTCACTCCTCACACGAATGAACTAAATGTGAATGTCGCAGCTTATAAGCCACACAAAGGACTTTCGCCTCACTTTTATGGAAACATTCAAAACCACATCAGAACGTTGTGAAATATATGCAAAAACTGTACATAATTGTCAGTGCCATCAGTCAGTAGCTGCCCACTGACAAATGCACCAAACCAAACACTCTTTAAGGACGTATTCGATATCTTAAAGCCTGTATACCCGACACAACAATAAAATGTTGGGCTCATCCTTAACCACCTATTTCCTAGATAAACTTCCGGCATAGCCGAGGAGGAAATTCAATAAGAAAACCAAAGGCAAACATCCGCCTTTGCTGGCTATTATCGTCTAACCAAATGTTGCCAAAGACATTTCGCTCTCAGTCCCGTCAGCTGACGACAGATGTTCGTTGATATACGAAATCATCCCTCCATGGCGAACTCGAAGCATATCGTTAAACATCCTCCCCGTCATATCATCCCAGCTGAGCCATTAAACAAAGTCAAATGTACCGGTCCGCAAAAAGTTTTTCGGGGCTCGAAGAACTTGAGTATTCACCCAAATGGGCACTTAAACAACTGTCTGTACACACATGGCTAAGGAGGGCGATGGGGACCGTCGTCTCCCTTTGTGAACTTTATTTGCATCCCATCAGGCTATCTGTGGGTGAAATATTTATCATTGCCGTCTTTAAAACCGAACTGATATTTTTATTTTTTTATTTTTTGGAATTTTTTGCTGAACTCGTGTTGACCCAAATGCGTCCGAGGGGTCATGTGGTACATGCTGCTGCAATGTTTTGTGGACCCGGCCCCATTCTCGGAGGAGCTGCACGTGTCTCACCTCGAAAGAGCCAGCGAGTACGAGTATTGTGTTAATGCAGCATGTACCCATGCACCACTACCAGGTCGTTGTTCATGGACCGCACAGGGGCTCATTGGGAGCTCTGTTCCGGTTCGTGACTTTTGAATTTTCCAAGCGATTTTCGTGGAAAATAAAAACGCTGGCTATACCCCAAAATCACGTAGGAAATAACGTCTAAACTGGATTAAGCCAAGTAAATTATGCAAGAATGGATGGTAAGCAGCCAGAGAGGGTCATTTTTCTCGGGCGCTTTAGAATAGACCGCCCGCGCGCCATACAAAAACCAATTTAGAAACGCGGAACGCCACGCCGTGCTTATGATTTCGCGAAATGTTTTTGCATCCAACTGAGCGATTATAAATCAGAGAGGTAGTGTGTGGATGTGTGGTGGGAGGCGGTCTGTGGCACGTGGTCTGTGGATGAATGTGGCGTAAATTAGGTAAGTGGATGCAGAATAAGTGAGGTGATTTACTGCGTAGGTGGGTCGGGTAAATTAGGTCATAAGAGGAATTCCAAACAAACAGCTTAAAGCGAGGTGTTGAAAATTGAAACGACGTTGGTAAAATGCAAGCTATGTGCGCCGTCATTAACTCGTGTTTGGAAAAGGTGAACGTGGGTATGGCTAACTGCTTGTGCATAAAGCCGATTTTTTTTAATACTGGTGTAAGTTAGCACGAATCGAGGGGTTAAAAGAGCATTTTGGTCGAACTATTATAAATATATGGGACCGTATGCTATTAGCCTCTCAAAAATTTTCAGTTAAGATACCTAGTTGCATTTTTGTGGCGAATGGTATCGATTATTAAACCGCTCGTAGGATTTTGAGGATTTATATTGTAAGTCATTGGGATATTTTTCCCATTGATCCCAATTTTTTTCAAAAATAAGTCCCACATGTTTTTTTTTTTTAGGAAAACTTTTAACAACTCAACAGAACCTTTCGTATTTACCAAATGAATATAACCCTTCAGTATCACGCATTGAAAGTCTTTTGATTCGTAGTAAGGGGTCTTTCATCAACGACTTGACAACTTTTTTTTTAAATAAAATGCAAACTACTTCAGATATATGAAAAAAAAATGAATTGGCTTCAATTACTATCAAAACATTTATGAATGGAATTCGACTTCGTTCACATGTCCGCCACGGGAACTTATGCAACGGTCGATAAGTTGAATTCAATTTTCTACCGATACGGCCGCTTTTTCTCGTCAATATTGGCTCTGAGCTCGACTACCGACTCGGAATTTCGGTAGTAAATTTTAACTATTTGTAACCGTTGTTTCTTCGTGTACTCCACCATGATAAAAATGTTGATTTTACTGAATTTGACAGTTCTGTAATCGGTTTCAGGGTGCGTTCACACTGAAGGTTTGAAGTTGTCAAGTCCAAGACCATTTATAAATAGGGTTTTGAAAACACAATCTGTCTAGTTTTCAGTTGGCTTAATTGGAGATGTTGAATGCAATAACGTGTGTCGAATTTTAAATAGGCGTATTTTATTGGAAAACTATTCATATTAAGTCCTGTTTTATTGAAAAGCTATCGTCGTAAAGCGATTTAGAATCTTTAGCACTCTACATCAAGAACTATACTCTAATTGACACTACCGCGATAGAAGTGACTTGATATCAGCAGCTATGACAATTTTCTGGTTATATATGATTAGACTTTAGCAAACTTATTTTAGCGCCATTCACTTTTGGGATCAAACTTGAAGTGGAGATGGAGGCAATATATACCGGTTTGTACCACTTTATACCTCTTTATAGCAAAGCTGACCCGTACTCGCCTTGCGTCGGTCGCTCATATTTAGAAGTGTTTAGAATATGGGTCTCAACCCAAGAGCATAAACGTGCCCTCTTAACTTTTCCGTTGACACGGCACATGAAAGTAATGTTAGATAAGCTGGGATGGTATCAACACCCGCACAGCATTTTAGCCTTGTGAAATAGGGTGCAGGGTCATAAGTCCACAAGCTAAACGTCAGAAATTGAGTTTTGACCCACCTCATTGGGTTATATGACCTAAAATCAATTGTGAACTTATAACCCACCCAGGTGAGCCACAATTCCACACGAAATTCTTGAGGTATTGGGTCATCTGTTATGGCAGTGAGCCACAATGGTCCACAATTATTATTAAGTACCTACTACCGTACTACTACTATTATTAAATATACAACTTTTTTGAAGTATGACAGAAACGGTCAATGTAAGAATATAAGGAATACTTTCCCGCTCGATATCGAGTGTAGCAAAGAAAGTTATTGTTAAAGAAAAAAGTTAAAAAAAATTATTTATCAATAGGTACCTACAAAAAATTAAATAAAAGTGAAATGGAAACAATCACTAAATACGAATTTCTTTCTGTTAATCAAATTCAATAATTTGTAAAGTTATATTATCCCGCGAATTTTTTAAAAAAACTTTACAGTTTTTGTAAATATGCGATTTTTCTAAATATAAATTAAAATATTTTCTTAAATAATGAATCCAATTAGATATTTAAGATGAAAATTGTTTAGTTTTTGAAAATTTTATAATTTTATATTTGTTAAAAATTCTTCAAATAACTCTTCTTCAAGATTTGCGAAGTCTGTTTCAAAAAATAGTCGAGTAGGCCAAGCGGAAGAGGAGTGATATTTTGTGGCAGTCGTGGGCATTTCTTAGCAATAGTACAAAAGAGTTTTTGTAAACTTTTTCGTACGTACAATGTATAAAAATATTACATATTATGTTACTTTTGTGTACCATTTTAATATATAAATACTTATACTTAACCACACATTTAAATTAAATTAAATTAAACATTCCCATAATTTTGACTTTGTTTTTAAACATTATATAAGTCCTTCAATTAATTTTGGACTCTCATGACCTACTTCATTTTTAAGATTGTGAGACTATGGGTATGGCCCGAAGATATCCGAACTTTTCGCTCACCTAAGTGGGTTGTAAGCTCACAATTCATGTGTGGACTCATAACTCACGTAAGTGGGCCAGAAGTATATTATCGACTTTTGGCTTGTGGACTTATGACCCTGCGCCGTGAAATGCTAGCGTTTAAGTTGTCTCAGACATCAAATGCCCAAATGCCTACCGAAGCAAATCCAAGGCACTGAAGTTTAACATTTGTGAAATCGAATCTTCTCAGCCTAAATAGATCATCGCCACTTTTATTGCAAGTGTGAGGTTTTACTTTTGGCAAGTATTTGGAAAACATTTCATCAGTTCAATAAATATGGATGTGACGTATATGATTCACGTTGTGTCGGTAGGGCGTTTTTTTATACTGTCGAGCCGGCAACTTTATCAATCGTATCTACGGAGTCGAAGATGTGCATCTGGCAACTGAAGGTCAAACTGCCTTTTTGTCGCTTTTATATATTTTTTTTTTAGAAAAGGGGGCCGCATTTTCCAAACAGCTTTGGAATTTACAACCCACTTACCAGATACAAGAGATTTGCTAAGTGACATTGGAATATCACCTCTGGTACAGGTAGATGCTCCAACATTTTTTCACACCAGACCATCTCAAACCAATAAGCTCCGAGCCGAACACAGTTCATAATCGCTTCAACCACTTTACCCAACTGCAGCTTCGCTCTCGCGCATCACTTATTCAACCCTGTAAACTATAATTCACCGGCACCATCCTGCAGATAAATATTTAACAACTTTATAACCCAGATCCCTGCGAGAGACTCATCTTTCAACCAATTAAAATCTCATTGGCAACTCTTTGGCTTGGATTACAAAAGATTGCTTGCTGTGCACCGAAAAACTTTTTCGCTATGCAAATCTTTTGCCCCCCGAGAAGAAAATAACACAACATTTTACCGGGCTAGAAAACCTCTTCTGTTGTAAAGGATCCGCATACAGCATACTTTTTGTGTGCAAAGAAGTTACCAACAGATACTGGTATCCCTGACAACAGCGTCGAAGGAGCACCAAGGTGCAGTACAGTTTCCGAGTTTCGGTTTTCTTTGCTCATCGCTGCTGTTTTGCCTGTAATCCGGCAAACAATTCGCAAAACATACCGCCAACACATAGCACAGCTCCGATCATCTGCAACGCCTTCCTCAAGTTAGACACAAGTGTAAATGTGCGAAACAAGAAAAGAACACTGAGTGAATGAAGAAACCACCCAACCAGGACCAGGACCAGGACCAGAATTCAGTTGATGGTGATTCCTTCGCCTGACGGAAGCAGCCGAAAGATTCACGCGAGCAATCCCTTTGCGGTTGTTTTCGCATTTACAAGTTGAGTTGCTGCTTTTAACGACTTTGCATAAATTAACTCCTGAAATTACACTTTAAATGCGTGACGCGGACGTATCTGCTTCGGTGGTAAGTCGAATTCGTCTGTCCTTAATATACCGCGTCCATCTATAGATTCACTGTCTGAGGGTAATATGATTTGGCTCTTTGGTGCGCTTGCTTTGCTAAGTGTAGCGAAGCTTTTTATTCTCCGGCTAAACAAAAATCGATTGGTTAAGCGGATTCATTTTTTAAGTGGTTTGGTGCGAGCGAACACTATAACGATAGCACCATCGTGACATCTCAGTAGCACACTCATTTTCAAGGTAGAATAAAATGCTTTACTCACAATGAAGTTTGGTACTTTAATTTTGACTGTTTGACTTTGGGCCTTACTCATTAATTTTTAACCTTCACACTACATGTTTTGTCTGGACACTAAATAATATGATTAACTGGTAACTGGGTGTAAAGACGGTAGCGTTGCCAGACGGTCAAAATATTTCCCCTCAGATAAGTTTGATATTTTATCCGAAAAAAAAACCAACGTTTCGTCATTATTTTTTTAACATGTTTAATGTAAGACTTGAAAAAAGGAATATCGAACTTGATACGCCAACATGTTGGGTTCGATCTTCGGTTCGGTCTTCCGAATGCAAGGTGTGGGGCAAATGAATACTACCGATGTAAGTGTCAACGAAATTTCCACTTTGAAACCATATTGTAGGAATTTACACAGACCTTTCGCAACTGTGATGAAATTGTTGTTTATAAAATTTACAGCTGAGTTTGGAGATTAAATTCGGGAAAATATTTAAGGATCTATTATATAGTGATCTTGAAAGTAGCTTCTTTTTAACTTTCTCCATTACGTAGTAAGAGAAAGATATTGTTTTCGTACAAAATTTCGAACTCGAGATGTTAATCAATTCTGACATTACGATGATAGGCGAACTCAAAAAGTGGGTCGCAAAATTCTGTCCGTCTGTCTGTCTATATTTTCCGAGGCCTACAGCCCAAGCGGCTAAACGGATTTCGTTCAATCGTCGGATTTAAAGTTTGGGGGCTTACAGTTCGGGGCCGTTTTTTTTGCGTGGTAACCTCAATATTCATGGTACTTCCCATACAAAATGTTCATACCAGTTTGATTTGTTCGAAAACGGCTCTAACGATTTCAACAAAAATTGATATTTAAACTTAAGTAGGTGAGGTAAACATAACTGCATACTCAGTTTTCCGCTAAAAAATCGAGTAACGGTACTTTTGAAATTACAAATTAATTTCTAAGGTAATATGGTCATTTCTAACTTAACGGAAAACTCAGTTTTTCTCTGTATTATCGTAAAATGGATTTTTGAAAAAAGTAATTTTTGAAAAATTTAGTTTTCCCTATTTTTTTTTCAACTATATTGAATATGCACCCTAAAAATATATGTCAAACAACTCGGAGCTTACACAATACTCCCACTCCATTTACATTAATACTTTTGATGAACGAGAAAGTTACGTTGGACCCAGTCGTGCACTTTATTTTTCTTGGACTTGTTTTGTAAATGAAAATATTCAAAAAATGAATGAAGGCGAATCTCAACATTCTCATTTTTATATCTTGTTATCTACTCAGCGGGGCCTACCTTAGCTGAATGCCTATAAATAGATTCTTTCTGCGAAAGCACATTTAAGATATTAAAACAAATAAAATAGAATTAAAAATAAATTTAAAATATCCTCCTACACAATTTATTAGAAAAACGATAAATCAAAAAAAAAATCATCCTAAAATCAATATTGACGGAGAATTGGCAGCGAATTCATATTTACAAATTTAAGATCCCGATTGTGGTATCTATTTTTGTTTAAATAGAAAGTCCGCATTGTCAAACTCCATTTTTTATAACTAATTATGATTTTTTTTCTCATTTAATGTTAAACTTTAAAGCTATTTCATAAATGAAAATTGAATGGCTATGGGGACTTTGCTTTATATGTGATATGTGGGTCCACCTCCATTGCCGATCTAGATAATATATAGCCATGTTAACTAGCTCCCATAAATGCCAATAAAAATGTTTTTTCCGCTATTCTTACTTACAATAAACTCAAAGTGAAAATTTATAACCATTATAAGCAACTCCAATAGGAAAAATTTTTTTTGAGATTATACGATCATAGGCTTTAATCATAAAAGTTTAGCCTGTTATTTTTTTAATTATAATTAGTTGCTATTTTATTGCAGTAAGTTGACCGACGTCTTTTGATCTTTCATATTCCGATATCGTCACAAAAATTCCGTTTCCAGGCCAATAATTCTGCAAATTTTCAGACGATTATCTTAGAAACGATATACCTCCAAAACTTCCAAATATAAGTAAAAGAATTACGAGTTCGTGATCCAGTTTATCTATTACAAAAATGGAATAGAAGCTGACGATAGTCAAAAATATTCATACATAATTTATTGTGGTCATCAACATTTCGAAAACGATATCTGCCCCCAGTATTTGGATAAACTTTCACGGCGGGTTACTAAATTTATTTTAAGTCGATTTTAATAAAAGATTTAGTCAAATTTTCAAGGAATAGGCGGTCTCAGCTTCAAAGCGTCTTGTATATGAAAAGAAGTGAACTTTTGTAAGGATTTTTTTTCTCTGGTTGGAATTATACTGGGGAGTAGATGCATATCGCTTTCATATTCAAATTTGGAACTCTGAAAACAAAAAAGCAAAGTTTTGTTAGCAATTGCTTTAGGTATCACTTTTACAGGTCGGAGAACTAGTCAACATTTTTAAAAATTATTTCATCCACTTAATTTGGTAGCTTTGAACTTTTTCTCATGCGACACCACTAATCTTAAAGCAGGTATACTATGCCTTGGTCGAATATAAACTAAGATACGGAATACTAGCTTGGGGCGACGACAAGAAACTACAGAAACTACAAAATCTTGCGTTGAGATAGAAGCTTTAATGTGCTACAGGTGCAGCATATCTGCAAGATGACTATCATACTTGAATACCTTTACTCAAAACGTTAAGTGGCTTAAGTGGATTTAAGCCAAAAACAGTATTTTGAAATATTTGAAATGAGAAAAAAACTTAACTGCAGTTTGGTGTAATCACCTACCCTGGAAAACTGTTCTGTCTTCTGCTTCAACGACATAACTCGATGAAAGTAAAAACATTGCATTTGGAATAACGTCTTAATTCTGAAGTAAATTGCAGCCTTCTACTCAAAGTAGTTTTTTTCACGAATTTTTTTAAGCTTAAAATTGAAAAAAAATGTAAAAATCGACTTAAGCCATTTTACCTTTTGAGTAACGATACTATGACGACAATCGTTTCAAAAGGCCAATCGACCAGCAGAAGACGTGCTCAAGCCATGCTACAACTACCCCGCAATTACAAGAACTTTAGTAAAAGACAGTTGAAACATAGCGTTCCTTCCGAACATAATCTGCTATCTTTAAATTTAAGAAGTATTGCAAATTTTAAAACTATAAATATTAAACATTTCCTTTTAAATGAACAAACTTAAAGTAATTAATTAAAAGCTCTTGCTCAAAAAACTATTTGATATACCTACAATCTTCCGCAGAAAAGCCATTAATGCTTCTGCAGAAATTTATAAAATTGTTACAATTTTTCATTGATAAATTAATAAATAAATATTTAAAGTCTAAATATTCATAGTGTCAAGCATCTTTCCACAGGTAGAATGAATACTGCCACTCTTGATAGCAATATAGCTTCGATGTTCCTAACGAGTTTACCTACCTCATTGAAGAATTACCTTTGGAAGCTGCTATTACGGGTACTTTGTTTGACAAAATAGGACGACCTAAAATTGTTCACCAGTCCTAAAGCTACGATTACACGTGTCATATATGCTCATTTTGTGGTCACTCGTGTGTCTTTCGTGTCGCTTGAACAGACAATGTTTACGTCATAATGACGTTGGCATGTCAAAATTTTACATGGAAATTGACATGTGTAATCGTAGTAGGTAGGTAAATCTGATACTGAACTCCCTTGATATAAAAAGGTCTGTGTCGAAAGAAATACTCTCACTGACTCTATGTACAAGATGTGGATGTTGTTTAAAAATAAAAAGAGAGTCTTTCGAATAGATGTTAAGTCTTGCAATCGAGAGGGTCTTGAGTTCCATATCCCAGACTTGAATAAAAATCCGCTTATCCTGCAAACTTTGTAATCAGTTTGACATTGCTTGTTAACACTTTCTTAGCCGTTTTTGTCTGAGAGTTAAAATGGGTAGTAGGATAGTTCTCGATACCGCAAAAACGATTTCTTTTGCCAAAGACGAATTCGCATACAAAAAATAATTTTATTGTCAGCACGAGCGATTGTTCATTATCAAAATGTTTGCCTTTCGTCTTCCGTCGTTCTGGGACAGTCGTTATGACAAATACAAAGATTAGTAAAATCTCAAACAATTAAGTGCAATGATTGTCCCAACGGCTATGCAAATAAGTTACAGGCGTATGTGAATTAAAGTCGCAACAAATTTTCTTTTGTGGACTATGATTTAAGGGGCTTCGAATATGCCCAAGAATTGTCGGATGTGGACCCAAGGTAGTTGAATTTGGGATCCAGATATGTCGTAAAAATTGACTTCAACCTCTTTACCAACCTCCTTACTATGGTCCACTTCAAAGGTAGCCTTAAATTCATATCCGGACAAGTCAGTACTATAATCGATTAAATCTTGGACACATTTTCGTCATATAAGTCGAAGATAGATTTCATAAAAGTTCCGTCATAAGCTTTTTTTTAAACGACAATCGATCGATCATTCATCATCAGCAAATGCAGTCTTCCCAAGTGACGCGACTACTGCACTTGACGACAACGTAGCCAATACACTCCCCGCTGTCATCCCCCCATAGGTATGCAGTTTTTTTTCTAGTTTAATCAACATCTAACCTATCTAAGTCTACGGCTGGAATCTTCTATCTCAGTCCAAACTTGATCTACATAATTTTTTTGTTTTCTTCTGTTTACCTAGCAAATCTCCTCGGCTAGTACAATTCCGATGCGCCAGCGGGTGGCTGGCGACAATACTATCGCGATGTCCGTTTGTTTTCCCATCCGCGCACTCGGAGAACACACGCGCACATCTATCACTTAGTATCATTAGTCGGTAGTCGGCTGGTCTCAATTATCTTTCGCGTCGCATATACCCACTAGCAGTAGCAAAAGCAGTAGCTTGTCGTTTTCGTCATTGATTAAGACGTCCGCGCACATATTCTGATAGAGAGAGAGCGCGCTAATCGTCAATTAGCAGAACAGGTTTACACAGCGAAGGCTCTGAGTAAGCAATAAATAAAAATAAAAAACAAACGCAGCGCTAGCTATAGTTAATAAAATTGCTGCCGATCACTTGCGGTCCCAGTCCAATCCAGTGTCTTCTCAGGCAGGGACGCACATATCACCAGATACACCCGAAATGCCAGAGACGCGCCCCACCCCAACGATAACCTTTACGAATGATAAAGGCGAGGAATCCGAGGCCCAGGAGCCGCTGCGCAAAACTTTCACACTTCGCAGCAACGTCAACAACGACCTCGGCACCCGGCTGGGCAAATTTGTGCGCGGCCGTTTGCCAATCACCACATGGATCTGCGACTACAACTCGGAGAGCGCTGTGAACGACTTTATAGCCGGGATCACATTGGGCCTGACAATCATCCCCGAGAGTATAGCGTGCGCCCTGCTGGCAGGTCTTCCAGCACACTACGGACTCTGTTCGGCGTTTCTCGGTGAGTACGGCACAATGAACTTGGCTCAATCGTGTGTTGTGTATTGTGTAATGTGTCAACAGGTTCCTTTGTTTACCTGTTTTTCGGATCGATTGACAAGGTCATCGTGGGACCCTCCAGCCTGGTGGCGCTCGTCAGTGTGCAATTCACGATGGGCAAGCCGGTCGAGTTTGCTGTGATGCTGACGTTTCTCTCCGGCATAGTGCAGCTTATAATGGGCAGCCTTCAGATGGGTGAGTGTTTTTTGTTCAACTTTGTGTGGTATCTCCAGGGTATTTGGTGTCCAGTGAGCGGTTTGAGTGCTAAACGAGGGGAAATAGAGTGCTAAGTGGGTCCAACTGAAACGTCTATTTACAGATATGTAGAGGCAGCGATCGAGTGTCGAGAGTTCGTATCTTATTTGGTGATCGACTCTTGTGTGGAGGGTGTGATTATGATATTATGGCTCTTGGAAGTGTAATAGATCGAAATCATGTGGGCGCTAAATGGCCGATTGTGACGTGAAGATGTTTGAATTAGCCAGCCACAGCGCGACAATTGCTGGCGCAGTCGCTAGTTCATTTATGTGATAAGTGGTGATAAGTGACTATTGGTTGTCATTTCGGGTTTGCATGTTTTATGTCATTTAGCAGCGGAAAGATGTGCGCTGTGTTTGCCGTGACTATGATTCATCGGTTCTCGTTTCTAATTGAAATTTATTCAAACCAAAGGGGGGTTGTTTTTGTGCGGCTTTGGAAAATCTACATTTTTGGTGCTCCTTGTTTTATAAAAACTGAAGAACCGCACTTTAACAGTGTAGCTCTGCCTGAAATGTGGTTCCATTGGACTATCATCGTCGTGGAAATTGGAAGAATTACTGTGGAAGCGCAATTTCGACTTGGGCATTCAATTTGACTGACTCTTCTTTGTGAGCTTAGCCATGAGCTGTGCAATCGAATTGGAAACCCGAAGCTTAGGTAGATAAAGTCCTATCTATGGTGTCCGATATAGGTTTTAAGTGAAAGCTTGGAAGGGTGTTTACAAATTTCCAAGCTTTCCGTTTAAGGGTCCACCACAATTTAAATAAGAGCTATAAAGCTGCCCCATTGTGTCGTTCCCCCTTGGTCCTCAGTAATTACCAAGCTTTAGTGATTAATGCAGTCTTTAACTCTGCAAGACAATGATGCCTATCTTTCTTTTCAAGTGAAAACTTCTTTAGGGCGTTGGGTTGGGAAAAAACCATTGAACTCGCGATCTGTTACAAATGTTCCGATACCAGTGTTCGCGTTGCGAACCACTTTTGACGAAAAAATGTCTAACGTGAAAAAAAGACCCTTTTTTAATAAAATAATGCTAAAACAAATTTAAAAAAACAAACAAAAGCAATTTTTATTTATACAACAAATAGCTTTCAAAATTGTTTCCAATTTCATTCCACTTACCGCAAGTGGAAGCTGGAATTATTTTTAAGGAATGACAGACAGAGTTTGAAAGTGGAAAGACATTCTTTAAGACCGAGGTTACATATAATTTTTTTGTTGGCAATGATTTCTTAAGAATGTTTAAAAAATGAAAAAGTTATCATTTTGAATGAAATAAAAGAAAAAAAAAAAAGCCTTTTTTTCAAAAAGGCATCTATTTTTATTTTAAATACGTTTTTAGTTTCTTTTATTTTATTCAATATGGTAACTTTTTAATTATTTAAACATTCTTAAGAAATCTTCCTAAAAGGCATGAAAAAGTCTTAGTTGGCATGGCTGCCTCTGTATATAAGTAAGAAAAAGTGAAAGAAGAAGACAGATAAATGACTCATCTGACTTATTTATTGTTCCACTTAACCCAAAAAAATATTTTAGTCATTATTTTATCATCATCATCTTTTTTTTGTGCCATGTTAAAGTAAATTAGCCGCACGCATGCACATGCACATAGAAACCTGACAGTTTTTTTTTTATCACACCAACCGCCATTAAGAATGTTTTATTTGCAGCTTTACATGTATTCACTGGTAGGCAATTTATGAAAGAATTTTATTTTCAAAATTTGCGGGGCCAATCGGGTAAGTGCACGGGAGCTTATGGTTTCCTTAGTTTTATTGGTATTCATTTCAAAGAATACCAAAAACTTCATATTTCATGTATTTGTAAATTTACGTTTTAAGCAATAGATTGCAATTTTTGTATGTAATAAACATGCATTTTTTTTTATGTACAATAGCGCATTAAACGAAAATGAAAATTGTAATATAATTTTTGTAGTAATAGTTTGAAAAAAAAAAAAAACACTTCATTTAAAAGTATTTCCTGCACAATAAAATATTTCCTGACGATCCGAAAAATACGCACGCAATTGTTCAAGTTTTCACTTCTGTCGGCACTCCCGGAGTGCCACTGTTTTTTTTTTTTCTTATAGTTCTTGGGATGCAACAGTCCGAAAAAGGCATGGGCCTTAACCAATAGGCCTTTGTAAGTACGTACTTTATTTAACTACCTTCAGTTGTGAGCTCAATTTAAGTTAAAGGTCCCTTCCACTTATTCACATGGCCTCATATATTATCAGCCTCTAATGCGCTGATCCTTTGGGTAGTACTAGTAGTTTTTTGCTAGAGCCTTGAAGATCCTATTTAGCTTTGCATTCTTCGAAAATCCGATGCTCATTTTTTTTAGAGCTATACAGTGGCTGTAGAGCTAATTTAACTTTCGGCGCCCTTTCCCCAAAATTGCAGATCCGTATACATGAGTATAGAAATGGATGTTCCTGCAAGTTGCTTGTTCTATATCGGTCCTCTGATGATACCAAATAGCCTTGAAAGTGAGCTGTTATGAGTCAAATGGTTTCACGGTTCTTTTGGAACCACATGTCCTGCAGTCCCAATTCATCAGTAATCGTTGTTCATGCGGTTCTATACCGCTCTAATCGTATGATCCACGACCTTCTCGACAAAAATTAGGCCCGATGACACCTACAGCATAAATAGCGTACAATGCGTTGGCTTTCACGAGATGTACATTGTAAAGGCTTTCCCTGAATGATGCTTGGATTCTCAGTGCCCCAGAAGCAGAGACAAATTTTGTTTGTTTGCGTATCCATTGGGATGGAAATAAGCCTCGTCGCGCATGATGAATTTTACCGAGAAATCGTCAGCTGTTAGTTTAGAAGCTCATGATCAGTCTGCAATTTGTAAGGGGGAACATCGTCAAGTCGCTTACTGAAATGTTCTGCAGATGCGAACGTGTAATGGCGAATTGTGCCGCACGTCGTCTGGTGACAGCATATCCGCGATATCTTCAGCCACAGCCTTCCGGTGCGTCTTCTGTCACGTGTTGTTACATAACGTCTAAAGTTTCATGGCTTTTCGAGGTGTATTTCGCTTCTGATAACGACATATAGCTATAGGCTGCTTTATAGATCTTACGTAAGTTTTGATGGACTAAGTATAAAACGAAACTGAGTTGCAGCATTTTATAGCTGGCTTGAAGCTTAGACGAGAGCTGAAAATCACTAGGAGAGCTACTCCGTGCCGTCTTTTGCAAAATTACCCGCTCTAATTCTAGAAAGATGGTCCGATAAAGACAGCTTATATACTACGTTTCAAGTTCACCGATTTAACTGCGTTTTTCGAACCTAGCTTCGTAACTTGGCTCTAGTCAGAATTTTGTTTTGCCTTCTTTACAGCGCCACCCACCTTTAACGTCTCGGCATTTGGTTAGCACTGCTTTAATTACATCTACGATAGACCTTGACATAAGAAAATGGCCTCCTGCCTTTCAATTGCTGAAAATCAAGTGTGGAATACGCACTCCAAAAAACGAACTTTGATCTACCTTCGCATGCCTGGGGGCTATTGAAGATTAGCTGCTCAAGGATTTAACCGATCGTGGCGAGTAAGAGAACTAAACGATGATCGGCTCATTTGGAAGTGTAGTCGTTGGCGCTTCCAGCACTCAGGAAAAATGCCTTTCTGAAGACACGCAATACGCATTAGGTACGAAAAGTAGCGACTTTTCGGCCTCTATTTGTCATACAGTCCTAGCTCGTAGCCCTTGTCACAATTTATGGTTCGTTGCAAACTCTATTCAATACTTCAGCTAGTTATAAATCGTCTCCGTTTTTTTTTTTGGCGCGGAAATAGGGTTTCTTCACAAGACCAGATATCTCGATGATAGCATATGGTCACCTTTTCGTCTAATTGATGAGCTTTTGTCGGCTTTATCGCAGACGTCGAAAGGTTCTTGAGACCAGGACGCTTAAAGGGGTTGATTGATCTTCTTCAAATGGTTTGTCGACGAGCCGAATCCTGGTAACATTTTTGGGTACGGAGCAATCTTCGTTCCGCGATTTCAGCGGACCTTCAGTATACCGATGGAGATCGGTTCCTTCCCGTTCCCAACCTGGACTGGACAGTGATGTAAAATGCTTCGCACGCCTTTCTTACAAGCTTTAATCATTGACTCACTCACAACGAGGACTAAAAGGTTAAAACTTAATTTTGACCGCTTGAAGGCCGTCCGGCTTATCTGGATTGGTTGCCTGGTTTTGGAGGTGTTTCAATTAGCTTTGTGGTCTCTACCGCCAGTAAGGCACACAGAGCTGTTCGGTCGTTAGAAGTCCAACCCCGATGCACCCAAAGCATCAGCAATATTAGCCTATTGACACTTTTCCGATTTTTAACAGTGTATTTCGCTGGTAGGCTTCAAGTGGCTGTATGCCCTCAGTCTTTGACCATCTCGACGTTGAGCCTTAAGTTTATTTGATCTATTAGATCTATTAATATGCTACAGGTCTGCTTTTTCGACTTCGCTTTGTCTATATTCTTGCATTTGAGCAAACTTTTCCGGGTATATAGTAGCTTCTGTTGACCCATAAAGGCTCTTTCGACAATAAAGCGATTTCCAAGCACTCATAAATCTAGAAAATCACTAGGCAGACTTTGAGTCCAAAAACTTCCAAGTATGGTAGTTCCTATGGTAAATTAAGGCCTTTTAAGAACCTTTTTCCGAAGTGCGGTTGCGTTCATACAACCCACTGAGATTTTGGTTTCTTTCCTTTTCTTACCACCTTTAGTTTTTATTTCAGCCTCCGTACCTAGCTCTTTCTGACCGAAAAAAAAATGATTTTCTTACTTGCAGGCTTCCTATTCGAATTCATCTCAATGCCTGTGATCAAGGCGTTCTCCAGCGCCACAGCAATCCTCATTATCGAATCTCAGCTGAAGGTAATGTTTGGCATTAAGTATCTTGCTGCGGGCTTTGTCGAATCAATAAAAACACTCACCTACCGGCTGGACGAAGCCAAGCTAGCTGACTTCCTAATGGGACTAGCAGCGATATCGTTCCTCATCCTGCTCGAGGTAAGCTTAGTTAGTGAAATAGAACCCACCCATCTAAAACAACACCCCACAACTTAGAGTAGTTCATCGGAAAGGTAGCAGACCGTCCGAACCAACCAAAGGCGAAGAAACTTATCTTCAAGTACCTGTCCTTCTCCAGAAATACCCTCATCGTAATATTTACCGTGTTGGTTACAGTGGTATGGATGAACCACATGCCGAAGGGTGCTGTGGTACCCTTCGCCCTGAGCAAGACTGCCATGGCTGGTTTGCCGAATTTCACATTTCCCTCCCTGCAAATCGAGACGCCCGAGAAGACGTACACCTTCCTTGACATCCTGGCCGAGCTGAACCTGGGAATCATTGTCATACCCATCGTGGGGGTTCTGACAAACATTTCCATCGGAAAGTTGAGTAAGTTTGGCCACCAGGGTCTCATCCTCAGCACTTTGTAGCATAATTTTTATATATCGACAGTCCCCAAGTGCAGTCCGAACGCCAACCAGGAGCTGTTCACCCTCGGCCTGTGTAACGTGGTTGGATCGGCTGTGGGATCGATGCCAACATCGGGGGCGTTTTCCCGCTACGCCATCAGTTCGGCATGTGGACTCAAGACATCTATGGCCAACTTGTACTCAGGTTCGGGCTAGGCAGGTTTGTAAAGCCTCCAGTATTGACGGCCTTCCATTTTCCAGGTATAGTCGTCCTCTTGGCTCTCAGTTTCCTCAGTCCCTACCTCAACTACATTCCTGAGGCGACCCTGGCGGCCATTTTGATGTGCGCCATTGTCACCCTCATCGACTTCAAGCTGCCCTGCAGGCTCTGGCGCGAAAGCCGAAGGGACTTCTACATCTGGTGCGTTTGCTTCTGTGCCTGCGTCGGTTTTGGAGTCGAAGTGGGGCTCTTAGTGGGAATCACCATCACAGTGTCTCACCTTCTCTACCTCTGGGCGAGACCGGATATAAACGTCCGAATCGATTCGGTAAGTTTGACTGGCAGACTTCTTTCATAGTTTTAAATGCGATGACGCAATTACCCCATCAGATTGAGGACATGCAATACATCTCCGTGACCCCGGGCAATGGAATCTACTTCCCGGCAATCAACCACCTGCGAGAGAAGATCGTCAAGGCAGCCAGGCAGGCTGAATACAAAATTCCCGTCATTGTCAACTGCCAGATGATGACCGGGCTGGACTACACCGCCGCCCAGGGAATCTCCAAGCTGTCGGGAGACCTCTGTCAGGACGGCAGTGGCTCCCTCCTCATTCTCTACCAAATGAACCTCAACCTGCAGAAGCTCATAGATCTCACCGAGAACTTGGTCTTCTGCGAGAGCAAGGAGAAAATACGGGAATTCCTCACGCAGGAGTCGCTGAGGAATGGCTTCATCAATCTGAAAGCACACATCCGGGCGTCCATCGACCTAGGCTACAAGGTTGACATAGAATAAAGAGTGTGAGATAATGGGATTGAAATCGTGGTTTTAATGCACTTCCGGCATTTCGTGCAGGAGTGCAATTGCAATTCAAATCCATTAACAGGATTTGCCTTTGGTTTTTTAAATGCATTAATGGTGGACAAAGGAATAGGGAACCCTTCGGTCCATTAAATGCAAGAGAAGGGATTATAGAGAGAGGGAAAACGGAAAAAATCCAATTACCTGTTCATTAAGTCATCTTTGCGCTAAATGACCTGAACACGATGGGCAGAGGCAGATGGAGGTGATCAAGTGCAAGTGCAAAAGGTGAATAGTTTTCTTGGAGGTATATGGAGGAGTTGCGCCCAGTTCCGGTAACAGGAAGTGAACCGCACTGGTTTTTACTTCGATGCAAAAGCTGGTTGGAAGTCCATTAGGTGCCATACTCGTAGATGTGGAATCAGGCTTGTACTGATAGGGTGTGTTATGTAACTTTTATAGGATGCTGTTGTTGAAGCAGAATGAAATGTCAAGTCATTTTTTATGGACACATCTGTCAGGAGTCTGTTTGGCTGCTCAGATTATGACTAGTGGACATGATTTTAACCAACACCAGGAAATAGCTGTAGGTACCTGTTTCCAATTTCTAATGAAGGGTTCGCTGAGCACCTATAGACTTCTATCAAGAAATAGAAATAAAAACAGCTCATTTGAGACACTTTTTGATAGATAAGCACGCCCGTAGAATAAAAGTCCCTGTAACGATTTTTGGTTTAGCCTAAGGAAATAGAAGGACGAAAAAACCACTATCCACCTCCCTTACAACTGTCCACCTCTTGTCATTTTGTGCAAGGCTAGGCTAGGTTCGGTAAACGGGTAGGCAGGTCCTTGTGGACCCATTGTGATTTTCTACAAGGCTACCTTAGATGATTATTTCTTTAAAGACCTTTAGCGAACAGTTTCTATTAAACATTTACTTCAATTCTGAAGACTGTTTGACTACGATGATGAAGTAAGTCCCGCTGCCATGCAGAGTGGACCATTAAACCTCGACGATGAGGATCAACAATATCGCCCAAGTAACAATTTGACATCGGTAAGGTTCAAATTTGCAATTTATGTAGGCAACAGCTTCGATAGAGCTTCTATAGTCTTTGTTAAACGAAGTTGATCCATTTCGAAGCAATTGTTTCGGTAATAACTTCAATATCACCTTTACGAAGCATATACAAAGGCTTTATAGAGGGATATGAAATTAAGTTTCGATAAGACCTCTGAAAATGTGTCTGGAGATGTGTGGAAAGTGAATTGCTTCGATAAAGCTTGTGGTTCGAAACGCTTCCTAAAAGCTTCTTTAGAGCTTCTGACCGAAGCCATTATAGAAACTATGAACTGTCATACAGTAAACCGCTTGCGATTGGAAGCTGTACAGAAACACTTACTCTACTTCCTCCTATCTTACATATGGAGGCTTCATAGAGGTAAAATTAATTTCGTATGAAATGAATAAGCTGTCTAAAGAAACATCAATTAATTAATCGGGGAAAAATGACAAAAAATAAAACGCTTTTAGCACAGTGAAAAATATGTCATTTTTCGTCCATAAATAAATTGGGTAACACTTAATGTCTTGCTTACAACTTCGGTCGAGTAAGCTGCAAATTTATTGCAAATCTTAATGAAACTCTAAAATGTTCAGATTTACCACTTCTACAGCATTATGACGAATTAGCCTAGGGGGAAGTGTATTAGACTACTACGCAGCAGGACCCATGTTCGATTCTCAGTGCGACGCATGTAAGTAAAATGGAAATTATAACGAGTACGTAAATGTAAACTGCATGAAAATTGCAAAAAGTCTTTGGGTCTTACTAATAATAATTTTTAACTTCCACACTAAATATTTTGAAGGTCACAATATGCAATTTTGTATGGAAAATTTCGCCATTGTGAGTTCGAAAAATGTAACCTGGACACTAAAAACGATTATTAGTATCGCGGTTTGAAAACATTTATTAATGAGATAAAAAAAAATAAGAAAATTGAAAAATGTTTGAAAAATAAAAAACATATAAATATTTTTCTTGTTTATATTTGAGCCTCTATATAGCTTCCATAAAGTTTCGGTAAGGCCCTACCAAAGTAATAACCTACTGCTGATAAATGTGAGATGCTTCTTTTGCGAAGCAATAGCCTACAGTGGATGTTAATTGCCTTTCAGACTAAGAAGTTGTTTATTTCAGTAAGGTCTTACCAAGCTGTGCAGAAAGTCTTAAATAAGTAAATACCTGCAGTAAAGTGCTCCAAATGTGTTTCCATTAGGCCTAATGCAGTTGATATTGTGGGAGGTGAAATAGCTTCGATAGCACCTAACCGAAGTCAAATAGTTACTTGGGCGTCCACCCGACCTTGACGAAGTGAAGATAACTATATATAGGTTTAGGTTCCATAAAGGTGCCGAACTGTTGTAGGAACATGCGCCAGCTCATCTGTAAAATATGGTCGGAGGAAAGTTCTAGAGTTCTATACTGGCATAAGTGGTAGAGGTTCAAAGAATGATAAAAATGTCTGATTTTTGGCGTTGCTCTGAATAGCTATACAAGGTGGTGCAAAATGAATCACCCTATCGGAAGATGTTATGATTTTTGAAAATGGCGTCGTACGTCAGTCATATTTGACATTTGTGAACAAGACAGCTGCAGTCTAAAACAGCCACAATGGATATTGTGAAGGAGGAGTAATCTCCCGTTTTGGCGATTTGGCATGGCTAGCAAGATCGCCTGATTTAAAAATCCCAGACTTATTTCTTCGGGGGTACTTGAAGCCGCGGGCTTATGCCAACAAGCCTCAGAGAATCGCAGCCTTTAAGGAGAATATTCGACGGGAATGCGAACATTTATCACCGGAAATCTTGCGGTAAAATCCGATAAAATGGGCATAAAGTTGCCACTTGACGGATATCATCTTTTCTACTTAACAAAATCATATTTAATACTTAAAAATTGTAAAGGTCCAAATAAAGATTTCCATCGTTCAAAATCATTTTTTTTATTTGGTAAAAAAGCAATTCAAAACCAAAATTTAATGATTAATTTTGCGCCACCCTGTATAATTCCAATCAAAGTGTTTGTTCGCAAAAGTTTTAGTTGTTCACTCAACAATAGGTATACGTATAGTTAAAATGGGCACATTCAAGAATCTAGATATCTTAAGTCGACTAGATTAGTCTGGTTGAGATGTAACCTGAACACAAAAACTAGATTGGACGGGAACGTCACTTTTTCTACGTCAGCCACATATGCGAAGTGTCAACTTAGTACTCAGTCACGAATTTCTTGCCTAGATTCGTCGGCTACCCCTCTATAAACGTCAACTGAAACAGCTGCTCACATGACCGATACATCAAGTGAGAGAGCTGTCAGACTTACTAAACTAGATACTTGAACGTCCCCAATGCACCTATATATTTGCCAATAGGAACTACCAGGCACTACCCAAGAGGAAATTAATTGTTATAGTTTAAGCGCTGTTACTACATTTCAGAAATGTTACTGTTACAGTAAAAATTCGTATACAGTATCAAAGTGCGTACTGTTTCCAGTGCAGGATCGACCGTTGACCAAAGTGGGGAATTAATTTTACTTCTTTAAATTACTATTTCGGGAAACACACATAATGGTATTTTTGGCCATGACCTGCAACCGAAATGTGACCGAAGTTTAGTGAGCTGTCAAATTTGTTTTCATGTGCTTGTAAGTTGGCTGGGAAATAAAAATACAGATAAAATACAGAATTTCTGTCTAACTTGACAAGTGACAACTGTCCGGTGGTTCGTTTATTTTGAATTTATTTTCAAATTTTAGAACTTATTGTAAAATTGATTTGCCAAATCGCTTGGTGATGTTTGATATCTTCCTCAGTTGTCGGAAAAGGTATCCAATCACCGGTTTGTTGAACTAATTTTTGACACACATACCAACGGTTGAATAATGAACACCAAGATCTTCTCCAACACCAACCTAACACATAAATTTTTCAATTGTAAAGCCACAAATTTTAAAATGTTTACCTGAAAGCTCGGAACTCCTAAATACCTTAGGAAAGAAAAATTATCATTTAAAAAAGTATTAGCCAAAATCTCCACATTTTCACGCGTGAAATGAAAAAATTGCTCGATGTTATTATCATCACCAATTTGTCTTTGTTTATACTGTTTTTTATTAGCACGAACGTTAACAACAACAGGTAGGTATAATGTGGAAACTTATAGCATCCTTATGCGTACAGAATTTTTATAGCAATTGCTTTGTGTAAAACTCACTAAATAAACCCTAGTACCGAAACTATCTGCGCGGACGTGAACTCGGAGAGACGCCCTTCCTGGTCAGATGCAAAAAGTGATATGAACCCAATTTGCCTGCCACATTCACCGAGCTGCGTTTCGCAGCCTACTCTATACTACCTAATAGAGCTGGAGGGATTTCCCTACTCTCTCTCATACGACCGATCTCGTCGTTTAACATTTGTCTGATAAGTTTTATTCATACAGATCTGAGTAAAAGGTCAGAGCCGCCGCTTTTCGAACATAAAGGGTGATTTTTTAAGAGGTTTAGAACTTTTTTTTAAAAAAAAACACAAAAAATTCGAAAAAATGAATGAAATATTTATTTGAATCGATAGTTTGAACCTTGCAATTTAATGTTTAAAGATAATTTCATGCAAATGTTGACCGCGGCTGCGTCTCTGGTAGCCCATCCGCTGAGTCCAATTTTGGCATACTCTTTCACACATATCGGCCGGTATCTCACGAATGAATGCATGGATGTTGGCTTCCAGTGCGTCAATCGAAGCGGGCTTGTCCCTATACACATTAGCCTTGGCATACCCCCACAAAAAATAATCTAATGGTGTCAAATCGCACGATCTAGGCGGCCAATTGACCGGCCCGAAACGTGAAATTAACTGTTCACCAAACTCGCCTCGCAATTGCGCCATTGTTTCGCGTGCTGTGTGACATGTGGCACCGTCTTGTTGAAACCACATATCATGCAAGTCAAGAACTTCCATTTCGGGCAAAAAAAAGTTTGTTATCATCGCTCGGTAGCGTTCACCATTGACAGTAACGCTGCGATTCGCATCATCTTTGAAGAAATATGGCCCAATAATGCCGCCGGCCCATAAACCGCACCAAACAGTGGCTTTTTCGGGATGCATTGGTAGCTGTTGCAATGCTTCTGGCTGATCTTCACTCCAAATGCGGCAATTTTGCTTATTTACGTACCCATTCAACCAAAAATGAGCCTCATCGCTGAACACAATTTTTCGATAAAAAAGCGGATCCTCGGCCAGCTTTCCAAGAGCCCATTCACCAAAAATTCGGCGTTGTGGTAGGTCGGCTGGCTTTAGTTCTTGCACCAGCTGTATCTTAAAAGGCTTTACGCCCAAATCCTTCCGCAAAATTTTCCACGTAGTGCTGTAACAAAGGCCTAACTGCTGGGAACGGCGCCGAATCGACATTTCGCGGTCTTCTGTCACACTAGCTGATACGGCCGCAATATTTTCTTCACTACGCACAGTACGTAAACGTGTTGGTGGTTTAATGTCCAACAAAGTAAATTTGGTGCGAAATTTGGTCACAATCTTCCGAATAGACTGCTCAGAAGGTCGAGAATGCCGATCATAAAATGGAAGCAGCGCGCGATGAACATTTCGAGCCGAGCACGAATTTTGATAGTAAAATTCAATAATTTGCAAGCGTTGTTCATTTGTAAGACGATCCATGGTTAAATTGCAAACCAAACTGAAGCTGTTTGACAGTGACACAAGGTACTAAACACACGTCAGCTGTCAAAACCAGTGTTGCCAAAACCAAACCAGCTAAAAAATCACCCTTTATAAGGTATATTCAGAATGGCTTCTTGGTGCCAGACCCCTCTTTCCCATTGGGCACTTTGGGCAAGTGCCCAGGGCCCCGCGATCGATAGGGGCAAATACAAAGTCCCTAGTTCCTGTCAGATCACCAAACGATAACCAATATTTATTACCAAACTTATATAATTCGAAGAAATCGAACCTAAATATTACTGACTACAATACCAACTTACTAGCTTTTACATGCGCGAAGCTATTCTACTCTCGCCCAAAAGTTAGGCTTTCCGACTTCAGTATGCTTAGATAAACTAAAATATATAATGGTATACTAAGCACATACACATTTTAAAGAAAAATCAGTTGCTTTTGTGGACTATATTACATTTATCTATTCGTTTCATGTGATTGTTAATAAAAATAAATATTTAACCTTGTTTATCTATTTTCTTTGTCTATTCTAATAAAATAGTGTTCTGTCAAAGTCATATGGGCCCCATTATCCTAATATTCCCAGGGCCTCCAATAGGTTAAAGACGGCCCTGCTTGGTGCCGAAAACTACTGTACTGAGCCAAATGGTATTTTTAAAAATAATATCTAACTATTCCACCTCCTGCGTAAGTCTAATAAGAATTACAAACATTTACCTGTGGAAATGTCGCTTATCCATTATCGTAATTAGACCTTATCTATCCGGGTTGGCAATTTTGAGTGTCAAGCCAAAATATTAACTATGCTCTAAGTGATGGTCACTTAACACAATTATTGGAGCTGAAAGTCGGACATTTAAATCAAATGTCAGTCAAATTATAAATATTTGCTTTTGAAACTATTTTGGTTAGGATGGCGATGATGTTCGGATTTGATTAGTGTTTATAATTTGGGCACGAAGCGAGCATTAACGGATGAAATTATGCAATACGTTCAAGTGTTTACTTTGGAATTGGCGTCACGCTACGTACTTATGTAGGTGGGGGTAGGTAGATGCAGTGAAGCAATTGACCGATTCTTTCTGAAACCGCATGGATCTATTATACCACTTCAAATACCCAAATCAATAATTGAGAGTTTGGACTTAAATTGTGGAGCTAATTTTAGTTTGTGGACCTCGCAAGTCGCCATTACTGTTGGAGAATTCTTCTTTCTGACAATGAACCGCATTTCGACAGCACCTACAGCTGATGTCCGAATCCGAATGAATCATCTTGGGATAAAGTTTGGTCAGATTTGTTGAAACATATTGGATGCAATTTTTCCAATTCGCAAACATAAAAAAATTAAGCGAATATGATGTGTTTAAGGCAGTGAAAGTTGTTCTTAGCTACTTGCCTTCGCCTATTAGGCAATGGGTCGCGTATAACCCTTGGCCAATTGACGCCATAATTGATCACATCTGCCAAATTTATAACCCCTCATCTGAAACAAAAGCAAATGTCTATGATTGTCTTCTGCAACCAGCGATCTACCCTAGACCCGATGGTTCATAAATCTTAAGTTGAGGTACTTGAACCCAACAGTAACCATTGTAGTAGTGAAAAAGGTTAGGTGATCTGAGAACTGTTGTGTTCTCCTATATTCCCATGACCACCTTTTGTCCACTGATGAGGTTCGATTTTCAGTCGCTTCTTCAGTAACGAAATCGTGAAAAAGGTTATCAAAAGTTGGTTTCTAAAGTACTGAATGTATTTCATTATAGACCAATTGGGTTGTGCAAACTTCAAATCAAGATCTTCTCTCAAACCTTTTCCATAGAGGGAGGACAAAACTGCATTTCGACTTCGATGTTTGTGATTCCCATCAGCAGCGCTTTAGATATAAATTTATTTATTCTACAGACGTAGTGCAAACAGAAGAGGTCGCTTTTCGCTTTAAATAGACAGGAAACTAAGTACGTCTGGCGTTGTTTTGACTATGAAATTTAAATTTAAAAGTACTGTCAGACTTTTGCTCTCCCGCCTCCACCCAAAGCAGTCGACCGCCAATTGTAAGTCATCTTCATTTTGCCATTAACCGATGCAGCATTGAATCGAATCGAATCGAATTTAGTTTAATTTATTCACCAAATAAAAAAATTTAGTCAATATGGTGATTTTGTTGTGATGGCAGTTGTTGACGTCGATGCAGTTTATTATTTATTTCAATAGATAAGGCTTTAAGGCTTGCTTTTTCTAAAAAGGGATTTTTTTTATTTTAAATATTTTTCTAATTTAATTTTTTGATTGATTCAACATACTGACTTCTTATTTTTTAATATATGATTTCAAGGACCGTGACTATCTGCTGGACTTAAACTATGTTTGTTTTGTTTAATACTTTGTACCTACCTATTAAGATTCTTCTTCTGTGAATCATAATTTTATTTTATTTTTGGAAATCAAAATTGTTTTTGTTTATATTTTTATATTTGTGTTTAATTTTTTATTTATTGTTCCAGTTTACCTAAAAAATTATTTTAGGCATTATTTTATTGAAAAATGCATTTTTTTTTTCTCAAGTAAGGCATTTTTTCATCCAAATTGGTTGGCAACGCTGCGTCGATGGCACTAAAAAAAGAAGAGAGCATGAATTATGCCGGCATTGGTTTTATACCAAGAAAATGACGAAAGAGCTGCAGCTAACTTCGTTTGGTGAGATCGCCCTCTAGTGATAGTTTACAAGATCAGGGTGGGATCGCAACGGGTTAGTTGCTGTGCTAAAAAAATACATTCCGCCATACCAATAATCATTTTTAGTGTCCAGGCTAAATCTTTCGAACTCACAATGGCGAAATTTTCCATACAGAATTGCATATTGTGATCTACAGACTCTCCTGCGCTTTTAGAGTTTCGAAGAACATTAGATTGATAATTAATATAGTTTTAAACAATTTATCTTTGTTTTTTGTACACTTAAAAATCGACTGCGGAAAGATCCAATCTACTGAATTTTTTTTTAATGATCTACTGCGCTTCTCTTTTTTTTTGAAGTGGCAACGCTGGTCGGGAGCAGTCCGTTAATGCGGCGAATCAATTTATTAAGAAGAAGTGAAAACGTCTTAATCGCAAGCACTCGCTTGGGGAGTGTTCTACTCGGTGCCGTGACATAAGGCCATGTGACATAAGACCATATCTCAAAATATGGCCTTATGACGCTTTCACAAAGTGTCGTAAAGCCATATTTCGAGGTATGGCTTCATGTCGCTTTCGAAAAGCGACATAAGACCATTATGGCTTTATGTCACTTTCAAATGGATTTTTAACCCTTACCTGATAAAATATCATCTTTAAAAGCTCAAAATTATTAAGGATTCAAAGATTTAAAAGCTCAAAATTATTATAAGAACTGTAAATATTTATTTTTCTATAAATAAATGTACATTTTTCACATAACAACCATGTAAGTTACCACTATTTTTTTGTGTTGTCTAATGTAATGTAATCGAATTTTTTCACTATTACTTTATCTAATGCTCAAAAACTGAAGCTTAGATTCTCAAATTAGACATTACACATTACATTACATTAGACAACACAAAAAAATAGTGGTAACTTACATGGTTGTTATGTGAAAAATGTTTTTGTTATTGAAAAAATAAAAAAAAAAAAACATATGGTCTTATGTCTCAAATTAATATGGTCTTATGTCGCTTTTCGAAAGCGACATGAAGCCATACCTCGAAATATGGCTTTACGACACTTTGTGAAAGCGTCATAAGGCCATATTTTGAGATATGGTCTTATGTCACATGGCCTTATGTCACGGCACCGTTCTACTCACGGCAGAATCGTTTTAAAGGAATCCTATGCGATAAGGTGTCCTGTGTCCAATCGGAGTAGGGCTGCCAGATTTTGTTCGCAGCTCGACGGGACAAATGGAAAACATATGGAAAAAACCTGGATTTTCAAATTTTGTCCCGAGACAAAATAAAACTCATAATATAAAATATTTAAAAAAATAATAATACAATTTCTTTATTTAAATGTGTGACTAGTACGCCTTTCCCAGGCAAACCGGGACGTCTGGCAACGGTAGGTAATCTTAATTAGGGCTGTATAGCTTTGCAGATATTTTCTAAAACTAATTTACTTCTCAAGCCCCGAATTTTTCATATGAGGTCCCATATTGCAGTTGGCCTTAAAAGTCACCTTAGGTACAGCAAGTGCTTACCTATACAGGTTTTTCAAATTGTTTAATACACGTAAAAGTGTTGCCATTAATGGTTATATTTGTCTTTTTACAAAAAAAAAAAAACAATAAAAAACGTTTATACTCGTTCCATCTGAACGCCTTGCACGCTCCTCATAAAAATTGCCCACAAAAACCCACGAAAGTCGTTAAAACCCATTATGAATTTAGAGCTCAGGTTCTAAGCAAAACGAGGAAACAACTCCGGTATGTGAACTATAAACGACGAACCACAAAACAAGTACTAAAACGATGCACTTCTGTATATGTGTGAGAAACTTTTCCACTTTTTCCATCAGCTTAGTGTGTTCCGTGAGTCTCATAAAAAAAAAACTTTCCACAGAATTTTATTTAAATTCATATTCATTCGACTCTTGAAAGGATGTTCCGGGGGATATTCACACGCAGCATTCAATCCAAGCATGTTTTCACCCTTTCACATTTAGAGCAAACAAGTTTCCCCCAACCTTAAAACGCCTGTGGTTTTATGTGGCACACGTCGTGTACATATCTGAAAGACAAATATTAGAATCGCACGGATAATGTTCTCGGATTAGAAGAGCGGAAATAAATAATATAAAGAAATACAACTTTTTAAAGCTATAGAATTTAGAAAAAGCACAGATTGCTCCATGGTATTCCGGTGTACCAAGTACCAACAATCAAATTCAAATAACAACACTCCCTGGCGCTTTCATTTCCTTTTAGAAAGTCCTTGCAGTTATATTATTATTCTGTGCGAAAAAAGACTCGCATCGACTTGTGTGTGCAGGCATAGC
The DNA here is from genome assembly GCA_951230905.1 of Cheilosia variabilis. Taxonomy (NCBI): domain Eukaryota; kingdom Metazoa; phylum Arthropoda; class Insecta; order Diptera; family Syrphidae; genus Cheilosia; species Cheilosia variabilis. The sequence continues at coordinate 140,248,373 of OX579676.1, read as the reverse complement.
ATTCGCTGAAACGTGTCTAAGCCATTGTCATAAGGCCATTACTACCGCAAATCCTTCAGCGATGGCTTTCGTACGATTTAACAATACATCTGGGGGTATATAGGACGATTCTGCTATTGCTGCTGTTTTGCATAATCGAGGTACACTAGTGCGTAAAAGTCAATCAAACTCAAAATGTTTTAAATGCTTTGTCTAAAATATCATTCTTATTGACGATGATCATTGTCAATTGCAGAAGCTACGAATCCTCGGAAAGACAATCTTCCTGGCCAAATAAGTAACATCACCCAACTTGCTGTAAAGTTTGGAGAGCTGCATTTCACAGCCTACTGGAAGCATTTCCCATAGCTCTCTCTTTTATGATCGATCATCTGTAGTTTAACAAAGGGCTACAAGCTACACAATATTGTTGCAGCGATTAGGGCGTTATTTGAAAGAATCTTATGAAACATGGTCCAAATTAAAGAAGAAGTTTCGTAGAAGGGAACAATCAAACTTTTTGAAGTAAAACTCCTTTACGCACGCTTGACTTGGGGAGTAAGCTGGTGAACGCATGACGACAGCGTTACGAAAAGTGTGATCGGGCGAGGCGAACGGAAGTTGCGAGGGAGATATAAGTTAGTGAAGAGAGAGCTACGTTTCGTATATTACTGTAGGGGCAAGAGAGAGCAGTGCGCGCGCACATTTTCTTTCTCTCTTTCTCTCATAGACAGTGCATGAAATATATGCATATCTCAGTCAGCAGTTCGTCTGCGACATGCATATATGCAAACATATAGATGGAGCTAAAGATGTTTTACTTCAGTCGTGTGGTCTAAAGCACACTCGTTTTTTTTTATAAAGTTTGTCACAAATGGTAAACGTTAACAAAATGCTTTCCGTATTAATGGGCCAAGCGATTTCCTGTCGCTGTAATTCCATACACAATAGAAAAAAACAAAAGCAAAAGAGTGCGTTGCCATTGTAAAAATTTGCATAGATTTTAGAGGAGCACATAGGGTTACCGTTGTGCGAAGCTGAGAAGTGTTTGCTTATATTTGCAAATATTTGTAAAAGGGCATGCTATTTTGCGCGGTAAGTTATAAGTTGTTTTGTGAGTAATTTAAACTTTTTAAGGAGTAATCGGATTCTTAGAGGAGGAAGGGCATTGACCGCTAAATAGTACCAGCGATATCTACAAGGACAGTGATAAAAAAAAGTCATCAACCACTCCTTTAACGGAGTGTCTTCGAAAACTCACTTTAGCAGCTATTTTAAGTCATCTGATAGCTTCCTGTCCAAAAGGTTATAAGTAGGTATTATAGTCCGAATTATGCCGACAGATAAATTATAATAAATTATTATTTTGGGTGTATTCTTTTCAGGTCGGTAGTTAAGTTATGCGAGCAGTTCTTTACAGGGGCATTTACGTACCAAAATAATTTGCTATAACGAAGAACGGAAAGTTGAATGAGAACAGGTTCGCCACATGAAATCTTTACAGGCTATATGTGATATTTGATACATGCTGTATATTTATTGCACCACTTAAGCCTGATGTGGAAGCAACAGTGGTTTAACGAAAGTTTGACAGGAGGTCAAGATTCCATTTTTGGATATTTGGCTATGAAGAACTTCGATTACATGATTATTGGGTTCAGCCTTCGAGCAGGAATGCGGATAGTCAAAGCAAAGGCCAAAGGAGTATGCCCCAAAGCGTGACTGAGCGGCCTTAATTCTCTAAAGCTTTGAAATATGCTGGTAAATTGGCAGAAAAAGATGCGGGAAAATCTATGTTGGGATGTAAATCCAAACTCCGATGAAACAAAAAAGCGACAGCAAGCGAGTTTAAATTCATTCAATTCACCTAGCTTCATAAACTGACCATTTTTACAGTTTTCTAATGTAGAGTTAATTTTTTAACACTGAGATAAAGACGCGTTTCTGTCTACCAAACAGTTATAGGTTGATTTTGCATTCCACTCCTATTTTCGTACTTACGGTAGTAAAACTTTTCTACCCCACTGTACACATGTGCCATGTGTGCGAGTTCGCATAAAAATTAATGCCAACTTTATTGCTGAACTTTATTGAAAAGGATTTTAATGTACAACGAATACCTGCCGAGCTGGTGAAGTGTTTTTTGCGGCCCCCAATACTGGCAACCGCTTTCGGTGGATCCAAAATTTAGTATATCCCCATATAGCCTGGGACCGAAGACCGCTTCTGTCTATTCCTCTAGCCCCACACAAATACCCCCAAATATCCATACCATATCCATTATTTGGCCAACTTACGTGCTGTGGTTATTTAACGATCATACACGAGTACAAGATGCATGTCGAACAAAAAAAGGATTCCACTCCTCGACGCGGTGCGAATTTTCATTTTTATTGTTCGATTTAATGGCTTGCGGCAACGGTGTACCTACAGATAAATAGACGTAGGACTTAACGAGAATTGTTACGAGGATTTCGCTTTTTTTATTATCCCTCGCCGCCCCGCATCTCCGTTTCTACACCAAGATTGAGGATCATAAATGTAAAATTGGAAAATCTGGCGGTAAGGAGGAGGCCTACAAACAGCGCTCCTTTGTTTGGCCTAAGCCTGTGTGCTAAATGTAAGCGACACAGCAATTCACATACAACGATTATCAACAGTTGCGAGTGAATTCGCATATCCGGGGGCGGTGAAAAATTGCCACATTCCAGTCGCACAAGAGATAGGCAAATTTTATAGAGTGTCGTCAGGTGATGCGACACACTGAGCTTTGATTACTTTTGGTGAAAAGTTTTTATTATGTAATTTTGCGGAGATATAGCTGACACAGAATTGTGCTGTAAGGGCACCAAATTGAATTTCCACTTAATTTGGTATGACATTGATCGTATAAGTTTTAAATAAATTCACGGCGCGCGGAGCGTGGGAGTTGTTTTGCAAGTTTATGTCACGCGTAAGGAATTGGTACATGTGCCTTGCTTGTATGTTTCGTAACATATCCTTAAAATAATGACGCAGAAGCAATTCTCAATTTTGTTGGATACCTCATTTGTTAAGATTTGTGGAGCGTCGTGCGAGCTGTAAAAGGAATGGGCAAAAATACATTCATAGACAGTATAAAAGTTCAAAAGTTATGTTAGTTTAAAGTGGTAAACTTTAAACCACCTACATTCATATGTTACACCATATGAATGTAGGTGGTCCTCATGTTCCCCACAGAAACAGCTTCCAGTGAAGCATAAAAGTCCTTGAAACTCTGAGCTTAAAAGAAAGTTTAAGGGCCGGTCTGTTCACAGCTGGTCAAATCCTTGGTTAGGTTACCATCGATTTGGCTTAACCGATGATTACAAATCAGTGATAACCAATAAGTGTTTGTTCACCGTTTTTTTCACTTTGGTCACCAAACCATAGATTTGCGACAAATCGTTCCATTTTTCCAGTTCATTTGTCAATTCATTGGTTAGCCGAATCTATGGTTACATTTTTTAATTTAATAAATTTAATAATTAAATAATTTATTAATGAATATATTTTCACTGTTGAGTACATAAATGTCAAAATCAAATGATGCAGCAATTTAAAAAAAAAAACACAGGATAATATCTTTTTGGTGTGAGACAATAAGCTACTAATTGAGAACAAAACTGAATCAGTACAACGGCCACTAAAAAATGTAAGTCCATTATTGGGCCTCATCTCAATTTCGTCCACGAACGTCGCAATAATTTTCTCATTCTCGCACACGCAATATTTCCTCAATTTATGAGAAATGTCAAAGGACAAAAATGTTGAAAGTAATCGTAATTCATCCGGCTGAAGTTGGGAACCAGTCTGTACCCTCACCTTCCATAGAATGGCGTGCAATGTATTGTATACATCTGTCAGTTGATAATGCTAACTTAACCGAACAGATTTTATTGGCCAGGACCCTCGCTCCATCTTGCGTTATATATAAGTTTAATTAGTTTATTATTTGTATTTTTTCCACACAAGATTGCTCGCAATATTCTACAAAAAGTTGTTGTATAGCAGATACGTCAAAATTATACCTACCAAGTCCTTACAAAATCTTGAATAAACGAAATACCTACTAGAAAATCATTCGTTAAATCTCGTTAACAGCGCAAAATCGGCTGGTTATCGATTTCTTGGGTTAACTAACCAAAGCCAAACCGTAGATTCTCTGGTTAATATTTTGCTGAACAAACACATTCAATGATTACGAACTGGAATAACCGTTGATTAAAGATAACCAAGATTGAACAAACCGGCCCTAAGTCGTTGCTATAGAAAGTCCCTATATAGAGTTATAGTTTTTAAGAGAGAGAGAGAGACGCTCAAAATACTTTTAATTTGATCCTCAGCCATATTATCACATCCAAAATAATGTCTTCTTGTTTCCCGCAATGTTGGACATCAGTGCATACTCATAAATACCGTTTGAGAACATTTTAACCCACCTAAGATTTGTTCTTTCGGGGTCGTCGTGTGCATGTCGCAACGATATGCCGATGAGTCATAAGAGCTCAAGTGTTCGGGTATTGGCTGCAAAGTGGAAATTGTGCATCATTAGCAATTAGTTAGGCTAAGTGACTCAATCTTTCTCTTTAGCTACAAATCCTACTCTGTCAGCAGAAGTGCTATAGGGTTTGAGTCAAGGGCGGGATAGACGGACGAGGAAATCTATCTACGTTCAGTCCCCGCTGGTGTCCATACATTACAACGCAAGCTCGTACTTTCGACCCTAAAAAGTTTTTAGTCAGAATTCCTTACGAACAAAAAGATTTTACAGACGAACTTCATTTAAAGTCGAGATCATGATTTTTCGTGTTTCGAACTCTTGATGTTGTTTTTTCTATCAAGGCGTTGTAAAATGTTGGAAACCTTTACATATCGTAGTTAAGTTTTGAACAGTATCGTCGGTACCATAAGGGCGCACGGGGCTCAAGCCCTCTTCCTCACGGGGCCCCGAATGGCGCACTGTATTTATCTTTTTCTATTTTGGTGGATTAACAGGGTCATTCAATAATTTCGTGGTCTCATGTTGGTAGCGCTGGCATTTGACAGCTGTTGGTTCCCAAACAAACAAATCGATGCTATCAATGTCCGTACATTAGACCAGTGATTGGAATATGATCATTTAACTTCTAGGATGAAGTCACAACAATATTCCCAATCACTGGTTACAAGGTACAGGACATTGCGAACGCGAGTAAACAAGGAAAAAACGTAATGACAACAAAAAAACACCGCACAAAATCAAGGCCGAGAAGAAAACCACCGACGGACGAAACCACCACGAGACAATGAGGTCGAAACGTCAAATACTCGACCCTCGACTAGCCATCATCGACCTATAGTCGGACTCCTCTCGCACCAGCCAATGATCCCAAATAAATCATGCATCGGGACTAATCATACCCACGAAGCGGGGTGGAAGCAGTCATCACCTCATCATATCGTCATCTCGCTCTCACATATTTAGTAGTTAAATGGTATAAATTAAGAAGTGTTAGTGATTAGTTAATCGTTTTGTATTGTATTGCTAAAAATGTAAAGTAAATTGTTCTATGTAAAACCAATACCAAGAAACAAGTTTCGCGGTCAAGGGCAGTGACCATTTAAGAACCCAGCTGATCTGGTATATAGGAAACCGAGGTTTCGTAAATAATTTATAGAGCATTCATTCGAATGCAAAACTTTGAATTAGAAACAATAAAGTAAAGTTTATAACGTTTCCCCGACTTTTCTTTCACCTTTTCCCAAGTGAATCATCTATTCACTTTTGCTACGAGACGCCTTCTCTAGCAACTTAAATCCTTTTTTCTATTCGTCGCCTACGAATAGAACAACACCTGTCAAACTCAGCTGTCATTTAGATTGTCATAATATAAGTGGAATGTTTGCCATTTACAATAATGGATCGCTGAACAATCGAGCAACGCGTTAAAATTATTTAAACGTACTAGGTACAAAAGTCTTACTACAAGCCACACAATACGACCAATTACGGCTTTATAACGTATAAGTTCCCTGGTCGCGTAATTTCACGTTTTGGTGACGACAATTGGCCACCAAGATCATGTGATTTGACATCTTTGGATTTTTTTCTGTGGGGCTACGTAAAAGGCCGTGCTTACGCGAATAGTCCTCGAACACTAGACGCATTAAAAACCAACATTAATCAAATTATCAAAAAAAGTAAAACTAATCACCAGAGTTGAAATTTTAAAATTATTTGAAAGCCTAGAAACTCCAATTTTTTAACAAATTTAGTGTATTTTTACTCAAATACTTTTAAACCAGTATTTGACGACCAATTAAATCATATACAATAGAAAATGTATTTTCCCTTTAAATACAACTTTAGAATTTTAAGGCTCAAACTGCATTTTGTAAACTTTTTATATCGACTCCATATATTTATTAAAAATTTAAAGCAGCTAGGTATCTGGCCCGATGCGAAAAATATTCTTTATTTAGCTGTTAAAGCCACTAAAAAACTTTACGCTAACGCTGAACCTCCTGGAAAAAATAAATATATATTTTCACCGATTTAAATTTCACTGAATAAATATATTTGATCCCCTGAAACTCCTGTCAGAATTTATATTTTCAAATATGTAACATATGCATAACTTACTTATTCGTATTATTGCTATAACAGTTTTTATTTAAATAATATTAATCTTAAACTTAAGCTTCATGCAAATTCGTTATTACAAATGATTGAACTATTTTTATTCTAGTTATTAGAGCTACTAGCTGACCCGTGCCAGCGTTCTTTGAAAACTTGTGTTGGCTACTCTATAATAAGATTATAGCTTATATATTATATAACTAAAATTTATTAAATTATCAACATCCCTTTTTAAAGTTGAACCTCTCTATTGAACGGTAAATGCGTTAAGGCGTGAATCTGCGACAAACGAACACAATTTTAAGGCTCAATTTTTATATATATCGTCGGCGTTCAAGCAAAACTGACCAACTGTCAAAAATTCTATTTTGTATTATTGATGGCAAGTAAAATAGAAAAGCAAGTAGAAAGTTCTGCCAAAACTGCCTATCTGATATTTTTCCTAGAAATATGCAAGCATTTAAAATTGTTGGTTGACTATCTGCCTCATGCACAAGAAATTGAGGAAATAAAAAACTTGTTTTGCGTTTTCCCGCGAACTAAGTTTTTGCATTTAGTCAGTTAAGCCCACGATATTTATATTGTTTTTCATTCGCATTTTTTTTCTTTCCAAAGGGGGCGGGAATTTCTTCTATGCCCAAGGACCCGGCATGGTTATGAACTGCCTTCAGCAGTTGGCAGCGCGTTTGCTCACGAAAAATCATAGTTCATCATCAAATAGTAACCTAGGTACTTTTTTACTTAACCTCCAAAAGCCCGTGCTGAACCCCACCGAAAATAAATATGACTTTTTCAAATGCCAAATTGGAACACCTATAACTGTTTCGACAGGAATTTCATTTCACTTGACTGGAGTCCAAAGGTCTGATTACAAATTACCGAAATGGTGTTAATTTTGGATGGGTGGCTAACAATACTGGCCAATAATTTCCTCCACCAAGGTGTCACATTTTGAAATGTTCCCAAATCTCATCCAACTATAATGACGCCAGTCTCCCATATAACACACCGGGCGAAGCCATTCGATTAACTCCACCACTGCACGTCCTTAGCACTCGCTTGATGGAGCATCTGAGAATCTTCTCAACTAAAAACTCCTGTAAAGTGTGGCAACAGCAAAAAATACACCGCATTTCGTATTCTCCCCGCAACTCCTCGGACCATCAGCCCGCAAGGGCAAGACGCAATTTCAACAGCAGAGCATACGACGGCACCGGCAACCAAGTTGATAAGTAAGTATACCTACTGCAGCTGCAAAACAAAATTCTTTACAAATGGTCAAACGATTTACCTCGTTGCCACATTGAAACACCGACCGGCCGTACTTTACCGTTACCGTACAACATCTGCCTCTCTCGAGCGCAATAAACAGGTCTACATGCGAAGCATAGCAAGCAAAACGCTCCAAACGGATCATACAAATTACCTTTACTTCCACGTAAGAGTAGGAACAACAACAATTGTAGCGCACAATTGCATCCTTCTTTTTAGAGGCAAGGATTTTCCACACAGCAATATATAGTGGCAGCCACCATCCTAAGCACCATTTCGCCCCATCATCATCTATTGGATACTTTCAAGGATTTATTGACATTCTGTGATGTTATTAAAGTTGATTGCAGTTAAGTCAACTTCTCTGCAGTGCCAACAGCAGGACTTCACTTGGACAGAAGTAAAATGGGGAAGCTGCTCTGGCGCCCCCATGAAAACAAAACAAAGGGAAAAGCGGAAAAATCTTCTGATCCTAGATTGGACATGCAGCTAAGGTTCTGTGTTGTTTGTATTTATTTTTTTTTATTGTTGACGTCCACGATGTCTGTATATGCGATGAGGAATTATTATTAAATTTTGCTGCGCGCAGAAAGGATATTTTTGACACACAACAACAGCAGCAGCAGCAGCAGCTAGCAGCAAAATAAAGGAGGACAAGATCAGACAACAACAGAAAAAAGCAAATCCAGTGAAACAGAGAACAAAATTGCACACACCACTGAACGGGAGCGCTGTTGCAGTCGTCTAAAGTGCCGTGGCAGGATGTGCATTAAGGACGACTCGTGACTGGTGTGCTTTTGTGCAATTTGAAGTTTATTGTGAGAGTTTTTAATGGGAAAAATATGTTATTTGTTCGTTTGGAGCTGCATATATCCTTTTTCTATGTTCCATCCATCCATGTAGTTATTCCTGTTTGAGAAGATTTGGAAAATGAAAATTATCAGCTAACGGCGTGAGGGTGGCCAGTTCCGTTCGTGATACATAAATTGGCAATTTTTCTATTTCAGGGATGAAGAGAGGGATTCTGTTTTTTTTTTGTGCTGTTTGCGTCCTTGCGGATGGGAGTTATGGCCACCTGGGCGAATATGCAAATTAAGTGGTTTCGATACGAGTATCAACCACCGTCCAAGAGGGTACAAGTACACACATTGTGTGAAAGTGTGCGGATGGAAATATGTTTAGGGTGTTGGCAACGATTATCGGCTAATGACACATTCGTATGTTGTGTTGGCGAGGCACGAGTGTGGGTCTGCATGCAATGTCGTCGGTCGTCGGGTGGGAAGTTAAACAGGCATTCTTGTGTTCCGGATTTTGATATGACATCGGGGTGGATAAACACTGTGACAGCAACAAACAGTAATTGGATTAGAGGCCGATATTCGGGAGGGACTTACCCACAGAGACTGCAGAGTGCAGACTGGAGACTGGAGACTGGAGACCTCTTGACAAAGCGGCATTGGCAGGTGTCGCAGTGCTTGGTAATAATTAGTTTTCTTACCTGCGGACATTTGAAATATGTATGTGTGTATATGCCATGTCTGCACACAATGCCGAACTGTTTAGCCGACAGATTTGCCAAATAATATCGAAAACATGAGAGCACAATGATTTGGCAAATGTGACAGGTACACCACTGGTTGTCAAGTGAAGTGCGTTTGAGTCTTTCTTTGGGGTGCGAACTGATGAGGACTTAATTGAAAGTATTTACGACATTCAGTGTACCTACTTATGTAGTAGATGGTTGGAGTAAGAAAATGTGCGGCACAAGGCGCTGTCAAAATCAACGTGTGCCTGAATTTGTTCGAAGGCTGTCAGAAGACAATTTGGTTATTTTTTGGCCATCCATACCTTCCTACCGTATTTAAGTTACTTGTAAAAAAGCTTCTGGTTTAGTTCGTCAATAATTGGATTCACTTTTGGACGTGGTGTGCGATTCGCTTTTTTGACAAGTTTTTGGACTTGTTTTTCTACAAGTTTTTTGAATCGCTTTAGGATCTTTCTTTTTAAATAGTTAAGGACCCGCTTCTGGACGACTTTTTAGTTTTTGACCGCATTTTTCGAGGCGTTTTTATAAGAGTTTTTCTTAAGTATTTTGGAAGCGTTTTTGACGCGTTTTTAAGATACTTTTTCGACGTTTTTGGGCACGTTAGGTGCTTTTTTGAGTTCAATTTGGAACCCTACTCTGACAAGTTTTTGGACTCGTTTTTCTAAGTGTTTTTGGAATCGGCTTAGGAGCCTGCCTGGGAGTAGCTTTTGGATGCGCTTTGTGACACGTTTTGGGACTCGGGTTTGGACACGTTCTTCGAAGCGTTTTTGGTCGAGTTTTTTCGAAGGCTTTTTGAGCATTTTTCGAGACATTTTTGGACATGTACTTAAGCGGTTTTTTTTAACTCAATTTGGATAACTTTTTGGTCAAGTTTTTGGACATTTTTTGGAGTGTTGTTTGCTCAATTCGCAACCTCGAACCTCGTGTCCCTCGAAATATTTTCACCTGTGGTCTTGGATGCTTTCTTACATCCATTTGTGGACCCGTTTTTGAACGCGTCTTAAACGAATTTTTATGGATGTTTTTGAGACTCGAATTTGGCAGAGTGAAAAGACGCGTATTTTAAAAAATTTGGACGAGTCTTCAAACAACTTTTTGACGTGTTTTCAGTTTTGAAAGCGTGTTTTCGACTCATTTTAGAACTCTTAATTCGACGTCGTTTTTACATGGGTTTCTGGAATTTTGAACGCGTTTTTGTTTTTTGAAGCACTTTAAGCTGTTTTTTTTATCCTCTCTGGGAAGCGTTTTTTTACGCATTTTTCTCTCCCATTTTAAATTTTTTGACCAATTTCTTGAGACGTTTTAGAGATCTTATTTTGACTCGTCTTTGGAGCGTTTTTCTACGATTTGAAGAAACGAAGTGGACCAAGAAACTGTTTAATGAAACTGTCCCAAACCCCTCGCTGTTTCTAAAAGCGCCAGAGTTCTATGTCCAAGGTAAGTTTTTCAAAATCCTTACTACTTTAAACTACGCAATTCTACGACACCTTCTCCCCTTTCACAACGCTTTATATTTAGCTAGTTAACATCTGCAGCAGCGAAAATGTTCTCATTATCGGCACTACCGTAAATAACCTTTAAATTACACTACTAGAACATAAAACCGTCCATTAAAATTTATTTCCATGGGCAAAAATAATTGTGCCACCAGTGGCAGTGCCAAGGAGAAAAGTAACTCACCTACCCACCTCCCGCACACAACCGGAAGCGAAAGGATATGCCCAACTCCAATGCGAATGTGAGAAGTTGCAACTGGAATGCAATCATAAAACCCGCCACTATTACATTCTTCAACAGAAGATGATAAAAACAAAAAAAGAAAACAAGAAAAACTGAATCGCTTCCACAACTCTCTGTACTATATAAAGTCGAAGAAGGGAAAAAAGCTCAAACTACTGCGCTAAAGGGTAACTAACTGCGTTTTCTTTCCCCTCATCTCACGCTGCATTCCTCGCTGTGCAGGAATTACATCTCGCAACGATGAACTTGTGCAGTAATTTAGGATTTTCGGACCAAAACAAAGAAAGAAAAAAAAAAAAAAAAAAAACTGGAAAACAGCAACCCTCCTTCCTATCTCACTGTTTTCAGCGTAGGTATATGGCAGTTGGAATTTTCACCTCAGCGAAAGTGCTCAGGGATACTACAACATATACAAGTACTCGTACGATTTCAAATGCTAGGACGATGTTTTTTCCTTAGCTCAGATTTGGTTGGTGTGTTCTTTTTCTTGCAGTTCGCCCTCATTTTCCGGCGTCCTGGACAAAGTTGCATCCTGGAGGTGCTGCATGATGTAAGCTTCTGCCAGCTTGACTTATATTCCATGGATGATGGATGTCAGTGGTGGAAAAGATGAAAGGAGGCCATGTCAGAGAAATGAAAGATCTCGCTGCATTTTTGGTTCGACTTTTATGTTTACGCTCATTATGGGCCATAATTTTGTGCAGTAGGGCCACCAGGCTAAAGCAACTTATAGGCAATCAAGCTCCCATTTTGACTGGTTCGCTTTTTCTATGAGCACATTTCTGAACATTGGAGTAGGAGGGACATAACTACACCGTGTGCTTGTGTGTGCCAAAGACAAAGTGCAAATGCTGTCCTTTGTGGGTGTTTGTTTGTGTTTAACGTTATGAAAAATATTTTACGCTTTTCCTCTTGCCGAGGAAAGTGGTGGAAAAAAACTGCAAACAACAAGCGGTAATGCTGAAAGGATAGCTTAAGGATGTTTTACTTTACTGACGTGCAGAGTGGAAGCCTTCTCAAAGTTGAAGGTTTGAGGTGTTTCGTGTTTGGGTATTTCGGAAATAAAGCGGATTTTTGTGTTATCCTTTGGTCCATATAGCATGCGCCGTATCGTGAAAGGAGAAAGAACTCGCTGTTCGTTATTTGTTTACTTTTTATTATGCATTTTCACTTGTTTTTTGTTTAAAGTTAACAAAGTTGAATTGTTTACATTGTACTTGCATGTATCCTTTACCCTTTGGGAGTGCTGAGATTTCACAGGATATCCAATGTGTATATGAATTACTAAAAGCTTTTCCTCACTTGCTACATATTTTTGTCGGATTTGGTTTTTAGTTGTGTACAGTTATAGAAATGGCTTTCATCTTGTTCAGGCTGGAGTGAGCGTGAAAAAATGAAAAATATAGGGAGGGGCATCTACATTTATACCATTTGTTCAAAAAGCGAAAACTGTAGCCAAGGTTCTTGTATGGACCTTCGGTGGCTATTTTATACTATTGACGTGGGAGTTGACTAGTGACTGCTCCAAATTAATTAGGCGCACGGCTACACTCCTCGTACAAATTCTTGTAAATCAAATGTCTTTGGTCGAACAACGGTGTCCTTTTCTCTTAGCCACATGAAAAGAAAATTTCAAATATTGACATCGGCAACTCATTTTTGTTTCTGCAACAAGTGTGACAAAAATTAAACTTCCAGCCCATTAGTATGCAACGTTATTTTTGCTTTTATGTATTAAATTTGTTATCATTTGTTACTAAATTTATTGAAAAAGAATATACATATTCTTCTCTTCTATGAATCTTCGCCATTCATCTGGTCTATTCTACAAAGAAATCGGTTTACAAATAACGCCGCAATCGGTACGAAAGAAAAACTTAGAGTCCATTAAATGTGGGTGAGTGTATTGCAAAGAAAATATATTTTTTTACTTCGCTGAACTTAAAATAGAATACAATTCCTCACTTGACTTATATTAAACGGAAAGTCGTTCAGAAAATTATTCTCTACAGAGGTGTGGAGGTTAATTAAAAGAACCGATGATTTAGGAACAATTCCTGATTTTTTTAGAAATGTGGTAAACTTTTCTAAAAGCGGACCTTACTCCATATAATGCTTATCATATAAGATGTTTCTGAGAGATAAGCAATAGATCCTCCTCAAAAAGGTGATGGATACTTTTTTTGCTTTTCCAAAGTCAATAGTGATCTGCGGAGGGCTTGGGCTGCTTGTGATTCATGGTCATGGTATACACGTTCCAAAAAATTACTATGCTCATTTTGGAAGCTGTTCTAGAGCCAGAGCTCCTATACTTGTACTGCAGACGGGAGCATCAGAAATTGGGGATCTTAATGAACAGTTTGAGAGCTGAGTAGGCTGTTCTGTTCTTTTGAAAAGGTTAACAGATTTCCCTATCCCGAGGGAAACCTCTTGCTGTTTTCAGTTAACCACTTTTGCTCTAAAAAAGGTCTTATGGTTTTTAATTTTGTATTTTTAACCTTCAAAACTTAAAAAATTAATTCCACATTTCAAACTAAAAAACAAATAAATTTTTATTTGAAAACACTAAAATAGCAAAAATTTATATCAAACTTTAAAACGCACGGACATAAAAATAAATATAGGTGATCAATTTTTCAAAAATTAAAGAATTACATTTTTTAAAAACAATTTGTCACCTCCATTTGTGCCTTTTTTAACTAAGCAAAAACACATCTTAAACTTGTCCTTTAATAGGGCAGCTGTATTTTTACTTTCGTGCCACAGTGTGAAAAACACAGAAATGAACGGTAAATGGTTCTAAAAATTATTTGACATGAACTGGAACCTTTTTCATTGAATTTTGCGAGAAAAAAAAGCCAAGTTCACTATATATGGAGGTTTTCAAATTTTGCTGGTTTACTATATTGTATAGTTCACTAAACAAAGGTTCACTTTACCGAGCGTCTGCTATATATTATCTTAAGGGTTTTTTTTTTCTGAATATAAACATAATTTTTGCTGAATTTTTTTCCCGAAGTTGAACTGCAAGTCAAGGCTGAAGCGATGGGCCTAAAATAGTTCAGAATATAGGAACGGCCAACGCAATCAAAAAGTTAGGATTTTTTTTTTGTATAAGTCCCGTGCTCAGTTGGCTGGCACTGCGACCTGAAAGATCTATTGTATCAATGGGGGAAGGTTGATCTAAGAGACGTGCAACCTCTCTGATGAAGGTCAATAAGTTCTTAGTGGCAGAGGAAGGACAGGAAGAACATTTTACAAGTGGTTTTTGGTCCTAGAAGGACAAATGGAGGAGCACTCTGTGAGATGTGGATGTAGTCCAAGGATACCAAACACATCAACTGCATTTCTGCTCGGCAACATCAATGAACTGTCTTGACAGATTCGAGTACGCCAAGCAATCTTAGAAGATGCCAGAGCACTTGGTCTGGCAAAGTACGTATCTATGTCGGCAAAGGTCCTGGTAGACTTTCGGATTTATAGTTAATTCCCTGTACCATCTGCGGTAGAATACTTTCTTTACACATCTTGCTTCGCACCGATTAGCTCGCGCCATCATAAATCGAAGTACAGTACCGCAGAATGGGGAAGGTAGTCCCAGGCAGTAGCTCGCGTGGGCCAGACCTCCGCGCCAAGATATACAACGTCTAGACGTGAGTATCTATAAATCAGAAATTCCTCTATACATCCTGCGCACTCAAATTATCTGGTATATATCCTTTGCTTTGCTCCTTTACGACGCTACTATAGAAATAAAGTACAACATCCATAGCTTCGCTTCGGCTTTGCCTTGCGTCTTGGCTTGACTCAACCGAACATGTTCATCATTGTGGGTAATTTTCATTTGCTCTCTCGAATGAGTTTTTCCAATTTATTGATTATACTGCTTACTGTGTTATAAGGATAATTTATTGCGATTCAATGGAACGAAAGCGATATGCGAAGTGGCGGAAGGATTGAAGCGCTTGATTTGTGAATTGACTTTTATTCACATCGTTGCTTGTTGCAGGGTGAATGTGGTTCACCTTTAAGTCGTTATTTAGGTGGATGCTTTAAGGACGAGAGCGATTTAAGCCCAATGCCATTGCAAGTGTTTTGTAACAGCAACAGCGCACGCATTGCCATGAGTGCTTTATTCCAATTACCTTAAGGCTCGACACCTTATCCCGTCAAAAGTGTGTTGATAAACCAGCTAAGCTCACACAGGATCCGCCTTTTGGTGTGAGTTCTGAGAAATTGATGGTGTCAATAACAAAGGGGGGGTATAATTTAAGCTTGCGAACAGTCGTCTTTCTCATCAGCATTCTCCGATAAGGATCGCTCAATTAAATTGGAGTGGTCGCCTCAAAAAAGCGGGAAAAATTAGAATCCAGGGCGCAATGTTGCCCGTTTAACTGGCTTGCACTGTGAATCCGTCTTTGGCCATCACGATTTCCGGAAAGAAGGACCCGAAACCAAACCACACACACTACACTGAACCTTGTCTAACAAATAGTTTTCAGGTGCCATCAATGACTTGAAGAAGCCTTTTTATGGAGCGACTGGAGCGACGTCGTACTCACTGGTGTTGTGGTTCGTATCTGTTATCAGGGAATCACATGCAGGTGTCGTGCATGTACAGTTGATGCACCTATACCACCTCCAGGCCTGTGGCAGTTTTCCGCCTCAAATTTTATTCAGAGGAACTTGCTGTCGTGGGGCGACACAATTTCCCTCTAATCCAACACAATTCCCTGTTTAATTAAAAAGGCAAACGTAAGGACATCACACTCATCGCCCTATTCCAGCATCTTCAAGAGAAGGGGTATACCCACAGCCCATATGAGGAGGGGGAATCAACACCCGAAACATTGTCTAGACTCTAGACACACCGGCAGGATATTTTCAGGTATAAATATTCATGAAACGAATCTAATGGTGCGCCCTAGTTCCTTTTTTTCCATGTTCTCTCTTAAGGAAGCTCCTTTATTAACCATGCATGAAGGGTCTTTCCGGATGTGGCACAATTTACGAACGTGATTTGTTACGATTTTGTGTCGAGAAGAGTTCGGGGCTTCAGGGGGGCATCTCTTCGAATGGAGATTAAAGTTGGTACGATTGAATCCCAGTGGGAATTATGAAATAGAATCAATTACACGGGTGGAACTTAGATGCTGCTGCTTTTGTTTTGCTTTTAGATAGCGGCAATAATAACACCATACGCACAATTGGTATATATGGACTTGATTTGGATCTTTGGGTAGGTGTATTCTGAATACCTGGGTCATCAGGACTCAGGAAAAATGAATGCCAAGCGTGTACGAGAGCTGTGTGTGTGTGCCAAGGGATGGATATTATCATCAGGCAGGGGCTATTTTGGGTCGCACCAAATCGACCGCAGCCGGTAATGTGTGGCATTAAGGTTGTAAATCGGAATCTCTGGGTATAGGCCCCTCGTGTCAGGTGAGGGTGCGATGTTGAAATTAATGTCACGTTTATTAATTACGTTATACTTGAGCGAGGATGCGGATAGAGAGAGGTCTTCCTTTACACGTGAGAACGTGGCCATAAGATAAACTTTTAAGGGCGATCATCGGAGCGATTGAAACGAGATATGGGAAATATTTATTCTAGGGTATGAGAGCGTGGGTTATTGCGAGAGGAGTTGGAACTTTGGAGGTCTACGCGGAGGCATAAGGTAATGTCACCCATGTCTGTATATCACTGTGCTCGGTGATAAACAGGTAAATTATCATCATTGACTGCAAGTGCGCACCCAATCCGACAAACAATATTCAATACTGGAACTAAGCGACCAAATTTGACAGCACTCTAAGGGAAGAGTTGCCCATCTTTTTTGAGGTATAAAGAAAAGACCCAGCGGATGGGACGCAGATCTACTTTGCCCATTTTCTAAGTGATTTGAAACAGGTTCTTTAATTACGATCGCGCTTTATCTCACCACTACTTTAACAAAAAAAATCATTCGTGACAAACAAGTTCATGTGGGAATTCATCTACGGAAATGCACCTTTAATTTAGTACATCTATAAAAATTTCGTGGAGACGATTGTCATTTCTTACTCCTTACAGCAAGGAAGAATTTCGTCGCGACTTTCGAAAAGAATCTAAGGAGAACAGACAATAATTTTTTTTTCCGCCTGTTGATACCATTTTTATAGGCAGGAAATCAAAACAAATGCACTCTATGTGAAATAGGACAACAAAGTTCAAATCAGCTGTTAACTTAAAGGTGACTGACAGCTTTCTCAATTCTTATATGTACCAAGAAATTTGTTGAGTAAACATTTTTAAGATTCTCAGTGGAGAAGAAATATCTTGCTCTCTCTATGACGCTCTATTTTACGAATTTTTCGAGTTAAGGAACGGCATTGAGTAAAAATTCGTAAGTGTTCGTATCATTCCGCGGATAACTTGAATTGACCGAATGACATGAAGCAGCATGTGCATACTCGGAATTATTATTTCATAAAAATCGGTTTCGAAATAAGGCCGTAGCCGGTACGACAAAAACACCCAAAGCCTTATATTGATTTTGATCTCAGGCAACCACTACATACCAATTTTAGCAGTTCCATGGGAGACTTATCTAATAGTTCAAAATGCGCTGACGCCTTTTCATAAAAACAACATCTATGTGGAGTAGGCACTCTGACATCCCTTGTGTGATGCGTACCCTCTCTATACAGACTGCCTTTTCTCAATCAATATCAATATTTTTCATTCGACCTTATAGTTCACACTGCCTTATTGTAGTTCTCTCAGTTTTCAGCCCTAAGTTTTGGTTAGCGGTAAGGCACCTTTCTGGAGCACTGTGCTTCTGTTGCAATACAAAAAAAGTAGTGGCAGTTGAAAGGCTGTTAGTACCAGGAAATGTTGCGAAGCTTCCAAAGCCCTGCGGAACAGTGGGTGGAACTAAATGGAGAAGCCAGCTTAAGCCTCAGAAAAGTTTAAATCTAGAGCCTGCAAAAAAACTAGAAGAGCCTCAACTAGTGCGTACTTTAGTTTTACGGCTCAAGAGCCA
Source organism: Cheilosia variabilis (assembly GCA_951230905.1). Lineage (NCBI taxonomy): Eukaryota > Metazoa > Arthropoda > Insecta > Diptera > Syrphidae > Cheilosia > Cheilosia variabilis. The sequence continues at coordinate 140,230,172 of OX579676.1, read as the reverse complement.
CAAGTGATTTACTTTATGAGGCCACAAGGCTGATTCACCTTTAGAAGCTCTTCAGCTATCTGAGTGATCTAAAAGACTCCTGTCTGCATCTCTATAAGTTCCCTGTGGGTTGGATCTTGTCTAATTGATACAGACATTTTCAAGTTGTATGACATACGAACTCATGTTGGGTGACCCAAAAGCGCTTTATGGCCATTGCAAGCATGGTTATTGGTTAGGTTAGGAAAGCTAAAGTGACTGTCATGGAAGGCACAATTACACCAAGACTTGTAGGCAGATTGTGATACCACATAAATGAGTGGAAGATAAAGTGACCAGAAAACTCTAGACTGGACAGCAATAAATCTCCCAATATACTAGAGAGCAATAACTCTTCCTACTGGCGCCCAGCTTATGATACACTACACATGATCGTGTGAACTGTTCGTCTTCGGGAGGACAGACCGAAGCAGTCTCCCTCCGTCTATGACAGCCCTGTCATTGGAAGTAAAAAAGTTGTCAACAAGTAACGATTTGTCTTCGGATAGACGAAAGCTGAACAAAATCAATAAGCTACCGCTGTAAACCTCTGATGATGATGATAACCCGACTAAGAAAGGAAGCTCAGGCAAGCACGTTTTTCTATTGACTTGGCAAGCTTTGAGAATGGCGACAGTACATAGAAGCCAGACCTTTTTGGTTGAATGGTGATATTTTTGTGCATTAAACTTTCAAACTGTTAGAGCTTGATTTATTCTACATGCAAGTTGCATATACGTCTTTCATAAATTTGGCTCTACTTTTCCTATTCTTCTGGATATCTGTCATATTTTTAAACCCAATTTATGACACCCTAAAATATAGCCCTCTTATCAGGGCATTAACATTTTGCGACACCCGCTTTCGATATTTATCAGCAACCGCAACAAGTCTCCATAAATACATCAAAACAATCTTATGAGGCTAAAGTTGTTTACACTTCTGCAAGACCTTCAAAATTTATATACAAAAGAACTTCGTCAGTCAAGCTCTAGCCAATCTTCAATCAGCTAGATAATTAATTACTTATCGAGGCGACATTTCTATTTGACCACGTCAGGTGTCGTAGGAACTATATAAAGCCTGATAAGAATAAGAGCTTATTCACAGATGGTATTTCCAGAAGTTCCGCACAAAACTAGTTGCGGATTCTTTCCGTCAATGTAGGTATGTTTGGTATTTGAATCACACTATGATGTGAACAAACTAAGGCCGACCGACTCATAGCGTCAGAAGGTGACACAAACACAAACTGATCGGACCCAATAAACCGAGATAAGAACTGATTAGCTGAATCACCGAATATGGGCCTTCTAATCGGTCGGATTGAATTCAAAAGCTGCTATTCCCTTTGTGCACAGTACATAACATCATAATTCATTTCACAATATAGTTCGAGCTTTCGCTAACCCGTATATGGCAGGTGTTCACGATAACCCTATCGGTTTCTATAAATTTAACTACGCATGGCTTTTCCACTTCAGTCCAATATTCACAAGCTTAAAATGAACAAATCGTTGTTAGTCTTTTTTGCGGTCATCGCTGCCGCGTCAGCCATTCGGTTACCCATCGACATCAAGGCTGCCGTCGATAGAATCCAAAAGATTCATCACAAAGATGCAGGATACGAAAGCGATAAAGTGCCAATGAGCACCTACGAAAGCGAATCCACGGCTGATGAAGTTCCAGAAGTTGCAGCAATTGTACCCCATCCACCAGTTGCATTGAGCAGTATCCGTGAAATGATTGAAAATCTTCGTCAAGCTCCAGATGTACCAGAGGAAGTTCACTTTGAATCCGAGCATATGGCAGATCCAGTCTTCGAAACCAAGGATATGGCTGACCAACCCTTCGAGACCGTCGCCATGAAGGACGAGTATGAGAATGAAGCCATGGCTGATGAAGTTCCAGAAGTTGCAGCAATTGTACCCCATCCACCAGTTGCATTGAGCAGTATCCGTGAAATGATTGAAAATCTTCGTCAAGTTCCAGATGTACCAGAGGAAGTTCACTTTGAATCCGAGCATATGGCAGATCCAGTCTTCGAAACCAAGGATATGGCTGACCAACCCTTCGAGACCGTCGCCATGAAGGACGAGTATGAGAATGAAGCCATGGCTGATGAAGTTCCAGAAGTTGCAGCAATTGTACCCCATCCACCAGTTGCATTGAGCAGTATCCGTGAAATGATTGAAAATCTTCGTCGAGTTCCAGATGTACCAGAGGAAGTTCACTTTGAATCCGAGCATATGGCAGATCCAGTCTTCGAAACCAAGGATATGGCTGACCAACCCTTCGAGACCGTCGCCATGAAGGACGAGTATGAGAATAAAGCCATGGCCGATGAAAGTCCAGCTCTTTTGGAAACAGTCATTGAAAAGATCGAAAGTATCGTTCAGAAGGAGACCCCAAAGGTCGCCCAAGAAGAAGTTCAGGAGGCGCAGAATGTGGCTGAATCCTTTTACGGAAATGCCGATTTGTCTGAGGAAATTGTTGCGAGGAGGGCGCTGGGAGAGGAAAAGTTCGCAAAGATGGTGGCCGCCATAGAGAAATTGGCACAGTACTTCTAAAGTGTTGACGCAATATTAAATTTTTTTCGATAAATCTGTTTTTGACCTTTTATTTTTTAAATTAATAAATTTTTTCAAGTGTTTTAATTCTATTTTTGTTTTCCTGTTCTAGGTTCAAGTTTTTATCGACCTATATTTGTTGAACTAGTGCCTAGTGCCTGTCTACCGATGGAGCTATGACCTATGAAGCCCTCCCGTTTCTGACTTTGAAAGATTTCAAGACGTTTCATAGCTTCTTCGATGTGGGCTTTTTAAAAAGATCGCTTTGCCGAAGGTTGGTTTTCCCATCAGTGGAAGGTAGGTGAATTCAAACGTTGATAAAGGCACACATATTTGCGATTCATCATCGAAGGTGTACTTTCCTATATTCTTACAAAAATACGCAAGGCTTCGCCATGGCCATATGGGTCTTGAAGTGAAAAAGTAACAAAAATCAAGATAATTAGTCAGCGCAGATACGAAAGGCAAAAATTGTAGTTTGTATGGATAGTTTGCACTTCTCTATATGATTAGGGATAAATGGTAATGATAAACTTTACCCTTTTTGACGAAAGCTTGAAGAAACCTTCTATAGTCAGATGCTATAGGACTTTAATAGTGGATACAGCATGGGAGCATAACTATTCTCAACAATGTCCAGACTCCAGAGTATAGCTTAAAATTATTTTGTTTGGACAAAAGATTGGCATATTGTCATATTCAAGCTAAATCGAAAAATGTTAAATTAGGCAACATCGCCTTTGGAATAACAGAATAGTACCTACAGATAGAGCTTTAGTGCGTTAAAAGCATTCTCAACCTGATAACAATTTCCCCTTTTTTAAAGTTAAATGGTAAAACCACCTATCTCTAAAATGGTGTCCCGTAAGCCGGGACATTTGAAAGGTACTGTGCCATAGATGTGCACAAACAAAAAATCTTGGGTAAGCATGTCGCCATTAAGACTGGCAAAATTAAGTTAAGAGTTCTATTTCCAAAAGCTTTTCAGTTAATTGAAAGCAGTTTGGTGACATTCAATTTGTCGCCGCCATATTGCCATGGTAACGTATTCAAAAACTTTTAGATTACAACCTATTTTCGAAGGAATGCAATTTATGTACCTACCCCTAAAAGTAAGCAACCGTATACATTATTTTAGTTTGGGAGCATATATCTGCGAGGTGTTGAAGATTGGTTGGTTTCAATGATGTACTATAGAAACGCACATTTTTCGACACACATTTATTGCTCTAAATTTTCATAGTGACGTCTTAAAATGTTAACCATGAGTAAAACTTATTTTATTTAGATGTCGCTTTTCCGCTTATAAAAACAAAAACAAAAATCCCATAATCAAAATTGTGGTACGCTTTTTCGTACGTATTACGTACTTATAAAAGGTAGGGTCGATTTTAGAAAGCATATGCGAAACTAGTTTATATAAAGGGTTGTCGGAAATTTATCTCAACAAAAGTGGGGTAAAATAAAAGCAAAAGAAGACGGAAATTTGTATTTTTTTGTGTAAACGAAAATGTTTCAACACCTAGTGCTAGGCAGAAGTCAGTAGAAAACGTCAGTACTAAAGTTACCACAGTAAAGTAGCGCTTTGAGTTAAATGAAAATGAATACATATATGTCCTCACATCAAGCTGTCGAAGTATTCAAGTCAAAATAAACTTAAAAGCACAAGATGAACAAAAAACCAAATTTGCATCAGCAAAAATTAAAATATTTATTAAAAAGAACAGAAACTCAAGTCTGACTACCTATTTTCTTTATCAACGTACGTAGATATCAGTGTAGGTGCAGTGGCTTAGTGGTTAATGAAATTGACTACTAAGCGAGGGGTCTATGGTGGATTCCTGGCCATGAAGGTTTTGGGGGAAACGAGAAAGCCGACGAACTGGCCAGAATGGGCTCAGAAACCCCTTTCACAGGACCTGAACCATTCTGTTGTACTCCCCAATCGTCTATAAATTTAGCCGTCAAAAGATGGGAACTTACAAAACGTATTTCATATTGGGAGAATTTTCAAGGTCTAAGACAGGCCAAGCGTGCTATACAGCCTTTCAGAAAAGATGCCAACAAAATTTTAAACCTAAATAGGCATGATCATCATCATCAAAAACATAACTTGTTTCCTCACAGGACATAACGACCTACCATATCAATTAAATAAAATAAATTTTGTCGGCTCTTCACTTTGTCGGTTGTGTCTTGAAGAAGACGAAACAGCTGAGCACATAATATGTGAGCATCCAGCCCTATGCGGAATCAGAAGAACTATCTTCTACAGGGAGTTCCTGCGCCCTGAAGAGATGGAGATCTTTTAGGTCGACGTGCTTTGTCATCGCTTAGGCGAGTCAGAATGCTTTCAAAAAAAGGGAGTGGTCCCATGTTCGATGCCCAAAAAAAGACTCAAATTCGATCTTAAATCTCAATGTTTTTCCACTGCGCTAGAGCTCGCGAACTTCTGACAAACATCCGAGAGTATTACTGTCATGAAATTTGCCGTTTGAGCTCTCCCTTCCATTCGTGCCAAAAATACAAACTCACACGAATGGAATTGTTAATTGTTAATTGCGCCAACTATTTTTTGTACATATAAGCATAGAAAAACCATACTGAGACCCCCAACTCACAATCCTCTTGCCGCTGGCCCCCTCAGTTTTTTTTTAAATTCGCCATTTAGTTATCCTATCGGTGTTATGTCAAAAAAGAATCCGTGTGCCATGCAAAAACATACAAAAAATGCAAAAATAAATGCTGCCAACCTCGGCAACCGTGGGGAAATGTGAAAGAGTTCGGGAATACCACATTTTTTCATTACTGAACGCCATTGGTTAGTTATTATAAATTGTTAAAAGGAATAATTTGATTTGTTTGGTTAGTAAAACTATCTTAAGTTGATGTTCTAAAGGGTGATTTTTTAGCTGGTTTGGTTTTGGCAACACTGGTTTTGACAGCTGACGTGTGTTTAGTACCTTGTGTCACTGTCAAACAGCTTCAGTTTGGTTTGCAATTTAACCATGGATCGTCTTACAAATGAACAACGCTTGCAAATTATTGAATTTTACTATCAAAATTCGTGCTCGGTTCGAAATGTTCATCGCGCGCTGCTTCCATTTTATGATCGGCATTCTCGACCTTCTGAGCAGTCTATTCGGAAGATTGTGACCAAATTTCGCACCAAATTTACTTTGTTGGACATTAAACCACCAACACGTTTACGTACTGTGCGCAGTGAAGAAAATATTGCGGCCGTATCAGCTAGTGTGACAGAAGACCGCGAAATGTCGATTCGGCGCCGTTCCCAGCAGTTAGGCCTTTGTTACAGCACTACGTGGAAAATTTTGCGGAAGGATTTGGGCGTAAAGCCTTTTAAGATACAGCTGGTGCAAGAACTAAAGCCAGCCGACCTACCACAACGCCGAATTTTTGGTGAATGGGCTCTTGGAAAGCTGGCCGAGGATCCGCTTTTTTATCGAAAAATTGTGTTCAGCGATGAGGCTCATTTTTGGTTGAATGGGTACGTAAATAAGCAAAATTGCCGCATTTGGAGTGAAGATCAGCCAGAAGCATTGCAACAGCTACCAATGCATCCCGAAAAAGCCACTGTTTGGTGCGGTTTATGGGCCGGCGGCATTATTGGGCCATATTTCTTCAAAGATGATGCGAATCGCAGCGTTACTGTCAATGGTGAACGCTACCGAGCGATGATAACAAACTTTTTTTTGCCCGAAATGGAAGTTCTTGACTTGCATGATATGTGGTTTCAACAAGACGGTGCCACATGTCACACAGCACGCGAAACAATGGCGCAATTGCGAGGCGAGTTTGGTGAACAGTTAATTTCACGTTTCGGGCCGGTCAATTGGCCGCCTAGATCGTGCGATTTGACACCATTAGATTATTTTTTGTGGGGGTATGCCAAGGCTAATGTGTATAGGGACAAGCCCGCTTCGATTGACGCACTGGAAGCCAACATCCATGCATTCATTCGTGAGATACCGGCCGATATGTGTGAAAGAGTATGCCAAAATTGGACTCAGCGGATGGGCTACCAGAGACGCAGCCGCGGTCAACATTTGCATGAAATTATCTTTAAACATTAAATTGCAAGGTTCAAACTATCGATTCAAATAAATATTTCATTCATTTTTTCGAATTTTTTGTGTTTTTTTTTAAAAAAAGTTCTAAACCTCTTAAAAAATCACCCTTTATATACTAGAAACATATTAGAACAAACATGCCTGCGTATTTTCCGCTTTTGGATATCAGTAACTTCGATTTCGTGTGTACAATTTTCTTAAATAATGAAGAAAATTTGCTCAAAATGTTTTCATTTTCCCTCAACCAATCTACATTGTTAATTTTTCATGAACATTTTGAGCAAATGTGCCCTTATTCCTAAAAAAAAAATATTATTCACACGTAACGAACAATTTCAAACTAAACGGATAAAATTCTATGAACTCTGCCAGCAACTTTGCCCACAGCGGAAGTGTCTCATATCTCCTTTTTTAAGTTTCGTGACATTTGTCAATACGATTTTCTATGTAAGAATACTAGCGCACCAAACGTGAACACTCCATAAAAATATAGCTTGTAGGCTAAGTAACGGGAAATCGGCCGGAGTTGGTGGTCTCAGTATTGTCTCTGCATATAAGTCTTGCATTAACCCTAAAAGGCTACTACTAGCGGTTAATGTTGATTTTAGACTTAAAGATGTTTTTCTTACTTCAAAAACTGTTTAATTATAAAAACTGAGTAAGAAACTATCTAACGTTTCAGGAAAAAAAGTGGAACTATTGTCTTCCTGTTCTGAATATAAATTTATAAAACCACAATTAATTATTTATTTTCTTAATATAAAGTAAAATATTACAAACTTAATATTGTTCATAAGCCATAAGCTTTTATTTGACACTTGTCAAATAACTCTACACCTTTTTTGAAGTATAAATAAAGCAATAATTATTGGCGATCCAACACTAAACGCTCTCGGCGAACAGAGCCACAACAACACAAGTTCTCCTTTTTGTCAACTATCGCTTTCCAGCTGTCACATTGGCCTTTTTCCGGTCTCTTAGTTATTGGCAGCGACGGCGAGCCGAAGTTTTCACACACGTGTTATAAAATTAATTATACCTTAATCTTTGTGTGAATCTATTTTACATTTACATTTACAATTATAATTACCTATAATTATTAATAGCTCATAAGTCATTCTTGTGATAAAAACCCTATCGTTATAAAGTTGTAAGAAAATTACCGTGTGTATTCCTTAAACTTTTATACGTTTCAACAGAATATTATCTCAACGGGAAGTTGTTCACATTTTGCACAGTTTTCCCTTTGTGTTTTAAAAATATAGTACAGTTTTTGGACAAAAGAATTCCACAAAGCATTAAAAAAAAAACATTTCAGTATTGTTCGTCGAATGATTAGCTTCCCCAGGCAGTAACCTTTAGTCTTCTAGGGTTCAAAACTTAAGTGGAATAAATTGGAATAAATTACAAACTACCTACTTATTTCCAAATTATTTTCTACAAAATTCGGAGATCCTCTTCATTTCAATAGTCGTCTGTGGGCAAGCAACTAATTTGTCTTTCCTATAGATTTTCCTATTTTAATTGAATTTCCTTTTTATCCCTCCATTTGCAGGTTTCTTTTAGCCCATAACCTATTTGTTTTTAACAGGAGTCCTGTGGCACTTCCCTCTATTTGATGTAGACGCCTCAGCTTTAATTTAATTTTCATCTTTTATTTTCATCTCTAAATACACCTGTGCAGTGTACAGTCTGAAAGTAAAAGGATTCGCAATATTTCTAGTTGTAGCATTTTGGAAAACCACCACTCTTTGATTTGAAATGCTGTAAATTGTAAATCCGTAGTCATGCTGCTCCATATCTATGTTCAGAAAGATATGACCTTCTGTTCCGATTACATAACTTTTTCCACAAGAGGGCGCTCTTTTTTTACAAAAGCCGATGAGCATTTGCAACGCTTATGCAACTTAACTGTCTTAGTTTTAATTTTCGTTTGTGAAATGTTGGTTAAGGAGTTCTATGCACAATAACAGTTTGAGCTGCTAATTTACAACTTACCCAGACTTGCCTACTATTTGGCAATGCACGTATTTCCTGCGTTTGGAGAGCACCATCAGCTCCTGTCCTGTTGGTGAGTCGCTCAAACTGTTCGTATCAAGAAACACATTTAATTCACTGAATGAGACTATGATACAGCTAGAAGCTACAAACTTCTAAGTTATCACCTAAAATATCCTCCGAGAAACTGAGAAACTTCCCTAGCCCACCATACATATCGCATTACCAAAACTAAAACATTGAATATCCCTCAACCATAAAATTGCAAACTTTTAATTGCATTCACCGTATGTACATACGGATGTGTCGGTGAACTCTATTTATATGAAGATAATTCATATTCTTGTTACATGGGAGTGTGCGTCTACTCAATGCAAACATTTTGCACAATTTTCAACATCTAATTGATGAAAAGTTCATTCGAAAACTTGCTTAATTCGGCTTTGCAACCACGGAGCTGTACAGTGTACACATCTTGAATCGGCCGCACGTCTACTCAAAAATGTTAACTGAGACCCAGTCCCACTGTTGCCGAGGGTGAGGTTTACTGTTAATTAGTTTGTTGGCCATAAAACCTATTTCTGCCGAATCTTTTTTAACCTTTTTTTTTTTTTTTTGAAAATGTGATAGGTACCCTTCACCACAGCGGAGGTTTCGGTTGCAAGAATCAGAAAACTTTACACCAAGGAATCCGCCAAAGATTCCTTGTGAAGTCGCACAGTCGGAACCCAACTCCTTTGTATCTTTTAACGAAATTAAATAATATCCAAAAGGTTAAAAATGCGCGCACCACACAAACTTGCAACAATATAGAGAGTCCCTGTAGTACCTGTGCCTGGCATTGTATCCACTTTATTCCACCTGGGCGAAATCAACCTTTTTCGGCGGTGGAGGGAGACTGTGGAGAGGGAGTGCGCAAATCCCTGTGAATCATCAACTTTGTTGTTTGTTTCTGCGTTCCTTTTTTTTTTGGGGTGGGGAGTTGAGTTGTCCCGCCATTATATTTTAATATTAAGATCCCGCTTATGTTTAACTCGCTGCGAGAAAATTTGAAAAGTTTTTCTATTTCGAAGAATTTTTTCCTCCTATATAATATAGAGGTGGGTACACATAGCGGACTTGGTGTTGTCTTGTGATTTCCAGTTCAGGGATTTTAAATTAGTAAATTTTGAGATTGTTCCCGGTGAAGGGTGATACAGGTGAGTGGGTGATTTTGGTGCGGGGCGAAAATCCTTCTTAGCAAAGCAGAGAAGCATTACAAATTTTGTGTGGGAAACTTTTTGGGCAGGCTTTGCAAGTTTGAAGTGAGGATCATTTTACCATTTTTCAAGGTGCTGGCGAATCGTTTCTTTTAACACTTACAGTGGTGTTTGAATGTAGTGACCTTGCCAAATATTAGTCAAATGCGTTTTATATTGATATGGAGCACATTTGAATTTTAATTTTAATTCAGTTTGGAACTCTCTTGTAAAAATATTTTAATTAGTTACCGATGAATTAAAAGGACTTGTTGCATTCAAAAAGCCGGCCTTCATTTGTTCGATATTTCACATATTTCAAAAAAAAAATCTGTTTCGAAATAGCGCCGCAATCGGTACGACAAAAAGTGTAGCCTTATAATATAAGCATAGAGTCGACTTCAGAACTGTTTGCTTGTTACTTTCAGTCAGTCTTTTCCTATGGGAGTTTTTCAAGAAATGACAGAAAATGGTAACTTTCTGTCAATATTGGTTCCCTAAGACTTAGAGGAAGGAGTTTTGTTTAGCTCTCAAGTCTCACCAGTCAAATAACGCTCATTGTGGCGCCGTAATCGTAAGCCAGTCATTCCACTCAAAAACTGTGCCAAAGGTCTCTGCACTCCACTGGTAAATATTTTCAATCGTTTTCTTCCTGACAGAATGTGTCAATGAATGGAAGACTTCGTTTCTTGTTCCTATTCAAAAATCTTTGAACAAAAATACTGCGCAAACTATAGTGGCATATGTAAGCCCTGATGATCCCTAAGTTTTTTGAAAGCTTTGCTAAAGACAACCTTAAGTTTTGACGGAAAATATATTTTCCCGAAGCACAGCATGGCTTCGTATCTAGGCGACAAAGGGTAAGCGATTGCGATATAGGTATATGCTGTTTTCGCTGGAAAAGCTTCAACTCAGTGAATCATTTGATTCTTCTTGAGGAGCTAGATCTTTTGCTGTTCACTCTGAAATACTTCGTTGGATTTCATTATTCCTCGCTCCCAACGGGTAAAAACTGAAAAATCGGTTTCAAAAAGAATCATTTGTAATTTCGGTGTCCCGCAGGGTAGGCATTTAGGTCCACTGCTTTTCAGCTTTTATTCACAACTAGCTTCAGTAGTCAAATTTTATAACAGGTAGGAGCTGACAAAAACCTTCCAAATAAAGACAACAGAGCTCTGAAACCAAGCTCGTTCTTTTTAATAACAGATTGCCAGAGTCGTATTAAATTTGACCCCGGCTTATTCTATAAGAAAATTAAGCCTTGATGCTCCATTTCGTGTAAATAAGACTCGGAGGTGCTTAAGCTTTTCTACTCGTTCCAATGGGGCTCCACCATAAAGCGGAGGAAATTTAAAAGGGACGACCATCAGCTTAATTTTTGCAGTTGTATATTTCACAATTCGCTGCAAAATTACTTTGGTTCTACACGCGCTTAGCCCCAAATACATCAGGTTGGTCTGTTTTATTCGGGTACTGATCTCGCTTGATTTGCTTATTATATAAACGAGTGTTGAACAGGAAAAGATTTGCAGAACTACCATGCTCTGTCAGAATAGCTGGAGGATTGAGTCCTAGAAGATTAATTTCAACCTCGCATTAGATGGAAAACATACGACGGATGAACTTGTTAACTTTGAAGAAGAAAGACCGACCGACTTCTATGAAGTGTAAAGTCACACTTTCGAAGTAGGTTACTGGCTCCGGAATGTGGCCTCTTTCTTCCAAGAACGGGTTAGAGTGCTGGATTAGTAAGCGGAGGGTTTCTGGTTCTATGCGCGCAAAGTCACAGAATCATATTTTTTAGTGTTTCTTTTTAAATGCGTCATGGAAAAGCCTAAAAGTATAAACTCGCACAAAGTAAATGCATATAAGAAGATAGGCTTAGGGTCTGCTCTTTACACCGACATTTTGCAGCACCTAATTGTTTCCCGCTCCTGGTTGGTCATGGTGCATTCCGTCTGACTCTGAACCTAGCAAATCCTATAGGTACAAAGTTCCTGTTTAACTATTTGGATTTCAGTCAAAAGCTGATTAAAACCCCTTGTGACGTCTTGCAAGAAAGAATCATCGAGTGTCGGCTGCAGACTGAATCGATTGAACGTTGTGGAGGAGATTCAACGAAAAAATGTTCTGACAAAACAACATCTCGACTTTGATCTAGCCACAAAATATAACATATAACTTCTGAAAGTTCCGGGCAACAAGGACGGTGTAAACAGCAAACCAGGATATTAATTGATTCTACTCTGTTAAACTGTATACAGGAGAGGAAGGCTCAATTATAGTGAGCTAACTCCTTCCCTCGAAAGTGGAAGGAGTTAGCTTTGGATAGAAGGACTATTTTGGATTCCCTCCACGGATTGTACGCACCATCTAAAGTAAAGCAAGTCCTAAAACAATGGAACCTTGGATCATCAAATTGTAGCTATTGTTACTTCACTTTTGGCGCTAACTGTTTGACCACAAAATGACACCTTGGACCGATATAGCCTGGATATCTCAAAACACTTCCAATTAATAATTTTTCATTGAATTGAAGTACTATACCTGTACTTCATCAACAAGCTGACAGACGAGGCTCTTAACCTGACTACGTATACGAGTCAAAGAAACTTCCGCCTCCATATCAAGCCCTAACCACATTCAAAGGAGCATTTTTGTATCTCTCCTTAAAACTCGTGAAAGCGTGAAATTAATCATCACGCATATAAAGCTTCATGCGAACCCCAACAGATGGATGTCATAGTCATTTTGCTATATTCAGTGTCGACGTTGACATTTGTTGCTCGTGGATACGCAGGACTTTTGATGAGTGCGGTGTCAGTGAGTGACAGGATTTCTTGGATAAACCCATCTCCAAGAGGGAGGGGCTTTTTATTTTTTCGTTCCTTAAACCTGTAATTGAACTTTGTAAAGTATGACATTACTGTTGGGGAATTAAATCGACAACGTCACCTGCAGAGATTTTCTTTTTGCTTCTTTTTCACTCTCGCTCTGGTTACATGGTTTCCGTGCCCATATCATCCCCATGCGTATTTGGATTTGCAGAATGAGGGATTTATTACTTTTTTTATTTTAGCACCAATGATGACACGGGAACTTTTGTGTTGTATATTTGCATGTCATCCAAGGAAGAACAGATGGCGCTGGGTAAATTTACATTTTAATGACTGGTATTGTGAAGAAGAAGCAACTATCAGTGTGAGTCGCCCAGGGGTGAGGTTTTAAGGTTAATCACTCCCGAGTGAGGTTTGAATGCTTTTAATTATATTCGAACGTAGGTTGGAACTTATTTTTAACACACGAAGAGTGGCAATTGATGGCAGCTACGCATAAATATTATAACGACCCGAAGGGATTAACGTGTTGAAATATTCTCAACTCATTTAGTTCGAAATAGTGCTTGACAAGTAGGTATATGGAGTACCTTATAGAATGTCATGATGGTAGGCAGCTGATGTATAAAATTTAATTGAGTTCATTTCACAACCAATTATATGAAAGTTTGGTTGCTTTCTTTTTTTCCGTGCACTCTTAACGCAAAATCCGGAAATTTTTGCAGACCTGTTTTTGCTGCTGGGTGTGGAGTTCAGCAAAAGAGCCTGTGCGGAACTTTATCTTGCCAAATAATCGGTCTCATCAATTCGATTCCCACCAGAGCTTTCCCATTTGTTTCCTTTGGGATCTCTTTTGTTATCTATGAAAGCGGGTCAGGTCTGGAATTTAAAAATAAAAATTAAACGAAAAGGGTTTTTTTTCTTACAAAATTGGTTTCATGTAACCACTTTGGTCAAAAAAGGTTAAAATAAGGCGACCCACACCCTGCAACTTGACTTGATATTGACGTTTGCCAGTATGGAGTTTTTTCCGTCTCACCAATCCACTTACTTAACATCCCAATCTACCATAAGTTGCACACCCTGGAAATTCCAAAGGATTGTAGGATGCAGTCAATGTCACATATTTTGCGTGTATAACTAGCTTCTGAGACAATAGTGACAGCAATCACGACACTTAGCAATGCTAACAATGGGACACAGAAAGAGCAATTGCCTTCACTTGTGGAACACGCCCCTACATTAGATACCATCATAAGGTTTGCTTTTATGAACACAACTTTGGGACCGAAGAATCACGTGCAAAATATAGCCGAATGTTTGAGGGACTGAAGCCCCCCCCCCCCGAACGCACTAGAGAGCAAAGAAACTCGACTTCTTCGCCCTTGTGAAACAAGATTCATTGAAAGGCATTACAGAATTATTTCGTTTGTAGAGCTCTTCAAATGCATCTCAATAAGTCTTGAACAAATAACGAGCAGAACGTGGGCGATGTCTTCGAAAGCATCAACGCTTTTGGCAGCGGTCCAAAAAAGTGATTTCGGAAAACTATTCAGCTTAACGCTGCCCTTATCAGTTTTCCTACAGAACAGATTCTTAGATTTCGTTTCTGCAATCGACCGCACAAAACAAGTTCTGAATCCTCTGAAGAACATCGGAGAAAATGCCGACGATTTTTTCAGAGAGGCTTTTCAATCCACATCCCAACTTGCCGAGGACTTATTTGAAGTTGAATTAAGAGCTCCAAGAAGTTCATTGAAACAAACAACGCGTTCCAATCCTGAAATCCCTTTTACTGAAGCCTATTTTAGAGTTCCTATACTGATTCCTTGCATAGATTCGTTCTACCATCGTTTCAAGCCCTTCTCTTAGGTTTTGCTGCAGTTGAGCGAGTGAACGAAAGGGAAAAGCGAACATGTTACTTTGATAATTCAATTTAGTTGTCAGCTGTGAAAGCTAAGTACTTTCTTTGGTGCGAAAAAATATCGTCGAGTGATCCTTCTACCGAAGTTTTAAAATTGCTTGATATATGTGTTAAGACTTACTTTAGAGGTATAAACTTCTTGCTTACTGTTTTGGCCACGCTTCCAGTGACCACAGCTAGTGTTGAAAGAATCTTTTCAACAATGAAATTAATTAGAGCAATGTCCCCAAGCGTTATGGGTAATGCAAGATTCCCAAGTAACAATTTTACTTCGGTAAGGTTCAAATTTGTAATTTCTGTAGGTAACAGCTTCGATAGAGCTTCTATAGTCTTTGTTAACCGAAGTTCATCCATTTCGAGGCAATTGTTTCGATAACAACTTCAGTAAGTCCTTTACGAAGCATATACATAGGCTTTATAGAGGGTTATGGAATTAAGCTTCGATAAGATCTCTATTAGACATCTGAAAATGTGTCTGGAGATGTGTGGAAAGTGAATTTCTTTAGAGCTTCTGACCGAAGGCATTATAGAAGCAATGAACTGTCATGCAGTCAACCGCTTGCGATTGGAAGCTGTACAGAAGCACTTACTCGTACTTCCTCCTAACTTACATATGGAGGCTTTATAGAGGTAAAAATTAATTTCATATGAAATGAATCAAAGCTGTCTAAAGAAACCATAATTAATGAATCGGGGAAAAATTACAAGACATAAAATACTTCTAGCACATTGAAAAATATGTCAGTAATGTGATTTTAAATAAACACTTTTCGCCCATGAATAAATAAGGGTAACACTAAATGTCTTGCTTTACTTCGGTCGAGTAAGCTGCAAGTTTATTGCAAATCATAACCAAACTCTAAAATGTACCAAGTAGTTCAGATTTAGCACTACTGCAGCATTATGACGAATTAGCCTAGGGGGTAGTGTATTGGACTACTACGCACAGGACCCAAGTTCGATTCTCAGTGCGGCGCATGTAAGTAAAATGTAAATTATAACGAGTACGTAAATGTAAACTCCATGAAAATTGCAAAAAGTCTTTAAAAATGTTTATCAAGAAGATAAAAAAAAAATAAAAAAATAAGAAAATGGAAAATTGAAAAGTGTAATAAAAAAAAATAATTTTTTTCTTGTTCATTTTGGAGCCTCTATAAAGCTTCCATAAAGTTTCGGTAAGGTCTATCCAAGCTGTTCAGGAAGTCTTAAATAAGTAAATACTTGCATTAAAGTGCGCCAAATGCGTTTCCTTTAGACCTTATGCAGTTAATATTGCGGGAGGTGAAATAGCTTCGATAGCGCCTTACCGAAGTCAAATTGTTACTTGGGTTAAGCTCACTTGCTATGATATATCTTCATTCGGATATTAAGGTGGATGCAGATAAGGTTGATTGATCTCTGCTTTGAAAAAATGTTCGTAAAAAAATAATTTAAGTATGTTCATTTAAGTACATACGATTTAAAAACTAATAATAATCAATGAGTTGGAATATAGTTTTTTGTTTACAGAATTACTCGCAAGATTTGGAAGCAAGCCCCCGGAAACAAAATCCTGGCTACTGCACTGATTCCTTGTTACTTCCCCACTGCTCGTAGATAAATGATTATGAACAATAAGGGGACTTGCTTGTTGGTTTTGATTTCGTTGAATCATGCCCAGACCTTCCTCAGTATATCACAGGCCGTACGCGATTTTAACATGTTGTTGACTGTCCTTAGTACCTTAAGTTCAATTCGCTCCCTATTGTGAGAGAGTAAGGGCTTAATCCTTTGAAGTGCGTGTCTTCATCAATTACAGACCAATTTCTTGCAAGTTCAGCAACTAACCTATTCCCGGTTATATCCTTGTGAATACCGAACCCACAATTTATTACGACAGCGTTGGACTTTATTTTTGTAACAAATTTGCTCAGTGGCCGGCTAACTGTCAATAAAATTTCCGACTATATCTATCTCGTGGGCCTGTCATTATAAGTGCTATGACCCGGACTTGGAAGACACAGTCTGGAGTTATCCATCGTTGGCATGTTTCTCCTATTTCCTTCTACTTGGAAGAGTACAAACACACCAAAAGGTGCAGGATAATGGGTTTTCAAACTCGAGGTAAGATGACGTATAGTCGCATTATGTATAATTATGCTGCAGCCTCCTTGAAGTTGTCCCACTTTTAGCCCTCCAGTCGTCCATACCCAATCAGTGGTAAGTACTCCTACGCTCGTCATAATTGATGCTTTTTGTCCTCTCACTTTCAATCCATCTTGACCCACATCAAGGACACAACAGACGCAGTTCTCAATACAATGCCACTAATCGGATACTACAACAATGCATTTCCCCGGGCTTAGTAAGAGGGACACAGGCACACTCTCTTCCATGTGCCTCGTGCTTACAGAACACAATGGAATCCTTTCGGCACTATCAACCGCACATCTTTCATTTACAAACCAAACCTCGGTTACTTAAATGGTGTGTCCTTGTAAACGCTGCCACAATGACATTAATAATACCTACAGTCCTACATCCATTAGGGACACGGACACACGACACAATTGGTTCGAACGTCTTGATCCAGTTCGGAAGGACGCATCGTCGCATTCTCTACATATACGGCTGGAATTTTCTATACGCCTTGAGTTCGAATGAATGACAAGGACTAGTTCAGTTTGTTTCCATTTATGATTCTGTCAGATGTTGAGGGCCACTCATGTGGCGTGTGTTTTTGACATCTTTTGACATGCTCTTTCAGTGGCAAAAGCTTCTATACCCACCAACAGGATATAGTTCGACTTCTCATCGTCATTACTGTCGGGGGTATCAACTTCTCGGTTGTCATCGTCGTTTTGCTTCATCAAACTCGGCGCAAATTACATACATATGCAAAGTTTTAAGTAAACTTTTCATGGCACATTTGGCATCCTGATTCTAATTAACAGCCCATGGAGGTTCAAGAGGGCGCACGTGTGCACCGCCTCATGGAATTATTAATGCAACAAGTGCTTTGGCAGTGTTGCCGAAGTAATCAAAGTACGAAAATCCAAAACGAAAATTGGCGCCCAACGCGAGGTTTCAATAAAAAAAACTCAATATGACTGGCAGCGACAGCGTGTATTCAAAAATCTTTTCAGCAACAAAAACAAAACCTGACACTAATTTATTTGTATTTTTCCTATTTTTAATTTACTCGTCAAATTACAAAATAGTTAAATTTTTTTTTAATTTAATTAAATAACACTAACTAAACAAAGTCGAGCCGAATTTAATGGATGAACTTCAAGAGTGAATAGACTACCGCCACGATAATCGCCAAGGCAGGCACTGTGGTAGATGCGCCGTTTTCGTAGCACCTGCAATGAAGAGAGCAATTTAGCAAGACGGTCCTCTGGGGACACTCCGGGTAAGTACTTACTGTGACGACTGAGTAACAGCGGTAATGTTGCTGAAGTCTGTGAAACTAGCCACAGCGCTAGCTGACAAGTTAATCAATTGAGTAGCGTTGATCTGTCTCTCTCTGGTTAGGATGAATGCGCCTGAGGGAGCTGCATTGACGGCTTCAGGTGTTGTGGATGGGGCAGCTGTTGTCGAACTTGTCGAAACTGCGGAGGTTGTCGAACTTACAGCTGGCGTTGTTACAGTGGTTGATGTTGAAGAAGATGCTTCACTTAAAGGTATATATCCGCAAACGAGTGCGTAGCTACTGTAGTCTGTCTGGAGGATCTTGTACGTTGTATTGACGCCTGTCAAAAAAAGTTATCAACTGTTAGAGGGTCATTGTATTTTGACTAACTAAGTTTGACATACCAGCGTTGTTTACATTGAACACACCCTCGAACACTTCGGAGTTCGATGTCTGGGAGTTGAAAATAAGGGTGTCCGTGGTTGTCTGATTGCTCCACAAGGTATTTGGATCAACACTGTATGTTATCTTGACTGTTACCGTACCAGCATCACGTGCAACGATGAGTTGGACGCATTCCTCGGTGTTGATTCCACCCCCGATTGGCTGGCGGGCAGCTTCAAACCATGTTCCCAGGAACTGCGAAATATTAGAAAATAATTATACTAGTGTTGAATAAAGCCTTTTACGTTTTTCGACATGAAATGTGTAATTTTAACTGACCCACGAAAGAGGTCAAAACTCGAAGTTTGCCAATTGCAGATGGGAAATTCATACAGGTTCCTACCTACGGGAGGCGCATTACTATGACTGGTACTGAAGGCGAAACACTTCCCTTATTGAAGGCTGCAATAAGAAGTCTGAATAGAAAGCAGGCTTTTCGAATGACGCATAAGCTCTAGCGTGTACGAAAATTCATAAAAAATCGACAGTCATCCCAACAGATATTTTTTTCTTTACTGTCATTTTGATCTATAATGGGGGAGATCTGTATTTTTGAGTTTGGGTTAAAAAACCAGTACCTAGGGTACAATTTAAAAAGGCTTAAGTTACAGCTATCAACACTTAGCAGCATAATACCCCATAGTCTTGGGTGTCGAAGAACGTAAAGGCAAGTCAAATCAGAAAAACTGCCATCTTTTTTTGCATTTTTCTTGTAATCAACGCAATACGCCCGCTTAAAAGACAATCCCCAAATTACATTTAAAAGGCTTTTCCTCTGCGCAACCTCTCACGAACGTCTGACAATTATCTGAAAGTATAACTGCTATGAAAGGGCTTTTCAATTCAGTCGTTCGGACTCGACATGAAATTGTAAGTTAAGGTTCCAAAAATGAAGGTCTGGCTAGGGTGCTTATAGGGATCCGGCCCCTACATAAAGCTTGGCTAGATATAGAAATCCATTGAAGACCATATTTAATACGTATGTCATAAATTGCTGTGATCAGGTGTAGTTTGTAAAGGAACTTCTTAACCATTTACAGCTCTTCAATATTTAAAACTGATTCCCATAACAAAGACACTCCATATCAGTAGAGATTAAGCAACAGACAGAATATAGAAAAAAAGTAGCTCTACAAAGCATCTGCTTTTTCTATAGCTTTTATGCTTTTTTTTTGATAAGGAACCTGAAGTCCTTTTGTTACTTTTCATTAGGGAGACTGCAATAAGGTCGACGAGGTTTTACTAGGAAGTTACCCTTTTGTTAAGAAAAGCCGTACTCATCTATAGAAAGGGTTTGCCAGATTTAGAAACTGGGAACAATTTTAGGGGGGACAACAATTTTAACGAACATTAAAATGCTCGTAGTTTTCAGTTCTCAATTTAAAAAAAAATATTAATAACAAAATATATTTAACTATTTTATTTAATAAATTCGTTAAATGGATATATTGCTGTGAATGTTGGTATAATACTTCAAAAACATTGCAAGGGAATAAAATAGGCCAAGTGGAGGAAGCTGTGTTTTTTTTTTAGTGGAAATATGTAAATTAGTATGAAAAAGTGGGACTTTTCTGTACACCTTTTATATTTTGAATTTTGTGTCACAAATCCACTTTTAAGAAGAAAAATGGGTACCCCCTTAAAGGGTTACGTAATTTTCCCTGGTAGAGGAGGTGCATGCAAATTGCCCTGAAAAGTGAGCAAATTTTAATTCAGCTTAATGAAGACTACAAACCCACAAGTTCAATTAAATGAAAGTTTGCTTGCACATTTACAATTTTTTTTTTTTTTTCAGTAAATTGAGATGAAAAGATTGGGGCTTTTTTTTAAGTACACAGACTTGCAATTCAAAGAAATTTTTTTAGAAGTAGCTTTTTCCTAAAAATTCAAGCTAAAGCCGTTTTCCAGAAAATTACAAAAACCCAATTAAAACAAAGCTACAACAATAAAACATATTTTTTAATCTGCAGAGCTATCACGCAGTCAAAAAAATGGAGTGCTTTCGTGCATGGACAAAGGTGCTGAACGTATGTAAGCTCGAAATCAAATATTTAAAAAAAAATAAACTTTCTCGGAAAGCACATGAAATTTTAAGTATTTATTGGGGGCTTAAAATCAAAAACGGTTCGAAAAAAAATAGTTCAGAAAAACCATAAACAGTGTTTGACCGTCGAAGGGACTCACTTTTTAGCATCGGAATATCAAAACTGAATAAAAGTTCAATTATGAAGTTGGAAAATGAATATCCGGGGTATAAGTTCTGCTCTTAAAATTCTGCAATAAAAAATGGCATATTGTTGGCAGAGTTTTAGAGGACATTTTCTTTTATAATTTTATTAATTTTATAATTTTTTTTTCAATTTCGTTTTTTCTTTTATTTTTTAACTCCACTTTTTATAATTTCTATTTTTATTAATGGCGCAGTAGGCGCAGTGGCTTAGTGGTTAGTGTGTTGGACTACTAAGCGAGGGGTCCGAGGTTCGAATCCCGAAAAAACCAAAAATTACCAACTCATGGTTTTTTTCCGCTGCGCCACCTCTCGCGAACGTCTGACAAACATCCGAGAGTATAACTTTCATGAAGGAGCTTCTCAATTCGCCGTTTGGACCCGGCATAAAATTGTACATCCCTTCCATTCGTCACAAAAACCAAAAACTCACGAGAAGCTAGGCCTAGGATCCCTACAGACCTGTTGCGCCAACGATTTATTTATTTTATTTTTATTAATGAATTTATTTTTTATTTCACTATTAATTTTTATAAATTTAAAATTGCTTTTTAATTTTTGTTGTTGTTTTTTGTTAGGCAGCATATTTTTGCTTTATATTTGAGAAGAACTTAAAAAAAAGTAGAATTTCGAAAAATAGAATTTTTGTGTGGGAAGACAGAATTTTACAAAGCAGAATTAAGCAGCAATTCGACCCGCTCATTGAATATCATTCTTCTCTTTTTTTTAGAAAAATATCAAGAATCGTCACTGGGGAACTGTTTGCAAGTGCGCAGTTATTCCCCCAGTTACATTTTTTTGAACATCTTGATGGATTTCAACCTAATACCGACATTGAAGGAAAAGTACCACGAAACATGATCCATCCTGGATCCTTCTTGAATAATTAATCAACAAGTAAAATTTTTCGTCTTTTCCTGCAATAATCCTTGCTTCAGCTGCAAGGTTAATTTTACAATTTTGTTGCAAATTCTCTGTGCAGATTTAAAAAAAAAATTAAAACGATCACGAGTCACAATTTCACAATGGGCCCCTTACACCACATGGGTCTGTTTTAAAAACCGATTACACTACAAGGCGACATCACTAATCACTTGCTCCATCAAATCAATCACTTCACTGACCCCGAATCAAAGCTGTCACTCAACATCACACACACTCACCAAAGTGCCGTTTATAGTAGCGGGTGTGGCTTCTTCACAGGAAAGTGGTCCACTAGGAACTGCTGCAGTTGTTCCCGACACTGTAGTCGACGACCCAGGAGCAACGGTTGTAGTTGATGAGATTTGCGATTGAGCTACATTGCACAAAAGCAAGCCGATCGATGCGAACACCAAATATAATCCATTAATATGAGCCATTGCTGAACGATGATTCCTTAGTCCTTTTTGTGTTGGTCCTCGCGATCGGATATTTCGAATGGGTCGACGGTTAAAGTTAAACTGAGAGTAACGGCGGCATGTGTTATCACATTTATACTGGGTACCACTGTGGGCTTTAGATATCAGTGCCGAAAAGAAAAAAGAAATAGATACCTAGGGGTGATCGGTGATTTTTCATATTAACTCATCATTACCCTGGGGCTGGTGGGGAGATGGTGGCGCAATGAAATTTTCATTTTAATTTTTGTATTTTACTTTGTTATCTCTTGTACGATTGTAAGATATCGAAATGGATGTGATTGCTGTTTCGACGACTGTTATTAATTTCTTGTTTTATCCAAGCGGAGGTAGGTGTAGATTGCCTGACAACAATTGCAGTTTAAAGCGAGCTCAATTGTACTTTTACTACCAAAATTGTATCTACCACAAAAACAAAGCAAATATTAGTAGTAAAGAAAGAGGCGCTTGGTTGTAGGCACTTCTGCCACTCATTGTTTGCATTTTGATAAACAAAGATGGCGTAGTCAACTGCATAATAAAATAGGCAGAGGATAATAGTTTGGTATACCCCTAGCAAGTGTAGTACACAATCAAATGGTAAAAGGCAATTGGGGTCGGTTTTTAGCCCACTGTGTGTATGGTTTGTACCCTTATTCCCCGGGTGAAGATATCTGTGCTTTTCTGTTACTGCATTAGATTGAATTGAATTTCACCACTCCAGGAAAGACGTGAGTTGTTTTGATTTTTAGTTTAGCAAGCGAGGGCAATTTAAACGAGGAACCCATCTCTAATTTGATAATATTAACTTAAGACTCCCACAATACTATATCCAATTGGAGAGCAAAATTTCACCGATATCTCCTTGCTGGTTTTTGAGATAGAGGGGGAACAAAACACTCAACCCCTGGCGAAGTACAATTTCTTTTCAGTCAAGTTCAAAACTGTGGGATACATAATATTTATTTGTAGTTAATTTTTTTGTTGACATAAAAAATCAATAATAGCATATCCACGTCGAACTCCAAATGCATTCAGCCCTTTCAACAGAATATCGATTCTAGAAAGTTCCTCCTTCGAAAATCCCCTTTAAAAAACAGTAGGTACCCACATCATAAATAATGGAACTCATTGAACTTGTGCTGAGAAAAACAATTCTTCCGTTAGTAGGTAGGTAACAGCAGAATAATTTCCAAAAAATGCTGAAATTTCTTATCTTTATTGACATGCAATGATTCATGCCACAGTGAATGAGCGAAGATAACGGGCAATGAAGCCTATAATCCACCTAATTACGATGTTTGAATATACAATTTTTTATCAGTTGGTATTTGTTCCGAAATGAATTTCTCATTGTGCCATATATCGAATGTTTCCATATACCAAGATATCAGGTGCATGTTGTACAGTATCTGGAGCATAGTGTGTCGGTGAAGAATCGCAACCGAATGAGACGATGTACGGACTATTATCTGGTAGAATTTTGAGTGGTGTTATCGACAAGGAAAATTGAGGTTGCCACTGGTTGGAGGTCGATCAGTTGAACACTGATATTTTCGAATCGAATGGCCTCTGACATTTGGAAACCGAACATGAGTTATGTATCCCGTACCGGGAAAAGCTGAGGGTGATTCAATTGAACCTTCATCACAGCAAAGCAGCATCGGCAATGATGACTAAGTGTTTTGATGAGGATTCGTTTGATATAGCCCTGATACAGGAGCCTTGGATCTTTAGAGGAAAGATTAGAGGACTCCCAAATAGCATGGCTGAGTTGCATTATGCACAAACTAGCGGAAGAATTAGGTCCTGTATCTTGGTGAGGCACGGAGTTCAAGCATATAAATTGCCGGATCTGTGTGCCCCAGACCTTGCAACAGTACGAGTAGGATCAGGTGCGGGAAGTTTTGTCATAGCATCTGCATACCTGCCGTATGATTCTCCAGAACCTCCTCCGACAAGAGAGTTAGAGTCTTTGGTGAATGCATGCAGGAACAGGAACGAGGATCTAATAATTGGTTGTGATGCCAATGCACATAATACAGTGTGGGGCAGCACCAACGATAATTACAGAGGAGAAGCCTTATTCGAATTTGTATCATGCAAGGATCTAGCTATCTTAAACCGGGGAACAGAGCCAACCTTCGTCGATGTGAGACGAATGGAAGTGATCGATGTTACCCTGTGCAGTAGCCAGATAATTGAAAGAATATCAAATTGGAGGGTAATGGATCAGGCTACATTGTCGGATCACAGAGCCATTTCATTTGATGTTCGCTATGGATCTAAAAGGAAAAAAGATCGGAAATACATCAGAATTCCGAAGAACACAGATAGGATAAAATACCTTGAAGTGTTGGAGGAAAAACTGAATGTAATGACATTCGGAATACCGAAAAACACTTGGCATGTAGAATCACAGTTGAAGCATCTGCAATCAGCTGTTGAAGTTGCGTACCGAGTGGCTTGTACACCTACTTTAGTGGAAAAACAAGATCCTGCGCCTTGGTGGTGCCGGGAACTTGAAAAGCTAAAAAAGGCTGCGAGGAAGGCCTTCAATCACGCCATGAGGAGGGGAGAACCCGAAGCATGGGATGAATATAAGGCGAAAAAGAAAGAGCTAAACGTTACTCTGCGACGACGTAAAAGGGAGTCATGGAGGGACTTTTGCTCGAGTATGAGGAGTACATCTGAAGTCAGTAGACTACAAAAGATTGTCTCGAGAGATCCAGTTTCTAAGATCGGACTCATTCGTAATAGAGCGGGGGAGATGGTGGAAACACTGGATCACACAAATGAGGTCCTAATGGAGGTACACTTTCCAGGAAGCTATAAGTCAGCTCAGCCCTGGGCTCCAAGGAAACAAGGAGCGAACAGGATGGATAGGACGGAAGCAGAACGGATCGTGACACCAAAAGCGGTCAAGGGTGCGATAGCAACATTCTCACCCTTCAAAACTGCGGGCCGGATGGTATATTTCCAGGTCTAATGCAATGGGGTATAGACCTAATTGCACCAAGGCTCAGGAATATATACGTTGCATGCCTAGCAATAGGCTATATCCCGATAACATGGAGGGAAGCAAATGTGGTCTTCCTTCCAAAACCGGGAAAAAAGGACTACACCGAGGCAAAGTCATTCAGACCAGTCAGCCTAACATCCTTCCTGTTAAAAATAATGGAAAGGGTGATGGTGGACTATATGGAGAGTACTGCGCTTAAGATGTATCCTTTAAATAGTAGACAGCATGCATACAGGGTAGGTATGTCTACAGAAACAGCGCTACACCAAGTAGTACGCGTTGCGGAGGAAGAGCTAAATACCGGGGGCATTGCGATGACCACTATAATGGACATTGAAGGTGCCTTCGATAAGATATGCTTTGAAAGTCTGAAACAAGCCTTGGAAAAACGTAGGGTTAACCCACTGGTGGTAAGATGGGTGGACAATATGTTGAATACGAGGGCGATTAATATTCAGACGGGAACCTCAAAACTCAGAGGAAGGGTTAGCAGAGGTTGCCCACAAGGAGGTGTTCTCTCACCTACACTGTGGAATATCACTGTGGACTCTCTTCTCGACAGACTCGAGGCGACGGGCATTCACACAGTGGGATATGCCGACGACATAGCAATAATGGCCAGAGGCAAATTCATGGACGTCACCGCAGATATCATGAGGAATGCACTCAGAGTGGTTGAGCGGTGGTGTCTGGAACAAGGGCTCTCCATTAATGCGGCGAAAACAGATCTAATAGTCTTCACTAGGAAGAGGAAAAATCTGGAATTTCGGCCCTTAACACTTTTCGGATCGGAACTAACAATGACTAAGAAGGTTAAGTATCTGGGAGTCTATCTAGATACTGGACTTACTTGGAATTACCATGTTGAGGAGAAGGTCCGGAAGGCAAAGAGGGTACTACATCAGTGCAAACGTGTATGTGGACAGAGGTGGGGACTCTCGCCTAGGTCAGCATACTGGATGTATACGATGATAACTAGACCCATTATCACGTACGCCTCGGTTGTATGGTGGGCGAAAGCCTCTCAGAAAACTGTGAGGAAGCACCTGGATAGGGTTCAGCGTTTAGCATGTATGGGAATTACAGGTGCAATACGTACAACCCCAACATGCGCATTGGAAGTCATCATGGGGATATTACCGCTAGACTTATTTATTAAGAAAACAGCGGCCCAAACGGCACTTCGCTTGCATCGAGATGCGAAATGGCACCATCGTGGTACGATCTATGGACATAGGAAGATCCTGGAACTTGTTAAAGACGAGATTAGGGAGCTAAACATGCCTATGGATCGAATAACAAGGGTGCGTATTATGGAAAGAAATCACAAAACTCGTATCGAGAACGGATTACTTCCAGAAAAAAGAAATGGTGAAATAGTGATTTTCACGGATGGATCCATGATGGATGGCGGGGCGGGGGCCGGTATCTATTCAGAAGAGCTGGAACTTGCCCGTCACATTAGCCTCGGGAAATACACTTCAGTATACCAGGCTGAGATGATTGCCTTGCTTTATGCGTTGGACTACTTGCTTGAGTGTCAGGTGGAAGGAAGAAATATCCTCATAGCACTGGACAATCAGGCGGTGATCAGATGCATGGAACAAACAAACATCACAACATCACTGGCACTGGAATGCGTACTTAAACTCAATAAGTGTTCATCTAAAAATGAAGTAACACTGACTTGGGTACGAGGACACATAGGGATCGAAGGCAATGAAAAGGCGGACTCCCTTGCAAAACAGGGGTCAACTGAAAAGTTGCTGGGACCAGAACCATTCTCTTCAATTGGCAGAGGAATGGTTGAACAGCTTGTCCACAAATGGATCACGGCAGAACACCTGAGAAGGTGGTCAACCGTGGAACAATGTAGACAAGCTAAAATGGCAATAAAGTGGCCGACCTGCTCCACTCAAAGAAGAGTTCTAAGCATGAGTCGAGGGACATTGAAATGGGTGGTGGCTTTGTCTACAGGACATGGTAATTTCAGGTATCACTTAAGGAAAATGGGCCTTATAGAGGATGATACTTGTAGACTATGCCTGGAGGAATCTGAGACAGCGGCACATATACTGTGTCAATGCCCGGCATTGGCTGGCAGAAGAATGAGGATCTTGGGACATCAATGGATCGAGACCCAGTCGATGAAACGGATCTCCCATAAACAGATGCTAGCGTTAACACTAGGAATTGAGCCCAGAGAAGAACTGTGGAGAAATCCAGAGAGTCTCTCTGAGTAAGATTTACAGTGGTAGAGAGACGAAAAGAGACCCGACAATGGTGGTCTGATTCGATTATCTCTCGAAATATATATATATATATGTATCACTCATCCAAAGAAGAGTACATTCCGTGATAGAAACGAATAAGTTAACAGGTCGTAAGAGGAAGCTTTCCCTATACCAAGTAATGTTCTTTAGTGTACAAAATCCGAGACGATTGCAGTGTTTTTTTCAAGCATAGATCGCTAATGCTCATAACCCAATCAAGGAATCTAAATCGGACAGCCATCAAACACCAAAATCAAGACCATCAACATATCCAATTGACAGCTGCGAGGACAAACTTTTTACAAATCTCTTTTTGGCTGCAGAAGATGTAAAGTTGGTAAACAAAATTCCAGAGGTCGGCGACCTAAAAGAACGTAATTTCAGATGTAACATCTATCTGCAAACATCTCAGGGTGGTGCTGAAGCTTTGTAGGTTATTTAAAAAAAAAAAGTATTTAAAAAAAGTGTGATTTGATGGGTGATCAAAACGGAATGTGTGACTTTTTCTTACAACAGTAAGAGTTTTGCTAAGTAGATACTATATGGTTGCTCAAAAGACGGATGTAGCGGCTTCTATGGGCAAAATTACTCTTTCTGTGGGCCAATTTACAGGCAAAAAGTCGTTTAAAAAAAGAAACTATTCCCAATAGTGGTATAGTGGGCACAAAAGACATTAAAATTCTAAATTGAAAAAAACCACAAAAAAAAAAAAAATATATGACAGCTATAGGATCACGTTAAGAGTGGTGTAACGTGTAATCCGACAGCTCAGCCATCATAAAAGCTCTGAAAAGCAGATGGAAGTTCCCAGAAAAACCAAGCCTCTCACCAGTATCTCTGACCCAGCGTCTCTGGTCATCTTCCGTGCGTCTCACTCATGTAGTATCCTAAGTCGTAATCTGGTACAAGTTTGTATTCCAAGACAGCCTTCTACCTTAACCTAACTTACTTATCTATTGCGATGCGCTCATTATTGTACCTGGTGCTGTATCAGCCTCTACACAGACGGACCCTTTTCTACTTAACATACTTTCTTTCTGTTCAAAGAAAAGCTTAACAGTCTACGTTCGTAGCCTCAGCTAATTTGTGGACTATTTCGGAAGCGATATATTTTGGGGTGCCACAGGTGAGCCATATTGGTCCTGAACTCTCTGAGAGACATAGTTACAACACAGACTCCTTCAAAATTATAATAGTGCTCAGAAAAATAATTTGTTCGCTTATCCATTTAAAAGAAAAAAGTCCTTTTGTAGTCCAAATTGATGCAACTCACCGCTAGATGGCGCTGAAGCATAACAACTTGGACAACGATCGAGTTATCCCCGCGGAAAGTTATATACACGTATATTTCCACGCGGAAGGTTTCTATGTTTTCCAATTTATTATCACTCACCACCAGATGGCGCTGCAGTAGGTCTATTAACGTGTAAACTGTTCAATTGCCATTATCACTGATAAGCTCAAATTTTCTTGTATTCGTAGGTATTGGCCCGTGTTCTTTGACAAAAATGGGCGTGGTCCCTCCCATTGCATTATGAATGCTCATTCTCAGCACTTTTGAGGTCTTGAGTTGAAAAATGTTTTATATTGATGTACGCTATCCGAACAAAGCACTTTGGAAAATATTTGATGGAATATGAAAGAGGGGCGTGGCACCTCCTCTAGAGCAAAGTTATTTAAGACAGTAAATCTTGACATTTCAATCAACCTTAGCCGAACATTTGATGTTCGCTATGGATCTAAAAGGAAAAAAGATCGGAAATACATCAGAATTCCGAAGAACACAGATAGGATAAAATACCTTGAAGTGTTGGAGGAAAAACTGAATGTAATGACATTCGGAATACCGAAAAACACTTGGCATGTAGAATCACAGTTGAAGCATCTGCAATCAGCTGTTGAAGTTGCGTACCGAGTGGCTTGTACACCTACTTTAGTGGAAAAACAAGATCCTGCGCCTTGGTGGTGCCGGGAACTTGAAAAGCTAAAAAAGGCTGCGAGGAAGGCCTTCAATCACGCCATGAGGAGGGGAGAACCCGAAGCATGGGATGAATATAAGGCGAAAAAGAAAGAGCTAAACGTTACTCTGCGACGACGTAAAAGGGAGTCATGGAGGGACTTTTGCTCGAGTATGAGGAGTACATCTGAAGTCAGTAGACTACAAAAGATTGTCTCGAGAGATCCAGTTTCTAAGATCGGACTCATTCGTAATAGAGCGGGGGAGATGGTGGAAACACTGGATCACACAAATGAGGTCCTAATGGAGGTACACTTTCCAGGAAGCTATAAGTCAGCTCAGCCCTGGGCTCCAAGGAAACAAGGAGCGAACAGGATGGATAGGACGGAAGCAGAACGGATCGTGACACCAAAAGCGGTCAAGGGTGCGATAGCAACATTCTCACCCTTCAAAACTGCGGGCCGGATGGTATATTTCCAGGTCTAATGCAATGGGGTATAGACCTAATTGCACCAAGGCTCAGGAATATATACGTTGCATGCCTAGCAATAGGCTATATCCCGATAACATGGAGGGAAGCAAATGTGGTCTTCCTTCCAAAACCGGGAAAAAAGGACTACACCGAGGCAAAGTCATTCAGACCAGTCAGCCTAACATCCTTCCTGTTAAAAATAATGGAAAGGGTGATGGTGGACTATATGGAGAGTACTGCGCTTAAGATGTATCCTTTAAATAGTAGACAGCATGCATACAGGGTAGGTATGTCTACAGAAACAGCGCTACACCAAGTAGTACGCGTTGCGGAGGAAGAGCTAAATACCGGGGGCATTGCGATGACCACTATAATGGACATTGAAGGTGCCTTCGATAAGATATGCTTTGAAAGTCTGAAACAAGCCTTGGAAAAACGTAGGGTTAACCCACTGGTGGTAAGATGGGTGGACAATATGTTGAATACGAGGGCGATTAATATTCAGACGGGAACCTCAAAACTCAGAGGAAGGGTTAGCAGAGGTTGCCCACAAGGAGGTGTTCTCTCACCTACACTGTGGAATATCACTGTGGACTCTCTTCTCGACAGACTCGAGGCGACGGGCATTCACACAGTGGGATATGCCGACGACATAGCAATAATGGCCAGAGGCAAATTCATGGACGTCACCGCAGATATCATGAGGAATGCACTCAGAGTGGTTGAGCGGTGGTGTCTGGAACAAGGGCTCTCCATTAATGCGGCGAAAACAGATCTAATAGTCTTCACTAGGAAGAGGAAAAATCTGGAATTTCGGCCCTTAACACTTTTCGGATCGGAACTAACAATGACTAAGAAGGTTAAGTATCTGGGAGTCTATCTAGATACTGGACTTACTTGGAATTACCATGTTGAGGAGAAGGTCCGGAAGGCAAAGAGGGTACTACATCAGTGCAAACGTGTATGTGGACAGAGGTGGGGACTCTCGCCTAGGTCAGCATACTGGATGTATACGATGATAACTAGACCCATTATCACGTACGCCTCGGTTGTATGGTGGGCGAAAGCCTCTCAGAAAACTGTGAGGAAGCACCTGGATAGGGTTCAGCGTTTAGCATGTATGGGAATTACAGGTGCAATACGTACAACCCCAACATGCGCATTGGAAGTCATCATGGGGATATTACCGCTAGACTTATTTATTAAGAAAACAGCGGCCCAAACGGCACTTCGCTTGCATCGAGATGCGAAATGGCACCATCGTGGTACGATCTATGGACATAGGAAGATCCTGGAACTTGTTAAAGACGAGATTAGGGAGCTAAACATGCCTATGGATCGAATAACAAGGGTGCGTATTATGGAAAGAAATCACAAAACTCGTATCGAGAACGGATTACTTCCAGAAAAAAGAAATGGTGAAATAGTGATTTTCACGGATGGATCCATGATGGATGGCGGGGCGGGGGCCGGTATCTATTCAGAAGAGCTGGAACTTGCCCGTCACATTAGCCTCGGGAAATACACTTCAGTATACCAGGCTGAGATGATTGCCTTGCTTTATGCGTTGGACTACTTGCTTGAGTGTCAGGTGGAAGGAAGAAATATCCTCATAGCACTGGACAATCAGGCGGTGATCAGATGCATGGAACAAACAAACATCACAACATCACTGGCACTGGAATGCGTACTTAAACTCAATAAGTGTTCATCTAAAAATGAAGTAACACTGACTTGGGTACGAGGACACATAGGGATCGAAGGCAATGAAAAGGCGGACTCCCTTGCAAAACAGGGGTCAACTGAAAAGTTGCTGGGACCAGAACCATTCTCTTCAATTGGCAGAGGAATGGTTGAACAGCTTGTCCACAAATGGATCACGGCAGAACACCTGAGAAGGTGGTCAACCGTGGAACAATGTAGACAAGCTAAAATGGCAATAAAGTGGCCGACCTGCTCCACTCAAAGAAGAGTTCTAAGCATGAGTCGAGGGACATTGAAATGGGTGGTGGCTTTGTCTACAGGACATGGTAATTTCAGGTATCACTTAAGGAAAATGGGCCTTATAGAGGATGATACTTGTAGACTATGCCTGGAGGAATCTGAGACAGCGGCACATATACTGTGTCAATGCCCGGCATTGGCTGGCAGAAGAATGAGGATCTTGGGACATCAATGGATCGAGACCCAGTCGATGAAACGGATCTCCCATAAACAGATGCTAGCGTTAACACTAGGAATTGAGCCCAGAGAAGAACTGTGGAGAAATCCAGAGAGTCTCTCTGAGTAAGATTTACAGTGGTAGAGAGACGAAAAGAGACCCGACAATGGTGGTCTGATTCGATTATCTCTCGAAATATATATATATATATGTATCACTCATCCAAAGAAGAGTACATTCCGTGATAGAAACGAATAAGTTAACAGGTCGTAAGAGGAAGCTTTCCCTATACCAAGTAATGTTCTTTAGTGTACAAAATCCGAGACGATTGCAGTGTTTTTTTCAAGCATAGATCGCTAATGCTCATAACCCAATCAAGGAATCTAAATCGGACAGCCATCAAACACCAAAATCAAGACCATCAACATATCCAATTGACAGCTGCGAGGACAAACTTTTTACAAATCTCTTTTTGGCTGCAGAAGATGTAAAGTTGGTAAACAAAATTCCAGAGGTCGGCGACCTAAAAGAACGTAATTTCAGATGTAACATCTATCTGCAAACATCTCAGGGTGGTGCTGAAGCTTTGTAGGTTATTTAAAAAAAAAAAGTATTTAAAAAAAGTGTGATTTGATGGGTGATCAAAACGGAATGTGTGACTTTTTCTTACAACAGTAAGAGTTTTGCTAAGTAGATACTATATGGTTGCTCAAAAGACGGATGTAGCGGCTTCTATGGGCAAAATTACTCTTTCTGTGGGCCAATTTACAGGCAAAAAGTCGTTTAAAAAAAGAAACTATTCCCAATAGTGGTATAGTGGGCACAAAAGACATTAAAATTCTAAATTGAAAAAAACCACAAAAAAAAAAAAAATATATGACAGCTATAGGATCACGTTAAGAGTGGTGTAACGTGTAATCCGACAGCTCAGCCATCATAAAAGCTCTGAAAAGCAGATGGAAGTTCCCAGAAAAACCAAGCCTCTCACCAGTATCTCTGACCCAGCGTCTCTGGTCATCTTCCGTGCGTCTCACTCATGAAGTATCCTAAGTCGTAATCTGGTACAAGTTTGTATTCCAAGACAGCCTTCTACCTTAACCTAACTTACTTATCTATTGCGATGCGCTCATTATTGTACCTGGTGCTGTATCAGCCTCTACACAGACGGACCCTTTTCTACTTAACATACTTTCTTTCTGTTCAAAGAAAAGCTTAACAGTCTACGTTCGTAGCCTCAGCTAATTTGTGGACTATTTCGGAAGCGATATATTTTGGGGTGCCACAGGTGAGCCATATTGGTCCTGAACTCTCTGAGAGACATAGTTACAACACAGACTCCTTCAAAATTATAATAGTGCTCAGAAAAATAATTTGTTCGCTTATCCATTTAAAAGAAAAAAGTCCTTTTGTAGTCCAAATTGATGCAACTCACCGCTAGATGGCGCTGAAGCATAACAACTTGGACAACGATCGAGTTATCCCCGCGGAAAGTTATATACACGTATATTTCCACGCGGAAGGTTTCTATGTTTTCCAATTTATTATCACTCACCACCAGATGGCGCTGCAGTAGGTCTATTAACGTGTAAACTGTTCAATTGCCATTATCACTGATAAGCTCAAATTTTCTTGTATTCGTAGGTATTGGCCCGTGTTCTTTGACAAAAATGGGCGTGGTCCCTCCCATTGCATTATGAATGCTCATTCTCAGCACTTTTGAGGTCTTGAGTTGAAAAATGTTTTATATTGATGTACGCTATCCGAACAAAGCACTTTGGAAAATATTTGATGGAATATGAAAGAGGGGCGTGGCACCTCCTCTAGAGCAAAGTTATTTAAGACAGTAAATCTTGACATTTCAATCAACCTTACTTACCTATCTTATCTTAAAATTAGGTAAATGTATTCGTGTATACTTATTGGGAGCATTTAACCTAATATGGACAGTAATGGACAAGGGGGCGTGGCAGCTGTATAAAACTAGTCTATGCAGCATGTTTCTCTTGACCTAGGTAGTCATTCATTTGGTAGATACACTACAGTTGCTAAATAGAAGTGTGTGACTACAAATGATAAGTGTTAGGGCAGGGTAAGAAAAATTCGTGGAAGTCAATATAAAGCCATCAGTACAACAGTCACAATTTCTGGGAAATGGGACCCAACCTTTAGATATTTAAATAGAAAAAATGTCACATGATGGATGGGAATATAGTGGATAGCACTGTAATGTTTCTATTCGACGCAACTAGCGCTGTTGGATGCTAGCGTGATGGGCACATCAAGCGACCTCCAACCACTCAGTTGATTGATGACGATTGATTCCACTGAATAGTAATGGAAGAACGAACCAAATCATTCGCGAACCAACCGATTAGATACCAATGCTGGAAATTTCGATAACAAACTGATTAATAATATCAAAGGAGTTCGTGGAAAGAGGATAAGAACCAATGATTTTTTTAGCAGTGAAGTAGTCAAACGGGCTAACATTGACCACTTTTGAATTTCAAACAGGTGTATCATTTATAGATTTTTGTACGAGTGTGAAATAAATGACACCAGCACCAAATGACACTTGCCTTAGTACTTTCACATTCCGAAGTTAGAATTTGTTTAAATACAGACGTAGAGGTAGTTTCTTAACAAAAACTGGATGGTCAATGTTTCACCCGTTTTAGGGTAACTTTAACCAGCATATTTATTGTTATCAGAAATTATAAGTTAGGGTAGTTTTATTAAATTTTATTAGCTGATTATATTAAATTAAGCTTTTAAATTAACTTCATAGAAATAGTAGCTAGTAATATAAAAAAAACAGGAAACCCTTAAATGAGAAGTCTTGAGGCTTTAAAGTACGTTCGTCTTCTGGATAGTGCATCGTTAAAACTCTTTTAAAAATCATTTTTATTTACTTTTCTTGGAGAACAGTAATGCGAAAACTTCATCCACGCAGAAATTACCATTACCAGCAGTGTTGCCGTTCTAGCGATTTTGTCGCTAGATCTAGTGGATTTTTAAGACTCTCGACGATTTTTAATAAAACGTTGTCGCTAAAATAAAATCTAGTGATTTCTAGCGATTTTTTACTACGAAACCCTGCTACTACAAAGTTTGTATAATAACAATAAGAGATCAATTAAAAGTGATGA
The DNA here is from genome assembly GCA_951230905.1 of Cheilosia variabilis. Lineage (NCBI taxonomy): Eukaryota > Metazoa > Arthropoda > Insecta > Diptera > Syrphidae > Cheilosia > Cheilosia variabilis. The sequence continues at coordinate 140,195,018 of OX579676.1, read as the reverse complement.
ACAAGAGCGGTTAAATTACGATCTACCAGACGACGTCATAAGAAAAATCGGAAAGCCAACAAAATTGCAATCTGATTCAAGAACTATAACCGAGGCCTCTACTTCAAACTTAGAAATAGATGAATCCATCTTTGAGTTGGAAATTAATTTGAAATTTTTAGCTTTCTTATTTTTCCAAAACTTTTTTTTACTTAAATTTGTTGATTGTTTAGTTTTTTTATTTATTTTATTCAATAGAAATTTACTTTTAAATATTATGTATGTATTTTTTTAACTTATACTTTCAGCTTGATATTTTAGCGAATTCTAGCGGATTTTTGCGATGCAAAAACTAACGTTTCTAGCGGATTTTGCGTTATGGTCTGGCGAATTTGTTTGCCTCTTAGCGGCAACACTGATTACCAGTCGATTTTTCATCAACATATCTTTCTTTTTCTTCCAAATTATTATTTGGGTCTATTATCTCATCAGCATCTATTAAAAATTCCACTTCCTCAAATAGTTCGACTGGGCTTACTGGCACAATGGCTCCTGAAAAAGCCACTTGACACTTTTACCATGTTTTTTTTTTTTGCTCCACTTTTTGGTATATTTTTGGGAGCCATATTTCTTGAAACTTTTCTTGAATTCCTACTAAGTCTATGAAACAGGGAATATATAAATGGTCAATGTTAGCCACTGTGTTGGTTTAACTTTGACCACCCGGTCATGTAGGGAGAATTGCCTCTATTTCCTTAATCTTTTTTTCCGCCATCTGTGAACAAATAGCGGTTAGTATAAATCCATAATTATAATTCTAACTTATACCAGAGGTTGCGTAAGTGAATATAAATAACGTGTTTACTTTTGGTCAAAGTTACCCCACCTGGTCAATGTTAGCGGTTTGACTACTGAAAATGTTTGGGCTCAGTGACTCTTTTAAAAATGTGCTGGACTACTACTGAGCGAGGGGTCTCAGGTACGATCCCGGAAACATCTTAGTGTTGTTTCCACTGCGCCAAATCTCGCGAGCGTGTGACAAATTTTGTGTCTAGGTGTTCCCCAATGAGGTCTGTATTTACCTACTGAAGAAGATAAATAATTTTCGGCCCGTCAAAGTCCGAGTGGGTACGTTTGGTTAAGGCATAAACTTCGCCGAATATGACTACATATGGCTGCATGTTTAAATTTAAATTTTGTTTTTGTTTAATTCCAAACGAGAAGGCACGCTTTGATTTGCTTGCGTTCACGAATCTGTCACCAGCTTCGCTTCTGACAATTTTCAATCATAACATGTTAAGGTATACCCTTTCAATGGTGGAGTGTTCCACAAATGCCGCATTCTTTTCAAACACTCGCATCATCATCACTGTCTCCAACACCATCTCCTCTGTCGTCATCATCATTCTCAAATAATGACACGAGACTGACATGTGTGTTGATAATACACTTCCAGCTGGGAGCGTACGTCCTTAAAGTAAGAAGGTACTTTCAATTTGACAACCGGCGATAAGTGGCGCCCAACAAGGGGTCTTCAACAAATCCACAAAATAACATTTCCATCAGATTAATTGAAGAACTAATAGCGTTAATTTCAATATTAGTGACGACTTTAATGGATAACACAATTTCCAAAATTATTTTAATTAATTTAAGTAACACTACCTAACATTAAACAAATTTAAGCCGGAATTAATGGAAAACTTTCAAAAGTGAGTAGACGGCCACCAGAATCATTGCCAGTGCGGGTACCATGGAAGCAGACCCATTACCGCGGCATCTGAAATTTAAGAAAACATATTTAAATGGGTCCCTTGGGGGAACTCTCCATATGGCAAAGCTTACGCATCAGACTGATCAACATGACTCAGGCTCTCGAAATCGATGTAATTTCTGTAGGCAGCTGCTATCAATTGAAGCAAACGTGGACCTTCCACTTCGCTGTCCCTCGTTAAGACTATAGCGCCAGCAGAAACCACACTCGCAGGTTCTTCTGTCGTCGAGGCTGGGCTATCTGTGGAACTGGCAACGGTTGTCGAGGATCCTGCCACTGTAGATGTAGATGTAGGTGTTGATGTGGGCGTTGAAACCGTTGTAGAGGATGGTTCTGCTAATGTAGTTGTTGTAGGTACTGACCCTCTTGCAGACAGATAGGCACACGCAAAGGCGTAGGACTCAAAATCAGTCTCGAGTATCTTGTAGGTGTATGTGTTGTCTGTTAAATAAATAATTTTGGGCCAGATGAAAACTAAACAAAACAGGTGAAATGCAGACTTACCGTTTTCGGTGTAGCTAAATATTGCATCTCTTATTTCTGATTGTTCAGTTCCTACATTTACCTCAATGGTCTTGGTCTGATTGTTTGACAAATCCTCTAAATCAGTACTGTACGTCAGGTGAACAGTGACGTTTCCAGATTCCTCTTCCGCGAACACTTGGTAGCACTGTTTGTCGTTGACGGTTGAACCGACTGGCTTGCGGGCAGCTTGATACCATATTCCCAGGAGCTGAAGAAAGAGAAGGAAAAATTTATTGTCAGATCAGGATATTAATGAGCTGATCAAATAAATGACCGCAGCTATTCAGAACTTAAGCAAGTTGATCAACTAGATGTGCAAGGCATTCCACAATTAATTGGCTATTCAACAAATAAATGCGTTGATCAACAAGGTGTGCATAGTTTTTCAACAATGAACAAGTTGATCAACTAGATGCACAAGGCATTCAACAATTAAATGCGTTGATCAACAAGGTGTACGAAGTTATTCAACAAATGAGCAAATTGATCAATAGGGTGTGCGAAGTAATTCCACAAATGATCAAGTTGGTCAACTGGGGTTTACAAGTTATTCAGCAGTTAAGTAAATCGATCAACAATGTTTTTAAAGCGAAAACATGTCAAATTTCAGTCCAATTGCGTACACGTTGCGTTGCCACTTATATTCGGTAAAAGCATTGACAGGTACGTTCGACTACTCGACTACTGAGCAAAGGCTTTTAGGTTCAATCTTTTAATAGCTAAAGCTGTAGCTTAAAGATTGATTTCAGTTCTACTTTTTATACCTCTGACACATCCACGAGTAGCGAAAAGCGTTCCCTTAGATCCGTTATCGACCTGTGTTCAGCCAAATACACATATCTATATTAATTTTCCGAAATTTTATTTCATATTTTCTGGAGGTCCTGTGGAAAAGCGTATAGCGCCAGCTTATTTGCTTTACAACTTCTCAAACTTTACTCCGCGTTTAAGATGACGAAAATAAAAATAAACACATTTTCTGTGTCTGTCGTCCTGGCACCGACAAAGATGCAAGAATATTTACAAAAAATAAAATCTACCACCAAATCATTTTCTCTTTTGAATAAGCACAAGTCACAACATTTATCACACTCACCAAAGTGATGTTTAAATTAGCTGGCACAGCATTTTCACAGTCAACTGGTAAAACTGGAGCTACAGATGAGCTCGAAGGACTTGCTGCTGTAGTCGATGGGTTTTGAGCCACAGCCACATTGCACAGAAGCAAGCAGGCCGTTGCCAAAGCAAGTATTAGTCCATTGATTGGTGCCATTTTTAAGTCCTTTTTTGGATCGAGTTTGGGTCGAGTTCTCGCGGTGCTTTTCGATTTAGTCGACGGTTAAAGTTAAACTGAGATTAAGAGCAGCATATGATATCACATTTATACTGCGAACAAGATGGTAGTGCCCATAACAACGGTCACACCTACTGATGGGTCTAATCTTGATTTTGGGCAAATTGTACATTCTGTCTGCTCTGATATAAGGTTTATTGGAAAAAAAGTCAAAGATAAATGCGATAAAGTTATATATCAGGGGCTTTTGGGTGAGTCTTGTTCACAACAGCTTATCGGTGGCTGAAGTTGATGGTATAGGGAGTTTTTCGGAACGAACATTTTGTTTTAGTTTTATTTTTGAAAATTGTTATCTTCCGTATTTGAGATATCCAGTGGGTTGCGAGTAAGCTGACAAGTACTTATCCACAATATCGCAATAACTTTTGTACTAGGGTTTTACAAATCAAGCAATGTCATACATACCGGATCCGCAAATGGGGATCCGGTCGAAATTCTGCTTTCAAAATTTTGCTTTGCGAAATTCTGTATTCTCACACAAAAGTTCTGTTTTTTTAATTCTGCTTTTGAAAATTCTGATTTACAAATTTAAAGCAATAAAAAGTAGATTTTAAAATTTTTAAATTTTTTAAATTTATGAAACATTTAAAATTATTTACTTTTAATATTTAAATAAAAATAAAATTAAAATTAAAAAGAAACAAGAAAAAATAGATTAAATAACGAAATTTAATTAAAAAAAGATATGAAGCAGTCAGAAATTACAACTTTTATTTATTATACTTTCATTTGTTTTCTTTTTACCCGACTGGACACAGGGAGGGTTATTATACTTCATTTCGGTAGTATAAAAGGACAGCCGAAATTATGTTTAAACAAAACTCCTTCGACAATCGACTCGGTAGGATCTTCGAATACTCTAAGACCATTTTCCTAGGAGGTTCGTTGTAATTACCGTTACGCTGCGATTGATGGTTTAGCGGACAGACAAAGGCTTTTCCTCAGTCTTCCTAAAAATTATCAATAGCAGTGTCGCTTCTTTTGTTAACTTTCGAATTTCTATAATAAAAATAAAATAAAAATACCCACGACATTTTTTTTATATTCCTCCCAGAAGGAAACAAAAGGCTACATATAAAAATTAAGAAAAGAGGAGCTAAAATTAGAAAAAAAAAAGTTCTCTCCATCTCGGCGCGCTTTTGAAAATTTTCCAAGCCTTTCTTTATTGTTTGCAGAATTTTGTAAAGCAGAGATGGAGAGATCTTTTTTTTTTTTAATTTTTACTCCTCTTCTCCTACAATTTAAGGTTTATTTCAATATTCTTAACTTAAAATTTTCAATTTTTTGTAAATTTAAAAATGTTTTTTATTTTTTTTTTTGTTTAAATTTGTTAGTCGGATAAAAGCATAATAAGCAGAATTTTATTGCTTTAAATTGAAAAGCAGAATTTTGTAAAGGATATATAAAAAAATTTGAAAGGCATAATTTCGACCCGCTCCCTGCATGTATCATATTAATAGGTAAAACGTTTTTCGTCGTACCGATTGCGGCGTCATTCCAACCGAATTTTGTGAAATATGCACCAAATAAAAGGTTAGTTTTATAGAAGGCAAGAACGTGCATTTTTTTCTGATTAATTTGGGACAAAAGTCTGTTATGGAAGTTGTTATATTTCAAATAATGATGCCCGTCTTCAAAAAAACGTGTTGCGTTTGAGCAAACTCCGTATGTCGTTTGTATTTTTATATTTTTGAGTTTTCGTTCTTTCACAATAAGTTCTGTGGCCAAAAGCCATAACCGCCTAAGTTTTTTTTTTCATACTTTTCAGGAGAGCAGATTAAAGTGTCAAATCAGGGATATTTGTTTCTAAGCTTATTTTTTTCGTTCGAAAAACTTTTGTTAAAAAAAAGATTATGGTCATAAAAAATTAAATGAAAGTAGATTTAAATGCTGAACACGATAGTGACTATAACTTCATTTTGTCCTAACTCGAGTTAAGCGATTATGGCTTGTGGCCACTGAGTTATTAAGCCAGTTCGAAAAAAATTGTGACAGTAACATATGCGGGAGTTTGTCTCGTTTTTGAATCTATTCGGGTCAAAGACCTTATTGTCGGAAAAAGAAAAATCACCAACCCAAATCCAAAGTCTCCCTCTATCTATTCTAAGCTGTGATGGGAAACATTTGTTTTTTTAAATATTAGAAGTCCTCTTATGAGAAATTCTTTATGGGGTTTCACCCACAGAAAGGTTTTTAGTAGGTATTTACCCAAAACATATTCCTGCGCCTAATTGCCGTAAGATCTACCTATGATTCAAATTTCAGCTTCATAAGTCTAATTGTCTAATTGATGCTTATCATATCTCGATGGCTTAATCTAATCTGGTGTGGGCAAAAATTACCCACAAAATGTGCTTTACATTTTATATTTGCACGTGACGTTCAACGTTTGAACTTGTGCAAGACCTTCTTCGGCCAATAAAAATAGATATCGGTATACCAGATTTGTAGGCAGAACGTTTTTGTAGAGCGGTCTTACTTTTCACCCAACCGAAGAGGGCTATGGAAGTGTGAGATTGATAACAATCCTAAGCAGTCTCAAAAGGGGTTTTGCTGCCGAATCATTTGGAATATAATGGAAAATAATTTCCTTTTCTAGAAGCTTAATTTTGTCAGTCTTCTGTTGACAATTTCCAAAAAAGTGTAGTGATTTTAAATAGACCGTTTCATGCGACTTTGGGTATTTTTTAAGGTCTGGAAGACGTTGGGAATATTCTCAAAAACCGTTTGTCTAAAAAGCGGCCAACTTATGTCTAGGGTTTGCAAGTTTCTTGAAGAGTAGGTAAAGCCCTCATGGAAACAGCCATTGTCTTTTTTTTGTCTTTTAGACCTCGAATGATTTTGTATTTTTTATAAAAAGGTATACAAGTCCCTTCTAACAACTGCTTGCAATGTTTTGCTGCGAAAAGTGCGTTTATGATTTAGTAGAAAAGTCTTCTGCAGACCTAAGTTTGTGCAGCTCGTTTATTTTCGAAAATCCCTTGGTATACGCCTATGACTGTAGAATCGACTGGATTGAAGAAGCAGTTCTCATGATCAGCTGTTGGAAAGCCCGCACATTTGTAGCGCCATAGTGAAATTTATTTTTTAAGCAGCACCCTATCGAAATCAAAAAGCACTCTGATGCGGTGGAGGAGGTTTCGATGTCTAAGGCGTCTATTTCGACCTAAGTGCATCTCATGGGGGACCATCCTTTGGAACAAGAGTGTATCTACCGATACACTGACTGAACTCAGCCATAGCGATGGACTCAATGTATTACATACCAGTTCTAAACTGTGCCATATTATTCTCTTGAAACTCTCTCTGTAGCTTTGAAAAGAAAAGAGGAAAATCACTGCGTCGTTTGAGTGTCGACAATCAACAACATTGTGGGCATTTCTGCAGGTCTAAGAGTCTCACACAGAGCGCCTAAAAAAGCTTTGCCATCCCTGAGTTAACCCTCTACCGCATACGAAGCCATTTATGGCTTTGCATCTTCGTGGCGTATCTTTACTTCCCCTGTAATTCGAAATGAACAAGTTGCAACGCGATTTGTTAGCGTAACCTATCTATCACACACAACGATAAATATTCTAGGTATCTGCCAAACAACGACGACAGGACTATTCGTGTTTGCAATTCAGTCTACCGATCGAGTGCTTGCAATAGAGTGCAGGAATAATTCTTATTTTAAGTGCTAGTTAGAGTGATTAATTGGTAAGTAAATTGAATAAAGAAATACATTTTGTGAAAAGTGTTGAGTTCTGATTGTTACTAATGCATTTTGAAAGAAAAAAATATTATAGTATAGATTTGTGAGCGTTTTTATTACTAACGCCATATATGGCTTCGTATGCATTGGTGGCTGTTTCTTTCTTTAATTTCTATCCTTTTGGTGTCGTGTTCAATATTTTTTTGTCTGCTTCAGCAATGGATCCTCTTCAATTCTATGGTAAATCGTTGCATGTACATTGCATACCTGGGGATGGATCAATGAGTGATGACGATCTAGCACCAGATTCTGATATGGAATTTGAAGACCAACTAAATCCCGTCAATGGTGATAGTGATTGCTTTACAGTGGATGAAACCGACACAGAGTCTGAACTCGACAATGAAGCCGTCGTTGCCTCAACATCAAAGCAAAAAAAAGGAAAGAAAACAAGTATGAAGAAAACTAAAGTTTTTTGGAAAAAAGGACACTTGGCCCCATTCGACGAACACAACTTCAAATTTTTGGGAGTTACTGAATTGCCGGAAACTGTAAAAGCCTTGAAGACACCAGCAGATTTTTTTTCGTTCTTCTTTACTGATGATGTGATTACATTTATTGTAGAGCAATCAAATATTAAAGCACTTCAAGACGACATAAATAAGCCTGTAAATATTAAAAAAACCGAAATGGAGCAATTTATCGGCATTGTAATTTATATGTCATGTGTCCAGCTACCTTCATCGAGGCATCACTGGGGCAAGGCTGTTGGTCAGCGGAATGTTTTCGAGACGATGACATGCAATAGATGGGAAACCATTAAAAGATTCCTTCATCTCAACAACAATAACGATTTTAAGCCATTTGGGACAGAGGGATATGACAAACTTTTTAAGGTAAGACCCCTTTTAGACAAATTAAGGGAACGGATGCTGCTCATTCCAAAGGAGGAGTTCCTAGCCGTGGATGAACAAATAATACCCACTAAGTGCCGCCACGAACTTAAACAATACAATCCAGCCAAGCCTCATAAGTGGGGTTACAAAAACCAAGTTCTCAGTGGGGTATCTGGATTCAGTTACGACTTCGATATATTTGCTGGAGAACAGAGCAATACATTTCCTGAAGATGCGCCGGACTTAGGTGTAAGCGGAAACGTCGTAACAAGGCTAACATCCACAGTAGTACGGAATGTAAACCATAAAATATTTTTTGATAATTGGTATAATAGTCCAAATTTAGAAGTCCACCTATTTAAAAATGGACTATTACCTTTGGGTACAGTTCGGCTAAACCGAGTACCCAATTCTAAAATGCCATCAGAAAAGGAAATGAAGAAACAGGGACGGGGAAGTATGACTGAAAAAGTGGCAACCGTCGAGGGTGTTAAACTTAGTTTGGTAACTTGGTTTGACAACAAACTTGTAAACATGCTGTCGCCTTATGTTGGAAGTGAACCGGTTACCAGCAAACGCCGATACTTCAGAAAGGATAAGCAATATAAAACAGTTCCTGCTCCCCAAGCTGTAGAAATCTACAATAAATACATGGGTGGTGTGGATTTACTGGATTCGATGCTTGGACTGTATAGAATCCCACTGAGATCTAAAAAATGGTACAAAAGGATATTTTTCCATATGATAGATCTGTGTGTAATAAACGCTTGGATTCTTTGGCGCCGCGAGAACGATTTCCATATGCCTCTCTATGACTTCAAATTGGCAATATCTGAGCATTTACGCAAAGCGGACAAAGCACCTAGAAAACGTGGACGGCCACCTACTGGATCTATTACAGGAACGCCAATATCAGTCTGCAGTAGATCCGATCGAGGAACGGATACGGAATCGATTAGTACGCCAAAACGAAAGCGTCCCGCAAGACATCAAGATCTTCCCCTGCAATCCGTAAGAAAAGAAGGGATAATTTGGGCCATTTTCCCAAATGGCAGAAGAATCGGCAAATATGCCAAAATAATTGCCCATTTCGATCATATACTTTCTGTGAGAAATGTGAAGTATATTTATGTTACAACGAAAAAAGAAACTGTTTTACTCAGTTCCATCTAAAATAGACAAAGTGTCTTTCTTTTTTTGCAATTTTTTATGTGATATTATGAATTATGTTGTTTTTGTTTTTAATAATTTTTATGTGATACTTACTCGAATTGAGTTGTTTTTGTGTACCTACTTTTTTTTTAATTTAATATGCTTTCGAATAGCGTTAATTTTTTCTTTAATTTCTTTTTTCAGAACTTTTTTCTTTATAATTATGAAATGAACTATTGCGTTTTTGTTTTTTATTTATTGTTATGAAATATGATGCATTTTTTCAATCATCAAAAGTGCCAAAAAATGATACTAATTAAGTCTTAATATTCCCATTTTCAGTTAATCAATGTAACCCTTAATGCATACGAAGCCATATATGGCTTAGTTTTTTATTTTTTAAACAAAATAATTTTTTTAAGTTTTTTCAATAAAAATTGTTTGAGAATAGCAGAATAAATCTAAAACAATCGATTATTAATTTTGTTTTCAATTCGGGAAGTTTCATGCAGTAGAGGGTTAAGTAAAGAAATAGGAACCTATCCCGAGATAGGAACCTAAATCAGATAAGATCGTTTTGCGTAGATGCAACTCGCGTATTCTACCAATTTTAATTTCCTTAGCTTTTCAGCTTATGACGCAGGTGCTACAAATTCCCAGAAAACGCGAAAGGAATGTCGCTTACAGCAAACACATGCAACCAGTACCATTACAGAACAGCTAATAATAATTTAATTAAAAATCGCAAGCTCAATGCCATGCCCAACAATGGAAAAAAGATTCCAAAGCAAACGGCACAAGTTTGTGGTATATATCTTCTACATACTTGTATTGGTTGCCTAACAAAGGTTATACCAACGGTTTTATCTTGTCGAAAAAGAAAATATTTACCAGTTCTTCCCCGTCATATGATGATAAAACTAAATATAGAGAACCTTACTACCCATACCCACTATTCGCCTAGCCTGCGTAAACAAAATGTCTCATGTAGGAATTAACAAAAATACGCACAAGTTCGACAGTAATTTTAAGTACCATGAAATGTGACCAGGAGTTTATGACGAATCAGTATTTGAGTGTGCTACTAGATTACCAGGATTCGTAATATTTGAACCAGACGGGGACTGTTCTGACCTCCGGTACAATATCGATGAGTCTCGAAGTAAAGCTGTCGGTCATGCGAGCAATTTGAATCGAACATCACGAGTGCATACCGGAACAACATCCTCTTTCCTCTGCGAATCAGTATACCAGTATGCGTTTGTTAGCCTCATTTCCATCAATGGCCTCAATATATTTTCTTGCGAAAAATCCACACACGAACTTCAAACAGATAAATCTCGTATCTCTTGTCGTTCGGTTTCTCTTTTTTTTCCACCCACAGTCTTGTTCTAAAATTTTACAACACCCTGTCCGTGTCTTGCAGATAAATTCGATGTTGAAGCACAATGGGGTAGGAACTCATTTGGAAAATAATTACTGATAAAAGTTAAATTAAAACATCGTCGTAATTAGGTGGATTATCTTTCGCTGTTATCTCACATGCGTGGTGGTATTTGTGGTGTGTATTTGTCTGAATCATTGCTTGTGCCGTCTGCCACGATAAGAGGAAGTTCGGTTCTTTTTCTGCTGACAAATAAAAATTACTTTGCTTGCTGAAAGTTGAATGAAATATGATCAATTAAAAAAAAAAAACCTTTGTTCAAGAATCAGAAGATAAAAATATTTTATTTTATTTTATGACCTGTTTCCGCATTAGCTTTAAGTACTCAAATGTGTGACTACATCAGAGGGTATGATGTATTCAATGGTACCATGGTTTCAAATTTTATTTGAATACAAAAGGCATTTACACATATATTATGATTAGCAGAAGAAAAAAAAAGGAGGTCCCAGTGATCGTGGACACGAATTCAATGTTTTTTGTAATGAAACTGTAACCCTTTTTTTCCACTGTAAGGTGTTTGTCGGGAATAGACTAAAAAAACTACTGCAGGAAATTACTCGGGTTTTCACAGTTGCATTGCAGAATTTCCTGATTGAAATATGGGATATGTCGTATCGTAAATTATTTCTCCGGATTTATGGCGTGTGGCACCGTCTTGTTGAAACCACATGTTGGTCACATCCATATCTTGTAATTTAGGCGAGAATTCCCTGTAGAGAGCTTCTCGAAATGTCCAATTCTTGAGTATGGTGCATAATTGATGATCCTGGACTGTCAGCAATACTTCTTCTAAAAGCTTTAGAGAAGAACTTGTTCCAGGTATAATTATATGCTCGTGCTCATGTGTATGTTGGCCTGCCTGCCTTACAATTGTATGCAAATCAAGATTCAATTTCGTCACTACTCGTCCTTTACATTTTTATCTTTTGTGCACAAGCCCAATTATAATTTTTACTTACATAAAAAATATAATTTTTCACAATAAAACAAATCCATCCAAGCAAAATGTTTCTTTCCCTTTATTGGATTTAACGATTGAAACATTCATTATGAGTAGGGGAGACCGGGGCAATTTTTTCTTTTTCTCTTGAACAGATACTTATGTCAAGACAGTTCAAATATCATTAAAAAAGCATCCTTTGGTCTTTCTAAAGAAAGTTATTCAATTCAAAAATAAGCAACGTGAGGACGATGTTTTTTGAATTTAACTAGAGCACCTCGATTGTGTCAACTAACCCCGGTACCGGGGTAAGTTGACCCACGCCGTGCGAAACTGAATTCTTACAAATATTGTTTAAATATTCAACCAAACTTTGCTCTTCCGTGTCGGAAAATATTTGCCTAGTTTTTGAATAGCCCACTTTTTTCAAAATTAATTCACTAAATTCAGGACTAGAATTTTCTTCCTTTTTCTTTCGAATCTTTTGTACATACCTTTGTAGGGTTTTGTACGGAATTATCTCTTCTTTTGAAACTGACCTTATACTGAGGCCTTCCATCAATGCAAGTCTACAGGCTGAGGCTCGTTCCATAACGCTTTGCTGAGTACATATCTCCTCTTGCTTTTTTCTTCGTATAAGTCCTCATTTCCTGTAAATCGCGAAAAAAATTATTAAGTCAACTAGCCCCGAAAAAAATTAGTCAACTAACCCCTCCCGACCATCTGGCAAATAACAAGATTTTTCGGAAACAAAAACAGAAAATAACTAAAAATAAGAGACATGCATTGACAACATGGTCTCTCCTACAACAATATCGGCACACGTTCACGAAGGGATATATGCAACACTACATATAAATATATAAAAATACACTGCAATATTAAAAAAAAAATTCTCTATACTTTATGCTTAAGTGAGAGGATTGTCTTTACAAAATTCTGATCACAATAAAAAAATGTTTGGAAAGTGTTCAAAAGCTCGCGCTTTTGAAGCAGAATTTTGAAAATCAGACTTTAGAAAAATAGAATCTTGAAAACAGAATTTTGACCCATCCAGAATTTTGACCCCAACCCGAATTTGTGTGTGAAAAGACAGAATTTTCCAAAGCAGAATTTCGACCGAATCCCAAAAAAAGTTTGGAAAGTGTTAAAAACCTTCAAAACTAGAATTTGTGCAAAGCAGAATTTTGAAATCAGCATTTCGATCCGCTCCCGTTATGCTGATGTCAATGCTGGACTTTACCGCCAAGTCCTTAACTGCCTGCAAAAAAAAACATTTGTCAATTATGTCACCGGATGTTCAATGTCCTTACTTGTGGGCAATATTTTTACTCTTTTTATTTAAACGAAAATATATTTTGAACTGGAACTCTTGTTGCGGCTTATCTAGTTTTCCCGTTCGCATTTGACGCATCCACATTATGCTGTCGAAACCGGTTGAGCGTAATGAATCATAATGTGCCTACCAGGTCACATAACCGTAATCGATTTAAAATTGCTATCACTTGACTTAATTTACTTTCCTATGTACCGGAGAATTCATAATTTTAGCCATTACAGTACACAACAGCTACATTCGTCACTAAAATTTATCATTTACTCGCCTAAATCACTAGATAAGGCAGCGAATCAATTTTCATTTTGCACCAGCTATCTTAGTTAACTTTTTCTGGGTATCTGTCAGGCGAATTTAATCAAATGCCAATGGGAATTCGATTCGGGGAATTAAACAACAAAACACATAATCGCCTCCATGAAGCTTAAAGCAATGGCCAAACGACCTTAAATAACATGACAAAAGGCGACTACTCGTGACTTGACAATATGGACAGGAAGCCCTTAGCTTCTTCAATTTATTTTATATTGAATTCGAGCCAAGGTAAGTTGGGTGGTCTTCATAGACACATCTTCTTTTAATGTCAGTTATAAGCACAGTTCTCTCAATTGATAAAGTCTCCAAGCCCTGACCCATGTAAATATTGTATAAATATTTCTAACACATTTAAAATTTGAAACGTAGCCAAACAAATCGAAATTTTCAACTATAACTTTTACTGACAAGGCGAGTTTTTTTTTCTTTTGGAAAAAAGTACATTCAACTAAAAGTATATCTAATATCTACTGTATGATAAGATAAACCATCGACGCGACTTGATGAATTAATTATTGTTTTCAAGCTATGTCAAAGAACATTTATGTGACATTGCGTTAGTCCCGTTCCCGATAATAAGCGATAGAAGAAAAGTACGAGAACGGACAAATTCTACGAAACTAACGATTTGGTAAAGTACAATTTGACAAAGGACTCTAGCCAGTTAGAGGACACTTAAATTGACGGTATACCAAGCAATGTCGTTTAGATTTGGCAAAACTATTTATTTATTGTTAATTATGTAAAAGGGGTTGCTGTACTGCGACGTTTTGGTCGATTGTACCCCCAGCTTACGCCTCAGTGAGGTATATTCCCTCATAAGAGCTCCCCTCAGATTATAGTTCCTTTCGGAATCATTTTAAAGGTTCTTCGTTCTTGTACTCTCGTTTCTCCTTGGGGGAAGAAATCTGTACGTTTTTCCACGCGTTTTTGACGCGTTTTTTGACGCGTTTTTTGAAGCGTTTTTTTCACGCATTTTTTTTAAGCGTTTTCCACGCGATTTTTACGCGATTTTTCACGCAATTTTGACGCGTTTTTCCATGCGTTTTTTTGACGCTTTTTCCCACTCGTTTTTTGACACGTTTCTTCACGCGTTGTTTTCGTGTTTTTTTGACGCGTTTTCCGCGCGCTTTCTCACGCGTCAGAAAACGCGTCATAAAATCGCGTGAAAAAACGCATCACAAAACGGGTCAAAAAACGAGTGGAAAGACGCGTGAGAAAACACGCGCAAGAAACGCGTGGATAAACGCGTGAAAAAACGCATTGACTACCATTTTCCTGACATCTTAGTTTAGATATTTTAGCATTCCATTAAAGTGGAAAGGTTATGTGTGTACATTCCTAGTTGGTATCTGTATTTTTATTTCCAAACAAACACATGAAATAAAATTTGACAGCTCACTAAACTTCGGTCACATTTCGGTTGCCAAAAAAAAAAGAGGTGAAACTAATTCCCCACTTTGATCAGCGTTCCATCCTGCACTGGAAACAGTACGCACTTTGACTTTGATACTCTATAGTCTATACGAACTATTACTGTTTATTACGGTAACATTTCGAGAGTGTTGTAACAGCGCTTAAACTATAACGATCAATAATTTCTACTTGGGTTCATTTTCCACTACTGATGAATTCCTTCGAAAAATATTCCCACTGACTCCAATCACTCCCCCTTCTTTCCCCGACACTTCGCTCAGATTTATCACATCACAATTGATTGGTTTGGCTCGGATCACATAACACACATCCATGCGACCGGAGGTGTATAAAAATCAAATAAAACGGATTTGATACCCCAGATCCGACAGACCATATAAGACGTTATCACCAATTGCCATCGTCTCACATTAAAGCCACCTAATCCCGCACATAGCTGCCATCATTGGCTGGTTCACACTTTAAGGCACTCACCCCGTCGTATATCGCCCGCTTAAAGTGCCTCACACCATCGTCATCTTCATAGTCGTTGTAGTTGTCGCCTTCATCATCATCAGCTCTGCTAAGAACTGGCAACCATATACCTCGACACGAGTAGAGTCGAGTCAGTTAATCTTAAATGCTTCTTGCAGTTTTCATCGTGACGGGTTGGGTTATGTGAGCGCCGCGCATCATCGTCATTCATGCCATCTACAGGGTAAACGTGATCAGAATAATTAAGCGCCAGGACACCTACCGTGATAGTTGTTTGCTCCCCTTTACTTATTTTTTTGCAAACCAGTCCAAGTCCAAGCCTCGGTGCAGGGTTTCTTTTTTTTTGTAGTTCCTTGGTTTGGCGTTGAGTCGACGACGACGGTGTCGCTTCCGCTTCTGAGCTGCCGCCATTTACAGCTGCTTTTGTCGTGTGGTTTTACGGAGTTCCAATGTCCTCTGCCCGGTTGCGTTATGTATAAAACACATGGTTGTTGCAAATACTCTCCTGTTGGGCAGTCGACTTTTGTTTTCAATGTGCACACATATGAAAAGGTGGCCACAAATGCTGCGGGCGAGGGGTTCACTTTAATGTTTGACGAGAGACGTGAGTCGGGCGCCCGTCAGTGAAAATGCCAAAGAAACAGCGAACCGGAATGCTGTTTTGTGCGTGACGATGATGCTGATGATGAGCTGAAACGAAGACGGAGTGGTAGTAGTAGGAGACCACCATACGACAGATGTCACAACAAGCTGTGGCTCATTTTTAATCGGCTACTCAAGGGAGCTACTTGGGGAAATGCTTAGGTGCGGTATAATGGAGGGTGATGTGTATGCCAGCCCTGTGCAAGCTTAAAAATTAATGTTGCACGCAGCTGTGATAGGTAGGTAGATGTGGGTTTGTTAAAAGCCATCATGCAGTGGGGAAGCACGGACCGGGTCAGAAAAGTGAACTCAAATGAACATGATGAGAATTCTTTTCGTATCCTTCCTCTCATTTGTGCATCAGACGAAAGAGATGAATTCTTTTTCTATCTGGACTCGGATTAAGCTTGCTCACCTGATTGTTGTTCGCTGACCCAGTTTCGGGGGAGAATATACGTGTCGGGAATACAATTAGTTGTACTTTAGTTCGGTTCAGTTACCTTAAATAGCTACGACCGGTGTGTTCGAGTCTGGAGTGTTAGAAGGTGAAGATTCGAGTTGGAGATGTTGGCGCAGAATGAAGTCGTGTAGGCAATGAGATTGCCAAATTTAAATTTAAAGCTAGTTTAGCTCTGATTCAGACACAGAACCTATGTTGAAGTATGGAAGGGCCAAGACCGTCTATTTGTAGGCATGATGACAAATCCAGTTAAGTCTTTTTCCGCGAATATAACTTTCCAAACAGGTGGCTTACAAGCTGCAGGAATATAAAATTGTTGTCATAGGTGCCATAGTGAAGTTGGTATATGGTCCCAATTTGACTGGTATTTCGCTGTTTCCTACCTAAATAGAGTCGAGGGCAGCAAGTGGCTTCGTATGATAGTTTGTCAGCTTTAAAATTTACCTTGGTTCAAAGAGTTTGGAGCTAGATAGTTGATTTTCATACAAGTTAGCAGGCACATTGAAGACATCTCTCTCTCAGCTTATTCGGGCAGTTTTTTATCATTTTATTACATTATTCAGCAAAAAAAGTTACCTTTTTAACATTTTTACATATAAATTAAAGTAAATATATATAAAAAACGTTTGTATAATTGGTCTTAATATAATTAATAAGATTGTGTTTAAAATTAAATAGGTTATCTTCAGTTTTAAGTTCATTGGGAAGTTCATTAAATAATTTTAAGCCATTGTACATTAAACTATTTTGGGCAAACCGCGTTCTGAATAGAGGGAGCCTTATATCGCTTCTGTTCCTCCCATTATATCTATGTACAATTGTACATCACCAACATATTTTAATTTATTACACAAATAGCTCGGCAACAGCCAATTTTTCATTTTAAAAACAAAAATCAACACATTCATTATAGTTCTCTGGTTTACACTTAACCATTTTAGTACATTAACATAATAATAATCGGTGTCCGCCAGCTACACCTCAAGATTATTCTCATCGCTTTACTTTGTAGCTTCTGCAATCTATCTATCATCGAAATATTTCCCATATAAATAACTATTGAACAATACTCAAAGTGAGGCTTTATAATAGTATTATATACATTAATTGCACAAGACATTGAAATACGTTTTCTAATACGAGCGAAAAAGCCTACATTTTTGCTTATTTTCTTAGGTACGTAAGCAAAATCTTCCGATAGTGTTTCCTCAATTGTGGTCCTTTGCTTACGTCCTCGAAGGTAAGATTGAAACCATTTCAGCTCACTACCTTTCACTACATACTTCTCCAATTTCGCAATCAAAGTGTCTCTATCTACGGTTTCAAACGCTCGTCTCAGATCTACAGAAACAGCTACAATCGACTTTTTTATGTATCTCTGTCTTCCAATCAGCTATTTCTAGGTACTTCTCTGGCTCGAATTTTAAAAGGATCTGTCATCTCTCTCCGGTGGCCAAAATGGCCGAATACAACAAAATATGTGTTTTTTCATAAACACAAAAAAAAAACATTACATTGAGTTATTATTGTTTCATTTTTTTTATCTCTTAAGAAATATCAAATCAACAATTTAAAAAAAAAAAAAACATGTCAAAAACTTAACAATTCAAGCCTCAATGACAAGTATTGTAGGAAAATTGCGTTAAGGGGCCGGCAATTGGCAACTCTACCCTATACTCTTTGAAGTCTCTCCTTTATGGAGTGGATCCTAAGTGGATCCCTTTAGCTAAAAATCCTTAGAAGGGAAATTAGGAAACAAACCGAATCGTTGAATCGACTTGCAACTAAACAATGTACAAAGCGGAAGAACTTTTTAATTTTGTATTATTTATTTATTTTCAATAAAACGCGGCAAATATAATCTACTCTCGGTGGCGATTGAAAATGGACGCGGACTGTGTCTGGTCGTCTTTCGGTGCCACCCAAGACCCAACAACCGCTTCTCGGCAGCGAAGGCAGATGGTGATTATTACGGCATGTCGATCCGCAGGTTGTTTGTCGTTATTGTCTGTCACAACTACCGCTCCGATCGTTGATATTGACCAGCGTTGAATAGATCTACTACATTTTTCGGGATATTTAAATCTACTGCCAATAAATTAAATCTAATTAATTTTCTAGATAATCCACTACGAAAAAAAAATGCCTCAAGTGGCAACGCTGGTTGACTGCTGCACATTTGTATTTTTTGTATTTATTTATTGTAATAATTGTTAAGAGCTTAACATTTAAAACAATAAGTAATACTAATTACATGCATTTGACACTGGCCAAGTGTTTACAAATTTTTTTTTTTAAATGTGGCATATATAAAATAAAATTATTTGAGTTCTTGTTGATCGTGGGTGGAATTGATTTCCCATTTTATATTTATTTTTGTCCTCCGCACTCACCACATCACACTTTTGAAGTGTTTTTTATTTATTTATGTTGCTGTTGTTGTTTTTTTCTTCTTTTTTTTAGGTTGAATTGCTTAAGTCTAACGAAAAATAAAAACAAAAACTGTAGCCTCGAGTGGCATGGACGAAAAATGTACGCTCAGATTGCAAACAATTGGATCTGGGCCTTATCAATATAGCTGTTCTTTGTGAGCTGACAAAACTTAGTCTGCTGTACAAGTACTCCGGTTGGTCATGATACCGTGCAAGAGAGTCACGGAAAGAATTTTAAGATCAAATCAAGAAAAATAAGCGCAGAATCACGAAAAGTTTGTCTAGTTTTAGAGCTTAGCTAAGGATTTAGTAATTCACGACTTTTTATTCGCAATTCTAGAAATTGTACGAAGTGAAGATATTGACCCTCAAAAGTCGTGAATCAACACTTTTCAGTATCAATAATGCGATCAAACGAGAAAAACATATTGCCATAACCGATCGCAATTTGACACAAATAGTTATCAATTTGATATTACATGGATTGTAAATTGCAAAAATAATTCGTAAATTACCACTTTTCTGTTGTGAATTACGATTTCCTCCCTTAGCAAAATACAACCATTTAGTCTTGAATTGCAACTCAATAGTGTTGATTTGCGAACTAACAGGGGTGGATTTACGACTTCAGTAGTTGCAATTTACAAATTCTTAGTCGTAAATTGCAACTTATTTTTATCAATTTGCAATTCATATTTTGCAATTTACGTTTCTTGAGTAGTGATTTGAGGAATCGCCGTATTAAATTGAAAATGTTTTGTCGTGAAATCAGAAAACTTTATTCTCAATTTGCAACTTATATCTTGTGATTTACAAATCAAAATTCATAGTTTTATTAATTAGGTTATTTTCGTATTCCTCCTGATATCCAAGAAAATCATACGGCGCCATATCGTCCGAAGGCAACGGGATTTGTCTGGGGTGGTTTTTCGGTCTATGATGAAATTTAAAATACAAATAAAATATTTAGATGAACTTGACATTTATACGAACCTTTACAATTATTTTCGATTACATATGAATACATTCCAATTGATACTTCTTTTCTAATAGCAAGATGTAACTTCTGAAAAAAATACAGATTTATATGCATAGGTACTTCAGGGTTTTTGGAATTCAATAGGTACTTACAAAATGTATTCCAGAATGCTTTATAATTAGTAGGACACTCACTATCCATACGAATTAGTTATAGGTATTTAAATTTAAACAACTTTAACCACCCGACTGCTTTAAACAAAGATTGAATACAGACTGCCTGTCTCTGCACCGCAACGCAATGTGCACAATGAAGATTTGGCTTCATGGCAGCTGTCTATACCACATACATACATTCATCCATAAAGGATTTAAAAGGATTTCGATAGGTACATGGACTATGAACTGTGCATAAACAAAATCCACACATCAGGTAGTTGATTCCATGGAAATTACAAAAAATATTTTGCAATTTACGACTTCTCTACGTCAATATACGTTTTCAGTTTCATGTGTTAAATTATTACAAGATTTTATTGATTCATCATTCAGTTTTGGTGAATCACCAAATATTTTTCGCAATTTGAGATTGTGAAGTGGTGTTTGAGAAATTGACCTATTAGAGTTGTAAATTGCGCCAAACAATCTCGCAAATCACTACAAATAAAAGAAGCTCGAATTGATAATTCTAATCGTAAATTACAACAAACAGAATTTGGTATTCTCCGCCGTTTTCAATGTCAAATTACCAATTTCTGTATCAATCCATGAAAACTTCGTTGTGATTTGCGAGAAATATATAAATCGTAAATTGCAACTCAAAATTTTGCAATTGGTGATTTTCAATTCTTTCCGTGTAAGCGTTCTGAATTTAATGAGGTTGTTGAGCCCATCATCTGCAGGGATTAGCTTGATATGTGGTCAACAAAACGTTTATTAATAACAAATTTTTAGCCTTATGAACGTGTTCAATTGATGACTGTCCTACCAAGATTGGAGGAAAAGTAGATGTATTTAACTGATGCTTATAGATACAAAGAGTTTTTGCCTTTGAAGGATTAAGCGACAAGTTGTGTTTAGGAGCCCACTGCTGAATAAGCTCTAGATCTTCATTAATTAATTGAATGACGCTATTAATCATATCCAACGGACAGCACATAAATAATTGAACATCGTCCGCAAACATGTGGACAGTAGAATTTTTTATAAGGTGTGGGAGATCATTCACATAAATTGAAAATAATATGGGGCCGAGAATAGAACCTTGTGGAACTCCAGCAGGTACCCCAAGAAATTATGAAATTTTGTTTCCTACAGCCACACATTGCTGACGATCCATTAAGTACTACTCCAAGAGCTTGACTGACAGATGCGAAAATTGAAATGTATGAAACAGCTTCTGACAAAGAAGAGAATGCTTTGGAGAGGTCCATCAACGTCAAAAACGTAGGGCTGTTTGCGTCCAGGCCTCTGCGAATGTCGTCGACATCGAGCAACAGTGCAGTCTTACAACTTCTTCATACTACATCAGTGCAAACGTGTATGTGGACAGAGGTGGGGACTCTCGCCTAGGTCAGCATACTGGATGTATACGATGATAACTAGACCCATTATCACGTACGCCTCGGTTGTATGGTGGGCGAAAGCCTCTCAGAAAACTGTGAGGAAGCACCTGGATAGGGTTCAGCGTTTAGCATGTATGGGAATTACAGGTGCAATACGTACAACCCCAACATGCGCATTGGAAGTCATCATGGGGATATTACCGCTAGACTTATTTATTAAGAAAACAGCGGCCCAAACGGCACTTCGCTTGCATCGAGATGCGAAATGGCACCATCGTGGTACGATCTATGGACATAGGAAGATCCTGGAACTTGTTAAAGACGAGATTAGGGAGCTAAACATGCCTATGGATCGAATAACAAGGGTGCGTATTATGGAAAGAAATCATAAAACTCGTATTGAGATCGGATTACTTCCAGAAAAAAGAAATGGTGAAATAGTGATTTTCACGGATGGATCCATGATGGATGGCGGGGCGGGGGCCGGTATCTATTCAGAAGAGCTGGAACTTGCCCGTCACATTAGCCTCGGGAAATACACTTCAGTATACCAGGCTGAGATGATTGCCTTGCTTTATGCGTTGGACTACTTGCTTGAGTGTCAGGTGGAAGGAAGAAATATCCTCATAGCACTGGACAATCAGGCGGTGATCAGATGCATGGAACAAACAAACATCACAACATCACTGGCACTGGAATGCGTATTTAAACTCAATAAGTGTTCATCTAAAAGTGAAGTAACACTGACTTGGGTACGAGGACACATAGGGATCGAAGGCAATGAAAAGGCGGACTCCCTTGCAAAACAGGGGTCAACTGAAAAGTTGCTGGGACCAGAACCATTCTCTTCAATTGGCAGAGGAATGGTTGAACAGCTTATCCACAAATGGATCACGGCAGAACACCTGAGAAGGTGGTCAACCGTGGAACAATGTAGACAAGCTAAAATGGCAATAAAGTGGCCGACCTGCTCCACTCAAAGAAGGGTTCTAAGCATGAGTCTAGGTACATTGAAATGGGTGGTGGCTTTGTCTACAGGACATGGTAATTTCAGGTATCACTTAAGGAAAATGGGCCTTATAGAGGATGATACTTGTAGACTATGCCTGGAGGAATCTGAGACAGCGGCACATATACTGTGTCAATGCCCGGCATTGGCTGGCAGAAGAATGAGGATCTTGGGACATCAATGGATCGAGACCCAGTCGATGAAACGGATCTCCCATAAACAGATGCTAGCGTTAACACTAGGAATTGAGCCCAGAGAAGAACTGTGGAGAAATCCAGAGAGTCTCTCTGAGTAAGATTTACAGTGGTAGAGAGACGAAAAGAGACCCGACAATGGTGGTCTGATTCGATTATCTCTCGAAATATATATATATATATACAACTTCTTTTTGCACGAAAGCCGGATTGAGCGGAACTCAAAAGGTTTGAGTTTGTAGGATGCGCTTGCTTGCTCGCTTAGATAGCCAGCCAATGTCGGTTAGAAATCACAGCACTACTGTATTATAAAAGTACCTTACCTCTTACTTCCGGCCCGGTGCTTTTCACTTCTATCCGGAAGCAGGAAACATTTGTTTGAACACAATAAGATAAAAGGTCTCCTCACCGCTCGAAAGGGACGCACCCTCTGAAGACGGAAAATATTTTTTGTAAGTGAAATCCACCTACAAAGTCCCAGTGCGGGGCACCTTTCTATACCTATTTACGAACTTGCATAACAATAGCCGACAAGTTCAAACGATTATCAGTATATCAATTTCCAAATCGCAGCCGTAGCAATTATATCGATATGATCACAAATGGATGGCAATGTGAATAGTTTTATGGCGGGGCTTAATTATTTTCTGTGCATTATGCCGCTAACAGACCATCATAAGACCAGAAATATATATTCGAATTCGATACAATTGGTTTGACTCCATGAGCGTCACTTGTGATTAAACATACTCAACCATAAGTAGGTAGATTGTTTTAGTTTTATGAACTCATTATTAGAATCAATCAGGAATCTCGTTAGTCAAAACGTTATAGCGCTTATCTAATCAACTCAATGCAATAACTAACTGTTGAGCAAATAAATAAGCTTCGGCCACAGTAATTTTGACGCAGTTAGTCAATAAATTGAGGAATTTCGTTGCATGACTGGTAGCCTTTTCTTTCTTTTTCTTATCAAATCAGAAATAAATCAATTTAAATATTGCTGACGCATAAAAAAAATAAATAAATCATAGTTAAAAATACAAAGCGTATTTTATTACTTGTAAATCATTTGTGGATAAATTTTGGAAGACAAATCGCAAATAGTAAAAACGCCATTAGAGATGTAAGCTGTGCTCGTGCTACTGAATTGCAGCTGAAATTTAAGAAACGAAAGTAAGAAATTTGTCTGTTTATAAAATGCAACTCACCTTGGTCCTTGATAGACCAGATTCATATTCTGAAAATCACCATACTTAGTGGCGGCTTTTTCGACAGCAGCATAAACTGCATTATCGGGTGTACTACGATCGCGGAAGTACACAAATGCTGCTGCTGACTTCTCCCACACTTTGATGTAGCTGCACACAACTAGATAGTTTTCATAATCGGTGTCCAAAATTTTGTAAATCGGTACAGGCACTAAAAAATTAAATAACAAGAATTATAACTTAGTTGCTCAATTGTTCAATATTAATTTTAAAATAGGTGTCGTATCTTAGCAATCGCGTTAAAAAATTATTAGATATCGTCTAAAAATGACAGATATTCTGACACAAATTCGTAAACAAATTAAGCAAGAATAACTATTGATACATTCATCTACGAAACACTTTTCAAATGGAAATGGTTGGGAACGCTGTATTTGCAACCATTTTTTGCTTAAATACTCAAAGTTATACCTTTTTGTTAGGCTCCCGGAAACTACGCCGGAAGAAATGAGCCAGATTTTTTTTTTGAAAAAATACCAGAAAATATTTTCGTTTTCAAATTTGGAAAAAAAAGATTTTGTTTTGTTTGGAAAATATGCCAAAAATTACGGAAATTAGGCCAGAAAGATGTGGAAAAAGCATTTCCATTTTCAGATATGGAAAAAACGCCAGAAAACTTTTTGGAAAAATTACCTGAAATTTCGGAAAGATAGACAGAAAATTCTGGCGTTTTTTCCATATCTGAAAATATATAATATATATATGTAGTAAAGCTAAGTATTTATCTTTTGATTATCCATTTGTAATGAATCCATTTGTAATGAATCGTCGACCGCCAGCTGCGCGCAACCTAAATATTTTATTTGCAGTAACCTGAGACGTCATTCGCTCGTTTGTCAACTTGGGCGATCGCAGTTTGTTTACCCTCAGCATGCATCATCGTTTGAGTCACCGAGAATGTGTCCATACTCGTCGCCGATGGAATGCGAGCTGACCCACATTTGGAAGTATAAAACCCAACACGATCTGCCCAATGTTGTTTTAGGATACAATGACTCCACTGAAGGCGGCACTAATCGTTGTTGGGGTAGGCGGCGGATGGCTGGTGCTGACTGCGGCGATTAAGTTTTGGACGTGGTACAAACTTTTGAGGTCGATGGGACTGTGGAATTGGTTGGACTGAGGATGGAGAAGTAACAAGCGAGCGAATGATGAAAAGGCATGAGTTAGTCTTCCTTTGGCAGCAGCGCAGCGCGGTATCGGCGTTTTCACCCTAAATTTTAGAATTAAGAAATTTTATCATTAATAAAATAAAACATTTCCTACATTATATTTCGAGAGATAATCGAATCAGACCACCATTGTAGGGTCTCTTTTCGTCTCTCTACCACTGTAAATCTTACTCAGAGAGACTCTCTGGATTTCTTCACAGTTCTTCTCTGGGCTCAATTCCTAGTGTGAACGCTAGCATCTGTTTATGGGAGATCCGTTTCATCGAACTTGCCCGTCACATTAGCCTCGGGAAATACACTTCAGTATACCAGGCTGAGATGATTGCTTTGCTTTATGCGTTGGACTACTTGCTTGAGTGTCAGGTGGAAGGAAGGAATATCCTTATAGCACTTGACAATCAGGCAGTGATCAGATGCATGGAACAAACAAACATCACAACATCACTGGCACTGGAATGCGTATTTAAACTCAATAAGTGTTCATCTAAAAGTGAAGTAACACTGACTTGGGTACGAGGACACATAGGGATCGAAGGCAATGAAAAGGCGGACTCCCTTGCAAAACAGGGGTCAACTGAAAAGTTGCTGGGACCAGAACCATTCTCTTCAATTGGCAGAGGAATGGTTGAACAGCTTATCCACAAATGGATCACGGCAGAACACCTGAGAAGGTGGTCAACCGTGGAACAATGTAGACAAGCTAAAATGGCAATAAAGTGGCCGACCTGCTCCACTCAAAGAAGGGTTCTAAGCATGAGTCTAGGTACATTGAAATGGGTGGTGGCTTTGTCTACAGGACATGGTAATTTCAGGTATCACTTAAGGAAAATGGGCCTTATAGAGGATGATACTTGTAGACTATGCCTGGAGGAATCTGAGACAGCGGCACATATACTATGTCAATGCCCGGCATTGGCTGGCAGAAGAATGAGGATCTTGGGATCAAAAGCAAATAAGCATGGACTGTTCCGTTCGGAGAAGTACCTCTTCTCCATTGAGTTACTCAGGTGTTCCTGTATTTAACACACGATCTATAAGTGTTACTTCAGAAATGAATGGAAGTTGGTGTACTCAAGTTCCGTCATGCCTATGTCGCATATTTCAAGACCTGCCTTGAAAATTATACCATACCGGAGAACGCCTACAGTTTCGGCGCAAACATGAAATCCGTAAACGAATATTAGCAACGTTATTGGAATTTTTTAAATATTTTCAATGGGAAAGTGGATCATAAAAGCTTGTAAACAGTAAGATCTTATTTTTCAATAAAGCTCTGAACCTTTTATATGCACTTAAAGTGTACCTACTTATGCTTGTAGAACTCAATGTAAATTTTTCAAAAATATCCTATTCGAAGCTAATGTCTGAGTTGGGCAGGGAAGGTAGGAAGCTACCCCTGCCTTCATTGTCCCAATAACCTTGAATAGGTCTTAATCAAAGTGCAAGGCAAGACATAGTTAGAGAGTTTAAGCATATTGTGTCCGTACTGAAACAAATTTAGACCTTAGGCTGGTATTTTGTGGACCTGCTACCAAAGGCAAGTCTTAAATCTGTGCGAAAAAAATGTGTATTATTTAAATAAAAATTAAGACACTCACCCTTCTACGAAAGTGAGAAAAGAAGCTATTGGAACTGTACCCTCTGAAAACTTCTGCAAACCTTTGGGATACAACCATGCAACTTTTAATTGTAAAAAAACCAACAGTTGTTACAGAAGCTAGGTCTAGGATCACGTATGGACATTTTGACATTCATTTATAAATTTAAGGTGAATAGGCTCCTTTTACACACAACTTATGCACAGCGTAAAGCTCTTATACTCACGATGGTTGTAACTGGTTTGGGTTATGCTGTAGTTCGAAGGATTCACCTTGTTGTAGTCAACAATATACTCATACACGCTCTGATTGTGAAGTGATTGCAGATCCTCCGCATAGGTTTGGAAAACCATTGCAGTTCCATTCATGTATGAGATATTCATCTCGAGACACTGTAAGTTCTGGATAAAGGTGCCATATCCCTTTCGTGCCAGCTCATACCAGGTGCCAGACAGCTGAAATCGAACTCAAATTATATCTATAGTCCTCGTGGGACAGAATTTACACACTCACCGCAAAAATATCAATATTTGGCATAACACTTAGATCAGCACATAGCGGTAGAGCTGTACGCGCGGGGGGCTGTACAGGCGATTCTGTGGAGGTAGCAGTGGATGTTGGCGTACTAGTAGTTGTTGGTTCAGAAGTCACTGTTGTTGTTG
The DNA here is from genome assembly GCA_951230905.1 of Cheilosia variabilis. Classification (NCBI taxonomy): domain Eukaryota; kingdom Metazoa; phylum Arthropoda; class Insecta; order Diptera; family Syrphidae; genus Cheilosia; species Cheilosia variabilis. Next base: position 140,167,712 of record OX579676.1, on the reverse strand, counting down.
CAAGGGATGATGCTGACACTGCTGAATCGTCTGCCGCTGTGGCGATTGACCCGAAGGCACTCAAAACAATTAGAATATAAATTTGCACGCGCAAAAAACACATTTCTCCAGCACAACAACTTTCGGTTAAATAGAAAAACAAGTTCAACTCCAAGTTTCTGCGGAAAAGGTTGCTCATTAGCTAGATAGTGAAACATGTCTTCGGGTAATCCGTCATGATTGATTGCAAAGTAAGTCCAGAAGCGCGGTTGCGATAAAATGCATAGATAGCTGTTTCCATGGACTTTGACGATGGAATGGATGTGTAAGCCCAAATGTCGGGCATAGTGCGCAGTTCGGTGTCCAATATTTTATCTGTGGGCCAGCGGAATTGGCTTTAATTGGGCTTACGCTTAGCCTGATAGTGGTAGTTGTGATAGAGCAAGTGAAAATGTAGAGTGCCATCAGAATATTCTCTCAAATTGAGCCTTGTTGTCCAACGCAACTGAAAGCATGGACTGAGCTAATAGAAGAAATAAATAAATATGTCGGAGTCTGGACTGACAGAAGACAGCTTGATATAGAGCTCCGGCCTAGATTCCCCCGACTGTTGCCCATTTTTAATCGAATTAAGTTCGATCTGGGCCGGAATAAAAGGCAAAAATATAAAAACGGCGGTTCGAAGCATTTAACTTACCTATAAGTTATAAGGGTTGCACTAGACGTCGGGTTAGACCTAATTTAAATAGAAAAGCAAATCATTTGCGCACACCAATTTGGATGAGGCCGCTTTCCACTTGTGCGTGCTACCTAAGATTAGGTCTTTCAGTACTTCATTGTCCCTCTGGGTATAAGACCCGAAGACTACGGGCCGGAGCATTTGTGTCTATCCGCTCAATATGTCTTAGGCGACTGATGCGAACTTTTGAACATAGGTCAAAGGCGGTGTACAGTTCGTGTAGTAGAAGAACTTTGAAACAAAAAACAAAGGTCTCGGTAAAATTAGGTGAGCGCGTCTTCCATCGTCATTCATTCACAACCTTACAAGTTTGGCAAAGATGCCAAAACTAGATATGGCTCAGTGTAGCTTGTGTGGTAAGTATATAGACGATCAGATGATATTAATCAATTTAAGCCTCTTGGGTTCTCTCCAAGAGCTAGTAGTGTGAATATTTGGTCGGCTGTGGACCAGGCTTAAGATCACAGAGGTATGGGTCTATCGGCTCCTTGACAAATTAATTCTGGCGTTCACACGGTGTGACAAACTGCAACTTTATTGCGATGTTGAGGAGTTTGATACCTACCTCTATATAGCTGGAACTGCGACTTTCTTCAGGACCAGGAAAAAGATGCTTGCGCTACATTTATAAAAGATGAGTTGGTGTACGCACTCAAGTTTCTTTCCGTTATTGTAAATGGTTTTGGGCTGGTAGGCCTTCTTGTAAAGCAGCCTTTAGAATATAGCTATCCCCACTCTCTTTTGGTTAATTACTCGGAAGTCTCGTCACAGTTAAAGGGTTCATCCTGCCTTATAGAAACTTTTTGGCCTTTCGCGGCATAACAGGCTGTAGAATGGGTATTTCAATATCCTTTTCCACCGACAGTGACTTTACTGCCCTTTCCCTCTCTCTCTCACTACATCGTGCTTATTAAGTCGCTGAAAGTACCTACTACTAAAACCCATTCACTACTAGCAGGTAACCTAAGTTACTTATAGCTTAACCTCTTTTATGATGGCGCAACACTGGGACCAGAAACAAATCATACTGAGACCACCACCCCCACCCGATTTCCCGTTACTTAGCCTACAAGCTTACGGAGTGGTCACGATTGGGTGCGCTAGTATTGTTACATAGAAATTCGTATTGACACATGTCACGTAACTTCAATAATTCTGTGGGTAGAATTTGGGAATATGTGTACATTTGCTTAAAATATTCATAAAAAATTAACAATGTAGATTAGTTGAGGAAAAATAAAAACATTTTGAGCAAATTTTCTGCATTATTTAAGAAAAATGTACACCCGAAATCGAAGTTAATGATATACAAAAGCGGAAAATACAAAACCATGTTTGTCCTAATATGTTTCTAGTAAATAAAACATATATTTAGATAATTTTACTAACCAAACAAATCAAATAATTCGCCTTTTAACAATGTTTAATAACTAACGATTGACATTCAGTAATTAAAAAAAAAAAAACAAATTATTTAAAAAACCAAAAAACCCGACTGACTAAAAAAAGGAACTAAAACTGAACAAGACGCATTCAAATATACACAACTAATTGATAATCGGAGACTATACCTACACAGCCTAGGAAAAATATGAGAACTCTCCGATTGCCAAATTTTTTCAGGTAATTTTGAATGTGTCTTGTTCATTTTTAGTTCCTTTTTTTTAGTCAGTCGGTTTTTTTTGGTTCATGACACTCCGGGGAAGTAGACGAATATAGTGACACCTCACTCTTCAAAATCGGTCAAGTCGTTTAGGCTACAGGGCGTCACGTAGGAACGTACATAGAATACGCGCGAAACACATAACCCTCCCTGTGTCCAGTCGAGTAAAAATGTGGTATTCCCGAACTCTTTCACATTTCCCCACGGTTGCTGCGGTTGGCAGCATTTATTTCTGTATTTTTTGTATTTTTTTGCATGTCACACGGATTTTAATTGATTTTTTTTCCAATTAATTAATTTTTTTTTTTTTTTAAATTTAAAACTATATTAAAAAACAATTTTTTTTGCTAATATTTTTCAGTGCAGAATAAGCAGAACTTTTTATTTTGTTACATGTGAATAGACTGTGAGGAGTTTTTCACTCATGCATCTTTCTGAAGACTCTGCCTACTCGTGGTATCCGCAGGCTTCCAACATCGCAAATTGATTTCGCCTCTGCCCCATCACAAAATTGACACTCACCGGAAGGGTTCCCTTCCCTTATAATCTGTCTACATAATCCACCACCTTCAGTCTGGTGGCATATGCACAGGCACACCTAAGGCTTATGATTACGACGGTGCATCTCACTATATGCGAGGCGATCACTTATCGGCTTAAAGACCACCAAAAGTCCGCACACTTTGCAGCTTTAGTATATGCACGTACGTATACCTAAATTCTCTGTCCATCCTGCTGCTTGGTTTATACCCAAAAGTACACAATTGAAAAGTGCACAGCTGTGTTGCGGAAATCAGTCGCATCCAGCTAAAGCCACCACGCCCTCCCCAAAGCGCCGACTGTACCCAGAACGCAGTTCAAAAGTCCGAAAGTGATCAAATCCTTGCACTTGCCGTATGTATTATCCTTTCACACCGTACGCGTTTAAATGCAAATCGTTTTCCGACTACTCCCTCCTACTAACATTTCAAAAACTTTCAGTTTCCAGCAGTAAACCTATTTGCGCTACACATACCTACGACTCGATGGAAGAGTACGCGCGCAGGCATTAAATATTCAAAGGGATGCTCACGCGATGACAAGCACAATATCCGCACACATCCTAGTCCTAGTTGCACTGTGCTCGTTCGTCCTAGCAATATATTTTTTCTTTTTTTTTTAATTCTCATATCATTTGATCGCACTTTTGTTGTGTTTACCACCACCCACTATATCAGATGCGGGACAGCAGTTGAAAAATAAAAATAAAAAAACAATACAAAGGCACACATATAACGGATTGGAATCCAATCTCCAAGCGTTTGTTGTTCCATTTACTGAACCACCCGAAGGATTTGCTCTGTTTTTCATGGTATTCTGTTCGCTTTTGCTCAACATTGACATTGTCGGTCGGGTGGTTAAAGGATTCCCGAAAATCCCTACTCTTCCCGTTGGCTGACTTGGCTGGTGCCACTGCCATTGCCACTCCACTTGTTTGCTCGCACAAGGTACGTTTACATTGGTCGCATACAGTTTTTTTTGTTGTTGCCTGCTCCTACACGTCGACGGTCGCTGAGTTCTTCGAAAACATCGCAGTGGTCCTTCGAAGGACATGTGAGTGTGGGTACAGCGAGACACACACAAATCGAAATCGAAGCACTGAACATCAAAGATGAGCCAGAAGAGTTCTGCGGCGGTAGCGGAACAACAACAACAATACAGCACCGGCAATGGCAATGCCAATACAAAAGGAAGTAAAATATTTGAAAAAATTCGATTCGAAGAGAGGGGAACGGGAACTACCACTGAAAGGATAATCGAATTTTTTTTACCAGTGGTTCGCAACTTTGTTAACCATCATCGTCATCATGGTTGTATCACCCATATCACAGAACAGAGAGCCGGAGTAGTCTCCAACCCTCGCACCACCCACATGTCTTTTTGTTATTTTCAATTGCGAACTTAAGATTCTGCTTTGACGATGGGCAGGGTGGTGGTGGCTGTGGTGGGTGCCTCTGTGCCTGAACGATTTTTGTTCACTGGTGTTGCTCTTCTTTGTTAAACGCTGTTTACCGTGTGCGGAATGTGAAGAAGAGGCTGGCTCTGAGGCAGTGTGTGTACGGGTACAGTAAGGGCGGACGCAGACATGAAAGTGAACGTTTAGGGAATGTCTGGTTTGATTTTTTTCTTCTTCCTGTTGTTATAAGAATTTTTTTTTATTTTTTAGTTACTCAAAAGTTAACTTATGAGGGTTTTTGGTGGGTGATTTTGATTTGTGGATGCGGACGCTTTGAAGGACAGAATTACATGGCCAGTGAACGAGGGAGAATGTTAGACTTGTACGTTTTAAGGACTTTTAAATTTAATTGATTGTTTACTCTTGACGAAATTGTTTGTTTAAGTTGTTTGGTGAGATTTGGAGAGTTTTCGGTGTTCATAAGTGGTAATGATAATGATAATGGAATTGTGTCTAGCGCTATGTAGGTGCGTTGGACGGACATTCTTCGAAATTGATGTGTGCTATCCCGCAGTCGGCTGGTGTGGGTGTGTGTTGATACATCAATTTTAGGTTCCACTGGTATAGTTAACAAGTGTGTTTTTCGGTGCTGGTTGAAGGTCTTTAATCAAACTAAACATAACTAATGAGGAGATCGACTAAAGTGCTACCGTTGATCGTTACCTATCATAAAGAGGTGTAGGGTGTGCTTGTAGGGAGTAATCTCGGGAACTACTGAACAGTTTTCAAAAATTCTTTCACTAATAGGGAGCACAATCCCTTCGTAAGAATATAGGCTATTTTTTTTTTAATTACAATGAAATTATATTTTATCTTGACCTTGCAACATTCAGCTTGCCATTGGGTTAGGTTAGGTTAGGTTAGAGCGGCAGTTTGCATGATATGCACTTTTTACCCAGATATTACACAGTTTCTGTTTCCTCTTCGTCCATGAAACTTCTGCAGAAATCATTTGTTGTTAAAGATGACCATTCTTTTAGTCATATTTGCAATGATTCAGTGTCAGATTATTACTCCGACGAGCACGATTTCGTTTTTATGTTGGGATCTTTGACCTTTTCGCGTCAATTGTGGGCCACGAGCTACTAGATATTTATTATTTATTTTCCTAATTTTAATGCGGCATTATCAATGAAGCTCTTGGATGCATCGAGAGCTGGTAGTAATTGCCTTTCGTGGGTGTTGGCACAGTGGAGAAACTTTATGATGTAGGGGAAGGCTATGTACCATGGACCGGATTTCACAATTTTAAATGTTTTCTTCCTTCAATGCAAAATTTTCTGATTTTTCTTCTTTTATGTTAACATGAGTATTGGTGCTAAAATTAAACCTCGAAGGGTTCGAGAAGAAAACCGTTAGAAAATAAAAATTTTTTTCGACCAGGCTTCGAAATCATCATGGGCATCATTTGATTCATTAGCATCTTTGGCTAGAAAGTCCTGTGCCTTTTGCTTTGCTGTTCTCGATTTTGAATGGGGTGTCGTTTTGACTGGCTGGTACCTTGACCTTGGGCCGGTCCAAAGTACATGCATAGATATAGGTCCAAGGTACATTCACTACACTTTTTTTATAAATAATAAATATTAGCTTTATTTCGCTCAACTGTAGTAAACAAAATATTAAATATTGAAATTTATATATAAACGTACAAACTAAAACCAGTAATTGGAAATAAATATCTTAATTGAATGGGCAGAACACAAAAAATATACTTTCGCGGGTGTGATTTGTTTTATTATCCGTGCTTAACGCCAAATGAACTCAAACTGAAATGAATCCCATAGGCATACAGGAAAATGTGTGGAAGAACTCGTTGCAAAATGTTCAGCCAATTGGCAGGAATTGGCACTCGGTCCAAGGTACAAGTGGTCCAAAGTATACGACCTTCCCCTACATAATTTGTGTGTTTTCGGGATCGGAACTGAAGCATCTCGCCCTCGTTTAGAGGTCCAGCACACTTACAGCTGACTGAAAATTTTGGTATACATCTGAAAGAGTTCAAAGATGGTTTTTCTCCTCTTCGTACACAGGACTTAAAACCTGTCGAATCATTTGTCTTTTTAACGGAGCCCAGTATCAACTCACTTATTCAGTAAGCAGTGTAAAAACGAAATAGCTAGGTTAGTTTCTCGACAGACCTCAGCCAGGGTCTCATTCGTGGAGTTCATTTATATACTTTCAGGTAGACGAACGTCTTAGCTACCTGAAAATGTTTGCAATCAATAGTGATGTCTTGTCCTAGACGGTGGACAGATGATTGTTTGTTTGTTTTGTAGCATGTACCAACTTATCTTGTTTTCGTTTTTTGAAGTAAAACTTCTTGACTTGAGAAGTTAGCTGGTAAATGCGTGACGATAGCGTTACGAAAAGTGTGATCGGGCGAGGCGAACGTAAGTTGAGAGGGAGATACAAGCTAGTGAAGATAGAAAGAGAGAGAGTTACGTTTCCTAAATCACTGAGGGGCAAGAGAGAAAAGTGCCACCACCCTGTAAAAGGTGAACGGTAGCGGGTCAAAATGCTGCTTTGTAAATTCTGTCTTCTCACACAAAATTTCTGATTTTTTTTCAGGTCTAGCTTTGAAATTCAAATTATTCTGCTTTTTTCGAATGAACGGATAAAGGCAAAAAAATAAATAGTAAAAAAAACAATAAAAATTAAAAACATTTAAATTAAATATTGAAAAAAAAAATAAAAAATAAGAAATTTAAATGAATAAACCCAATTGTTAAAAAATGCAAATTTTAAAAAAAGAAGAATTTGAGAAAAAGCAGCAATCTAAAAACCAAATTTTATTAAAAGAATTTTGACCCTTCCAGAACTTTGAACCCAACCCATGTCTAACCTGTAAAAGAGGTAAGAAACAACAAAGCTGATAGTTTACCGGCGGATCTCTTCTAATATGCAGATTTTTTCTCTTTGACAACTGGACAGTCAGCTGCGTATTACCCATCTGCACAAAAAAGGCGACCACATATACCTTGCAGGAAAGGAACTCTCGATGTATTTCACTATAGTAAATGTCAGCATCCTAATCATATCCAAGCGTTCTGTAACATATAATCTATAGAGCATACCAGTTTGACTTCTGGCCCGGTAGAGGGACAATCTGTGGACAAGCTGAACGTCTGCACATATTATATACATAGATACGGACTTTCCATACCACGATCCACTTTTCTTCGTCCTCAAAGCCGTGTGTATACATATTATTTGAGAACACTCATTGTCTCCATGTTTACTAACTCCAATCTGCAGCTAACTCAATATTGAAATAAATTTCCAATCTCATGTGCAGTGTGCACGCCACGATGCGATCCTGCTTGAAATTTAATTTCCATCCTCTCCCAGGATAATATGCACTATATGCGCAATCGAAAATTCATAACTAAAAAAAAAAGCGAGCAACAAATATTTTGTTGATCGACCATCCTTCGCCTTAAATTGCATTCCTAGATAAGTTGCCTCTTGCCCTTCCCATGCGTATATCTATTTATACCTATAGGAATCCTGAATCCTCCAGGAAAGTGTTCCCGAAAAAACAAAATCGAATTTCCCTTCGACAGTGGGAAGCAAGTGAAAAGTTTCATTTCCATTTTATTAAAAGGAGAACTAAAAATAAATCGAGTCCCATGAACAAAACTATAGACTTACCCAAAGTCTCAAGGATTCAGTCAGTATTCAGACGAAGATTAAATTGGTATTTTCGTCCAAGACTCTATGACATCGACATAGGGATCTCATCTACCCAACGGCATGCGACGCAGCTATCATTCTTTTTCATACTTCCGAATTCCGATTCAATTTAAATTTGCATTTTCTATTTTTATTTATTTCACTTTTATCGCTATCCTGTTTTTGCCATTGCATTGCATACCTCCGCTCCTACACACGAATGTGTCCCTTTTGTCGTTCGTTGATGTGCGATAGATGATGCGCGCGAATCAAATTACACTGTCTGCAGCAAGGATAATTTAATTTTTCCCACTCGCATAGTTGCCGACAATAACAACAGATGGCGGTGTGAAGGGGGGAAAAATTGAAGTTATCCGCCTGCGTGTTTATTGCAAAATTAATGTGCCCGCTTTATTATACTCTTTTGCTTCTTAAAGCTAAAAGCGAACTTCTGTTCAGAGGGTGGATTGCAAGGGGTGAATTATTAAATTCCTTTGTTTGATAAGACGGCTTTCTCGCATACGATAGGTAATTCATCAAAGTCCTCATATTCAAATTGAATAACCCTCAGGGGCTAAGTAATCTGAGCGCGAACAGCACACATGCCTCGGCACATACCATCACTGAATTGTACTTGCTCGCTCCTTGGAGCTCCATTGATATTTACCGCGGAAAGGACACGACATTAAGGGCACCACCAAAGCCGAAAGCCCTTCATGATGTACGAGTGCGAGTACATAACTAGCATTTCACGAGCTCTGGGATGAGATGAGCGGAATGTCTTAGAAGGACGAACGGGGTGAGCTACCCAATCTCGATATGCGCTCGTACTAGTGGTTCATGTTCATGTCATCTTTAGATCTAGAGGGGATTTGTGATCCGAGTTAATTAATAGTGTTTCGCATCACAATTAACTAAACTAATTGATGAATGTGCGGCATGTTGTGCCAAGAAATTGTCAAATATGTGGAAGGGGGACAGAAAACGAGCGACTTCTTGATGTGTATAACTTCGCAGGGAATTCGGAATGTTGAAGTGTTGGTTTTGGTTCGATATAGTTTGAGTTCGTTTGCATATAGGGGATGCTCGAGAGCACACACACAAAGCAATGTGTAGTTAAAATTTCATGAAGCGCTTGATTAGATTTTGACTCCTTCAGATACAAATACAGCAGACCTCCTGTGGGCTAGTGGAGAATGCTTCTCTGGAAAGTGTGTTCTTTTTTGCTTCCAATTTTGTTAAAATAAATGAATACCGGTACATCATTCATGTTTTCCGTTCCATCTAGTTCGGCCTCTAAACAGAGGTCCTTTGGAAGTCACATTTTCTTCTCAGTCGCTTATGCTAATAAGTCGTTAGATCTTTAACTCTATCTTGGTAGTCCGCAATCCTCCATGCACCCTGGATCTCTCGATATGCACTCGTTTCCTTTTGAACGTCTCAGATTTGAGGCTAATCCAGCGCCATCTACCTACTCTGCCTTGTCACGACTTCCAATTCCAACAACTTTTGCCTGGATCTACGTCGCAAGTCACGTTTGGATACAATTTTACAGACAACGCCTCCCTTCTAGGGTGTCCCATAAATCACGCTAAATTTGAATTTTGCGCCATTTGAAAGTAGGTACAGTGATGCCAAAGGAAAAAAGGATAACAATGTGACAGCTGACAGTTCGAAGTTAGTAAAAATTGAACGCTATACGAAAGAACAAGGTTTTTCCATTGTTGAGCAATATTTTAAAAATAATGAAGGTTTACCAGCTACAGTCCGCGATTTTCGTACAAAAGATGGCCGTCACTGTGATTTAAAACCATCACCTATGAAGAGAATAATTGAAAAAATCAGGGAGGCTGGATCAATTAGTGATCTTAAACACTCTGGGTGTCCTGTCAGAAGTCGTACAACGGAAAGCAGTTCGCGAGAGTATTGCTGACAGTCCGGGAATATCCATTCGGCACTGTAGGCAAGAATTGGATATTTCGAGAAGCTCTCTACAGGGAATTCTCGCCTAAATTACAAGATATGGATGTGACCAACATGACGGTGCCACATGCCATACAGCCGGAGAAACAATTTTCCATTCAGATCATGCGATTTGACGCTATTGGAATTTTTTCTTCGAGGTTTTTTGAAGTTAGATGTCTATGCAACCAAGCCCACGACCACCAACGCCTTGAAAGAGGAAACTGGGAGGTGTAATAATGAAATTCCGCCACATTTATGCGAAAAGGTCATAGAAAATTTCAATAAAAGATTACGAAGAATTTCAACATATAGTTTGTAATTGTAACTAGGTTTATAGCTGGGTTTCCAAAAAGTAGACAAGATTCCTATATCAGCGGAAGTGTTTTACGTGAAGCAAGTCACTTGGGTATGACGATTAGATGAATGGGAAGCCACACGCAGAAAAATCACTTATTTAAAATTAACCAACTTTCGGTTAAAAACTACGAAGTAATACTGTTAATATAGCTCCTACAGAGTTATTGGACTACAAATAACCGATTCAACTTGTTTAAGGAAACTGGATTGAAAATAATCGCTTTTTAAATTTCCTCCAAATCTTCTCGTTCGTTAATAACAAACTAGCTCTGTAGCTTTTAACCAACTGGTTGATATTAATCAAGAAACTTGATTGATAACAACTAATAAAGAGAGTTTTTAACAGTATGCATTTCACCTTTTCATCGCGGTAGTTTTTAACAACGAATACTCGTTTTTTCTCAACAGAGACCTAGTTAATTTTAATCCATTTTTTTTTAAATTGCATTCGGTTATAGCCAATTTTTGAGCGTTGCACGATTTTCTCCAAAATCTACAAATATTTGAAGACGATTAGCAACTAAAGAGATTCTTGCAGAAAGAAAATCTAGAATATCTGAAAATGGAATAAATTTTAAGATAAGTAGGTTTTTTTTTTTATTATTTATTATTATTTTATTTGTTCTTGAAGAACTTACAATGTAAGAAAAAGAGTCTTATGAAATAGTGAAGATTATAATTTTCAATTAAGAATTATGAAAGAAGCCACAGCCATGAATTCAAGTTGACTTCATAGCTCAAGAAAAACATGCGGTTATATTTTCATTACCAAGTCTTTCATTAAAAAGCCTGATTATTTTCGCGCCATCTTCACCAAAAAAAAAGGACAAATATCTGGGACTTCGCATTTACTTTGTAAAAAAGCCGCAGAAACCGCATTTAATTCCTCAGGTTAAAATACAAACTTTGTTCAGAATTCTGTTTCTAGATTAAACCTGATGGTTCTTTCCTGCTTAGGGGGCATGGGCACAAATCCTCATTCTTTGGTCCTTCACGTGGGCGCCCGCCTGAAAATGGCTAGCCAGTCAACTGGTTAGTGTCAGCCAAGGATTTACGCTAACGTCTCAATCGTTTGTCGTGATCCATTTAGTTTGGGGTAGGAGTAAACCTTCAAATCCAACCTAATTCCAGTGGTGGTGTGAGCAGATAGCAAACCGTACCCAAGGATGAAAGGCTGGGGGTAAAACCAGTCGCGTACGAGCTCCCTCAGACGCCATGGCGAGGGTCTGTTGTATTTAGCCCTGCCCAGGTATGGCGGCGCTGCCTGGGTCGACCTTGTTTTTTCCGGCCTTACTCGTGGGAACAAAATGAACAAAAACTTAAACAAAAATAAATTAAAATACACAAAAAAAGGAATTATTCCAGGAAGGGAGGGTGCAGACTCCACAAAGCCGGCGATGGAGCTAGGAGAGGATTCTTATGAATCTGAACCACAGTCTTCCATCTCCGGCCTGGAGAGGGAACTTGAGGAGGTGTTGCTAGCTAGTGACAGTGAGGATGCAGATTGCACACTCACTGACGCTAACGTAGCAGGAAGTGAGGTGGCTAGTACTCTCACTTCCGTAGATAGGATATGCGATGGGACGGCTGGTACGCCCATCAGAAAAGAACAGGGTAAAGGTGAGTTGGCTGGTACACTCATCCTAGTAAATAGGGATAGCAATGAGGTGGCTGGTACTCTCATTGATGTCCCTAAGGGCAAAAAACAGACGAAGGGGACGGGAGGCGCAGAAGGCAAGTACTCTGCTGCTTCCGGATCCCCCGCAGTCGAAAAAGCAGGGACGAACAAAAATGCACACCAGCTGAACAAGCTTCTGATGCGCAATGCCCGACGCAAAGTCGAGAGTGCGAAGCGCAAAGTAGAGCAGTTCAGGGGGTGTGACATCAGCTCGCTTAGCGCCTGGGATAGGCAGCAGCTTGAACGGGCCAAGGAAACCATGGCCGCCGAGGCTGCCAAAAAATCGACAGCCGCAGCGGTCCAAGCTAGGGGAAAAATAATGGCGTCCACTAGTGGAATAGCACCGGCCACATCAAATCAGGGTAAGAAGGATGTGGAGGGGTCCGTGTCTGGAGGGGTCAGGGAGTCCCTGCAAAGCAAGAGGGGCAGATCCGACGATGTCGTTGAGCCGAGTGCGGCAAAAAAGGTGAAGGCTGGTACTTCGCCCGTGGTGCACCCGGTTTATGACGCGAAGGACGAGCTCCTCGTAGCTATAGTAAACGAGCAGGAGCCGAGCGGACGCCTGACCATGGAACAGTGGTTAACTGTCGAGGAGAAGTTCCAGGACGCTCTGTGGAAGAAATTGTCTTCAACGGAGGGCGGTGACCTTCTTTTTGACGGCGCTGGATGGGATGGCGGTCGCAAGGTTGTAGCTTGTGGAAACAGGGAGTCCGTTGGCTTCCTCAGGGAGTTTGTGCTGGGGGTTGGCGAGGTGTGGAGCGGGGCTCAACTTAAATGCGTGACTGTGGCGGAGCTGGCAAGGTACTCTCCGCCCAAAGCATGGGTATGGGTTCCGTTGCCATACACGTATCCCGACAAACTACTCGGCCTTCTCCACATCCAGAATAGGGAACTCAAGGCCGACTCATGGAAGGTCATAAAAACAGGGCCTAGAAGGCAATTTGGTCAACACTTCCTGCTGAGCCTGAACAAGGAATCGCTCCAACCCCTTGAAAAGACCAAGGGGATGGTGCGATATAGCATGGGGAAGGTTATGGTCAAGATCGTGACCAAGGGAGCGGAGGTGGAAGAACCCCAAAATGATGGAGACGATGCAGATAAACCTGCATCACAGTAGGGCTGCGACGGCGTGCTTGATCAACTACATAATCAAGCATGACGTTTCAGCCGTACTGATACAAGAGCCCTGGATCAACAAAAATAATCGCATCCAGGGGCTCTCCATAAGGGATTACACGCTTTACTTCAAAGCTAACGAAGGTAAACTTAGGACTTGCATCCTACTAAAAAACAATATAAGGGCATTTCTTTTGAATAATTTCAGTGACGGAGATCTAACCGCAATTTCCTGCGAAAAACAGGGAAGCAAACCGGTGTGCCTGATATCTGCCTACCTTCCGTATGAGTCGATGACGGTGCCTTCCGATAACTTAAGGCAGCTGATGGCCAGGGATAAATGGCTCTTCGTCCTAGGATGCGATGCTAATGCGCATCACACGCAGTGGGGTAGCAGCGATACTAACACAAGGGGTGAGTGTCTTTTTGATTTCATCTTATCGACCAAACTCACTATATGTAACAAGGGAAACGCCCCAACTTTTGTGGTACGGAACAGACAGGAGGTGTTAGACATCACTCTCGCATCCTATACTGATTCCCTCACAATCGAGAAATGGAGGGTACTAGAAGAGGCATCCCTATCGGATCATAGGTGGATTCGCTTTCAGATAAGCTTCCGCGGATCGACCACGAATACTTATCGAAACCCCAGGAATGCCGACTGGAATAGGTACGAATCCATAATTAGGCATCAGCTAGGAAATTGGGTACCATGTCTTGACACTTCAATAGATTTAGACAAGGCAGTAGATAACTTAGGCAAAATTATGAGGGTGGCTTACGAACAAGTTTGCCCGCTCAGGAAACCAACCAAGAGGTCCCAGCCTCAGTGGTGGAACAAGGAGTTAGACTCCAAAAGAAGGCAGGTTAGACATTTCTACAATAGGGCCAAAGTTGTAGGGGACGACATCACATGGGATCTGTACATAGAAAGCAAGAAACAGTTTAAATACCTGATTAGGCAATCTAAGAGAAAATCTTGGAAGCTTTTCTGCGAAGCGATAGCAGATACTAGCGAGACTTCCAGACTCCGCAAAATACTGGCCAAGGACACGGCCGTCCCTAGCTTCATCAAGAAATCGGACGGTTCGTGGGCCGAAAGCAGCGAGGAGGTTCTGGAATCACTTGTGGAAGCCCACTTTCCAGGAAATAGCGCGCCAATGTCTCCGTTACCTAACGATCATAGCATTAGCGCAGGGATAGACGAAAGGGTGGATAAGAACATCATCACTGGAAAAAAACTGCGTTGGGCCATCAAGTCCTTCGCCCCGTTCAAAGCACCTGGCCCTGATGGCATTCTGCCAGTTATGCTTCAAAGGGTGCCAGGTACAGTCACAAATATTATCGGAAATATTTTTATACACTGCCTGAGATTAGGCTATATACCTAGGGCATGGAGAGAAGTACGAGTGGTTTTCATTCCTAAAGCAGGGAAACCAAGTCATACTTCAGCGAAAGATTTCAGACCTATTAGTCTATCGTCATTTCTCCTCAAGACACTTGAAAGGCTTATCGACATTCACATAAGAAGCAAGTGTTGCAGCGGAACTCTAAGTAATGCTCAGCATGCATACTTAAAAGGTAAATCAGTAGAGACGGCTCTACACGAAGTAGTAGGTAAAATAGAGAGCAGCCTCCACCAGAAAGAATTTGCACTAGCTGCCTTTTTGGACATTGAGGGAGCCTTTAATAATGTCAGCAGGGATGCAATCAAAAATGCTTTGGTAAAGGTCAATGTCGAACAGCGCATTACCAATTGGCTATGCGAAATGCTCTCGACGAGAAACATCAATTCCACACTCGGAAATAGTTCAATAAGAAAATCTGTCACTAGAGGCACTCCCCAAGGCGGAGTTATCTCCCCCCTTCTCTGGGTGCTGGTCATAGATGACATACTCAAAGAACTAAATAAGGCAGGATTCAGCGTCACTGCCTACGCAGATGACGTAGTCATCATTGTTCAAGGAAAATTCCTTAATACGTTAAGTGAACTTATGGAAGCAGCCCTCAACAGGCTCAGAACATGGGCCGAAGGGTGTGGACTACGAGTCAACCCGGAGAAAACCGAACTCGTACTATTTAGTACAAAATACAAGATACCGCCATTCAGGCTACCCAGACTTGCTGGGGTAGAACTTTCCCTTTCGGAGAGCGCAAAATATCTTGGTACGGTATTAGACAGGAAACTAAATTGGAAACTTAACGTTCAGGAAAGAGTCCAAAAGGCTCAAAACGCTCTCTTCATCTGTAAGAGGACAGCAGGAAAGAAATGGGGCATTAGGCCATCAATGTTGTATTGGCTATACATAATGGTAGTAAGGCCCATAGTTACATATGGGGCTCTTGTCTGGTGGAAAGCCGCAAACAAGAGGTATGTACGGGATATGTTGACCAGGGTACAAAGAACAGCCTGCATTGCCGTTACGGGTGCTCTACGTACCACACCAACGGCTGCACTGGAAGCATTCTTGCATCTTTTACCACTGGATCTACAATTACAATTTAATGCAGGTAATAGTGCGCTACGGCTCACTAACGCAGGGCTATTTAAAAACAATAGGATAGGACACAGCACTATCTTAAAGGAATCTTTCTCCGAAATCCCGGAAAAAGCGGATGAACTTCTTGGTACAGTTGATTTCGACACTCCATACAATGTGTCGTACCCGGACAGACAAGATTGGCATAGGAAGCTAGTCTCGAAGGAAGATGAGACCTCAGTATATACTGACGGCTCTAAAACCAGGGAGGGTACGGGGTCAGGTATATACTCCAGCGAGTTGGACCTAGAGATGGCCCTGAGACTCCCGGACACATGCAGTGTATTCCAGGCAGAGATTCTGGCTGTACTCAAAGCTGCGGAGGAACTTGAGATGAGATCGATATCCAACAAAGATATCGCCATCTACATTGATAGCCAGGCTGCGCTCAAAGCGCTAGAATCACATACCACCAAATCTGAACTAGTCAGGAATTGCCGCACAATGCTTAAGGCAATATGTTTGCAGAACCGTGTCAGATTGTGTTGGGTGCCTGGGCATTGCGATATCGAGGGTAACGAGAAAGCCGACGTTCTGGCTAAGGAAGGGGCGGAGCTCCCACTAAACACAATGATCATGGGTATCAGACCACCTATGGCTGTTGCTAAAAAGGCTATCTTCGAGAAAACCTCTAATAAAGCAGCCACAAGATGGTCACAACTAGAAGGGCATAGGGTCTCAAAGGCACTCTGGCCCGTACTAAATAGGAAAAAATCTGAAAAACTACTAAATCTCAGTAGAACAAAGTTAAGATCAACGGTAGGAATACTCTCTGGACACTGCCTTCTAAGGAAGCATGCCATGAGACTAGGCTTATCTAACACGGATATATGCAGGTACTGTGAGGACCTACAAGCCACGGAAGATGTCTCCCACCTTCTGTGCGAGTGTCAAGCAATTGCACGGTGTAGAAGGAAGCACCTAGGCAGGTACTTCTTTGACAACTTGGAAGAGGTCGGTTCGTCCAACAATATCGGGACAATAATTAAATTCTGTAGGGAAATTGACTGCTTGGGCGATTTGGTTTAGGTTTTTGACCGTAATGGTTCCCTGGGGATGGCGATGGGCCCGTATTGGTGCCTGGTCCTTTTGTGATGATCTCACAACCCCGCTCAACCTAACCTAACCTAACCTTCCTGCTTAGGACTTGCTTTTCTACACCTAATCGAAGCTCCATATCTACCTTCCACCCCTAATGTCAATAGTTCTCCGATATTGCTCAAAATTATTGTCCGAAAAGTATCCTTTTGGAGTCAATCACATCTAAAAGGTCAAAATTGACATAACTTTTTATTATTTATGAACCATCTTTGATATATATACTTAAGGATGTAACACAAAAAGTTGCCCCGAAGATGCTCTTCAAATGTCATCTCAAGGCCGCCAACATTTAACATCTGTACGACCAAGTTCATCCACTTATTGAATTTATAAGTCCTCAACATGTAAATCCACTTCATTGGGTCTACTTGGCTATGGACTGAAGAAGGACGCGCCACGCCGTCCGTTAACCAAATGAGCCACCCCAAATAGCATCAAATAATTAAAATGCCATCAATCTCCGGATTCAACAGAACAAAACAAGACCACGAGTCAGACAGCAGTCAGATATTTCCATTCAGCCATACTGTGGTTAGTGTGTATTATCCCTTTAAATCCATTGGATATTTAGCTCGTCGTCTATACAGTGCTATCCTGCAAATCACCTCCATTCACCTTACTCACACCCCCAGGGACCCACATCTGTCTTCTTCATCATCGTCGTTGCTGTAGTAGTCATCGTCGACGTTGTTGTCGTCTTCGTCGACTTAGATAAATTTCAATTACCTCCAGAAAGATCCGAAAATCTTTCGCACAAATCACAAATCCTTGAAGAATGAGACCACCCAAAGTGATTCATTGGCTCAGCTCCTTTATCAATGTCCTACAGTTTCAATGTGCTGGTGTTTTTTTTTTCTTACGATGAACGTTTCCGTTTTTTTAGAGCTTGCCCTCCATGAACGTTGTACATCGATTCCGATTGACAAAAAAACAAAAAAAAACAAAATCACAAAATCCAGATCTATACAGAGAAAGTATAAGGATATCAGATATCGGCTAGGAGTTTATATAAGTGGCCAGGGGATGGTTGGAAAGTTATTTCAAATAATCACAGATTACACAAGTTATCCATTAACCCATCAGATCAGAGCCATTAAACAATTTTCCAGACTCCAGTTGCGTGAGCTCTTTTTGTTGTTGCTGTTGTTTTTTGTTAGTTGTGTATGGTGCCAGGAGGATATTTTCTCTCCTGTCATGGGTTTGTTTTTGTCCTGTTGTGCAAAAAATATAACAAAAATACAAAAAAAAAAGTCCTCTTCCACACATAAATCGATCAATCAAATCCAGAGTCTCCGCGTCCTCTGGCGGAGGATATTTATGTGCAGTGTTGGATATTGGTCACGTTGAGTGTGTTGTGTATGCGTGTGTTGATGTCAACCGGTTTTGGTGTGATTTTCAATATTTTTATGACGGCAGGGGTTCAACTCTCGCAATATCAACGATAATACGTGTTAATTTGAGTTTTTGTTTTGGCTTCCTGCGAGCTGGGTGTCCCGGCCAGGCCACTTTGCCACAGGTGACAGGGACAAATGTCGGTGCAATGATGACACAATTAGCTGTTAATAGGTGTGTAATTAACGGGAAAAATGCTGATAACAGCCAATATATGGGTGTGCAATGTGAAAGGATATCCGATGGGGCATGGTGCATTGAGTAAGTAGCTTAACATCAGCGGGAACGATTTTGGCGCGCTGTGCTTGGTGGTGCGGTAGGCTTTTGGTAGAATAGCTGTATTGTTGACTGGTGTTTCAAGCTGGAAATTAAATTGTTACTGGGAAATGGAAAAGGACGGGAGCATTTCACTGTTTGTCCTTCATTATTTAATTAAGGTCCGAAGTCTGGTCTAGCTTAAGAGTCTGTTATCGAGGGGCTGGTACAGCCTATAAGCACAGTCTCGAGAACTTTTTATTCTCGATTTCTGGTCCCAACTTTACCACTAAAGCACTGTTGACATATTTTTCGACTTGCTTTCGAAAGTATTTAAATATATGAACTCGTTTTTATGGAACATTTGTAGCTTTTTCCGACGTTCTTTTGGACGTGTTTTTGAACTCTTTTTTGAGCGTTTTTATGTCACTTTTCGACCTCTTTTCGACTTGTTTCCTGACGTGTTTTTGGACCCGTTTTTGAAGCATATTTATGGCCCTTCGACGCTTTTTTTCAAGTGCTTTCGAAAGTGTTTTTGAACTAGTTTTTGACTCCTTATTATGGCACTTTCGACGCTTTTTTGAAGTGCTCTCGAACGTGTTTTTGAACTCTTTTTTGACACGTTTTTACGTCTTTCGACTTGTTTTTGGAAGTTTTTTTGGACTCGTTTTTGACCCGTTTTCATGCTCTTTAGAGATAATGGACATAAAGGTATTTTTGACGAGTTTTCTGACCTTTTTAAGGGCGTGTTTTTGAAGCATTTGTGGAATCATTTTCGATGTAATTTTGAAGCCTTTTGGGATGTGCCTTAGACTTACATTTGAACTGGTTTTTGACGCATTTTTAGAACATTCTTTGGACAGTGATTTAAAACAGACCCAGGCTTCTCGTATATTCACCTTTTAACACCCTTTAATCAGTTTTGACGTAAAGTTCTCATTGAAAGGACCAAGTAAAACCCTGTTCGACACCTACTTAGGGCTAGAATATGTAGCCTGTAACAATTATGAGTTTCTACTGCCATTTTGGCAAAAGAGCAAAATGTCTGTTGCTATGCCTTCATTGGAGTATCTTAATAATGACTCTCCCTCAGGTGTTGACCCTACTCTCAAGTACCTTGAAGGCTTTCAGTTTCAGAAGTACGGTTTGTGTTTGAAAGACGACAAAACAGCTGAGCTATATATATACGAATATGTACTAAGTTGCGAACCGGGCTGCCGGAGTTTAATGCACTCACAGGTCAACGCCCAAGAGGTCATCAAATTTGGTACATCAGAAGAAATAAATGAACATGCCTTCAGATAAAACGAAATCAATCTATTGAGGGGGCTCTAATTTTTGCAAGCCTCCTTAAATCTTTTTCAGATCCACGCGATCTAACGTGAGACCACGCGATAAGTGGAAGCCTCGTAAGTATGTCCGGTAAAAGACGACAGACTTACAGACCACCACTGCGAAAATCGCACTCATTACATGAATCCTTCTGCACATCTTAAGGATCTAAAAAAGTCAGCCAAAGAAAAAGTAAACACGGTCAACCTAGCCACCGATTCAATGCTTAAGCACAGTTCTCCTCATTGCCAGGCTCCTCTACGCTTAACAAGAACCCATTATCCGCTTTTCAATTCACTCTAACGAGCTCGTTGTATCCCGCAGCCATCAGACCGCTCCAATGCGAACCCAAATCCTTATAGCTATGCATGATAATCCAATTAAAATCAATTTTCTCCACTCACACTAATGGAAGGATATGCGATTTCTGATGAGCTTCTCTTCAAGCAGTATTCGTGCAGTGTGTGCATCCAGCAGATGATATATAAATTACTACTTCAACTTGAATAAGGACCTCAAGACTTTAGAGGATATCACTTATGTTGATGCGGCTGATGTGAATGCGGATGCCTCCTCTGATAGTATGGCTGCTCACTAGTGTTAGTTGTAGAAGGAGTGGGAGTGCACTTCATTTCATCACAAGGATATCCAATAACAATGAACGCCATCATAAGTCAAACACATGCAGTGATGATAGCATCTTGAACAGCATCAAAAGCAGTAGGGTTCCGTAAGATGGCCGTCGTTGTCGTTGTCGTCGAGAAGGTATACTCAGAACAAGGTCTTGATTACAAACACATGACATGGAAGGAGTATCTACGCACGCATGGGTGCGGGCGGAAGAGGTTCCTAGTTTTGATGAATGTACGGTTCGGTTTTAGGTGGATTGAAATGAACTTAATGAACCTTTGTGTATGTACTGCACATGTCATACTCTTCAATGTATGCTAACATCCTGCAAAAGGTAGAAACTGTTGACTTAAGTAGTTGGTGATGCTGATGGCGCCCTATCCTGCTAGACTGTGTTACACAGATTGAATAGCATGAATGCCCTAAGAGGTCTAATTATTTATTTAAAATTCGATATCCTTACGGTAGCGCCAGGGTATATTTATTAATTAACAAAAGGTGTAGGGTTGCGTTGGACTCATGTGACTGTTTGTCACTGGTTAAACTGACATTATGAGGACGGCACACAGGTCTTTCTGAATCAATTTCCATAAGCATGGGCTTACGTGTGTCCTTGTGACTGCAATTCACCTAATCACAAGAGCCTACCTTCGTCTTTAGTCTTCAGCTACAGGTATTGATGCAGATTTGGAGTATTTGCTTCATATACTTTGGCTGCCAGAGTGTGCCAAGTGTATCCTTGTTTAGGACTTGTGCAATTGGTGTGCATGATCATTTTGGTTTTGAAGTTCAGTCTCTCCTTGATTTGTAGACTGTAACGAGACGTCTCGTAGGTGCAGTGGCCTAGGGGTTAGGTTGTTGGACTACTAAGTGAGGGGTCCAAGGATAGATTTTTTTTCCACTGCGCGAACGTCTGTCATTCGGGGAGACTTGTCTTTTTTCTACGTGGTTGTAGTACCAAACTAGTGTAGATTATTATATGGCTCCCCGATAAAAGGTCGGTGTTTCAAATTATTGACAGTTTAAGTAGGCCTTAAATCGGCAATCTAAGAACTCTTCGCTGGCCTGCTTCCCGTATCCCGTCCCGTTTACTATTCCCCATCCCCCCTTTCCCAGGAGCCGCGCTTGTCGTTTGGCCGCCTCCCGGCCTTAGTCAAAGGCACTTTACAGGACTCAGCATTGTTTGGTGGTTTATAGAGCTAAAGTCTGGCTGTTTAACATATGCAAGTCTGGCAGCATCTTAGCTGCGCAAAGGAAAGCCTTTGATGATTGGTCTCATAAGATCACATGTTCAATCTTGTACTAGTGTGTCGCTGATTTCCAAACCAAAAAAACATTTAAAACCTTGGATGTCAAACTGTCTTAAGCTAAAAAACATCCGGATAATATTACACTAAATACGTATTACAAAAAGCTATGCAAAAAGACTACACAAATGAAGACAGAAACACGTAATAATTATTATTTAGATATGTTTGAAAGAGCAAATGGTAATTGTAGAAAGGAATGGAGAGTCGGAGACAGTACTTCAGGGAAACGAAAAGAACCTATGGAGATACATGATCTAGAAGTTGATGGAGTCAAAATACATGACTCCGAAAGTATTTCCAATAAATTTAATGAACATTTTACTGAAATTTCGGAAAAATTAAAGCCATCTTTTAACCCCTACAGTTCCTGCAACTGCAACTTGCCACCAGATGTTTTTGTTGATAAAGTTCAAGTAAATAGTTTTCTATCTGAAACTGTTAATTCTGGTGAGCTTCAAAAAGCTATAATGTCATTAAGCAATAAAAATTCGTGTACTAGCGATAAAATAACAAATAGTTTTATTTGTTGCCAAGTGGTAGTGGTTACTTGTTTAACATAAGTGTCAGCAGTGGATATTTCCCTCATTCCATTCAATGTGCTGAGGTAATTCCACTTTTAAAAAAAAATAATAATAAAAAAAAAATAAGGAAAGACGTATCTAACTTATTATTATTTGAGAAATTGATTAAGGCTAGAATGCTGCATTTTTTTGGAACGAAATGAGTTATTTTTTATGAATCAGTTTGGGTTTAGGTCCGGGCTATCACCAGAGGATGCTATTCTCAGAGTGTGCACTCAGTTATATGATAGTTTAAATAATAATCAATCCACAGAGTGGCCTTGTTCATTGATATGACAAAGGCAATTGATATGGTTGACCATCAGATCTTACTAAATAAGCTTTATAATTATGGATTTAGAGGAACTATTCACAGTTGGCTTAAGACATACTTAGTTAATAGGCAACAAAAAGTTAAAGTCAAGGGGATCTTTAGTGAACTTTTAGCTTAGTTACTGCTTTTGCCGATGACATAACGTTCACATACTCATTTCAAAACGAGTTTGAATGTATTGCTAAAATTGCAGGGGACCCAGCGTTGCCAGTTTGGGGGTTTTGACCCACGGGGTGAAATCTGGGGTTTTTTTTTTGTAATTGCGTTCAATTATTTTTTTCTTCTCACTAAAAAGTATCGTAAGTGAACATTAAAAGCTATAAGGCAACACCAACCAATTAAATAAATTCATGTTCCATTTATGCCAATTCCATTCCAACGAATTCCAAAATTCATTGGCGCCAGGATATTAATAAACCCATATCTAAAGCTACATACATCACACACTATTGCATTTGCGAAAAGTTCACAATCATATGAGAAGCAATAAATAGAGCGCGTATTTCTTTGTTTTTTGTCTCTTGCCAAAACCAATTTACGATTGTTTCTGGATCGGGATGTATCAATTTTACCCCTTCCGATCAAATAATCAAAATATTCAAGAGCAGATGCACAAAAACAAAAATGAAGACAACGAGAACTATATTTTAGGACTTATTTATGAAAGTTGATTATTTGTACATATTAGCTTAAGTTTCTTATTAAATCTTAAAATCTGAATTCACTTAATTTTTTTTTTAAATACATATACATTCAAACAAATTTTTAAATCTTTAAATTCGTCTTTATATTTAGTCTTAAATTTGAATACATAATTTGAAAAAAAAATTTGGGGGTTTTTTTTTAGAAAACAGCAAAATCTGGGGGTTTTTCAGATTTGTCTGGGGGGAAATATTTCAACCGTCTGGCAACGCTGAGGGGACCTAGAAAAATTAAGGTTGTGGTTTGCCGCCCATAAGTTGATTATTAGCAAAAAAACAAAACTAGTTAACTTTAAAATATCTAATAGTGTTTTGTTTGATTACAATCTTTTTTTTCATGGATATGACTGTAAACGATTTAGTCTCCCGCTCCATACTTGTGGTAAAAGTAATTTTTTTAGTAACAACAATTGTTTTAAAATTGTGTCAGTTAAGAATTTTAAATATCTAGGAGTTTTAATAGACAATAATTCAAACTGGAAGGATCATTATCCAAACTATAAAATCGAATATGAATCTTGTTGTTCGTAAACTGTATCTTATTAAACCTTATTGCTCCAATAAAGTATTATTAAAGTTTTATTATGGTCTTGCTCACTCTAAGTTACAATATGGAATTATTAGTTGGGGTGGTTCGTATCTTAATGCTCTTGGACCGCTGTCTCTTGAACAAATTAAAGAAAATACAAAATTTGATTTTTTAAAAGCGGATTATAATGCGATGAATAATTTTCTTAATGGTGTTGAATGGGCAAATTTCATTGATTTCCGTAATTTAAATAATGCGTTCTTGCAATTTAATAAAAATACTTGAACGCCCGATTTCTATGTTTGTACCAATTAAACATGTAAAAAGATCTAATAATCTAGATTGAAGAACTATACCTATAAGATGTGTAAACAAAGTAAAAACGATCCATCTCTGCGTCAGGAATTTTTGCGTTTGAAAAAAGAATACGATTTTTTAAAGAAGTTCGTAGGTATACAAGAACTATGTAACAACCATTAAAACTAACATAAAACGTGATTCTAAAGCTTTCTGGTCGTTTCTAAAAAGGAAATCTTTAGGAATACCTGCTTGCATGTCACTGAACGGAATTTCTAGTACTAATGTAAACGAAATTTGTAACATGTTTGCAAAATGTTTCCAGTCGAATTTTGTTAGTGAGCATATTAATTGCAGTTTCTCGGGTCAATCTGAGCATATAACCGACCTTGGTCATATTTCCTTAACAAATGATGAAATCCTCTCTGAATTGTCATTACTAGATTCAAGTGTCAGTGTAGCACCCGATAACTATCCACCATTGTTATTTAAAAATTGCAAATTTAGCCTAGTTGATCCACTAAGAATTATATTTAATTTATCCTTATCTACTGGCGAGTTTCTTGACTGTTGGAAATTTTCTCTCATAACTCCAATTTTTAAATCGGGTTCAAAGGGATGTATCGAGAATTATAGACCTATAGCAAAGCTGCAACTGTTTCTTAAAGTATTCGAGGCGGCTGTTAAAAAAAGTTTGTACTCAGTTGTTCGCAACTTTATTTCTGAACTTC
Source organism: Cheilosia variabilis (assembly GCA_951230905.1). NCBI lineage: Eukaryota > Metazoa > Arthropoda > Insecta > Diptera > Syrphidae > Cheilosia > Cheilosia variabilis. The sequence continues at coordinate 140,142,832 of OX579676.1, read as the reverse complement.
AGCACGGGTTTGTAAGTGGTAGGTCAAACGCTACAAACTTGATTATTCTTACCAAGTACTGTCTTGAAAATATTGAAAAACGTCTCCAAGTAGATTGCGTATACACTGATTTTTCAAAAACCTTTGATCGTGTGCAGCACAAGTCTCTTTTAAATAAACTTAAACTTTTTAGAACTCATTCTAGTATTTTAAAATGGCTTGGCAATTATTTGACCAATCGCAAACAATTTGTTAAAATTGGTTCCGCGTTTTCGAATGAAATTCGAAATTTTTCGGGTGTCATATTGGTCCTCTTCTATTTCTGCTTTTTATCAATGACTTACCCTCTTCCGTATCAATCTCAAAATGTCTTTTGTACGCAGATGATCTAAAAATCTACAAGACAATAAACTGTATGTCAGATGTCAGATGTCTTAGCGTTACAAAATGATTTAAACCGTTTAAGTAATTGGTGTGTTCTTAATGGCCTTTATTTTAATATTAAGAAATGTTCGGTTTTTACTTTTAGCAGAAAAAAGTTCCCCTTATTTTTTAATTATAAAATACAAAACACAACACTGAGTAGAGTTTCAGACCAAAAAGACTTTGGGGTCATTTTTGACACTGAACTAAACTTTTCTTTGCATATTGACTACATAGTTGGCAGAGCTAATCAAATGCTAGGTTTCATTTTTCGAAACTCTAATGATTTTAATGATCCATATACACTTAAAACTTGATTCGTTCGATATTGGAATACTGCTGTGTTGTTTGGAATCCTTTTTACCGCAATGCTGAAGGCCTACTAGGCATGCTCTAAGAAAGTTTGACTGGAATAATAATCTTCCAACCTACGACGATAGATGTTCCTTATTAAATTTGAAACCTCTTTCTAAAAGAAGGATATATTATTCCGCAATGCTTGCCAATGACGTCTTAACTGGCCACATTGATTGTTCGTTTTTGTTGTCATTATTTAATATATATGCTCCTTCTCGTGTTCTTCGACCTAGGGAAAATTTGTTCTTTATGCCACCTAGACACAGAACTAATTATGGTCTGAATGGTCCTATCACTATGGCTTGCGTAAATTACAATAAATACAAAAACCTAATTGATTTCAATATGAGTAGAGAACATTGTAAATCTGTAGTTTTAAGTAAATTATAATTTGTAACAATAATCGCATTCTTTTATAATTATTGCAAAGTAATCTAAAATAAGTTGTACTTATAAGATGAAATAAATAAATAAATAAATAAATAAATAAATAGATTGGCATCAGAACTTAAGCAGAACTTTGTTATTACTAGCGCTGAAGTGTCGTTTAATACTAATTTAGGACATTTGTCCCTTAAATTAAAGAACGATAATTATGTAAATTATTCATTTAATTATATGTATTATTAAAATATTGTTATCCAGTTTAAGCTGTAATGAAATGAATAAAACAACAACAATTAATCAAAAAATCAAATTAGATACTTTTAGACATATCTAATTTTGTATGTGAAGCTCAACAACTCTGGCACATTTCAAGGTACGCACACGCAGTTGGAACTTGGATCGTCTTCGTCTGGCTCTGGAATGAATGCTCAAAAGGGGTGTGAGGTTTCACATAAAGCGAAACTCATTCCTAAAGCCGTTTAGTCAGAGAAATATTTTCCATTCGCATCCAATACTTTGGAACGATCTCTAAATTCGACTTTCAGACACAATTCCAAGGACGCCATTCCACCTTCAGAGCGATAAAGATTAACCTCCCGGTATCACCTTGCGTCATTACAACGGCGCACTCAAACTTAACCCGTTTAACATCCGTCAATGATGTCGCACACGACATAATAGCATCAGATATATCAAGTATTACATAATCCCAGTCACCACAGCGCTCACCTTTTACACCGAGCCATCCTTTAGCTCAGATGACGTGTGACAAATGACTCAATTATGGGTACCCGCCCGCCGCCATGCCCTATAAAAACACTCAATGGCATAGGCTACCTCCACCAGTCTTCTCGACTATCAAAAAGGGACACATTCCAGCTGCTGTTGTCGTTCCCATCGTCGACGACGACGACGACGACGACGTCACTTGGCAAAAATGCGTCACATTATTGAATCTAATTTACGCGAAAGATAGTAAAGGCGTGTGGCTGGCTGGCTGCGCTACACCCCGGCCGGGAAGACAAGTGGCACAGGTAATGAAGTGTCAAGCAGAATAGAGATGCACGCATTCCTTGAGCAATGTTTCAGTGCGGCTTCCCTCAACCCTCATGGCCTCATGCTGCCGCGGGAATCAAGATGAAGAAAAAGTGTGTCCTGTCGTCCTCGAAAGAAAATTAATAGCTTGACATTCCTCTCGTAAACTGAAGAATTTCCATGTCTAGAATGGTATTATAATGGGAAAACGTGTAGGCGTGCAGAGGCGGATACATCAGGGATCTGTTCGTATGTATACGTTCTTCTTCAAGAGGAAACAGTTCAGGGTCAAGGACTTTGGTATTAATTTGAAATTTACATAGCGCGCGCTCAAGGTAAAGTCGGTCATGCACACATGTATCTAAACGAGCTTACGCTTGTGGCTGCGTCCTCTATTAGGACAGGTTTTTTTTTTTTAAATTTTGGGTTCTCTTTAAGGACTCTCACTGACTTACGTCAGGAATAAAACCGATAATCGCTACCCACGGTCTACCTTGGCATGTGGAGATTCAATAAAGATTTCCCGGCTTTGTTTAGAAGGGAGCCCCCGCACCGGCAGGACATCAAGAAGATATCCTTAAAAGCATTTATGACTTCCTTTTTATTACTACACCGGAAATCCGTTTGTGTAAAATTCATAAAGCGTACCAGTCACCGAGCCGGCAATTTGGGACACCCCATATATGGGAACAGACGCACTGTTGGTAACGAAAAATCGGTAACCAACTCCACCTCACACCCGGAGGGAACCACTCAAGACACCCCAGGAGGTATCCTGTGCGTGTGCACATTTAAGACAACTGACGGCTGAGCAATAAAAGGAAGCTCTCACAACACTACCCTTGTACTGCAACTCTGCCAGGTTACATGAATAAGGATTACTTACCGTACAGTTTGCGGCACAAGGAGGCAACCCGTCATTCAGTACAGTAATACTCTTAACGATGCAACGGTGTTTGAATACAAATTGCCGAATTTATTGTAAAGAAAAATATGAAAAGGTAGCCGGCAACCCAAAGGATTCCTTGGGATGCCCTCAAGCGTAGCCACAGCCAGTCATACCATCCCCACTTTAGATAGGGAGACAACATACGTATGGGGATGATTCACAATATGTTGTCGTGAGGTTTGGCAATGAGTCGGCCAGATGGATGGGGACACGGTTTTTATTACATACTTCCCGGTGATGTACTTAAAGATACACAAATGCAATACGGAGCGCCAACCCTTGTGCGTTTGACTTGGAGAAATGTATTTAGCTGGTTGTTCTTTGGCTCCCCAGCTCCCCCTTGGGTTAGTCGCTCCGCTCATATTATTAAAAGTTGTTATATTAGCCGCCCCATCATCAAGGAAGAGCAAATCCTTGCACTCGGCCATGGGATATCATATAAATGTATACGCGGTGAATTTGAAGTACAGGAGAAAAACTGTTATTCTTGGCTATGGATCTCTATGGATACTGCTAGGGGGATCTTGAGGCGCAATTTATCGCAGTGTTTGGGGGTGGAATTTTTTTTTTCTAAGACTGGTATCGTTTTTTGTCTGTTTTATTTATGTTTTTTTGGGAGATGTTTTTGTTGCAAGGGAATAGACATTGAGATGGGGGACCCTTTTCGTTATAGATTGGCATAAGTTATAGGGGTGAGTTCAGCAGTAAGTTATAGTTTTGTTTATAAAGGGTTTTTCAACAGGGACGCAACAAAAGTAGAGCGACAGGGACAGCAAAGGACGCCGAATTTCTTGCCGTTCTTTGGACATTTCTCTTCAGTAAGGTTTGCCATTTCATGATGGAAAGATATACGAGCCAACAACGAGTCGAAATTATTAAAATTTACTACTGAAATTCGGAGTCAGTGGCCTCAACGTTAAGAGCGCTACGTCCAATTTATGGTCGTCATAATCGTCCTAGCAGATCAACAATTGAGCATCTAGTGGACAAATTTGAATCCACAGGCACAGTACATAATGTTCCCGTGCCAGTGAGACAAAGAAGTGCCCGTAGTGTCGAGAATATTGCTGCCGCTGAGGCTTCAGTTGAAGAAAACCCAAATGTGTCTCTCACACGTCGTTCTCAAGCGTTGGGCATCTCTGTGACGTCGTTGTGGCGAATTTTGCGAAAAGATCTTGGCCTACATCCTTACAAGATTAAATTGACGCAAGAACTGAAGCCGTTTGACCACCAGAAGCGTCGTATGTTCGTGAATTGGGCTGAGCAACAACTTGAAAATGATTCGGATTTTCATCGAAAAATCATCTTCAGCGATGAGGCTCATTTCTGGCTGAATGGCTTCGTCAATAAACAAAATATGCGGTATTGGTCGGGCAGCAATCCACACGTACTCCATGAGTCATCATTGTCCCGAAAAAAATTACGGTTTGGTGTGGTTTATGGGCCGGCGGCGTCATTGGGCCGTACTTCTTCCGTGATGATCAAGACCGGTACGTTACTGTGAATGGGAATCGCTACCGTTCAATGATAACCGAATATTTTTGGCCCCAATTGGATGATATGTACTTGGAGGACATGTAGTTTCAACAGGATGGCGCCACAAGCCACACAGTGAATGTCACAATCAATTTATTGGAAACCAAGTTTGGTGAACGTGTTATCTCACGAAATGGTCCAGTCGCTTGGCCGCCTCGTTAGACTATTTCCTGTGGGTCTATGCCAACAAGCCAGCGACGATTGAGCTTCGTACGAATATCGAACGAGAAATTGCAGCAGTATCGGCCGATTTATGCTTGAAAACCGTCGAAACTTGGGTTCAGCGTCTGGACTTCTGCAAGCGTGCCCGTGGTGACCATGCAAAAGAAATCGATTTTCATACATAATGGCATCGAACATACTATCACAGGAATAGAGAATTTCATTGATATCCAAAACCGTTTTTGGTTTATTTAAAAAACTTTTGTAGCGCTCTTATTGAAAAACCTATGTACATCGTATTCCAGGTTCAATTTAGTTGCAATTTAGGTTATTTCTATGCAGACAAAGGGGAGAAATGAACGTTGGGCAGGTTAGTTGAACCTAAAGGGAAACACATCATAAAATCATTAAAAAAAAACTGCTCTTAACAATCGTGTTGTGAGCAGTGTGACCAATTCAATATTTGAAATCATGCTAAGTTCAGCAGTACTAAGGGTTTTTTTTTTTTGTATAAAAAAGTACTAAAAATAATGCTAAATATATCTACTCTTTGGAAATCAAAGCCTGTTAAAAACCAAAAAAAAATTAACAAAAAAGCTAATTTCAGGAAATTTCGTATATAAAAATGGCTGGGCCGATTTGGCTAAATTTTTTTCCAGTTGTTCGTAATTGCGAGGTGAAGGTTTGTAAAGAACATTTTGGGAAAACACTCCAGAAAAGTCAGGAAATTGGGAAAATCGAAAATAGATTTTTTGTATGGAATTTTGTGTGCAACTGTTCCGGAATGACTTTTCGAATGTGAAAATAGAAAATTCTTAGTGGAAAAATCGGAAATTTTTTTTTGTGAAGCATGGAAAATTTCGGATAATTGTGAAATTAATTGTGATAAAAGACGTTTTGAGTGCATTTTGGGTGGAGAAGTTATTGAGATCAATAATAGATGGCGCTGTGCTGCGATCAATGCCACAACTTGATATATGATATAATATACGCTGCCTTAGGCTGTGCGCAATTTGGCAGGTGTCCTTTTCGCATCAAGGCCGTAACTACCAAAGTAACAATTTGACTTCGGTAAGGTGCTATCGAAGCTATTTCACCTCCCGCAATATTAACTGCATAAGGTCTAATGGAAACACATTTGGCGCACTTTAATGCAAGTATTTACTTGTTTAAGACTTCCTGAACAGCTCGGATAGACCTTACCGAAACTTTATGGAAGCTTTATAGAGGCTCAAAAATGAACAAGAAAAAAATATTTTTCATTTTCTTATTCTTTTATTTATTTTTTTTCCTATTATATAATGTTATCCAACGGACTTTTTGCAATTTTCATGGAGTTTACATTTACGTACTCGTTATAATTTACATTTTACTTACATGCGCCGCACTGAGAATCGAACTTGGGTCCTGTTGCGTAGTAGCCCAATACACTACCCCCTAGGCTAATTTGTCATAATGCTGTAGCAGTGATAAATCTGAACTACTTGATACATTTTAGAGTTTCGTTAAAATTACTCGACTGAAGTTGTAAGCAAGACATTTAGTATTACCTAATTTATTAATGAGTGAAAAGTGTTTATTTATAATCACATTATTGACATATTTTTCACTGTGCTAAAATTGTTTTATTTTTTGTCATTTTTCCCCGATTCATTAATTATGGTTTCTTTAGACAGCTTTGATTCATTTCATATGAAATAAATTTTTACCTCTATATGCAAGCGGTTGACTGCATAACAGTTCATTGCTTCTATAATGCCTTCGGTCAGAAGCACAAAAGAAGCGTCTAGGAAGCGCTTCGGACCACAAGCTTCATCGAAGCAATTCACTTTCCACACATCTCCAGACACATTTTCAGATGTCTAATAGAGATCTTATCGAAGCTTAATTTCATATCCCTCTATAAAGCCTCTATGTGTATATGCTTCGTAAAGGACTTACTGAAGTTATTATCGAAACAATTGCTTCGAAATAGATCAACTTCGTTTAACAAAGACTATAGAAGCGCTATCGAAGCTGTTGCCTACAGAAATTACAAATTTGAACCTTACCGAAGTAAATTTGTTACTTGGGTAGAGGGGGGGAGATCACAGGGGTTTGATCCCCCCCGAAATTCTTAACAAGTGCACTTGTTTAACGAGAACAGAGCAAATAAATAAAAAAAATCCAACCTTTAAAATAAAAAAATAATTTTTTAGAGATCATATCAAACCCCCACCCGAAATATGTGTCTGGCTACGTGATATTTTTTCCTTGCTGCCATTGATTCGAGTTTTGCTGATTATTACACTGATTCCGGATAGTCGTATATCGCGCATCACATCCAGGGCCGGACCAACCATATGTGCAAGATGTGCAAATACACAGGGCGCCAAGTTCTGGGGGTGCATTGCTAGAAAAGAAAAATTAATTTTATCTTGCGCGAACAAATACTGCCATTTGCGTTTAAACGAAAAGCTTGTTCAAATAAGCGCAAAATAACAACATCCATGAATTATTTCTTGCACATTAACTCACATCACTTGCAATGAAGAAGAATCTAACTCAAAATATCGCAAAATAAAAAACCCACTAGGTATGCAAGTTCACTTCTTACCCACATAATCTCAAATATTCCACCCTGTTCATGTAGGTATATTCCTTGCTATGTATATTCAAAGATCAAAAGTCTACCTTCTGAGTGATGTGGAAAAGACTTATGAATGCAAATATGAAAAAATGGCGCTTTCTGCAAATCTTGCGCAAGGCGCTAGTTGGGCTAGAGCCGGCACTGATCACATCCGCAAACGGAACAAGCATTACGATCAATTGAAATTCAAGGAGATATTTATCAATTTGATAATTTTTTTTAGACACAAGTTTGAATGTAAGAAGTGAGGTTATCCAATGGGGTTGCGGGCATGAATCGCGAAACATTTTCTAATTTAAGTCTTTTTTCTTTTAATTTTCTTTTGAATAGGACGAGTCAGAAACGACTTTGTTGCTAGAGACTTATTTGCTTGACTAATGCCTCCTATTAGACGATCGGACCTTGGACGACGTACACGTTGTGCAATAATTCGTCGCAAGAGGAACGTGCAAAAGAAAATAAATGGAGACGTGTCCATATTGCACAGGTTCGTGCTGCACAACGCGGTGCAACGGAACGCGGCTGTCCGTCAAGATACTGATGAACAATGTGATTCAAGCGACGGCCATTAAGGCCAAATTCAAAGGATAGGAAGTCCTTATCCCACGAATTCCGATTATTCTAACTGATCTTCCATTCCAATTCAAGCGGATTCAGTTCCCCGATCGATTGGCTTTCGCGATGACAATCAATAATTCGCAAGGCCAGTCGTTGGAAGTCTGTGGGATTAATTTCGAATTTCCCTGTTTTTCGCACGGTCAGCTGTACGTTGGCTATTCGCGTCTTCGTTGTTTGCTTTTGCACCGGAAAATAAATCGAAAAATATTGCATATCGCTCTATACTGATATCGATTCCATTCAAATAAATCACATTGAAATTGAACTATGTGTGTTTTATTATCACTCTGGAGTTTATCTGAAGGCGTTAAATTGGGGCGACATGAAGTTCACCGGGTTCGCTAGTATAAGATATTATTTTCACAAAAATATCATTAAATAAAATGCATACTATGTATTACATAAAAAAATATTTTAATTCAATTAAGTTCAGTTTTTGTTCGTTGCATGAAAATAAATATTATTATTATAAATACTATAGTTCCGTAGACTGCCAACTACTGTACAGGGGTACCAACTACTGTAGTTTTTGAGAGAACTTGTTTAGAATTCATTTATTTCCAAATTAAGTCTTTGAAGTAAATTTTTATTAAAAAAAATCCTTAGGTAAGCAATATCTAAATGTGAAACATATTAAAATCGCGTTTAAAATGAAAAAGCAACGCTTGGGTAGAGTCAAAATCTCCTTATGGGTGGCAACTACTGTAGGTAACCTTTACGCTATTATTATACTGCATCCTGGCTAGAAGCATCGTGTCGGATTTAATAGTTTTTGTTCGGTAATTGTCTTAATTTTAAGTGGCGAGGATTAGGTTTTAAGTTTTTATTTTATTTTGTTTAAATTTTAATTTAATTCGGTTTCCGTGGTCCGTTTTGATTACCTCCATTCCTCCCAAATTGAATTCATTCTGGGTAGTTGATTATTAGGGAAAAAGGTAGTTTGGCCATGACTCGCGGAAATTTAATCTTAAGAAATGTTTCATTTTAGTTTTAAAGTAAGCTCGGTTTTTTCTTTAATTTTTTAATTTTGACAATAATATTCGTTTTTATGATAATTTGAATATTCAAATTTAAACTTAAATTAAGTACAGGTGTCATCCACGCCCAGACGCTTGGTGCGTCATTAAATTTAAATTTCAGGGGGTGTGGAAGGTTGAGTAGCTGCTTTCGGTCAATGGCTTGATCTGGTGAAGATGCTGTAGTCGTTTCTGGGGAAGATCACTTCTGGCCGCCGAACTTCCAGTCAGGGTATGGGATATGGACGGCTAACGACAGCGCCCTCTCCTTGTGGAAACGTACTCAAAGCTCTAGTGCATGTTAAAGGCGATTTTTCGGACAAAAAAAACCTTTCAAGCTAATGGACAAGAGTGTGCAATGTGCATTCACAACTTGAACCGAAAATATTCACCCATGTACGGTAGGCTGCACAAATTTCATGTATAACTAAATAAATTAAATAAACAAATGCAGCAAGAGAGCAATTGCAAACTTATGTATAATTACATCAAATTGAAATATGTTACAAGTCCCTTCCTTAGCAACCAACAAAATCTCACTTTTCCTGCCAGCATAGCATCGAAAATGGATCAGAGGCAAAACAGTTAGTAAATCTGGTAGATCAAGTGCAAGTCAATCCTGATGAACTGAATATGAGTAAATATTTTGGTATCGAAACTCCTTCACAAACGCACAATGCGGGGGCCAAACCCCTTACACAAATACTTGAAGCAAGTATGCTTGATGACTCTTTATCAATATTATATGCCCGTCAATACTCGACAAGGACTCATATTTTTGTTTATCCTTTCGATGTTACATTGTTTGCCATGCAGTTTAACAATGTTCTCTTTATTAAACAGAAATTTTAATTAACAATTGACCACTGCGTGTGTCTGTGTATATTCGAGGTCCATTCCAGCCAGGACTCTCGTGGGGAATTTGTTGAATTGATCGGCTTTGTTTGAAAGGAATTAACAACACAAGCAACATATAAAACAAAATCCCCTAAATGCAAATCGAAATCGAAATCAGATTGTGCTGTGATTTCAAAATGTGTGTTTGCATAATGAAAACCCACATCACCATATTTTTCAATATTCGAATATAAATATTTCGAACGGTCCCGCTCACCGCTACTCTGTAGTGTTATTTAATTTGAAAGTTGGTATAAATTGGAGCTGGCCGCCCTGCCAAACGAATCGTAATGTAATCAAGAGATTACTCCTCAAACATGGCAGCACAGATTTTAATAAATATTTGGATTTAATTGATTTCAGGTTTTAAATGCACTCGCTGTAGTTTTTGTTTTTTTGTTTTTGTTCGTTTGTAGTGGCTTTCGGTGATGTTTTGGAGAGTCCGCCACATAAGTGACGGTTGTGTGATTTTAATTTAAAACCCATGTCAGTTTAGCGAGCGGTGGCAATTTTGTGGAATAACCGAGTTTTGGGTATAAATTATGCAAATCAAATAAGGATTGTTTTGGAAAACAGCCGGCATTTAGATACCGAGGCCTCTGCTCTCATGCTATGAATCAGATGTGGGCTTTTTTCCACGCACACTCATATTATGGAGATTATTGCTTTTTAATTGTTTACAGATTTAAATAATCAGCTGCAATGTCTGGCATATTTAAATATGAGATGGCGATTTTATTAGCTGTGCACTTAGGTAGCTAGCTATTTGTTTGCTTTTCTGTTTTATTTTTCGGTATGTTATTTGGAAATTAATGAGATATACTTTACTTATGCGTTTATTTTCGTTGTGTTGCAAGTGGGTGCTTAAAAGTTAACGTTCTCACTTCGGACTGGAGTCAGAGATGCGGCGACAACCAAACGACTACGAACTAAAGCCAACTACAACAAACTAAAAACCCCAACTGCACTAGCTCCTGTGGAAAACGAACCGCGAGCTTAGTACTCTGTGGAAGAGTACTTAATATCTTCACCTTGGCAGTTTTGGTGATGGCATGCAGCTATGCGTGGGATTTAGTAATCTCTTTTAATCACCAAAGCTTAAAACTGCACAGAGATTACATTTATTCAAACCGGTATCGAAAAAAAACAAAGCGTTGTAGTCGAGTTCAGGCCATGACCCTTAGGGGGTCTCCGGAAGAGGAACGTTCCATTTCATTCAGAGAAAAAAATAGTCATAAATGAATATTTTCTAACTATTTTCACAATAACAATCGGGAACACTATTTTTAATAGGTTGTTTGTGACTAGGTATATTGATTGTTATTTTAAATTTCCCAAAGCGAATTCCTTGTAAATATTTACTTCTAAATGCACATAAAGTCAAACGCAACCACTTCTAAGCCTATTTATAGCCAAGGTTGTCACTTGCAAACAAAATTAGCTACCAAATTTGAAAAAAAAAAAAGTAACCGAACCAAGATAAAATTTACAAAAAATCTGGATATATTGATAAAACACAAGGAGAAAATGAAGCATACATCTATAGTCTTGAGCCAATGTGAAAATGCCTTATCACTATCCTAAGATTTTTCTCTGATTTACGAAAACAAAAAAAATATAAGTCTTATAAAATACTAGCTGACCCGGCGGACTTCGTACCGCCTAAAATTGATTAAATTATTAACATCCCTTTTGATAGTTGAACCTCTCTATTGAACGAATGAAACTCCCTCACTCGCTTACCACCCCAAAGCAGAACAAGAACTGAGCTATCGGGTTAACCATACCCATCCACAAAATTTCACTGACATTGGTTGAGCGGCTTTGGAGATCGACAAGAGCACCACCTATCAGGTCCAAAACTATCGTATCTGTCAAGCCGCAACCAACCATATCACGGAAAGAATTGAAAATCACCAATTGCAAAATTTTGAGTTGCAATTTACGAACTATATATTTCTCGCAAATCACAACGTAGTTTTCATGGATTGATACAAAAATTGGTAATTTGACATTGAAAACGGCGATTAGAGGTATCAATTCGAGCTTCTTTTATTTGTAGTGATTTGCGAGATTGTTTGGCGCAATTTACCACTCCAATAGGTCAATTTCTCAAACACCACTTCACAATCTCAAATTGCTAAAAATATTTGGTGATTTACCAACACAGAATAATGAATCAGTAAAATCTTGTAATAATTTAACACTTCAAACTGAAAACGTATATTGACGTAGAGAAGTCGTGAATTGCAAAATATTTTTTTGTAATTTCCATGGAATCAACTACCTGATGTGTGGATTTTTTTTATGCACAGTTCATAGTCCATGTACCTATCGAAATCATTTTAAATCCTTTCTTTTTATGGATGCATGTATGTATGTGGTATTGCTACGTAGCTGCAATCATGAAGCTAAATATTCATTGTTCACATTCCGTGTCGGTGCAGACAGGCAGTCGGTATTCAATCTTTGCTTAAAGCAGTCGAGTTAAAGTTGTTTAGGTATAACTAATTCGTATTGATAGGTTGTGTACTTCTAATTATACAACATTCTGGAATATATATTGTAAGTACCTATTGAATAATTCCAAAAACGCCGAAGTATGCATATAGATCTGTATTTTTTTAGAATGTACATCTCGCAATTAGGAAGGAAGTATAAATTGGAATGGATTCTAAAATATGTAATCGAAAAGAATTTTAAAGGTTCGTATCAATGTCAAGTTCATCTAAATATTTTGTTTGTATTTTAAATTTCAGCATAGACAGAAAAACCACCCCAGACAAATCCCGTTGTCTCCGGACGATATGGCACCGCATGATTTTCTTGGACCTCAGGAGGAATACGACTATAAATATTACGTATTCGAAAATAACCTAAATAATGCAACTATGAATTCTGATTTATAAATTACAAGATATAAGTTGCAAATTGAGAATAAAGTTTTCTAATTTCACGATAAAACATTTTCAATTTAATACGGTGATACCTGAAATCACTAGGTACTCAAGAAACGTAAATTGCAAAATATGAATTGCAAATTGATAAAAAAAAGTTTCAATTTACGACTAAGAATTTGTAAATTGCAACCACTATGAAGTAGTAAATCTCCCCTGTTAGTTTGCAAATCAACACTATTGAGTTGCAATTCAAGACTAAATGGTTGTAATTTGCTAAGGGAGGAAATCGTAATTTACAACAGAAAAGTGGTAATTTACGAATTGTTTTTGCAATTTACAATGCATGTAATATCAAATTGATAACTATTTGTGTCAAATTGCGATCGGTTATGGCAATATATTTTTCTCGTTTGATCGCATTATTGATAATGAAAAGCGTTAATTCACGACTTTTGAGGGTCAATATCTTCACTTCGTACAATTTCTAGAATTGCGAATAAAAAGTCGTGAATTACTAAATCCTTAGCTAAGCTCTAAAACTAGACAAACTTTTCGTGATTCTGCGCTTATTTTTCTTGATTTGATCTTAAAATTCTTTCCGTGATAGGTACATCCACCAAATTTCGCTGAAATCAGTTTAAGGCACCAAGTGACAAAGAACAGAAACAGAATCGCATACATTTGCAACCGAAACACAATTAGGAACAGAACATAATTTTTTCAGCAACAGAATTTAGCGACAGAAAAATGACTGTTTGACGACAGAACGTAAACAAGTCTACATTGATTGTTTCTGTTGCTGCCAGCATATCGGTTGAGTGGTTTTGGAGATCGACAGCAGCGGCACCCAACGGGTCCAAAACTATACTATCTTCCTAGGCAGAACCTAACATACCCATCCACAAAATTCCATTGAAATCAGTTGAGTGGTTTCGGAGATTGACGGGTGGCCACCAAAACTATCCTATCCTTTAAGCTGCACCCAGCCATCCACAATGTTAATTTAAATGCCTATTACTCGTATAACCAATACACATACAAACACCGTATATATATATATACAATCCTTGGTGTTGACGTCACCGTTTATTTGAAATTTCCAGAAACAAAATCTGTTCACGCATTAAAAGAACATCAATTCAAACACAATGCGACTTTTTTTGATGTAGAAGGAGATAGATGACAAACAAAATGTGCCTACAGCGCCACCTGTTGAGAATTTTCCGAATGTTTATTTTTCCCAAACCACCCCTGATTGAAGGCAAACAAAGTACAAACAAAATCATTCAAATCCTAATTACCCGACTATATAGATGTGTGAAAAAACCCAAAATGTACTGAAATTCATGTGTTCTTTCACACACGCACAACACGCACATACGTTTTCCGATTTCCACCAAACTTCACAAAAATCATGCATAGAGCAATTCCAAAGTTGTACAAAAGTTGGGTTAAAATCGGATAATGCGTTAAGGCGTGAATCGGCGACAAACGAACACAATTTTAAGGCTCAATTTTTATATATACAGATTCAATTTGGTACATTAGGTTTGTAGGAACTTAAGCAGTCCTTAAGTAGGTAAACAACGGCTACTTTATAAAATTAAATAAATAAGACTTAACTTACTAATGTAATAGTAATAAAAAATGTAATAGTTATATCTACTTTAAATACTTTTGGTGATCAAACGCATGATTTTGTAAACTCAAATTATTTTATTAGATTTTTAAAATTGCTTTTTAGAAACAAACATTTATAAAACATAAGACTTTTTAATTCAGTAAGGAACGTAGTAGGAACTTTGTCAGTCTTGAAGGAATTAAACAACGTCAACAACGTTGTGCACAAAATAAGCAGCTGCTAGAAAAGGCATCTTCTACCATTTCCGAGCTTTTTTCTTAAAACAAACCTTTTAGAAATTAGCGTATCAATTCTCATATTGCAATCACAGAGAGGTTAAAAAAACGTGGTCATTATTAATTTCAACATTCAACATAGGTATACCTATATAAATGCGGACAGCTCCATAGCACTGCCGACCAGCATGAAACTGTGCCAATGAGCTAATACTGACCCTTATATCTATATGTTTGACAAAAGGCATTCCAAATGGCAGGTTGCTCCTCACGCTCAAGCTGCGGACAGCTTTACAAATCGAACAACGATGACAAACACCACACCGTGTGTCTAACTCAATTGCACCTCAAATGCTCGTACTTCCCTCCGTGGGTAACTGAAGTTGAATCGAATGCTACCAGCAACAGTCCCACTCCATATTCGCTTTTCAAGAGCTAATTGCCTATTAGTATTCAAATTCATTCCATCAACCCCCGCCCGCTAATAGAACGCACGCCAAGCAAAACTCGCTGCCCTTTTTTGCAGTTGTTAAAAGTTTTTCTCTCCTTCGCAGCCCACTTAAGTATGCGTACACCCGCTGCCGCACTGACAAATTGAACACACTCCTCGACGCTGAGGAAGCGTAACTTTTCCACTTCACTTAACTATCCAATTAGTTGAATTCAGCACTCGAACGGAATAAAAGAAAAACAATGGCAACTCCCGATTCCCGAAGACTGTGGAATACTGCGTCGAAATGAATATCGCACTGATAGTGCGTCCTCCATCATGCGAGCTATCTCCACTCGCAGCTCGCACTTGCAGCCAACTAGGCTCATTAGAAAACAATCGAAATGACTTAGAGAGCTGACTTGCATCCACTGCAATCATCATCAGGCGCAGCACAGATACCACCGACACAAAAACGACTATCGTGCAACAGCTGCTGGTGTGCCAACGCCAACGCCAACGCCATCTACAGCCCCAGCAATCAAGTGAAACACCACAAAAATTCAACTCTCCAACTTCTTCGACTTATTTGCGAACATACCGGTAGCATGGTATAACCGCACCAGAAGCGAAACTCCTTGAGAAAACTTTTAGAACAATTTTAATCTGGAACTATGCTTGTCATTCGAGGATGCAGCGCGTCCCCTTTGCTCCCGTCTCTCGACTCTCATGCAAACAGATCCATTGTGTCTGTGTGTGTGTGCATAGAAAATAATTCTTTACAAAGAATTCACCAGGATTCAAGGCCTCACAAAGGGCTCCTCGTCACTGCGCTCATGGCACAAACGGATGCACATTGTACAGTGGTGCGGCTATGGCAAGAATGAGAACACTGTGCGGTAAGTAGGCGGCGGGTACAACAATACACCTGATCCCCATCAGATGCATATTCACACAAAATGTTGGTATTATAAATGGCAGGATAAACAGGATATGTAGAGCGTGCTCTGAAGGAAAAGAATAAATAAAAGAAAATGTGTGTGTAGCTATGTGTAAAAGCTGAAGGAAATCCTTTTCGTTGGATGGACAGAGAGAGACTTACATTGTTGTCTGTATGCTCTATAGCTGTATGTTTGTGTTCATTCAATCGGAAATGTTTTGTAGTCAAGTGGAAGGACACAAGTTTTCAAAGGGGCATTTTATGTGGATGCAATATATGTAAATGGGAAAGTGCTGCTCTGGGGGTTTTCGCTTCTTCTGTTGACCGTTCTATGGTGAGTATAGGTTTCCTAAAAATGTTGCTCCTTTGTGTCGTCATTTGCATTCGATATTTTCAGTTGCTTGAAGTTCGAGTTCAAATTCATAAGCGTATGGAATGACGTCCGGTAGGTCATGACAAAGGACCTCATTCTTATCCTTTACAGCTGCTCAAAGGTATGGCTAGCAAATAAGCCCTAATATCTTCTATATCTGCCGTCAACACTAGCTCAAGAAGGACGAAGTCCTTGTGGCTTTGGGTGGCCTGATGATTTATAATTCGCTGTTAGGTAAATGTGTTTTTCTTTTATTTGCTACGACGCGGAAGAGTGGTGCAACATGACACATTATTTGTGGACATCGTATACGGCACCTGTTGAAAATAGAGATCCTCACTCTCGAACTAAATGCCACCAACGGAAGGAGGAGAAACACTCAAATGACTTAAGGCAAGCCACAGGAAGTAGGTTCAGCGAAATTTTCATGACATCGAGTCGAAAAAATTAAAATAAAAAATATTCCTCCGCTGCAATTAATTGGGAAATTTTATTAACATACAGATCAAGCAATAATCACATCCTCCGATGTGTACTACACGTATTTAGATGCTCTGAAGTTTTTTTGTTTCTTTTCTGTCGCACCGTTTACAACGTTAAATAAAACTCGATTTTTAGGAAATATTGACCACTTGAAAGGTGCATTTCCGCAGGTGTATTCCCTCGTGCGTAGTTTTACCATAACTTCTTTTCTAGTCAATTTTCGACCTCTGGGTTTTCCTAGCAGCAATAAATACCCCAGCTTAACAATCTGTCTGTTTTTGGAACAATGATTTGTTTTGTACACGGTTACGGACGTATGATATTCTTGGCTGTTTTGGACGTAGCCCAATTTAGATTCATTTTGGACTTCAGCAGAAAAGGTACTGCTGAGTCGGGTGCACCTCATCCCCGGACAACTCATCCGCAGCCAAATTTCGCAACTAGCGCCATCTACATCTCAACTCCACAACTAAAATCCAATAATCGCATCACTCACCTTTAGTGGACAGTGTTACCCTCAAACGAGTATTATGTTGAGTGTTAGGTTAAAGTTTTTCTAAATTCTAAATAAATACTTGAGTAGAATTCGGAATAATTAATGGGGGGAGGTACCAAATTTATGTAATGCTAGGTGGAAGATATAAGGGTTAGAAATGCTTTATGTTTGTTGTACCTGAATGGATTTATAAGATTTCAAGACTGTAAATATTTAATTTATTTAAATCTGAAGCTAAAACAAGAAAAATCGCTCGAATTTTGTACTTTTATTTTCTCAAATCTTCTGAAGCTAAAAGTCAATTTATTTTCTCAAAAAGCTTATTGTTTTAACTCTAGAGAATTAAAAGACAAATTTCGCAAGGATATTTATCCATTCATGTGTGTACGCATTCATAACCTGCCGTTGCAGCTCATACTCTATTTCACAAAATGGTTTCCAAAAACAATTAAGCAGAACCAACTTCGAACAAAAATTGTCTTGTAATATGGTAACACTTATTTCCCACCGTACCGCCATCAGAAACTTCTTGGGAATATCTGTGGCCACAAACCATAACCGCTAAAGTCGACATTAGACGAAGATTTTGATGCCATTAGATTCAGCGTACTCTAATTTATTTTGTAAATTTTTTTCAGCTTTATATCTTTAAAAAAGTGGCCACAATGTCAAAAAAACCTAACAGCTAAAGTCACTAAAGTCAATAGAGTCAATTGGAATTTTACGTGTTTGTCAAAAACGTTAAACTGCTCTCCTGAAAAATGAGTAAAACAGACTTTAGCGGTTCTTCCTTGTGACCACAGCTCAGAGATGTTTTTTCTCAATCGACATGGGTGGGTATACAAAGGTGGTTAGTTCCGGATGATATTCGTCCCACCCAAGCTGTCAGAGGCATGTCATGAACAAAGTCCAATTCAACGATTGTGTGAACTATTAGTTGATTCAGCAACTCAGCCAGGTGAAGTATGACATGCTGAAAACCCTTGAGACTGAGCTTTCCAAGTTATATCAAGCGGGGGCTATAAGCTATTTGAAAAACCGACAACGCAGTCAGTCAACATCGTGTAGAGATGCGGAATTGATTACGAGCAAGGTCCCAGTGAAGAACTTATCAGAATTTAATTTTTTGAAACCAATTTAGACGTATGCCATTCTTTTTTCAGTTTTGCTTTTATATGGAGCACGGTTCTAAGATCATTCGCGACAAATAGTTGCTCTGCTGATGACAGTACTCTTACGTTGTCCTTCTCGAACGCTCTACCTGCGAATGCAACTACATTACCTTGGTCAGAGATGCGAGCAAGTTAATTCGACGAAAATCTGGACAAATTCTTAAAGTATTGTTACATCTGGGCTGGGATTCGAAAAGATAAAACACTATTCTGTTGAGCTTTTATAATAAAATCACTTTTATTACACTTTCACGGATTTTTCTAATAATTCACTTCAAAAAAATATTTCAAAACAGTTCTTAACCGATTTAATCCAATCGCTTAATTCACTGTACTACTTTACACTTCTTTATCTTGACAACCGATTACGAACTTTACCAATCACTGTTTAAAAATAAACCTGTTCTCAAATCTGCCTTTTTATATACACTTCGCCGTCTACCGGGAAGTTTCTAGATTATTCCGTCCCGAAAAAACTCGCTGGTTCTACAATTAGCTCACTTAACTCTCCACTTATTGGACAGATTCGAGTAGCCAATTGGAAGTGGAACTTGTTTGGTTACTAATGGGTTGTTTGCACTTCACCATCTTAGGTTCCACGCTACATTGCACACCACAGTATTGAAAAGACGGCTTGGTTGTACTCAATGGACGGACTATAGAGTAAAAGTTTGCATCACCTGAAGCACAACGTAAAATGGACCATCAAACAATCGATCCCAGAGAATCTATGCACCTTTTTGGAGTCACAGATCAACGTCTTTAGAGCAAGGAGGTACTTTAGCTTGAAACAACTCCTCTTTGTCTCAAGACTTTGCAAAAATCCTTTTGCTACAGGACAAGCAAACGCTTTCTGGGTCTTTACATATTTGTAAATGACTAAGTCTTTAATTAATTTAATTTCAGAAGTGATTCCTTTCTGCAATCATCTCGAAGCCATTGAAGCGTCAAAGCGTTCGCCTTTTAAAAAAAATATGGAAAAAAGGTCACGCTCTAAGGCGGAACCAGCCTTTTATTAAGTTTCACTGTTTTATTTCCTATATTGCATGAGTTGGCGATTTATATTTCTGCTGTCAACCGGAATCTGAATCACAGTGCAAGACTCCAATGGATCTGGGTGAGACCCCACCCCTGAGTATCACAATCGACAAGCAAGTACACGCGATCATCGTATGATGCTATCCCAACGGAAGCTCTTCAAACCCAGCACTGTTTCACCACCGCTGTCAGATACAACTCACCCCACCCTTGAGGAGTGCTTAAAATAGTGTATCAATTAAGATTCCACTCATAAAGTTCAGACTGTGATTTTGCAGCACATTTCGCGATTCATCTTTCCGACACTCAGGAGGGCTAGAAATAACCCCCAGATACCTACTCGTTTGACAGCAATATAGCATCCGTCTCAGTCACCGTGTCTCAAACTTTTGTCACAGTGGAGTCTCTGAAATATTTCCAAAACTACACCCACTGTATGTAGTCGGATGTTGTTTCAACACGTAAAAATCCTGTTCCCGCACGCAAAGTTTCGTTAAAACCAACCCAGAGAGGAACATACCCCGTCCAACAAAAGTCTTTGGAGAGAAATACCTTCATCAAATCTTCCAAATTAAATCTCTTCTTCAAATCAATCTTCTCCTTCTAAATATATATAATATAAATGATTCCTTCGATGTGAAACTCGAAGACGTTATAACTCGATAACAGCTGGGCCGATTTTCATGATTCTTATTTTTTTTATTCGTATTGGTGTCTCAAAATAAAAACCGGAAAAAGGACATTCATTCCTTAAAATAGTTCCACTCACATTATTTCAGAAAGTGCTTTGTTTGGACAGTGCAGCTTGCCATGAGTGTCGAGAAATAGCGTTTCCAATGGGACTTACTAATAATTATTTTTAATTTTCACACTAAATATTTTGTAGATCACAATGGGTAACTCTATATGCAAACTTTCGCCATTGTGAGTTCGTAAAATTTAGCCTAAATATGATTATCGCGGAATGTTCTTAAACTCCAGGTTACGTTGAAACAATGCACCGTAGGTACTAATAATAAATTTAAATCCGGACTTTCAATTTACGGAAGCGCACAATTGCGAATTTTGTATGGAAAATATAGCCATTGTGAACTACCTAAAATTTAAAGTCCAAACTAAAAATGTTTATTTGTAAAGCCCAATGTGTTGTTCAAGATCCAAAAAATGTAATCAACGTTTAACAATATACCGGAGAAAAAACAATAATTTAAAATTTGGACAAAAAATGGCTTACGTAAAGAAAATCAAAATCAGGGAGAACAAAATTATAAAAAAACAGAAAATTCCCAGTACAAAATGTGAAAACGCGGAGACAAACACAACAAAGAAAAGATAGCTCAAATCAGACCATCCGTTCTCCAATTATGGGAGTTCTTACGGATGCAACTTTGTTTTATATATAGGAGGGTATCAAAATTTAAAAAATTATTTCAATACACCTTCGTTTTCCTCAGGTTCTTTCAAATATTACTTGTACACGCCACAGAAAATATTCCAAGATTTATAATCGATAAATAAAATATATCTTTTTGAAAACGTTTCCAAATAAAAAAGTATACATCCCATTTGTAGTCAATAAAACACAGTTTCTTACTTATTTTGTTTTTTTTTTTTTTAATAAAATTCTTTAATATATTTTCTAAATTCTTCACTTGCTTTAGATTTATATACTCGTAATCCCTATAATTAAGATTGCTTATGTCTCTAAAAATAAAGTGTAACTCGTTTAAACGAAAGAAACTAAATTGCAATGAGAAAGATTGATTGAATCAAAAATGCTTTTAAATATAACTCTAAATTATGCAAAAATAATATTCGAACAATGCAGCTTAAGTGATATGGTTTGCTTTGTTTTTTTTTTTGATCTGTTTAAAGTTCCTTTTATCTGAAGTTAGGTTTAGTTCTGCACAGGAATGAAACGTTTAGAACGAAGGCTGAGAAAATAGTTTACAATCATTTATTCAATATTTTTCCTACTATTTGGTTGGTTTAATAATAATAGACACTTAAATATTTGTTTCCTGTTTTTTTTTTACTTTAGTAATTTATATATATATCTATAGTTTTTCTGTTTTCATTATTTTCTTTTATTTATATCTGCACTCGTATGATTGTTCTGCTGTCGGACAATTTATTATACTATAATATATATTTGTTTGTTTAATTATTTACTTTTCTGTTATAATTTATTAACTGCAATGGACATATATTTAAGTACTTATCTTCGAGGGTTAGAACGAATTTATTGCGTGGTTAGGAAAAGGTTTTAAACAATTGTAAGAACGGAGTAAATTAAATGGAAAAGTAATAGAATTTATTTTGTGTTTTTAATACTAAACTCAACAAATCGAACTTCTATTCGCTCTGATAGAGAGTAGGATACATTTTTGTGCTCATTTTATTTATCAATTGTTTCTTAAAAGTTAGAAATATACGTTTGGTTTTGTTTTTCAGTTTTATTTTACAACTTTTGCTTCGTTTCTTTTTTTACTAATTTTATTTACATAGTACACAACCTAAAAGTGGTCAGAATTCCGCTTGGGCATAGAATTGAATTCGAATTTTAGTTTTTACACGTTACATGAAACTAATGCTAGAATTTATTTGCTTGTTTTGAGGCATGAATCCGTTTTAAGGAAGTAGCTAATTTTTTTTTTTTTTTTTTAAATTCTACAATTCCTAGGTAGTATCTATTTGGGGTTATTTGAATTTTAAATGTTTTCTTGTTTTGTTTTCAATATCTAAACTATAAAAACAGTCTTAGTCAAGCCTTTAACAATATTTTTTTTTCTTTTTCTGTTGTATGTACAAGAGTTAATTGAATAATTCTTACAGGACTAGGAAATTAATGAATAGAGGAGGTGAATGATAAAGTAGGGTGATTGATATGTTAAATACTAATATTATGTTTTTTTTGGAAAGGTAAAGCAAATGAGAAGAAATGTTTGTAGTTTGACTTTGAATGGGATATTGAAATTGTTGGAGTCATTCAGGAATTTATAAATAAACTTTCGTGGCCAGTGTATTATATTATATTCTTAGGTAAATTCGGATCTCTGCGGAGTAATTTTATTAAGAAAAATATGTACTAGATGTCCTTCCCTAGTTTTAAATGGGCTTTACTACTTACCTACCTAATTTATTTTAAACTTCACACTAAATTTGTTGTAGGTAATTCCATAGGTATTTCAAATTTCGCCATTGTGAGCTAGCAAAATCTAGCCTGCACACTAAATATGATTATTACAATGGCGCAATATTTCTAAAACGTCTGCACCGACCTTAGCTCCTTTTTCGACACTGCTGACAAAATTACAAAGCCATGATCTACTAGCTTAGCTGGAAAGAATATTTCGGTTGAAACTTAGCACTCTGTTGGGTAACCTTCTCACTGTAAGGTGTAGGTACACATTTGAGTTTCTCCCTCTTACTCTACTGACTTGGGCTGTTTTTGGATGTCATATATTCCGGTAGTTTTTGGTTGGAAAATTGTGGTTTCAAAACAAAACTTGCGAATGCAAAAATTGGGGAAACAAAGAACTATCCGAGGGAAAACCCATCGCACTACAAGTTATCTAACACTATAATAACACAATGGAATCACAAGGCTAAGGGTTACCCAAGGCAGTGTTGTAGCACTCTCTCTTCATTTATCCCACGAAGCGTGGTAATTTTTCCCTTTTTTCCCTTTTCAGCATACTCAAATTCCCTTTTAAAATTCCACGATACTTTTTTGCGTCAAAATCCAGTTTTTAAAAGTAAAATTTGTATTACACGCAAAGAAAATCACGTTAGTATAAAAACAGCAGTTTGTAACACTGCCATGATTATTTTTTAGTACTAGAAACTTTTGATTAAAGACGATCTGCATGAGCTGTTTTTTTACGGACATTCAGTGTGTTCATAATCATGGTGAAATACAGGTGTTTTGATAGAATTGCACCAAAAATTTTAAGTTGGAATGTTTTTTGTCAGATTTCTGAAATTCCCACGATTTGGTGCTTTTTCCCTTTATCCCACGGAAGGCTTTTCGGACATCGAATACTCCACCAAAAGGGATAAATCCCACGATATAATAACACTGATCCAAGGGCTTTACGTCGTTCATAAAAATACAAAGAGTTGGAGGACAGTAGTTTAGACTTCTGAAAGCATTCCATTCAAAATTGTGTTCTGCATTACTCCAACCAAAAAACACTGCTTGGATATCAATGGAAAGAATTGAGGATTTGATATTTTACTATTTCCAAATCCTGTCGCAATAACCCACGGCCCTTCCTTTATTGAGCTTTAGCTCTATAATACTCTCTAGATTCGGTTTTTAAATTTTTTTCCATATACCTACGTAGAATTCACTGTGACTGCGAGCATTAGTGCCCAATTCACAATTTCGCGTTGTCGCGCGCGTGCGTTGACAGATTATGTAGAAACAAAGCGTTCATATGCTGCCACACAAAATACAACTTTAGGCGTTGGATCGACTTTAGATCGTAAACATCGTAAAGTTCAACGCAACGCCTGAGTAGACCTACTCTCTACTCTTACACGCGTTTGACAACTTTAGAATTTTGAATTGTTTGATTTGATGTCATGGGGTATGCCGTTCTTAGTTGGAGTGGCACAGAATCACTAATGTTTACCACACACAAATTTTAAAAAGCAATATAATGTTTTTTAATGCTAATTAATTAATTTAGTTAGTGAAAATAAGGAATACCTTTTTTTTGTGGAGTTTATACTTATTTCTTCAGATTTTCTTGAATAAAAAAATGTATTAATCATTGGCTTTGTATCTTTTTTAAGGTTGGTCTTTGAATTACTCTTATAAATGATTTGTTTTATCGATTTTAGAGAATCGTTTTTTAATTCTTGAACAAAAATTACAGCTACAGACAAAAGGAAAGTAGACTTGAAATTTGAATTCTGCTCTCTATTTGTGTACATTAGTTAAAACCAAACCGAACTTTTAATCTGTCATGCTCTACTCTCTCAACGCGCATTCGAAATTGGCATTTAAAATCGTAAAGATTCGATAAAGCGTGTCAAAGCGCGACGACGCACGCACGCGCTCAACGCGACATTGTGAATTCGGCATAATAGTTAGGTATCTAGGCGCAGCATACCTATCTACTAACTTCACACAAGTTTTTTCAATTTTAGCTTAGACGGCAACCACGTGATGTTCATTTTTAAACACGCCACACAGTATGCAATGAAAATGACAGAGATTATTATCAGTTGGAGAATATTTTTGGTGTGGAAATCAACCACTTTCACAGTTCTCCTACAAATCGGCAGCAACTAAGATGAATATACTATAAAAGGTTGCATTCAGTAGACTTTCCTAAACAAACATTTTTAGGCAAAAAGGACAAGGCGAACACACCAAGTAATAAGTAATTTAATCAGCTGATCACATAAGGTATATACAGTATACTACTTCGAGTATTGATCAGAAGCGAGAGAAAAGAGACTCCATAGCGATTTAAGCTTTTAGAAACGATTAGACTTTTCAAGTTGCCTCTTCTACTTAAAAACATGGCAAACATTTCTTACTGAATACATAAAATCCTAGGGAAATAAAGACGTCCAACTGAATGTGACTTTGAGGGATGAATCGTTCTTTTTTATCTCTGGACTATGCGGCCCCACATGACATCTTAAGGTGTTTTCCTCGCAAACGTCTGACAAACATCCGAAAGTAATGTCATGAGAGAACTTCACAATTAGCCATTTGGACTCGGCATAAAATTGTAGATCCATTCTATTTGTCCCAAAAATGAAAAACCCGCACAAATATAATGGTTGTGAGATGCTAGGCGTAGGGCTTATGCCTAGACCCGCCGAGAGACGACTTGGTGGAGATTATTCACTAACCTCCAAGATTTGGTCTGAGGTGGATATGCATACCATTACATCGATTACGCCGGTCCACGGCGACGACGCGGTGCATAAGAAGACCGCGGTTTAGGTATCGCACGCAAATAGAAGGGAAGCTCAACCAACTTGGAGTGTGCCGATAGAGCTCCTTCTAATTTGTACTAGTTGATGCACATGTCCTTTTCGTTTCGTTTTAGATGATTACAACTAAGCGTGCCAAACTTGAGACAGCTGGCTGGAGACGCTTGTTGGTTGAGGCCCATGTCCACGCTGGACTGTAGCGCTACCATAAGAAGAAGAAGCCGATTTCAACTGTTGCCCTGTGTAACCAGCAGCGGTACGACGCGCTAGCCACAGAGCCACTCTACAGCAACTTCACACTATCGTTCATCAAGATCCAGTTGCTTGTCAGGGAATTCATGAAAATCATATAGGTACCCCTATCGAGGTACTCCCTCGGAAAAAAGTTTCGAAACGCAACCTGAGCTCCGAACAGATTTGGCTTTTATCTGTTCGGAACTCAGATTTCGTTCAAAGTACCTATCCGTTTCGGAACAAAATAAATAAAGCGTGAACGCGTCCATTTAACATTAAAATATGCCGAATCCGAATCCGAATCGCGTGGAGTAAGAAGTTCACCGAAAATGTTAAAAATAATATACGAAGCAAAAAACAAATTCCGTCGTGGATGGCTCACGAAAAACCCGATTCAAATGCAGGATATCTGGACCATAACTAGTGGTTGCCATTTAGTTGTGCGTGGATACAGTTTTCCATTTTTCCCAATTAGAAAATTCCTTCATTTCAAAGAAAATCCCCAAAGCTTCAACTTTCGACGACTGTTCCTGGAGGTTATTCTTTTTTTTTTTATTAAATTACCCAAATGTCTCAAACAGACCTCACAACAACAGGCATATCTATCAAGGATGTCACTTGGAGTGTGCTAAAATAATTCATTTTGGAGTTTAAAAAAGGTTCGAGAATGAGCTGTTTCAAGAATTAGTTCACCGCAAACATTGGATTGCCCAAACGGCAACTGAAACTGACCCTAAGCCAGCCAAAGACAAAACAAACATCAAACGTGGCATGCACTCTCCAATGGAAATAAATTCGCAAGCCAAATCAAACATTTTCCAAATTAAACTCGGTCCACCACGGTTACAAGAAACACTCATATGAGAACAAAACGCTTTGTGGAAGAACCGTGTCTATGGCCCTATAAAAAGACATTGGGGGCTATTCCCTAATGCGAGGCGGATCGCTTTTGATGGCGAATTTGAATTTTTGTATTTCCATTTGACCATTTGACCGAAAGCACTTTCCAACGTCATTTTATGATTGCATTGAAAGCGATAGGTGACGGATTGTTTGCGGACCTAATAAAAACGTGGTCGAATGGAAATACAAAAATTCAAAGCCGCCATCAAATAAACCCCCTGCTATAAGAAACGCGCTTATATATAACATTTATATACAAGAAACAAACTTTCATTTACAAAATCTTCTATTTAAAAGAAATTCCCCCGCGTATAAGAAACATGCAATTTTTAATAAATGTAATAATCTATTTTTCGTACTAGGATCCGTTCTTTTCCCATAAAAAAATTATTTCTGTAATGAGTTGTTGTTCCTATAAAAAAAATTAGTTTCTTATATTATATTTTAAATAAGGAAATAACTTAAATGTTTTTGTGTATAAAAACCAACTTTTTCTTTTGGATTTAAAATGTTTCTTATTTTATAACCGCGATGGACTCAACGCAAAATAAAAACAACAAAAAAAATTTTATGAAAATGAATTTATTTTCCCTCGGATTGTGTGTTTTTTTTTCCCTTAAAAACTAAATTAACAAACGAAACCATAAAATTATTATTCCTTCAGTTTTCCTACGCACAATATTCGAACTTAAAATCAAAAATCTAAATACCTACAGAGAAAAAAAAAGTCTTTGTTGTCATTCGTAATTTTGAATTGCAAACTAAAAGTAGTTCCTTAAATTTAGTACATCACATGTTTTTACAACTAAAAAGAAAATAATACATAGGTACAGATAAAAAATAAATAAGGTACAAGCAAACGCATGAATAAATTATTATTGTTTTCTCAAAATGCTACTTTAAGCTCTCGCATTATGTACAGTTGGTGTTGGATGGTTGGGAGGTTTTCAGAAGAAAAGGACGATATTTACAAGTTAATTTTTTTTGGAAGAAATTTATTCATTCGAAGAAGGAACTGACTGCGGCTACACACGCTATGCTTACTACGCCTTATATTTACAGTATCAAGTCGGTATTTACATGTCCTTTTTCGAGAAGAAGGCCGCCCTCCTTACTCCTTTGCTTAGTCACTGTGTATTTACAAAAAGGGTGGGTCATCTCACGCCTTGGCAGTGGTATTGCAATTGACTACGTCCGTGCTACTGCAGCCGGTCGGCGGTGTCATCGTTGCTGTTGGTATTGCCTCTGTTGGCTGTTGTAGGTTCGTAGCTGCTGAGTTGTTATTCGGACTGCGATCAGCGTCCATATCCTTTGATGATGATGTTGATTGTGCGGGTTGGGGGGTGGCGGCGGAGGACTGTTGCTGCTTTGTTTGTCGACGGTTCCAGCCAAAATTTAACGCCGCTGTTAGTTTGTTCTGGCTGGTGGCACCACCGCCGACGCCCACTCCCCGTCCAATTGATGACGCTGGTGTGCTGCTGTGATGATGACTATATCCTGAATCTGAGCCAAAACTTGAATCACCACCACCAGCACTGCCCCTCGAGTACAATTGATGGTTGTGATGATGATGATGCGCTGCTGCAGGATGATGATGATGATGGTGTGCCCCTCGATAGGAGCCCATTAGTCCAGCACTGGTGTAGTCCGGAGCTATGTATTCGGGATACGATAGTGGACCACCACCACTGCCTGCCGTCGCATTGCGGCCAACTGTGGTAGGCTGCTGTCGGGCACAGGTGTCGTACAGATATCCTTCATGGAAGATGGGTTCCGCATAGCCGTAGGTCGGTTCAATGGGATCCATTGGAGGAACTATTCGTCGCCGGTCAATGCTTCGTGGATTCGTTCTCGAGCGCATCGAGTTCAACAAGTTACTAGCGGCATAGTACGGCTGCGGATACCGATTCGGATGGTTGACAATGTTTCGTTCGCGAAATATTGTCGCTACCGCCGACGCTGGATGATGCAGTTGATTGTTGATGCGATTACGTCGTTCGACTTCGTTCTCCAGCGTATTGTAGTACTGGGCACGATTGTTATTGTTGTTATTTATATTATTGCTCAGGCTCTGATGGTGGAAGGTGTTGCTGCTGCTGTTGTTGTTGTTGTTGCTATATGCCAAAGACATGAGATTGTGACTCCTATTGTCATAGAGTTGATTCTGTGTCATTGGAACCATCATATCGCCGACCAACTGTTCCGATCCAGGCGGTGTATTGAACGCATCCATGCTAGAGCTGCCGGCCGGTGGTTTATGACGATTTTTTCGGTTGTTATTCTGCCGCCCGGTAGTGTGTCGCAGAACCCCGGATAAAATTCCGCCCGTCCGACTGGTGGGCGGCGCATTGTTGTTCCCCGACGATGTGGAGGTGGATGTGGTCGCCGATGTTACTGTGGCGCCATCGTTATGCGTATTCGAGGAGGACGACGACGAGAGTAGCGAGTTGCGCTCCTGGCCACTGCTCGTCTGGGGTACGTTTATCCGTTCGTGATAGATCGTCGAGACGGGTATCGTTGATGCTGTGTCTGAGATCGATTTGTTGAAGGACCTCTCACCGGGCAGGGAGAGTTCATCTTCGGCAAAGTCATCGTCCGAGTGTAGTGGTGGCTCGGACTCGCCGTCTGAGTCGCGACCTGGCCCGAGCTCTTCGTAGACGTTGTCATTCGAACGATACGGATCGGGTCCGGGCGAGGAGGAGACCAAGAACGGTGGCGAACGCGTCATTGGATAGCCGCTGGGGTAGTGAATACCCTTCGAATGGTGCAACATCTGCAAGTAGAAAGAGGAGACAGGGAGTTAGTTGTATGTGGAAAAAAAACATAAGGAGCAAGTTTATAAGGCTACACAAAAAGTCGCCAGAAAATTTTGAACGATTCCAAACGATTTTATGACCCACTCCTTTGTCGAAACCAATTATCACCTTATCCAGCAACGTCTTTCGTCACAATCCATTCCAATGGCCCATAAAATATGATAAAATGGCGACGTGTACCTTCAAGGATCTCCGAGCGAGTGCGATAAAAACCTCACATTTCATCCTCAATTACTGTCACTTCTATTCGAATCAAGCCTAAGCATTCAAACAATTTTTTCCTGCTCCTTATTCTACCATTAATGGCCGTGTCCCTTTTGTTTCCCTGTGTATGTGTACTCTGTGCACGTGCAAAAAGGGGGATAAACCTTGTCTAACGTCATTTCTAACCGGTTATTCGCCTATGTAAATATCAACGAAGATGGTTGAGATGAGTTTTTTTCCCATTTTCTTCGGTTAATCCTTTTTTTTGGGCGGAGAAATTGTATCCCTTACACAGGACCGACTATCCGCATGAGTGAATATGAATGATAAACCCATAAAACTTTGCAGCATGCAATGATAAGCTATGTGACCCCTTTTGCAAGTGGCAAATTAAAAAGGACATCGTTATTCTTACAAAGGGCTAACTTTATATATATATATGTGAATGTCCTTTGAAGATAACCGGCAAAACACAAACAATACAAGGCGAAAGAAGCACAAAATGTCAACTCACTTTATTTGCATTGTTTTGTCGTTTTAAATGAAAAATATGTTCGCTTGTGTTCTTCGTCGCTTTTCGAAACAGAATAGTCCTTTGAATATTAATGAGGTCCTCCGCAAAAACGGCCGAAAAAGACGACAAAAATGCAAATAGCTGGGATTACAATAAATTTGCTTTTTATAAGACTTTTCTTTACCAACAGGACTGATGTGATTAATGTTGACCAACAGAAGACAAAGGACAACAGAACAACAACAAAAAAAGGGAGTTCGTTGAGCTGTGACATCCGGTTAAGGGTGATTGTTTTATCTCTTCAGTGAGTATGCAAATTATTGGTCGATAATATTTCAGTCTTTCGAAAAACACCTCCAATGTTGGCGGATGCCGGCGACATCTGTTGCAAAAAAGTGGTAGTACAAACCAAAATGGTTCGGACATGGACTGATTTAGTAAATGTGATCAGAAGTGATTGCTTTCGATAGAGGTTCTCGTGGTGAACGCCTCAGCGGCAATCAGTTTAAATAAAAAAAAAACTTCTTTGGAAGTCCTCACTCTTTAAGGATTCTCTATTCAATCATTGAAAGGAAATGTTTGTGCCCATTGAAACTCCCAGCAGTTGTCAAATAACACCATAAATATGTTAGATCGATAAGGGGGCTATTATTGCAGGGAATTATGTCATACATATTGACAGGATATTGACATATTGTGTTAACGTATTTGCTTCCAAATTAAACACACCATCAGAAAACAATATACACACCGGGATCATGCAATACAATCTGCCTATATAGGCGGGGGGTTTGGTTTATATTTCAATTTTGTGTACCTTCCTATAAAGCGATAACAAAAAATAGGGTTGACATATATTTTCTATCGCTTGCAACCCCTTTTATCCTATTTCTGTTTACCCTTCCATGGAAAGGGAAAGAAAAAATGCAAATTCACCGATTGCATTAATCGACGAGCACGAGTATGTATATAGCGCACACATGACGTTAGTGATTAAGAATGATTAACGAGCTCGCTCTTATCCTTTAACATGTACACCGTGTACAGTGTACACACTGTCAATTTTTTATTATTTTTCCCAATCAGATTTTCCCTGCCTCTCTTTTCCTCTTTGAAGGGTGAAATGTCAGCGACCCTCAACCGAAATAAAAATTTATTTAAATTCAATCAACAAAATCCTGGGAATGTTGTCAATCTCAATTTAATTGAATATCCTCAGATTTTTCTCATTCTTTTTTCTAGACTGATGTCACACACACACACACAAAGTGTATGATTCTGCATTTTCTGTTGTGAGTGCAATTACTGTCGACAACTTGGAGTAGAACAAAAAAAAAACTGAAGACGACGAAAAACGGTCGTTTCAATAATTGCATAAAGGATATATTTGACAGTTATTACGTCGTCTATATGTAAAGTTTCAATTGACAAGTGGCTCTCATACATTTTTTTCTCACATTTTTCTCTTTTTATCGTCACTTTTACATGAAATCCTTGAAGGAGAAAAATTCCAAGAATGCAAGGATCAAGTGATTTTGTTTTTCGGTTCATGTGATGTGTGCAATCCAGCGATAGGAGGGTAAGCATAAATTGCGATAACATTGAATAAGAAAAAAAAGTTTATCTCTAAGGAGGTGTGAATTGACAGAAAAGAAGTCTGATGGCATTTTGCAGAGAAAAAAACAATGCAGACAGACAAATCTGTAATCTACGAGGGAGGTAGGTTTTGCTGAGCTTTGGGTTTTTCTTCTGCTGAATAACCTTTGTTCCGTTGATTGCATCGAAAAGTTGAGGATTTCTCAATGGAGAGGTTGGCTGTTTTCAAAGGATGAGGAAACGATGTGGTAGCGAAAGAGTTATTGAATTTAAAGGGGCGATTAGGACTAGGTACATACAAAATGTCTGTCGGTGTGTACCTACAAGGTCACTCTTATAATATACGAGTATCTGCATTGAGTTGGGGATAGAGCTTGTAGGGGAAGAGGAAATCGATGAGTGGTTGGAAACCATGATTAGAGACCTTTTATGAGGCAGTCTGTCAAGTCGTTGAGCCATCAACAACAAGTTACCTAATGAAGTGAAGAACTAAGCTACAAGGGAACCAATTTAAAGAATGATCGATGTTCTACAGATCACTCCACACATATTTGATCAATAGCGTGGTGAAAAGCGAAAATAAAAACGGTACTAAAAGAGTTATTAAAATGAGATAAGTTACAAGAACGATTGACGTTTATAAATATAAAAAAAGAACAAAAGGAAGATGTAGATCAGTAATCATCTAGCCATTGATATTGAAAAAAACGTTGCTGAAGATCAGTGCGATTTAAACAAACCGGATCAGTGATGGCACGGGTGCATTTTTATGTACTTCCAGCTTTGAAGATCACTGATCTCAATGAGATAGATCACGTGAAATCTCTTAGAGGATTTTATGTGGGTGGATAATCCGATTGCTAAGTGAGGCGTTAGATTAGCAAACCTCTAGAATTTCGACTACAAAATGCAGTTTGAAGATCACTGATCGCCTCAGTGAAAGTTTAAGTAGATAGACAACCTGATTTCTAGAGAAGAGTCAAATTGCAATTTTTCGGAATCTCTTATAGGGAAATGCTACTCGAAGATCACTGATCTCCAATAACAAACCTGCTAACAAAGACTTTGTCAATTTTATTAAATCAATGCAATTCCTCATCTTTCAGACAAAAACATACAATGTCCTTATCGGCAAAAATATTTTGATCCTTCAAATCCGTATAGCTGACTCTGATTTCATTTGCACTACCCCATACACGAGCACACCTAAATCGAATGACAAGAAAATCTGATGATAATAATTCAATATCCCACGAAAGATAATGAATACCTGTTTTTATTTATCCTGCGCCTCCTCCAACTACGTGAATATGATATAGATATAGAGAGGTACCCATGGTAACTTGATACCTTGGAAGGAAATCCTTCGTGCAAAAAGTCATAGACAAACAAAAATATAAAAATAAATGTACGTATCCTTTCTATTGAAAGGAAATGTGATTCCCTTATAAATTCACAAAACACAGAGAAACGACAGAACTGAGAAATTAAATTATAAACGAAATGAGCCAGGACGAGAATAATGAAAAATAATCATCAAATATTATTTCCTCGTATACTCTACTCGTATCTGTGTCGTGCCTTTTATTCGTCTTGGATGATTTCGTTTGTTGAAGAAAAAAACTAAACACCACTGAATGGAACAAAAAGATATCGGATTTCTGTCGCTCTTTGTCTGTGCGATTTTTAAAGGTGGAACATCGCGCAGTGACACATGTTTTGACAGAACCTGTCCAAATGTTTTGATTTTCAGTATCTCATATACACGATCCCATGGAATGAAAACTATTATTGGATTAAACAATTAAACTAAATCCACACCGGATATTAGTCCTCATTCGTTCACAGCAAGGGTATACCACAAAACAGGCAGCAATCCTTTTACAAACCAAAATTGTACGTTTAAATATACATCAAGTTTTCTATCCACATATATGTGAGCTGAGTGCATGTGCCTTGTATAAACAACCAGACTTCCTTTCGATTATCCTCCTGGCTACTTTCTAACAATCACAGATAACCCATTCATTCAGTTATCCTTTCAGTTTGTACGAGATGTGCCTCTCCTTCAGTTCCATTCATCCAAGTGCAGTATCGTACACACTCGATTAATAATAACAATTGCAATTAAATTCTTATGGTCTTCCTTATGTGGTGTACGCATATGAATGTGGGATAAAATGAATGTGTGTGTGAAACATTGTTTCATTCGTTTTTCAATTCAAAAACATACAATAGGAATACTGCTATAGTTTTCTCAATCAAAAACGAGGATTACAAGCTTTAAACTGAGTTTCGGTGGTATCCACAAACCCCCCAACAACAGGACACACACAGAAACCGATGACGAGCAAAAACTCTGTAGATAGATGGGGGTGGCAAGGATGTTTATCTTACTCCTGGTCATCATTGACCATATAGGGATTGTATAGAGGTGTGTGTTATATTTTGTTAATTGAGTCCTGTTTCGGTTGATGTCTTGTGTGTACTGTTGTTCTCAACCAAAGGATAATATCAATTTCGATAGCAGTACCCATTGTTATTCGGTGTGGGTACATTAAGTTAATATTTTCGCATATGTTGAAATTGTGCCTTTGGATAAACGCAGATAAAATTAATTTGAAAGTAATAGCCAAAAGGAGTTTTGAGCTTTATTTCAAAGGGGTTGGTTAAATATAGTTAGAGAAGGAGAGAGAGGGAGGTTGGACCAAGTAAGTTGTAAGTCACGCATATTTTCCATAAAAAAATAAAAATGGTATGAGGATAATTTTTCCCTTCTTTTTATTGATCGCGGAAATTTTATAATGATCAGAAGCACAGATATGACTAGGACTACATATCATGATATTGATGACTACCTAGTATTTCTATTTTATCGTACATCGCATTTAACAAAATTTGTTTTAAAACTGATCTCAATGAAGATGCGAAAAAGTGATCGCGATCTCTAAAATTTTGATTTGGGAATTTTCTAGTTCCAAATCAGTAATCAAGCTCATGTCATCGACCAAATTGATCAACTGCTCTATTCATTTGGTGATCGTTAATAGGCCTTTTTTTATTATGCTCAAATGATCTATATAGATCATGGATTTTCATGGTTTACAACAACAGTTGGATCACGTACTGTGTTGTAAACCGTGGTTATCAATGATCTATATAGATCATGTGGGTAAAATAAAAAACGCCTATTGTCTGCTGAAGGCAAATTTACAAAAACATATGATCAGCATTCCAAATGCCATCATCATGACTAACACCTTTTTAGGATCGTGGCTTCATAACAGAATTTGGCACGACATTAATTTAAAAAACATGGCGGTTTCGCCTACTTCAAATTTAAAGGAATCTTCGTATCAGTAGCCCTACATCTTAGGAGTTTCCACGTAATCTGTAGTTCTTCTGGCAGTGATCCTGTTGATCGACAGCTGTTCGTGTTCATTATCACTAATTACTGTCGGAGTCTTACTGGCATGATCATGTTTGGTTTCACATACCTGCTAATGATCTTTAAAATATTTAGAGTAGCATAGCATACGACAGCGATATTTAATGCATCCTGACATCTAAGAGGTTCCAAACTTTTTCGGTTCAATTATAAACAAAATCCGAAATTGCAAATTTGTTTTATGGTGAGAGATTTTTACAGATTTATACCATAGACGATCGTTACGATCTTTATGAAAAAAGATCCCTGCCTCGATCGCCGAGGAAATAAACATAATTCTTGAAAGCTCTACTCATTTCAGTATCTTCCTATTTTGATCAAAGATCGAAAAGAGTTTAATGGAAAAGCTTACAAGGATTCCGAAAATATCTTATCTTTGGCAGCGATCGTGCCATAACTTGTGGTCGGTTCACAACTACTCCGACTTCGTTCTTTTGAGTTACCAGAAACCTAAATGAAGCGATGTTATTACATCGTTCACATGGATATATTGTCAGCCATATTGTCAGTTTGACTGTCATCAATACTGCGAAGTGATCCTCGCAGTACCCATATTTTTTTTGAACACATTTTGTAAGCGATATTGACTTCAAATGGAACTGAAAGGCTTTATTTGAAAATGGACATACGATTTGGTGTACGTCAAGAAGGTTGATCACGATGGTTAAAGCGATCATTAGAATTTGTTTGCTATGAAAAAAACATATCCCGAATATCCCTGGTGTGAAAGACTACAGTGAGAAACTCGAAGCTCTAAAGTCATCAAATTGATCAGTAATTTGTTAATTTTACAGATCACTTCCTAATAATGTTGCTATAAATTAGATTGATCTATAATTCGAGCGATCTTGTATAGAAAGCTTCTTGAAAGAGTGTCCCTACTGATCGTGGTCGTTTTATTCAGAATTTATTGAAACTGCTCTTGTTGTGTTTGCAACTCAATTCTATGACGGCCTTTCAATATTTATCTCAAATTCAAAAGGGGATATAGTGAAGGTGAGAGGATTTTTCTCTCCACTAAACTTAATGATCTTGGTCAGTGATCTCCTTGTTAAGTGATCTTGTACTGATCTATACCGGTTATTTTTTGAAAAACTCTCGAGCCTACGTTCATCGTGATAATTCTGGTAAATAACCATGATAAAGCTGTATGTAACTCCAAGCTTACCTCAACATTATGATGATGTCTCATGACCAACGGCCGATGTCCCAAATGTGCATCCGGATCTTCATATGTCACCGAATGTCCACCCGGCAGTCCACCGTTCATATGTGGACCACGTGTTGGAGTTTTGCAGGGTAGAAAGTTTTGGACTTTTCTTTTATTTCTGAAACGAATAAAAACAAAATCAAATTAAAATCAAGAATAATGGAATACAAAATATTTTATTGAGTACGACTCTGGCATAACCCATCACGAACAAAAGCGAAGGCACAACCGGAGACAAATTTCATAAACTCCCGGGTGAAATTTAATTTCAATTCCCGTGTTGGTCCTGTGTGTGCCTCTGTGTATATATAAAGTTCCTGATTTATGCAGGAGGATGGAGCGAATCCTTGTATACAAAAACGTTTCCCCGTTGGCATTCTATTTTTGTGCGTATAATTTTCATTTGCATGGCCATTGTTCGGCACATTTAGAATGGCAAATTATTATCCTAGATGTTATATTGGCCGTATGTCGTTTGAAAAAATTCAATCTTTAAATGTGAATAAATATTTAAATTAGGAAAAAGGCGTAGAAAGCGTCGGCCGCGCAATTGAAACGTACTGGTGTTGAGAGTAACCAACTTTGACGATGAAGTGAAGATTGTACGAGTTTTTTAATTAATTTGATTAAAATTCTTCGCAAAAGAATACAGAAAAATGTTTAAAAAGCAAGAAAGAGAGCTATTTTATAGGAGCAACAAATGCTTAAAATTTACGGAAGTACCGCACTATGAAGAGGAGATGTCTTAAGATGATGATTTGTAGTATTTTTCATATTAAAACTGGTTCGAAGGAAAGTGCGATTGAGTTTCATTTAATTATGTGGACAGTTAGAAAAGGGACATCGCTGATATAAAAGCGATAGCAGCAAGCCAGAGTGGCAGCTGGTAGGTATGTTGTAAAAACCTCTTTGACAAAGTGGAATAAATTTGCTGGCACCCTCTTTAGTTTCATTCAGGTGTACGTATATTTCACATTGTGTAATGCAATCTTCGACAAGTTTTCGACGTGTCAAACTCCATTCAGATTTATGGCAACTCCTTCAAAGCTCTGCACCGTTTGAAGCTCATTTGTTGTAATAAATCAAAGGCCAGTGGACAAGCTACTCCACATTAAGAAATGGACAGCTTTCTGAAGTCTGCGAAAATCTCTATCGAACACTAAGGAAGATAAATCGATATCGAATGGCGCTGTACATGGGTACGAGCATCTACATCATCTCCCGCATAAGAGTGTGGGCATCTAAGAGATTTATATGGCGAAGAAAGTCTCTCGAACATTTAATTCCTTGTTTGGTCATAAATCACTGTGAGTAAAAGCAAACAAGTGCCATTCTTAATTTTCAATTTAAGGATACCATTTCGAGCCAATCCTCCAACCAACCCACGAACCCCCCCCGATAGAGTGAAGGAGCGCAACAAAATTAAATAATAATAGACGATGGAATATGAAATTAACTCGTAAGTGAAATTGTTCACTTTTTGTTCATGTTCTACATGCAATTTATTATCCTTTTTTTCTCCTGTCTGAGGGTAGATGACTTGGCGTATATTCCTCCGGCAGGAGGGGCAATTTTAGATTGTATTAAGTTATAAGAAGAATGTTTCAAGTTTTTGGCGCAGGTACACATACCTTTCACATATCGCGAGATATACGAGTACTCGTACTCCTGCAAGAACTCGTTCTCAAGAAGGACGACGATGTATGACGGCGAAAATGTGTCGGCGGGAATATTAAACACAGCGAATGCATGTGTCTTCTTGTACATGTACGATGTACCTAGTGCCATTATATCTCTACCAAAGATGACAGTGTTTGCTTTTTGGATCCCCAATGAGATGAGTGTGTGCGGGTGTAAGGATGCGACGAGGACTGTATTTTTGAGTTTGATTTAATTAAAAATGCTTGAAATACTTTTTATTTCTTAGGCGTTTCGTGGAAGGAAGAACATTAAAAGGTTTTCTTAGAGCTTGACGCAGATGAAGGTTTAAAGTGAATTTGAATATCTTGCATTCATGCGGGATGAATTATTAAATTATGGAAGTCCTAGGTGAGCGATAAAATATGTAATTAAAAGAGCTCAGGAGACACTTTAGCTTTAGCGTAAAGGCATTCCAAGGGTGTTTAGATTCACCGTGGCGGTGGCGGGAGTTCTCAAAGTTTGCAAAGAGAACCAGTCATAAGTGCAGGATATGGTTGATGGTGTTTTTTGGGGAATTTTCTATAATTTAAATTATATATTCTGTCTGGTGAGAAGGTATTTGTAAAATGCTCTCTGTTTAGACGTGAGCTCTTGATATGAAGCCTCTAGAGAGTAGGCGCACTGAAATCTGTTCTGATCTAAGCCGCTTGCTGAGCTACAAAAATCTCTGAGATAGTTAAGAAGGTGACTTAGTGAAAGACCGTTCCTAAGTCTTCAACATGCACTGTGTAAAGACATGGCTGATGATTCAGTCTATTGGTTCACCCAAAGGCATAGGCATGTTCAGAATTGTAGCAGTGTGAATCGAAAAAGCTTGGCCGGAGTCTTCATAAAATCAGTTTGCAGGTTAAACATAGCATAGTTTGAGGCGATTTTAGGTCTGTCATCAGTCAGTTACGACCTCACTGATGCTGGAGCCTTCTACTGGCCGTGAATGTCCGTATTACCCTCTTATTCCCGACAACTTGTCCGAGCAATGGAATGCCGACTCTATACGCAATTCTGTTTAGATTTATGCGCTTAAAAATTTGGTCAATCGACCATTTCAGCTGCCAGAGCAAGGACGTCAGTTTTCTATGTAAATCGTTGCTAAGATTGAGCTGGCTTTTGACTTGAAAAAGTCAATACTGATTGCGGAAAATACACAGTTGGTTGGTCATTAACAGAGCTTCAGCATTTCCACTGTGAACGATTCTAAAAGCATTTGGGATTTTCAAAGTTAAAAAACCTTCACCACATTCAAATCAGATTTGCCTCGCACAATGGAATAAAAAACCTCTAACCCTCCAGAGATCCATCATTTAATCATAACAAACCGTATTACACTTCACAACATAACATAACACTTACAACGTAAGCCGACAAGTGAATCCAGTCAGAGTGCTCCCGCGAACCACCCATCTGCCATAAATGAAGGGCATATGTCGGGAATACTTCCCAAAATGAAAAGCCCAATGTATACACACATTTGGTCCGCACACAAGCACCTCCATCGTACCAAGGAGTGTTCATTTTTCATTATCACCAGCCCCAGCCGCCACCGTCATTCAACACAGCACAACAGCCTCCTTTGATTCGCTTGCTTCCAGGAAGGAAACTTCCTCTTCGCATTTTGCTATACGTTATAAAATATTAAGATACAAAGACAATAATTGAAGGTTACTTATACTCATGCATAAGCCTGGTGTATGCGCTTTTCATGCTGGTGAAGACGAAACAAAAAAAAAGGAAATTATGACAACATATTCATAAATTGTTTAAGACAATGACTGTGTGTACGATGGGAGAGAGAAAATGAACAAAACGTACCCACTCCTACTAGTCTCAGGGCAATGCCAATTTCTACCCACTCTGCACAGTGCACACTCCTCGCTCCTCGGCGTGAGTGGAGCCAAAAAGCTATTATGCGGCGAACCATGTTAGTTGGTGGTGGCGGCGGCGGCGGCGGCGGTGGTTTTTAAAAGGAACTCTTTAAATGTGCGCTAAGGCTTTGCACAAGGCGTCGACCCTCGACAGTGCGAGCATTATTTCCGTCGCACAGTGTACTCCAATTCGCAACAGTAAATGGGTTAAGGACGCATAGTCAAACACATCTCATGCGTAGTTGCTGTGTTACGATTTACTATAAAGCCAGCCAATAAAAAATTGCCAATCGATTCGAAACGTGACAAACGTTCTTTTAACACATCTGCAAAATGAGTGTTGTAAAAAAGGAAAAACTCCGTTTTATTACTTCCATCAGGATTTTCGAAGGACACTTTCTTCCTGAAATAGGGTGTTTTTATTTTTTTTTTTTTCGTAGAAATTTTGAGAGTTTTTACGTTCGCAAGTTTTTAATCTTTGCCCTTCGGCCTTTCTTAGACTAAAGGTATGCCCACGTTCTTTTACGACTCGTCAGCGGAATGCAGTAAAAAAAAAAGAGCATGTCCTCCCACCCCATTCAAAAGAGGACGAACACAAATCCGATTTGCGCCTTTTGGAATAATACATTTGAAAAATTAATGATCGACAAATCCCATCATTTTATCAAATATTTAAAAGGATATCCCACTTCATCGAACTTGTTCCAGTTCAGAGCAAAGTCGAACCCATAAAAAAAATTCCAGACTAAAGAAAAAAAATCAAGGATAATCGATTTTCATTTGAGGAATCAACTGAATTTTGATGTTCGACTTGGTTTCTTTCTTTAGATGTATATATTCTGCGTATCTTTGCACAGTTTAATCCTTTCAAAGGAACATTACCCTACGGGGTTGGTTGTTGGTGGCGGGGGGCTCGAGACTCGAGTGAGAATGTCCTTAATTCGATAAAGGCAACAAAGAATAATGCCTTCCAGGGGAGGACGCATGGTGGGGGTAATGCCTACAGAAGAACATGAAAAGTAGCTGCAGGGAAAGAAAAAAGGAAAGAAAAATCCGCTTTTATTCTTTTGTCGAAAACAGGAAGGATATTCCCTTAAGGGCATGACGAAGAATAAGAGGAGGCATCACGAGGAGCGTTTACTTATTTATATAGTAGTTTCTTAGGAAGTTAACATTTTTTTTTTTTTTTGTCTACATCTTTTAACATTTTTTTTTTTTGTTGTAAAGCTTTCGAATCCTTGGGGTGTTACACGAAGAATACACGAACACACATTATTGATATGTAAAGTGATGTTATCACTTGTGATTGATGTTTGATGAAGGGAATTGATTTTGTTTATTCTTTTGTTGTGAGAATGATAAATACGAGTAAACACTGCTGGTGTGTATTGGAAGAGTGAATGCCGGAGAGATTCGTTTGTGGATTTATGGTGAAATCTAAAATATTGCGACTGAAACACTGCGAGAGGGTATTCTTTTAAGAATGGCGCCCAACGTAAAATTTTAGATAAATTTTTTTTAAATGGCTTATTGACTTAGAAATTCTGAAAAATGCCGCTTTAAGTACTCCAACGGCGCCCTATCTTCAGCTCCTTACATTGGCGCCCAACGTGGGGCAGATTACACTAAACAATTCGTTACAACTTTCGGTATAGATGATTTCAATACTCAGTTTGACCTCCTTTATGTACATTGCAATTAGAAGATAAAGTGTAGAAAATGACCCAAAAAACACTCCGACGTTAAGTCGTTAGTCGTTAAGACGGGCGCCCAACATGGGCCCGACAACTGTACTCGGAAAAGGCATATCTTCGAATAAATCTTCAGAATTGTCAGTATATTGTTACGGATGTCCGAAACGCAGTCCTATTTCCAGCTCACCACTTTGGCGCCCAACGTGGGACTTTCTCAAATTTATTTTATCGATTTGTCTACCTAGTTCTAGGTGGGACTTTCTTCACCATTCGTCAGTAATTAGCGTTTCGATGGTAGGGATTTACTCAAATAAAAGAATTTCGCGTCAAAGAGCCCAGCATCTCTCCCAATACAATGTTACCAGCGACATATTCGTAATTAATCATCAGCAGTTTTAATTTCGATTCATTGCCATCCCAACTTTCCTCAACACTTGACAAATATTATTTTGAAATTTAAGTAACATAAAATGAAACGAAAACAATTAAAAATATTATTCTGCATACTGCATTACCTCTCATTTGCAGAATTTATTTTTATTTATAACCATTTAACACATTTAAGTCGATTTTACGCAATAAAAACCGCACAGGATCATATACAACATCCTACTATAAGTTCCGCAAACCAAAACTGGTTAAATGATTTCACGCCAGGTATTTTAAATTATGGTGAGTGTATACAAGTTAAAATAAAATATGTAAATAAAGTTGACATTTAAAAATTCATTGAATAATATATAATGGACAAAAAAAGACTGTTGCTTAAAATGTGGGTAGTCCACCG
Organism: Cheilosia variabilis; assembly: GCA_951230905.1. Classification (NCBI taxonomy): domain Eukaryota; kingdom Metazoa; phylum Arthropoda; class Insecta; order Diptera; family Syrphidae; genus Cheilosia; species Cheilosia variabilis. The sequence goes on along the minus strand of OX579676.1, from coordinate 140,100,225 downwards.
TGACAGTGATTACTTTTGGCATGGCCTCTGGTAGATATTATTATTATTAATTGAAGAGAAAAAGAAAAAAAAAAATGTTAACAATTTTATATTTTAAAAGTAGGTGTGTATCATTTTGCGGCCGAAACAAAAATATATATGTAAAAAAAATACAAGAATGTAAATAATGACTGCCTGAGAGTCCTTTAATTGAGTCAATGATAATTAAATTAAAACAGAAAATGAGCAAAGGGATTTACATTTTTTTTTTCTGCCTTACCACATGTGGGAGTAAAAGTAGCTACTAATTGAGTTACAATGTGGTTTTGCGAATCGGGGATAAATGTATCTTAACCGATTGTAATTGCTCAAAGCTTTATGAGTATTGAATTGTCGTGTGGTAATCATACAATTTGTGGCCGCAGATGAGAATGCAGATTGAGTGATTTGTGGAGGGTGGTGCCCACTTGTATTTGTGCTTAATGCTGGTGGGAATGTAATGTCACTTTATATTTACTTTTGTGTTTCAGCTTGAAACATTTTGCAAGCTGCCTAAACGAATTTGGAAAGCACGGTGGTGCTCTGACGATCTGTAGTTAAATAAGCAAGGGGTTGCAGGTTCAATTTCCAGAAAAACAAGGTGGCAGTTCTTTAGAATCTTACCGTCAATGAAGGTAAAAAAGCACTAAAGAGGCACTAAAAACCTCTCAATTTAGTTGTCTTTTATATGTACTAGGGCCAGATGATTTTAGCATATTGCCTCTTAAAGTATGCAACGATATTTAAATATTTAGTATCAAAATTCAGGAAAAACAACAAGATAGTTTTCTAAAGAAAAGCGCAAGATATATGTATCGTCTTCGATGGATAGAATTTTATCCACAAGAGAGAGACAACAAAACCGGATGTGACTGCTCTATTTGTCGTTTCAAGATCACCCAATAGATGTCGCTACCATACAAAAAAAATAATAATAATAAAGAAGAAGAAAGTAAGTTAAATTGGTTTAGGTAAAATTGAAATCCCGCTTCGGAAATTGTTTACGTAATATCTACTGTAAGCCAATTTTTTTTTTAAGTGACAGATCCCTTTTTAATTTTATTCATAGGGGATTGACTGATTTCTCTCAGCTTATAACATTTTTCCCATCTATTTGTACAAATGACTGCCGCAACTAAATTCAAATTTCATATCTGTCAAGATACATCTCAAGCGACTTTTTTTGATTTCAAATCAAACTTTACGGATAAAAGTTTGCTGCGATCACTGATGACATTCACATCATTAGTCATGTATCTGTAAGCCAAATCTTCTTTGGACTCTTTTGACAAAGGCATTTAAAATCAATTTGTTAAAGTGTGCTGCAATCATATGGGCTCATACTAACACCTACAGATGCCATCTATAGCTTGGATAATTTGTTTTCTCTTCGGCCCAAAGATGGTAGAGATATGCATTTCAAGAAAAGACGAATTTGAATTTTTTATTAATTTTTCGAGAGGCTAATGAAAATATGCAAAAATATCGAAGATGATAAAAAATGGACGTATCACTTTGAAGTCTATGTTTATCGATGTTTTACAATAGCAATTCATCAATCACATAGAGAGATAGTGGTATCTAGTCTTAAAAAGCGATTTTTATAAGCTTGTACTTTCGCTTTTACGAATTTTGTTTTTATCTAAACAGTGCATCTAAAGAAGACGAATAGTAATAGTACGGTACCGGAAAAAGGGCGTGAAATCATGAGGGTCATTCTGTGTGGTGCTGTGTCTCTCAAATATCACCGCACAAAACAGGGGAAAAAACGGTGTTTTTGTTCACATAAAACGCGGCGTTTTATTTTAATTCAATTTAAATGTCTCATATACCTAGTCTTTGGTAGTTAAAATCAGAGATTTATTATCGACCAGGGCGATAATATGTGTTGTGTTGTATTGAAGAAGGAAACCAAAATCAAATAAAATATGCAACACGGTCTTGTTCGATGCGAGTAGGTATGGTGCCCACACCACAATGACCGTGTATGGTCATCCACATCACCGTGCCAAACTCTCCCATGGGATTTGGGAAGTTGTGGAACATTTTATTATTCCCTTCCTTAACGCATCTAAGAAGATTAACTAGATAGCATGTATCCGATTAGACTGTAAGTCTTTCGAGATGGGATAGGTTTTTTATTTTTTTACAAATAATTTTCTCCTACTTAACATGTATCTTTGGGAGATGACTTTCTGTGAAGTGGAAAATCTTCTGATATTTTAATATTCCGTTTATTAGGTGTAACATGGGAGGGATAAAATTGAATAAAAAAAAAGCTACAACAACAACACCAACCATAAAGTGAGGGATTTCAATCGAATCGCTAATTGATATTCATTGACAATGATGGCGATTGTTGCGGCGATTATCTTTGCTGCTATTGTTTGGATTATTTTAATTTTGTTGTTTTTAATACTTAATTGGCAGATTAAGTGGATTTTTATTATCAACTTTGTATACCTATACATATATAGATTTTTAATTAATTCATAATTAAGTAACAAAAGTATACCCAGTCAAATACTGGTGAGCATTTTGTAGCTGCCATGTTCGGTGGATGTTTTAATTTAATAGACAAGCAGATTGTGTGTGGAATTTTTAGAATGTCAACCGCTGTCCTGCTTACAACTTAATTACATTCTAGGGTCAATATAACTCACTTCGTATGGGTCAGTAGATATCCCTGCAAAAATGTTCCCATTGCCTAATAATAAAATAAAATTTATTTTTATCCTCTGTGTCTGAATGCTGTCCAACATTTTTCTTTAACAAACTTAATAAAATTCAATCAAAAGCAAATGCACACAGCCAGATAGCACAGTTCTAAAAGAGATTGCCGACCCAAAGGGAATTCAAGTGGAATTCTTTACTCCGTGTCCATCTTTCAACAGGATGCCGCCCACCATCATCAACGGACCTATTCTCATCTCGCTAACAACAACAATCTGTAAAAAGGACTTAAATTTACTTCGTCCTTATTTATTGTTTAACATAAGCAGAACAAAAAACCAAACCCAGAGTCCGGAGGGAGAATTTGCAGAAATAAAAAAAAGAACAAAAAGCGAATGTAAGGGATAACGAGCGAAAGCCAATGACACAATAAATATTACTTTCGAATTTCACCAACCCATATAGTCAAATACACACGCTCACAGTTCGCATAGATATACGAGAAAATCCTACAGAGAGAGAAATTCTTTCAAATCAACTGGGGACTGGTGCTGTATTGGTTTCGGTATGTTTTGTTTTACCCAGCAGTAGCAGTAGCAACAGAGAAGTGAAGTTATTTCATTATTGCTTTGCGGACATCCGCAAAAAGTTTATTTCCTAAAGTCCTTTATCGGTATCCAAATGGAGGGGTATTGTTGCTGTTGTACGGTACGGCATGGCGGTGTTGGAAAAAACTTTACTTGTGTTGACATGGTGTTAAAAAAAGTTTTACGGATTTTAGCTTCAAGTGAATGGAAATAGATACCTATATGCGGGACAGTGTTGTTAAATTATTTAGAAATCATCAGAGATTTGTTTTTAATCTCTATTTTGTAAGTGTAGTGTTTGAAATTATCGTCTATTGGACAAAGTGGCTATCAGCTCTGGGAAAGTCTGAGAAATATTCATATTTTCTGTCTAGCGTTTGGTTTATACATTCACTGATCAAATGGCGTAGCCTTATATGAGGGAATTCAATTGGTTTGGGGCTTAGATAAATCGTTTGTAAGTGGATCTTTGAAGGTTCATGCATTGACTTTAAAGGTTATTTTACCCGCTTTCTGTGTTTCATATCATTTTTTGTGGAGCTTTGGAGGTCTCTGTAGACGGGTGGAAAGGCATTTGATTCATGCATTCTTTCATCAGCGGACTCTAAATAATAAGTGCAAATTCAATTGTTTCAAAAGCTCTTAAGCTGTCACTTGAGAAAAGCGAAACGGTGGTAGATAGCCTTAAAAAAAATGGTAGAAAAGTGGCAGAAAACAAAATTTTACTCGTTGTAGGAACCAAGAATTTACGCATTTTCACTTTCTATAACTCTTGATATTATTGAAGAATTAAAAGTTTTTCAGGTAAAAAATTAACAATATAAAAAAAAACTACAGACAAAAAACGCAATAAAGCCAAAAAGTCAAAACATATCAAAACACCTTCGCACAAATACAGTCAAATAATTAAATTTCAGCGTAGTAAATGGTGTACTGGAATGGAAGTTTTTTCTGATGCAATTCTCAGAGAAAAAGGCTGGTAGCTGAGTGTGTATGGGTAAAAGTAAGGCGAGTAAGCATAGATACAATTTACAATTTAATACCATGATGAAAGAGAAATATTATTAGCGAATAGCGATGAGTAAAAGGTGGTCGATTTCGAGTCCAGGTTGGTAAAATTTCAGAAAAAAAATTTCATTTTAAAAGTGGTAGAAATACCACTTAAGTGGTAGAAGTCCCATCACTGCTCTTAAGCTCTCGATATTTTTATATTGTCTGTCAAGACTCCGACGATCTGTTTAATGACCAACGCAGCGCATTTCGTATGGTTTGGCAATTTGTATCGATTGTAAACAAAAACAGTCCATCCGGGAGTTCTGAATTTATCTTCTAAAATTCATCTTTCATTTGGTGAATTTTCCATAAAAATCATTTTCAAAATGGCGCCGTAATCGGAATATAAGTAAATTTCGACAAATTTCTCGAAATCCGTTCTTAGATAGCATATTGTCCTCCGAAGAATGCCTATCAGAATATTTGCTGTGCATGACATCCTTATCGCTCTTGATTTCATTTTAGACCCACTGCAAATTAACCCTCACACACACATACCGAATTGCAAAAAGATACCTACATTTTTACAAGCATTAACAAAAATTCCAACATCCCGATTTCGACTCTAAAATAAGTTGATGTGCTCGAGTATAAACTAAAGGGATCACCCACATGGATTTGTTTCCATTTCTTTGTTTTCCGCTTAGCCGGACCGCATCTCAATTCTAACCTACTTATGTATTTATGAAATCAAATAAGACAAAAATATACAAGTATAAACACAAAATTTAATTATCATTTTTCTGGTTTCTATATATTATAAAAATCCAGCTACATCAGCTCACACAATACTGGGTAGCCGAAGGTACGTGCCATGTCTGCTGCTGGCTGGGAATTTTGCTCAATTTTTAGCTCTCTAATAAAATATGAATGTTGTGGTTTTGATGTGCTGTGTTCGTTCATTAAATATTTAATTTAATAGTCCTTGTTTTTTTATTTTTTTTTTATTTTGTGGTTCACTTCTGTGGATCATACACAAATAAAATAAATTAATTTTGAAGATGTAATGGAATAATCCAATTTTTGTTTCTGGCTTCCAAGGGTATATGCTATGTACCTACAGAAACAAAATGGGCGGTCGAGGGGGGGGTGTGGAAATGAAAATCATAAAAAATCCTTGGCACACTTGTTACACGCAGATGGGGAGATGTGTGGGAAAACCTTTTTTGTTTTGTATTCCTTTGTATCCCTTTTGTTTCGGGATTGTAATAGTGTCTGTTGGGTACACAATGTTGTATGAATATTTAAATGCAGATACACATCCTTTGAAGTGTTACTGTATACAATATTGATTGGGAAAATATATTGTTCTTTTTCGCTCTGCATTGGGGCGTGTGATGTATATTTTATTTGACTGATTGGGCTTTTTAGTGAAAGGCGCGTTTGAGCCTTATAGGAAATCTGTTTTTCGCTCGGATTTGCCTACTCGAATTTATGTGGGAGTCGGGTGTAACAGAAATGACTTTGTAAGTTATCGCACTTCGAGTGAATATGATGCCTCATTTGGAGGGAATATTTACCAGGATATGAGCAAAGACAAAGCGGATGACACAAGAATTTAACTCAACTGACGCTGGTTTTCTGTTTTTTTTTTGTCAAAATTTTCACACCCTTCGACATATTTTCAGATAAGGCTATTCAGACATGCAACAAAATTCTGTATTATAAGACCTTTTTAGGTGTTATCAGGCCAAAGAAACAGCAACTGGTAAGTGTTTCTCCAAATGGCACAAATCAAGCGATGGATTTCTAATGGCAAATTTCCACCTATTTTAATTTCTTCTCCAATACTGTACAGCGGTTCCTGTTTGAGTACAGAAAAAAATGTGATGTTGAAGACTTTACAATGTATACATCACCCCGAAACTACTCAAAAGCTTTGCATCTGCCAATATGCCATTCATGACGAAGTTATAGCTTCTTTTGATTTTAACATTTACAAGCCCGATACAGATAAACCATTTTTGTTTCCAAGCAAAAATTAAACCTCAAAAATGTTGTTCAAACAGGCGAGAGCTCGGTCACCATGTCACACTCGTATCATAGGTTAAAAACAACGAGTGTCCATGTATCTAGTAGGGCATTTAGCCTAAGCAAGACGGGTCTAGATGAAGATGCGAGCAGCTTCAGAATCATCCCTTCAGCAACATCTTAGTAAGTATACGTTGAATCAGAAATCGTAAACTACACAAAACAGAATCGGCCCTTAACCTGACTCCTGTGGCACACCTCTTCGAAAAGGCCACTCTAAGGCAAGTGGTGTACCTTCTGAAAAAAAAAACCGAATAGCAGGTCAGTAAAATGTACCATCCTTTAACTAATAGCCCACGTTGCATGACTCTACTATGGAAGAGGATTTCCTTTTTGACAAACAAACCTTTTTAATCAACCACAAAAACCACATCCGAATTCGAAAAAAAAACCAACAAAATAGTGTCCTCGCTTATACATACCTCACTTACACCAGAGAAAAACTTTGACCTATATTGTCAAACTACCACAAGAAGTGCCCACCTACACATCGACCGTGGTCTGTATATAATCAAAACTCTTAACAATTTCAAAAAGTACGAAAATTTACTTCAACAACTTTCAATATCAGTAATCGAAAAACTCTTCGAACTAACAACAGGACTTGAGCTGCAAAAAAGAATCAAAATCAACAACCGCACACACTGTATACAAACAGCTTTACCTCGTCTCTTTTTCTCTCTGTTCCTCTTGAGTATTTCTCATTTCGAGTATAGTATAAATCCCTTTTACCGGTTTCGATTGGTTTTTCAATGCATTCGCTCGTTTTTGTTTCCACTTGCCCCCAAAAAGTAGGAAGAAAACTTTCCAATTTTCCGCTGTGAAATGAAATTCCTAACGAAATGGTTGCTCCACAAACGCACACTCCTAAGACAGAGGAACAAACTTCCCGTCAAACCTTGCAGACGTACTTTACAATTTATACCCATCGACCCTGTGTTGAGAAATAAAAATTAAATAAATGAAAACCGCAATTTCCCGAGGGAAAATACCAAACCTTCGTCTAGACAAGGATCATCATAACAATATCGTCCACTTCCCACACCGTAGGTAATCTATCGAAAAACTGCCAAAAAACCCAATTTCCATCAGCATCTGCATACTGCTGTAAAAAAAAGGATTTTAACTGACAAAAATGCGGCGAAAAAACAAATTCGGTGTCGTTCTACTTCTCCATACTTGGATCAATGGATCCTACTATCTACCGTTGGATACACGACTCGACGTTTTGTTTGCATGCATTCTATGTACAGACAGACGGCACAAGGAGTCGCATGCACTCGCATGTGACCCACATTTTGTGTTAAAGGACCAAACCCTATGGGAAATAGAACCAAAACGTTATAAGGAATAATAATTTATTCATATTTTTCTGTCTCGACTGTGGATATTAAATTTTTCGTTTATCCTTAAAATCCCTTTATAAAAATTCGTGTGTGTTCTACAGACCTACTTGGACCAAGCGGATTGTGTGTGTGATTATGACGACTGCATGCATTTTTTTTTGTGCCTCTACAGGATAACAAACACACTCTGATGCCGAGTGGAGTATCTGTCATTATTATGATTGTGTTCTTTCTGCAAAAAAAAAAAAATATGCTCCCATTTTACGTTTATCCTTTTGCGTTATGTTGGCGGAGAGAAACTTTTCTAGATGCAATGGTTTTTATTGTCGCAAAAAAAAAAAACACACTCACAAAAATATTCGCAAATATGAATATCATTATAACGAAAACAAAGTTTATCCATTTAGTGGATATGTACAGGACAAAACGGAGAGAGACTTGAATGTTGGCTGTTTTTTTTTTTTTTTTTTTCGTTTTTATTGTTATGAATGTGAATTAAGGATAATTTTATGCATTTATGAGGATAGTTAAAATAAAAATGTGCTACAAAAGAGAAATGGAACAAATAGGAGGTGAGACATGTCGCGTCTTTGGTCTAGTATTGTTTGGCGAAGTTTGTTTAGAAAAAATTCAGAACACTTAATGAGGTAGACTGAAAGAAATGGAGCACCACAGGGCTATAGTGGTGGGCTGTAATTTTTTTTAGAGAAACAATAATTAATTTGCTGCGGAGACGTCAAAAAATAAATTTTATAGAATGATATGCTGCTAGGTATCTGCGTATACAAAATTGAGTCCCACAAGATTCACGAGGTGGGCCTGAATTATTATGAACTATTTTGAATGAAATTATATCAAATTATATCATAGATCAGAGTAGTACTGAAGCGCCATCTACAGTCAACTATTTTGACAGATGAGAGAGCTTATTGGGTTTACAAAGTTGATTGCCACAAGGTTTACTCTTTGGGCCTGAAATCTTTTAAACAGATTTATTTGGTAGATCATAGCAGTAGATTAGTGATGTTATGAAGAACGATCTAAAGTGAATTATTTACACAGATGGAAGCGCTTGTTAAGCTAAAATTTGGGAGTCTTATAGACTTTTGTTTCTAACACCTTTGATTATAAAGGGTGATTTTTTAGCTGGTTTGGTTTTGGCAACACTGGTTTTGACAGCTGACGTGTGTTTAGTACCTTGTGTCACTGTCAAACAGCTTCAGTTTGGTTTGCAATTTAACCATGGATCGTCTTACAAATGAACAACGCTTGCAAATTATTGAATTTTACTATCAAAATTCGTGCTCGGTTCGAAATGTTCATCGCGCGCTGCTTCCATTTTATGATCGGCATTCTCGACCTTCTGAGCAGTCTATTCGGAAGATTGTGACCAAATTTCGCACCAAATTTACTTTGTTGGACATTAAACCACCAACACGTTTACGTACTGTGCGTAGTGAAGAAAATATTGCGGCCGTATCAGCTAGTGTGACAGAAGACCGCGAAATGTCGATTCGGCGCCGTTCCCAGCAGTTAGGCCTTTGTTACAGCACTACGTGGAAAATTTTGCGGAAGGATTTGGGCGTAAAGCCTTTTAAGATACAGCTGGTGCAAGAACTAAAGCCAGCCGACCTACCACAACGCCGAATTTTTGGTGAATGGGCTCTTGGAAAGCTGGCCGAGGATCCGCTTTTTTATCGAAAAATTGTGTTCAGCGATGAGGCTCATTTTTGGTTGAATGGGTACGTAAATAAGCAAAATTGCCGCATTTGGAGTGAAGATCAGCCAGAAGCATTGCAACAGCTACCAATGCATCCCGAAAAAGCCACTGTTTGGTGCGGTTTATGGGCCGGCGGCATTATTGGGCCATATTTCTTCAAAGATGATGCGAATCGCAGCGTTACTGTCAATGGTGAACGCTACCGAGCGATGATAACAAACTTTTTTTTGCCCGAAATGGAAGTTCTTGACTTGCACGATATGTGGTTTCAACAAGACGGTGCCACATGCCACACAGCACGCGAAACAATGGCGCAATTGCGAGGCGAGTTTGGTGAACAGTTAATTTCACGTTTCGGGCCGGTCAATTGGCCGCCTAGATCGTGCGATTTGACACCATTAGATTATTTTTTGTGGGGGTATGCCAAGGCTAATGTGTATAGGGACAAGCCCGCTTCGATTGACGCACTGGAAGCCAACATCCATGCATTCATTCGTGAGATACCGGCCGATATGTGTGAAAGAGTATGCCAAAATTGGACTCAGCGGATGGGCTACCTGAGACGCAGCCGCGGTCAACATTTGCATGAAATTATCTTTAAACATTAAATTGCAAGGTTCAAACTATCGATTCAAATAAATATTTCATTCATTTTTTCGAATTTTTTGTGTTTTTTTTTTAAAAAAAGTTCTAAACCTCTTAAAAAATCACCCTTTATTTAAGCAATTAAGTCAAGTGTCTTTATTGCTTTGACCTTTAATCTCTCATTTTTTGCCGCGCTGTATAACGGACTAAAATTTTATGTACTGTTAAGCCTAGTATCCATACAAAAATGTCTGAAAAATGTGTGCAAAGACAAAAAATTAGCGAAGCAGTTTAGCAAAGCAGTACTCTGTTCGCACGCTAAATTCTTAACTTCATATAGATGGGCCGGTGACAAGTCTCCACTAGTAAAGTTCGCGAAATAAATGTCCCTTACATTAAATCGAAGATACATTTTAACGTAAAAAACGAAGGAAGAAGTTTGTGTTGCGTTTACTATAGATATTTTTTTTTGGCAGAGAACATTTGATCGAGAAAGAAAAGAAAAAGCAAAGCCAAACATACATTTTATAATGTTAATGGAAAATTCGTTTTTTTAAGTTTCAAATAATCTTACGTCTTTTGCAAATCGGCAGTTTTGTTTGCTTTTTTTTTTGCAAATAAAAAAAGTGTCTTACTCTGCTTGCTACTGCAAAAATTATTTGAGGCGCTGCAGCAACTATAATATCTTTTTAAATTTTTCTTACCTATATCCATTGTTTTGGAACGATTCAAATACTGCGATGTCTGTTTGACATTCGAAAATTGTAAAAATTACGTTGAATGACATGAACAAATGGTTTTTGTCCCATCTGTAAGATGTTTAATAATTTAGCGAACATTTATCTTTGGTGTGGAGAAATGAAGTGGAGACTACGGACGCTAAAATTTAGCGCGAGCACGATACTAGGCTTTAAGAGTAAAATCGGTAATAGAAGCACGCGGTTAAGAGCTTCGGACGGGCTTGACGTCGGTGCCTTCATTGTTTCAATTTGAACCGTTTATTGAACGAAACTGACTGACTATTGAACAAACTGACGTTGGTGTTATTGTAAGCTCTACTAAGGCCCATTGTAAGCCAAGCTGTGGCCCAAATTCGTAATAGATACATGTACGAAAAGCTGACAAAAAAAGTGTGTAGTCTAACAAACTTTATTAAAACTAGGGAACACGTTTCATGACGCTTGTTGAAAAGTAGTTAAACTTGACTTAATTAAATTGAAATCAAAAACTGCGTACTACGCAATAGCATGCGAGCACCTACATACATGCGAATCACTTTAAGCATGGAGTCCCACAAGGTACCCTCTGTAGTCCTCTACTATTTTTGAACTCCAAACCGCTTACAGATATCTTCAAAGTTACCATATCGATTTATACAAATATTTCCACATCACCAGTGCCTTCCATTTGCCTCATCCTAAGGGTCCTTATAGATATAAGCAGTATACTTATCTACGAAATGACCATAATTTGATAAGTCATATCAATATATATCGGGGTCTGCCTCCGAACGACTAGACTTCGTAACAACAGATCCATAATAATAATAATCATAATAATGTTGTTTTCTTTTTGCTTATAAAAATTGTTTCCCTCTGCTATGGCTTCCCCATTTTATTATACCCACGGTAAGCGATACTTTATCTCGTCCTTTGCATCATTCAATTGGGAATCAACATCCCACCCACAACTACATTCAAGATCCATCATGCGAACTATGTGAATTGTATCCCACACCCACACCAGAAAGGAGCAAAAACAAAGCGAAAACTCAAAGGATGTAGTTTACTGTGTATAGGTACCGCTGCTCGAACACCGTGAACACGGGAATAGAGTTAAGTCAGCTTTAATAAAAATCAATATTAAAAAAAATAGGATAGATATAAGGATTCCACACTGCGGATGCTTCCAGGCGAACAAATAGGACCTGGACATACCAATCGATAGTTTTGTCTGCTTTGTTTGATGATAATGCAAAAGGACGGTAGCAGCAGTTACTCATCCTTGAAGTGGATGCGTGGGTATAATCCCAACGTGTATATAGGGTAAGTATAAGGTTGAGATAAAAATACTTTAAATGCTTATGCTTCCTTCGTCTAAGGACAACACTGCGACGATTACTATATGATGATGAAGATGGGGTACCGTCACTAGCAGAGATTGGCGTTAAATGAATGAAAACTTTTGCAAGGATGCGTGCGACCTACATAGATCCTTTTTTTCCGTTGTATACATAAAGGTAGGTGGGGACTGTGTGCGCTTGCTGTTGTATTTAGTACTAGGTATACCAAGTTGGGGCTCCGCTCATAATTATCCGGTTAAGTGCAGATTGTTGTTTGCATATATAGGTACTAGGACAAAGTAGTTAAGTAGAGGGGGAGAGAGTGAGAGAGTGGAAGCGACAAAAGGATGTAATGAACAAAAACTAGTTGTTGCGCTCTTAGCAACAAATTTTAATCAGTGTAAGTGGGTGTCCTTTGTTGCATTTTTCGCCTGGGAATCCATCTCAAGGGTGCGTTTCGCTTTTAGATCAATGAGAGGGTGGAGACAAAACGAAAAGCTTTTGAGGTTAAAGGGGTTTTTGCCATTAGATGCGCTGCAGTTGGTATGATTTTGTTTGACAGGAGAGCATTTTTGTTCTGGCCATTGTATCGCATGGCAACATCGGAGAAGATTATGAAAAGTGGGTCATAACTTCTTCATAAAGCTGTTCATGTGATCGCATTAAGCCCCGTGAATTTGACACTCGCGAGAGAGAGTCTCATGCATAGTTTGTTGTTGTCCAAAATTTCTGTTTACATTTATGAAGATCTATGCCCAAACTACAGAAGGAAGACAAAGATCTGTCGACTGTTGGGGGGCGTTTCCAATTACCCCCTCGACAGAGTTCTGCCAGATGTCTGTTCGGTTGGTCGGTGCGGTCTCTGGTCTCCCTCTCCCTTTGCATAAATCTATTTAATTTGATTGCGGTATTTCCTCGTTGCTGGGGTACACTCAGACTCACATCCAGCGTGCAATAAATCTCTCATGATGAAAACCAGTGAGGATCGTCGATCGTGTCGTGTGTGCATAAACCGCTCGCAGGGAATTATAGTGAGTGGGAAACAAAAATGGCAAAACCACACACACTCGAAGCACGCCTTTGGAAAGATATATGTATTTTTTTTTTCCTGCGCTTACCCCGATCGGGTAAATATTATGAACTCCTTGTGTGCGCGCCGGCGTTGTATTCTGTATATATCCAAGCGATTGTGCCACGCCTCCTCCTCATCCAACCACACACAAAAATCTTGATATAACCGCGAAGGCATTTAGTTGTTCCCTGGGTTGTGTTTTGTGTACCGCCTCCCTTCGCACAATTATTGCCAGTCCAATGTGAGTGCAACGTTAAAATTCAATGAGTATCTACAGATAGATACACACGCTTGTCGGTATCTAATTGAGTCATTTCGCAAAGATGATGAAGTTATCTGGCATGGTGCGGATTGAGCGGAGGCTAAATAATTGCTATTTTCGAAACGCCAACGATGAGGATCAACATCAGGCCATGTTGATGGAGCAAAATGAAAATATGTAGGCATATATAGAGCCTCTTGATCTCTTCACACATGTTTAACATACTCAATGTGTGGAGCTGCAATTCATTATGTTTACGCGATGTTTTTTTTTTTTTTGGATTTTCCTTTGCTCGGCTTTAATTGCATCTTTGCGCAAATTTGTGACATTTGATGGCATCGGGCAATTTGTCTTATTTGACAGACGTTGCGGCGCGCGAGGATAGTTGGCATATACCTACTTAAGATTACCAAAGAGGGAGCATTGTGATAGATGGTGTTTTGGAAGCGAATTGCTAAATGGGAAAATGCAGAGTCATCAATCTTTTGGTGTGAGTTGTAAGTTGCACTGCCAGAAGGTTCGCACAGTGGACTGGTTATGGTTTCTTTATGAGGTAATTTGTTTTTGTTTTTCTCAAATGTAAGGGGAAGCTATGCTCAGGTCTTATTTTGACCTGTTGCGCCAAATATGTGTAGATATATCTATAATACATAAGTATTTCATGGGCGCCATTTTGATGGAAGTGTGTCGGCTCTTACGTGGTATATATGACCACGTCTCAGATGGTAACGAAATAGGGGGGTACCATAATAATGTGTTCCAACTTGCTTCTGTATTTTTCTGTATAACAGAAATACGTCTTAAGCATCGAGTCCCACTTCGAGTGTCACTTTAGGCCTATTCTTGTATCAGTTCACATTTCATTGCTAAAACGGATAAACTGCATTCAAGGCATGAAAGATGTTAAGCCTGGTACGCAGCTGTTCCGGAACGAAATTTTCCGGAGGTCTCCAAATGGACAGCGAAACGTCTGCGAAAAGGCAGCGGAAAATAATTTGTGGAGAGGTCCATCAGCTGCTACCAAAGTGGCAGTGTTACCAGCACGGGCTATTTATATCTGCTTTGGCTACTTGAACTTTTCACTGGCTCCTTAAAATTGTCATTTGGGATTTATCCTAATTTACGCTATTCATTTTAAGGTTTGTCGATTTTTAGGCTCCTTCGGAATTTATTAAATACATACTTCTATTGCGATCTTACTCATTTCGTGTAACTAATGTCGTTTTCGATTTGGCTTTTCAGATTTCTGCAGCCAAATCGAACATTAAATCCGAATTTTATGGGCCGCGAACAATTTTTTTTTCACTTGCACTGGAGGTCCATTTATAAATAATTTAATATAAAAACTCCTTCCTTTCGCAATTATGAGTAGCTATGTGTTGTGTTGTTTTTAATTTAATTAAATATTGTCATCTTTAAAAACAATGTAATCAGAATAAGTAACCCCAAAGAATGGCAAAAAATGCGCACATTTGATCTTTATATTTGAGTTTGTCTGTTTTGGGCTCCAAGATTTCTCACATTTGGCTCCATACTTCTTATAAAAGCTGGTAACACTGCAGTAGAAATGTCAAAGTTTCGCAAGCAAATAATGTCCCAGACAATAAACGTGTGCGAAAAAAGAGTGGAGAATTGTACCAAGCAATCTACTACAATGACGCACTTTTCCGCCGTGTACTGCAAAACGAAAAGGAGAGCGAAATTTTTCGTTCATTATTTCGTTGCGTCATTTTTGTATGGGATTTTTCGTTCCGGAACAGCTGCGTACCAGTTTTTAAGTAAAGTTTTTATAGAATTTAAGGTACCGAGCAAGATTATCCACGAAGTTTCAATTGCTTTCGGATTTTTGTTAGTGTCAGAAACACACCCAAATCATGGACTCCCACTAGGGTTCCATCTTAGACCTATATTTTTTTGTCTATTCAAATTTAGAAATGTAGGAAACCAATGGTACAGCTTCCTACATCGCTAACACTTTTAAATTTTACTAAATTTATTCAGGGTTTTAGAGGCCCCATTATCCCTTCATTGTTCCCTTAGAAGATACCGCAGTTTTATAGATTCCCTGGAGCTAAAAACTAAAAATTAGATGGCGCAGGAGGTCTAGATGGCCTTGCTTCTCTCAACGATTCGTCTGTGTGTTTTATTTTGTTGCGAATGGAGAAATTAATAAATTAATAGATGGCATTCCACAATAGTCCCACTGCGGACCCATGATTTTAATTAATTTCTCAACTAAAACAATATAAATCTGTTTTCGAGTAAACATCGCCCGTCTCCTTTTCCTTTCTTTACAGTACCACAAGAGTCGTACTTTAGGCCTTCAACCTTAAAAATAAAATTATACTTTCGAGTATTTAAATACATTCCCCGCCTTCTTTTCCTTCCTTTTTAGCACGCGAATTCCGCCTAATAAATGGAGTTCCACAAGAGTCGCACTTTAGGCCCATTCTTTTAATTCATTTCTCAACCTCGAAAATATAATTCTTCTTTCGAGTATTTAAATACATTCCCCGCCTTCTTTCCCTTAATTTTTAGCACACAAATCCCGCTTAATAAATGGTGTTCCACAAGAGTCCCACTTTAGGCCTATTCTTTAATTTTAGGAATTTTTTTGTGATAATCCGAAATTTACTATAAATGAGTAAGAGGGAAAAATTTGTACTTACTTCCACACAAACAATGACGATATAAGTACGACTAGAACCAATAATAATGAGAACACAGCTATTATTGCCGATGTCTGCAACGACTGACTGCTGTACAAACTGGCATCCAGAATCTGAAATACAAAAGAGATGAATCATTAGAATCAAGAAATTTATTCAAAGGTTGTTATTTAAATTCAATCTGGCAAAGGAACCATGCAATTTTCCATTCCCACCCTATATGAGTAGGAGTACCTATCTACGTATTTAACTGAAAGCCTGTTGTTAGCCAGGAGTCAAAATATAATAAACATTTTATGCCTGGTAGCAAATTTTACTCACAAAGTGCAGTATGCTACAACCACCATTTATGAGTACGAGTATAGTATGCCCTGGCAAATGCAAACAAACATGTTTGAAGAGTAGGCTCTCTGTTTATGGGCGTCCTAAATGCGAGGAGACCCAAAACAAGTCATCGTTATACATGATTTTCTGTCTGCATGTAGTATAACTTTCGGATTTAAATTCACCATCTCGCCAATCGATACAGCTGATGATGATGATGATGATGATGATGATGATAGTTGTACAGTTCCAGTTGGCCATTATATGCTCATGTATCCTCGTATATTTAATTCTCGTATAAGTAGAAACAATGCTTTACTAAAAGTCGATACGTTTTGTGTGAAAATGGCTAAAGCGAAATGCCTTCGAAAATCAACAAACAACGTCCGACATTCAATGGGGAAAAGTTCACAAATATTTGTGTAATTAAAATGAATTTTGAACAAGTGAAAAATATGCAAAAAAAAAAGAGAAACAATAAAATCGAAGGCACAACACGATTAATTACTTTTACAGGGGAAAATACAAATCCATCAGCTGTACTTATATAGTTGGTGTATTTTTTACTGTTGCGAGTGCTTTTGAATGAATTTATTCAACAAACTCTATAACTTGTTCACTGGCGATACTCGTTGTTTACAATATTTCAATGAGTTTAATTACATTTTACTGGTCAAATTTGACATCTCAAATCATCAAACATGAACTGAAATATAATGTACAAGGTGGCACAAAAATAACCTTCCGATGTTTTTCGGCTGTAATTTAAAAAAAAAAATGAAAAACTTTGATTCTTCTTGTGGATTATTTTTATTTGATCTTTTAATTTTTTTTACATCAAGTCGAGAATATGATGTCATGTAAATGGCCGCCGCCACAGTTGATTGTCATTTGAGCCCTTTTTATGGCATTTTCCATCACTTTGGCCAAAACTTCCGGCGATAGGTCCTCACATTCTTGACGGATATTGTCTTTGAGAGCTGCAAGAGTCTGAGGCTTGTTGACATAAACCCGCGACTTCAAAAAGCCCCACAAAAAGAAGTCTGGAGCGGTCAAATCAGGCGATTTTGCTGGCCAGTGCAAATCGCCAAAACGGGAGATTAGGCGCCCGGGAAATGCATCCTTCAGCATATCGGTTGTGGCACGTGCAGTGTGTGCCGTTGCACCGTCCTGTTGGAACCACATGTTTTGCAATCCCAATTCATCAAGTTGCGGCAAAAAGAACTCGTTGATCATTGCTCTGTAGCGCTCACCATTCACAGTAACCGTTTGGCCCGCGACGTCTTCGAAGAAAAAAGGTCCGATGACTCAATAGCAATATTCGCTGCAGAACGGCTACTCCGGGGTCTGCCACGCCTGGCAGCATCTCGTGTTGTGTCAGTCTCTTCGAGGCGAGCGGCTAAACGTCGCAGTGTTTCACCAGTAGGCGTTGGACGGCTAGGAAATCTGCGACGAAATTCACATTGTGCCAAAGTCACCGACCGATTATTGCTCAAATAAATAGTCACCAATATTCCGCGTTCTGGAGCAGTGTAGCGTAACATTGTTTATTAACGTGTATTTCGCATGTGTTTACTACACAAATGTCAAAACAGAACTGACATTAGGGGCCAATCGCAAAATTTATATAGGAGGATTATTTTTATGGAATCCATCGCAAAAATGCCTCAAGTTTAAGTGAAGAAAGATACGTTGCCAAAATGAACCACAATTTGATTTCAGAGAAGTTTAGCTGGCAGAGATGGTGAGGGCAACGCTGGTTTTAAACAACACATTTGACAACTTCAGTGTCTCGAAGAACACACCTCCAGTTCTATTCTTTCATCTTTACGTCCCAAATTGAGCACCAACAAAGATATCAGCCATTGGTATACTCTACAGAAAAATATGGGCCCCAAAGTGGAACTTTGTGGTACCCCATTGTTTTTCTCTTCACAGCTAATATTCATGGCAGCTAAGTTTCTACAAGTTTAATAAACATAAATATAATTGACATTTATCCACCTCCTTAAAATAATTTCATTTGAACTACTCCCTTCAACAAATTGGTGGCGGTAGCTGGGAAAACAAAATTGACTTGGAATTTTGCACCCATCACAAGAAACGAGCGGTTGGATAAACTAACTTTTGTGTTCCTTCTGCGTCATTTCACCTTAACCAAGGAGAGTCGTCTTCATCCTTGTGAGTGTTTTTCCCTCCTCCTTTACTATCTCCATCCTGAATCTAAGACTGAACATCTTCAGACAGAGTAGATTACACGTACGCCCCCCGACTATAGATAGCTACCTCCACTTACACACCATGTGTGTGTTAGGATTTCATGCGAACTTTAATATGTCCTTTGAACTTTTTTTCTCAATTTTTTTCTGGTAGAACACAGAACCAAAAAAAAAAAGCGAAAAATCCTTCCACTAACCATAGATTGAGGGGGAGATAAAACTAGAGAGCAACAAAAAAAACCAAGAATTCAATGAAAAGAGTGTTTCCAAACAATTTCACCGAAAAGTGGTTACAATTTTTTCCCTCGGTTAGATTTGTTAGATCACGGTCTATGGATGATGATAACGATGATGGTGGTGATGATACCTTCACTCGCTGTGTGTGTGTGTGCTGTTCTTCGTTTCCTCCTCGACTTTGACACGGACTAAGTTTGAATGAATTTTATATGTGTAGATCAACATCTGACTTTGCCATTCATGCTTAATAGTTATTGCTGTTATTTTGTGTCATGTCCCTTTTTTTGCCTAACTAACTTTAGTGCTTTATGTGTGTATATGCGCCCACCATGTATAGTATCCAAGGGCAGGCCATTAATAATTTTTCCTTGGCGTATCACATTTCCTGCGGAATTATTTTGTTTGTTATGTGATATCTATTCGTGCGTTTATATTTTGGTTCGCCTTGAAGATGATGGTTTTATTTCCAACAATGGAAAGTGGATTGATATGTTTATCTCGAAAATCATTATGATTTCATGTTTAAGTTATAGATACTCGTTTGGCTTTCGTGGAAACTAGATACTTGATGTTGGAATAGGACATAACAAATTACCGAATAAATCTGAGTGTGATTTTATAATAAATGGCTACAAACTAATGCGATGTTTGAAGTCCTATAGACACTTTTTACAGCCATACAATTCACTTACTCAGGCAAATCGCCCTTCAATATAATATCCATCTTTGGGAAGATTTTTTTTTTTTTTTCAATGAGGTTTTAATGAAATTGGCTGCACAGAAGTCTAGCGGCATAGGTCCACCCAAAGAAAAAATTACAATAGCCAAGTCCTTTCATCCATCCATCTAAGAATTGGAGCATTTCTAACCCAATTACTTGTACATTCTCTTTTTGGTGGCTGTGTGTACATTAAATGCATGCCATGGCAAGTGAAAGGACCTTTTAACAAAGTACACACACAAAGGGCAGCAAACGATACCAAGAAATGGTTTCCATTTTAATATTTTTTAACCACTAGAGTGTAGACTGTGGAGTCTGGAGTATGCCAAAAACTTTGAGGTCATTTTATGCACTCTTCGACCGCAAGAGAGAGGAAAATCCGAAAGACTTATTTAAGAAAAAAAATCATCAACAATAAGTTGAGGGAAATGAAACTTATATATCCTTTGGGGTAGTAATGCGCGTAAAAGTACAAAACCCGCCACCGCACAGCGACTGCAATGTTCTTTTGTCTTTGGCAATTTCTTTCTTTTGCAATTTTCACTTCATAAATGAGATACGGTTAAGGAAAATCACCAAAGCAACTTACTTCGAGCAGAACGCAACTTAAAGAAAGTGGGAAATTGCTTGCAACAGATTCTTTTACTTTTGATGGTTACTTTGCTTTACTTTATGCCGCACCTCGTGACCTAGAAAGCTATATTTATAGTTCTTAGAGAGAATTGTACAAATTGAGTTGGGATTAAAAAAATTGGATTGGTGGTGGGATTTGGATGGGATACCACCGAAGTCGGTGGTGGGGCCGGTACTTTTTTACTACTGTGTATTTAGCGATTGAGTCGCTTGTACCAATCTGTGCAAGGGATATCTACACGTTTTTTTGGACTAAGGGACATCCTCTTTTGATAGTTGGCATGAGGTCTACCCTGAAGATATTGGAAACAGACATAATGTGAGTGCATTTGGATGAGTAGACTTTTGCAAATGCCCAAGTTAAACAGTATTTTTTTAAAGCATGAAAAGGTATAAGATAGAAGTTCAACTTTCACCCTATAGAAACAAAAATCGACAAGGACTTGATCGGGTAGAAGTATGTCCGGTCGAGGAGAGACACAATTGAGTGGGAACGACACAAGTAGGCACAGCATTTGTTTCAAGAGAAGTAAGTTAGTTTTAAAGATCGCTTTGCTAAGGAAAACTAGATCCTCTCCTAAAAAGCTGGAGGGAATAGGTGTAAGGCGGTCAATAAAAGGCAATCCCTTGTAGGTACCTTTTGTGGGAAGGAGATCCTTAGGGTACATAAATCGTATCTGAGTTGTCGGAGAGTAAACTATTTCAATACCGAGCAGTGGCCCAGTGCTTGTGGAGTTCTCGGTTCAACCCCCAAAATAACACGAAACAAATTTTGAAGTTTTTGTTTTTTCTCTTGCCCACTCTCGATATTCAGAGGGCGTCCGAAATATCGAACTGTCTTGAGGTGGGTGCAGTGGCTCAGAGATAAGGGCACTCACGTTCTACCCCCGGAAAAACACAAATTTTATTTAAGGGTTTTACTACTGCGCCAATTCTCGCGAACGTCTGCCAAACGAAACAGACTGATGGTTGTTGGGAGGTCGATCTGAAGGTTATGGATTGGGTCAGTTTAAAATTGTTTTCTTCGAGTTTTCTAAGTGATTATGTGCGGATTGAGATATCATAGTACCTATCGATCGCAGAGGAGAACTCTGAGGACCAACTTTGTTGGCTTGACAAAAGTAAAGAAAAAACTATATATAATACTCGATTTAAATGCGACGTATCGGCCGAGAAGAGAACTACCCCAAAATGTACATCAAAATAATCTAGTAATAGATTTGCCTCAACTGCCTCCCCAATTTGAATACAAAAACCGTCAAGCTCATAAAATTATGTAACTAATCACCCAAAATAAATCTCAAAAAAAAAAAGAGTTGCGTCCCAAGCTGTCAACCTTGTGGCAGCCCACTCATTTTATTTCCCCCCCAAAAAAAAAAGCCAATATCTCACTATCAATAACTATCACCTGACGAAACAAAAACACATTTATCTATGAGTCCGTATTCGTTTATCAATTACCCAATCGCTAAACAAATAACTTCTGTTTCTTGTTATTTTTTCCATTGCTACTCAGCTCATACGCGAGTGCCCAAAAAAAGAGCCATAAATCTATCTATCGGGGGATTTTCGGTGATCACTGTTTATCTTATTATTGCCCACCATATTCCTGCAGGCATTGTTTAAATTATGATAATTCTACACGCGCCCCCCCCCCCCCTTTCTCGCTACACACGATACACCACCGACCGACCAAACTCTGTACGCTGTACAATATCTTTTCGTATTTAGATCATGTTTACCCAGTACTTCTGTCTGGTAGTCTCTTCGGGGGATATTTATATTTATTCAAAGTGGATATATTCCAATT
The DNA here is from genome assembly GCA_951230905.1 of Cheilosia variabilis. Lineage (NCBI taxonomy): Eukaryota > Metazoa > Arthropoda > Insecta > Diptera > Syrphidae > Cheilosia > Cheilosia variabilis. The sequence goes on along the minus strand of OX579676.1, from coordinate 140,078,203 downwards.
GCGTCAGGAAGGTCCACGCACACACACTCGCTTTAGTATAAACAAACTCATCTATCAAAGCAGGTAATACGCGTAATGTATCTATCAATATCAACAGTGATATATATCACTCTCGATGTACAAAATGAAATTTATTTAAGTGGCATATTTCAATTGCATTCTCAATAGATATGTACGAGTATAGAGATACAATTTGTGCGGGTGTCATCGATCCCATTAACACTGGCGACACAACATTGGATTTTATAATCCAGAGACAAATTTTGTTTTCTATTTTATTTTCTCTTTATGGAAAATGAATACCTATAAAAAAGAGAAAAATCGTTGGCGATAAAAGTATCTATGAGGGCAAAGCCAAATAAATATCTTTCGGTTTGTACAGATAAGTGGACTCGACGACTAACTGTGTCACATCGAGTGCATGGAAAATATACGAATAGACGAAAAAAAAAAAAATCTAAAAACATTAATCATCCGTTAAAGTATTTTTTTTTCTATTTCACTTTATTTATTTTGAAATCAAACCGCGTCGCGTTTTATACTTGGACTGGGTGCATGCATGTGCATACGCTTATGATCTATGTGACTTGTGTTAGACTGTGACCCTAATCTTAATTAAACATAAGGATCAAGAAGATTATGCGCTTGAGGACGGAGCATGAGATAGATACGACCAGAGTACACCATTAACAGTATCTACGAGCACATTGGGTGGCTACATGCGTGTTATATGATGGTTATTTATGAATTTTTATTTTATTGATTTGGAGAGTCATTTGTTTTGGGGGAGGGGTCGATGGCGTACATGCATTGCAACGAGTGAACCCTTTATTTCGTGGACGGGTGGCCGGTAAATGACCGCTGGGATTAAAAACCTCTGTTATCGGTAGTTTTTCGGTAGTGCTTGTTTGCCGATGAAACGGAACGTGGGTTTAATTTATGACGATTGATTGTTTGGACGCACAAAATATTTGTATGATTTGTTTTCCCATCTCTGTTTTTTTTTTTTAGGTTAAGCTAAGCTATTGATATGGCGCAGTGCACGTGGAAAAGCCACTGATAAGGGAGTAGTCGGGTGAATGGGAAAATAAACGGGCTAACGAGAAGGTGTGTGCTTCTCGTATTTATTTAATCTGTACTGTATTTTGTATAAAAATTGAGTACAAAAATAAAATTAGTTTAACTTAAGTTGAACATTTTTCAGTGGCTATTGTTGCACTGAACAAGAGGTCAGTCAGAGGTCAGACAATTTTTCGGAAGAAATATCTTCTGGGGTAACCGACTCGTTGTCTATCAACTAATTTAGCGCATTTAAAGCAGTAATATTTATCGAGTTCTATGTGAAAAGTTGACGACCTGTTTGAAGAACTCTTCTACCCACTACATAGATCTAAATTCAGCTGAGCTACTGCGATGACTACGAAGACTAAGAAAGACGATTTTTTGTATACTCCATACCTAGATAACTCACAACCTCATTGACAAGACGAGCTTCATTAATATGCCAGCGAGTTTCATTCATTGCCAGCTGCTTGCCATGTCTTCAGAAGATCTATATTGAGTCAAATGCAAAATGCAAACCGAAGAACAAAAAATTAGGCAGCAGCTGCTAAATGTGACAAAAAGAAATCCCCGTTCATTAAAATCACAGGATGGTTCATTTCGACTGTCAGTAATGTCTGTCAAGTCATTAAAAGAATTCAATGAATGGAAATTCCTACAGTATATATAATTTGCTGCGAGAATATCACTTTTTTACATTTTTTTGGTTCATTAAAATATCCAGATTATTCATTAGAATTGAATGATAGTTCATGTTTTGTTCTTCAATGAAATAACGAAGTTGCATGCATAAAATGGGATTATAAAAAACAGTTTGGGACGTACGTAAATAAGGAACTACATATAAAATGGGTAAGTGCGTATCTAGCGTTCATTAAATTCGTCCGATGAGCCATTAAAATTACAAAGTAGTCCCTTGTTCTTTTAATTGTAAGCCCACAAAAACTAAATAATTTAGTTGAATGGTACTGCGAAATTACGAACTAGGTGGTTCGTAAAGAACATTGATTGAATTCGTCAGAAGGATCATTAATTACATAAATAAGGCTTATTATTGAGGTTGCAATGAACGAAAATGCCCACGAGATATATGCTTAGCTGTGTAAGAAAGGAACTTGTACATTTTTAGAGTTCATTCAAATTTTCAAATGATTCATTTAAATCGTCTGATAGTTCACTTCTTTTTCAAAACAAGAAATAATTTCCGGCGAATCCAAAAGTCAAAACGATTTCATTTTAAGCGTTCAGCCGATTTATTAAAATCACAATTTGTTTCTTTGTTTAATAAGAAGGTCGCAATAAATAAAATGTGGACATTTCCTATTCGTGATTGGGTTGGCAAGCGAGAAACTATATATTAGATGGAAATGTATTAAGCATTCATCAAATTCGTTAGAAGAGTCATTGAAAAAATATGATTGGTCATTAAATGGATCCAATTATTAGTAAAAATACCTTCGAAGGAATTGATCTGTCGGATTGCATTTCTAGCGTTCATTAAAATCATCAGGTGATTCATCAAGGTCGTAGGATAGTTCTTTTTTTTTTTTAATACAACGGAAAAAGTACGGCATAAGTATATTTAGTTTTAATTATTCAAATTTAATTATATCATTTTTAAGTTATCTCTTAATATTTTTAAATAAATATTTAAAATAAAAAATAGTAAGTTTAAATTGTATTAAAGCAAAGCAGTTTAAAATTTCAGGTTTCATCATCACAATGATGATGATATAAGGTTCTGCGACAAAAATATCACATTCTAAAGAGGTCTTAAAAAACACACTGTTAAATTAAATAATTTTTATTCAAAGAATTCATAGAAAGGTATGCCTCATGATCGCCCAGATAAGCACACATTAATACAGATCATGACCAAACGTTAGAGTTCACTAAAAATCCCTCCATCATCCAGTTTTAATACTTTTTCCTTTCGGAATTTTTGTAAAAAATACCGACTTAAACAATTTTAAACCCGCAATTATTCTCAGTCACCTACCTACCCGATTGAGCTTATAACCCACGTTCTGCTCAAGCGTACTTCCCAACACCCTTCTATCACTTAGCCACTATTTTAGTTCGAAAGAAAATCCTTTTTGGAAACTCAGCAAGAAAAACATCTCCACCTCAATAGCTCCGTACTATGCCAAATTCCTTTTCAAACAGTACGAATTCACTCAACAATCACAATTTCAAATCAGCATAACTCAACCGACCAAATAAAAAATGTTTTCCATTCTTATTCGCTCTTTCACTTCCCTATAAAACACAAAGAAAAAAACGAAAAAACGAAGAACATCTTATATCCCTCTAAATAGTAGGTACTGGTTATTTACATGGAAAATCGATGGTGAGAACGACATAAAAACAACAACAAATTCCCAAGTTTCTCGTATATTCCTTGATACGTTACAATATCTCAAAAGAGATTTTACCCATTTTCTTTATCCCGAACTCTCGAAGTAGACACTTCTCCAGAGAGTCGTATATAAATTTTTCTTGACTTGACTACAGTACCCACGATGGCGAGTGTATCATGCCGATACCATATATAGTATGCAGAAAGTCAATGTCAATTTTCTCAAAAATGAAAAAAAAATACATACATTTTTTTGTTTTGTTTTGTTTTAGTCCTGAAATATGTGCACACACTTTCATCATAATAAACTCATCTAACAGATAGTAAGAGAGAGATCCTTTTATCCTGAGAACAAAACAGAAAATAATACTGAATAACTTATTCAAATATGATGCCAGAGAGGACAGAAATAAAGAAGGAAAGGAAATATCCTTTTTCTGTTATTTCGATGGAATTCCTTTTCTTGTTCCCTGGAGAGGGGTTTTTTACCCGACTGGTTGTTGTTGTTTTTTAGTTTTGAGTTTATGCAGTTGGATTGCATTTTGGGTTCAGTGGTTATTTTTGTATAAATGTATGTACATGTGTCCCCCGATATAAGAGGAAGTTTTCGTGTATGGTTGAATATTTAAAGTTGTTGACATATTGCCAAGTGACTGAATGGGTGTAGAAACGAATGAATATCCTGTTCGTTTTTTTTTCCTGTCGTTTGTTTGCTTTTTAGAGGAATGAAGTTTTAAATGGAAATGTGACATGCTGGCACTTGAAATATGGTCAAGATGTGGTTTGTTTTGCTATACAGTCTCCTAAGGATTTGGGATTTTCAATGCAAATAAATCGTTTCCTTCGAAAAGCAGGGACTACCCTTAAAGTTGAAGACAGCACGGCTGATTAATGAAACCTGATCTGCTGTAATTCGGCTCAATGTCTCCTGTGGTACAGTCAATCGCTGGGGTACCTTATGATTCCATAGTCGGACCTCTTCTTTTTGAAAAGTAGATTAGAGTCTGATTGGACCAGTGCACCCGTATTATGATAAAACGTGGCTTAGCCGTCCAAACTTCAGGGGATCCGAAATCTGTTTTCAGAATTTATTTAGCTGATGATTGGCAACTTTAAACGATGGACAATCATAGTCGACCACAGATATTGCCCTACTTATGAGAATGGGCAAATAACTGCTAAAAATGCAATCAAGGCAACCGCAATTGTTATGTCCCTTCCGAATCTATAGACCAACAAGCCCCAATTCCTATCCTTTGAACTGAGCATTTTTATTATCAAATCTTTAATATACCCTCATACAATATATTCTGCGCAGCAATATCAATCTTCGTTCTCATTACTTGTGAAAAGTTTTTCAATAGCCCGGGACAAAAATTCACTTATTACGAAACCAAGAAAAAACTGGATTATCTTCGGTCTTCCCTTTGGTTAAACTTCATCCATGATGACATATAAAGATAACGAATAGAAATCCACTCTTATTGCCCGTCGTCTCGCCCAAGGATACAATTTCCATCGATATCTTCCGCATACCACATTTTTCAACAGAAGAGAAAAAAAAATTGAATGAATTCCCTTCGTATATATCTTTCGCGTGTGCAATTGCGGAGGAATTTCTATCATCCTCGCGCGACGGTGTCCCCTTTAGAAATACAAACATATCGAAATTTGCTCGACATTTAAGTTGGAGATATTGCTGATTGGTTAAAAAAAGAAAATATACTCGACTTTATTGATTTTCTTAAAGGACAAACCGCCCACATCCTTAAATTCATTTTTGATCGGTAAAACCTTTAAAATCGCATCTAAGCCAAATCAGTGCCTTAATAGATTTATACTCCCATGTTATCTTGGTTTTTATTTATATCATCCGTACGGAGAAGAAAATTTGTCTCAGTTTTTATTCGAAGGGTATTTTAAATCCTCCACCTCCCAGCACCGCAGAAACCTAAGCTTGACAGTAATCAAGAGAAAATCGATTGAGAATAGATACACAATGTGTAACAAAATAGATATGTACCACAAAAGAGATGAACAGCTTTCTGTGGGTACGAAAATTTATTCAAAAAAATGTATGAGCCAAGGGAGAGGGAACAAAAAAATAGATTTATCACCTGAACGTGGGCGTAGAACAGAGAAAAAACACGTACAAAGAAATCTCAATGAAAGTTACCATTCGAATGGTCTACCCGGATGAGAGCCGATTGCAAACACCTTTGTCTATTTGGGGTGGTAAATTGAATTTGAATCTTGAATTGGGATCCAAATAGGCGCAACGACACCAAATCAATCATATCCCCCAGAAGAAAAATCATTCCATTCCCTGTGTCCATTGCAGTACATTCGCAGACGGGAGTTCCTTTCCCCGCAGACTTACTTCTGGTCTATAAATATATTGGTCCCTCTGTTTGCTCGGAGGTTCTATAGAAAGCGAACCCTTTCATCGGTCCGACTCTTCGATTTTTGTATTTCCTTTCTCTCTGGTACAGTGATCCGGCTCGAAGGACCATATTAGGAAATTTCTTTTCCATATCAAATTGGATTAAATTACCACTGGGCTATTCCAAATTGTACCAGAACATTTGAAGAGAAGAATCCATAGGAAGATACAAATATTAAATTTAAAGTGAGCCCCTTATATGCGCGACCAGCGACCACACCATTGCAATGATTAAGTGGGCAACCTCAATCGAGACTCTCACTTAATAGAAAAACAAAGAAAAAAAAAAAAAGATCAACCAATCCGATAAATTCGATACAACCTGGATTAGATACAATTTCTATCTCCATCATCAACATCTTGAAACTTTAGCATTTTGCTTCGAGTGTTTATATTCCTTCGCTCTACGAAAAAGTCGTCGAGAGCTCTTGACTGACCATGAATAAATTTTCATCATCTTCATGGGAGTCTCATCTCTTGAGAGTCTTTTTCTGTTTTGTTTTTGTTCGATGCCACCATGAAAGTTGAAACTATTCATCACTTACTTGAGCAGCAGTAGTCGAAGAAATGAAGAGGAAATAAGTAGTTTCTTCTTTTTTTCATGAAATTGTGCTGGCCACAAAAATATATCTACATCTATTTTGCACAGATTGCAATCTCATCAAAAGTTCCGACGGAGCGAGGTGTTTGTATCAACAGCTATATTAGATCATCGCTCATCATCAGTCATTTGGATGGTGCCTTTGCCTTGATATTGTTGTCTACCACTTCATCCCTAAGAGTTTTGCTTTATGTTTTTTTTTTTTTTTTTTAACGACCAATAGGGGATGAAAGGCTGCCAGCCTTTGGGTGGAATGGAAAAACAAAAAATGAAATATTAAGAAATGGAAGAACATTTTTAACACCAACGGCCATATGTTGGGTAAGTTCTTACCCGCTGTTGCGAATCGTGTTCGGTTAATATGCTGCTTTATGTGGCATCTGTTGGCGAAATGATGATTTCTGACAAGATTTCCTTGTCCTTTTGGGGTTAAACTTTGAAAACTTTGCAATTTACATGATAAATTGGTATTCTTCCGATGGGAGAAGATTGTGCCGCGCCATTTGGAGAGGGTTGTCTATATAGTTGGGTATAGCACATGTGGGAGCAATAAAACTGAGTCTAGTGAGCCAATTTAGGAAATTCACGCAAATCATTGGGGTGCCAGAAGGTGCCGTTGGTGGGCCTGATATCTTCGAAATAATTGAAAGTGTCTTAAGACAACAAATGTGTTATAGTCCTGAGACATGCTTGGTTCTATTTGAAAAGTATCTAAAATGATTTATAATGAGTCACCCCTAGGTGTCACGACATGCTTCACACTCCATGGTCAACCGAAATCAACTTACAAAAGCAAAACTGCTTCATTAATGAAGTGATTGTCCTTGTAGGCAGACTTTGACAGATTCTTTTAACAACTGCTCTTCAAAATATCTGCATCCCTCCTCATTTACATTCCATTTTGTATACCTACATGGTTTGTCTTCTGTAGGGGTGCAAAATATGTCACCATATGCAATAGTCATAATGATTTGGGTTGTGCCCACGGTGACATTTAAAAAAAGAATCTCAATCTGACACTTGGTAATGAATAATGCAACCGAAAGTGATTAGGAGGCCTTTGTGAGACTGTTGGGTCGATCATTTAGTCGATGCCGAATGGTGATGATTTATGCAAAGTTATTATGCAAAAGGATACCATCTCATGAATTGATTTTTCTAAGGGTGGTGCGATGTGCAAGCTGGCAGACTTTTATATACATATAAATGGAGTCCCACAAGGTTCTACTCTGTACATTTAATTAAAAAAAATATCGCCTCCTGATTTTTAGGACAAATTTAAATCTCTAAGCAGTTATTTTATTACTTACCGGCATTGCTTCACACATATCACTATCCCAATTTTGTGCGGCCTTCAGCGCCATCTCCTCTTCATTGCAATTACTATTTATATCCAATAGAAATGGTGGTCTTGGTGGTGGTGGTATCATAAATTTTGGTGGGGGTCCCGGACCGCCGCACTCATCACATTCAATATTATCTTCATACATTTCCCACATTTAAATATTTAAATATATATATTTTTTTCTTTTAAATTCTTATCGAATTTAATTTTTTTTTAGCTCGTCTTTTAAAAAAAAAAATACCGATTGACGATAAAGAACTTTTCAATTGAAGTAATGAAATCAAATGAAAGAAAAGAAATAAAAAAAAAATTAAAAAAAAAATATTTCGTGTCAAATTCGAGACATCTTTTTGGGTGTAGTTTGTTGACGGTTTGTCAGTGAAATTTTATTGCGTTGAAGTGGTTCGCAGCACGTGATCGGTATCTGAAATGGTAAAGGGATTTTTTTTATTAAATTTTTGAAACGTAAGAGTGATTTTTAAGAGGTTTTTCAATGGGGTGCCACAAGAAAGGCTCTTTGGGCCTTCATTATATTCATTAGACAGGTAGAATTATGTTGGTGGGGGTAGGGAATACATTATTTTTAATAACAAAAAACGGTAAGTCAAAACCTGCGCAGAGTTTCTCTCCAGTTCACAGTGTAACAGGCGTATCTTCACATTTAACTTATATCTATGTAGAAAGAAATGTTTATTGCTTTGATAATAAGTCACATCGGACCCAAGCTCCTTCCCCGAAGGGAATCTCTCAGCTAAGGGATACTTTTCTGTACTCGCCGATGAGTTCACTTGCCTTTCAGATAATGATCCACAAGAGACTCACCACGGACCCATACTTTTTCCCCAAGCAAATAAAATCAAAATGAATCATAAGTAGTGACACTTTGTTACTTCCACCCGACGAGTTCATCATCTGACAATGTTAAATACAACCAATGAAATACCTAGCAGCTGCCAGAAGATATTCCTTTTCAAAAACACTTTCCAACTTTGTATCCTCTATGCAGAAAAGTATCCTCTCATCTCAAAAACACACGGAGATACCTTGTGTATCTCCTCCGCGAACATATGCTAGCAATATCTCTACCAAAGTGTGGCCAAAGTAATTATCTCAAAATTGAAATTCTTGTCACGTTTCACTCACACTCTCTCTCCAATTCCAACAAAAGGACATTAGTGATTATCAACGGATGACACAGAATAAATAGACGAACGAGAAAACCTCGACAAAGAAAAATTCAATGCAAAACTGGCGCATGCTTATTTCTCAGGTGATGAGGATGAGGAGCGGGACACAAACACAACACACATCTCCTCTGCTTTAAATGTCCGACACAATGCAATTTCCTTTTCACTCAAGCGAAGGAATTATCGAAATGAAATTTTCATTTCAAGGATATAATACAATAATAAAAACGAAACAACACCGTTTCGAATATTCATGGCACATTGTGCGACTATGAAACTGTATACAACAGGGAAAAAAAATAAATCCATGTGTAGCTAGCTGATATCTCTCCTCGCAATATTCACCCCCCTTGAGGATTTAACTTTCTGCCATCGTGACCGTTGTGTGTGTTGTGCCGTGCTATTCACCCTCGTGTTATTGTCATTTCGGTGATTGCGTTTCTGGGATATAAAAATGCATAACATACGGCTGTGTACAGTTGTAGTAATAGCGAATGCGTATCCCATTTTGACTTTTGCATAAAACACAAAAGTTTTTTTCCTGTTTGACCTCATCCCGGCATATGTCCCGTTACTGTATTGTATGGACGAGACATCACATCGAATATTTATAGCGTTAGATTGGATTAAAACAATGCTAGATACATTATGAATGCCTGCAGATTTATTTATCTCTCCGTGCGACCGTGTAGCTAGTGCTGCTGAAATATTTCGGGTAATTAAAATTGCTTCACCTCGGCTTCTTAAATTAGTCTCTAACTCGGTGTAGGTATACGAGTATCGATTCAACGTCTCACTGTCATGTTCCGTGTGATTTGTTTGAGTTGTCGTTTCGTTTGCTTTTCCATTTAATGAATCCAAATCGTATCTATTCAATCTGTTCAATTTATTTTCACATAGATGCTGCTACCTTTTTTCTTTTTTTTAATCGGATTTGGGTGGCACTACGGGAAGGCAGAGTCTTTTCTGAATAGACGACGACGTGATGTCGTTATTTGCCATCTGAATCGAAGTTAATTGACTCTTTCTCGATAATTCGATGGATGACAATTCACTTTCTGATACATATACTTCACAGCTAATTGTGACCGGTATATTTGTATTCCGATTCGACACGAATTCCTTGGCTTATCTGTATTCAAATTGCAAACTTATCTAACAAGATGAACCAACAATTTTCCACATGGTTACCCATTGTGAATGATAAATCAAATCACATCCACAAAAATGTAAAAAAAAAAAAAAAACAGCAACAAACATCACGGACGAGGAATGAACAGGCAAAACGAAACGAAAGATGTATACAAATCAAATAACTTGCGTTATCTTAGATGCGCTGTTCTCCTCGTAATGTCCTTATTAAGTTTATTACAATATAGCCACCTTCTGGTATAGGTACAGTGTATCTATCCGTACTACATGTGCGTGTAAATGTTGGAAAGAACGCGTGCTAAGGTGGGTGGATTTGAATCGGATAGATTGGTATCATCTGGATTGTTGAAGTCAGTCGTATATACCTATCTACTTTAGAGTGGGAAAATTCGTAGCAAATCTCAAGGGATTTCCTAGAATTTCCCTTTATACGTTTGTTTCTATTTTCATTTTCCTTTTTGAGGTGATTTTTGTTCCTTTTTATTATCAGATCACTTGGCTTTGTTAGTTGACTGCACACAAAGCCAGAGCCAGAGCCAGAGAGCCCAAGTAGGAGAACATTTCTAAAGTCACGAAGTATCTAATTCAATTGACAATTTGCGGGAGCGATATTGAAGAAGAAAACGAAACGACAAATTCGTTGCCAGAGTGGATTACCATGTCCCGTGATTAATCAGCAGGCAATCGATGTAATAGGTATGCAGGTAATGGACTGAGTGTCTTTTGATTTATTTATTTTTTTGCCAAAAACTAGGTAATTATAATTTATAGAGGCGAGCACCTGTTTTGAGGCAAAGCAAATGTCAATCATCCGAGTGACAGTGACATATTTTGTCTGTCGTTTGGATAACAGACAGACAAAGGTATGATTACACCAGACAGGAAATGACGTTACATTGCTTCACTCGAGGAATATCTTTAACAATTTAAAGCCCAAGCAAATGATAAATGCACAGGGATTTTCTTTCTGTTGACTTTTTCAAGGTTAACACCAGAGCTGTAATATGAATAAATTCCTTCTCCCACCCAAGGTGGTATATCTTTCGCGCGTTCACCTAAATTTCAATATCAACTTCAATGTTTATCCTCTATGAGCTGCTGGTGTATATTTGTTTTTCTGTGTGTGAAAAGGATTCTTTTGAGTTATTACAAGGCCATTTATCGTGTCAACATGTGAAGATGCGAGGTTGAAACGAAAATCCGTCATAGTCGTTTTGATTAAATGGAGGGAACACGTTTTCAGATGTAACGTATACCTTTCGTGTATTTTTTTTATTCTTTAAGTTGTCCTTCCTATATAAAGTTGACCCCAAGCTGTAGAAAGTGGGTACTATATATGTATGCTATGTTTACTTTTAATTAATTTCGAAAGACAACGATGGAATATTTGTTTAGTTCATAAATGAAAGCCAAACATTGAATTAATTAACTTGAGGGAAGGAGAGGAATTAACTAACAGGGATAACCAGCAGGATACTGGGCTAATAATATGTCGAAGTGGGTAGGACAGTGAGACTCTTGATTGGGGGCCAAGCAATGCTTCGAAGAACTGCTTTGTCATATAAAAATATGTTGTATGAAGTTGGATGTATTTGAAGGGGGCTTGGTTGGGGATATGTTTGGAAAGGATCAATAACTGTGAGTAGGTAGGGTTGGGTATCAATGAATATTTAATAAATCCACCGCATTGGTGTACTAACAGAAAATTTTAATGACTGAATGCACTGAGACAATGAACGAATGTAATAGGCCGATGAACGATTACACAGCACAACTGATAGGCAGACAATTTTCTATACCGCCGAAGAATATAAGTTCAATCTGCCGCAGATATTGTGTACTAATAGAACATTTTTTTGATTGAATGTATTGAGATAATGAACGAATGGACTAGGCCGATGAATGAATGTGTAGGACAATAAATACGGCGGATACATGTTTATATCGTCAGGAAATATAAATCTAATCTGCCAAAGATGAGGTGTACTAACAGAAGTTCCCAATGAATTGGTGTATTGGGACAATGAACGAATTACTAGGCCGATGAATAAAAACACAGGACAAACAAATAGATTTATATTGGATACGAAAACGTTCTAGACATAGATCCAGATGAAGGGAATTGAATTTATGCTTGAATGAATGAATCCACTAAAATAATGAACAAGAGCACTAATCGAATGAATGGTTGAAAAGGTGTTTGGTAACTAGGATCCAAGAAATAGCGAATAAAAACATATCCCCGAATTATTACGCAATCTTTTGAAGATAATTTTAACACCGAAAGCTGACCAAAAATCTTACAGCCCTAAGCACAAAAAAGGACCTCTTGGAAGGCCGATAATCCAGTATTTTATTAATTTATGAATTTGTTCAAACAAAGATGGATTAACAGAGCTAAAAACTACATTGACGCGTAGAAGAAATGGAAACACGGAGTTCTAAGCTTCTGATTCATCAAGTGCTTACTACAAACCATGAGTAAGATGGGAGCTCGCATTTTTCGACCTGCCAAGTGTCAAGTAACAATTAAAAGTTTGTAGCAAACCATGTTGCATTGCCCTTTGCATTAATAATACCGGTACGCGAAAAATTAAGAGAAAAAATTATACGAGATAGCAGGAATCAAGAAAGATGCTCTCTTTTTCTTATTAGGCGACAAGGCACCCAATATACGAACCCATATTAGATCTTTGAACCTTTGGTTTGTGTCTACACCAACAAAAGTTAAAAAAAAAAATGATTCAAACTCTAGACGGTGGTTAGAAATATTTCTCGGGGTATTAAGCTATTTTTACTTACTTGAGCTCATGCAAAACTAGATCAAAATTACTGATGGAGCAAGGAACCCCTGAAGACGATTGTAAGACAGAAGATAGTTGATCCTCAAGCAAACACATAGTAGCATTCATTGTTCAAAAGAATTGCATCGCCTATTAAATATAATTCGAACTTCTTTAAAAATTGATGACGGCAAGTAGGAAAGGTCGAGCCTCTGTAGCTAACCCGATCCGGGGAGTAATGACGAACTACGATTGGCTGAAAATAGTTACCTGTTATCTACTGGAAGGTATATTTCGAAGATTATAACCACCCGCTAGGGCTAGCTATGGCCAGCGATTTCAATTTTTTAATAAATGTTCTGGCTATTCAACAAAATGCAGTCGACTCAAAATCGCGTTAACCCTTAAACCCTACCCTGGGGTCCAGCGCGCTTCATAAACTAAACTTTCGTGGATATTTTTTTCAACTACAAACCACACGATGGCGCTATTCAAGCTAATCCTCTAATGTATCAGTAGGCGTCTCGACAGTAGTCATTTTTAATTGCGCGTGCGGTACAGTCGTAATTATAACAACTTCCGGGTCCCAAAGACCCCATGGTAGGAATACTTGGCCAACTTTACCTGCATCCATCTGTAAAACAAAATATGTGCAATATGTCCAAGGGATAAGGACCGGAAGACGAAAATTAGATGCGGCAAGTGCCGAAACCCCGTTTACGGCGAACATAGCCGGCGTGCCAAAAATGCCTCGATTCTAAACTTTAAAATATTTTTAATATTAAACTATGTGTGTGATCTTAATGATAAATAATTTATATTAAAACGTCTTTTTGTTTTTGAAATAAGAACAAAAATATATTGGGGTTTTCTGGACCCCAGGGTAGCAATGTGTTTCTCCAGGGATGGGTAGGGTTTAAGGGTTAACAGAAGATGTGTGGTTTTGTCTACTTTCGTGACTAACGCCTTCAGTTCGACTTTGCTTGAAAAAGTGATAGTTATCAATTCAGAACTGCCAATGAGATGTTCAACTCCATGTCGTTCGTTAAAATTATTACCCCCTTATGTAGTGACCCTAACGACTTACCACATGAGTGCCGAATCGGACCCCAATTGTTTACTGAAATACTTCTTATTTTATTATTTATTCTTTTCAAGCTTAGGGAAGATAAAATCCGATTCTAAAGAGTGTGACTTCAAGCCCCAATTATGCAGTTCTAGTCCCCCAAAGGCACATGTCATTCCGCTCTCTTCTGCATATTACAATTAAAAATTCATATCCAGCCATAGCCCCTTATGGTGATGACAGTTTTTTCTTTTTTTAAATAATTCTCCCCCACTGAAGATTTCCTACGTCGAAATGGCAACAAAAAAAAAATCCACTTAATCCTCGTGCTCAGAGTGTCCTTTTCGAGTACGATGTTCGTCTCTTATTTTTGGCTGACATCCAACTGGGTGAATATGTCTTTGTTGCTGTAGCCTATCTCTATCGAGATAAAATTGCAAACAAAAAAGGTGTCTTCCTCTCAATGTGTCCACTTCTCCGCATGAGGCGCTATGTGCGCTCGACAAGTGAGGATAATGGAAAATTTAGGACACATACTTTTAAGAGTGAGAGTGAAAAATTTTCATTTTAACTCACCTAAAGTGGTGGTGGAATTGTTTGCGTTTGATGGGGACATCTGGGTCAATAATTCGTTACATAATATGTACCTATCCCTGACAGTTGCAATCATATTTCGTGTTAATTTCAAAAGAAAACACTACGTCACGCAGTGAAAAATTGATTTAATCTGAATAATAGGTAGGTACGAGTACATCCCTTAGTTGAGAGATAATAGCAAAAATGTCAGCACAAGGGAAATCTTTCGTCAATGTCATGTCGTGACATTTTTATTATTTTTTCTTTCCTTCGTCATATATTTACATCTAGTATATACTGGAGAAAATTACCATTCAACATTTTTCTCGTCTTTTGTTTGTCCTTGCCGAGGAGAAGACGAAAGCTGATGAGATTCCGTATAAACTATGTGGCCGACCGAGAAGACAACGAATTTCTTTGGCATTAAAGGACATAACTTTTACTTTAAGCAACGATCCTAGGCGGTCTTTTCTTGGAGGTAAAAGTGACTGTTGGAAAGTTTTTATTTTTTTTCTCTCTCCCAACTAGGACGCATTTCTCTACCTTTTGGTTTGAAATTAGTCCAAAGAAAAACTTTTCTCCTATTTCTCGCCCACATCCTGGCGAATAGCCCGACTTAACTGTAAATTACGACAGAGAATGGTGTGCAAGAAAACCAAAATAATGAAAAAGTTATGCATAATCCTTATAGTTATCAGCTAACAAAAGTCACAGTTAAATTTAGTTTGCCTTCCTCCATCATCACTGAGAGGAAAAGAACTAAAGCCAACAGAGCATCAATCTGTCACTTACACAAAGATGGAGATAAAAAAGAATCCAGAACTCCAACAAAATCACTGATAAGCACACGGCAAGGCGATACTTTGTATCTTTTAGATATTATGACAGGAAATCTAAAAAATGGGACAACGAAAAAAGAACCTCGCTGACATTTTTTTCTGCCATCACTTTCTCTATTTAACTAGAAAGAGGGACCGGAAAGAAAAAACTGTGTAAAAGAAAAGAAACTTTAAAATATCCTTATCCAGGATAATCTTGATAGATACACGAAAACTTTTCAGACAAAAAAAAAAAAGCAAGCAGAAACCTAAGAAAATTATTCAAAAGTTAAATGCAAAAGTGTTCATCTCGCCATCAGAAACACGACGAAGAACAAAAATTAAAAGGATGAAAGAAAATTATGAAACGGACGGAGGTGGTATGAAGGCAACGAAAAAATAAAACACCAGAATAGTGGCTGAAACTAATTTTCGCGCTGGAACAATGTTCGGGATAACTCGTTCATTTAAGGAGTTTTTTTTTCTTTAGCTTTTTTTTTTCATGGTTTTTAACGAGGTGCACCACAAAATACAGGGCAAAAGGAAAGAAAGGATAATGCATTAAACTGAAGTGGTAGAGTGTAAAAGAATGTGTTAGAGATCTAACCACCTCGTTTCTTAGAATTTTTTTTTTCTATTTTCCCTTTGCACTTTTTCACTTTTAATTTGTTCTTCTGTGAATTTGAATTGCATCCAACCAGCAGAGGAGGGTAATTAGTTGGTGAACTTTAAGGATTTAAAATAACTCTTTGCTGGGGTTTCTTTTTCGGAGTCAGTTTGAATTGGTTTTTAAATGGGTCAACGTATGGCGGTTGAGTGAAGTGACTCGCTTTGAAAATGAGAAAGTATAATGGGGTGCCACAGGGTTGAGCTGGCGAGGTTATACTTTTTGCAATCAAAGAAATTTCAGTTTTGGGACTTGTTTCAAATGGAATATTGTAATGTAAACGTGTGAGTAGATAATAGAGGCAATCCGAATTGAAAACCAGTCATATGCAACTCCTTGCATCAAAAAGACTGTGGTTCCTTCTAGGTTTTTTTTTTACACTTAAAATGCACTCTTTCATCGCATGAAATACTCGTATACACACAGTATTTCCCTCTAAATATAAATCTTAAAGGTGGGGGTGTGCGATGTGCGCACTTAAAGTCTTTAAATAAATTATAATTTAAAGGTCGATAAAATAAAATCCCTCTCTGTTTGAATAACACAAAAAAAAGGGTTTAAGTCTGAGTAAATAAAAATATGAATCAATGCTTTTCAATAAAATATCTCAATTTAAATTCAGACAACATTTTGCTGTTCTAATAGTGCCAGGTAGGTAGCTACATACATTTGCTGATAGGAATCGCCTGTGTGTATGGATGGCTTTGTAAAATCAGTACCGAGAACAACTTCATGCGACTTGAGTGTTTTGGCAATTAAAAATGTAAGAAACGTAGTAATGGGATAGGAGCAGATATACGTATCACGGGGATATCAATTTAATGTGTTTAAAGTAAAGGAAACGAAGGATGCATGGGCAATAAGGGATAATGTTGAATTATACATAAAATTTCTCCGACAGGTAGAAACGGAAGTTGGCGAAAGTAGGTCCCCACTTGAGAAGGGAAACGGTTCGATGTCAATTGTCTTCTGTGGGAATGTTCCCATTGTACTTTTGTCCTTTTGCGAAAGGGAAATTTATTGCGATTTTTATTCAAGTCTTAGGGGGGATAGCCAGTGAAGAGAAGCGATGATGGATTATTATATAGGTGGTTGCAATCGTATGTTTGGAAGGGTATTACGTGAGAATTACATTTTTTTACACTTTCGCAATTTTATATGCAGAATTTTCGCACAGTTTAATGTTAAATATTGCAAAATAAAATGATTCATTTTTTAGTTGATAAAAAAAACTAGCGTCGAATGCTACTACTACTACAAATAACAATATAAAATCGTCGAAAAAATGCATCAACTGAATTAATGAACAACAACACTAAAGCAATGAACGGGCGTATTTAATTTAATTTAAAAGAGAAAAACTTCTATACTCGAAAAAATGGGGAGCAAATTTCTTCAAGGTCGAATTTCGAGAGGTGCAACCATTTTTTGTTTACATATTCAACTACCAGAATAAACAAGGATTTTACAAAACTTGTCAAAATGAAATAGCTGTTGTAAGACAGTCCAACAAATTATTTGTTTTGACCCAGATTACTTTAAATTAAAATTTTCGAATGAACGAATCAACCAAATGAATGAACAAACATACCAAATTGATGAATGGCAACAATTTATTTCAACAATGATGCAACGATTTTGTTAAACATGAAGATTGACAGAGTTTTCATTTGCTCGCCCTTTAAAGACTGAATGAATGATCCACGTAAATTTTGGAATAAATGTATCGAATTTATGAATGGCTGTACATTTCCATTTAAATTGAAAATAGACACAATTTCTTTATAGATACAGATAACTATTTGTGCATTATAATAGTAAAGAGCAAATTGACTGGGAAATTACTGCTGTTTGGGAATTTGTTCTACAATACAAATGTTGTTAAGTGCAAATTGTAGCAATGAATTCATCAAAATGCAGTCAAATTATTAAGATGTAGTTGTAGACCCACTGCAGGAATTCCACATCAAATATTGCTTTATCTCATCGCATTGTCTAAAGAATTGCCACTTTTTAATTTCAATCGATATCTAAGATAGAAACAATAACAATAACAATAACAATAATAATTTAAAAATAAATTGTATTATTGTCTAAGATAGAAAAGAAGGGGCAAACATATTCTAAAATATCTATGGCCATGGAATACATTTTCTATTGTGCCTTCTCTTGTGATGAGCTGCTAGTCCTGTACTACCTAATCTAATCTAACCAATGGAATACATTTAAATTATTATTTATCATTATTATTATAACTTTATTGTTTCATACCTAAATAAGTTATACAAACAACAAAGCTACCGGGGCTTTAGGCTAGTTAAAGTTAAAAGACATTTAAATAAATAATTCTAACTTAAGTTTTACAATGATTTCATATACAGATTTGATATTGCTTTCTAAAATTAATGCTAAGAGTTGTTGTTGTTATTGAATTTATGCGAACAACAAACTTATTTTGACGCGAATTGGTTTTAAAAAAATAATAACAAATGAAGGAATCCACTTAATAAATGAAGAGATGTACTAAACTAATGAACCTCTTTCGAGAGGTAATTGCAGCTGCTTGTATAAAAATTCTTGAAAGGACATTATACATTAATGTTATTCAGCAAGGAACTAGAACACTTGTCACGGTTTTTTAATGAACATAAATTATAATGACACGATTTTGTTAATCCTAGATAGGGCGCAAAAATGACTCAGAGTTAATTTATTAATTAACTGGTTGTCTAATAGTAATTCACTCAGCGAGTCGTAAATTTGCAAGTATAAAAATAATTGGTAGATATACAAAATGACAACCTTCCACTGTATGCCCTATATCTCTTCTGCCAGATCTCCTCGTTGACCACTTTCCACGCTGAGATCTTATTATTTCAGTCATAAGACTACGTTCTGCATGACAAGGTATCGCTTATTTTTGTCAGAAGTCATTATTTTTGTATTCTAACATTTTTAGTTTCGATATTTTTTTAGTAATTCAATATAAATTTTGCAAGGTATCGTCTTTTCAATTCTCAAGTTGCAAACTTAAACTTAAAGTTGCGACACAGAACTACGTAGGCAACAGATACCTTTTTTTGACGTACAACTTGTACGAAGACTGGAAACATGCTCTATCCAAACGGGGGGTGGACAAAAATATCCCCACAAATCGTTAAGGCTGCGTTACTTCCAAGTTTTCTTCAAACCTACTCATCTATCCTATTGGAACATTTTTGCCAACTACCTACTATTCACCATTGAATATCTACCAACGAAAAAGGGTATCTCCTCATCGTTCAACCAAGAAACCCTCAACTAAATCATGTCAACCGACATCTCCCACTCTTTAGGGAACACTACATCTGTTTGCTATCTGCCTTCATCAATTAGCACCCAAGAAGTTGACCACAAGCAGACAAATCTCCAACAATACTATGTTCGCTGTTAATGATCAGGATCACCATCTCGAACGATAACAAAACGAACGAGATACGCATTCTAACTATTGGAAACTATAAATCATTTTAATATCGGACAAAATTCCGACCGATTTTTCAACTTCAGCTCAATGATAAAGGAGCCTTCAGCAAGAATCCTTTGCTTGCAGCATCTTAAAGAGGGGAAAAAAAAACCTCATACGTCTAGCGATACCCTTTATCTGGCTTTCGTTTAACATCTCATTTATTCCATGCTCTCGTCGGTGCGGAACACTTTTCTGTTGTATTATTTGCCTTTGAATTTCTCGTCTTATTTGTTTTTTTTTTTTCCAAACAGAAAACATACATATTCGTAAGTCATAACACATAACCGCCAGCAGTTTACAAGACGCGACTAAAAGATACGTTTCTGTTTAACCATTGTGCGTATATATGCACGACACAGTCGTATAGTTTGTGTGGATAATTACGAACTTAAAAAGATAATAAAACACAAGATGATGATGAATGCGGTGCGGCGGCTCATCCCGGGCTTCACCCCTTTAATATCTTGAGTAAATTTAAAAAACACGATAATCTGGATCCTCGTCTTTAATTTGTGTCTCCCGGTTTGTTGTCGGTCTCAAGCCAGAGAGATATCATAGTGAGTGCCTGCCTACATAGATATTCGTTTTTAGGTTAAGCACACACATAAACTGTGTGCAAGTATGTTTGCACATTGTTTAGCCTTAATGATGAATGTTTAATGAGTGATTGTACCTGGCATAAAAGGCGCTATTTAAATATTCATTGCATTGCGAAGGAGGTAGTGGATACACCGTGTTGCGAGTTAATATTTGATCAAGATAGAGCTCATTAAGGCGGTGGGTGGGAGATGTTGTCTACTCGTACTCACACAAATTATCCATAGACCGGTAGGAGTTGCGGAATGTGATTTTAATCCATAACTTTGAATTTTATCTGGCACAGCACACGTGGGTATAAATCACTGTAGCTTCACTTTATTCGGAAAGGGGATGATTTATTTTTATAACTTCTACCTTATGAGGTATTTATTTTGCACTGCACTCACAAAACACCACAGAGGGATACTTTCAACGCACGCATTTATGTAAGATTTAAATTTTTATTTTTCACTGCGAAATTATCCAATTTTTTCAATTTTTACTATACAATTTCAATATACAATCGCGGTTTCGAAGAAGGAAAAAACTTAACAGCCACTGTAATCTTTTTCAGATTCGCTTCAATCCAAGGGGAATTTTTGTATATTTATTTTTATTTTCAATCCGACGTTAAGTGTGCACATCCACGCATCTTACTTCGGCGACTTTCAGTCAGATACTGTTCGTTGTATGGCCATGGAGAAGGTATCTCTGGAAAATCGACGAGACACACCAGATCCGGGGTGTCTGTGTATGCGTGCCCGAGTGTGTATGGATCTAAGACAAATTTTTGAAATGTGTTTGCAGGCTCTGCAACATTTACCATGTTTGTTTCAAATGCAGCAGGCAGGCGATTGTTTTCCTTTGCAAATTTTCAGGTAGAAACGATTTTACTTTTGTTGTACGTGTGTGTGGAATTGGATAGGAAACATTTGAATGAACTTGCGCCGTGGATGGATAAAAATGCCGGGTCTTTTTTTTGTCGAGAGAAGACTGTTGAAAGATGATTGGAACCGAAATATGTTGATGTGCTTTGGACGAGCAATTAGCGACTTGCGAGTGGCCATCAATTCTCTGGGTCGGGTAACCGAATTTGGATTATAAACCGATGTGCAATTACCTGCTGGGTTTCAATTTCAAGTTTCAAATTTCCGATGCATTATAAACGTATTTAGATGATGACGAAGGTGGTTCAGCGATGTTAGGAGTGGATTGCACTGTTGCAGTAATTTGTTGGGCAGTTGATGTGGTTTGATGAAAATCATGAGAAAAATTCATGAACTGGATCTTCTTATGGGGTATGTAGCTTCGATTGGGAAGGCCAATATTAAACAAGGGAACTGTAGAAACATCTTGGGATAATCATTTCCAAAGTGGAACCGCAAAGAGATTGGTCGTATACAGCGTTACCACTTCAGTAAAAGAGGAGCGCAGTAGATCATTAAAAAAAATACAGTAGAATCGATCTTACCCCAGTAGATTTTTTGTTAAACAAAAATAAAAACAAATATCAATTGCTTAAAACTATATTAATCATCACTTTAATGTTTTTTTATACAATAAGTTTACAATATGTTGGTATCGTTTACAGGTTCTTTGCAGGGGTTATTTGTGCATGGTTTTTGTACAGCTGTTTAAGAGAATGTTTATACAACAAACAAAAAAAGTGCAGTAGATTTATTTTTTGCAAAAAGTGGAGTAGATGTACTGCTATTGCAGCAAAGTGGCAACGCTCGTCGTATACTCTTGAAAGTGTTGCTCTTTGTGCAACTTTTGAGCATTACTTTTGCCACCGGGCAGATTAACTGAAGATATTGGTTTTAAATTACCATCGTTCGTCAGGCTCATAGACCTGACTAAGTAGCTTAAGTCTAAACTCCGTCGTGCTCATTTTACTTATGCTTCGATCGAGACATTGAAACAAAAAAAAAGCCGACGTCCCTTATACCTCTTTGCTAACACACAATTTATATTTTTAATACTATTATTATTATTATTATTAATATTCTATTTTATTATTATTTTTTTTTTCTAAGTATTAATTTTTTAGAGACAATATTTTGTTTTTGGTCTCTCTAAACTCAAGTCTCTGACTTTGAAGACGTGCTACGGAGTCGGCGCAGTTAGACAGACGTCCTCTAGGTAGACCCAAGATGAGATGGTAAGATGAAGTCAGAAAAAATGTTCCCTCTACTTAATTGTGGACCTTGATGATCTAGAATCGGTGGCGGAAGATCCACTTCACTGAAGTATCCTACAAACCTTTATAATGCGGATAAATGGGACATGGAAAATGGTTCACCTAAGAACCTATACCTATGTATTTGGTATTTGTAAAAAATCAAGTCGAATCATTCATCCAAAAGTACTACTTCAAGTAAATGAACAAGACGACTTTCACTTCGTCCTCAAGGAGTTTTTGTCTCCAACCCGTATATAGGAAAAACGCAGCAGCGGAAGATGGTGACCACGAGTGGAAGGTTATCATAACATACTTGGAGTGGCGAACTGGAGGCAGTTAATCAAGAACATGGATTTTGAAAAAATAAATAAAATACCTATTTTCTTCACTTTGGTATAGAACCCTCAGAGAGCCCGCTCAATCGGTTTTGGATGGGTATTTCACACCCCCCTTAGTAACCGAACTCATCACTACCGCCCGAATAGCACAGATTGTGATTTGCAACAAAACTTCGATTGTATTGCTGTTATATTTAAGTAATCTGTAACAAAATCTTTTCTATATCAGTTGTATTCATGTTCACGCGGGACTATTTGTAACATTGTCATTCGAAATGTTGTAAATACGTTTTTTTAAGTTTTAAACTTGTTCACAAAAAGGGGGGGATGTTTGAAAATAGTTTTATAAGAGTTCGTAAGTTAGAGTTCTAAAAAGGTTGGTAATAAGTTACAGATACGTTTAGTAAATCCTCATTTTGGATACTTCTAATTTTAGTTATAATATTATGGTTCATGTTTTAATGATGTTTCATGTAACAACCGCCATATTGTTCACCATTTTATATACCTGTTTAACCATAGGTCTTAAGATGTGAAAAATACATTTCAATTTTTCCAATATATTACATAGCTTCTACAATCCATTTGTATAGAAACTGATGAATATGGTATATTAAAATTTGTTTCTACAAGTCTTTTGGGATTTCGAAGCTTAAATACACATTTTAATATTTTCTGATTTTCAAACTTTTCTTCTATTTAACCCTTTTTTGGAGGCGCGTGAATTTTCTGGACCCAAAACATTAATGTTCATGACAAAAGTAGTATTCGTTTAAGGATTTTGGTCTGAAATCGCAGCAAACTTGAACTGTTTTAGATACTAGTACCTTTCAGATCAAATATATTTACCTTTCCTTTTATACTTCATAATTTGTTTGTCTATACATGTAGACTCAAAAAGCATTCCAATAATAACTTATTTAAAACTTCCGGAATGTTTACAGAAACATTTCTCGTACTTATTTAATATCCAACATGTTATTTAAACTGATTTGCATAAGCAACATGTTTTCGTTGAAACAACGTAATAAGAACTATCATTTAACAAAAAATAACCTCAGTAAAACACAAATACTACAAAGTTGTTGCAAAATATAAGGGGAAATGCGGCTAATTTGGTTACAACGTGGGATGTGACAATGTTACTGCAATACCTAGGAAATAACTTGATAGTTATATTAGAGTTGTATGTACCATATTAAAACCCAAGTGTGCTATTCGGGCGCAGTCTCCCTCTGTTTAAAAGTCATGTTTATCAGTTTAAAGTCCATCCAAACTATTTACAGGACTTTTGTGCCTCAGCTGGGTTTGGGGTTCTTACCCTAAAAGTTGTCCTGTCGCTTGCAACCACAGTAACAGATGAAGGTTGCAATCGCCTCTGGTTGCCAGTGAATGCCCGATTTATTCTAGGTAACTAAAGGCGCTAATTTATGCTGGTTTTTGAACCAGTCATAACCTCAGTCTCTCTGCCTGAGTATTTGCAACAGCGAACTTACACCGATGCACACAGAGTTCTTATACGACTCTAATGACATATACAAATATGTCCTTGTCCATGACAGGTAACGCTTATAACAAACTACACGATAGAGGTTGTGAGTTTGTAAATTTAGCCTAAACACTAAAATTAACTATTAATATGGTAGCTACATATTAAAAGCACAACATCTTGATGGATCAGTTTGCCTACTCAAGTAAAACTGCATTGCACTATTGGAAACATGAATCTATTCAATCCAAACGATGCACTTGCAACATAAGCAAAGTGGCGAAACATTATGCCCCTGGAAATACATTCAACAAGAAAACATTTGTGATGTTTTTACGTTCCACTTTTATGCGGAAATATGTTTCGAACACGAAGCAGCATGTATCTATCCGTAGTATTTTTTTTTTGATTACTTTTCAGCTGGAATCATTGTTGGCGCTAAGAGAAAAAAAAATCCGCTAGACCACAACGCAAAATCCCCAACAAAAGTTAGTTTTTGCATCGCAAGAATCCGCTAGAATTCGCTAAAACATCAAGCTGACAGTATAAGTTTAAAAAATACATACATAATATTTAAAAGTAAATTGTTATTGAATAAAATAAATAAAATAAATAAAATAATACAAATAAACAATCACCAAATTCAAGATAACAAAACACAAATTGAAGTAAGGAAAACAAATTACAAATCAATTTCCAACTCAAAGATGGATTCATCTATTTCTCAGTTTGAAGTAAAGGCCTCGGTTATTAGTTCTTGAATCAGATTGCGATTTTGTTGGCTTTCCGATCTTACTTATGACGTCGGCTGATAGATCTTAATTATAGCAGCTATTGTTCATCACTTTTAATTGATTTCTTATTGTTATTAAACAAAGTTTGTAGTACCAGAGTTTGATGGAAATAAATCGCTAGAATTCACTAGATTTTATTTTAGCTACAACATTTTATTAAAAATCGTCGGGAGTCCTAAAAATCCAATAGATCTAGTGACAAGACCGCTAGAACGGCAACACTGGCTGGGATGGGAC
Source organism: Cheilosia variabilis (assembly GCA_951230905.1). NCBI lineage: Eukaryota > Metazoa > Arthropoda > Insecta > Diptera > Syrphidae > Cheilosia > Cheilosia variabilis. Next base: position 140,053,017 of record OX579676.1, on the reverse strand, counting down.
ATGGGAGATGGGACACCACAGAGAGTTCATAACAAATAAGACTTTATTTATTGAAAAATTTATCCAGGGACAGTTGGTCATTAAAAATATAATATGTTCAAATTTATTTTCTTTCATCGGCTTAATTAGGTAGGTTTACCATCCCATGCATGAAGCCGGCGAAATAAATTTCATCTCGTTAAAGTTTTGCTATCGCGACAAAAAGTAGCCTATGTCCTTCCTTGGGCCAAAGCGAATCCATCAATGCAAGTTCTAAAAATCTGACGTCAGTCTCTTTTTTGTGTTTTATAGATTAAGAATATTTTCAGAGCTGGCATAGAAAATGCTATAACTTCGTTTGACCTATAGGAAATTTTAAAAATGACAGCTCAAGCTCGTAGAGCGATTCGTCAAATTTGTGGTGACCAATTTTTGATCACATACTTAGCTCTCTGATAGAGTCAATAAGGACAGAGTGCTCAGCAGATTCGTGTACATCTGGTGCATTTTTTCTGTGGCTGAAATTCGAACAAAACTCTTTCAATGTTAGAGCGATCCCTCCTTTCATCAAGCGAACTGGAGGTCCGCTCAGATGGCCTCTTTCACATTAAACGTTCTGTTTCTGTGGTCTAATTTTTGCGACGGAATACCAAGCGCGATGGAAACCGCTTGTGTGCTCACTGCCTAAGTGAAAGCACATGGAAAACGTTCCGAATTCGCCACTTCATCGGCGGAAAGATTGGCAAGTTGCCCTTTGTCTGAGCCTTATGGAAACTTTCAAGTTGTTAACATAATTCCTACGAAGTTAGTGAAAGAATTCAAGAAGAACTGTTCGGGGTTCAGCAATTCGTCTCAGAATTTGACTTGGTTGCCAGAAAAGTTGCTGCATAGGTGAATCAAGTAGAATCCCCACTTAGACAACGGAATTGCAAACAAAAGTTATACAGAGCCATCACTGGGATTTAACTAAGTAGATACCCACCTACTCCAATATTGTTGTTCCTACAGGGGCGATAGAAGCGAATGGAAGAGAAGATGCAAGAGAGGTGGTTGTTGTTTAAAAAGCCTACTTCTGTCACATCGAGCAGCAACACTTATTGTCAGTCAAGAGGAGCTTCAGATCGAAACCCCAAAGGCTCGACACGACGAGAATGACCAAAATTTGACTACAGCCAAATCACTGCGAATGTCAGTACATACCTACTTTCATCTGGAGAACTGACAGCAATGTCTATTGGATTTTCTGAAGAAGGATGGCTGCACTGTCTCAGGAAGAAGATCTTCACGGGTCGGAAGACGTTTCGAAGCTTACAAAATTGTTTGCTCTACAGCAATTTGCAATTTCAGTGTATATTTTCCATTTCCGTCATTGCTATTTGCTACCCCGTATTAAGCAACATTGACTTCTTTAATTAGTGGTTAGCTTCAAAAATAAGCTCGAATGGTCATAGTCTCCCATGCAGCACTTGCACTATACAACGACAACGAGTTAATCAATACTAATTTCTTCTCTCCTCGGTGCAGAGAATCGAATCAAGGTCAATGTCTTTTTGCCTTGTGTTTGTATCTCGCATTCGCATGTGTCGCATCGGCATAACCCGTGAATCTAAACATCTGTGATGCAATTTATTAAACACTCTCCCTGCTCACTATATGGATTTATTTTTTAGGGCCGCTGAGAACGCCTTAAGCTGGAGAGCTCATCTCGGTCCAGCTCCAGCATCCAACATCAGTTCTCTGTTTGTTGTCTGTCTCTCTGCTCTGTGGCTGTTGGAAGAGTGAAGAGTTACGACCCATATCGGGATGGGAGAGATAATTTCTTTTTTCTCCACGGTTGGATTGGTGGACCCCCAAAATGTGTACAGAGAGAGTCGAATTAGTCTCTGTTGAGTGTTGAGTACCCATGTCAAATGTCATTCAAAAATATTCGTGCGGGCTTCTTTTGTAAAATAAAATTCGTTGAGTGCGTAGTGCGTTGCGATTTGGTATACAAAATTTGAATTTATGAAGCCTGCTACCATTTTTCATATTTTTCATCTCGTCTTATTCAAAGTAAAGCAACAGCAACATCAACATCTGCTCAGCATCAGCATCATGCCTCTGTTCTCTTGCAACATTTACGCACACTTTGAAGAAATTCTCATTTTTTCCATTTACACCAACACCAAACCAATTTTCCTTTTCGAGAGAGCAACTGAGAGAGATAGACTTTTGTCTTTTCAGGCTACATGTTCTTCGCCCTCAATGCCTCAATCAACACCAAGCGAGATACAAATGCGTTGCCTCAAAAAATATTTGTTTATTTTCCTTTCACTGCAGCAGCAACTTTGTTTACGTTCAGGTTTGTTATTCCACTGGTGTGCGTGTGGTGTGGAATTGTTTTTAAATCAAAAACAAAAAAGAAACAAAACTATCGAAGAACCAAACAAGTCGTACGTCTTAGGATATCCTAATCCTACGCCTACCGCACTGTTGCCCATATGCAACGGAGCGTTTCCGCGTTGCGTTCGGTTTTAGCCTTTGTGTGGGCGCTCGCTCAATTGATGTGATAATTGAGAAACAATGTCATCGATGTCATTAGGCGCATTTTTTGTTTATTGCACATGCATTTTGTTATGATGACAATTGCAATGGAAATGTACGACGACGACTTGTAATTAAAAAGTCGTTAAAATTCGGTCGAGGGAAATTTAATTTCTGTTAAATTGAACGAGTACATCTGGTTTTTGGTATACAACACTCCTAATGAGCTAAGCGACAACAATTTGGGACCGAAAATTGGTTCAACACAATTTCCGACTTAAATGAGTAACAGGATTGGAATTTGGTTAGAAGAATGGGAAGCACTTTTGAATTGCTCCTAGGTGTGTTGCATTTTGTAAACCTTTGCAGTAGGCCGCATTGCTGAATAATCTTCTTCAAATAGAAACTTCTAAAAAATGGAAAGAGTAAAGAAAAGGGTAACTTGCTGGTTTTAAATTACAAAATAATACAAGCGGTAACTGTAGAGGTATTTGCCGAATTACGCGAATATTGTTAGATCGTAGCCGGCTTATCCGTGAAGACTTTTGAGACTAGAAACGCTGCTGAACCTACAACCTATCGACCTTTATACTACGAACGTCGCAGCTGAGAGTTTTTTCAGAGAGAACAAAATTTTGAAGCCCGAATCATTCGGTCACTCCCACCATCTGTGATTAGAGCGGAATTATGCCACTCACGGACTACGAGAAACCGAGTATGACTTCGACAAGCAAATCACTGCAGAGTTTTCCAGGCAGAAATCTACGCGGTTAATAAAGCTGCTCAACTGTCTCAGCGAAGGAACTACCAGTACCAATTTAAATTATATTCTGCGTTGACAGCTAAGCAGTACTTAAAGCGATAAACTCCAATCTGGCAAACGATAAGCCATCACTCGACACTGCTATATGCTGGACATTTTGTTGAGGAAGGCAGCAGATAAATCGGCCCCATTGGAGCTCTGAAATAGACATGCCTACTAAAAGTTGTCAGACAAGTACTACAAGCTTTCAATGCAACTAAAAACTTTACTGATAATGCAACAATTTATTTGCCAAAAGAACGATGGAGCAACACTTACGGTTGGAACATTACTCGTAGCGTGTGGCCCACAATTGACACTAAAAGGTCAGAGATCCCAAAAACTCTTGATAGAAACCAAATCCGATTGCTCGCCGGAATAATAAACCGGCCACTGCATCATTGGAAACATAGCTGAAAGGATGGACACCTTTACGAATGACTTCCGCAGAAGTTGCAGAGACCAAGAGGTAATTGAATTTGTGGAACATGCCCTCCACGGTTCTTGTAAGGCCTGGAAGATCTAGCACGACCCCTCTACCAGATCTAGGAAGATTCATGAACAGATCCGAATGGTTTTGTTAGTAGTTACATGTCCCACCATGTCACACTATTATATAAAGATGTAATGTTTGTTTGTAGGAGGTAATTTCCGGAACTGTTGAACCGATTTCAAAAATTCTTTCACTAATAGAAAGATACGGGATTGAGTATTGCGGTAGGCTAATTTCTGATTTTCCATTTTTTTTTTTGAATTTTTTGCACTACGTGAATGACACGTAGACCAATGAAATCATTTTAAAATATTACTTTGCTTCATTCAACATGCCATTATATACATAAAAAAGGAATCGGCGACGGAATTCGCGCTGCGCCAACACTACAGACGAATTGTTACGCAAAAAAATAGACACGATTATTCCGCGTACTTGGGGAGTGTATCGCTCCATGGCTTGTTCACTTGTATTCTACATATTATGTCTAGTCCACAAATGTCAAAACAGATTTGACATTGGCGGCCATTTGCAGAAGTAAGACCACCTTCCAATAGGGTGATCTCTTTTGGCCCACCTTGTACTTCTCCGAATATTTTGAGCTATCATTCACCTTTCTGATCCATCCATTGAAGCTTTCCCCTGTCGCCGTTTTATACGTATCTATAATTATGGGCCATGGCACTTTAGGCGTCTGATTTGTGATCTCATTCTTACTCCTTTATTAGCATTGACTACAGAAAAACGTATCTCTCTGTCTCCGTCTCCATCTCTTGCAAAATTGCCCGTGCGTGATGGTATAAATGCAGTATTAGTCGGCTTAAAATAACGAAAGTAAGATTGTTACCTTTTAACAACCGCAAAAAAAATTTTTATGAATTTTGGTATAGGGATAGATGGGACCTCTGAGAATGACATAGGCTTCTTTTTGTCGCAAAAACAAAACGTGAAGGTGATTAAGTTGGGGATGCAAGTTCAAATGACGAACCAATTATTTCTTTGGTAAGAAACAAATACATTTGCTGCATATTTTAAATGTGCGTAGGGCTGATTGGTTGGCTTGAAAAATAGGATAGTTTTGGACCCGAAAAGTGGCTGTTCATAGTTCATGTATAATTAAAACTTATCGTAAACTTAAGACTTAATAAAAACTGAAATCTTGAATATGGTTGCAATTGTGAATTATCTTAAAAATCCTTTCAATGTAAAAGCTATTAATGTAAGCTAAATTTCCCTTTGAAATTTCCCTTTCTACATACGAGAAAAAATGTACATGAAATTGGTTTGCTTGGTCTGTTTTTGTATTGGACCACAGCCGAATAAAGATCTTGAACCCAGTCTTTGCTAATTATTTAATTTCGTTGAAGTCACAAAAACCATTGTGGACATTGAAGTATTTATTCTACGCAGACGAAGTCGCGCTTTCCTGCTAGTATTATATAACTGTAATCAAAATGGGCCTAAATGGCTTCTGGGTAAAAATTGCATTTAATGCAAACCCCCTCTTCTAGCCCAATCGACCCTAAGGCCTTAAATGGACAAATCAGATCCCCGCTCATCGTGGCCGCCAATCAATTTGTTTCAAAAACTCTGTCAAAAGTACGCATTGGGTTGGGGTCAAAATTCTAGATGGGTCAAAATTATTTTTACGAAATTCTACTTTCAAAATCCTATTTTCAAAATTCTGCGCGCGCTTTTAAAAATGTTTCAAACCTTTTTTTTATTGATGGCAGCATTTTTTAAAGCAAACATGGAGGGAACATTTTATTTTTTTCAATTTGTTTTTTCTTTTTCAAATCTTGACTCCTCTTTTCATAGTATTAATATTTTTTTAATTAAATTTCACATTATTTTTTTCTTAATATCCAGTTGTCTATTGTATTTTTTATTTAATTTTTTTTTTTCAGTATTTAATCTTATTTTTATTGATTCTTTTTAATGTTAATTTTATTTCTATGTTTTTACTTTAAAATTTTATTTTTTTGTAGATTTAAAACTGTTTTTAGATGTTTTTTTTATAGGTAGTTTATATATTTGTTAGTTGTAAAAAAGCTGAATAAACAGAATTTTATTGCTTGTGTAAAACTGAATTCTGTAAAGCAGAACTTCGTAAGTAGATTTTTTGTGTGAGAAGACAGAATTTTGAAAGCAGAATTTCGACCCATTCCCGTACGCATTGCCCCTACCGCACACGCCAAACCATCTCCCATACGTGTGTGACAAAACCCTGCTGCAGGTTCCCTCATTTTAAATCCACAATATAATTTCCGACCCACAAAATCCCCATGTTCAAATTAAATTTTAATAGAAAACCTACCACAAAAATATATGAATTCTCTTTCAAAAAAGTATCAACATCAAATACAAACTTATTGAACCACAAGGATCGCACTTATGTAAGTCCACATTCGCCGTACTATCTTCTAGCACCTACCACAAAACTAAAACAAATTTTATTGCCACAGATTGGGCCACAAACATGCTCGAAAGCGGCACACACAAAAAAATGTTTCAATTTAATTGTCCCAACCAATGTAGATAGTTTTTGCCATTTTAGAAGAGCCTTCCTTCCTTCCTTCCTGTATCTGCGCCTGTATCCATTCGAATCATATAAGGCACGTAAAACAAAAAAACCATACAACTTCCAAATCCCTCTTTACCATATTACGACCTCAAAACTGGGTCATTTGAATATAGTTGTACCTGAAGTAATTCCACTCTCTCACCAATGTAGCTAATCCCTATCCCAATGCTGTGCCATAAAAATTTGCCTCTGCCGTCCTTGTTGGATTGTGTAGATTATGTTTTGAATTTCTTTTTTTTTTTCTGTAACTGTAGTCAAACTTGTGTACCCTTGCTGTAATCCCCCTCCTCCAGCACACACTCTAATTGCAGGTGTTAATGTTGTGATAATTATTGCGGTGTAACCTACCATTGTGGCCTCATCCTTATGCAAATTGCATCCTAAGCGCCGCATCATAAGGACACTCTATATACCTACGGCACCTATGTGTAGCGTTTTGAAAATGTCCATGTAATATTTTATTGTAAGCGTTATTATTATTGCCGTCATATTCGAGGTTTTATCCTCCTCATGCTTGATTATTTCGAAATCCTTTTGCCAGGCACATTGTTTATCCTGCGCGCATATTATTTGCATACGAATCTGCACGAAGTGGAAATAAAAAAAGAAAAATGTCGGTGTGCACCTATTTTTGTTGGATAGGCGCGCACAAACGAAAGGATGCCTGCTCCAAGGATACGAGTATGTTCGCATTTATTTTTAGTTGTTTCTATTTATTTTTTTTGGATTTTTTTTGCATAGTAATTTGTGCACATGAATGGTGATAAAGATATAATAATTATTGCGCGCACACTTATCGTGCTCGCATTACATCGAGTGTGTGTTGTAGGGGAGGAAACACACCCCCAAACCAAGTATAGTATATTGCAGCCTCTTCGTTCTGGTGAACTATTTGCATATTCTGTGCAAGAAGAACCGCACGTGTGTCTGTGGTGGTGGTGCAGATTTGCATGCATTTTCGAAGTTTATTCGGCGCGCTGGATTACAATCAGGATAATGCCTTGGGGGGCTTTTTGAGTTAGCAGCGCCGCACGACTGAGTGAGCGTGTATGGATAGGGGGTTTAGCGTGTGCTACCCTCTATATGTGATTGAGTGTGTACATGGAAATTACATGTTATTCGCCTTGTCGCGAATATAACGCCACACAGATGGCAAACGAGGGTATGTCGCCCGCGGAGCGTATGTTGTCGTTCTTAATCCTTCAGATTTTGTGTGCGAAGTGGGGGTAGGAGGGGGAAACTTTTTAATAGGTTAAGAGTATAGTGGGTGAATTAAATTAACGTGATTTGAAGGGTTCTGCAGAAAGGACAAATGGAATTTTGAAATTTTCAGCGAGAGAGCTGGGGAATTCAAAAGTTGAGTGAAGGTAGTTGAGACGCTTTTCAAATGTTCGTCAAACTTTTTCGAGTGAAGTTCATACGGGACTTAAGGAGCATACCAGATGTTGAGTTATTGGAGTCGAGGGAGCGGAATGGTTGGTATTTTTATGGCTCATGAGCTAATTAATTAGTAAAATATAAGCACAAACTGGGTCAAGGGCTGAAGGATTAAATGTGAGTTTGTTGAGCGGCAAAACTGTGTAACCATTCATATTGGATGAGAGAAATTCACCAACAAGATAAGAAGGAGGATCTTGACACTTAATAGTAGCTCTATCTGGATCATAATCAGTATATTGACAGGACACTGCGTCATTGGAGTCTTGCTATGAAGGCTGGAGTCCAACAGGTTCCCAAATTCCAAGCCGTTTTCTTCCATCACACACCTTTTATAACCTGATCAATCCAAACCTATGTCATTTTTGATTTTCAATCTCCTTCGGCAAGCTTATCCATAAATGGATCGATTAGCTCCTACCTGCAATTCACTCAGGCCTTTAACTCCCTCTATCAACGATATTTAAACGATGCTCAAGCGAATCTAATAAGCGACCCCAAATCTTTTTTCCGATTCGTTAACTACAAAAAAAAGTCCGACGGATACCCTCCATCCCTCTCTTACGAAAATATAACTTCAAGTGATCCACACACCATTGCTAATTTTTTCGCGAGCTTTTTTAAACAGTCTTTTGCTGACAACTCCTTTGTTCCTGATCCTCTTTATTCCAATTACCTTCTCAACTACTCCATCGGCCCCTATCTCTCTCAAACTTTTGATCCTACTGTAATTGAAAATAGATTACAAAAACTTAACGACGAGTACTCACCTGGCCCTGACGGTATTCCCGCTATATTTCTCAAGAAGTGTTCCCTCGTTCTCTCCCAACCCCTTTCGCACCTCTTCCAGCTCTCGCTTTCCCAAGGCGACTTTCCTCAGATATGGAAGTTCTCCTTCATTACACCGATTCATAAAAAGGGATCAAAGAGCGAAGTTACCAATTACCGCCCGATAGCCAAACTCTCGCACATACCCAAACTCCTGGAAAGTATCCTGTACGAATCCTTAAGCTTTCAATGCAAGTCCTTAATTTCCCCTCACCAACACGGCTTTCTTAAAGGTAGATCCACTACAACTAACCTAGTTGAATTCGTGTCCTCTGCACTGTCGGCCTTAGAAAGTGGTAAAGAAGTTGATGTTATTGCAACCGATTTTAGTAAAGCTTTTGATAAGATATCACACAAATTAATTCTTTTCAAATTGTCTGTCCTCGGCTTTGAACCAATACTGCTGAAATGGATATCATCTTATTTGGAAAACCGTTTTTATAGTGTTCGCTTCAGGTCCGTCCTATCCACCTCATTCCTGGCAACCTCTGGTGTACCACAAGGCAGTCACCTAGGTCCCCTACTCTTCATCTTAACCATAAACGATCTTGAAAGGGTCATTAAACACTCCGCTATCTCTCTATATGCCGACGATACCAAATTCTTCAAACACATATCTTCATCACAAGACTCCTGCTTACTGCAAAAAGATTTAGATAATTTTTCTATCTGGTGTCTTAAAAATTGCCTAGAGCTCAATATTTCTAAATGCCAATAATCTATCACCTTATCCCGTAAGATCAACAAATCTTCTCCCCGTCTTTACCTACTCAACGACCAACCTATACCCATAGTACAGTCTCTTCGTGACCTTGGAATATTATACGACCAGGAGCTTAATTTCCGTTCGCATATAGATGAAATAATTCGCAAAGCCAATTCATCCCTTGGATTCATTAAACGATGGTCAAAGGAATTCTCCGACCCCTATGTGACTAGATCTCTCTACGCCACTTTTGTACGCCCCCTTCTCGAATACGCCAGCCAAACGTGGTCACCCTTTCAGCAAGTTCATATAAGCAGAATCGAAAACGTACAAAGACGTTTTCTTCGGTTTGCTCTCCGCGGTCTTTCTTGGAACGATCCCTTAATTCTTCCCCCATATCTAGACCGCCTCAAACTCATTAACTTGAATAGCCTTGAGGATCGTAGGGATGCCGCAGACATTATTTTCATTCATCGACTCCTATCAGGCTCTATCGATTGCCCGTCTCTTTTTAACTCCATCTCCTTGAATACAAACCCTCGTAATATACGAAACCCCCGCCTCTTCTACCTTCCTACCCACCGCACGTCCTACGGATCCAACGAACCAATTTCCCGTATGCTACGGCAGGTAAACTCTAACATTTCCATTTTTGACTTCAACCGCAGCTCTTACTCCATTAAACTCAGCCTCCGTCACTCTAAACCCTAGCTATAGTTATTAGTTATAAGTCTAAGTGTTTAGTAAACCGTCATAAGTCTTAGTTTAATTGTAATAGCTTGTATTAAGCCAAATAAATGGGGGTTTTTGCCCCCACCAAATTATGTCTACCAAATTAAAAATTACTTTTTCGCTGATAAGTGGAATAGGTATGATTGGAAATAAAGTAGGTACTAGGTAATATTGACAAAATTCCATTGTAAAATTTCAACAAAATTGGTTTTGTTGAACTGAAAAAAAATTGTTGTAATGATAAATGAAATTTATCAGTATTAATACCCCTAACTATTTTTATAGATATTCTCCAAAAGAACTTCCACAGATTCCACACTGCAACCATAGAGGTAATAAGTTTAACTATATGCCAACATATTAGGCCGTCAGACGAATACAAGTTTTTCCGAATGTTTCACAAAAACAATACAAAAATCGAGCAGGACAGCTTTTTAATGGCATTCTGTCAACCACATCTTCCAAAACGCGGGCCCAGAAAAAATATTTCGATTTCCTATAAGATGTGCTCCAAGGAATCCGGTCGCCCTATTAAAGTATGTCAAAAAATGTTTTCGAGCGTCCTCCATGTCAGTACAGTTCGACTACAATGGATCTGCAAGAATCTCGTTTTAAATAAAACAAATTTTTTTTTTCTTTTCTAATCAAAAGTCAACTATTCCAATCGTAATTTTCAAAACTCTTCTTTTCCATATCTATTAAATTGATTTTTTATAATTTTTAGGCTTACCTTATAGGTTCAAAACCATAAGTAATAGATAAAGATCATTTCAAACTTGCAATGTAGCCTTCATTTCATCATTTTAGTAGCTTTTAACAGTTTTTTTCGTTTTACTCAAAATTCCCAAAAGTGGAAAAGAAGAGTTTTGAAATTATAACCCTCTTTAAAAGGTACGTGGAAGAAGTTAGTGCGATAATATGGGTATATGTATATTGAAGACAAAACAGCTGAACTTACAACCAAGGAAAAACGTGTCCAGCCAAGTCAGACCAAGTTGTGCATGAATACGATTGTATTGAAGAAAATAGGATTGTGCACATTCTGGGCTCGGTTGGCTGGACTCTGGACATTTTCTTTCTTGTCTGTAAGTGCAGCTATTCGCTTCACTCAAAAAAATTGAATTTATCTTGAGAGTTGAGACTGTTGTGTTTTTAATCCTTCGGAAAATTTATTGAATTTGTATCGGCTAAATACCTACTGTGTTCGTATTATTGAAGTCTCGATCTTAAAAAAAGTATTTGCTGGAAAAAGACATTTACGTATACCTAACCTATATAGGTATACAATATGTACATATATATGTACTTTCTTATCTGAAAGTGCAACATCTTACTTTTCTACTCACTAAATACAAAGTGTGAATATTTTTTTAGATTGTGAAATCGATCGGAAAGCCCTGGCCTATACAACGCCAAACATTTGGCAACATTTTTCTCTGGATAAGGACATACCATTGGGAGTGCTGATTGGTTTTCAACTCAAATAATAAATACAATTAATTTAATTTAACTTGGATAGTTACTTTTCTTAAATAAATCTAATTATTAAACTTATTTATTTTGCGTATCATTTATCATTATTTTACAGGGGTATTGTAGACATATTTTGGATATACCTAAATAATTTCTTTACTTAGATAAATACTTATTTCGTTCCTTAAAAATATAGTTACAACTGCAAGTGAGTATTAATCATATCGACAAATAGTTCCTTTAATTCAACAGAACAATAAATAAAGATTTGACAGACACAACAATTCTGCTGATGAATCAACAAATTAAAATGCTGGAGCTGACAAAATGTTGCTATGTAACCAACGATCTGTTTATAGATTCAACAAAACACAACGGCAGTACTGACAAATTATTCTGTACAATCAACAATATTTTCTGTTGATTTAACAAAATGCACTAATTCGATATTATTAACAATTTTTTTTGTTAATTTGATAAAAGACCAAATTGATAAATTTCTTTCTAAAAACAACAGATAATTGTTGATATGATAAAACAGCAACGGTAGAATTGGCAAATCTCTTTTGTTAAATGAACAACGTTATGATCAATTTAACAAATTATTTTTAAACGCACAAACAAACGATTTTTGTTAACACAACAATTTTCTTATCATCACAAGAAAAGTTTTAAGACAAGATAAAACTTACTAAAATTTTGTCAATTTGATAGAAACATTTTGTTGGACGTATATTGACAAAAAATTTTTTGAATCAAGCTCCATTTTTTATCAAATATACCAAGGTTTTATTTTCAGTGATATAGGTATACCATCCTCATCGATGTTGCAACCTGTTTTTCGTGTATGCTACCAATGAGAGTGCAGTATCTCTAAGTCAGAATTACACTCTGTCCGATATCCAATTTCTATTGGAAGCCACTGGTTTCGATCACGTCTTCGAGTTTTTAAAGTGAGGACTTAAAAAGAAAAACGCTCTTCTCTGATGCCCGAACTCTAACCTCTACCCATTTACGTGGATTACGTTTCTCGTCGATCCTTTTTGCGGTTCTTTGCTTTTGGGTATAAGTCGAATGCCCACGCAAAGCTAAGCCCACAAAATGACGGAAATAAAAATAAGCTTAAAAAATGAAGCCATATGACAGCCATAGTCCAAAGTTTATGCAAAATGAAGGCACCCAATAGATAAAGAAGACCTGCTAAGGGGAATTTATGTACCGATGTTGTTTTGAGGTCGAAGCCGAGGTGTAGGTACTCCGCCGTCACGCTTACCATGCAGTGTCACGGATTTTGTTGACCTAAAAGCAAGCTGTTGCTCTGAAAAGACCCTGAATCCAAAGAGTATATCCATGGCCAACAAGCACAACCTAAACTAAGAATCGATGATTGCAGTGCCTGGTCCGACGTTTAATAAAACTGAAGCTAAGCTTCTCTGATGGTTTAAGAGAGAACGCTTTTCGGTAAAAATCAGCCCAACAGCGGTCCATTCAGTCGGGGTAAAAGATGTTAGGAAGTCTTACAGCCAAGTCCACTATGTTTCTGGTGAAAAATAGACAAGCTGAAGAATACGTTAAACGTTGCTTATATTTCTTAATGTGCGGTATTTAGGTATAGAAAGTCCGAAGAGCAAAATATGATTAAGGTCGTCTACCTTAAAGTCGCACCGAGCTTACTGGTTCACGGAGGAAAAACAGTAAATTTAGCTTTAGGTAGGCAGCGAACAGCAATATGGAGGTTTGAGACTTTTGTTAACCTAACAGCCAGCGAGTATGTCACAGGGGTCATTTTGGTTCAGTATCATGAGAGGGGCATGTTCAAAAGATCTTATGGGCTGCATATTTTAATGCTTTGGTCTCCGAGAGCAAGCAAAGGTCTGATTAGCCAATAGACTATTTGCACTGACGAAGAAGCCTTTTTTTTGTAGCCAAAATGGCCCCCATTGACATTCCTGCCAAAGAGATGCGAGTAGGTAACAAATTGCGAACGGTGGACCGTTCCCCAGAAGGCTGGAAGTAGAAGAAATGGTCAACATCCGTTGCCTATAGCTTGCCAAACGACAAATGGACCAACCGATTGATGTCTGAACACAGCCAACACGCATGGATAGCATAAGGTTCCACTAAACCAAGCACCCAGAGAGCACAAAGAGTCCCTGAAAGAAGGCTCTTTGAAGAGAGGGAGATAGAACTGCTGATGAGGTCGGATAGCAAACGCGTATATCCAACCTAGCAAAGCCATTTAAAATCCACACTTCCGTCAGGTCCACTAAGAAACCATCGCACATCATCGCAAGAATTAACACCTCTCATCTCCGCCGTTCGTTTTTAACACACGCCCGCATTAGCACCCCCTTAACATATCTCCACTCGAAGTATGCCCTCAAATTATATGCCAGCCATGCCAAATGCCAGCTGCTATATGAAAGCGGAACTTACGCCACTTTACTCCTGGCATAAATCCAAAATGGCCATCGTCATAAATTGTTCCTTTCAACCCTGTAACCCTTATACCCGTTGCTGCACGGTTTACTCCCGAATTTCAAATGCCGACCGACAAACTCTTCATTTATTTATATCATTCTCCCATATACGAGAGCGCGCACACACACGCACACCCCAAGGAACACTTTCAGCCGTCGCATCAGCCCCGCTTCAAGTAGCCCAAGAAAGGACTCGAAATTAAGGAGAAAATTTAATTATATCCGCACACAGAAGCAATTCGCTACACTTTTCTCTTTCTGTTATGCTATAATTAAATTTTCACTTGATTTCCATAGATATGCAGTCGTTGCTTATTTTTCAAATGAAATCAAATTTTGCTTCCTTCCCCCTTCGGTCGGTTGCAATTTGCTTCATTGAATATCCTTTTTCACACCGTCCAAAGAATTAATTGTCTTCGACTGCGTACTCGCGCGCATGTGAACAGAAATTAAGAAAAACTCAAGTCAATTTCATCCCACACCAGGATACGTCACATCGGTGTATACATTTACAAAACAAGTCAAAGGAGGCGCAAGACTTTGTCAATACAATGAGACTAATTCAGCCCAATTCAAGGATAATGTTGTTATAAATATCATTACATTGTTGGTATAGTTTTTGCAAAACACCGAGAGTGTACCGCAAGAACTTGTTGCCATATCAAAGAGATCAAAAGGACAGGAGAATGCCAAATCCACCTACACCTGAGAACAGAGATAATGCCGACTTACCGACAAAAAGAAACAGGATAACAATGCAATGTCACCTAATTGTTGCAAAAGGACACCGAGCAGTCGTCGTCTTTGATCTGGTTTTCTCCCAGGATTACCGGTGCGTATCCCTGGAGTCGTCTATACACTTTGTTACAATCGGTGCGATTGTAATAATTACAATAATAAAACCAGAGAGAAAAGGATCTATAAGCCGATGATATACCTGTCACTGGGTATCCTATGGCGGGGCTGCGGACACCTGAATGGTTTCTTTTCACATCTATTCATATGTAGCCCCGCATTGAGTGACGCACCGACTTTGATCGCACTCGATTTTCAATCAATTGATTGTGGAACCGCAAAGGGGACAATTTACGACAGTGACTCGTCGAATTGGGTGTGAAATTCGTTTTGAGCTGCGAGAAGAATTCTACATGAGCGGGATAGTCAACAATGGAGTCGGAATTGCTGGCTCTGCGTATCCCGAGAGGCTTGGATTAAAATCCACTAATGTAAAGGTAAAGGTGATTCGGGTTCGGGTTAACAAACAAAAGTCTGACCTATAATTGGATTAGATGGAAGTCTCTCTTCTTGCTTTGTGGAAATGGAGACCGCGGTTTTAGTTGAGTTGGGTGACGGACGTATTAACTTGTAAATTGCTTGCTCTTAGATGTGACGAATTTTCTTTAAATAACCTGGCAGGTGGTAGGTAGCTGCCTCTGTCTTTGACAGCTTAGAAAATTCGATGAATTGGAAGCCAGCTTTCGATTTGATCTTTGCAGAGCAAGTCGCCTTGTCTTTCTGACGAAAATGTGTTCCGCAAGGGCGAACCTAGATAGGCTTCCCATTGCTGATCCGCCCTCGAGACTTTCAAAATTTATGTAAAAGCTCGACTTCGCTGCAAAGGTTTCGACAACAGATGTGTCTAATGTATGTAAAAGGTTTAGCTTGGACATTGTGATCCTCTTGACTCAAGTCAGTAGGCCAATAGGTGAAGAAAAGTCCCGGTAGTGAGAAAGATACAAAAAAGTTTACTCAAAAAAAGAAATCGTAGTGCCAACAATTTTCGTTGGTTAAAATGAACCCAAAAATCAAAATCTTTGATTTAAGAATGAAATTGTTGGCAATTATTTAATAAAATACTTATGTTGAGTATATTATTCTTACGCTAAATACCGGATTCTTGAAAATTTAAAAACGAGTTCTTGTTAACAAAAATTATATTTGAACCGAGAACTTTTAACTTACAATTTTTTAAAAATCTCAAAATTCTTCGCTTTTCAATCTCTTTTTTTTTCTGAGTGTACGGAAGAAAATCCGGGGTAATTTTGAAAACACTAGATAAAACTCTATAGCAACCGCCGTCGGTAGCAAACGTTTTGAAGATTCGAAAACCTAACAACCGATTAGCCGAATGTTCGGAAGAGCTTAGTGTTTTGAAATCCCTTGGTCCTTCACAAGGGTTTGACATGTAATCAAGTGGGGTATACTAAGCCACCGTCTGGTGTCAAAAAGTTCTTTAACCAACAACGAAGCTCTATACAGAGGTTTTTAAAGCAGGTCATAAAAGCAGGTTATAAAGGTCATAAAGCAGGACTTGCCAAGCAAAAATTATTGTAAGCCTGATTTTTTTATGTTTAATAAAGTCTTTTCTATTCCAAAATCTACAGAGGATTGTCTGTCGAAACTGTGCGACAATTCACCCACGGAAAGCCACCTTTCATTTGATTCGTGTTTCATAAAAATCCTTTTCGAAATAACGCTGTAATCGGTACGACAAAAAATAAGTTTAGCCTTTACCCCTAATCATCTCACATTCAAACCAACTCCGTCCCACATCTGGAACACGACAAAATTCCGCCAAAACCACCCAACAAATGGCCTGCGCTTCCTATGTTTATCACAATGAACCAAAGCTACAACCGCGCACACACTGACCAGGACCACCCCATCGTCCTGCACCAGTGTACAGCAATAAATTTCAATTCAACCTCAAATAATTACACAAATGGCTTTTCGTAGTTATCACTTGGTCCATAGGTAGGAAGAACACAAAACTATACGACTCCAGCCCCACATCGTTGTAAAAGCGTTTTCCTATCGACTACGAGACTACATGTGTGCTGTCCTTCGTTTAGTCCATTTCCAGGAAGCAAACAAAACATCACTGGGACACAAATAAAAAAAAAAACAGGAGTTTCCCTCCATTGATTGCATACAAAATATCCATTAAATTAACCATCCTCCTTGGCAATTACACACACACCATTATCGCGCGCCCTGTTTGCAAGGACTTTGGTAGAAAATTCCCGACTTCCCTTCCACGCCTGAGCCCCCAGCATAAAGCCGAGAAAAGGCAACCGAGTACACCAACAAAAAAGAATGAATCAAACATTCGTTGGAAAGTTTTGCATCTGAATGCTTTCACATGCGGATTGCCGGGGCCCGGACGGTGTGAAAGGCCATAAGGATATTGAATTGTTTCTATTTTTCGAAAACCACAAGAGGAGGCGTCATCGCGTATGAAAAGCAAAACAAATTCCACCCCATACATCAGTAGAATTGCGCGATGCAGGATTTTGTAAAAGAAAACAGTGTCCTGGGGCGCACTGCATTGGGCATGGTCTCCCCCATTTATTTATAGTCGGATGTATGGAAAAGGCCAAATGCCCTCTAATACGAACAAATTCACCCCCAGTGATTGTTATGCGGATGTACGTGGTACACACTCGCCTGTGGGTGGATGAAAACAAAATTCGAGTTATATGGCTATTTTCATTAATTTCTAGGATTTGACTTTTCTTGACACCCTAATCAATTTTACTTTGTGCGCGCAGAAAATTGCCAGGGGCTACTATACAACTGCATGAATCGCTGGGGTACTGAAGAAAGAATAATGCGCTGTAGGTTTTGAAATTGGAGTCTTAATGCGAACGGGAGGGTTCTAACTTGATTGGTCTGGGTGTGGCAATGAGCGCATGGTTCTGTATTACAGAAGGTGACAGACATTTGTAAAGAATCCTATTGCAGCTTTAAGTTCCATAGCTAGATCGGGAAGGATTGTCACAATATAAGCTCAGTCTTGTGCCTTGAAAAACCATTTCAAGAGACAATACATGTCCTGTCCATATATATCAAATTCCAAAGAAGAAGCTAGAATAGGCTAAGATAAAATGTTTAAAATGAAAATGAGTTTGGGAAATGCCACGCCCCTTTTCCAAAACTTTTTCCGAAGTGCTTTATTCAAACCATGTTTATAAAATTGACAAATTCTACAACTTTTGCTCCATTTAGTTATGAGAAATAGCGTTTCCAATGGCTTGTCTTATAAGGGAGGTGCCACGCCCCCTTTTCCATTGCCCAACACATTTTGCAATATCGCACAGTTGAAATACAACCATGAACGGAATTTTTTCAACAATGACTGAGGCAGGTGTTGAGATATATATTCTTTTGTTGTCTCAAGAGTAATATCGTTTTTATGGGAAGTGCCACGCCCCTTTTTCTGAAAATCTTCGTGTAGTGCTAGTAAAACTCTTAGAGGACTCACGAATCGACGGTTTAATGTTATCCGATCGGATTAAAATTCTGGAAGATGGAAGATGGAAGATTGAAGATTGAAGATGGAAGATGGGAGATGGAAGATGGAAGATGGAAGTTGAAGATGGAAGATGGAAGATGGAAGATGGAAGATGGAAGATGAAAGATGGAAGATGGAAGATTGATGATGGAAGATGGGAGATGGAAGATGGAAGATTGAAGATGGCGGATGGTGGATGGAAGATGGAAGATGGAAGATGGAAGATGGAAGATGGAAGATGGTGGATGGAAGATGGAAGATGGAAGATGGAAGATGGGAGATGGGAGATGGAAGATGGAAGATGGAAGATGGAAGATGGATGATGGGAGATGGAAGATGGAAGATGGAAGATGGAAGATGGAAGATGGAAGATGGAAGATGGAAGATGAAAGATGAAAGATGGAAGATGGAAGATGGAAGATGGAAGATGGAAGATGGAAGATGGAAGATGGAAGATGGAAGATGGAAGATGGGAGATGGGAGATGAAAGATGGAAGATGGAAGATGGAAGATGGAAGATGGAAGATGGGAGATGGAAGATGGAAGATGGAAGATGGAAGATGGAAGATGGAAGATGGGAGATGGGAGATGGAAGATGGAAGATGGAAGATGGAAGATGGAAGATGGAAGATGAAAGATGGAAGATGGAAGATGGAAGATGGAAGATGGAAGATGGAAGATGGAAGATGGGAGATGGAAGATGGAAGATGGAAGATGGAAGATGGAAGATGGAAGATGAAAGATGGAAGATGGAAGATGGAAGATGGAAGATGGAAGATGGAAGATGGAAGATGGAAGATGGAAGATGGAAGATGGAAGATGGAAGATGGAAGATGGAAGATGGAAGATGGAAGATGGGAGATGGAAGATGGGAGATGGAAGATGGAAGATGGAAGATGGAAGATGGAAGATGGAAGTTGGAAGATGGAAGATGAAAGATGGTGGATGGAAGATGGAAGATGGAAGATGGAAGATGGAAGATGGAAGATGGGAGATGGAAGATGGAAGATGGAAGATGGAAGATGGAAGATGGATGATGGAAGATGGAAGATGGAAGATGGAAGATGGAAGATGGAAGATGGAAGATGGAACATGGAAGTCAGAAGACAGAAGACAGAAGACAGAACACAAAAAATAGAAGACTGAAGACAGGATGCAAAAGACAGAAGACAAAAGAATGAAGAAGCGCGTTATTCCTAATCAGTTGTCATTTTTACATGTAGAAGCAGTGTAGAAGTAGATAAAGCCTTTTGTCGGGTTGCTTCCAGAGGTAATAAACCCAAATAGAAACTAAATTCGACAGCCAGTAGCCTTAAATCTTATAAGTCGGTAGGAAGCTCTGTCTGCATGCGGCTGCAACTTGATACATCCTAATCCGCAGCTCCCCATATGAACCGACTAATGAAACATCTTGCAAGCCAACATAATAACAAGTGTTCCCGCAGCGATATAAGTACCTAATGCCCGCAGCAAAAAAAAAAAAAAACTCTGACAGACAAATCCATTAGCACCCATACAACTGATATAGCTGGCGGAGGACCTTCAAAAAACGCAGCATTAACTGCAAAAACAACTAAACACTTTCGAAAACAAAGAACACTCTTCCAAACCATATCCTTAATGCACTCACTGCAGGCATTGTCATCGTCTTGCCATATAGAAGTCTCGCTCTACGAGTATCTCTTTCTTGCTGGGCACCCTACGGCACATAATGCACCCAATGCGGATAGCCATAAATAATACGTCTCCTGAGAGAAACCCAGCAAAAAGAAAAAGGACATCCCTAGACACAAAAACTCGCCGCGTTAATAATTACTGCACTAAGGACAACCCTACACCATACCTCCATATTTTTGGCCATAATCCTGTTAAATTTCTATGACACTATCCGCAAAACGCAGCAGCATCCTTCGGTCGACACACACTCACATGAGAAAGAGAAAAACACCAGAACAAGAAGAAAACAGAAAAACGGTGCGAAAAATGCCATTCCCTTTTCCATTCCATATTCGTTGATTTATGAAGCTCGACGGGACACCCATGGACACCTACGTATGTGCGAATTTGTCCAAAACTACCGCTTTACACGGATGGTAATTTGTAAATACAAATACAGATATAGGTATTGGTGTAGGTACCAACATAACAAGTGACCGACTCGGCAGGAGGTGCTGTGCTGGTTGGAAATTTTCTAAAAAAAAAAATTAAAGCCGAAGATAATGCGTTATCTGCGCTACTTTTGTTCCGCCAGTTGACTTGCATCTCCTTCCAAGGACATCGCAGTTAACTGTCAGTTGTTTGTCAATCGGGAATTGCAATTCATCATTGTTTCACAAGCCCGAATTGAAAATTTACGACCGCATATCGGTTCGGGGGAGGACGATTTTATGACAGGACATTATAGCATGACATTTACCCTCTAATGTCCTCGCATTAACCGTCAATAATCACGCATTCAACACAAAAAAATACCAAAACACAAATACAAAAGGACATTCTGGTCGCCATTCTCAACTGACATGCAAAGGATCACATCGCGCAGCCATAAATTTGCTACGGTCATCCGAGTTTTTGGTTTACGATGCGAGCGACACAAAGTCAGCCCGAACAATACTCCGCATTAGTGATGCAGTTAATCTGTGTGTGTACTTAATGCATTTCCATAGAATTCTGATTGACATATGACGAGGAGGCGAGTGAAAAAGGTTGCAACACAGGCACACATTGATTGTGCGTTCTCGGTGCGGGGAAGAGTTGAAATTTCCATTTTTAACGAGCCAAAGTTGAAAACCGCCATTAAACGCATGTTTAGGTTATATTTGGGAATCTTTTTATTGCGACGAGTGAGTGGTGTGTACGTGTATGTGACGAAGAGGGGTCTATATGCTCATGCACCCGGGCGCCACTTGATATGAGGGCGCACTCAAATCTGATTGTTGTAACAATCCTTTAACATGTTGTAAAACATTCGTCGTTTGGATCTGTCGCCTTGGGGAGAGGACTAATATTTTGTTGGCTGTTTAATTTCATTTCGGAGTAATGAATATTTATTTTTTTTTTCTTTAAGAATTGGGGGACGAAATGTTTATTACCGTTGTTAGGAGATAAATGATGGTGGTGATCTGGGCGAGGGGATGCGAGCAGCGAGCTAACATTGACGACATTCGTGGAGGCGAGTGATAGCGAGTTTTCGAAGAACTAGATAAGGTTTGACGGCTTACAACTCAGGCGTAACATTGTGTTGTGAAGTGCATGCTGGGGGCACTTAGGAGTATCTATTATTATGCTAAGCCGTTGGTGGAATACTTACGAGATGTATGCGTAAAGTGTAGCGACATTATGGTGGGTGCAGACAGAATGAGTTTTTGGGTATGTGATAGGAAAACAAAATAAATATTGAGCGCAATACGACAATGACCGAACTTTTAACTTAGTTTGTGAGAGTTTTTGGATTTGGGAGGAACCGAATGGACCTAAAATTATTTTATGCGGAGTCCGATTGTTTGAATTGGAAAGCAGTCTGAGGACAGAGACATTTTTGTGAAGACGTTCGCGCGGGCTAGGGCAGTGAAAGAAACCTTGAGGTGAAAATCGCGCTTTCTGGGGGTCGAACCGGACAGTCTTTAAAATTAATTTTTATCTGTTTTGCTCATTAACGAAAATACTCGATAAAAGCGAATAAATCCAGAACAGCTCTCGAAGCACTGAGTCACTACACTTCTAAGCCTCTGTCTATGACTTCTGTTCCCTGTTGTCCTATCATGAATTTCCACGGTTGTCAAAAGCAGAACAAGGTTTCAAGGTTTGCAATTGTTTCTCAATCACAAATTGCGTTTGTGCAACTCAACTACCCTCATCTAGAAGCGTGGTCTATTTATTTAGTCCTTAGGCTAAAGACATTTTGAGGATTCGTATACCTTTGAGGAAGAACATGACAAGTCTATTGAAACTCCTGCTGACCGAACCCATAACGAGACGAAAACTCGAGAACTGAAACTTTTTGTTTCTTTTTTTTGTCGGGCAAGGAAAAACTCCACTCTGACGTCAACCGAAACTTGACCATTTTACTACCTTGAAGCAAATCCAGGTATCACCCATTTCAGTGGAATTTCCTCGACTTTCGTAGAAATTTGAAAATGCACTTCAACGATGAGAAGCTTACAGTATCAGCACTCACCACATCAGCACCGAAGGCCCGCCACCTGTTCCGAGCAAAGGCAGGACAGTAGCAAAGGCAGTGATCCGAGTTATCGTCGCCCACTCCACCTGCATTGCAGCCAGTAGTGTAACTGAAAATGTAGCCAGTAAAGCATCTCATGATTGTTTTGAACTGCCATGACCGGTTATGAAAATTCTTGATGATCGCGAGTTTCCTGGTGGAACCCAGAGCTGCAGAGACTCTGAAAGGAAGCCAGAAAAGTTCTAGATAAACTCAAGTGGAGCGCGGAGGCTTTTCCGATCCCATCGGAGAAGAATTTGAGAAGTTATTGCGTTAGTCGAAAGGTAACAAATTTAACCAAGCTCTTGGTTTCCCCTAGAGTAGAGATCGTTTTACAAAATTCTTTATATAATGTTTTTGGTAGAGGCCTTAAAAAAATCCGAGGGTACACTCAGAAAGATACAGTAGCCCTGTTAAATGCGCCACCTCTGTTTTATGTAGGTAGTTTTCATGGCTGTTATAACCGCACATTACACAGAGCAACAACAAAAAATATTTGAAGACATCCAAGCTAGCTGTCAGACCTGCATACAGAGCGGCTAAAACCTCTTAACAGAGCATCGGAAGCTTTCACAGCCACTCAAATTTGAAGTACCTATACCTATATATAGAGCTGTCAGAACCTAATAGAGAGGTTGTGAACCCAAATGGGAAGCTGAAATAGGCTAGTAAAAGTATTCATATACGCCAATAACAAGAGCCTACCTTGGTGGAAGTTTAAGCCTCTTCGAAGCCTAATAAACCAGGGTTAGATTCTGTAAGGCGAGAACAATTCGCTCTAAGTTGCAGAAGTAAATCTTTCGTGCACAAGAAAACGTTTGAATGCTTCGTCTTACAGAATGCCGACCCTGACTTCCTTTTAAATTTATCTTATAACTTAGCTGTCCGTTTTATAGGAAATAACACGCCGTGAGAAGCGTGGCCTGTGGTACACATACGGGGCGGTTGCGCCAGCCTTTAATTTATTATTAGGTAGATGACTAAGTAGGTCTTACAAAAGTTGTAATTTGTTGGTCGCACCTTAATCGAAATGCAAGTAGATGCCTACCGTTGTTTCCATCTAAAGACCCGGTCGACTGCTGTTCACAAAAGTGGTTCATTCAATTACCTCTCGAAAGCTTAAATCAACAATCTTCCACAGGCATTAGCTCAGGAACTTGGCAGCAAGTAGTTACCAGCTTTAAGGTTCGGATAGTGAGCTGTACTCACTCGTATGTCAACTACCAATTTATAGCACAATAAAAAACGTTTGCCTGTTTTACTGATCAGCTATTTCAGCAGAGCATGCAAAGTAAAGAAGAATGCCCAATAAAACAGTTCACAGTAACATATGAGAAAAATTGTTATAAACTACTTACGTTTTGTTGCGTGCGTCAAACTTTTAGTTTAATTCGACGTTCTTCCATTTCCCACTTGCTGAAAGTAAGCCTTGCTAAAAGCACATAAAACTGTAATAATAATACGAGTGTTTTATTGAACATCTATCTCAGCAAAGTAAAGAAAAAGCAGCAGAAAGGCCCTCTTGACAGCAGCATGCAGCAGTTCATGATGAGTCCTTTCTGGGGATGTGTTCATGACACTGACAGACACTGCAGTCCTTCTTCATCTTTAATTTGCTTTGCTGAGAAAAATATTCAATAAAACACACACATTCATTATTTTTTAAGTCTTCTGTGTTCTGTGTTGGGAATATTTGATCCAGGTTTCTTATGTTTTTCTTGATTTAAAAAAAATTGTTTTGGTGTTGATTTTTACAGTCCTGTAGAAAAAAATTGTCTCATGATACCTTTCTCAAAGTACAAAATGTAAAGGTACCGAAAAAAATATTTATTTTCATAATTCAGCAAAAGTGCTCTCCTTTGGAAAAAGTTATTTTGCAATTTGACAAAATAACCTGACCCAGTACCTAGCTGCGTATTTTCTCTAAATCTCGACCCAGAGCCAGTCCTAAGCAAGCAATCACATTCGATGGCAGTTCCAATCCAAGATATTGTTGTCTCCAAAAATATCCTTGAAAACTTCAAGTGCCTAAGCGACAGATTGTTTATTTATTTTTAAGAACAGTCCAACTGTGAATGTAAAAATTTGGAAATTTAAAAAAAACGACACACAAAAAGATAACATGTGGCTGCATATCTTTTTTGGGCTGCAAGGATATTCCCACTTGAGATGTATTTATTTCTAATGAGAAAATCTGCCAGGAATTTGATCCTTTTATGAGTTTTTAATATAAGTTACGAGCATTCTTCAGAAGCCATATGCTGTTGCCACTCGAAAAAAAAAATGGTATCAAGGATAAAGATATACAAAGTCTTAGAGGTAAAAATCTGTCCGCATGAAAACAACTGAAATGCTGAGAACAAATGGACGGCCCAAACCTATTGGCGAGAAGAATAATAATTATCCTTGAAGAAGACATATCCATAAAACATTTGACAGGTACGAGTATCCTCGAGATCGAGGGTGCAATTCGGGACTACCTGTTGTGCTATATTTCCAGGGATTGCGGTGGCGACCGCATGATCGATGACCTTGTTGAGAGAAATCCAGGATCAGAGGCAAACCTAGTTTTCCAATGAAGATGTCCGCTTCACCGTTAACCATGACTGATCGACAGCAACTCTGGGGATTTCGCAGCGCAAATGCACAGGGACACATAGGGAGTTTGCTTTCAACTATACAAGTGTGGAGAATCTAACGTGGAAATTAATTTGATTCGGATTTGCGTTCAATTCCTCGGAACTCGACCAAACTCACAGTTGGAGGGAAAATCCAATAACACGCGAGGATGTTATTTTGTTTGTTGACGTTTGTTACGCTCGCTCTCTCTCTCTGTGTGGGGACTGTCGGTAATTGGAGGAGGAAATTGATTTTGTGCGGTTTTTCATGTGAGTGTCCTGTGCTGTGATGTGCGCGACAAATCTGAGTAAACAAGAAATGTTTGGTTACAAAATGCATTTCAGTTTGTTGGGCATGTTGATGATGGCTGGCAGATTGATGGATGTCAACTTGGATTTGGAAGAGCCAAAGGGTGACCGCCAGCGCATATGCGCATCCTGCCATGTGTATTAGGGGGGTGTTGGATTTCTTCTGGGATACGAAACACATGCTGCTAAATGGATGGGTTGGATTCCAGTGGCTTACATTTTGATTGTCAACTGCACTTTGGGTGTATTTCTTTTTTGACGATTTCAATTGACGCCAGAGGAAAGTTAGAGTGTGTAGGGTGGGTTGAAAGTGTAGTCACAGAGAGTGACAATATGATGTTGTTTGTTGTCTTGATAGGAAGACTCATGGGCTTCTGTATTGGGTTATGATTGGAAACACTTGGGTGGAAGGACAACAAATAGAGATGTGGAAACGTATTTTTTTAGGGATAAGGAAAGGCGGCTCATATTCGAAGAGGATTCGCATTTATTGTAGACTCAATGGGTATCTATTCTGTTGGTGAAGGCCTTGAATACTCGACTTTAAGTTGTTGTAAACGAAGAGGTGTCTGTGGACCTTTTGTGAGCAGCACTTTTGGTAGTGTAACTCAAGGTATCTGCTTTTAATGCTGGCTACCACGTGTCACTGCGACAGAGCGGACAAGGCCCATTTATATAGCATTGAGAGAAGTAGGGGATGTCGGAGGAATGCTAGTGAAGCTGACTTTTTCCATTTTTAGAGTTAAATCCTTGTTATTTTATCCTGTGGCATGGCTCTTCGGTCTTTTTCAATGTCAAGTTTGTTATTGAAACTGTGGCCATGATCCCGCTCAGCTTGGACTCTTGATCTTCACTTTGAGTTTGTTGAATTGGAACTGTAGACAATGGAAAAGGACCAGCGGGAGTTTTATTTAATTTTGATTTGAGTGCTTAGGTCCGTTTTTGACAAAAGCATCTGGGCAAAAACTAAACGGAGGATAGCTGTTTCCAATAGTAATTTTTGTCTGCCCTGCCAATTGAGAATTGTGTAGTAGGGCCCTATCGCGAAGCGCTTAGGAAATTCTATACAAGACCCTGATAGCCCCAGTCCTGCTTTATGGCGCTGAGGCTCAGCCTTTGTCTAAAACAGAAGACGATATTCTCGGTCACGTGGGAGGAAGATTTTTCGTAAATCTTTGAGTCCCATTAGGGGGCTTTGGAGGAGAAAATTCGAGATTAAATAACTAAAAGACCTGTACAGACGTCGCTGATGAAAAATTTGGCAATCAGGTCAATGAACACAAATAGTCGGGCTCGTTGAGTCTTCAAGTCTAAACCGGAGATTTACCATGTTGCTCAACGAACTTTATAAGATGTGATGGATATGTTTCAAGCTTAATACAAGCCGGGCTCCTTGGCCGAGCATTACAACAGTAAGTTGCGACTGGGATGTTACAACAAAAGTTCCTATCCGAAATGCGAAGAGAAAAATACTTAGCACGATGTTCGGTTCCCGTTTATTTACGTTTTCGGGTTTTAGTGCATGCGACTCAATGACGAACTTATTAGAAAGCTGCAATTTGAGTGTTCGAGATAACTAGGATATATTGAGCGAAAGTCGGCATCAATGCTCCGGCACGCAGAGTCCTTAATTCAAACCAGAGAGTCAATGGAGTAAAATCAGATTTCGAAGGCAACCAAAGCAGTTCACGCACCGCCTATAACCTCAGAAACGTGAGCAAGTTAGTTGTTGCGGGGCCAAAACTTGTGATTAAAGCAGGGTAGACCTTACATAAGTTAAACTTGAGCTTGACAGTGGATTATTGGCATAGCATTCAGGGCTTCATGCCCAAACTGCTTCTTCTTTTCCTCAGCCATTTGCGGTGAAAATCCTTACCCGTTCCAAACAACTCTGCCAATAAGTTTGCCATAAAATCCACCCACCTAGGACATCACCACCCCCGTTTGACACACTCGCAAAATCATATCAATCTTTCAATTCAATTAATCGCTCATTGCGATTTATCACTCCGCCTGATTCCACTGGTCTTGGTCGCTGCAGACACTAATGATCACCATTACTCCATGCATCATTAAAATCAATTCAAAGTAAATTCCGCCAAACGGAAGCTGTCAAAACCCATTTGTCAATGTCCTGTGACATTGCCAGCGAGTATGCCTCATTTGATTTTTCCTACAAACTTGTGTATCGGGCGGAGAAATACTTGCCAAATGCATGTGGAACGTAGTCGTCGGCGGCACTCTTCTCAGAACGTCGCGCAAATTAAGCAAATGTCTCAATTAACTTTAATTTGCACTTCTCCATTCAGCAGTCGCATGCGTCTTCCTATCGTCCTCCACTTCCTTCTCTCGCAGTTTTTGTATTTTTTCGTTCTGTCATCAATTAACGTGTGATACCAACCAAAAAGAGAGACACACTCAATCTAATTGGCCGTTTGATAGCTCGTGGTCGTCTCCAGCATAAAAACAGGGCGCGCTCATAAAAACATAAAAAAATAAAAAATAAAGGTCGCTCTTCCATCGAAAAATGACATAGGATGTGGGTCATTGCGATGCATATCTATATAAGCACAAAAATGTCAAACTCCCCATAAATTACCAGGCGCGGACAATAAATTGTGTCCCGATGAAGATATTCCACCCGACAGTCGATGTTGACTGTCAATTGTGTGTTCCACGAAAGAAAAACCATCAACACAGAGACCCACAGTGGGCAGCATGTCGGAGCGCATGTCGTTCCGCGTCAAATACTATCAAGCCGTTGACTCCATCTTGATGGGAAAAGGACATTTATATTGCTGCCGCGAGAGAGAGAGTCCCAAAATGGAGATGCAGACCCATTGCGGACAGAGCGAGAGTAATCAACTTCCCCAGCAGCCAAAACGAATCCAATTAAATCGATTCCAACGAAATCCGAGAGACAGTACCTCCGCAATCAAGATCACTGATCAGGATCGGAGGACCATAAATTTTGTTCTTGTTCCTGTTGCCCTCCTCGCACCCGCTCCCAGTCTGAGACTCGACTCGGACTCGATTCAGACCCGATGATTGTTTTATGTTTTCGTCGTTGGCTTTATCGCTTTGTAGGAGCCAAGAGCGGGAGATTGCGATCATTGATCCGATCCTCTGATGCAATTTGATATCTGTCCCAGAGAAACCTGTGTCAAGTGCACACTGCACACAATTGCGTCTCCGAATGTCCTGACAAAGTATGTGACGTTCGAAACAGAGGAAGGAAAGTAGGTCCTGTAATGTTTTCAAAATATAAAGCGCGATCGATCAGTGATAAGGGCAGACAGTGCAGCAGGGAATAACGGACGGGAAAAGGCGTCCAAAATCCACATAAGGGACAGTCAACGAGTCAATTTATGAGTGGTGTCACTTTGGCACAGACATCCCGTAACTCAGCTGAGCGACTTCAATTGTTTTTTCCAAGGAAGAACGATCGATAAGCAGAACCAACACACACACCAGGACACAGAGGACGCGCGATGACGCTTCAATTAGTCTTCGTTTGCAGCGAGTTCAACTTGCTTGAGTTTCAATTGCATTTGAATGGAAATTAAATTCCTGGGCAAAACAATCTCACAATTAGAGGCGGGCTACATGGAAATTAATACTCATGGTATATGCCGTGCGTGTGTGTGTGTCAGACATTGATCAATATTTTGACTCTCGGCGACGCTTTGTCGTGTGATCACAGATGGGGGAAGAGTGCAGGTGTGCCCTCAAGTAATAGGGGGAGACAATCGTACACTTTGAGAGCGGGTACAACCACTTTGACATTTTAAAAGGATGACACTTCAAAAATGTATACGCATGGTAACGAACCCTTTATCTTGCATACTGCAGTGGACTAATTATGACATAATTGCCTGAAGCAATTTTGTTAATGGGCGCGACTGCAAGTGGGGCGCACCTATTTACACAACTGAACTGAGAGGGCTACTAGATTTAGAGTTACACAAGACTTGAGGGCTTAAGGCGTCTGTCGTAGGTACATAGTGAAAGTGATATCCGGATGAATGTAAAAAGATGGAAGATGACGAAGTGATAAATAAAGGGTGGGCCATCTATAGTGGTGTGTTTTTAAATCATAGGTTATTTTGATACTGACAGCTGTTTCCCGCTTGAAATCTTGACAGAAAGTCAGTGTCATACCTCCGTGGAACGAAATGAGTCGCTTTACGCTTGAATATTGAAAACTTATTTCCAAAGTGAGTGCTGTGTAGCCCAAACAGTGCGTGTTTTGACAAAAAGCTTTGGCCGAAATGAAGCACCCACTGAGCAAGTGTACGCAAGTTTGTGCAAAAAGTTCGTGAGACTGGTATGCTGGTGGACAACACTCATGTACCCCGTCGCAGTGTTGCCGTTCTCGCAATTTTGTCGCTAGTGGATTTTTAAGACTTTTTAATAAAATGTTGTCGCTAAAATAAAATCTAGTGAATTCTAGCAATTTATTTCTATCAAACCCTGGTACTACAAAGTTTGTATAATAACAATAAAAAATAAATTAAAAGTGATGAACAATAGCTGCTATAATTACGATCTACCAGACGACCGGAAAGCCAACAAAATCGCAATCTGATTCAAGAACTATATAACCGAGGCCTCTACTTCAAACTTAGGAATAGATGAATCCGTCTTAGAGTTGGAAATTAATTTGTTTTTTTTAACTTTTTTTTTTCCAAAAGTTTTTTTTTATTTTTTTACTGTAATTTGTTGATTGTTTGATTTTTTTATATATTTTATTCAATAATACTTTACTTTTAAATATTATGTATGCATTTTTTGAACTTATACTTTCAGCTTGATATTTTAGCGAGTTCTAGCGGATTTTTTCGATGCAAAAACTAACATTTCTACCGGATTTTGCGTTGTGGTCTAGCGGATTTTTTTTCTCTTGGCGGCAACACCGCCCCGTCGTCGTGCATGGCGCACAGGCGAGAATGTGGCTGCTGTAGCCGAGAGAGTGAGACTTAATTCACGAATATCGGTTCATGTTTCGGTTTTCGGTTTTGGTCCACGGTGGGCGTTAGAGAGCCATGTTAACCGACTTTTTTTTGACTGAAATTGAAGACATTTATTTGGACGACCTCTGGTTCACTCAGAATTGCGCGCCATTCCACGCAGCCCGGCCACAATCGATCTTTTGCACACCAAATTCCAAAATCGTGTTATCATCGAAGCTGCGATTTGACCCCTTTTTGGACTTTTTTTTGTGAGGAACCGTGAAGGATCGATGTTATGCCAACAATTCGGAAACCATTGAAGCTTTAAGGCCAATATCATTAAAGCAATCCGGTAGCTACAGTCCGAAACAATCAACAAGGTCTTGGAAAATTCGAGTGACAGAATGCGCTAATGCGCATAATTAATGGGAATGTTTACTGTTACTAATAAAGCCATAAGACATGGGAAAAAATTTAATTTTGTTAATTTTATTGCAATTTTAAAAAGAAAATTCGGCCCACCCTGTAGCAGAGTCGAGCAGTCGTAGCAGTGGTGCCACTTTGCTGCAAAAGCAGTAGATCTACTGCCCTTTTTTGATATGATAAACCTTCTTTTAACGGCTACAAAAACCATGCAAAAAATAGCCGCTGTAAAGAATGTATGAATGAAGCCAACTTAAGGCACCAAGTGACAAAGAACAGAAACAGGAAAAGAAACAGAATCCCATACATTTGCAACAGAAACAGAATTAGGAACAGAACATAATTTTTTCAGCAACTGAATTTAGCGACTGAAAAATGGCTGTTTGACGACAGAACGTAAACAAGTCTACATTGATTGTTTCTGTTGTTTTTGTTTTTTTTTGTTTGCATTTTTCTGCATCTGTCATCTGGCTGAATTTAATTGGAAAGTACATATTAACAATAAAGATTTCTTTGCAGGTAAGAAGAGTAGAAAAAGAAAACGTTTCGAACTTGCAGGTAGTCCTGCATACTCCCCTAATTTTTAGTCGGTTTGTAACCTTTTGGAACAAAGTCTGCCGCGGACACAGAACAACGTAGAGGCGTGGCACCGCCGGCTGAAAGTTCTCGCGGGGCATTCACATATTGGTGTATATTCACTGATTGCTCTTTTATGTGAAGAGCAAATCCGTGTGAAAACATGTTTGACTAAAATAACTGCCGGTGAGAAGCACCAACTAAGAAAACGTTACGTGACAAAGGAAAAAAGAATTAGAAAAATTTACGCGGAACGTAACGAGCGTTCTGAAATAAGTTTCCTCAGAGGAATTGCGTACAATTTGAACTTGTATTAGATATTGTTTTGTCACGGATCGTTTTTGATGTGTTTTTTGTTATGTTTTATTTATTTGAAGTTTGTTATTTTGTTGATTTTGTTAAATAAATTTGCCCAATTGTTTTGTTGCTAAAATAAAATTTTTAGTTTCATTTTCGGGATTTTGGCTTTTCGGGATTTGTGGCTTTTCGGGATTGTGGCTTTTCGGGATTTTTGGCTTTTCGGGATTTTGGCTTTTCGGGTTTGGGGATTTTCGGGATTGTGGCTTTTCGGGATTAGTGGCTTTTCGGGATTTTGGATTTTCGGTATTTTGGGCTTTCGGGATTGCGTTTTTCGGGATTCTGTCCGACTCCCTCACCCAATATTTTGCGACAGCGACATGTTTTTATGGGTCTGTTTCTGTTTCAGTTTTGTGTAGCTGAGCGAGCAACGTAAACAGAACCTGAATGAAATGAAACGAAAAAAACTTTATGTTTTGTTTTAGTTTCTGTTCCCGTTTCTGTTCTTTGTCACTTGGTGCCTTTATTGTGAAGTTATTGTATAAAAAAAATCATTAAAGTGATTATTAATATTAATGTTTTAAGCAGTTGCTGCATTTTTTTTAATGATCTACTGCGCTCCTCTTTTATTGAAGTGGCAACGCTGGTCGTAGGTGGGTGCAATTTTAATTAGAAGTTGGAGTACTGTGTTCAACTGTAGGAAGCTTCATGCTCTCTTACATACTTCCCAACCAGTACAGTGCCATCTGTGAGTGGGTTTTTCTTTTTCATAGAGATTTGTTTTCAGCAGACCTACACAGGCATCGGGTACCTTCTTGTCTTTTAGGGAAACACGCTTCTCTTTATGATCGGTGGCAGAGTATTGCAGTCCTCACCGGGGATCGAACCTGCGCTCACAGGCAGTGATTAACCACAGCGCCATGGCCACTCCCTTTTGTCTCTTGTTAAGTTATAAAAAAATAAAAAAATCCATATACAGAGCCATGGGTCTAGCTTTCTGCAGCCATCGTGGAAGGTTATGAGCTAACCTTTGATGTAGGGCTTCATGGAACTAGTCGATTTTGCCTATATTCATCCATTTAACCATACATCCAGGAAATGGTCCGCACGCTTAGTTGTAGAAGTGTCTTAATGAATCACGGCTATCGTTGAAGCCACGAGCTCTAGATAAAGCAATTACTAAGATACGCTCACGAGCATTTTTCAGGAGCTTAGCGCTCCTCTTGGTCCCCACAGGAGCTACTTCAATTTAAATTGTAAACTCTTTTTGCCTTGCACATCCTTGTTTAGTTTTGCTGCGAATTGAACAAGAAGATCGCTCGAAAAGTAACGAGTCCGAACTCCCAACAAATATGCAAAGGGATACGTAGGGCAGTGCCAAGGCAGTAACCTCATTCCTCTCGCATAGAGAACATTGAACAACATACATTTTTGTAGTTTTGACGAAAAGCCAATTTCTAGAAATCAAACAGTCGACTACTTTTTAAAAACCCAACTCTTGCAATAAACCGAAAGCAACTGGTGAGCGTGGGAATACAAAGGGACTAGGCCATTGAAAAATAATAATCACTACGCACTACGCGGATCGGTCCTTTGAACCACTTTCATCGTACTCCGATACATAAGCTGGTCTGCTTATGAATTTGACTGCAAGCGAGAAGACATACTTTAAATAAGATTTTAGTTTTCTAGAGATCAAGACCAACAGCAAGATCGAAATCAACGATACCCACGGTTCCTAAATCCCTGTCAATCTCAATCTTGTCAAGGCGGTCATGGAAGTGTTTTTCATACCAAAAGAGACCCTTACCAGAAGCAGTCTTCGAGGCAAAAAGCAAGCTCGCTTAATTTTTTTTATAACTAGTGACCGAAGGCTGTGTGGCATAATTACAAGGGCTGATGCTTCCAATTAGAGTTGCTCAAGCCCACAAGGTCTAACATTCAAGACTTGTTCTGAGCTTTATCTGAGCCCGCCTTTTCGCTTGGATGAAGCTACGTAGACACTGAAGTCTATTAAGTGCTGAATGCTAAAATCCTCATCTCTGTAATGGCTTCTTGCCTTTCTTAAGAGAGGAAAATTACAGAATTAATTTGACCTAGGTATATTGGTATCATTTGAAGAACCTGTCATTTCGTCTATACAGGCCTACATAATCTTACTTATGAAGTTGCTAGATCCCATGTAAAAAACATGGACTGACATACAAAAATGTTTTTTTTTTTACTTCTATAGCGCCCATCGGCTTGTGACGGTTGTGGCAACACATTCGACCACAAGACTTGCTACAAAAGTCAGCTAGGTATGGACTGAGTATCCACCAATCAAATTTATAACTTTACCAGATAGACACCGGCGCAGGCCATTTTCAAAGCTTTCTCAAACCTGTGGTATAAAACAGAATGTCCAGCTACGTCGGACTCTCCTCCAAAGATCGTTCGAAAGAAACGGACTTAAAGCTAAAACTTCAACAGAGTAAACGATTCTTTGCCCGCTGAAAGTTAACAATTTCTTGTAAACAGTGGTGACTTACCGAGACGTTAGCAGCCTGCTACTCTCAAAGGTCATTCATTTTCGGCAAGGATGTTGGTAGCTGTCAATCACCGAAGCGGTACGACTCAGTTCGACTGTTGTCAGAGTTCCTCTGACGTGAGCAAGGTTTTAAGGCCTCCCAGCTGAAGAACCGATCTGCAGATCTCTCTGAAGAACACTCAAAAGCTGCATGTAAATCTCCGACGTCGTGCAAAGATCTTAAGACAATATTTGTGTTGCCCACCGAATCTATCACATTTTGTGTCAATGATTAGGAAAAATTGGCCAGCATATCTGCTTCGCATTCATCAGCGCCGCCGACAGACTACTCATTATATTTGCTATCTGGTTATCCTAATTTTTCGACTGTAATTGAAAACATCCCTCATAACAGTGACATGCACAGCAGCAGGTCTCAAGTTCATGCGAGTTGTTTCCTTTTCCATTTGTGATGAATTATTTGAGCTTCTCACACAACGCGCCCGTAGAACGTTAATCTAAAACAAAAGAACCATCCTCTGCTTACATTGGACGGTGCCTCATCAACGCATCATCCATCAGCGCCAAGAGGGTGCTATATATATACACATGCACAGCGAATGTTGCACTACGCATATCAAGGGCAAACTCTCGATTCCGATCACTTAATTGCCGGCGTATAGCAATTAAACGTGAATCCCCGGTCCTGCGTGTATATATTGGTCCCACATGTGTTCCACTGGGTTGTATAAATGTGCGCCTTCGAGATCTTGACAA
Organism: Cheilosia variabilis; assembly: GCA_951230905.1. NCBI lineage: Eukaryota > Metazoa > Arthropoda > Insecta > Diptera > Syrphidae > Cheilosia > Cheilosia variabilis. The sequence goes on along the minus strand of OX579676.1, from coordinate 140,018,006 downwards.
ACGGCTGACATCTATCAGCGTCAGCAACAGAGTGCAGCTCTACTCCTTCGTCTGGGTAATATTCTCCAGATGCTGGAGGGTGCAGCAGCAGCAGCAGCACCAGTGTTGCATCTATCAGCAGGACCACTTGGGACGTAAAACCATATATTCTATACACACACTGCCATCGGAGTGTTTAGCGTTCTTCGTTCTAAACAACTCAACTCTGTGCACGGCTTGGCACCCCCGCCCGGTCAATTGTGCTTGGTGGCGATTGCTGTGTTGTTCATGATGATAGGGCGATGGCGATGACGACGGTGGAGGTGAAAGTCCTGCTTTGATGGTGAATGTTTGCGAATTGCCGAGGCGACGAACGATTCAATCGCACGGTGATCCATGTCAGTGATGATGACGGTGATGAATAAAGCAAGAACTGCAAGGGCAACGGGAGTAAAGATCTGCGTTTAGTTTCGACTCATCGATGTCAAATTAAGGCAATGAAAGGCGATTTTTATCGCCCGATGGGCTCTGTGCAAGATGCGCTTGCGATGAGGGCAATATGCGTGTGCATGGAGGGCATTTGTTTATAGAGAAGTTGTGGATGCATATGGTTGGGTGGGAGTGTTGATAAAGCCACTGCTGCTCCAGTTGGCGATTGATGGTTTCTTGGAATTTTATTGGTTTACACTTGCGATTGAAGTGGCGCCCACCCGCATCTAACCTTGGCGGCGAAAGTTCCGGTGAATGCACTTTCAATTAGACCTTGAAAAGGAATGAAGTCTGAGTACGAGATGTGTTACTTGTTTCGCATGCAATATTACCAGTTGCAAAAAGGGTTCTAGGGCCTAACCAAAGATGCAGAGACTTTTTCCAAGCGGAGACTACTGCCAAATGAAGCGGATGGGATCCACTAGCCTTAAATTGCCTTCACGATGGCATTTTGCTTAAAATTTGGCAGTGCTTTTACGAGGGATAGGTATAGCGAATTATTCTTCCAATATAAAGAAGTCACAATTGGTCTTGTGTGACGTTAAGGTCACGAAAATGCTCGAAGATGCGCCTACTAAAGTGAATGGGATCCACAAGTCTTAAAGGGGCATAACGACTGCATTTGATTAAAATTTTATAATTTTTTCAGTAGGGCTACATCTACCACTCAATACTAAAAAGTCACAATTGGTCCGGTGTGACGTAATCGTGACGACACTGGTCGAAGATTCGTCAAATGAAATGAAACGAGTGGCACAAGTCACAGGGGCCTTCAAGACAGTATTTTTGAAAAGTTAATAGATTTTTGACGATGGATGAGTATGAGCATGGAGTTGTACTCTAAGCCACATACAGGCCGATGTAACTGTAAAGTCTCGAAAATATTCGAAAAGCGCATAATGAACTAAAATTGATCCATTATCCTTAGAAGACCTTTACGACCAGATTTGTTCAACATTTGGCCGTTCTTTCAGGAGGAAAAGATTTTCCTTTCAACACAAGGAAGTCACAATTCGTGACGTTAACGTTAGGAGAACGTTCAAAGATGTTCATGCTAAAATTGATCCACTAGCTTAAGAGGACCTTTAGAACCCCACTTGTTCAAAATCTGGCCGTTTTTTTACGAGGTATGGATTTTCCTTTCAACACAAGGAAGTCACAATTCGGTTGACGCGACGTTAACGTTATGAGAACGTTCAAAGATGTTCATGATAAACTAAAATTGATCCACTCTCTTAAGAAGACCTTTACGACCCCGCTTGTTCAAAATATGGCCGTTCCTTTAGGAGGTGTGGATTTTCCTTTCAACACAATTAAGTTACAATTCACACACTCAAACTACTCGTTCCATGTCCCTCATGATGTCACGCTAATTTGTCGCAACGATCATAGAAGTCCCAAACAACCACTCAAAAACTGTCGCATCACATGTGCCGCTCACGCAAAGTCCTTCAGACACAGCACTCGAAAGTAATTTGTGCCAACATTATTCCCGCCTTAGCACTTAACATCCTCCGATCCAACGGAAAGGATGTGCATACCTAAAATCCTTAAAATTACTTAATTAACAGCTCAAAGGCAAAACAAGCAGCGTATCTGCTGCTCAAGATGTCTTCATTAGTAACATTACCACGATCAGATAAGTTCCACTTTCGAATATCATGCAACCGAGTTTCTACAAATTTTGACAATGCCCTGCTATTCCATTTTCGTTGAAGTCTACCTCCGAGCGGAACTCCGTTGATAGTCTTATCACGATCTATACAGAGAGACTGGAACAAATGGCCAGAGGAAGATCGATTTTTTTTTCCGTTTCGTTACTTCAAAATTCACCTCATGTTCGGTTCTTCCTCGAAACGACTGGCACTAGACAGCAGACGCACACATAAGAGATTATGCAAGCCGATCGCCCTACAACCTCCTGATAGAGATGTGTATGTTTGTCGGCGAAATGGTAGGTGGATGAAAGGATAATATACCAAGAAACACATCGACTTAGAAATGAGAGAAGTAAAAAAAATTATAACAAATCCAGAGCGCCGCAGGAGGACCCCTGCGGCAATTGATGATCGTCCGCAACTACTACTAGAGCAGGGCAACACCAATAAATTAATTTGGCTTTTTGTTCGGCTGTGGAACGAGCACAAGAGATCGCTCGCCACATGCTGCGTAAAGGGCCCTTTGTTAGAGAGCTGCAAGATCAAATTTATAGACGATATTATATGCTGGTGCTGGCTGTACACAGGATATGAGATTATTGCGTTAGGACTCTTAAAATGTAGTAATTATAGGGAAGACAATGTTTCGATCGCGGGTAGAACACTGGGTAGGTGGAGATCGTACGTGTGGAACTAGTGTACGTTTACCTGCATGTTGAACAGATTTATGATCTGCAGGTTGTTTGGGTTTTCGAATGGGACTAGCTGGTTCTTTCTGTTGTTGGTTGTGGCAGTAATTTTGCTATAAAACCTGTTGTTATATACGAAATGTAGGGAAGGTGAGAGGACATCATTAGTTTGGTCCGATTGAGTTGTGAGTGTTTTATTTTGGCAAGATCACCTGTTTGATATATGATCGGAGGGTGATTTATAGAGGCATAGCGTTGGTGTGTTTTTTTTATCGGAGATTTTGAAAGATTTTGTATCTACGATAATTAAAATCGGTGTCTGAGAGAGTTTTTTTTTCGGCACAGCTTCCTTGGCAGGTGATCGCACCGAATGGATACATGGAGATCAGTTCGAACTCATAGCGCATTTTGGGTCTTGTTTCTTTTGAAATAAAAATTGCTATATTCTGTCCTTAGATATTAGCATATCTGGTGGCACGAAATCTGGGATCTGATTCTGATCCTATGCTGGACCGTTCTTAGTACTGAAAGGCAAAGGACTATATCTCAAATAGAGGTGAGCAAAAAATGTTCTAAAAAGAAAGATTGTACTCAGTTGTTGGAAGCTTTATTGCTGAACACTAAGTGGTAGATCAACCGCTACAAACTTGGTTATTCTTACCAAGTACTTTCTTGAAAATATTGAAAAACGTCTCCAAGTAGATTGCGTATATACTGATTTTTGAAAAGCCTTCGATCGTGTGCAGCACAATGTTCTTTTAAATAAACTTAAACTTTTTGGAATTCATTCTAGTATTTTAAAATGGCTTGGCAATTATTTGACCAATCACAAACAATTTGTTAAAATTGGTTCCGCGTTTTCGAATGAAATTCTAAATTTTTCGGGTGTCATATTGGTCCTCTTCTATTTCTGCTTTTTATCAATGACTTACCCTCTTCCGTATCAAGCTCAAAATGTCTTTTGTACGCAGATGATCTAAAAATCTACAAGACAATAAACTGTATGTCAGATGTCTTAGCGTTACAAAATGATTTAAACCGTTTAAAAGATTGGTGTGTTCTTAATGGCCTTTATTTTAATATTAAGAAATGTTCGGTTCTTAATTTTAGTAGAAAAAATTCCCTATATTTTGTAATTATACTCGAACTGTTGGGTTCGGACTTTACTCCTATCGGAGTAGATCTACTTCGCTTTTCGCAACATCTCTTAAATCTACTTCGTCATTCCGCTTGGATAGATAGATAGATAGATATATATTTATTTAGCTTAAGATAAGCCATTTTCATTTTACACTGTTTAAATGGTTACATTTATAATTTAGATTACAGTTTGTTATAATTACTTGGTATTTCTTGAAAAGTATATATATTTATTGAACTACCCCCGATCTTGTGAAATCACAAATTTTTCTTTTAAATAATAAAAAGTTTGGTTCGTTGCGTTCTTAATTTCTGTTGGCAGACTGTTGAATCTCTGAAATCCAGTGTAGTTAATTGTTCGCTGTCCTCTTATGGTTCTTGTTCTTTGTATTCTGAGATCTCCGACACTCCTTAGATTGTATGTTGTATTTTCCCTTATTGCGACATTTTCACGGAGATAAATTGGACACGTACCGTTCTTAATTTTATAGATAAAAATCATAGCGCTCACGAAAAGTTGTTGATTGACAGTTAACCAATTTAGGGAGTTTATCATAGATGTTATTGGGGTATATCGAGTTCTTTTTAGTAATATTCGCATTGCTTTATTTTGTAAGACTTGTAGTCTATTCTTTTGATATTGTGGACATACAAATAAAACACTACCACAATATTCAAAATGAGGTTTAATAATCACATTATACACTTTGACGGCACAGCTTAGTGTTACACATTGTCTTATTCTCCTTAGTACACCAATTTTTGTACTTATTTTCTTACATATATAATCAATATGGTCACTTAGCGTTAGCTTATTGTCAAGGATGATGCCGAGATATTTCACTTTTTGCACAATTTCAATTTGCACATTATCGATAACAACGGGGGGCACTTCAGACAAGATATTATTAATAATGATACACTTAGTCTTATCAGTATTTAGTATAAGTTGATTCATTTTTAGCCATTCGCTTATAGCTCTTAAATCAGAATTTATATGTTCTATACATGTACCTAAGTCACTTCCACAGATATACAAAAGACCGTCGTCTGCAAAAAGCACTAACTTTGAATGTACCACAACTTTTACCATATCGTTTACATATAAAATGAAGAGAATAACACCCAGGATTGTTCCTTGCGGCAGACCTATGTTAACTGGTAACGGTGACGACACGTTATCATTAACCCTGGTTTTTTGTGTTCGCCCAGTGATAAACGATCTGAACCATTTTTGTTCCGTGGATTTTATACCCATCTTCGATAGTTTACTAATCAGTATTTCATGATTAACCGTTTCGAACGCACGCCTTAGATCTAGGAATACAGCTACAACGACATTTTTTTTATCTACATTTGCTTTCCAGTCACTAAACACATAATTAACACACGTTTCACAAGAATGTTTTTCTCTAAAACCTGATTGGTACACTGTCAGTATATTTTGGTTTAAAAGATGCTCATTTAATTGCATTTGAACTATTTTTTCAATAATCTTTTCGTAGGTTGGCATCATGTTTATTGGGCGGTATTCGTGGCACGTTTTTGGCTCAGTAATTTTCTGAATTGGTACTATATTAACGATTCCTTCCACGAATCTGGAAAGACACCAACACTAAACGACGAGTTTATAATATAGACAAGGATAGGACCAATAACATCAATGGCATCACTAATCATACGAGTGTTTATAAAGTTAAAATCATTATTTTTGTTTATCAATTTAATTACACCTATTATGTCATGGACATCTATTGCACGAAACTTAAAGTCTATATTGCACTGTTCAATTAAATTTTCGTATTCTAAATATATCACAGATTGGCTCAGGTTTACTATACTTTGTATGAAAAAGTGGTTAAATTTTTCACACAATATTGCACTATCACTTATATTGATCCCGTTTTCAAATTGCACTTCTATTATATTGTCTTTACTATTATTGAGAACATACTTTTTTAACTGCCTCCACATGTCTTTTTGAGTGTTTGCATTGTCAATTTTCGTAGAGATGTAGGAAGACTTCACTGATTTTAGTTGAATTTTGTAATGATTTCTACAATTACGGTAGGTAATCCAATCAGACATACTATTCGTTATCACAGCCTTTCTATATAATTGAATTTTTATTGATTTTGCCTGTTGAAGGTCAAAATTAAACCATTCTGCGTTTTGGAACGGTATCGACTTAGTTTTTATCATTGAAGCTACGACACTTTTTAGTTCTACTGCAAAATCTCTACTTAGGGCATTAATATTATATATTTGATCATTTCTAAAGTTTGTAAACATTGGTTAAGAATCTACTTCGATTTTTTTTCTATAGATCAATCAGAGAATAATTGTGTGGCAGCACTGGTTATCGAAGATTTGATTTTTGAAATAAACTTAAAACTCGCAGGTTATCTCTTTCACGCTACCCAACAAAAGTTCGTGTTTCTCTTGTGTTGTTGTTTTCTTATTTGGCTTGCGACGAGTACAAATATTAGCTAGGAAAAAGGATGGAAGGATGTTTTGCAATTGACTTTAAATTGGCAAAAGCGAATCAAATCCGCCCACAGCACATGCAACAACAAATAGTTATTAAAACATAAAAGTTGTTTTTATTTTCAAAAATAAAAATGCTGGCGAAGAATTCGTGTTTAAGAATTTAACAGGCTACATGTTAACCTTAGCTATTTTACATCACAGTTGTGCAGAGGCCGAAAGAAATTCTCCGCGGAAAGAATGATATGTTCCACCTAAATTAAGCGGTGGAACATATCCATCTTTCCGCTTTTCCAAAAAATCAAAACATTCGATTTTCAACTGTTTTTACATTTAATCAATTGCGGAATTGTTGATGGTAAATTTGTTTTAAATACATAATTTTTAAAGTTTATTTAAATCATAAAGCAATCTACATGTTTCGCTATATAAAAAAAAATATTTAATATATGGATTTTAAAATATTAAAATGCCCAATGTTAATGTACATTATATATTTATTTTTTGTCGTAGTAATAAATGTACAATTTTTGTTCCCCTAAATTTTTTTTTTCCAAGTGCAATTTTTTTCTGAAAAATAAAAAAAAATGTTCATTTATAAATTTAAAAATCTACTTAAAAAATGTTGTTCTACTTAGCTTTTTCTTTACATCTACTTCGAAATACGATTTCAAAAGTCCGAACCCTGCTGTTAAGTAGAGTTTCAGACCAAAAAGACTTTGGGGTCATTTTTGGCACTCAACTAAATTTTCTTTGCATATTGACTACATAGTTGGCAGAGCTAATCAAATGCTAGGTTTCATTTTTCGAAACTCTAATGATTTTAATGATCCATATACACTTAAAACTTGATTCGTTCGATATTGGAATACTGCTGTGTTGTTTGGAATCCTTTTTACCGCAATGCTGAATCTCGCATAGAGAAAATTCAAAGAAGGCTTACTAGGTATGATCTAAGAAAGTTCGACTGGAATAATAATCTTCCAACCTACGACGATAGATATTCCTTTTAAAATTAATGATTAATGGAAACACTCAGTCTTTGTAAAAAATTTTATTTCGCTTTAATTTTATTTTTACATTTCCATATGTAATTATTTCTATATGAGAAACTTATGTGCACACTTTGCACTTAGCAGTGATCCTCTTCACTAACCAAAAAAGACTATAAACTAAACTACTTAGGCACATAGGGGAAATCTTATCAACAACATGGGAGCTTTCTTCAGTTTTTGTTTTTATCAAGAAAGTCGGATCGAGCGTTGTCTCCTGCAGTTATTGTTGCGAATGCTGCTCTTGCTGATAATTTTGCAATCCACTTTATGGGACAGTGGTCTTTGATGTGCATACTAAATATATGATACGTTCCCATAACTTATATTATTCCGCAATGCTTGCCAATGACGTCTTAACTGGCCACATTGATTGTTCGTTTCTGCTGTCATTATTTAATATAGGTATAATGCTCCTTCTCGTGTTCTTCGACCTAGGGAACATTTTTTTCTTTATGCCAAAGACACGGAACTAATCATGGTCTGAATGATCCTATCACTAGGGTAAAACTATACAATACGCCCCACTTTTTTAGAATCTTCAATAAAACAAAAAAAAACAAACAAACAAAGATGATAGTTCTTTTATTAAATAGAAAATTAACGGTATTTTTTCATAGGCCTGGCAATTTCATTTGTAGAAAAATATGTTGGCACATATTATTTATATATTTTTTAAAAAAAGTTTAAGTGGGGCGTTTTGTAACTTAATCGTTGGGTAAAAAGCCCCGCGTTAGTGACAAAACGCCCCCAAGGAAAAAGTAGGAACAAATATTATAAAGTAATGAAAATTAAATTATTTGGTTTTGTAATATAATAACATAATATGTAATATGGCCTGTCAATTCGCCTTGCGGCCGAAGCTGTTGCAATTGGGTAGGTATGTAGGACATAGTACAAAACTCGTGTAACCAACACTGACAAGATATACACTGAATGCAGTCTTCTGTAGAAACGGTCTTGTGGTAATTCTCAGTACTTTTTGTTTTCTTTATTTTTTTTCTGTTCAACAATTTTTTTTCGTTTTTGCATGTTTTCTGATGAGTGTTGAGTATTGAAATAAACATTACTGGGGCGTTTTGTAAATTTCTGAGCGCAAAACGCCCCAGCGAAAGTAAAGCAACCCAACCTGATTTAAAAAATAAACAAAGAACTTTCTAAATATATATATCATTTTAATATAATGTGCATAGTTTCTGAAAAAAATAAATTTTTACTGTACTCGTCGCAATATGTTTTGGCGCCAAAATAATTTTTTTGTAATTTTTTTCTGGACAGAGCACACAGAACGCTACCACTCAATAACACAGTTGGCGAACGATTGAAACTTGTTTGAACAGGTTTGGTCGTTATTGCACAACAACATCTGTGTGCGTGCCAGACTTTTGGGGCGTTTTGTATAGTTATACCCTATGGCTTGCGTAAATTACAATAAATACAAAAACCTAATTGATTTCAATATGAGTAGGGAACATTGTAAATCTGTAGTTTTAAGTAGATTATAATTTGTAACAATGATCGCATTCTTGTATAAATTATTGCAAAGTAATCTAAATTAAGTTGTACTTATAAGATGAAATAAATAAATAAATAAATTCAATATCGAATTAGACTCGAAAGCCTTTCGCCCCTGGAGGGCCACCGCTCAGAGTTTTTGCTGCTCTGCATCTTCTTCTTCCCAGTAGCACCTTATCTTAGCTTTTTGGTTCCGAAGTACCTCTAAGGAATTTCCATGTGTCCCCACAGCAAACCTCTTTGTCAGCCTTAAATATTGCCTTAGATAGCTCTGCTGAAATTTATTTCACTAAAAGGCAACTTAATGCAACCACAAACAAAATGAAATACCAATAAGTCCAACCAGCCAAACGCTCTCAGCTTTGTTTTAATATCAAAACAAATCCCACCTCCTCTGAAATTAGATTAAAAATTCGCCAGCCATTTGAGAAGCCACCACCGACCGTCGTCGGCTACTTTTTCACTATTATGCCATTGGCACTCTCCGTTGGCCAAGAGCAAAGTCCTTTTGCCACGCCGGCCGGCCGCTAAAAATCTGCAATCCGTTTGCGGTACACACGGTATATCTTTGCAACAACTTTTGGCTTCCCAGCTTAGAGCGGAAAAATGTCTCCGCTCGACGTATTAAAATTCATTTGCCTTTGGTTTGGCCCCTCCAAGGGATATATTCAGCGTTAATACATTCAACCATGGGAAAAAATATCCCACTCTGCACAAACATCCGTATTAGGAGTGGGTAGGACCTCTGCTGGGGTGTTGTGTTATACTGTATACTGGCTTTGGCTTCCCACATCTCAACATAAATTTCCGTAGCCGTCGTATGTTTCGCGCTAGCAGCCGACCGCACCGCACGCTCTCCAACTTTTCAAATATCAAAAGTCCTTGTTTCCGGTATTCGCTTTTTCTCGTTATCCACTTTGCGTGTGTGTGTGTGTGTGTGTTGTATATTTTTTTGTGTTCCACTTTGAGGTGAATCTTTTGCTTCTTCCACTCTGTGGTCTGACATTTGGTTTTGCAGTCCAGATAGCCATCCAAGGCATATGTGGTGGCCACAAGTGGGATACCTGCAAAAAGTCGCATCCCATCCTGCTGGAGCTGTGTGGACGAGTGCTGAATAAATTTTCCACGATAACTGTAACTTAGGAAAATGTGAATTTTAGAAGAAATACGGCAAAGGAGCTTCGCTTAAATAAATTTTCTCCGTTTTTGCATCCCTCCGCGGCAGAGTACGAGTTTTATCCCCAGCCAGCATTCGTGGGAAAGTGCTCCTTTGGAGGGATGCCACAGGACTTAAAATTTTTGTTTTATTGCTCTGCAGGAGTGTTAACTCTCTGTGTGTGTGTTTGTTTGGTTGCTTGTTTTGCTCTGTATACTGTTGCACATAACTAATTAGGATAATGCATTTGGTGTTGTACTTTTTTTTCTTTTTTTTTTTGTTGAGCGCCCAGGCACTTGTACGATAGTAGATCTAATTGAAAAGTGGAAACGAATGGAGCTCGCAGAGGGGGGAAGGGCGAGGTAACTTGGTTTTAACTTCTAATTTATTTAAATGGGCGAAAAGTGTTTACGCCTGGTCGCAATTATTTCCAATGAAGCAGCGGCGAGACGTGGTTAGGTTGATTTGAGACTATGGCTCTTGCTTTTTTGTACAAAGGGGGAGCGTGAAAGCTAACTGCTTTGGGGTTTTGTTGCGTTAGGGGAATGGAATAATGGTTTAATGGAATTGACTATTTGGAAGTCGTTAATTTTAATACAAAATGTTAGGCGAGCTGAATTAGATGCTTGTTAATCATTTTCTTCGTAAATTAGAGGGGAACGTCTTCGAACTAATGGGTTGGTTCTGTTGAAGTTTTATGGAGGAGTTTGGCAGAGGGGATGGAATAATTTTGTTTCTCCGAATGCCTAATGGCCTACCTGAAGCTACTTGTGGGGAAAGAGTGATTCGCGAAGTTGGCAGTAGAATGGTAACGATGAGCCGTTCAAGCGTAATAGGATTTTACTGTCGACAGCTCAGCTAATCCACTTATGTTCTATAAGACGGATGGAATGGCCCAGATATTATATGAGTTGTTGTCATATAAAATCTACTTCTTTTGTAATGCAACCGTGCTTTTTTTCTCTCTAAAGACTTCATGCTCGAGCTGCAGTGCAATGCCAGGTGCTTGAGCCAAGTTCAAAGTACACTGGCTTAAGCAGGCTTACTCTCATTTAATCACATTATAATTTGTGTATCAGACTAGCACGGCTAAGGCTTTGCTACACTGGCTTAAGCAGGCTTACTCTCATTTAATCACATTATAATTTGTGTATCAGACTAGCACGGCTAAGGCTTTGCTGCGATTTTGAAAACTTATGGTATATACAAATCAAATGTAGCCGCATACTGACTTAAGCTGGATTACGTGCATTTAATGGTAAAATTCGTCTCTCTGAAGACTCGTTTTGTTAGAGCTTCTCTGTCCTTTAGATTAGCTTAATCTGCTGGATTTCAAGGCGTTCAAATCTGACGAAGCCGCATACTGACTTAAGCTGGATTACTCTCATGCAATCGCTGTGCTGTTCTCCTCTTACACTCGCCGTATTATAGCTCTACTGTCCTTAATAAGACCCCCAAGGCCAATTAAATCCGTTGAAGGTAAAATTATATTAATTCAACACATCGGATTGCTTGCTTAAGCTGGCTTACTCTCAACCAATCCATTAGTACTGTTCTCTCCTCATACTCGCCCTGTTAACGCCTCACTACCCTGGGTAAAATCTCCAACTCATATTCATTCTGTATCTACAAATCTGGCGCAACCGCGTACTGGCTTAAGCTAGATTACTCCCATGGCAGAGGGGATCTACTGTTACCTCGATTAAGGTTTGCTCTACTGAAACTTCGGTGTTCCGCCTGAGACTTCAAGCCCACTGATGTTAAATATATCAAAATCAGTTGCTTATAGGCTACTGGCTTAAGCTGGATTACGCAGATGTTATATTGATCTTCTCAAAGCCTCCTATTGTAGATTTTCGCTTTCTTATCTAATCGCTAGGAAATCATCGGCTTAAAACCATGCGTTTGAGTGGGTTTTTCACTTTATTGCTTACAATTTCATGCCAAGTCCGAAATATACAATTAAGAAGCTTCTTTTGGACCGTTGTTGGCAGACATTTGCAAGAGGTGGCGCAGTAGAGAAAACCTTAATATGTTTTTCCGCGAATCAGGCCTGAGGGCCCTCAGCTTAGAAACTGAGTACACAAGCCACGGAGTCACTGTGTCCAAGATTGGACCCAGATATTTTGAAAGCTAAGTTTGTTCCTATCGCCGAAGGGATAGTCAATGTCCCCAAGTCTATGCTGGAGAAACTGAGCCTGTAAAGAGGTTCTAGCATTTAACGAATCGCCGCTCAAACTACGAGTGTGCTCGCATAACCGGACCTATATAGTTTATCCTTACTAAGGACTGCCTGTATTTTCCGATTTGTTCTTTTTTTGAAAATGTTTATCAGACGAGGGGGAAGCTACGTATATAAAAAGCTTACTGTGGTCCTACCACAATCTTATCCCAAAAAAGAAGCATTCTGTTTGCGATACTTCAGAAACTCAGCCTCAAATTGCTTTCATTGTTGTTTGACCCCTTTCATGGTCAGCCCTCGCTTTCACACAGGTGCCATACAAGTCGGCTATAAATGTTTCAAAAGCCGACTTCACACGAAATCGACCTCTGGTGAGAAAAGAACTCTCCCGTCCCGCACCGCTTTACCAATTTAAATTTCAATCCAATGCCCTGGACCGCAGTTGCATTCATCTCTTCAGTCTTCAACTTCACATCAAACCGCGCACTCTGTGTATACTGGGTGTATCGAATCACCTACCCATTCAAGTCACATCACTTCTGTCTTATGCACACAATTGGATTTCCATTTAAAATGACACACGATTCATGCAGCAGGCAAATCAAAGATGAACACACACAGATACCCACCATACAGCCCAAAGTCGATAACTTCCAAGAATATTTTTGGTTCAAACAAATACCCCAAAGCGGGAAGACTTCATCTGCATAATGAATAATATTGAATCAACCCAATCTGGGGCCGTGGATCAATTTCGCTTTCAATCCCTCAATCCCAGCTTCATAATGCATCATCGGTATTATGAATACCGCCAATCTATACGTGCGTGTGTGCGCATCATCGATTATACATTCACCTGAAACTCCGAAGTGCATTCTTTCGTTTGCCCCACCGCCGCCGTCGTTCAATCGTACACTGTCATTCTCATTGGCATCGTCATCGTCATCGTCATCGTCATGGATTTTGACGGTATCTCCGTGTGTATCGTTACTGTGCGCTTGGCAGGGAATTATGTAAAACTCGACAAACGTTTAACATCTCTCGACTCCTCAAGATCCCTATCATCTCGTTGAACATGAAGGTTTTTGCGTTGCACTCGCTGAAGATGTGGATGGATAACAATAGGGGGATGCGGGTCCTTTCGGGTTTCTTTAGTTTTATTGTAAAGATTTGTTGTTTCGACAGGTATTCTTGTGTTTTTTTTTTGTCGATTCAAAATTAGCTGTCATGGCATGGGTGAGTTTTTGAAGGAATTTAATGGTAATCCGTTGGGAGGATTACACGTTTGTTGTTTGATTTTTAGGTCGAATCGGTTGGTTTCCTTTGACGTGTGGTTTGATTAAAGGATGTGGGGAGAGGACTCACTCTCTTTAGGACAGTCGCGTGTTGAGGTACTGATCATATAAAGCGAGCAATGTGACGAATTGTGACCCTTTTTGACATATGCCATTCCAGCGACTGCCGGGGACGTTTTTGAAACTGCGCAAACGATTGACCAATGACCACCCTGGCCCACACGATGTGAATGCAAAAGTGTCTGGCAATCTAAAAAAGGAAAGGCGTTGTAATATTGTAAACGGTGGCGATGTAGATCCCCGATATCCTTGCCAACAAAGAAGACGAAAAACCACAGGCAAGAACACGAAACCAACACAGACGACGAAACAGCACAAGCGACCAATAACACTCGGAGCCACAGCAATGTGTTCCCGTCACTGGCAGCCTGCTTCTGCACTTTTAAAGCCCAAAAATTTATAGCGATAAAAGGTTCAAATGTGGGTGCAGTGGCTGCGGGAGGCCACTCGAAAAAATACAATATTTAGGTTCAATTTCAATAAATATTTCCTTGTAGGCTACTAAGCGAGGGGTCCTAGGATCCCCGGAAATAGACAAATTACATCTTAAGGTGTTTTCAACTGCGCCACCTCTTGTGAAAGTCTGACTAATAAATGAGGCAAATTTTTTCTGACTTCTGACTATTTTTGAAGTGAAAACTTGTTAGGCGCGTTGGGCATTTTTGTGATGGGAAAAAACGATTGAACTCGCCAATGAAAAAAAAATACGAATAACCCCGTCTTGATGAGGTAAATGATGGTTTTCAAATTTAAAATTTCAGTATAATCTGGTTTGAAGGACCAACAAAAAAAAAGCAAATAGTACAAAGTTTCTAGAAAAGTCTTTGCTACCGGATTCGATCCATTGCAAGCCAAGGCAATGAACAGAATTCGATTGAAGAAATAAAAAAAATCATTTTCCTAGTAAAGTAGGCGCAGTGGTTAGTGGTTAGTGTGTTGGACTACTAAGCGAGGGGTCCCAGGTTCGAATCCCGAAAAAACCCAAATTCCAACTAATGGTTTTTTCCGCTGCGCCACCTCTCGCGAACGTCTGACAAACATCCGAGAGTATAACTGTCATGAAGGAGCTTCTCAATTATCCGTTTGGACCCGGCATAAAATTGTAGATCCCTTCCATTCGTCCCAAAAATGAAAAACGCACACAAACGAATGGTTGTGAGAAGCTAGGCCTAGGGTCCCTACAGACCTGTTGCGCCAACTATTTATTTATTTATTTTATTTTCCTAGTAAAGGACACCAATTTGTTTAAAATTAAAAATTCATAACGAATTATTGCTAATTCTAATTCTCGTTGTTGAAATGAATCCGAAATAATACTGAAATTTAATATTTCCAGAGGACTGCAACTAAGAGGAATCACTTTTTTAGATTCACCTTTCCCCAGAGAAGTATTTAAAAAAAACATTTTTGGCCCTTCTACCAGCAGATTGACCATGACCAGTGCACCGAAACCAAATTCAGAAAACAAAGGATATGAAATAACACCCAAAAAACCTTTGTACGTTTCGAAGCACTTACTTAATATTTACAAATAATTTGTTCTTATACCCTGTAATTATAGCTCCAGACTTTGTTTCTGTAGGTACATAGGTATACAAAAAGTAATTTTCTTAATTTTAAAAGGTTCGTAGTAGCACTTCAAAGAGTCCCAACTCGTGTCTGATTTCGAAAAGGTACTTGAGTTGGCCAAGGGCCATTTTAAAAAATAAGGAAGAAGTCTGCTTATTGCGAATGGTATTGAAAGTTGTACTATTGGCACCAGTAAACAAATATCATCTGTAACATTTAATTTTTTGTAGAGTGATTTGGATCTTTTGTATGTCAGAGTATAAAGTACTAGATTCGGCGTTCTTTTTAGTTTTACAAATATTTATTTATTATTGAAAATATGTTCAAAATGCCAATGTTCCGACACCAATGGTCGCGTTGCCAACCACTTTTGACGAAAGAATGCCGAACTTGAAAAAAAGATGCCTTTTTAAATAATAAATGCCTAAAATATTTTTTTTTTTGTAAAGTGGAACAATAAATCAAAAATAGTTAATTTAAAAAACAAAAAAACCCGACTGACTGTAAAAAAAAGAATTAAAAACATATGAAATAATTTAAGCACCAATCGGACAAACGGAGACTATGTACCTACAAAATTTAACAAATATATGTATGAGTATTGAGTACCCTCGGACAGCCAAATAGGTAGTTAGGTATAGGTACTATAAATGCGTCTTGTTCATATGTTTTTAATTCTTTTTTTTTACAGTCAGACGGGTTTTTTGATTTTTTAAACTAACTTATTTTAATTTAATCTTTTTATCCTATGACACTCCGGGGAAGAATACGAATATTATGATACCTCACTCTTCAAAATCGGTCAAGCCGCTTAAGCTACAGGGCGTCCCGTAGGAACATACATAGGATACGCGCAAAACACATAACCCTCCCTGTGTGCAGTCGGGTAAAAATTAAGAATATAAGAAAATAAACAAAAACAATTTTAATTTATACAACAAACAACTTTCAAATTTGTTTCTAATTTCATTCCACTTACTGGAAGTGGAAGCTGGAATTTTTAATTTTAAGGAATGACAGATAGAGTGTTCGGAAAATGAACAGAGTTTGAAGGTGGAAGCACATTCTTCAAGACCGAGGCTACATATAATTTTTTTTTGGGCAACGATTTTTTAAGAATGTGTAAAAAATTAAAAAGTCAGTATCAAAAAAGAATTTAAAACATATTCAAAATAGAAAAGATGCCTTTTTGAAAAAATAAAGAGCCTTAAAGCTTTAGCTAATGAAATAATGCCTAAGTGCCTGTTTTTTTTTTCTTACAGCCGTTTGGACGCGGCCTAAAATTGCAGGTCCTTTTGCATTCCTCCAAAAATTGGAGCTTACATAAACGAGTGGTTGTGAGAAGCTAGGTCAAAAGTAGGTAGGTATACCTTACGGACCTATGCCGATGCGGCAACTATTTTTCCAGAAAGTCAGTTGGTCCTAATACTGAGCCTTGTGGTAGGTATGTCCATTCAAAATTAAATCGACTCCCAAATTGCGGTCGTTGTAACCGAAAGCGAGCTGGTACAGTGGCAAGTCATATATTACCAAAAGCTATAGCACATTCATCATCATCGATGATCGCTCCCAAATAACGGTAGTTGCGACCGACAACAACCGCAACAATCCTTGCAAAAGTGACCCAAAATAAGACGCCTAGTCTTAAAAAAAGGCGCGGTGATCGCATGAGTGTCCTTGAAAATCTTACCCGCCCTTAGTTTAAATAACCATCCCCCCTGAGGTCCTGCATGAAATCCCTTAAAGCCATCTTTTCATACCGGTGCAGCGCATTTAAAACCATTTCTAATGAATGTAGCAGCGATAATCGTGTACCTGTTCAGTGTCCAATCTTCCACAAAGCCTAGTCAAACAATGTGACAACCCAATTAGGAAACCTTGCTATACACCCAGCCATAACAACCGGAAACGGTTGATTGCTCCGTTGTACTCTCGTACAAGAAGTTGAACCCCTAAATCAAAACCCCAAACACAATGACCCGACAAGGAAGTGAAATCTATTAACACCTTTTCTTCGCAATTACTCTGCACCATCGGCCAGACACAAAGCCAGTCCTCTGCGGCATCATCATTAGTCCGCGGCTTGTCTCGAAATTTTTCTCACACCATGCATCATCAACAATGCCACATTCATCCGCCCCGCTCCCCAAACACCCTGATCGGCTACACAACGAGGATGACGATGAAAACATCAAACGCAACAAAAGTGTGAACATATGGCACGCATAGCCGGCGCACAAATACAACATACAACACTGCGATAAAATAACGAAAATTTTGTTTCCAATTAACCGTTAAAAAGAGTGTTCCTTGTGGAGGCGGATTTTTTGTTCTTCTGTTCCTGAAATTTTATTTTAATTACATGGTGAGGATGAGAGCGTCTGAAATAAATCACACTCGGACGAGGGGGCTTGGAATGACACTTTGAATCAACATCTTCCGCCTATCTGGGCACCAGGATGACAGTCCTGTCAGAATAATTACTAAGGAACATTTGGAGGAACGCATTTTTTTCGTCCTGCTTCTTTGAATCGTACTAAATCGGGTGTTTGCATTTTTTTTTTTGTTTTTGGGAAGAGATCAAACAGAGGAAGGAATCTTTGTGAGTACGACTTCATTAAATGGTATTCCTGCAGGAATATCCATAAGGATGTATAGCGGATTCATCGAAAATAATTTTTCGTTTGCATTTGCGATAAAAATGATAGTGGTGTGGGCAGGGCAGGGGAGATGTTTTTGATTTGTTTTGGGACTCTGGGATGTATGGTTCCGGTGCGCTCTCGCTTGTTGGGGTTAAGCAATTTATTTGAATCCATCTTCGGTATTAACGGCACACTCCGTTTTCTCATTAATTTGCTATACAAAATTGAGCAATGATGCTGAAAGTGAATGGTTTTCCAAAAAATGAGAGCCCAATTCCCTGGCATAATTTTGCGCGCTCAAGGACTTCAGGGACTATGTGCGGCAAATACGAGGCGTAATGGGAAACTATCCCTAAATGGGGTAATGCGTTAAGCAAGGTCGATGTTTGCTCTCTTTTTCAGAGGTTTTTGTAAGGGAATACTGAAGGTTTACGAAAGCGTGCTGCTTAAAATAGGTTACGAATCCTTTGGAATGGTTACATTTTTTTTTGGTGCGTATGTACCTACACAGCTTGATTTTTATGTATCCACGCAGCCGGGCCAGACTCGGGTCGAAACCATAACCAATATGCATCTCTAGCCAGATCTAATAAAGTTTAGCTCCCTTCAGCTGGGGTTGTGGTCCCTTACTGCTTTTATAGTGAACTGCCGATCCATCTGAAGTAGGTACCGTCGGAGATTCACCGGACTGAAGGGCATTTACTCGCATTATTTATTCGTGGAATTCGTGAGTCTTCCGAAATGGGACATCTCGAATAACCACTGGCTACTGAAGTCTTCGGGGCTGTATGAGTGGTGTCGCCTAAAGCTTAGTAAAAAATACCTCTGCCATACTTCTCGAATACAGCTCGTTGACAACCCTGCCTCGACAACGACAACTGACAGAACCGAAAAGAGAACGTCACACAAAATGTCAATTAAAAATGATCTTGTTTCCATTCTTTACTTCATTTAAATTGAGGTTGCTTTATCTACTACACAAAAAAAAAAACTGAAATCATGTAGGGGAGAGTGGAGCACCTTTGAACGTGGGATACCTTTAAACAGGACTAATAAAATCTTATTAAACAAATATTTGAGAGCGTAAACTAAATTTTTATCCTGGCAATATTGTTTTCTTTAAACGTCAACGGCTTTCCATCATCCTTTCAATAGTCGCTGTAAACTAGCTCGTGTTTGATGTTTTTATGCTCCAAATTTTTTTTGTTCTTTGAAGGAGTAGATATACAAATTTTGTTGAGCTTTTTTTTTGTGAAAAATATTTTTCGAAGGCGAAGGTTCATTTAGAACCATATTAAGGTAAGTTTTTTTATATATGAGTACAAATAAATTATTAAAACTAAATTGTTCGTGACAACACACGTTGGGGCATGTTTGAACATTTTCAAAATGATGTCTTTTGCTTTTGCTAAATTTCAGTTAGGTTAATGAAGCTACTCCTCGTTTATGTAAAAACTTGTTTGTTTCGTTATATGTAGTTAGGTACCTATATAAATAAATTTATTTTGTACCTAATTTAAGTTTTTTTCTTTTGTTTATGTTATAATGTTCTTACCTTATTAAAGCGATTTATGAATTCTATTTTATTTATGTTAAGTTTTTCTATCACAAATTTAAAAAACAAAACTAATTTATAATTTAAATAAAGTGTAAAGTCTTATTTCAGGTTTTATGTATTATATAAACTGACGTTCAAAGGTGCCCCACAGGGGGCGGGTTTAAAGGCGCCCCACTCTCCCCTATAATATATAATTATGTTTTTGAAACTAAACCATTTAAATTTAACAGGAATTTTATTATTAACAAAAAGAAAAGAAATGCAAACTGAATTTATTTCAACTACCATCAGTTGGCCGTCGCGGCAACACAGCTCGTTTTACTTAAAATAAAAGGTATAGTGGATACCGGGGTTGGATTGTTACATTGTCGACTAATTTTGATACTGCTTTCAAGATTTAGCAAATGAGTCAGCTAAACCCACTTTAAAGTGAACAGCAATATTTAAGGTGAAAAAATCACTAAAAAAAATCCTTTTTTTTAAGAAGACAGGGGAAACCCCCAACTCCTACGTGGTTAGTTGTAATATAGGCGGGGGTAAGTTGTAACAATGATGAAAAAACTGTTGTCATCTGTTTTCAAGAAAGTCTATTAAAAAAGTTTATAAAAAATCAATATTAACTTCTTAAAAAAACTAAAACTAACATTTTTTCCTTCACCTTACATTTTGATTTCGTCTTGGTGACCTTTCTGGCTCTGCTTTTATTCTGTTCCTCAAGAAAAGCTCGTTTCTCTAAAAAAAAAAGGCCTAGCTTCTCACAACTATTCGTTTTGTGCGAGTTTATCATTTTCGGGACGAATGGAAAGGATTTACAATTTTATGCCGAGTCCAAACAGCTAATTGAGAAGCTCTTTCATGACAGTTTAACTCTCGGAAGTTTGTCAGACGTTCGCGAGAGGTGGCGCACTGAAAAAAACCTTATGTTGGAAATCAGTTTTTTTTCGGGATTCGAAAATGGGACCCCTCGTTTAATTTATTTATTTATTTGCAGCTGATTTTCTCTTACTCCCCTTGAAACCGTTCTCTTTCTTGGACCTGCACTTCAGTAAGACCTTGCACCTTTGGGGACAAATTATGCCTTCTGCACTCCCTGCTACACTATAAAATAAAAACTGGAATCCGCACAAAGTTCATTATATATACATACATACACAAAGTTCACCAACAAATAAACGCATAGCTACAGAAAACAACCGACACTATATTTCTTGCATATCAAGCGCAGTACCAAAAATACCTACCAAAAAAAAAAAGTTACAAACCATCCAATTTTTCGGACATCGTTTGCTTTGCAGAAGACCAACATTTTTCTCTTTCACGCGAATCTCAATTTTAAGGGGAAGCCTTGAATTTTTAAATGTTATACAACTATCCCTGTTACTTTTAACTCCGTCTTCCCCTTCATATGAAAGACTTCCCATAGAGTTAGGTTCGACATATTTACTGCTGCCTACCTACCAAATAAACACACAGGTTGATCTGTACTGCATCCTTTTTTATGTGATACCCGTCACTTCAGATGTACTTAAACCGAATATTACAACCATTTGACAAGTCACACATTCACATGATGCTAGTCTAATCATCGACCGATTTCAACATCACGCAAACACCAATTTCCAAGCCCCTTCTACCCTTTCCCTTGAAATCCCCAACTATACAGTGCCATGCTGGCCGTCATGATTACCACACTCAAAATGACAGTTTTGACATGAATTTGATTTTTTCCCCCCCAACCCATCAGTTCTGTGGCAGCCGAACACAATGTCATCCAAATAGACATCAACAAGTTGGATATTTCGAGGCCACAAATCCCATGCAGCAGCGTGACTTTCAGTTTCCAATAATAATTTTATTATTGACTTAGGCGTGAGCCCTACTCGAACATGGATAACTGTCAATGCGGGCCGTAGACCCACTATCGATCCGTTACTGTAGATTTTATGCATACCACGGCATACCCGAGTGTAATGGTGAAGAAGTGTGTAAACAATAATCGAACATAGCGACAAATTGACATTTGGTTCAATTTAATCTCTGTGCGGTAAGTTTAATCCGATGGATCCAGAAAGATTCTGTTTGCTGAAGTTTTATCGAATGCTTGCTACTCTGTGTCGTGTCATAGAGAAGAATGCTGTGAAGACTTGCGGCTATCACATAATCCAATTACGCAGATGTTTTTGGTGACATTTTGAATGGATAAAGTGATTTGTGACGATAATACGAATTTGTTGCGATACCCTCTGTCTCTGTCTGTTTTTGGGTGGGGGTGGTGCCACTGTCAATCTCAGTTGGTGTCGATTCGGCCCAGTGGGTAGATTACATGCTGTTGACCGGAATGGAGGGGAAATGGAGGGAGATACACGTGTAAGAGGCTCCTTGCTGCTCAAATATTGAAGATGTCAATTGTATGTTCATTAATCATTTTGCGGGTGACATCTACTCGTGTCTGGTGATTTTATTCTACAAAAGTTGCGAATGGGAGTGATAATATTGCGGAAATATGTAAAAGAGAAAAACACCGTAAAATCCAAGAAAACCACTTCGATTTAAATATTTTGCGGAATGATTTAGCACGAACTGCGAACATTTTTAAATCAAAGTGGCATGACATCAATTTAAGCGGTTTCTCTACTCTAAGAAGTATGTATTTTGAATTTGATCTAAGCACGTTTGTACCTTTATTTGACGTGGAATCATGCTTAACCCTAGAATGGTAAACATATTTTTTAACTGTTCATTGGTAAACTTCGCCTGTGAGGCGACTTTTATAAAAAACGCACATTTCACCGTTAAGAAACAACAAAATATTTAAAATGAAAGAAAAACGTATTTATTACATATTAGGTTATAGGAATTGACAAAAAAAAAACAATTGCATATTAAATATCTTAGAAATGTTATAGGAATATTTGGAGATCACATATTTCAATCTATTGTATGGAGAGATCTTTTACAAACAATTAAAAATAAAAATGAAAATCAGTTCGAAATGAAAAAAACAAGCCTGTTTCTTACAGATCTTAAATCGAATTAACATTTTAAAGAAATAATATAAGGCGTATTACTTAAAAAACTTGTGCAGAGCAAGTTAAATTTTGTGGATTTTGCATCTACTTTTTTACGTCACATTGCCAACAGTTGGGTGACCTATGTTGTAAACAGTAAGTTTTCTTAAATTTTGCGCAGAAATAAACGCTCATACGCCTCCATTTCGGCGGACAGAAATCGCATATTGATCTTTTGCCCTTTTTTATACCTGGCTCATCTGTATCATCGTCAGTCATAGCATTATGATCAATCGCGTTACTAATCGCTGCACGTAATTTTTTCTGCATACGAGGCCTTTCTTGCAAACGGATGGAGCACCAGTCGCTACAAAGGTCCTTGCTCAATTTTTTTAAGGAATTCTCTTCTTGACATTGGCTTTACTTTTAAAACTTCGCAATTGGATACGTAGAGCCATATTCAACATTCCATAGAATAAGCAAAGTGGCCAACGCTTGGTTTTACGGTTACAGCTTGTGTGACCATCTAGTGATATCTCCTCCAGCCATTTTTGTAGAAGCGCTTCAGAAGTAGTCATCTCAAAAAACTATAAAAAGTTTATGCAAACACTACTTTTTAGCAAAAAAGCAAAAAAATCCACAAACAAATATATGTTCAAAAAAATTACCTCTTTTGGTAAACTTCGCCTCACAGGCGACACATGTGTGTATATATCGGCAATGCAATGGAGAAAAACAAAGCACGTTTGCGCCCAAGCACGTACAACACTCAATTGAGTTGGCACGAGCGCATGCTTTAATACTAGTAACCGATTGGGAAATATCGCAAAAAACAAAATTGTTTCGCCTCACAGGCGATGTTTACCGTTCTAGGGTTAAATCAAATTCAACCACCTTTAAAACAACGTTTTGAAGTGGGTGGCGATTTAACCAACGTTCATGTTACACTTTAAAGCTACGTTGAGAGTAGTTGCAATTTTTCAAAAAACGGTCTTAATGTAAAAGTGAATACGTTTCATTTAAAAAAAAAAATGTTTCAAGGGGCTCAAATTGTGGCAACGCTGCACCATTAGCAGTGCGGCGGAGGGACATAAGTCCCAACTTTTACTTTCGGGACTTATGACTCACTTAAATGGGACATAACTCCCAAAAGTAAAAGTTGGGACTTGTCTCACCAAATAAATATTTTTTTTTAATTTTAATAAATATATGATTTTCAATGAGGATCACGCCACAAGAATGTATAGCCAGTCAAACAAGTTTTTGGCTCTGTTATCTTGGTTTGGTTTTAAGCATTACTTACAATAATTACAACAAAAATACGGTTGCTAACAATTTGTGGAAAACAATGCAAGCATGTCAGTAATTGGGATCATAGTTGGTCCAGTTTTTGATCTTGTTAGTTAATGTCGTAAAAATGGAAAGTGAGATTGCAAACACTGATACCTAATGCTAATTATTTTGAGTTCATTCCAGGGCTCAGAAAAAATTGTTCACATGTTGCTAAAAAAATGTCTGATTTCATGCTAATAATGAGTCAATCTCTGTAAATATTTACTCAAATGTTGAAGTGAATTTTGGTTTGTCCAGGTTGTTCGCCTCAGCCGATTTTTTTGTAACTAGTCGCTGAATTTATTTGTGAGACGGAAATGGACATAGAACAAATTTGGTAGCGATCGAAGCTACCACTCAAACTCAATTGCACGCGAGCGAAGCTATTTTCTTCGCTGTAACCAGTTAAAGGTGCTTTGTCTACCTCGACAAGGGTGGTCACGCTGGGGGTCTCCCATGAATTGCCAAAAAAAAAATAATAAATTCATCTGTGATTCCTGTAGTTGCGCTTACTTCAATCCTCACAGCCGATAGCTATATGTTGGGTATGAGGTTGGGTCGTTTTGTGTTGTTGCGCCTTCTAGAAGTCGGCGTCGCAGGTTTTGGTCTTGATAAAACGTTCTGCCCGAAAAGCTGAGGTTTTACGCGAATATTTCTCTATAAACTCTCTACTTGCGGAAGCTTGTTTTTCCGGCTTGTACGGTTCAATGCCTCAACCGATTCTCGTTAGTTAGGCATGGTATTTATTTGTGTCATGGAAACGGACATAGACAATATTTCAGCGCAATTGAAGCCGTTGCTTCCACGAAAGGCCTCTAAACGTCGTCACCTCTGCTCACGAGCAAAGTCTCTCTCTTATCTGTAACTATACCTTGAAGTTCTGTTTGCTTATGCTGATTGCCGTGCTGAATTTTATATATTATGTTCAAGGATGCTGAAGGAAACCTCAGAAGGATCCCTGAATTTCTATGGCCGCCTTTGACTAGGTACAGTAAAACCCGCTTAAGAGAAACAGCAAAATGTCACAGCCTTACTTTCCCTTAAACGGGTTTTTCACTTATAAGCGAACCCCGCTCAAGTGAAAAAAAAGTTCACTTAAGCGGAGTCCGGATAAGTGAAAACAAAATGTCACTTAAACGGGTTTAAAAATTCCATTACTCGTAAATTTAAAGCTAGAAAAATTTGTTTTTTTTTATCTTTTGGAGTGGCCTGGACGCTTGTGACATATCAGAAATTCTAATGTCATTTTCGAGAAAATAGAAGTGAAGGCGTTCAGCAATTTTTTTGTTCTGTTCGATTCAACATTTTTTTTTTCACTTAAGAGAGTTTTTTTCAATGAAAAATAGAATAACTGAAAATATGTTTCAGGTATCCGGGTTTTTCACTTTAGTGGGTTTTACCGTATACAATTTTTTTGGACTGAAGAGTCGTTCGTCCGATCTGATTTTTGGGCAGGAAAAGTTTTAGCCGAACGTGGTAAGCTACGACTTTTCTACATCAATTTTTCAACAAATTTTCGTATAGCTCCTCCATTTCTATATTACCAGTATTTTTTATCTATAGGGAACGGAGGACGACCCGCATTATTTGCGAACGAGCGTTTTACATGACGGAATCTGTTTTGCATACTCAAATGGGTGCCACTACCTCAGTATAAACTTCAAGGGGCTTGACAATACACAAGGCTATTGGTAAGTTCGTCCCATTACCACTGGCGTGCGGTTTAAAAAGCAGTGACTGAGTCGCAGTACGTTCTTATTTGCCCATCTAAATCCCATCTGAGCTGACATCAATCTTCTATCGTAAATCGGCTTCGCAGCTCCATACCAGCGACGAGACAATGGAAACAAAATAAACTGAAACCTGCTTCGGATGTGCAACTCTAATCACTCCATACAATCGGAATCCATTACAGATTACAGTATATGCCATTGTTTACGGAATTTATTCCCCAAAAAAGAACAAACTTCCTAATGAACAATAATTTCGCCATTGCATGTTGAAAGAGGGCGAGTACCCACAACCGCCTCGCCATGTGCAGGTCCAGGTACTCTCCCCACATTGTGATAACAATCACTCTGCACTGCACTGCACTGCGAGACTGAGTAATTTAACAGCACAAACATAAATTCGCTCAACGAAACCGTAACCGGCCGCCAACCGCCAACGCGGGAACAAAAACTCGGAATTGAAATTTATGTAAATATCCAGAAAAAAAAGCCGACGTCTCTCGCTCTCTCAGGAAGTAGGCGTTAACAACGCGGCCAACCAACTTTTTAACAAATTCAACAGAAATCGCGTGCTTGGCTGCACTCCATTTTGTATCTGTCAATGAAACGGCAAAAAGAGGAAACCCCTCAGTGATGGCGGCGACCACAGCAAAAGGGCTGACAGCCGAACATGAGAATTGCTTGTAACGCATCAGAATGCACACCCGCTCCGGACCCTAAGCACCTGCCAGTGATGAGTGTGCCCCCTGGATCCGGCCAATGCCAAAGCGATTGCATATCAGTTGACAACGATCGCGAAGGAGGAGACACGCGGCCCATCAATCCAGAATGACCCCTCGTTGAAAGGTGCACTGAACGGCCAACTGAATGGCGAACCGAACGGCAAATGCCTTAACGCTGACATTTGCCAGCAGTTGTCAATGTCACTGCTAACTGAATCATGGAAAATTCCTCGCGTCTATTTTCGCTGCTACAAAAAAGCAACAACACACTGCCAATTGGCGAATTTCATTCAGATGCGTGCGTCCGTCCGTCAATGTGAGACAATCCAAATACTTTTGCTTAATTGGAATATTTACGACGCTCATCTGTCACGTTGACGTGCCTTTGGCTTGTGTATTGCTCGCTAAAAATAGGAAATTAATTTCTAAACAGCCGCCGCGCGCACTGTGCTCATGTATTGTGTTTTGTGTAGCGGTGGCGGTTTTTACTATTGTTCGGTTCGGGTTGTACTGTCACTTCGACTGTGGTGAGTTATAATGACAAGTTCAGAAGGGCACAGTAAATTTCCACTGACACTGACTTTTCAAATGAAATTGATTCAATTCAAGTGCGCGCAACGCATAAAAATGATCACAAGAAGACCGCTGGCTTGAATTGGCTTTTTATGGGAGTTCGAGTGTGATTAACCACTCAGAAGATTCCTAATTAGGGGCGAGGGGTTTTTCGGGATGAAATTTGATTTCCCTTCGTCCGAAGATATTGTGAGCCGCAAATGATAGTGTTATCAAATTTTTCGGACCCAAATGCTATTAGTTTTATTTGAGAGATAACGGCCGAGAGAGGGCTCTGTCTTTGTATGGAGGTGGGATACGTTTTTATGACATGTTTTGGAATGAATTTATCGCGGCTGCCTAATTAAATCGAAAAGTTATTGTTTTTCAATTTGTTGTTGAATGGGATTTTAATGGCGGACATAAATGTGCGACAGAGTGGAGTGGTTGGCATTGGAGCTGTTTCTGTAGGCGGCGCTAAACTTATCACGGATTGCTAAGGTTTAATGAAAACATCAAAATGATCTTTGAGGCCTACAGATGATGTCCACAGTGGATATCTTTGCGAGGGTTAGCCGTGCTATCACAATCAGACTTCAGACGATCATAAAGCGGTGGGAAATGGAAATTTGTGTAACATTGGACCGACCTACTCAGATAGCAATCGGTTTTTAGGTGGATGCCAGCCGAGTTTATCCATTGCTGGGGATATTTTGATAAACTTTACTGCTTCTTGGCGGATATATGTTTTTTTTTGTCAGGTTTTACTAGCAACGCGAAAGCGCCGTCGGTGGTCGCTCTGCATGTGATATCTGTCCGTTTGCTATATTTTGTTGGTTGATGTCGGACGAGGTCGAGATGGTAGTTGAAGTTGGATGCGTTTCACTTATTACTGGAGCTGGAGTCTTCTTCAATGTGCCAGCTGCATGCGCCTATACTTTTACTACTGGTTTTATTTGTAGGTATAGATAGGCTTAGGAGATGATTTGCGAAGAAAGCTGACGAAGCGTCTCCATTAAGCCGTTTGATTTTGACATGAAGTTGCAGGTACATCCCATTCTTCCCATGGAGTAGATTCAGAAGCTTTTGTTGAGAGGACTGTCCACTAAAAGTCTGTTCTTTGTGCGCGATTTAAGGGCAGGTGCGCTTTTGACCCATATTTCTTTAAAGACGATACCGACCATGAGCCAGTCGAGAGCATAGTTCTACGGTTGCCGACTTTTTAGGTCCTCAATAGGCTTTTGATAACGCAGAATATATATTCCTACAGCTTGTGTTGTACATCATAGAAAGATAAACCGCATCCACCACAAAAGTCAAGAACGATATAAGATTAGGTTAGGTTCAAGGTTTTTTAACACAGGGTGAACCCATCTGTAACACACTTGTGATGCGCTTTTATGGGGGCTTACCACTGGTCTTAGAGGTGCTTAGCTTCATGTCCCTTCGTCGTTTTGTGATTACCCGAAGCCGTCACGTCATCCTGGTATCCTCAAAAACCAGATTCTGCATAAATCGTCAAAAAGTGATGATAGAAAGTCGAAAAGGAGCCGTTTCGTCAGGTCTAACTTCAAAGTCAGCATTTCAGAAATAGAGTGCAGTCCTGGAAGATAGAGGAGTACCTACTTTGCGGAAGCTACAGCCGGTCTAAGACAGGCCAACGTGTCGATTCGGTTTTTTAAAATCAATACCAAGAAGTCCCTAACACTCATTTTATTGAAAATTAGGTAAAATATATACCGTAAAGCCACAGTTTCCGTTAGGTGGCAGTCGAAAGTAGATCTTGTACTTTGTGGAAAAATGTAGAAGATCTCCTTCTACAAACACCTGGTTCCAGATGACAGAATCTTTGTCGGTATTTGTGAAAAAAATGTAAAAACTTCCGACTTTGCCTGTACCTGTCGATAAAGGCCACCAAAGATGTGGTCTTTTTCAGCTCAACTGTCCCTCAGGGGTGTACCCAAAGACTTGTCGGCCGTGAGCGTTGTTTTTCTTATGGGCTCTACGTGGTCTAACCATAGTCGAGGCAGTTTGTAGGTAAATTCGACATTTTTGTAGCCGCTTTCCTTACTTCATACAAGTACAGGGTGGTCCAAATTGCATCCCTTTTTGGAAGACGATATTTGTAAAGTAGAATACACGCCGACAGGGCTATACCTCCTCCTCAACATTGGGGAGTAGTCGGAGAATTTCAAATATTTTTGAGGAATAATTCGTCAGTGATTTTGCAATAGATATCCACTCATATTGTGCGACATTTTTGACGGAAGTGTCATCGCGTTTAGTATTTAATTTTATCAAGGACGCCGGAGATGCGACTTATATTCTGCCACACATTTAAAGGTTTTTATTTGGAAATACCAGCATTTAAGAAATTATTTATTTATTTATATTTAAATAGTTTACGAAAAAAAAAATTAAAAAAAAGAAGAAAGTATGAAGCTACTTTTCCAATTAAAAATGCGCTTAAATAGCAAAAAACTGTGTGAGGCTCTCGAAAAAAGTGCAAAATTTCGACTTAAGTCCCAGAACGGCTGACTGTGACTGACGATGAGCGATACTGATCCAGGATTATTACGGAGCAGTTTATAAATTAAGAACGAGGGACCTGTGGCTTAAAAGGGCAGTAGGTACAACCGAAGAATAAACATTTTAAGAGGTTACGTTTCAGGGTCCGATAATGTCTCGCTTTGTCTCGCGTTTTACAAATGACCGATTCAGACTTATTTTTTTTGTTTTTTTTTTCTTAGGTCATGGGTCTTTGAGAATTAGACACCGACTTTGGAAACTCGCATAGGAAGTATCCGACAAGAAGTTCTCACAAAATCGATTAAGAAAAGATCCCAAATGGTCACCAACGGTCTCGGAAAGATATGGAAAAAAAATAAAAAAAAATACTTGAGAGTCCAAACAAAGTTCCAAAAATCCAAATTTTTAACCACCTTTTACACTCAGAAAAAAAGATTGTCAAGCGAAGAATTTTGAGATTCTTAAAAAATTTTAAGTTAAAAGTTCTTGATTCAAATATTATTTTTGTTAACAAGAACTCGTTTTGATGTTTCCAAGAATCAGGTTTCCAGCGCAAGAATAATATACTCTCCATAAGTATATTTTACCTCATTACCCACAATTTCATTCTTAAATCAAAGATTTTTATAATTGGGCTCAATTTAACCAACGAAAATTGTTGGCATTACAGTTTTTTTTTTCTGAGCGTAGTGATAGATTTTAACACTCGCTTTCTGTCATTTATACATCGAGTGTTGAGCTCCTATAACTGCAGATGGTACTAGTGAAAACCGCATCTTAGTCCGTGCTCCAGGGGCTCCCTAAAATTGCGCAGTCAAAAAGATATAGTCACACAAAGAGGTTGAAAATTGCAAAACAGCAGCGCCACCTTTCTTAAAATCCACTCTCGTCATACAGATGACACTAATGAGAACAACTTGTAAATTTTGTAAATAAACTAAATTTGTCCAGCTGCTTTTGTGTCTTTTGGGTACATAAGTTGGACGGACACAGAACTGAAACAAAATAGTTTTGGATTCGGATAGTCCAAGGAGGAGTTCTTGTTGACTTCTTGATCCCCCAAGAGCTGTTACCGTATATGTATTGGCATATTCCGTACCAAAAAAGCTGTCTCTTTACATTGTACAATTGAACCTACACCTAAAGGTATCTACCTTCGTAGTTAAAATTAATTTGAGCCATTTACTACCCAAATATTTGAAGCAAGCTCTTCAAAATTTCATTAAAACCCATTGACAGCCAAACCCTTCACAATTATACATCATAAAGTCATAAAAACAACATACCCACCACTAAGTGGTAGGTGATCTTCACACTAAGAGAACTACCTTCAATTTGAAAGACATACTCATCACACATCTCCAGGTGCGACTGTGACAATGCGTATTGTACCTACGGGCGTATAGAAACCGCGTAGGCCGGGCATAACAATAGGAGTTCCACGACTGCGCATCGGTCATCGCTGCATCATTGCGCGTCCATTGATGTGTTAATTTTCCTATTATCTCCACCGAAATACAGTTGTAAGAGAAACTGCCGAAGAAAAGACATCTAAACTGCATCAAATTATGCGGGATTTCAAAGAGCCCAAAGAGCTACTTCAGCAGAGCCCATTCAGAGAGAAATGACGCCAAACTACCGATAATGACCCAATTAGAGTCTGAAGAGACATTTGCTGAAGTGGACCTAAGAAACAGATTCAAATCAGCTGCACTCAAAATTACAGGCCAGTGTTGCGCGCGCACGATAATCACTTTTGAAGTGGCGGCGAAATAGGTATATTTTTTCGGTCCCTAATCGAGGGAGAAGACTGTCCAGAAGGAAGTGGAACAGGAGTTAGGGATTCCCGCAATCGAAAGTGTCGGGTATTATGTCTCAATTAGGCGGCGATCGAGAGTGACGCGGTCCAGAGACAAAGTTATCTCTGTCAATGCCATTTCAGCATCCCCTGTGTATTCCTACCTGCATTTGGGTACCCAGTATTTACACCCAAGTAGGGCAGAGATTAATAACGAAATTTTTTAATTGATTCAATCAGCAGATGAACGAAAACGGGTGTCGGGGTGTTGGATAACAAATTAGAGCTAAGAGCGACTGTGGAATTTGTCGGCGCTTGTGACTCACTGGAATGTGCTCTCGCTCAGGTCGAGTTATGTTGGGTAGGAATTTTCCTATCGCCGCAGGTATTTCTCAAAGCCACGATCAGTGGTGGTCAGTAGTCAGAGCTCCTGGCGATTAGGAAGTTTAAAATTTGTTTGTCGATCAGTTATGGGGACGGGATAACAATTCAGAACGCATATAAGAAACACTCGTGACTCATGTAAGAACAAATCGCCTATAAGAAACAGTTTATTTCTAAAGGGTGATTTTTTAGCTGGTTTGGTTTTGGCAACACTGGTTTTGACAGCTGACGTGTGTTTAGTACCTTGTGTCACTGTCAAACAGCTTCAGTTTGGTTTGCAATTTAACCATGGATCGTCTTACAAATGAACAACGCTTGCAAATTATTGAATTTTACTATCAAAATTCGTGCTCGGTTCGAGATGTTCATCGCGCGCTGCTTCCATTTTATGATCGGCATTCTCGACCTTCTGAGCAGTCTATTCGGAAGATTGTGACCAAATTTCGCACCAAATTTACTTTGTTGGACATTAAACCACCAACACGTTTACGTACTGTGCGTAGTGAAGAAAATATTGCGGCCGTATCAGCTAGTGTGACAGAAGACCGCGAAATGTCGATTCGGCGCCGTTCCCAGCAGTTAGGCCTTTGTTACAGCACTACGTGGAAAATGTTGCGGAAGGATTTGGGCGTAAAGCCTTTTAAGATACAGCTGGTGCAAGAACTAAAGCCAGCCGACCTACCACAACGCCGAATTTTTGGTGAATGGGCTCTTGGAAAGCTGGCCGAGGATCCGCTTTTTTATCGAAAAATTGTGTTCAGCGATGAGGCTCATTTTTGGTTGAATGGGTACGTAAATAAGCAAAATTGCCGCATTTGGAGTGAAGATCAGCCAGAAGCATTGCAACAGCTACCAATGCATCCCGAAAAAGCCACTGTTTGGTGCGGTTTATGGGCCGGCGGCATTATTGGGCCATATTTCTTCAAAGATGATGCGAATCGCAGCGTTACTGTCAATGGTGAACGCTACCGAGCGATGATAACAAACTTTTTATAAATACTAACTTAAAACTCATTCATTTCTAACTATATAGTACATAGGTACATATTTTCACCCAGTCATGTATTTTTTTTTGGCATCGGCCTACTCAACGTTTCACACCTTCATTTGAACTCTGTACTAACTGTGATTTACTATAAATAACTAAACAAAAAACCGTCAACGCATCCAGTTACACAAGGGAATCCACCTTGAGCAACAAATTGGGTAGCTATTTCCGAAGTATTTTGTGGTGGTTGCAAGCAATTCCTCGATTATTGCGTCCGAAACTCGTTGTACTACTCTGCAGACTGTAGCTTTACTTATTCCGTGCATAGCAGCGACTCCATGATATTGCCCTCCATTTCCAATCCAACGTAGCGTGCATAGAATCTGTTGCAGGGGACTTAAGCAATTATTTCGTTCGCTGAGAAACCTTAGCCTATGTCCAATTGTTGACAAAACACGTTCAATACTCGTCTTCGTTAAATGAAAGCTTTCCAGGGTTGAACAGTTATCTCCAATTTCAAAATTTGTCCTTAATTTTACAACCCTTTGTACATTATTTGTATCTCCTCGTCTTCAAAGAGTGCTTCGAAACGGTTCATTATATGTTTTTTTAATCAACAACTGTTCACAACAAAAGGTCAACTGCAAATGATTTTTTTTTTGCATATTTTTGACAAACTTTTCACGATTTTAAATGTAAAGTGCAGATCTTATTTGTTTGATGAAACGAAATGGACGAATTCTTTGCAAATTGACAAAACTTTGCAAATTTGTGTTTGGTGAAACGAATTTTGCAAAGAGGGAACATTTTCAACTTTGCAAAGGAATAATTTCCTCTTTGGAAATTTGCGTTTGGTGAAACGAAATATGCAAAGATAAAAAGAAAAATTGCAAAATGCAAAGTGAAAAGTTGTTGGTGAAATAGGGCCCTGGACATTTTGTTATTTGTAAATGATTAACAAATAAAAAAAAACTGTTGATTATGAATATGAATGAAATACTGCTCGTTTTATTTGATTTTTACTGAACATGTTAAAAATTAGTAGTTTTGGGATGGGGTACTTATATGTAAATATATACACATAAGCAATCAGGTAATCTACATATACATAAAAATGAATCTACATGATGTATGTTTGGATATATCAAAATTATAAACTCCAAGAAAGAAGAATTATTATTTAGTTGAAAATAACATTCAAGACAGCCACATTTGGCTATGTTTCACATCTTTAAAGTGAAATGAGGCCAAATGAGATGAAAGCGTAATAATGCCAATTTGGCCTTATTTCACCTTGGCAATGTGAAATAAAGCCAAGTGTTGAAATATGGCTGAAAATTGCCAAATTTTCGAGTCTTTGGTCTAACAACTCGGAATCCTTCCATTCGAAGGACTGCTTTCCGTTTGGTCTCCTCAACCCGTGTCCCATCCAGCGCCACTTCCGCTGCGTAAATAAGTCCGACAAAATCGTACTTCCTTCTTCTTTCAGGTGGCTTCTTAAACTCCACTATACGTCATCAGTCAACTGGTGAACGCTATCCTTGACTCTGTCCCAAAATAAACCAAACGTCCAGACCAACATTATAATGACCGTCTCCTACCATCCACTCGGAACGAACACGAGCGCGCCTACAGCTGTTTTCAGAGGCAAGAACAATCTGAATCCGCGCAACTTTTACCCACCAGATGTGGGTCATTCGCCTGCTGTTTGGATTCTTCTTTGGAAAAACTCCACAAGCGCGTCTAAAATCCAAGCATTAATTACCCGTGACAATTATGAATTTCTTCTATGATTGCCCACCACTTAATGGGCCGCTGCTGCTACATCGGCTGACATTAAACTCCGTCCACCTACATTCATGTACATATGCAACCGCATCAACAAATCATCAATCACGACATCATCTCTCTCTCCAGGCAGGGGAATGCGCGCATCCTCTAGCATCTCGACGTGCATAGCGTGCTAAATTGTTGCGTCTGGATGGGTGTCTGAATCTAAATTTAGTCATCAGAAAGACAAAAGTATCTCAGCCATAGATACATCACCGGCATCCCAGAGGAGTCATCATCATCACCATCATTATCAGAATGGAGCGGGACTGCGTTTGTAGGTTGTGGTCGCGCTGCAAGATGAATGACATGGCTCATTGCAATAACCACAGAACGGTGATCCGCGTGCCAGAATTAAATCAACCGCCGTAACCGCAGTTGCGGTTTCTGGATGGCGCGATGATGATGTTGTCGCACAGCGGCATTCTAATTGCATTTGGATCACGGAGGAGATTGTCTTTCTGGTTTTTTTTTTTTTGTTTTTTTTTTTTTGTAACAATAAAGTTCGGGAGCGTGGCATTCGCTGAACGAACCATTTGAAATGCCGCTGCCGACGCACCCAGTGAGTTTTATATTCTCCTGGGGGAAGAGACAATAAAAGAGCGGTTCGTTGTTAAAATATTTTGATGACGGGGCCGGGGGCCCCTCTTCAGGCCCCCTCCAGCAATCATCTCGCACTTTCATTTATCGCGCCACTCATGCTTCCCTTATCCGATCTCCATGCGTTCCAAGCTCCGCAGCTACTTTCAATTGCCCCATAATGATTTTAATGAAAATTTAATTCCCCATTGGAAGTGAATTTATTGTTCTTGGTGTGTGGCATCTCGGTATAAGTGCGGATCTATTTTCGGGACGCGCATCTATTTATCATCACGCAGGCGGTATGAATGCGCTTGAGATCGGATCGGGACCCGACGACGTACTTTGTTGTGATCGTTGGTTGTTTAAGGGATGATTGAGTGCGGAGCGTTGTTGAAAAATTGCCACCGTTGAAAGGATGTGGCTTGGCCGGAGCATATAGGGTGCAGCACAGAGTGCGTGAAGGAAACGCCACAATGACATGTAACAAGGTGACTCAGTCTATAATTGACTGCAAAGTTCTTGTTTATCTGGGCGCATGCTCTCATGAGACAGAGATTGGAGATAATCGGAGGCGACACTGCGTGCCGAAGGGTTGTACCACGGTTGTCAACTCTCTGATTAACTAAGCAAGAGTGATCTGGAATGAGATCGATTTAAGTTAAGCCAACCAGGAAATTCAGTTTCAAAGTGGATTTTGGAAAATGCGAACTTAACTAAAACCGAAGTCTCACATCCTTCAATTAGTGCGATTGGAAAACAGTTTTCAGAGAGTGGTCCAAATGATCTTGTTGGAGAATATTTTAAATTGTGTGGAACTTTTGGAGAGTTCCCAATAAAAGAATCCATGGAGGCTTGAAATGGATTTAAACAAGTTGTGTGTCAGGTATTAACGAGATTCTTTTTTTATTTGAAAGGCCCATGTATGACAATATCTACAGAATAAAACCTCATTCAAATGTCCACCGCAGCTTCTCATGGTGGCATGCATCAGAGTGGTCCAATTTTGAATCACCTGCCTCATAGATCTGGCTGAATATGGCATTGAATATGTTGGCTTTAAGGGCATTTGTCGATCACAGTTTATTGGCATAGACTTGTAACCTCAGGAAAGCTAACAAGAAAAAGTCCCACGGATTGAAATCGCACAAAGTTGGTGGCCAATTGAAGCCACCTCTGCGAGAGCTCAAAATAGCCTCAAATCATTCATGCAGAATGACCTTCGTGGAGTCTGCTGTGTGGCACATTCCTTCTGGAATCACACGCCGTCTACCTGCATATGGTTCAATTTGGGCCAAAATTGATCCAAAAGAAGTCTCTTAGCTTCGTCCTGCATAGCTCTCGCCGTTGATGGTGATGGCTTCGCCAACGTCATTTAAAAAAAAATTGAACAGACACCGCTGGCTCAAAATCCGTAACTTTTTGCGGATGCAGTGCCACCTGGTGGGGGTAGGCGTGATCCCAATTTTACTTGTTAACTAGTTTGGTCATCCAAAAATGCGCCTCGTTGTTAAAGAAAGTTTTTTGGCCAAAATCTGGGTTCTCTTCCAAACGCTTCGAAGCCCAGTCAGCGAAAAAACGAAGCTGACTTTGGTCACTAACATTCATCTCATGGGTCTTTGGATCTTGTGTAGTACGCCCAAGTCAAATTCGCCAAGTTTAAGTCTACGAAGGGGCGACTTTTTGTGCACGCCAAGGAATTGACTGCCTCGGGTTTTCGTGTAAACTTGGACCGACCGCGCCAATGTTCTCGCCCGGTCCGGGGTTCCTCTAAAGTACGAGTGTTGGACGATTATTTTCCGGACCGATGGCATCTAATTTGACCACCAAAACGTTGGAGAACCGAATTTCAGGGCCACCGCGTCTGCCGAAAAATTGACACAACCCGCGCAACGTTTGCACTGACGATGACGAACACTCATTTTGTTAAAAAAATTATATCATTTGGAAGTTCTGCTCAATCGTGTTACTTATCATGGTCATTTGGCATCATAGAGTGAATAATAAACACTAGACTAAGACAGACGCCTCCAAAAATCATGGCCGCCACAGGCTACCAACATCGACCCGTCCCAATTGAACTAAAAATTTTGAATCTAATTTTCTAAGTTTTGCTCCGCAAAAATAATGTGAGATTAATTTGTGTTTTATTTTAAACTAAAGCAGTTATATATGAGCAGGGTGACCAGATCCACGCTCAGCAAAAAGAGGACACCTTCAAAAATCTCAAATGAAAAATTAAAGAACAAAAAACAACAACCAAAATAAGAAAATATATATAATACTGTGGTGATAAGTTAAAGTAGCTTATGCTGACATAACACATAACCGAAAATCGTTTTTGTCGCCCTAGAATATTCCCTGATTTTACAGCTTTATTTTGGTCTGGGTCTCATAGTTCTTCGTCACTAAAAACAGTTGAGTTTAAAAAAAAAAAGTAATAGCTTAGGTTTATTTGGACACTATTTGCATTAACATAATAGCTTAAATCTATATTGAATACAAATCATTTACATTTTTAAGAAATCATATTATTTAAAAAAACACTTAAGTTATGACATAAGCTATTTAGACTTTTTAAGATTCAAGAAGTTCGTATCTCAAGTCGACATAAGCTATTTTGAACTAAATTTATATTTAATCATTCTTGTTCTTATACAAAAGCCCTAAAAATATAGAATTCATTACTATTAAATAATCTTATGTCACTTAAGATACTTAATTGACTTAAAACAATTTTTTGGAAAAAGCCTAAGTTCTAAATTATTCTGCTATTAGCCACTCTATTATTTTTTTTTTTTAAACATTACATACTGCACATTGTCAATATCACTATTCTGCAAATAAATTTAAATTACCTAGCACCAGTACTTTTTCTGAAAACAATGAAATACACTTTCAAAACCAATTACTAATTTTCTTTTTCTCGTACTGAAAAATGTCAAAAAAAGACATAAGACATATTAGTTTTTACTTTATTAAAACAAACAAAAAACATGAATTTTAACAAATTCAATTAAATAAATAAAACAACTAAGCTATAAAAATAAATTATCAATTCTAACTATTAAAGCCCGTATGACACTAAATTTTGTCCTCATTTTTATAATGCTTACATTTGCGGACACTAATCGCGAGACTTAGTTTCGAGTTTAGAGATTAAAAATAAATCCTGAGGTGTTTCCACCAAAAAAAACAAGATTAATTTTACGTTTCACCAGATGTTGTCAACTACTGTCAAATCAAACAAGCCAAAATTGGTGATAGTTGAAAATAAATCAAAAAAATTCAAAAGTTTAAAGTAATAAAACATGAGTTCCAGAAATCTTAAATTTTTTTTAGGTTTATAATTTAATTCCACAAAATAAAATGACAGTTTTGATGGTTGCATTGGCTAGGAGAAGTCTCTCAAAAATGACACAATGTCAAATATAGCTCTGTTTGCTTTGCATTTTTGACATCCCGAGCTGTGCAAGGTGTGTTCACAAATCGGACTGTACATGCAAACCTGGTTGATAATCGAGATTTATTTCTAATCTCCCTTTTCATGAGATTAACTTTTGTATGATAAATCCCGAGATTTATGCGGGATTTACAAAAATTTTTCTAAATCTCGCAGTCAATCTCTGATGGAAACGTAGTATAAAAGTGTATTACGAAAGAGATAGCAATTGTTTGCAAAGCAACCGAAATTTTCAATAGAATTTATTTTCAAATGATCTTGAGATGTCAAAAAAAAAAATGTGATTGGAATACATTTTTAATGCATTTTTTTTCACGTGTCTACATTAATAAATTTGGTGTGTACGCACTCACTCCTATCGGGAATTTTCGTTCTAATTTTTCGTACTACTCTAGTTTCCTTTTAAAAGCAGAAAAAATGCAAAAAAAAAAATGTGGTGTCTTACGGGCTTAATATAAAATAATGGCTCTGATTTAATTATCTACTTTGATTTTATTTCTCGTTTCACCGTATTTTTTTTCGCACAACCGAGGCGGCCAAGCGACTGGACCATTTCGTGAGATAACACGTTCTCCAAACTTGGTTTCCAATAAATTGATTGTGACATTCGCTGTGTGGCTTGTGGCGCCGTCCTGTTGGAACCACATGTCCTCCAAGTCCACATCATCCAATTGGGGCCAAAAATATTCGGTTATCATTGAACGGTAGCGATTCCCATTCACAGTAACGTGCCGGTCTTGATCATCACGGAAGAAGTACCAATGACGCCGCCGGCCCATAAACCACACCAAACCGTAATTTTTTCGGGATGCAATGATGACTCATGGAGTAGGTACGTGTGGATTACTGCCTGACCAATACCGCATATTTTGTTTATTGACGAAGCCATTCAGCCAGAAATGAGCCTCATCGCTGAAGATGATTTTTCGATGGAAATCCGAATCATTTTCAAGTTGTTGCTCAGCCCAATTCATGAACATACGACGCTTCTGGTGGTCAAGCGGCTTCAGTTCTTGCGTCAATTTAATCTTGTTAGGATGTAGGCCAAGATCTTTTCGCAAAATTCGCCGCAACGACGTCACAGAGATGCCCAACGATTGAGAACGACGTGTGAGAGACACATTTGGGCTTTCTTCAACTGAAGCCTCAGCGGCAGCAATATTCTCGACACTACGGGCACTTCTTTGTCTCACTGGCACAGGAACATTGGGTCGTATGAATAAAAACCAGCATTTGCTTTGAGTAAAAGGTTTTAGCAAAGTAAAAGCCCTTAGCAAATGCTTTGAATCGGTATGAATAAAAACCTAGTTTGCTAAAGTAAGTTCGAAAATTCGAACATAGCATTTACTTTGCTGTACATGTCCTTCCCTTGTAATTTCTGTCAAACTTGGCAAGTGACAACTGTCAACTGTTTGTTTATTTTTAAATTATAGATTTTTGTGGAAAAATCACCAAAAGTCAACCAAATTCAAAAGAACAACGGAAAATAATTTAAAAAAAAGAAACGAATATGCTGAGCGACGAAGAGGACTATTATATGGAAGAGTTATATGATGGTAAGCATAAGTGCATCTGTATTCGAGTTTTAATTGATTCTTTTGAATTTTTTGCAGACGATGAGGAACTTCCATCTACCTCGTCTACTGCAAAGAGTGACCAAAATGAGTTGGTCTTTGTCCAGGCCATAGAAGCGGTAGGAAAGATTTTACTAAGCAAATCTCAAACACCCAATATAAAGACATTAAAAAAAAACGCTGCTCTTAAAATGTGTGATATTTTATTGGCCAAATGTTCAATTTTGTACACGCCAGACAAGATTGTTAAGAAAGTTGCAAATTTAAAGCAAAGGGTCAAGAAAAAGTCTGATATGAAGACAACGGGAAATATACCCATTCGGTTGAAGGAATCCGAGCAACTGCTGTTGAACTTACTTCAGGCCAAAAGTAATCCCAGCATTACTTGTATCGAAAGTAAGTAGTGTTTTTTACGTAGATATGTACATGTATTGATGAGCAATTTAATTCTTCTCTTCTTTTAAAAATACAGGTGTATGTTTCTCTTTAATACACTTTGTATATTTGAATTTCTTCAAATACGTGCATCATGCACAGATCCACTCCACTTACAATTCACACTCGTAAACTTTTCATCACCATCACATGTTGCTTGTACGTTAAATGAAGCAACATTCTTACGATTTATATACTCATCGCCATGTATAGATGGCTTTTTTATTGCAATGTGAGTGCAATCTATAGCTCCAATTGCACATGGAAACATAAATTTTCTTTGCCAAATCGCTTAGTGATGCTTGATTTCTTCCTCAGTTGTCGGAAATTGTATCCAATCATCGGCTTGTTGAACTATTTTTTGACACACATACCAATTTGTTAGGGAAACGGTTGACTGATGAACACCAAGATCTTCTCCAACACCAACCTAAACACATAACTTTTTTCAGCCATGAATTTTGAAATCTTTACCTGAAAGCCCGGATCTCCTAAATACCTTAGGAAAGATTTCATTTTCTGGACATTTGAAAGAGCACCACCTCGTGTCTCAAAATGATCATTTAGAAACGTATTAGCCAAAATGTCCACATTTTCACGCGTGAAACGAAACAATTGCTTGAAGTTACTATCGTCACCAATTCTTCTTTGTTTATACTGTTTTTTATTAGCACGAACGTTAACAACAACAGGTAAAACAGGTATGTGAAAACTTATCGCATCCATGTTTAATTCAAACTTAATTCAACTATTTATAAACAAAACAATGAAAATTCACAATTCTTAGATTGTTTTATGTTAAAAATGTACGTACAAAATATTTAGCAAAAGGTCGAAGTCAACTAAATGCAGACTCAGAATTTGCATAGCATTTGCTTTGTCAGATAAGTTTTATTCATACCGATCTGAGTAAAAGGTCAGTGCCGCCGCTTTTCGAACATGTCAAAAGTTGGAACTAACTCAAATTGGTTTTTATTCATACGAAATGTAGCAAATGCTTCGATTTTGACATTTCTCTTGAGTAAAAGCAATTGCTACGTTTTATTCATACGACCCATTGGGTCGTATGAATAAAAACTAGGATTTGCTTTGAGTAAAAGGTTTTAGCAAAGTAAAAGCCCTTAGGAAATACTTTGAATCGGTATGAATAAAAACCTAGTTTGCTAAAGTAAGTTCGAAAATTCGAACATAGCATTTACTTCGCTGTACATGTCCTTGCCTTGCAATTTCTGTCAAACTTGACAAGTGACAACTGTCCGGTGGTTTGTTTACTTTGAATTTATTTAAACATTTTTGTGGGAAAATGATCAAAAGCAATCTATAGCTCCAATTGCACATGGAAACATACATTTTATTTGCCAAATCACTTGGTGAAGTTTGATTTCTTCCTCAGTTGTCGGCGAATGTATCCAATCATCGGCTTGTTGAACAATTTTTTGACACACATACCAATTAGTTAACGAAACGGTTGACTGATGAACACCAAGATCTTCTCCAACACCAACCTTAACAGATAAATTTTTCACTTGTTAAGGCATGAAATTTGAAATGTTTACCTGAAAACCCGAATCTCGTAAATACCTTAGGAAAGATTTAATTTTCTAGATATTTGAAAGAGCACCACCACGCATCTCAAAATTATCATTTCAAAAAGGAGTAGCCAAAATGTCCACATTTTCACACGTGACACGAAACAATTGTTAGAAGTTATTTATATTTGTTGTCACCAATTCTTCCTTGTTTATACTGTTTTTTATCAGCCCGAACGTTAACAACAAGGTTTTACTATTTATAAACAAAACATCGAAAATTCACAAAGCTTAGATTGTTTTATGTAAAAAAGGTGCGTAGAAAATATTTAGCACAAGCTCTAAGGCAACTAAATAGTTGTCTGATAAGTTTTATTCATACCGATCTGAGTAAAAGGTCTGTGCCGCCGCTTTTCGAACATGTCAAAAGTTGGAACTAACTCAAATCGGTTTTTATTCATACGAAATGTAGCAAATGCTTCGATTTTGGCATTTCTCTTGAGTGAAAGCAATTGGTACGTTTTATTCATACGACCCATTATGTACTGTGCCTGTGGATTCAAATTTGTCCACTAGATGCTCAATTGTTGATCTGCTAGGACGATTATGACGACCATAAATTGGACGTAGCGCTCTTAACGTTGAGGCCACTGACTCCGAATTTCGGTATTAAATTTTAATAATTTCGACTCGTTGTTGGCTCGTATATCTTTCCATCATGAAATGGAAAAACCTTACTGAAGAGAAATGTCAAAAGAGCGGCAAGAAATTCGGCGTCGTTTGCTGTCCCTGTCGCCTTACTTTTGTAGAGTCCCTGTTGAGAAACCCTTTATATACTTTAAACAGAAATTGAGCTGTCAAATGAGTGGGTGTGTTCAGACGATTGTTAAAAATAATAAAGTACACGACTGGGCCGAACGTAACTTTCTCGTTCATCAAAAGTTTTAATGTAAATGAAGTGGGAGTTGCTGATTGGGTGAGCTCCAAGTTGTTGGAAATATTTATTCAATATGGTTGAAAAAAATTAGAAATTTGTAATATTTGCTAAAAATAAGTTTTACGTAGCTGTTATTGGATTTCCATTACAAGTTGGGGCATTTTTATTATTTCAAAATTATACCAAAAATATGTGAATACAGATCGGAATTTGGGTAGTTATATTTGAGAAATATTTAAGAAATTGATTTGTTCGAATTTTTTGAGAAAAACTAAGTACGGGATCTTATTTAGAATACTTATATTATCCTTAATATGTGTTTTGGTCAACACTGTTAGAGCGGTTTTTGAAAAATTTTGCAGACAAAACGGATCCAAATATTGCGATGTTTAGTAATACTATTGCTTAACTATTTAGCTGAAAACCGAGAACAAGCTTTTGTTCGAGATGTAAGCATTACTTGGTTTTCAAAGCTTTATCGAAATCGAAAATGGGGTTTTCGAGATATGAGCAGTTTAGTGTTTTCGGAGATTCGAATTGAAAATTAAGGACGCAATCATTTTGGAAACATCAAATTTACTCTAAGTTTGTAATTTGGTCAAAATCGCTATTGCCGTTTTCTAGTAAACTAAAGGAAACTAAATTTTTCAAAAATGACTTTTTTCAAAAATTCATTTCACGATAATACAGAGAAAAACTGATTTTGCAATTAAGTTAGAAATGACCATATTATCTTCGAAATTAGTTTTGGTTACAATCGTATAGACCATTTTCGAGATATATGTCCATATTTCAAAAGTACCGTTATTCGATTTTTTAGCTAAAAACTGAGTATGCAGTTATGTTAACTTCACCCACTTAAGCTTAAATATCAACTTTGGTTGAAATCGGCCGTTTTCGAACAAATCAAACTGGTATGAACATTTTGTATGAGAAGAAACATTAATATTAATAACAATAAACAAAAAAAAAAAAACATGAATATTTAGGTTACCATGCAAAAAAAAAATCGGCCCCGAACTGTAAGCCCCCAAACTTTAA
Source organism: Cheilosia variabilis (assembly GCA_951230905.1). Classification (NCBI taxonomy): domain Eukaryota; kingdom Metazoa; phylum Arthropoda; class Insecta; order Diptera; family Syrphidae; genus Cheilosia; species Cheilosia variabilis. The sequence continues at coordinate 139,974,104 of OX579676.1, read as the reverse complement.
ATCCGAAGTTTGAACGAAATCCGTTCAGCCGTTTAGGCTGTAGGCCTCGGGACATACAGACAGACAGACAGACAGACAGACAGACGGACAGAATTTTGCGACCCACTTTTTTGAATTCGCCTATCATCGTAATGTCAGAATTCATTAACATCTCGAGTTAGAAATTTTGTACGAATACCTACAATATCTTTTTCTTACTACGTAATGGAGATAGTTAAAAACAAAAGATGGTGTTGTGCTGAGAAATGAATGAGTTCGGGTACAAATATATTTTAGGTCGTGTTCACACCAGAAAGATCCAGAAAATTTCTGAATTAGTTTTGAAAACATGTTTTGTTCTAGATTTGTGGTGTCGACAAATTCCGTAAACTGAGAAATCCCAAAAGAGGACAAATTGCATATTTTTCAGAAAGATACCGGACTTTTTTTATATAAAAAAGTCAGTCTATACATGAGTGACAAAAATTGATGTTCCATGAATTCACTATTCTATTCTGGATCTGCTTGAGTTACGTCACTGTGTGCAATCTTAACAGTGGAGACGATCAGTAATCAAAGTGCTGGGGTGAATCGTGGATCACGTATGACGATGATCGCCTGGACGATATTGTTTTTGAAATTTTGATGACCAAAATTAGTTATTTCCGGCCCATTTTTTGTAGTTATCGTAGGTAATTTGTTTTATTGAATTTGGGTAGAATGATAATCAAGCTTTCAAACTCGTAATTTTTGGACGAGTTGTTAGTTATAAAGGTTCGTCGTTTCCACGACAGTCGACTGAAACGTAACGTGATCTGGGCCCTGATATTTTTACCGCCCATAGAAATCAGCAGTAGCATAAAGAGGGCGATAGCCATTAGTGCTATTTTAGCAGCGGCTTGTGTTTTTTAGACGGCGCCAGTTAAAAGAAGTAAAGGGGACCAGTCCATAATCAGAAATAAAATGTAGAAAGTAGTCCCAAATAGCCATTGACAAATAGAGAAAAAAACTTTAACCCTCTGCGGTTGTAAAGACCTTCGATGTAGCCACCCTCACCCATGCACATACAGTAACGGACTAAGTCAACAGCCATGTGTCACATCAAGAGGTGAAATGGAAATCCATTTCCCTTTGATATTACAACGTTGCAACGTTGACTTTTTCCTTCACACATTTTATATTCTCCCATTCTAACAGACAGCTCGCAAAGTGCTTTTCAAAAATAAAATCTCGCTAAATATATGTGTATACCATAAAGAACAACACAAACACACATCTACATCCATCGCACTTTGCTCAATCATCCATTCAGCAATTCCGAATGACAACTAACAGGGCAATAATAAAACTTAAATAGATTTTCCTGTCAAATGTCTCGAGACGACGTGGCCCCATGTAGGAGTTTGGGGGGCACCGCACCCCATCCCCCATGTGTATGCAGGTCGTAGTCGTCGTCGCATTAATATGATGTTTTGACAAAAATAGAAAAAAGACGACAACTATACACAAAATACACATTTCGGCGAAGAAAAATGGAAAACAGGAGCATAATTGAAGCAGAATGAGATATAAGCGAAATGATTCTTCACGCGAAACACGGCGATGAAGACGAGTTAGTCGTACGATGTGTGCAAGTGCAAGTTCGCTAAAAGGAAATGGGTCTGCTGGCTGGGACGGAGAGGGGCAACTGCAGTTCATAGTTCGGAATCGTCCTAGTCCTCGCAGTGTCTGTCATAGCAAATGGGATGATTACTTTTCGTTAATTTACCCTTCATTTCTCTTCTTGGGGTGGTGGTGGTTGGGCAGTGCATGAAAAGCTGTCAGTTTTAGTAGAGTGGCTAACATTTACCACAGCGACGTACAGTCATGTGGGAAGAGAGTGTGTGCGAAAAAAGGTGGGGGATGCCTGCAAGGACACGGTTATGGGAATGCAGTTGCAGCACATTTCAAATTAGTCGAATGTATTTAACACACTTGCTGATTGGAGTTGCGCTTGTCGAAAAAAGCGGTGCAAAAGGAGGGCGCCAAAGTAGCACATCGAAAAGATTTGACAAATCCATAACATGGCGGCGGAACTACGGTACCTAAAGGGTGTCCCATAATTCACGCAAGTTTGATAGAAAATACAGATTTTTAATTAGAAATCTTAAATTTATTATTGATTCATAGAGTACAGTTTTGGGTTATGTATGGAATAGCACATCGGATAAAAACGAACACCATTAATTGTTACTGCCTGACCAGCCGCATTTTCGAAGAAGAATGGTCCGGTAATGCCCAAAATTCGCACCGAACAGTCACGCATTGTGGATGCATTTGTTTCTCAACAATTACTCGTGGGTTTTCTGAGCTCCAAGTGCGATAATTTTTAACGATTATTGAAGCCATCAAAATGAATATGACGGCCATATTTTGTACGAAAATTGAGGACTGTAGATGATAAACCTTCATCATTTTTAAAATATTGCTCAACAATGAAAATACGTTGTTCTTTCGTATATTGCTTAATTTTTACTAACCCCGAACTGTCAGCTATCACATTGTTATCTTTTTTTCCGTTGGCATCACTGTACTATTAAATGGCGCAAAATTCAAATTTTGCGTGAATTATGGGACACCCTTTATATAATTCATGGAAGTGGCGTTGTTTTTTTTTTAAGAAAAAGTAACATGCCCACTCCGAAGGAAAATTTTTTCCAACTTTCATTAAGGCCTATTACGTGTTAAATCTAATTGGGCGCCAGTTAAGAACACTTATTCACAAATCGAGCTTGAATTTTGGACCAGTGCTTAACTAGCGAATCATTTTGAGCAAGTTAGGCGCAGTGGCTTAGTGGCTAGTGTGTTGTACTCCTAACCGAGGGGTCCCGGCTCGCTTAGTAGTTTTTTTAAGGTTTTTTTTTCCAGTGCGCCACCTCTTGCGAACGTCTGACAAACATCCGAGAGTATATAACTGTCATGATAGAGCTTCTCAATAACCCGTTTGGACTCGGAATAAAATCGTAGATCCACACAATATGAGTGGTTGTGAGAAGTTGTGCCAAATATTAATTTTTATCTTTATTTTCTTAAGTGGGCAGATTTTCATTCTTGAAAGGACTTGCAGGCTGGTCGGATTGTATGTTCGGACCGTTGTTAGGTCACTGAAAATGACTCCACTCAAACATTTTTAAATGTATGACCAACCACCACCACCACAACCATATGAATGTGCTCGACTAACGTGCCAGTTGCGTCTCGCTCTCGTGCCAGCATATAGTTTACCATGTGCATTTCAACTGCATAGAAAACCACCACTGACACTCTCACCCCCCTTATATCCGAAAACGTGCATAGTTCTCCACCGGTAAAACGTTGGAAAAAGGAAAAACTCAGACGCCGGACGGAAACCCATGTGCAATGAAGTACGACCGCAATAATGCACATGACATTCAGCGCTAAAGAAAAATTGCAAACATGCGACTGCCATTTAAGTTCCTGTTTCCCTCTCCATCCTGTTGGTATCCAGGCGAGACGTGTGTGTTTCGGTTGTAGTTATATATACCGTGAAGAATCGTTGCTAATGCTTTCTGTCCGTCGACTGTGTATTCCCGCACACAAATTCATATTGCGGGAGCAACAAAACCCGGGGAAGGTGGGTTTTATTGCCTGAAATACGAAAATAAATTTGGGATATTTTTTAGGATGCGATGGCTTTATTAGCAGCGAGTGGGGGTTATCCTCTTTTTCGATTGCAAATCGTGTTGGATCCGAAAATAATAAATTGTCGGTTAGGTAGTTTGAAAGGACACTCATTGGTTTCAGTGTTTCATCAATCATCGGCCATGGTATGTCAATTGAATTGAATTGTATGTTCTTTATGACTGGTGTGGTAGGCGGTATTTACCGGATTCCCTTACAAGTTAGTATTCTCACTCCGTACCTTACAAACAGGAAATACAACTCCGTCGTATACCCTTAAAGCTGGGTCCATAAATACCGACATTACAATGTGGGGACTCACCCGGTGTCATTGTACCATGACGAACATAAGAACAATTTCAATTTTTACGAAAATATGGACAGATCAGCCTTGAGAGCTTACAAAATGACGGAACTAGTAACCATGTCTACCCTACTAATATACCCTAAATCAGGAGGTCTGCCTTTGGAAAAGGAATGGTGCCCAGACAAAAAATAAGCGCCGACAGTAATGGCGCGTTACATATTGAAACGCAAGGAGGAGGCTTCCTATCAACATGAGATATAATATCAGGCTACACTTCTCAACAAATATGCTCCTAAGGGCTACAGCCTAAACGGCTGGCAGGATTTTCTTTAAACTTCGGACTTAAGGTTTGTGCGGGCCTTTAGTTCTGACCGGTTATTTTTGTTGTTTGATGTGTTTGAAAATGGCTTCAACGATTTCAACCAAAATTGATATTTGACTTTAAGTAGGTGAGGATACCGTGGCTGTATAGTATACCCAGTTTTTGTCTAAACAAAAATCGAGTATGTATCGGTATTTTTGAAAATTTGGATAAAGGTACATATTATGTCCAAAACGGTCCATACGATTGTAACAAAAATGCATTCCTAAGGTAAATTGGTAATTTCTTAATTGACAGCAAACTCAGTTTTTCTCAGTATTAAAGAACAATGGGTTTTTGAAAACAATTTTTTTTTTAAAGTTGGTTTTTATCAGTTAAAATGAAAACGGCCGATACAATTTTTACAAAAATGTATACTTGGAGTAAAATTAATGTTTTCAAATAGTTTTCTATTCGAATCGCCGGTACTTGAACAAATTTTCATATCTCGAGCACCCCATTTTCAAATGGGATATAACTTTAAAAAATAAGCAATGCTTACCAGTTTCCGGAGGGTCTCCCTTCCAAATCTTACGAGAAACTATTTAAACGAAAAACTATAGGGGTATTCACGATTCGGTGTAGCAGACATAGTAAAATTTCCGAATTTTCTCATCTCTTGCAAAACTGAAATAAAATAATGACAGTTTGACAATTATTGGCATTATGTTCTGAAAAAACTTTAAAATATTTCTGAAACTGAAAAATTTGCTTTTAAGTGTTTATTATATGCCGAAAAAAGGCGAAAAAGAAAAAGTATTTTAGATAATGGAGAGAGTAAAGACGAAAAAAATCTGCTTTTCTGTCCATTTTTTGAATGGACTTTCCCTTCGGTGGCGCTTCCGTTATTGTGAATTCTCTTTGTTTTCCGATAGTTACACACAGGAATTAACAATTTAGCGAATTGTAAACTTGACAAGGGTACACTTTACTCTGTTGTATTTTTCCGTCGCAATAGGGTCAGGGTATAGATAAAGTGCAAAATTTTAGTCGGTATACTTTGTTGTTGTAGTGCGAAAAAAGTAGCACTTTCGCGATGATACAAGGCCAGTTTCATCGGATCGTCAATACCCCTTATAAATATTCCAATTCATTGATTTTTATTTGTTTTTAAATCGTGTGTACTCACTATTTTTACACACATTCAAAGCAGACGTCTTGAGCAGATATAGCAAGTGAGCTTAATCTTGCATTCCCCACTGTTTTAATCAATTTCATATTTGAAAAGGTTCTTTCAACATACATTTCATATAGATATTTAAAACTAAGATAATAAGAGTATTCCAAATAAGATTCCGAAATTAGTTTTTCCATAGAATTCATAAAATAAATGCATAAAATTCAAACAAAGATGTATTAAAAATATTTCTCAAAAATGAATATTTGTGAAATCCATGCACAAGTTCCATGATCCAGTCCTGTGCGACATAGTCGTCCACTTTATTTTTTGTCGTACCGATACCGATTACGATACCGATTTTTAAGAAGAATGGACCAAATAAATGGTTCCTTTCGTAGATAGTTTCCGGCGATAGGTCGTCGAATCTGTTGATATTTTGATAGTTTTCACAAATTGTGATAAAGCAGGTACTCGGTCAAAATATTAAGAGAATGAGCTATAAACTGTTATGACTTGAATAGCAGTTCCCTGGTTTCTATGACAGAAAAATACACTTCTTGGATACCTTCTTAACCTGTAGAAACAGAGATTGACAGGAGTCTCAACGATCAATATCACGTGGGCTGTCTCTAGAAAACAATAGATGGGAAAAGATGGAATCAAAAGTAAGAGGAGAAGTTGTAACTTAAAATAAGTTAAGGGTTCCGTTTCAAATAAAGAAGAGCGTGAAAGAGAAAAATGTTGGTCTTCTCCAAAGCAAGGGATGTGCCTACTTAAGTTTTGTATTGATCGTTAGTTGGAGCGGTACTGTGTGAGGTCCGGAAAATTGGATGATTTGTAATTTTCTTTATGTTTGTACTTTTGGTATTGCTTTTTACATGCAAGAAATAAAGGTAGTGTTTCGTTTTGTGCGGATTCTGGTTTTTATTTGATACCATCCTTTGTGCTAAATTTTATGGCGGGTCTAGTTGCAACATGGAGTGCAAAAAACATAATTTGTCCCCAAAGGTGCAAGCTCTTACTGAAATTCATGTACAAGAAGGAGAACGGTTTCGCAAAGAGTAAGGAAAAATAAATTTTCTTCAAAACAGACACAATTTTTTGTTATTCATTGTTACAACAACGTAGCAGGCGTACGAGTTGTAACCACCCCTCTTTTTTTTGTTTTTAAAAAAAACATTAAAAATGACATCAGACTTTATTGGACTTTTTTTGTGAGTTTTGTAGTTTAAATATTTCTGTTTGTTTTAAAACAGGTTTTAATGGCTCATTTGCAAAATCTTTAGGAGCGGCATCAGACTTAGTCGAAAGTGTTACTTCTAGCCCGCTGTCCCATAGCAACCTCGCATGATTTCGGCATGTCGGCTTCTGTTCGAGTCTTGTGTCGCTTCTTAAGTGGATTTCCATCTGCTAGAACTTGCAGACATTACCTCTGAATGTAGCACTCCTCAATATCCAAGGGTCTAAGGTGTACAACAATATTAAGTGATGGTCCTGATTATTGACTGAATGGCGCCTCTCATCAAACTACTGTTATGGTCACCTAGATAAAGCCTGATGTCACATTGACGCTGCCGTCACTAGCCCTCAACATACCCACTTGATGCTGTCTATATGAGTTTCTGAAAGACGTAGCTTTATATAGGTTTGGCAAAAGTTCTGGTCGTACTTTGTGTATGAGCTGTCGTTTTACATTTTGCTTGGTTGGATGGTTACTTTCCAACGGTACTTTGACTACAATCTAATGGCGGCCCAAGTCCATGTTGACCGCTTGGTACTTTCGGCGTATCCAGAAGCAAAGATCATGCCTTACTTCGATCAATTTGATTGACTGAACACAGCCAACACTTTTGAAGACGATTTTATTAAATTTTCTTCTGTCAATATGTCACAAGTGTTGTCTGCACTTAATCCCCAATTGATGGCAAGCCCCACATCAGCAATTAATTGATTAACAACAACAGTCCATACAGTTCCAGACTGCATCTACGGTGCCTTTGATGATGAAATTTATTGCAGTCAAACAAAACTGTGTGCTCCCTCGAATAAAATATAAAACCCGCCCTACGCTCTTTCACTTCCACTGTGCACATGATAAAGGCGGGCGGCAAAGTGCGAAATTTCAAAGCAACCAAAATCCCAAGAATTATGATACCTCACTCTTGGATGGGGAGAGCAGAAACCGTCTCCCCCCAGTCCCTAAATAGCCCATAATTAGTCTGCGCGTAAAGTAGATCAAAAAGGTGCAATAAATTAATTAACCAACTTCGCTCCACCCATATCCGCGCGCTCCGCATCCACATCAGGATCCAATTACTTCGAAAACTCGAGAGCACGAAACGCGCTGACTTTTCTTCACGCATACACGTTCGTTTGGGTCTGGTAATTATGATGTCACGGGAGCAAACTGGGGCCGAAAGGTTGTCGCAACACCCCTCGCGCCGCACCGACTCGTCGAGTCCTTTGACGGCACACGCAACTATGGCAAAACGGATCTGATTGCTTTTTATTTTCCATGTGCTATGGCGGTTGATTTTTTTTTTCTTTTTTTCGTGTACTTCCCGCGTAAATCACGTCTGTCAATGTCAAATTTGATTTGGCGACAATTTAGTCAAATTTATTTGCCGTAGCTGTCGCAGCATCAAAGCTGGACGACCATGATGATGATGATGATGAGGATGGCAGCATCAAAGGGCCCTCATTCATTACGGCGATACGTCACATAATTCAATTTGCCTGGATATGGAAAGCGGGCATGGGATCCGCCGTACACCGCCAAGGGCTTTGCCTTGTGCAGTGGTGAAGGCGGAATGGTGTCGGTGCCTGTGCAACTTACGTCATATCAATTTAATTATGACAACATAATTAAGCAGCGATGATAGATGTCAAACTTTATACTGGACGCACGTGGTTCGCCGGCCGACCTTAGCGATTGCCCGGAGTGTGTATATGTGTATACGGTTTTATTGAGTCCCCCACCGTCTGACAGCACCGTTCTCATCGCCGCCGCAACAGCACATTCAATGTCGCGTAAACGGACTCTGCATGAGTTGGAGCACACGAAGCGAATCGCGTGAAATGCAAATTGCTAGCTGCCAGCACAAAAATGCATCTTAATGAGTGCCGAGAGCGCGTGAGGAGCCCTTAGAAGAGTTCGGGGCGGGAAAAGACTGTGCTCCGTTTCGTGGAAAAACAATTCGAAACGTTTAACTTGATTTATGGCGGTCGCAATTAATTTTATTATCAAAATACGAGCGGATAGTTATAGCACAGAGAGCGGGTGTGCTTTTGTCGTATCTCAGGGGACTACTTCTATACGAGGAGGCACAAGGTTTATAACAACTCAACACATTGCACTGTGATGCCTCTAATGTTCCAATAAAGAATGATGGGCAGGTTTATGGGCGACGACCGACGCACGGTTTCCCTAGATACAATTATTTGTGTTTGTCCTGCTCCTGAGTTGAAATGGCCAAGTAGCAAAAGAAGCCAAGAAGCAAGAACCCTGACGAAGCCATTAGGAGTATAATAATGTTGGCGGTGGTGGTAATTAATTCTTCTAATGAAAGGGAGCGGGCCCGTCAAGTAGTACTTACTGCGGAAGAAACAGTGCAGAGGCAGTGCCAGCGCCAGTAATTTTTGTCAGTCTTAAACGCCCGAATGCAAATGGATAAGGGAAGTGGGTTCTAGGAAGAGGCCTCTATTCTGGAGTGGGATGAGGATTTCTCTTTGATTTTGCTGATGATGCTATTTTGGGGTGTAACTTAAATTGGAAATTGGTCCTTTTCAAAAAAACTTTTTTATAGGGAAATGTTTTATGAAATGAGGGTTGCTATGAAGGAGAGGGCATCTTTCAGGTGTACTATATTATTTTTTGCTTTGAGAGTGAGGCGAATTATTTCTGTGAGCTGATTGCTGTGAGATGGTTTCTGCTGCCGATCTACTCCCTCTATATGCATGTTGAAGATCGCATAGAAGGGATAAGTTGGTATAACTGGAGTTGACGATTCTCAACGACTTTTACAATAAAGAATGGACGCAATTCTTCATTGTAAAAGTTCGTAAGCTCAAAACGGTTCCTTGTTTTTCAAACCAGATATAAGTGGTTGTGAGATAGGCAGAACCATCTGTAGGAGGGCTGCTTAAAATTGCATTCGAGTCTGGTACCAAAAGCCCTTAATGTCCCATTCTGTGTCGCCCCAAAGACAAAGATCTGAAGGTGCTTGCTTCCCAGTCTTTCTTTCTGGATAGGGGAGAGGGGGCAGTGTAGGAAACTTCAAAAAAAGTAAGTACCTACTAAAACAAAAACTTTACAATACTTTAATAAAATCTTACAGTGGCAACTAAACTTCAAACAAACATCTGATGGAAGTCGAAACGATACCAACTTAAAAACAAAATAAAAGTGTGTTTCCAGACGACTGTTGAAACTTTTAACTTTATCCATTAGGCACGTAGTAAGAGAAAGATATTGTATTCGTTCAAAATTTCGAACTCGAGATGTTAATCAATTCTGACATTACGATGATAGGCGAACTCAAAAAAGTGGGTCGCAAAATTCTGTCCGTCTGTCTGTCTGTCTGTCTGTATGTCCCGAGGCCTACAGCCTAAGCGGCTAAACGGATTTCGTTCAAACTTCGGATTTAAAGTTTGGGGGCTTACAGTTCGGGGCCGTTTTTTTTTGCATGGTAACCTCAATTTTAATGGTACTTCCCATACAAAATGTTCATACCAGTTTGATTTTTTCGAAAACGGCTCTAACGATTTCAACAAAAATTGATATTTAAGCTTAAGTAGGTGAGGTAAACGTAGCTGCATACTCAGTTTTCCGCTAAAAAATCGAGTAACGGTACTTTTGAAATTGGGACATACATTGTATCTCGAAAACGGTCCATACGATTGTAACAAAAATTCATTTCTAACTTAATGGAAAACTCATTTTTTCTCTGTTTTATCGTAAAATGGATTTTTGAAAAAAATCTTTTTTGAAAAATTACCTCAAAACGGCATGATTTTGACCAAAATGCGAAATTAGAGTAAAATCGAAATTTTCAAAATTATTGCGTTCTTAATTTTTAATTCCAATCACTGGAAACGCTCACTTTAAAAACTGCTCATATCTCTAATGAAATAAGAAAACAAACTTTTGATGAACGAGAAAGTTACGTTCGACCCAGTCGTGCACTTTATTTATATTTCCATACATTATTCGAAAATTATGCTCAATTTACAAGTTAAAAGTGTTTAACTGTTTATTGTGTGTGATGTTATTCAACCAAAATGTTAACAATTTACATTGTTCTTCAAAAATATAAAGTTTTAGGTTTTTTGCCCCTATCGGGCCACTTTTGCACATGTCCTAATCTGACCCCTTTTTATCACTTTGAACAATCCTTTTCGGCAATTTGTGTAAAATGATTGTTTTTCGTTTAATTTGATTCAATTTATCTCTGCAATAATGGTCAGAAAGTACAAGAAAAAGAAGGAAATTGCTCCTTATGAGGCCGATTTGCTCAAGGCAATGGAACTTGTTTGGATAAAACAATGATGCGGAGGAGAGCTGTGGATTTTTTTGGGATTTCAAAAAGCTATATGGGATTTCATGGGCTATAGGCTCAAGATGAAAAAGAGCCGTAAAAAAGAACTCATCCAAACTATTGATAACAACTGACACCAACATCAAGGCAAGCCGAGCAAGTTCTTTCTCCAAAAGTGGTCAGACTATTTCCGAAAGCTCCTCCACGAAAGGAAGGGTCGAGAGGAAGGAAAAAATGGGAAGTCGCGTATCCACACTGAAACATCAGAAAAAAGAAAACGGAATGGAAGCAGCTTCCTTAGAAAGGCAGAAGTGATTAGAAAAATCAGCACTCAAAATACAAAAAAAATAAAAAAATTAAACCAAAGGTAACAACGAAGAAGACCAACGATTCCAGCGCAGGTGACACGGATGAAGAAGTTGTTATCTACGCTGAATCAAATTCAGACTTCGTGAACGAGGGCCGTATATTTATTTTTATTTTTTATGTGATGTTATGTTTTGAATTAATTTATTTTTTTGTTAAATAAATACATAAAATTGATGCGTCTAAAGGTGCCCCCCAGAGGGGCAGATTGAGACACTTTAAAGAAATTAATAAAATGATTTAAAAAAAAAAAAATTTAAATCATAATTATTATATATATTCATTTGGTTATCTATCTATATATATAAAAATTGAGCCTTACAATTGTGTTCGTTTGTCGCCGATTCACGCCTTAACGCATTTACCGATTTTAACCAAACTTTCACACATCCTTGGAATCGGTCTATGTATGGGTTTTGTGAAGTTTGGTTGTATAAAATAACAAGGAACAATAATTTTCAAGATTTGAAGGGATACTCCGCTTTTTAAGGGATCTAGAGCTATTTTTGTAAAAAGTGTCTTAAAGTGCCCCCTCTCCCCTTAAATTTTGCTACCAATGCAAGACTAAGAACTGAAAACCCGACGGTTAAGAAGAACGCAAAAATTGTTAAGACCAAAGTAGAAACTGGTCTTTGAGAGATATTAAAACGGTCCAAAGCCCAAAACTAGTTAATAGACTGTCTGATTGGAACTACTGCCGACAGAAGTTGGAAGAAAGTATTCAACTATCATCAGCTATTCAAACAGAAGATCAACTAGAAGAAGCGGTCCAAATAGTGTCGCTCAGTATACAAAAAGCTGTGTTGGCTGCAACTCCCAAAACAACAAAAAATATCAAACAAAACTCATATCCTCGCGAAATATGTGAAATTGTAAAAAAATTAAAACGGTCCCAAGAGTTACCACCCGGGTGGGTATCTACCCGATACCTTCTCGGAAGTCAATTCATTTTTCCAATTATCAACTCTAATAGAACCTGACCAGTGATCTTGTAACCAATTTAAAAATCTCGCCATTATCGATCCAAAAAAAACGAAGACCCGAAGCTCAGGTTTACACCTATTACATAAATCTTCTTAGAAAGATCCGCAAACTTTCCACAATATTTAAAGCCACCTGGCTTCCTCATAGACGTATATTCTCTTCGCCTTACCAGGGCCTTGTCTAGCTTCGCCATCCTGTTTCCTCGTTTAAGGCACGTAGACCGTAGAGCCATTTGGTAGCTTAATTTCAACAAAAAATTGCTACCCCTTTCTGTACTTCAAAGGCAGTTTCCTGATAGCTTCTCTTGTGCCCTCCATTCGGCGTTTGCGAACATGAAAATAAGCTGCAGATAAGTTCTATCGAGGCTCTTTATACTGCTCACTAGATTGGTAGGTTCCTGGGGAATTGGTTTTTCAACCATTACTTGTGAGGTTAGGGTTTTAGTGTCCAAGTCGAAGATTAAATGGGTCGCATTCAAAAAATGTATACCCCTTTCGTCAACCAATACCTCACTTTCAAGGCCAATACGGATATCAGTTCCATGTTGTGTTTCAAAAGTGAGATTTGGTGTTCAATAAATACGACCCTTTCAGTCCATGTCTCGTTTTATAACACTCTACCAATGCTCGTCCAGATATAAAGGCTAGGGCCAGGTAGACCTTTTTCATCAAACCATTAAACTAGAAACAATTTGAGACATTTTTGGGGTTTACGACCGTCTGCCGATGCTGTTCTGTACTATTGAAGTTTTGTAAACCTTTTATAACCTTGTCCCGCTCTTCCTTGACAAAATTCCCGTCCAATTTAAACGCAGACTGTGGTGGAATGTATCTAGACAAAAATTCAGTTGCCATTCAAAATCGATTTTAAATTCGAATTAAACCAGAAACGTATTGAAATCTCGACTCCAATTCATTTGCGTAATTCTTTCGAAATTCCATAGCTCTACAACTGGTATAGCTCCTCGGTTATAGAGGGGCGTTTCACATTAATGATGAAATATCGCCTCAATTCCACACATTTCGTCGGGGGGCGTCAACAGTTCGGCGACGAAAAATTCCAAACAAACTCATCATCATCAACAGCACCAAAAAAAAAATTCATTTCCGACGCAAATTTTATTTTTCCCCAACAAGCAACTACATCAATGTGTGACTGTGTGTATTTAGTTTCGGTTTTCAAATTCAAATGAAGGAGTCTCGCAGCAGACCATGCGATAGCGCTGCCGCTGGGAGGTCGATGGTACTCAACTTCCAATCAGCTTATAGTGAAAAACAATTTTTTTTTTTTTTACTCATTTTGCTCTCGTTGTTTCACACCATTCCGGCTGTCAGTCGAAATGTCTTGAGTTGTGTTGATATGGGAATTGGATTTTTAGGAATCTGCGCAAATGGAGGGTCTCAGCTCAGCAGTGGAGTGCTGAGTGAAGTTGATCCTGCTGATGTATGGAGTTGTGTGTCCTCACTCTTTATGCGATTTGGGGAATCTCATTTCCCCGAATGAATTTCAGTGACAAGATATAAGTTATTTTGAGTGCGCCCGTGATGAGAAGACCAACCAGGAGGGGTTAAGCATTTTTCGAAGGTCAACTATTTGTTGGTCTTGCGAAAATTAAAATTTGTTCTCATCCATGTAAACACGGGGTATGTCCTTTCTCTAGAAGAAGTTGCATACCAATTTGTAAGTCGTGATCATTCTGACCCGCGTGATTGTGGGATCTTCTGTATGAGGTTGTTCTCTAAGTTGTATAGTCCCTGCGGTTGAGATAACACAACTTTTCTTTTAGCTGCAAGTAAGGGCATAACGCTGGGGATGGCGATGGGTTCGCTATTGTGCCTGGTCTTTTGTAACGATTTCACTACCCCACTCAATCGAACCTAACACAGCATATTCAGGGGTCAGATTCTGTAAGGCGAAACGATCAAACGTTTTCGTGCGCACGAATGATTTGCCCTATGCCCAGGCAAATTTCTTCGTGCACACGAAAACGTTTGAACGTTTTGCCTTATAGAATGCCGACCCTGCATTTATTTGTTCCGCAGGCTGTACCTTTCATCCATTCCGTTCGACTCCCAAAAATTAAAAAGAACTTAAACTATCGAATAGGTGCAAGAAGCTTAGAAGGGTTCTAGTTATTGACCACTAACTTTTTAAACGTTTTACCTACTTCTCGGATGGCTCGTTTATGCATTTCTCACTTCATCGGGTACCTATAGCAAACTTTTAGGTTCCCACTTCTTATACAGGGTGGGCCAAATACAAGTTTCTTTTGAAAATGCAATGAAGTGAACAAAATTCAATTTTTTCCATGTATTATGGCTTTATTAGTAAGCAAACATTGCCATTAATTATGTATCAAAACATCGTTCAAGTTCAAGGCTGGCTTCGCAGCAGCGCATTCCGTCACTCCAATTTTTCAAAACCTTGTTGATGGTTTCGGGCTGTAGCTCACGGATTGCTTGGATGAAATTGGCCTTAAGAGCTTGAATGGTTTCCGGATTGTTGGCATAGCATCAGTATTTCACGGTTCCTCACAAAATAAAAGTCCAAAGGGGTCAAATCGCAGCTCCGAAGCGGCCAATTGACATCGCCAAGACAGCTGATAACGCGATTTATAACTCCCACCGTTGACCGAAATGTTTTTCCCAGCCTTGGAGTCTCATGATCTATTTGAGTCTCACTCTCTCGGCTACAGCAGTCACATTCTCGTCTGTGCGCACCGGACGACGACGATGACCATGAGTGTTGTCCACTAGTATACCAGTCTCCCGAACTGTTTGCACAAACTTGCGTACAGCAGGCGCGATGGGTGCTTCATTTCGGCCAAAGCTTTTTGTCAAAAAACGCACTGTTTGAGCTACAGAGCACTCACTTTGGAAATAAGTTTTCAATATTTCCCAACTTTCTTCAAGCGTAAAGCGACTCATTTCGTTCCGCGGAGGTATGATACAGACTTTCTGTCGAGATTTCGAGCGGGAAACACCTGCCATTGTCAAAATAACCTATGATTTAAAAAGAAACCACTAAATGGCCCGCCATTTATGTAGTCTTAGTTTTCTTTTGCCCTTGCAAACCTTGCTGGGAGGGCCCCCCAAGTAACAATTTTACTTCGGTAAGGTTCAAATTTGTAATTTCTGTAGGTAACAGCTTCGATAGAGCGTCTATAGTCTTTGTTAACCGAAGTTCATCCATTTCGAGGCAATTGTTTAGATAACAACTTCAGTAAGTCCTTTACGAAGCATATACATAGGCTTTATAGAGGGTTATGGAATTAAGCTTCGATAAGATCTCTATTAGACATCTGAAAATGTGTCTGGAGATGTGTGGAAAGTGAATTTCTTTAGAGCTTCTGACCGAAGGCATTATAAAAGCAATGAACTGTCATGCAGTCAACCGCTTGCGATTGGAAGCTGTACAGAAGCACTTACTCGTACTTCCTCCTAACTTACATATGGAGGCTTTATAGAGGTAAAAATTAATTTCATATGAAATGAATCAAAGCTGTCTAAAGAAACCATAATTAATGAATCGGGGAAAAATTACAAGACATAAAATACTTCTAGCACATTGAAAAATATGTCAGTAATGTGATTTTAAATAAACACTTTTCGCCCATGAATAAATAAGGGTAACACTAAATGTCTTGCTTTACTTCGGTCGAGTAAGCTGCAAGTTTATTGCAAATCATAACCAAACTCTAAAATGTACCAAGTAGTTCAGATTTAGCACTACTACAGCATTATGACGAATTAGCCTAGGGGGTAGTGTATTGGACTACTACGCACAGGACCCAAGTTCGATTCTCAGTGCGGCGCATGTAAGTAAAATGTAAATTATAACGAGTACGTAAATGTTAAACTCCATGAAAATTGCAAAAAGTCTTTAAAAATGTTTATCAAGAAGATAAAAAAAAAATAAAAAAATAAGAAAATGAAAATTGGAAAGTGTAATAAAAAAAAATAATTTTTTTCTTGTTCGTTTTGGAGCCTCTATAAAGCTTCCATAAAGTTTCGGTAAGGTCTATCCAAGCTGTTCAGGAAGTCTTAAATAAGTAAATATGTACTTGCATTAAAGTGCGCCAAATGCGTTTCCTTTAGACCTTATGCAGTTAATATTGCGGGAGGTGAAATAGCTTCGATAGCGCCTTACCGAAGTCAAATTGTTACTTGGGCCGAAACTCCGAATCTCTGTATGAAGAGCAGAATCGTCTTCGTCCTGTATCTTTACTTACTTCTTTGCAGATCATTCCTAAGTCGCTGTCCTGAAGTAGTCTATCTTCGTGGTCGCTGTGGATATGTCGATCTCCTATAGGCGATCGCTAGTCTCGATGGTGGTGCTTTAACTATAGGAACAGTGAATGCTTCGACAGCCGCCTGGCCGTCGGCATTAAGAATGATAAGACTATGGCTAGTAAAGCTTCACAAGTCAGTTAGTTGATCGTACATCACCGCCTCTATGTCTGTACTCGTTTCTCGTGCCATAAAAGACGATGAATAGAATCGAGGCTTCAACTCAATCAGTTTGGGAGAAACCCACAACGGACCTAAATCTAAATCTAAATCAAAATAAATTGTGGTTCCTTCTTTATCCAACATAAAAAAGCTCAAACTTTGTCAGTTCAAAAAGCCCCCTTTCAAAGTTTCCCACCTCCATAGACCTTCTCGGCTCCAATGTCAAATCTTATTCACTTTCCCGAGCAAGTCGTAAAGGCCCAAGTGTTCTTCCTCAACAATCCGGGCGCCCTTACAACTCTCCATACCGCAGGTGCTTTCTCAAAATCTCCCTTCGATGGTAACTTTGAGGGAACACTCCCTCAAAAAAAAAGTCAAACCTCCCTTCACCAAACGCATAGTGACACTAAAAGCATTCATCGTGAAACAGGCATAAAAACCCAAATGACCCATTCTTCCGACATCAACATAACCTGTCCACTTAACTTCGAACAATAACACCCATGGAAATGAAACACGACAGCGCAAACTACTCAGCAACTCGCCACCCCCATTGAAGAAGGCAGTGCGCTCCCTGTCTCCACATCGGTCGGACCCGGTCGCTCGTTCAGTTAGATGGAAATCACTTAACCGCACTACATCACCATTGATGCCACATCAACGCAACAATCATAAAACCGAACCGCAAGTAACATTAAATGTTACCTACCCGAGGCCGTATCTCTACGAGTATGTATCCTCTGCACGACCAAAACGCATAGCATAAGCGCCACCAATAAAGTGTCCCTAATAAACTGAGTTCATCGGTTCGGGTACAGGGAAAAAACACAACACATTTCTACCCAACATGTCGCTGCAAAAACCCTCTCTCGGGCAATCGAGCAGCAGCACACTCCGCCACTGCCACCCACAAAATGGGAGAAAAAAGAAAAAAAAAAAAAAAACGGACGGGTGGCAAGTGCCGCCATTTTTCAATGCAAGCCAGCCAACGAGGAGAATAAAATTTGCATAAATGTAGGAACACGTATGGAAGAGATTATCTGAGCTCCTGACTTCTGCTTCGTCGGCCCTGCCATGTGTGCGCTGGAAGCCAGAAGCTGGTGCGCTGTGTGGTGGTGGCAGCGTTAAGGGATGATATGTCGGCCTTTTAAATAATAAAAATGTAAAAACGTTCCAAAAAGAGATTCCACACTTTGTGTTTCGTGTTTTTTCCTCTGCTTTATAGTTTTGTGCAAATAGTTTTGCATAGCTGAAGGGGTGCACGCTGCTGGCCAGAAGATGACTGACTGAGGAGGACGTGTTCGGTGGATATATATGAATGCGGTCATAGGTTTGAATATATGTATAGGTATAGGTATTCGGGAAAAAATGATTTGAATTCCATTTTTATTTTCAGTTTGTGAAGTATTCATGGATCAACGGCTTAGGTTTGAGTTAGATTACTGGTGCTTCTAGGGTGGGATTGAGTTTTTGTTTCAATAAAATATTTTCGTTTCATGAACTCGATCGGTGAAGTCCTACCAGCAGGAGTAGGAGGATAGTATCCCTGACCGGATTAGATGTGTTTTATTTCTTTTTTTTTTTCGTTTCAATGTCGGTTATTGAATATTCAGTTGCGAAGGTGTTTTGATTTGGCTTTATGTAGGTTTTTTGGGTAGACTCTTAGGGGGTCCGCTGAATCGTTTTTTCAGCTTGGAGTAGTTAAATCTCGAAGTTGTGCTGCATAACATGAGTCTGAGGCTTAAGTTTGTGAAAGGGGTTAGTATTATTCGAACTGAGGGTTTGATCCTCTGCGTGTTATATTCTTGCACGCCGCGAGGATGGAAGCTCCAAATTAAATTAAGTCTATAAAGTCCGATGGTAGAGTCATTATATGGTTATACCCCGAATAGCACACTTGGGTTTTAATATGGTACATACAACTCTAATATAACTATCAAGTTATTTCCTAGGTATTGCAGTAACATTGTCACATCCCACATTGTAACCAAATTAGCCGCATTTCCCCTTATATTTTGCAACAACTTTGTAGTATTTGTGTTTTACTGAGGTTATTTTTTGTTAAATGATAGTTCTTATTACGTTGTTTCAACGAAAACATGTTGCTTATGCAAATCAGTTTAAATAACATGTTGGATATAAAATAAGTACGAGAAATTTTAAATAAGTTATTATTGGAATGCTTTTTGAGTCTACATGTATAGACAAACAAATTATGAAGTATAAAAGGAAAGGTAAATATATTTGATCTGAAAGGTACTAGTATCTAAAACAGTTCAAGTTTGCTGCGATTTCAGACCAAAATCCTTAAACGAATACTACTTTTGTCATGAACATTAATGTTTTGGGTCCGGAAAATTCACGCGCCTCCAAAAAAGGGTTAAATAGAAGAAAAGTTTGAAAATCAGAAAATATTAAAATGTGTATTTAAGCTTCGAAATCCCAAAAGACTTGTAGAAACAAATTTTAATATACCATATTCATCAGTTTCTATACAAATGGATTGTATTTAGAAGCTATGTAATATATTGGAAAAATTGAAATGTATTTTTCACATCTTAAGACCTATGGTTAAACAGGTATATAAAATGGTGAACAATATGGCGGTTGTTACATGAAACATCATTAATACATGAACCATAATATTATAACTAAAATTAGAAGTATCCAAAATGAGGATTTACTAAACGTATCTGTAACTTATTACCAACCTTTTTAGAACTCTAACTTACGAACTCTTATAAAACTATTTTCAAACATCCCCCCCTTTTTGTGAACAAGTTTAAAACTTAAAAAAACGTATTTACAACATTTCGAATGACAATGTTACAAATAGTCCCGCGTGAACATGAATACAACTGATATAGAACGGATTTTGTTACAGATTACTTAAATATAACAGCAATACAATCGAAGTTTTGTTGCAAATCACAATCTGTGCTATTCGGGATGTAATATATTGGAAAAATTGAAATGTATTTTTCACATCTTAAGACCTATGGTTAAACAGGTATATAAAATGGTGAACAATATGGCGGTTGTTACATGAAACATCATTAAAACATGAACCATAATATTATACCTAAAATTAGAAATATCCAAAATGAAGATTTACTAAACGTATCTGTAACTTATTACCAACCGTTTTAGAACTCTAACTTACGAACTCTTATAAAACTATTTTCAAACATCCCCCCCTTTTTGTGAACAAGTTTAAAACTTAAAAAAACGTATTTACAACATTTCGAATGACAATGTTACAAATAGTCCCGCGTGAACATGAATACAACTGATGTAGAACGGATTTTGTTACAGATTACTTAAATATAACAGCAATACAATCGAAGTTTTGTTGCAAATCACAATCTGTGCTATTCGGGACCTAGCCAGGTTATAGTTAAGGCCATCGGTCCTTCAAAAAAATGTTCAAGGTACTATCTTTTTTCGGCGGTTGAACATGAAACACAGGAATGTGTGTCCCCACTACGTGCACTTTACTTTCATTGGCGGCTCTACCGTTGAGGCCGAACTAAGCTCTGAACTCACCACGTCCTACGAGGTCTATATAAAAGCTAAAACAAAGAACTTAGCTACCTACTAAGGGTTGGGGTCAAAATTCTGCTTTCAAAATTATGTTTTCAAAATTCAGCTTTTCTACATTTTACAAATCTTTTTTTATTGTTTGCAGAATTTTCTAATTCTAACTCGTCTTTTCTTAATTTTTATTTGTAGCCTTTTATTTCCTCCTGGTAGGAAAATAAAAAAATGTGGGTGTTGTTTAAAATACGATTTTATTTTATTTTTATTATAGAAATACGAAAGTTAACAAAAGTGACAAAAGCGACACTGCTATTGATATTTTTTAGGAAGACTGATCAAAAGTCTTTATCAGTCCACTAAACCATCAATCGCAGCGTAACAGTAATTACAACGAACGTCTTAGGAAAATGGTTTTAGAGTATTCAAAGATCCTACCGGGTCGATTGTCGAAGGAATTTTGTTTAAACAATATTTCGGCTGTCCTTTTGTACTGCCGAAATGAAGTATAAAAAGAAAACAGATGAAATTATAATAAATAAAAGTTGCAATTTCTGACTGCTTCATATCTTTTTATTTTAATTAAATTTCGCATTTTTTTTTCCAATTGTTTTTTTTTTCTATTACATTTTTTTCTTGTTTCTTTTTAATTTAAATTTTATTTTTATTTGAAAATTAAAAGTAAATAATTTTTAACGGTTTATAAATTGAAAATTGTTTTTATATCTGCTTTTTTTTCACGTCGTTTACATTTGCTAGTTGGGAAAAAGCAGAATAAGCTGAATTTTATTGTTTTAAATTTGAAAATCGGAATTTTGTACAGCAGAATTAAAAAAAACTGAATTTCGACCGAACCCCTGATCCAGGACGTCGACATCGACCAATAAACCTCTGCAGTAATTGCGGGTCCAATACTGAGCTCTCTACTTTTCGACACCAACGACGGAGTACCACATCTGTATCTGGCGGAGTTCCGCAAGGTTCCGTATGAGCTCCTACTTATTATGGAACATTTTCTGTGAAAGGGTTCTAAGACTTTGAATACTCAATGAGCCAATTGTGGTGGCAACAAAACATCGGGGAGATCGAGTTGACATCGGCGTGAAATTTGGTATACTTAAAAAGTGAGGCGGTAGATGGCAAGAGTTGGGCTGCCCAACATATAACAGAAGCCGTACTATACTAATTTAATCAGTCGCAAGAAATGGGAGACAGTCAAATTCAGTTTATTAGAGCCGGCAAACTTTATTGCGATGATCGACCTTGAAAGATCGTGCGTAAAAGCTGATCCGGTGAGTGGTTTTGTATGACCGAATCAACCGAACTACAAAGGTCCTATATACAATGCGAATATTTAGGAATTCTCGACAATTATTATTAGACAAGTATGTCGAGCTGGATTGATTCGATAGATCTTCAGGTCGCAGTGTCAGCCAACGGTGCATGGGAATTAAATAGAAAAAAAAAGAAGTTGAGCTGAAGGAAAGACATCGCAGCGAAACTCTTTGATAAGGTTGATGCCTCTATACAGCTCGCATCGTTTGTCGTTGAATCCGTTCTTCTAACGCCAACGGGACCGAATCGGTTTACTAAGAACATAAGAATCTGACTCCAAAAGCGAATTAGAATGCCTTCAAGTTCAAAGCTTTCTTTACTTTCCTTCAAATTGCGGTCATAATCTAGGTTGGGCCACGACTCCAACCAACAAACCCCTCAAGCCGTAGCTAGCCATGCCTCCAGTATCGCTAATGAGGGCTGTTTATTGTTGCTTTCCAATTTCAGACGATCCACCTTAAGTTCATTTTTCTTTAAGACTTGTCCTCCAGAGGCCGTCAATTCAAACTGGGGTCGAACTATCACGATGCGGCAACCCAACCACTGGATTTTA
This sequence comes from Cheilosia variabilis, assembly GCA_951230905.1. Classification (NCBI taxonomy): domain Eukaryota; kingdom Metazoa; phylum Arthropoda; class Insecta; order Diptera; family Syrphidae; genus Cheilosia; species Cheilosia variabilis. Next base: position 139,951,893 of record OX579676.1, on the reverse strand, counting down.
ATTTAATCTAAATCTAGTATTGAGTATCTAAATCTAAACCTTGTATTGAGGTTGAGTATCACCTGAAGAGTCTTTCTCTAAAAACGTCGCAGTAGGCTTTCGTCAGACGTATAGCTGCACCGTACAGCGTAACCGGGATGTTGGAATATCCCTTAGGTTCTATGAGAATTGAATTTACTTCTCTAATCACATACTTTGCACTTTTGAAGCTGTTTCTGGAGATCTTGGAGCATTGTCCGAGTCGATTGCTCTTCCACGATGGCAGCAATTTCTTCAGTTGCCCTCAATAACGGCGGGGCACCCTTTCAGTACTTTCAAATGCAGTACTCGTCAGTATCATAAGTAAGACAGTTGTTGAGCGGACGGTACCTCTGATGTTGGCCTTTGAGTTTAGTCAAGTTGCTGCAATAAAAGCGCTGACAAAGTCATAAGTTCAAAATAAATACGACAGCTCGTAGCTCGTAGTCCTACACTATTTTGACTTCAAAGAGATGCAACCAAAGTGGGAGACGTTAAATCAAACTTTTTGACACCTCAAGCACAAAGAATGGACATAGTCCAGCATGGGACAGTCTATGCCGAAACAACCGCTCTAAGACTTCCGTTTTGACGAAAATTGATTACTAGCAGTCGAAAAAAATCAAACAAAAATATACCTAGTCAATGAAAGTGATAGCTAAGCTTCCAAAACTGCGCTTGGCACACTAATTATTATTTCCCCCTCAGCCAAAACCAAAGCCCCCTACAAGTCCTTGTACGGGGTGGTGTCGAATTTCCCAAATGAATTGTCCAACAACATTTCCTTATCCCAGTACTTTCCCTATGCCCTAACAACCCTTGTCTCATATTACTCTTAACGGAGTTCAAAATCTCTTCGATTTCTAATGAATCTCGTACATTTTCGACTCCAAATCTATACTTCCTCAGGACTGCCGATGTAACTTGGACCATTTCAATTTCAACTTTTCATCCATTAGTCGATTTTACTTCGCCCCGCCCGCCCATTAAAGGCTCTCCCCAAGAACGCTGGTTGTATCGACCTTTGTTTAGCTGGAAACTACATACTTTCTCTGTTGTAAGAAAATACCGTTTACGCAGCCTTAACTCAGAGGGCTGGCATAGAAACCGGAACTCATTACCAAATGTATATTTACGCACGCCAGGCATAAACCTTTGTTTGTGCGCGCCCACATCTACGCACGCAAGACGGAACTGAAATTTTGTTATAGTTTGCATTTTGGCCGGTTGTTTACACGCTCCAATGGATACTGTGCGAGCGGTCCGCCCTTCATCCCAGGAGATACGACGCCACGCATACGAGGTATGCTCGTATCTTTTGGTTTGCACAGAACGCTTGCCAATGATAAATAAATTGGAATCGGCTTGGTAACTGGTTCGATGGGAGAGCAACTCCCAAAGGCAACTCCAGAATAATGTGTGTGCGTTAATTGCCAAAAGTTTGCAATCGAAGCGGTGGCGCGGCTGGGCAGGAGAAGAAGAAGCTGCAGCACCCCATTCGGGATCTCATTCTCGGAAATTAAAAACCCGAAATGGGATTCGTTGCGGTACAAGGAGTCGGGGTGGTTTACTGTATGCGGCCTCGATGGTGCACGTGTTTCATTAGGAAGATTCGTTCTGGCTGTAACAGGCCGCATATAAGGATGCTACCACGGATACACCGTCGGCCGTTGTCGTCGTCGTCGTGATGGTGCCGCGCAGTACACTCATCAATCCTGGCTGATGGTCTTGCTGCTAATGCGTTTCCAGAGGTTTGTTTGCGTGGTCGTTTTACAAATATGCGAACATCCATTGAGCAGAGGTGAAGGCGGCATCAGTCTCGGTCGGTCCCTGTGAAAGGGGTTGCAAAACGCAATTAAATGCCGCAGCACTGGTACAGTGTACACGCAGTGGATAAATGGCTGGAGGAGGTGTGTTTTTTTTTTTTTTGTTCACCAACGCATAGTTGAGAACGAAATGAATTGAATTTATGAAATTTTAGACAACTGCGACAGGCTTAGCTTACACCAGCCAGTGGCAGGGCGCTTGGCGTTTAAATGTGCAACCGGTTAACACGGGAATTTAATTTCGGGCTTTATTCCCCGTAGTTGGGCATGGTCGGGTGAGATGGCACATATGTTTCGCAATCAGTTTTAAATGATTTTTCAAATGTCGACTGGGGATTTAAGTGGACCGCACTTAATGTCTGCCTAAGGGCGGCGAGTTTTGTTTGCAATTACGAATGTAATTATCCTTGCTGTCAGGAGCAGATATAAATTAAAAATAAAAACTTAATTAAATCCGATTGGAATCGAGCTGAAGGGCGTGCAAGGGCTTTGAGGGTGCAAGGTGCAGAGTTTGAGGTGCAAACTCTTGCCAATGGGGAGTGGAGCTTGTGCATTCATTAAATTCCTGAAAATTGTCCTTCACTGAGTTAGTTTCTACATCGTTCCATGCAGGTGGTCCTTAAATCTTACTCGATTGAATTGTAATCTTGAAATGGAACGCAAATAACAATAAATTGAATTGAAATTGAAAATTGAAAACATATTTCGTACAAAAATACATAACAGTGGATCCTGCAGATCCTTTTGGGATTTTCGAAAGTAAATTATATGAAGTCCTTATGCACTAAGAGATGCATCAAGCACAAACTGTATGGGATTTCATCGCTAATCACAAGTCTCTGGGGAAGAAACGAATAAAACGGTGAAATTTAGTTTAAAGACTGACCAAGGCATATAAAATCCCCCCGTTAACAGGTTTGGGGAGGCGACAAATTTTCTTCGTATACCTGTCTGCAACTTACTTCTTGATTTAGATGGCACGAAAAATACGAAGTGAACTAAGAGCCTACGTGGAGCTCTAAGAAATGTTTTAAAAAACTTTTCCCTCTTCTGCCATCTGGGTACAGATACCGCAGGACGATGGTCGTCTATAGACGATATTGTTTTTGAAAATTTTATGGTCAAAACTTTACTTTATTTTCCGGCCGATGTTATCAGTACATTTTTCTAGAATGAACTAGATGAAGTTCTTAAAACTCTAACTCGTAGTTTTTGCAGTTTGTTGCTTATATTTAAAAGGTCTATCATTTAGACAATAGTCATCTCTAAAGTTACGTGATTAGGGCCCTCTGATGGGATCCGGTCGAAATTCTGCTTTCAAAATTCCGCTTTTACACAAAAATTCTGCTCAACGAAACTCTGCATTTTATAATTCTGCTTTACAAAATTCTGATTTTCAAATTTAAAGCAATAAAATTCATTCAGGTATTCTGTTTTTTTTCCAACGACGAGAAAAAAAAATATTTCAAATTTATAAGATATTAAAAATTATTTACTTTTCATATTTAAATAAATTTAGAATTAAAATTAAAAAGAAACAAGAAAAAAATTGATTAAATATCTATTGACAAAAAATTTTAATAAAAAATAATGCGAAGTTAATTTAAAAAAAAAAGGTATGAAGCAGTCAGAAACTACAACTTTTATTTATTATAATTTCATTTGTTTTCATTTATACCTAATTTCGGCAGTTTAAAACGACAGTCGAAATAATGTCAAAATTTCTTCGACAATCGGCTCGGTAGGATCTTCGAATACTCTAAGAACATTTTCCAATGAGGTTCGTTGTAATTACTGTTACGCTGCGATTAATGGTTTAGTGGACTGAAAAAGGCTTTCCTCAGACTTCCTAAAAAATATCAACAGCAGTTTTGCTTTTTTTGTTTACTTTCGTATTTCTATAATAAAAATAAAATAAAATCGTATTTAAAAAAAAAATACCCACAACATTTTTTTATTTTCCTCCCAGGAGGAAATAAAAGGCTACAAATAAAAATTAAGAAAAGAGGAGTTTGAAAAGCAGAATTTAGAGAAGCAGGATTTTGAAAACTGAATTTTAAAAGCAGAATTTTGTAAAAAGAATTTTGACCCCAACCCTCCTCTGATATGTGTAGGTTACTTAAGAGTTTTTTTATCCTTCAGACTGATTAAGAACAACTTGAGTTATGGCAAGTTAAAGCCAGTACAGTCAGAAGTAAATACATCTTCCTCAAAAACGCCCCCCCAAAAAAAAGTAGGCGTGGCAATGAAGGATATAGCCTAAGACCTCCTTGGAGTCTTAGGGAACCTTTAAAAAATACTTTCATCCAAATCTGCTTAGTAATTTTGATGGCAACAAAACATTAAACCACCTTGGGGAGATGGGGCTCAACGAAGCACACAGCGCAACATGTCTATCTAGTATATTTGTGCTAACGGTTTTTTATGAAGTTATTTGGTGAGTATAATATGTCCTTCATAATGTGATATTTACTTAAAATTTTGTTATCAAGCATGGCTTTAACTGCATTAATATTTATTTTCTGTGAAGTAAGTTGGGGCACATTGATACATACGACCCCGGGGTAGTTTGATGCGTATCAATGTGTCCCACAAATCTTCTGTGAAATACAACGTAATATTTTTATTCTTTCAAAGGAAAATGTTGCGAACGTACAAACAAATAGCGGGTAGCACTAAGATCGATGAAGTTGCAGTGGCTTCTGCGATATTAGTATATGCAGGTACGAAGAGGATCGTGGAAACGATTTTCAAGTATCCTTTTTGAAGCGTAACCCTACTGGAACTTTTGTGTTCCCAGATATAAAAGATGAGGCATCTGTGAATATTTCCGACATTGTCCGTAAGTTACCAAAGCCTATAATTACGAAAGGCACCTGCAAAACAGCTTCCCTATTTAATTTTAAAATCAATTGTTGTCCTTATAGCATTTCTATGTGAGACGGTGATATAATAGTTGAATATTAAAAATGCTAAATATATTTATCCTAAAAACAGTTTATTTTATACTTTTAATACCAAGTTCCTTGTTTTGAGTGCTTTTTGTTTACGTTATTTATGCAAAAGCTTAGGCATTTATTTTTAATTAAAACTAATTTAAACTTAGGTTAGAATGAATTATTAAATACCATAAATTATGTAAAAACAAAATAATAAAAAAAAAGTTTAATAATTGAGGTTTTTTCTATAAATACTGATAAATTGGCTATGAATCAAAGTGTCCCTGACAGGAGTATCAATGTACCCCGTGAGTGGGGCAGTTTGAAACAAATTCCATTTTTTAATAAATAGGTTCTTATATTCGTCACTGAACAAATCAAATATTCTACTTTGTTATTTCTCTCAATATGCTGTCTTTTTTTGAGACCCCATAAAAATCGTATCAAGGTGCCCCAACTCCCCCTACAGTTTGATTATATAGGGTGACCCAGAAGTCGATTTTCTATGTAATTTTTAATTTTTTTTTTTCGGGGTTTGCTGGAAGGGAAAAACATTGAAGACATTTCAGAGCTTCTGTAATAGTAAGGGACTTAAATCCCTCTTAAAAACCTCCCTGGAAACTTTCGTCAACGAGAATGTGATTGCACCTAGTCGTTCGACTAAACGGCGATTTATTTTTGAATTTAAAAAATTAATGAAAATCCTAATGCACCTTAAAATTTTTTTTAAAAGTACAATTCCTACTACAAAATAGTATAGCGAATAAAAATAAAAATTGTCCGCAAATTTACACTCAATTTCATGGAGTTTGACATGTCCCAACTGCGCAAACAAGCAAAATTTCAGATCACTCAGATACTCACAGTAAATCGACTCCAAGACTTGCTGTGAGTATTAACTAACTGACAAGGCGTCTCTACACCTCGGAGTGAATCAAAGTCTCAAACGAAAAGAATCTTAATGTGGCCCGGTTGTTAGGTAACTACCCCCAGTTGCGCACTCCAAGTCAGTTGAGATCCCCTTCTTCGCCACTAAAGGAAAAGTCGTCATCAACTGCATTGCTCAAATGTGTCGAAGCCGACAGAGCCCCAAAGATCCCCGCGAACTCCACTTACAACCACTTCGTGTTGCAGTTTGAGAAAAAATTCTGGGCCATAAGTCTTCGAAAATAACTTTACTCTTTCCAATCTCGCAACGGAAAACAAAGTTTAATAAATTTGGCTTCAGCAATATGGTACAATACTGACCTTAATCTGTCGACTGCTGCCTTTCTTCCTCTGGAGCTATACCCAAGGGCGAAGTTCTATATCAAGAAACCACTTTCTTCAGAGGAGCTGACGGTCAAAATTCCATAGTATAAAACGAGCAAAATAAATCAGCAACCCTTCGAAAAGACGAGTTGTTGTCGAAAGAGTCGATGTGTCCATCTAATAGATTCCACTTAGCCGGCACACACCTCACTTAAAGATTTCAATGAAAAATAAAAAATAAAAACAGAAAGACAAGATACTTTTGGCCTACCCTGAATCCATCGATAGATATATTTGTTTCCTTAAACCATAACCGCAAAAGTCGACTTCAGACGAAATTGAGATTTTTCTGCCATTAGATTCAGCGTACGCAAATCTATTTTGTAAATCTTTTTCAGCTTTACATCTTATAAAAAGTGGCCAAAATTTCAACAAAAGTCCTCTAGAGTCAGTAGAGTCACATGTTTAAGCTGCTCTCCTGAAAAATGAGTAAAACAGACTTTAGACAACTCATCTACACAGACATTTCATCCACTATATTATCATTCTCGAAGAGGTTGCTTCTTGAGGAGGCAATAGGCTAGACGTTGTCTGGTAGAAGAACTGGCTTTAAGGTTGGGTTGTTATAAAGGTCACCATAGACTTTGACAAGATCTTCTCAATTCTATACAAGGCTCGTTGTGGCTTTTAGTATACTAAGACCGAAATGACCTGGCCAGAAATCTGCTGGCGCTTTTTTAACTCCCGTTTTTCAAACCCTTTTTGAAACAGGTTCAATTTTCAAAAGACTCTGCCCTCCTTAAGTTATTTCCTCTGCCTTCCATTCAGAGTAAGTTTAGCTCAGTGCTTTCTTGATCCTAAATTTCATATGTCTTACAGGACACGACTTTGAGAGGCACTACCTGCACACCGGTTCGTAGAAAGCGGCCCACCTGTAAAAATGGAGAAACTTCAAATTTAGACTCCACCACGATTTAGCGCCATCAGTGTCCCCCTAATAAATCTCCATTATGAGCTCAACTCCACCCATCAATTAACAGATGTACCTACCTAACCACACCCATCCTTTTCCCATTTTTGTTGACAACAAACATCTTTTGAAACTTTTCCCCGATTGCCAACAACAAAGTCAAACACTTTTATCGGCAAATTCCAATTCAAAACATCCAAATACAAACTCCAAACAACGGGCCCCCTTTACAAATGCCTCTAATCTTTCACGCACACACCCGCCGCCGTGCCTTAACTCCTGCCGTCAAGTATACCTAGCTCACCCCCAAAAGCAAATAAAACTGCGCCAATTAATATTTAAATCGTCCGCTGTACAAGTTTTGATAAGGAATCATGGTAATTCCAGAAATTTATCCTATATCCAAACAGAAAAGGACACAAGCCAGCCAGACCCCTCACACGCGCGCGATTTCATTCCATCTTCGATTTGCCTAATCAGAAAACATCTTAAATGTGATGCCCACCTTTTCGCATGCCCAACTCGAGTTCTGTTTATTTAATTAGTCTGTCAGGATCAAGCTTCCTCGAGCGTGAAATACTTTTCAATTATTTCCAACGACGAAAAAGCAAGAGAAAACAACAACGAACAGCGCGAAGGATTAATTATCTCCCCCTAAGAAATCTGGTGGCTTACGCCTTTGCCTCTTCTGCATGTACAGACAAACCCTTGCTGGGAGCAGGACATTAGACGGTGACGGTATTTAAATTGTCGACATTTAAAGTCCTTAAGCCTCATCGGAAGAGTATGGCAATCAGTGATGGACTCTCGATAGTTGACATATTCCGCAGGGCCAACTGGTTTCGGATTATTCTAAGCCAGCCAAGGACTTGTTAGTCTTCCGTATGAAAATAGAAACTGTGATTGCCCCACTTCGAGGAATTATTAATTGCCGCCTTCATATTCAATCATCCAGATCAGAGTGTTCTGACTGCTTCTTGGAATAATTGCAATTAGATTGACTGTGGAGTGAGAGCACATCCTCTCCTCCTCCTGCTTTCGGAAATTTCGTGAAACCTCCATATCCTGCGAATGAATGATGAAGATTATGACTGTAATCCTCTGGAGAGGCACTGATTTCGATTGGATCCTTGTTATATGGGAGTGTATGTCCGGGGAAGTTCTGAAGTATGTCAGGAACATGATAATAATTTTAGCGAATAACAAGGGGATATGCGTGCTATTAGTGAGCGTACAGGATGTGGACGCGACTCGGAGTTGGGTGTAGTTTGTGCGTTTTGACACGTGGCACGCAGTATCACGGCAAAGTGATCGATTCGATTCATTGCATATAATAGAAATGGAGGTCTTTATGGCTATGACAAGGGTTATAGGCTGAAGTGGTTGAACTAGGTCTTGGAGTAGGGCTGTGCCAGGGAGTCCTTTTTGCAGTGCCTGGTGTTATGCGAAAAATCTAATTACAATCGCATGAGGCATGTGTTTCAAAGAGTACACAAACAGTGCAAGTGACAGGATGTCCCTGCACGCGGTACGGTGTATCGTTTCGAAAGGTTGACTGGTTGCTTGTCAGTAACCCCCGTCTTTGACTGCGCTTGTGCGGAGAAATGTAATTTTTTTTAAAATGCTGGCTGGTTCCATTTATACCAATATGCTGTACGGTCAATCAGCCTAGTTGGACTTGGGCATAAACTAAGTATTAAATAGACCGTCAGCTCTTACAACTTAAGAGACTTTGCCTACAAGCTGTTTTCCGTGTTGCTATGTGGCAAAGTATGTGTGCCATGTTGAAGTAGATTAGCCGCACGCATACACTCGCACATAGGAACCTGACAGTCTATTCTGTGGTAACATTGGAAAAAATTCAAATAATTTAAATAATTGCCCGTTATCGGTATGGCGTGGTGAATTTAGTACCAAATTATATTAAAACGCATAGGTTAGGTAGGTATACCGTATACGTATTAGGATTTCTTTGATTTTACCTAGGTAATCTTTATAGTACGGGATGTTTACATTTTTGTTGTAAACAATGGAAATCGAAACATTGACAAAAAAAAAAAAACTCTTATTAATATAAAAAAATGATTATGAATCGTATAAATTAAAAGAAAATTGTAACCAAATTGTAACTTAAATGCGTAAGACATATCAGCGTACAGATCAGTAAACATGTTTATCTCGAATTTTGCTTAAATATATTTTGAGTTTCGTTCTTTCCGGTACATTTTAAAGAAAATTAATTTTCGTTGATTGTGCCTATTAGACTTTTTCTTTTTATTATAAATGAACATTATTCATATTCTCGGCTGACGCAATTGATTTCAAATGTGGTTTCATTAATTATGTCAATTGTTCCAAATTTTCTAATTAATTAAATTTTTTTTTTTAATAAGCGGAATCTTCATGAAAAGATTGTAACTAAAAACTCATATTATTTCAAATCTTAATATTCGTAATCAATTCTTCTCTTTAAATTCGTTGCCGTTTTTCTTTGGACTTTCACGGTGAAATAATTTTTCGCCAAAAACAGCAAACGGAAACAGACACAATAATTATGGGAACAAAAATATCTTATTTTATTTCACACATAATTCCTTTATTTATTTTTGTTGATAAGCTATTATACATTTTGTAGAATATCTACATGTTTTCGTGAAATAAAAAAACGAATTATTATTATTATTATAATTGAATTTAAACTCTCTGAACGCATCCATCAGCTGATAGAAACTCACCAAATACACTCACTCTCAGTCAGTGTTCTTAGCACTCTATCCTAATTTTTCACGCGAAGCGTGTTAATTTTTACCTTTTCACTAAACTCAAATTCCCTTAGATTTTTTTATGGGAAAAACATATTTTAAAAGTAAAATTTGTATTGTTCGGAGAGAAAATCATATTAAATTAATCTTCAGTATAAAAATCGCAGTTTGGTAACATTATAATGATTATTTTTTAGTAATAGAAATTTTTGCTTAACATTTACATTTAGTGAAATGTAGTTTGAATCTTTTTCTGTCAGATTATTGACAGTTAAAAAATTTTGAAATTTTTATCCTTTTACGCAGGGAAAATTTTTCAAATATTGAAAAGGTAGAGATACCACAATGCAGGAACACTGCTGAGTGTCAGTATTTTATTACACCACCCGCCATTTTTTGCTGCTTCACACGCATTCACAGATAGGAAATTTAAGAGAGAATTTTCTTTTCAAAATTTGTGTGGGGATTCGCTTAGGTGCGCGGGAGCGGACGGTCTATTTTATACTTAGTTTATGGACTTGGGCTTGGACTTGGGTTTGAGTTAATTGAGTGGGCTCCTCCCAGAGACCCCCGAAGCTTCCTACTCCTAGCTGACCTTGATCTAACTGAAATGGGACTTTCTACTGGAGAACCGAATCATCTCGCGCATCTTCGTAAAGCCATCAAAAATCCAAATGGACAGTCTTTTTGCGGTTGAGGCTCTGGTCGTCTCCCTAATGCATCGCCACCCAAGCGAAACAACACGAGGAATCATCAACAGTTGTATGAACTTCGCCATTTGAAAGGCTTTTGTGACGCAGCCTCCCTCCAAAATCACGCATGCAAAACACGATCATGATGATCCGACAACACAAACACCATCGACCGCAATTCATTCCCCAACCGGGGGAGCACAACGCTATTAACCAGAAGCACTGTATGTACTTCAAAATCTGTTCGTCTCCAAACGCATTTCTTGCGGTCCGCGTAATTGATTTGCGCGTTGCGGCCCCAGTAGGGGTTACCCGCTCTGACAAAAGACAAAACAAAGAGCGCTCATTAAACTTAATTCTTTGTTCGGTTTTTGTGAAAAATGATTGCGTCACGCCCCCTTTCTGGCCCACGGGACTGGGCTGCACATATACCCTTTCCCCGTGTTATTGTTGTTCACAACGAAAAATTTTCCATATTTGGTTTAATGAATTCATCATAACCGCAATTACGGGTCTCGCAGCGATGGCTGGTTTCTGGTATCTGGTGCAGGGGGTAGCGCTCTCCCTGCGCCTGCTAAAAAGTAATCAAAGAGCATGATGTCTTCATTTTGAATTCGGTCGACTGTGGCAAATTGGATTGGGAACAATTTTCGGTCCCAAAAAAAATTAAACACGAACTCATGTGTTCACTGTTCGGTGTCTTTCGGTCTGTTTTGGACCTCCTAATTATAGGGTTCTGCATGGAAACAATGTCGATGGAAATTGGTGGCTCTTAGTCGGGTTCTGTTGGTGCTGCGCTCTGCCTCTAAATTGAGACATCAAGCGAATTTAATTTCCAGAGGCGTTATCCTTAGCGTTCGCTTGATGTCTGAGAAATTAGGGCAGGTGTGGAGCACTTAATTTCGGGTATCCCTTTCTGTTGTTTTTAGTTTTAGGTTGTGGCCGTATTTTGAAGGTCAGGCACACAGGATTGGTAGTAACGACTCGTTTTCGCCTCGAATGACAGACAACAGATGTAGATCGATCTCGGCTGATGTCTGAGGTAGAGAAATAAAATGCAAATTGATGTCTGTGGTGTGTAATTATCTATGTTGATGTAGAGGCTACCGGCGCGCCGGAAGGATGTTGTTAGAACGGAACGTTTAGTTACTAATAAGGTTCAGCCGCCTTTTCGCGTGTGAAGATTTTTTTTGTGCAACTAAATAGAGAGGGAAGACCAAAGGGGAAGTGGTCGGAAGGAGATTGCCGATGGCAGAAGAGTATCTATCATTATATGATCTAACTATCGGACCTTCAAATTCTTTGCTAGGTCTTAAAAAATGCTGTATTTTTGCAACAAAAGTAAACTAAAACCTGCACAAATCTATTTCACACATTTTAAAGAAAGAAATTTGCAAATCGGCGCAATAATTCGTAAGATTTTTGCGGACATACAATTTTGCCATTCAGATTTGTATAATATAAATGGTGTTTTTTTAGAGGTACAGAACTTTTAAATGGAATAAAATAAGGTTTTTTTTTAAATTGACATGAAATTAACATTATTCGAAATTTAATCTTCTGGCATTAAATATGATTTCTGGCATATTATGACCGCCACGGCTGGCTCGGACGTAGTCTAATCTGGAGGTCCAATTTTCGATAACTTTTTCCAACATAACGCGGCGAATGTTGTCCTCCAAGTGGACAATCGTTTCGGCCTCATCAGCGTATTCACATATCCCCACAGAAAATAGTCAAGCAGCGTTAAGTCGCACGATCTTGGAGGCCAATTTACGGGTCCGCAACGTGAAACTATGCGGTTACCAAACGTTTCCTTCAATAAATCAATTGTGGCACTAGCTGTGTGACATGTTGCGCCGTCTTGTTGAAACCAAAGCTCCCGCACATTATGGTTGTTCAATTGATGAACGAAAAAGTGAGTAATCATGGCTCTGTAGCTGTCAATTATTCCACCAACCAAACAGTCAGTTTTTGTGGATGTAACGGTGTCTCAACATACACTTGAGGATTATCATCACTCCAAATACGGTTTTGTTTATTGACGTATCGATTCAACCAAAAGGGAGCTTCATTATGTTGACCGTAAAATGGACGAAGTGCGCGGATGCGTATTTCGAACAAAACCAAGATTTTCAAGATAAATTTGCAAAATTTGGAAGCGTTGTTCAGGCGTCAGTCTCTTCATGTTGAAATGCCCAAGCAAACTAAAAATATATCACTTGACAGCTGAAAAAATGGCCGCCAGTTAAAATAGTGTTGCCAACTGAAAGTTATATACCTCTAAAAGAAAAACACCCTTTACGTATAGACCTACATGGGCTACACATTTTGTTGTCGTACCGATTGCGGCGTTATTCAAAAACCGACTCTTACGAGATATGGACCAAGTAACTAATGGATTTCCGGCTTACCTACACTCTTTTTCACAAACGACAAAAACTACCTAAAATCAGGCTCGGGATTCTGTTAAAAACGAAACGAAAACCACATTCGCATTTAAAAAAAACGAAAGAAAGCACGCGAAAACGAAAATTTTCTTCATGTAACTGCTTTTGTTAACTTATTTTCGCTCTCAAGGGTTTAAGAAACGGTGTGACATACAAGTTAAAGTTTGAGAAGCCGTATATCTGAAATATGTTGTTTTGACGGCTAACAGCTGACCGCTTTCAATGTAATATTTCGTTTGTGGATATTTTGGTGGTAACAAAAGGTGAACGTTCGAATAATAATGTAAGTACAATTAAAAATTACCGACATACAAACTGTTTATTTTAATTAATTACATTCTTATAGGACGTCAACAATAACACAAACGCAACAAAATATTAGCCGTATTTTATTATCAGCGTGATCTGATCCGGATCAGCTCACGAAAATAAAACAACATGGATCATTGAAAAGTTAAATTTTTGAGTTGTGGCAACAGTTGCTTTCAAAAACAAAACGGATAATACTGGGTATTACAAACTTCATATTGCCACCAGCCATATTGCAAATATTCTGCTCACCGTGACGTCGCACGAGGCACATGTCGGGGATGTTGCCATATTTGAATCAAATGTGCATAATGTTTCTTTTCCATATTTTTTTTAGAAACAAATTTAGTATTTGATGTTCAAATATGCAACACATTTATACATTATCTTGCTGTAAGCACTTCCGTTTATCTTGGCATATTAAGGTGTGTCCACGCCAGCGAAACATTTCAGAAAGTTTATGAAATCTTTCTGAAGCAAATCGGACACATTTCATAAACACTTACAAAGATTTCTGAAATTTATTTATTTAATGTTTCAATTTTATCCTTGGATAGTCCAACGTAGACATTTTTTGTAAGGTTTCATTAGGTATACCAATATTCTGTTAAGTTAGTTCTAATTCGACAATCAACAAGTGGTGCAGCCTTTTGCTCTAGACAGCGGCCTCTTCGTTGAATATAAATAAAATATGAAATTGTAAAAAAAATAAATACAAATATTCAAACCGTAAGACAAAGATATAAATAATTTCGTCATCCCGAATGTGATTGCACCCAGTCGTTCGACTAGTCGGAAATTTATTTTTAAATTAAATTATTTGCAAAAGTGTCAGTACGAGTTTTGAATTCGAATTTTAGCTTCCTAAAGAGGTTCAGTGTTTTTCCACAAAAAGCTGCGGACTTAAACTAAATTTACCTAAAGTAAGTAGAGTACAGTTTTCTCTTTCCTCTTTTAGTTAAGATATAAATAGTAACAGTTGAGCATATATTTAGTTTTAGTTTTAAGACTAAAAATATAAACTTCTTCTTAAAATAAGTTAAATCGTATAACTTTTACCGGCAGTTTTACTTTGACCGGTAAAACTTTGACCGCCTTACATTTCACCACATTTGAGTTATGGTCTGCTCATACTGCATTTTCTTTTTATCGAAATATGTGCTTTTAATTTCAAAAAACAATGTCGAAACAAAAAGTAACCAAACGAAGGTACAATAGTATCACAGGTGAAAAAGTTACATAGATTCCAGGCAGGCAAAGGCAGTGCCTTTTTAATTAATATGGCCTAAACTTCAAATTATTCTGAAATAAAAAACTGTTTTATTTATGTTTTAAATATGTTCGTCTTGAATTTTTTGCACGGGCTAATTTAATTCTGTTTATTTATTACTTTTCTGGCAAAAACAATAAAAGTTAAAAATGTGTGCCAGTATTTTGCGTTCCTATAAGAAGTATTTGTATTTTTTTTTAAGAATTTATTCTTATATTTAATTTTAACACTTGAAAAATAATAATTCGAAACCGAAAAATGTGAATATCTACTTTCCTTTCACTACTTTTCCTATTATTATAATTTTGTAAGAGATTCTAGTTTTTCCTTAACAAAAGCAGTCAAAGTTAAAATTTTCAGAGTAAAACTTTGACCAGGCTGTTTTTTGTAAATAAATTAATGTGAACGAGTCTTAAATATTCAATTACACTTCGAGTTTGTTAAGGTGGCAACGCCCGCAGATATGTGGTGAAAAAGAGGTATGTATGGTCAGTTTTGTAGTCCCTGTAAAGCTTTACATTTTAAAATCGGTCAAAGTATTACGGTTTTACCGTATATGAATTGTAATTTCCAAATACAGAGGTGTTAAAATATCGTTAAAGATCTGCAGTTTTCAAACAAAGAGCTATAACCACCTTTTTTAAAATCTAGCTTAAAGGCTACACTAACCTCCCAGAAGTCTTTGTAAGATATTTTTTCCGCAAGTCCTAATGTCTCATGAAAGTCGGTGAATGTATAAACAAATGAAAGTCATATTAGTTCTTACCCTAAGCAGACCTGCAGTATTCATAAGAGAGTCCTATGTGCTGGTGCAGCTTGTTGTAAAGGGTGATTTTTTAAGAGGTTTAGAACTTTTTTTAAAAAAAAACACAAAAAATTCGAAAAAATGAATGAAATATTTATTTGAATCGATAGTTTGAACCTTGCAATTTAATGTTTAAAGATAATTTCATGCAAATGTTGACCGCGGCTGCGTCTCAGGTAGCCCATCCGCTGAGTCCAATTTTGGCATACTCTTTCACACATATCGGCCGGTATCTCACGAATGAATGCATGGATGTTGGCTTCCAGTGCGTCAATCGAAGCGGACTTGTCCCTATACACATTAGCCTTGGCATACCCCCACAAAAAATAATCTAATGGTGTCAAATCGCACGATCTAGGCGGCCAATTGACCGGCCCGAAACGTGAAATTAACTGTTCACCAAACTCGCCTCGCAATTGCGCCATTGTTTCGCGTGCTGTGTGGCATGTGGCACCGTCTTGTTGAAACCACATATCATGGAAGTCAAGAACTTCCATTTCGGGCAAAAAAAAGTTTGTTATCATCGCTCGGTAGCGTTCACCATTGACAGTAACGCTGCGATTCGCATCATCTTTGAAGAAATATGGCCCAATAATGCCGCCGGCCCATAAACCGCACCAAACAGTGGCTTTTTCGGGATGCATTGGTAGCTGTTGCAATGCTTCTGGCTGATCTTCACTCCGAATGCGGCAATTTTGCTTATTTACGTACCCATTCAACCAAAAATGAGCCTCATCGCTGAACACAATTTTTCGATAAAAAAGCGGATCCTCGGCCAGCTTTCCAAGAGCCCATTCACCAAAAATTCGGCGTTGTGGTAGGTCGGCTGGCTTTAGTTATTGCACCAGCTGTATCTTAAAAGGCTTTACGCCCAAATCCTTCCGCAAAATTTTCCACGTTGTGCTGTAACAAAGGCCTAACTGCTGGGAACGGCGCCGAATCGACATTTCGCGGTCTTCTGTCACACTAGCTGATACGGCCGCAATATTTTCTTCACTACGCACAGTACGTAAACGTGTTGGTGGTTTAATGTCCAACAAAGTAAATTTGGTGCGAAATTTGGTCACAATCTTCCGAATAGACTGCTCAGAAGGTCGAGAATGCCGATCATAAAATGGAAGCAGCGCGCGATGAACATTTCGAACCGAGCACGAATTTTGATAGTAAAATTCAATAATTTGCAAGCGTTGTTCATTTGTAAGACGATCCATGGTTAAATTGCAAACCAAACTGAAGCTGTTTGACAGTGACACAAGGTACTAAACACACGTCAGCTGTCAAAACCAGTGTTGCCAAAACCAAACCAGCTAAAAAATCACCCTTTATAAGCAAGTGTGACAAGCAACCTAGCTTTAGCTTTCGACTCAAATTGTATCTGTTAGCATCTCAATTTTTTTGGTAAAATTGCAAGCGGTATGCAATGTGAAACGCAAAGTTCTTCGAGTATTACCAAAGAACTTTAAATTAGCTCCGGCACGAAGCTTCTTCGATAGCGAGCTTAAGGGACATGCATTAGAGTAAGACCTAACTTAGTAGCGCCTTCAAATCAAATGGGAGATCAATAAATTATAGGGATACATAGGTATAGCGACCTGTCTCTAAAACCTACGGTAAATAAGGCCTGCCATTGAATCTGAGAGGCCTCTTCTCAATTTTTTTTGCCGGTTTCCATACGTATGACAATGCAACACCCAAGTCCAATATCCTTCAGCTCAAGTCTAAGGATTCACTGAGCCAAAAACTGCATCCATCCTCCACAGCGAACATAATATTTTTGGCAAGCTTCAAGTTCAAATTTAAAGCCTCTTTCCTCTCACTACACTAAGCAAAAATGTCCTACCAGTTGAGTCCACAATCACAACACGTCCCGTCTGGCCCCCTCTCTGCCGGCGACCTTCAACATCGAAACTCCCCTGTACCTAATAACAAACATAAATAAAAGAAAAAAGCAAACAAATGACAACCCGTCAGTAATCCCTCGAAAAGAAAACCAATAAAACTTTGCAACTTTCTCCTCGAATAATTAAAACAAACAAATGCTCGATCCGAAAGGATATCCCTCGCCCATAGACACTTTACAATCATTCCATATATACGAATATTGCGAGGATGATGCGTGAGTGTCCTTGTAATACGCATGAGATAGAAATAAAATATCCTCCCGCCTGATCGAAAACTCTCTGCACGCACGTTTCGTTAATGAGTGCGTGCCGTTTATGTTTGCATCTCTCTAC